>OZ022503.1:34517495-35807903 GCA_963989385.1 Ctena decussata
TTAATCAACTTAATTGAAATACTAAATAGTATGGTGAGAACATTTTCATACTCCGTTTCCTCCCTCTTGTTGTTTGGGAAGCATCTTCTTTTGCGCATATATATGTGATGTGTATTAGCTTTGATATTTTGGTAGAGGAAATATGATCATGTGCTCAATAATATTTTTTCTTCTTTCGGTATCATGAGCTTATATTGGCGGCATTTTAATTTGGAGATTTTCTTCTTTTCCGCCAATATCGCCAAAATAAAGTGACCGTCAAATATAAGTGTTTTACAGTAGTTTGTTTCCAACAGTCAATAAAAGAAAAAAAGTTTGCAGCATTTATAAGCTTTAAACATGTCTGAATACAAATTACATATGCTAATAGTTTAGTTAACTTAGTACATAGAGCAGATTTGCAAAATGTCAAATTAACTTCAGTGTTTTATGAGTATATAATCAGAGCTCCAGATAAGAGGGGGTATTGAGGATAATTCAAAGATAATTTTTCTTATTTCTCAACGAAAACATATGTTGTGACCCCTCATTAGAACCGTCTCGACGAGACGGTTCTAATGATGGGTCACAAAATATGTTTTTGTGGAGAAATATGGCTAATTATCCCAAAATTATCTCTGTTACCCCTTCTTATCTGGAGCACTGATAATACTTTGAATTTTTCAGGAACTACTTAAACTTTGTCACAGAAGAACTCAAAGATCCATATAGGTGAGTATAACACAAACTTCATAACCCAGTCACATGCACACTTAATTTGGGCCAAGTCTCATAAAAATGTACCCTGTACCATATAAAAAGATTGAAAGCAACCAAAAAGAACACCAACATCTGTGCCGTCGAGAAATTGGGTTTATAGGTTGTTGAGCTTTCTTAGAAAGTTTAAATAAAGTTCTGAAAAGTTTTTAGAAACACTCCAGATTTAAAGAGTATTTACTATGGTACAGATCACTCAGTATGTTATAGGTGCATGAAAAATTGTGTTACTTTGATGCATAAATTACATATTATTTATGACAGTTAAGCAAGTTCCAGGAATTGCTAGCCCTACCTTGTTACATCATACAGATGTACTTTCTCAAGAACTACAATTCACCAGTACATCTGGATCTATCATAACATAATATTGCAGTATTTGGATAATGGAGGATGACTTACGATTTTACAGCCCTTAGAACAGTATCTTAGTCATATCATGCCAATGGAAGGGTGATAATGAAAGGCTGTGTGCAGAAATGCCTTAAGATCGGAAAGAATTCCACTGCCAGTGGGATTTGAGCCAGGACCATTAGCTTTGCAAGCCAGCACTTAACCCACTGAGGTACACAGGTTCCTGTCAACCCGGAAATGCAGGATTTTTAGCTTACATATACAAAAGTACAGCATTTGTAATGACAGCAAATTTTGGCCCAGTTGTTAAAAACTAATGATGTCATTAGTTAATGATGTCATTTGTTAATGAGACATTAAATTTTCAGATGTATTATTCTCAGAACACTACCATATTTTGCTTAAAAGATATGAGTAGCTTTTGCAGACTGCAAAAGCTCCTCACATTTTTAAAGCAAAAATATTTAATTAGCACACTTGAATTTATGTATACTAGAAGACTTAATAAGTCCTCGACTTAAATGACTTGATACTGTGAAGTCATTAGGCGCAGGTGTATATTTCTTGTGATAAATGTCAGATAATTTCTGCCTGTTCTTCTTATAAAGATATGCTGTGATCCCTTATTAGGACTGTCTCTATATTTTTATCCAGAAACAAAAAAAAAAATACATGTATATCAGAATAATCTTCAAATTTGGACCAATCAAGAGCTCTGCTGTCAGTGTCCCCATGTGGAGTGTCCGGTTTAAATTTTTTCACCGTTTGACAAGCTGCTTTGTCCAGTTACAGCTCTTGATAAAAATGTACCATTTAAATAATTATTAGCTCACCTGTCAAGGTGAGCTTAGGGACCGACCATTTGATATTCTGGGGGGGGGGGGGGGGGGCCTGGTATTCTTGATGGAGACACAACATTTTATTTCACTGGCCTCTGGAAACAATTTCTTTTTTTTTCACCTTGTGGGAGCTAATTTATTTTTTTTTACAAACTAACTCAAACAGGTTATTTTTTTTTGTTTTAATTTTATAACTGAACTATCAGATCCTTGTTTACTTGACCTTAATATCCTTTTATTTTACCTACATCAGTATTTTTTTCACCTTTTTTTCTCACAAAAAGAACATGGTGCTGTCTTTAACCAGGCCAAGGGCATGGCTTAGCTTGCTTTTGCAGACCAGTGCCTGGAGCATGTTACTCTTTACATCTAAGGTACAGATACAAACATCCCTGTATGAGTTTGGGAAAAAATTAGGCCTTAAATTAGGGATATTTTGGCCAAAATTTAGGGCTATTTTGGCAAAGTTTTAGGGCTAACATTAGGAATTTAAGGGGTTTTTTTCTATCCCAATATATGGCCAAACATGCTTTATTCGTACTTGAGAAAGTTTGATAAATACTTACTGATAGAGGCACATTATGCATGAATGGCAATTAATAAAATGGCTGAAAGTTATGCGCTAAGAAGTTATCAAAGGGGGGTCTGGGGGGCAACGCCCCCCAGAAGCTAAAGCAATTTGCCAATTTCAATGGCAATTTTAAGACTGGAAACAATAGAGAAAAACTAGGAATAATGATAAAAATAAGGGTTTTTATATTAGGACTTTTGCCTTTTAGAGTGTTTATTTTGCCATAATGGTTTTGTCTCCCATAAGCTAGTGACTCTTTTGCAATTCAGTTTTAGTGGAAACATTTACTTATAGTCTAGCTGGTTGCCAAATGAAGATTTTAGGTGCAACCCAAAAAAATAGTCCGCACAAAATGTTTTTGCACAAATGTGTTCACCAACATGTCCGTACACTGAAACTGAATGATGCCACCTTGGCATCGTTGGGGAAATGATAATATTCAAGATGGCGTCCAAGATGGCCGCCAAGGGATAAAATCCTCAATATCTTCCAAAGTATGTGGGTTAGAAACATACTTTTGGTGGCTACATATAGGTTTCCGAGGTCGAGAAATCGATTAAGCATGTTAAAAATTATTTCAGACGAATCAATTACAAAATGGCGGACAAGATGGCCGCCAAAACATAAAAATCTCCATATCTTCTTTAGTATACGGGCTAGAAACATGATTTTGGTGTCTACCTATAGGTTTTCGGGGTCAAAGAATCCAATAAGCATGTTAGAATTTACTTCAAGGAACTTAGTTACACAAAATGGCGGACAAGATGGCGGACGATGCATCGATTACGGCACTGAATGTCGGAGAAATGCATTTTTACAGCAGAATTCAGGTTTTAGAAGTATATTAACCCGGAAGTTTGAAACTATAAATTCTATGAAAAAAAACCCGAAGTCATAAAGACCACATTTTGCATCTGATAGTGTTACTACCAAGGAGATCACGATGATCCATAAGAACCCAGTCCCGGTAGGGATGAACAGCCCCGTCTAGAAAATTTCAGTCGCAACAGAAAGACATTGACATCTCGATCATTCATTATTATTTTGAGAATGTCGTTTCTAATGGCTTTCTTTGCTCATAATTCCATGATTGTACCTTTTGGCAAAGTAAAATGATACCACAAAAAAAATCAAGAACTAATACAACCAGACCCAACATGACAAAAGTTCGCAAAAGACAAGCATGGTAAATCGAGTGAACAGCCCTTTATTAGACATTCAGCCCCAATTAAAAACAACAGTAACTTTTTCTTTTACCTATTTAATACTTTGAACAGGACAAAACAGAAAACAAACTAAGCAGCTATTAGATAATCATATTGCTAGAAAACCACAGACAAGCGGATATAAGAAAACGTAACATTGAGGAACAGCAACAGAAGTATCGCCTTGGAACAGTTAGTAATACATTACTGGGAAGAAGTTGGCTAGTTTTACATAGTCCAAGCCTTCACCTTCTGCTTCTGCAGTGGTTCAAAACATTTGGTCAACATTTGGTCTGCATAAAGGTTACCGAACCCATCCGTGAAACATCACAGACAGCAAATAAATCACGGATAAGCTCTGTGATGAATTGAAGATGAGGACTCGACAGAAACAACGTATTTGCGACACCTGGAGAAGATCCCTCAGATATCAAACAACAATCCTGAAGCAAAAGAAACCACCAGTTGAACCCTTGAATGGCCAAGCTGTGGGGCAAAATTTTGATCTTGACACAAAAGGTTTATTACTTTGATTGCTTCGCTGATTTTAAGTTCTGTAAGAAAAAACATTTTCCCCCTGACTTTTACTTCTTTATCTGTACATTAGCCTTTAAGCAGGGGTAAATAACCCGGAAGAATAAAATTCCAATCGTAACAGTAAAAAAAAGCCTGTTTACTTGCATCTTTTGTCAGAAGTTTTATAAACTCGCTTTCAGCTCTTTGAGTTTGTGCTGAAATTATCTCAGTGTTACACTTAGAGCAAATGGGCTAGAAGCAGGTATAAAAAAAAACCTTGGCGACATAAGTTTGACTCTGCCAGGAAACTTTATTACAGTTTTGGAAAATCCCTTTCAGAGCTGGTTCTAACTCTACTTGTACCTTTTCATTTCCAAATGTAAAGTCGGTTATTCAGTTTGTCTATAAAGTATGCGACCCGGGTTTGGGGGCATACGTGACCCAACGTTTATCTAGATGCGTATTTAAATCTTCTGAGGAATTTGAAATATAACATGAAAATACCAACCAATGTGTACTTCAATGGTTCAGAAGAAGATGACCTTTAAGACGAAACGGTGACATCTTTGGCCGCAAGCATTCATACCGACTTTCATTCTCTCAACTGAATAGAAGTATAGCTTTCCATCAAATTTTCCCAGTAGCCTTTGTTCCGTTGGAGCAGTGGGTTGTTAGGTTCTCATTGTGTCTTTGGCATAGCGCTATTATGAAAGGTCGGGCTAAATTCTATCCTTGTGCCGTCTTTTGACTATCCTTGATTCTAGTCAGGTACACATTTTTCGCTGAGTCGTCAGATAGCCTTTTTCAGTTGTTATCAGATACAGGATTCAAACCCCCGACTGCCAAATTCTCTAGACTAAAAAGTAATTTTGATCAGCCCAGCGGCTTCGGAGAAGAATCTGTTTGAATGTACGGGTGGTCTAAGCTGACGGACTATGAAGTCAGTTTATGCTTTCAGCGTTCCCATAGCATTGCTCGGAAAAGTCAATCAGGTAAGAATACTTGTAGAAACTGGCATGACAAGTATGCACTTTTTAAGCTAAAACATTTTAAATGTGCAAATACAAATTTGCAGTCCATTGTCTATAATTATGGGAAGTACTGTTTCCTTTATACCTGAAAGAACTGGGAAAAGACGAAAATTTAAAAAAAAAATGTCTACAAAATTTGTTACTGCTTTGAAGAACATATGACCTTTTCTGATATGTAAACTTAAATACATCCCAGATGCTAAAACATCTGGCTGTGGCATGGCACGAGCCTGCGACGCTCCCATCACTATTCACTAGTATCGACCAGGAGCTATAATTTTAAACGACGCAAGCAACCATCAAATATATGTCTCTTAACCTGAATTTTGATTGAAGAAAGTAAAATAGTTAAGAGAATAAAACACATTTCTGATAGCCTTTAGGTCATTACTCGTAAAAATAGCTTTCTGCAATGACTAAAGCTTAGTCAACGGGGTTATCTGCCTCTGCCTGCACTAGGTTCTTGCGACCCATTATGGTCCTCTTGTTAAAACACTGTCAGAATGGGGCTTTTATCACTTCCTTTTATATTTATTAATCTTCTACATGCAAAATCTGGATTTCTAATACAAAAACCTGAATTCTGCTATCGGAAAGTGCATTTCTCCGACATTCAGTGCCTTGACCGTTGCATCGTCCGCCATCTTGTCCACCATTGTGTGTAACCAAGTGCCTTAAAGTAAATCCTAACATGCTAATTGGATTCCTTGACCCCGAAAACCTATATGCAGACACCAAAATTATGTTTCTAGTCCGTATACTAAAGAAGATATGGAGATTTTTATGTTTTGGCGGCCATCTTGTCCGCCATTTTGTAACTGATTCGTCTGAAATAATTTTTAACATGCTTAATCGATTCCTCGACCTCAAAAACCTATATGTAGCCACCAAAAGTATGTTTCTAACCCACATACTTTAGAAGATATTGAGGATTTTATCCCTTGGCGGCCATCTTGGATGCCATCTTGAATATTATCATTTCCCCAATGATGCCAAGGTGGCATCATTCAGTTTCAGTGTAAGGACATATTGATGAACACATTTGTGCAAAAACATTTTGTGCGGACTATATTTTTGGGTTCTCGTCCCGGCACCCAGACTATTAGTAATGTGGCAGAAGATCAATAATACATGTATGTGAATGTTGTATAGGATGTTTTTGTAAATGTATGCACATGTGTGCCCGCTGGTGTAAACCAGTAGTAGATAATTTTAAAATATTACTATAAATATGGGGGTCTGGGGGGCGCAGAAGCCAGAGACATTATAAAAACTCAATTCCAATGGAATTATCTGAAGACAATATTTTTTTTTTTTTTAATTTTGGGTGGAGACAGGTTATTTTTTTCTCTTACTTTTGAGGCCAGATTATTTTTTTGAACCCCCTTATGAGCTAGGTTATTTTTTTCTTGCATATTCAAAGACAGGAAATTTTTTTGATAAATATACCAGGCCCCCCCCCCCCAGAATATCAAATGGTCGGTCCCTTATAGTATAGCCATGGTCCGTAGTCTGTCGTCCGTCGTCCCTCGTCCCTCATCGTCCACACTTTTAAACACCAATATCTCCTAAATCAGCAGACCAATCTTGATCAAATTTTATGTGTAGCATTGTTGGGATGGGGGATTGACTGCATTAGGTTTAAGGGCAGATTGGGTTGGAACTCTGGTTGCCATGGCAACATAGAGCTCCCATAGACTTATAATGGGAAAAAACTTCAAAAATCTTCTTGTCTGAAACCATGAGGCCCAGAGCTTACATATTTAGTATGTACCAATGTCTAATGGGCCCCTACATAAATCCTGCCAACCATACCCCTGGGGCCCAAATTGGCCACGCCCCGGGGGTCATAAGCTTCCATAGACTTACAATGGGAAAATCTTAAAAAATCTTCTTCTCTGAAACCATGAGGCCCAGAGCTTACATATTAAGTATGTA
Organism: Ctena decussata; assembly: GCA_963989385.1. Classification (NCBI taxonomy): domain Eukaryota; kingdom Metazoa; phylum Mollusca; class Bivalvia; order Lucinida; family Lucinidae; genus Ctena; species Ctena decussata. The sequence goes on from OZ022503.1 coordinate 34,524,706, forward strand.
CCAACGTCTAGTGGTCCCCTACATAAATCCTGCCAACCATGCCCCTGGGGCCCAAATTGGCCACGCCCCGAGGGTCATTAGCTCCCATAGACTTACAATGGGAAAATTTAAAAAATCTTCTTCTCTGAAACCATGAGGCCCAGAGCTTACATATTTAGTATGTACCAATGTCTAGTGGTCACCTACATAAATCCTGCCAACCATGCCCCTGGGGTCCAAATTGACCACCCCCAGAGGGTCATTAGCTCCCATAGACTTACAATGGGAAAATCTTAAAATATCTTCTGCTCTGAAACCATGAGGCCCAGAATTTAATTATTTAGTATGTAGCAGTGTATAGTGGTCCTCTACATAAATCCTGCCTACTATGCCCCTGGGGCCCAAATTGGCCACGCCCCGAGGGTCATTAGCTCCCATAGACTTACAATGGAAAAATTTAAAAAAATCTTCTTCTCTGAAACCATGAGGCCCAGAGCTTACATATTTAGTATGTACCAATGTCTAATGGGCCCCTACATAAATCCTGCCAACCATACCCCTGGGGCAGGGCTCGAGAAATATTGAAAAATGAATCGGTCCAGCCGATGACGTCATCACCTAACTAATATAGTTCCAATTGGAAAAAAAATTGATGCCTGTCACGAAAACTAATGACAACAAGCGAAGTCCTCTGAATTAATCCCGATTTCCGTACAATGGTCGTACATTGTTGTGTTTGGTGGAGTTCTTGGTTTCAAACATTTTAAGACGTTTAGCTATACGCATGTAAAAGCAAATACAAGACTAGAACGTGTTCGTAGGCAAAGCGGACGTGAAAGAAGACATCACACTTGATTGACAGGTGGACAGGGGAGACAACCTGTGCAAGCCCATTGCATTAAAAATGACGGTCATTCCTGTTTGTTTGTGAACAATACGTAAGTCCTGAGCATTAACTCGCCCAAGTTATGATGATTGTACTGTTTAACGTACCCAAATTGCATAATTTCCCCTCCACTGCCGCCGAATGGGCCGCGTCGGAAATGGTGACTTACGGAACGTGTGAAAAGCGTATATTGACTAGCTTCCACTGAAGTATTCGGTTGTCGCTAGGTCGCCGTTCATTATTATTCATGTTAGATGCGAACAAGAAAGACCGGTCTGACTGCTTAGTTGCGCTGGCTGATATGTTTGTTAGTCATCTATGTGTGTACTTAGGTACCTTTAGCCGTCATACAGTTAGGATGACACTTCGTACGTTATACTCACAGCGGCGTCTTTTATCTTTGCATCAAAGACCAAATGCCTGACCCATAAACGAGCGGGTAATTGCATATCAACGCTACCGTTAGTATTATACCCAATATAATAATCGCGTAGACCCTGGTCATAATGCGCTATTTATGTGCACTGATCGGCATTATTTTCGCACTGGTTGCATGAAGATATGACGATACAACTAGGAAATCGGTGAAATGGACGTATTTGATAGTTCCATTATTCAAAACATTGTATATTTTTACAAGAGCGTAGACCATAACGCGTCGGAAATAGTGACTATTAATATTAACAATGTATCTTCGTTTTGTATCTACACTTTTCGCGGAATAGGTTCGTATTCCTAAAAACTCCATTGCAGACAGTATGGAACATGAAAGACTATCCGTTGTAAGGGAAAATGCAAATGTGAATGAACTTCGGACAGACTTTGGTCAATACATTCGTCAGCATTCATCTGTTATGGATACATTCACAAACTTTTGAAGGCGGCATACGCCCTACACATACAGGTCAGTTACATTTTCGCGATCGTGAAAAAAGATGGACACCTTTCATCCCAAAGCCCAGTCATCGTGATTTTGATAAGTTCTTTTGCAGACTGTCGTAGTAGTAGTATTTCAATTCTCATATCGACTTAAGACTGTCGTAAGAGTGCGCGTCATTATGACACTCGTTATTGACAGGTAGGCGGTCCGACATGTGGTTCAGTGCTCCATACGGACAATCTCGATTGGCCCGTAGGCGGTCTTTTCGTCTGGCTAACACCTGCGTTAATCCAATTAGTTATGACACATGCTAGAATTTTAAAGACAGTGGCGATATTTCATACGTCGGGTCAAGATCAAACGGCCGTATGTAACAATTATCGGACGAATCGGAGAAAATTTCCTCAGTATTGGGCCAGTATGGAACCGATTTTTTGGGACTTTGGGCTGTTTCCAATCGGTCCCAATTTCTGAATTTTGGTCTGGGACCGAAAGAAATCCGGTTTTCCCGAGCCCTGCCCTGGGGCCCAAATTGGCCACGCCCCGGGGGTCATAAGCTTCCATAGACTTACAATGGGAAAATCTTAAAAAATCTTCTTCTCTGAAACCATGAGGCCCAGAGCTTACATATTAAGTATGTACCAACGTCTAGTGGTCCCCTACATAAATCCTGCCAACCATGCCCCTGGGGCCCAAATTGGCCACGCCCCGAGGGTCATTAGCTCCCATAGACTTACAATGGGAAAATTTTAAAAAATCTTCTTCTCTGAAACCATGAGGCCCAGAGCTTACATATTTAGTATGTACCAATGTCTAGTGGTCACCTACATAAATCCTGCCAACCATGCCCCTGGGGTCCAAATTGACCACCCCCCGAGGGTCATTAGCTCCCATAGACTTACAATGGGAAAATCTTAAAATATCTTCTGCTCTGAAACCATGAGGCCCAGAACAGAATTTAATTATGTAGTATGTAGCAGTGTATAGTGGTCCTCTACATAAATCCTGCCTACTATGCCCCTGGGGCCCAAATTGGCCACGCCCCGAGGGTCATTAGCTCCCATAGACTTACAATGGAAAAATTTAAAAAAATCTTCTTCTCTGAAACCATGAGGCCCAGAGCTTACATATTTAGTATGTACCAATGTCTAGTGGTCCCCTACATAAATCCTGCCAACCATGCCCCTGGGGCCCAAATTGGCCACGCCCCAGGGGTCATTAGCTCCCATAGACTTACAATGGGAAAATCTTAAAAAATCTTCTTCTCTGAAACCATGAGGCCCATAGCTTATATACATAGCATGTATCAATGTCTAGTGATCCCCTACTTAAATCCTGCCACCCATGCTCCTGGGGCTCAAATTGGCCACGCCCCAGGGGGTCATTTGTTTATATATAGCTATATAGCTTAAGAACCTTCAAAAATCTTCTTCTTTGGAACCATGAGGCCCAGAGCTTATATATTTAGTATGTCACAATGTTTAGTGGTCCCCTACATAAATCCTCCCAACCAAGCCTCGGGGGTCCAAACTGGCCAATCCCCAGGGGTCATAAGCTCCCATAGACTTATAATGGGAATAACTTCAAAAATCTTCTTCTCTGAAACCATGAGGCCCAGAGCTTACATATTTAGTATGTACCAATGTCTAATGGTCTCCTACATAAATCCTGCCAACCATGCCCCTGGGGCCCAAATTATACACGCCCCGGGGGGTCATTAGCTCCAATAGACTTACAATGGGAAAATGTTAAAAAATCTTCTTCTCTGAAACCATGAGTCCCAAAGCTTGTATATATAGCAAGGATCAATGTCTAGTGATCCCCTACTAAAATCCTGCCAACCATGCCCCTGGAGCTGAAATTGCCACACCCCAGGAGGTCATTTGTTTATATATAACTATATAGCTTAAGAACCTTCAAAAATCTTCTTCTCAGGAACCATGAGGCCCAGAGCTTATATATATATAGTATGTAGCAATGTTTAGTGGTCCCCTACATAAATCCTTCCAACCAAGCCTCTGGGGTCCAAACTGGCCACTCCCCAGGGGTCATAAGCTCCCATAGACATAATGGGAAAAACGTAAAAAAAATCTTCTTCTCTGAAACCATGAGGCCCAGAGCTTATATATTTGGTATGTAGCAATGTCTAGTTGTTCCCTATATGAATCTTGCCAAACATGCCCCTGGGGCCCAAATTGGTCATGCCCCAGGGGGCCATTAGCTCCCATAGCCTTACAAAGAGAAAATCTTTAAAAAATCTTCTTCTCTGAAACCATGAGGCCCTGAGCTTACATATTTAGTATGCAGCAATGTCTAGTGATCCCCTGCATAAATTCTGCCAATCAAGCACCTGAAATCCAAACTGGCCACCCCCTAGGGGCTTGTTTGTTTATATAGAGCTATATAGCTAAAGAACCTTCAAAAAACTTCTTCTATGAAACCATAAGGCCAAGAGCTCATGTATTTAGTATGTTGCAGTGTATAGTGGTCCTCTACATAAATCCTGCCAATCTAAACCCTGGGGTCCAAACTTGCCACACCCCATTTGGTCATCGAATCCTATAGAATTGCAGCCTGTTTATTAGCTTACCTGAGCTGGAAGCTTACATTTTATAACTCAGGTGAGTTGTTGCCCTTGGGCTACTTGTTTTAATATTTTAGATTAATTATCATTTCACTGAGGATTTATGTCTTTTTATTTTGTGCTGATAAAGAGTAATATACTTGCTATTGCTCTGCCATATTTCTTCTAATAAACATCCCCTCACTACAAAATGCTCTCTCATACTATTTCTGTGAAACTGTGGCAAAATTCCGCCAGATTGGCATTTAGACCACCAAAGTTTGTTATTTAGTCCCCGAATTTGTTTCTAAAATGTCATTTATCATACAGTCAAACCCTGTCTTAAAGGCCACCTCTATTAAGTAAAATCCTGTCTTAAAAGGCCAAATTCTGGTATCCGGAAGTAGCATTTTCAGTGTTTCAGCATTGATCTGTTTTATGCAAGCACCCCTGTCTAAATTCCCAGGGGTGCTTGCTGCAGACAGATTTGATTGTACATATGAATTTCAATGCCCCCAGTTTATTATATGAAACACATAAATACATTGTCTTAGGTTTCCAGCTTTCTTTCAATTCATTTTTTAACCCTATTGCACTCAGAAAGGCCAAAACTCTATGGAGTTTTGGCCTTTCTGAGTCCAGTAGGGTTAAAAGACTAGTGCAGGCTAATAGCTTAATTCCACTTTTACTCAAGAATACTCTTAATGAAAAAAAAAAATTGTGGAACTGCATGATGTCTAACATCAGATACCTGATTCATTGTTTACGTTCTTCCATGACTATTGTAGGATTGATGGTTTTACGATGTCATTATGAGCATGCAGAAAGATATTTGTTTTTCTTTCAATTGTATCAAAACTGACAATTATTTATTGTCTTTGGCAAGTCAGGGGTGAGATTGCAATCTAGAACTGCAAAAGTCAATTTAGAAAATGTCTTCAAAAATAGCTGTTAACAACTTATTATGATAAATGAAAATTTACATTTTAGCACAAGAAAATGGGCTTTATTGCAGTGTGAATAGCAAAGTCTCAGATCAGCTTGCACAGGCATGCAGGCTTATAGGAGTCCAGAGCTCTAGATAAGAGGGAGTATTAATTTTGATGATAATTAGGGAAAATTTTCCTTATTTCTCATTCAAACCATATGTTGTGACCCCTCATCTGAACCGTCTTGATGAGACAGTTCAGATGAGGGGGCGGGCACAACATATGTTTTTATGGAGAATTAACAAAAATATCTCTAACTATCACCATATACTCCCTCTTATCTAGAGCTATGCGAAACTTTGCTTTTGATTCTTCAGGAGTCACAGATTGTTTATGCCAGGAAATGTTGATCAGACTGCACAGGTATGCAGGCTGACCCAAGTCCTTACTGTTTAAAAATCCTGTCAGGCCCCTTCTTGTAACAAGGCTTATTATCATTATTTTTGCTACTGCCTTATCCCTTAATGTTGAAGTAGTCCTGAGCTAGTCAATCTGTTTTGTCAATTGGAAAGAACACTAAATATACATATATCATGTATATAATAAAAACTACATTCAAATTGCTTCTTGTGAAGAGCAAACACATGTATATACATTTCAGTTCTGCAAATTTTCACTTCATACAGGTTTTACACTTTTCCATTGAAGAAAGTCATCTTCAGGAGAAAAATATGAATATCCACACGTACAGAGAAACCTATCCTGCTCTGTTTATCACTTTAAGCACCAGAGATGAAAACAGCCAAATTTGCAAACAGTGTAGATCTTGATGAGGTGGCTCATAATGAGCCACCTCATCTAGATCTTAACTGTTTGCCCTCTAGCCTTCTAATTCTCAACATGATATAGCTTGGACAAACTATTTTTTTATTTTTGCAGACGTAAATTTTGTCGTCTGCTTTTTGGTGCTTTAAGGGTTATCAGCTCTTGGTGACAGCTGGACCTTTATTTCCTCAATATGTTTCAGCCTCTTGAGGCAGTTTATTGACTGACCACTGGCATAAAATTGCTTTTCCTATTGACTCAACTATTAATTGGATCAATCAAAAGTTTATTCTTGCCGTCAGGCACTTCATGTTGACCCGGAATATTCTAATAAAAATATCTGGACAAATGGTGTAGAGCCAGATCAGACTGCTCAGTGTTTGCATACATTTGCCAATAGAAAAATGCAAATCAAAAGATAGGAAGATGGAGATAGAAAAACAAGAGACAAGGGTTTAATATTAGAGGCTGGTGAGTGGTCCAGATGCTTCATATAAACACATTAAGGTGAATGGGCACACTTATTTTTCTTCTTTAAGCACCAAAAAGCAGACGACAAAATTTACGTCTGCAGAAATTAAAAAAATGCCTTGTCCAAGGCATTTCATACTGAGAATTCAAATACTAGAGGGCAAACAGTGTAGATCTAGATGAGGCGGCTTATGAGCGGCCTCATCAGGATCTACACTGTTTGCAAATTTTGCTAATTTCGTCACTGGGGCTTAAAGAGTTAAGAGCAGACCCCTTTATAAAAGAGTAACATTGCTTAACAGCTCATTTCGATATTTTTTTTCCCAAAGCTGTGTCACCTTTTCCGCTCAATATTTGGAAGAGGCGGGCGGAAATAAGCATTATAGCTGGCAGAAGGTGCTAAGGGAGAGCGAGATATTTTCTGACTTTATCGGTCAGCTTGATCGTATGACTTCCAAGTTTTATTGATCTTTTGTTTTTTGTTTGCATATGTGACCAGTAAATCAAATATTTATATCGAATCATAAAGGTATTTATAGAAGTCTTTGACTCTTAAAGGTAAAAGTAGTAAGACAAGGGCCCAGTGCAGAATAATAAAAATAGATTTTCCAAGGGAAGTAACTCAAATCATATATACTCTGAAAGGGAACTATGTTTAATGACTAAATACTTCCAGACAAATAAGAATATAGTTTAAACAAGGAAAATCTTTAAAAAGAAATAATTGGCGCAGTTTAAATGGAAGTGTGTTTTCTAGTGAAGACGATAACTTTCATGAATATGACTCAAGTGATCTATGTCCGTAGGCACCCACAGCTGTAATTTTGACACTTGGTAGCGACAGTGACCTATCCTCAAGATTGAGCTGTCCAATTTGGAATTCCAAAATGGACCACGGTCAATATTGACCTGATTCCAAAACAGTTACCAACATGATGCAATGTTTGTTTGTGTGTATTAAACCAAAGATAGAAATTAAAAGTAGATCTGCACTGAAAAAAAGAACGTTTTGAATATCTGCCTCTGTTTTCGATAAAATTTCCTTTGTAAATTTACAAATAATAGAAACGTTATGAATTAACATCTGACAGAGTGCTAGTATTCACGCAGTGCAGTACAACGGGAAAAAAGAAAGATTAAATATTCAATGACCTACGATATTATCGGCTAAATTTTGACATACAATGAAATCTTGTGAAATGTGGAACAAAAGTGAAATTATACTCGGCTGTGCCAAGAAAAACCAACAATGTAACTTACACCTGATTTGTTAATTGGTTTTCAACATCACACTTAACTTCAATCTTGATCAAATTGAAGCAGATGTGTTCCAATATCACAAGATAAAACTTATACCATGAAACTAGTATTTTTTAATTTTTTGGGGTGTGTTATTTGAAAATAATAGGATAATATTTGAAGATAATAGGATTTATAGTAGCTGGTTGTAAGCAGCCTCACAGGCTAGCAGGTGACAACTGGTTGTCAGCAGCTACCTCCATAAAAATACTTCATCTAAGCTGTATGGTATTGAGAATGCAAAGACTGTATGGCAAATAGTGTAGATGCGGATGAAAGCGCTCATTATGAGCTGCATCTATGCTGTTTGGGAATTCAGCTATTTTCATTTTTTGCACTTTTAAGTGTTGAATTTGCACAGAACTCTTTGCCCTCCTGTCAGGTAAATTTTTATAAAACTACTATTACAGGATTTTTTCCCCTCTCAAATGACCCCAAATATCTAAAGTCATCATAGATAATTCTGTTATAAGATATTTTTTTCTCTCCCAGCAAATTACATGTATCCCAAAAATCTCAGTCTGTCTGGGCCGGGTAGCGCAATCGGTAGGGCACCTGACTCGTAAGTCAGAGGTCCTGGGTTCGAATCCCGGTCTGGCCACATACTTTCGTTTCTCCTTCCGCTGATTCAAGAAGGGCAGTTGTCAGTTACTGGCCAAAGTATGTGCACTAAGTACTGGTTAACCGCTTAGGAGGTCTAAGCCTGCCCAGGAATAGTGTGGTTAGGTTAACTGACCGTCCCGACATGACCTTAGTTGTTTACCGTGGACGTTAAGCATCAAATCAACCAACCAACCAACTGTCTTGGAAGATGGATCTAGATCTTTGGGATTGTTTTGGGAAGAAGGGAAAACTCCTGTCTCATAAGTGAATAAATATGTTTATGGCTTAATTTGCAACAGTGTACAGCCACACCAGACTGCACTTATAGAAACAGTTTGAGCTGGGTCTGTTGCATTTGGGGTAGCATTTCTGTCTAAACAATTTAGATTTTTAGGGCCAAATAATTTAGCCATGAGATATTTGGAAGCTAAAGATCAAAAAACACATATCTGATTTAGGCCTAACAGCAATTCAGGGTAATAATGACTTGATTTAGGTACAATATGTGGTCAACTTGACCATTAACATACCTTACTGTTTACAATAGTCTTGTTCAGTTTTGAGTTTAACACTTAAGCAGCAAAAATTATAAATACTGGAATTTGCAAACAGTGCGGATCCAGATAAGGTCTGCCATTATGAGCTTTTGTCTGATGGAGTTACATGTATATGCATCTGCCACAATTCTCTCTCTCTCTCTATTATGTGTCCAGAAATGGTTTTTGGCCTGTAGGTTCTTTTGTATTTGGAATATCTTGGTGAGATATCACAGAAATTATCAAAATAATGTAAGCATGCAGTTGCAGTCAGAGTTTTGTTAGAGGGGGGTACCTGTCCTTGTAGTGGGTCATGGGATTACCTGTCCTTGTAGTGGGTCATGGGATTACTTGTCCTTGTAGTGGGTCTTTGTAATAAAATAAAAGTCCCAAAAAAATTTGGCCAGCAACTCATTTACTGAAAATATCTGTCTCTGCCACAATACTATTTACATAAAAAGGAATTATGGCCAGCATTTTCTTTTGTATTTGAAATACCTTGGTGAAAAGTCACAAAAATGATCAAAGTATTAAAGGTAAGCTGCATCTTACAATCTGAATTTTGTCCAACAGGATTATCAGCCCCAGCTGCGGGGCTATATATGTGTGTTCAAAAAATGGTGTTTGGCCTGTACTTCCAACTTATTAACTATTTGGAACTGTTTGGAATCTGTTGGTGAAATGTCACTGAAATAGTTGAAGAAAGATACTAGGCTTTCTGTTGCAATCAGCATTTTGTTTGATGATCCGCAGTGCTATAAAACTACATAGAAAGGTTATTACTGACTACTGCAGGTGTTAGCTAGGGGTTGCCATCAGATACCTGGGGTTGCCATCAGATACCTGGATGAAACCGGCAGACCAATTGAGTTTGCTTTATTAAATAAATCGGTAGGAGTATAGCCACAAGAAACATACTGGATGATATCAACACTGTTTTCATGCATCCTTACTAAAATATTTTGCTTTTGAAACAAGGGTAGTGATAAAGGTAGTGAACATATAAACTTTATTTTGAAGGTCATCAGTGAGATTTACTATGCACTTACATGGGTGTGCATTCATTAACTAATTACCTGAATAATTAGATGCATCGTATTAGCACTCTATCTTAGTGCAATGGCTTTTTGGCAGGGTTATTAGGCAATGACCAGGTAATTGTCCTGTTTGTGGGGCACCTCAGAGCTCCAGATCAGGCCAGTTTGGCTGATAACTGAGAGTTTCAACATATGCTTTAGGCAGGGATCTCCCAAGACCATTAAGGCTTGACACTTGGAACATGCCTTCCTCTTCAAATCACCTTTGAAGAAAAAGAAATACACTTGAAAAGTCATTTGTAATGGAGCTCTGAACCATCTGATGGAATACATTACGTGTACTACCTGTCCGTCAACTAATGCAACATTTCATTCTTTTGCCAAGGTCAGACACTTTCCAAAGCTGTCATAAATATTTTGATAAAAATCAAAGTACTTTAATTTTTCTAATTTTGTCTTCAGCAAAATGGTACATTGTTTGATCATCTGTCGCTGTACCTTACTAAGAACCACCCATTTCTGAGCAAGAATCTTACTCTGAGCGCAACACATTGTTAATTGGCTTAAAAAATGAATGACAGTTTGATTAACCAACTAGGCCAGAACTTACCTGTGACAACAACACACTGACCAATGTCTGTCAACAAATTATTTTCAGCTACTTTGCTGTTATAGCTGTCAATTACAGAAATCGGTAATTTGATGGAATATTTGATGTGACAGCTCATCATATCAACTTTACAGATCAACTTGAAGACCGAATATTGTATCAGTTGACAGACTTGTAGTGGCATAAAAGACCATAAAATGCAATTGAAATAGCAAAGTGATTTCTTGACCCAGGCCTTCTCAATGGCTAATCTATTAGTGTATATATAGGGAAGATCTGATGACAGTTCTCTGATAACTTTTTGTATGAAAATATGAGCCGCGACGTGACAAAACCAACAATGTGGTCGTGCGTCCAGCGCAGACTCAGATCAGCCTGGGCATCTGCCCAGTCTGATCAGGGTCTTCGCTGTCCGCATGGAGGTAGCTTAGACCCTTAGCTACCCTTTGGGCACTTAACGAAGAGTCTGGTCAATTTGTGCTGCTGCCCCGGCTGATCTGAGTCTGCGCTGTCCGCACAACCACATTGTTGGTTTTCTCGTGTCGCGGCTCATATGTTATGGCTCCTCTTTGGTATTACCCTTCCACTGCCAGTCAACATTTATTTCATGGAAAAATTAAAATACCTGGGCCCAGTTGTTCAAAGCATCGTTAGCTTAAAGAGCTCGTTAAGAGGTCAACTTGTTAAGTGTTTTGCAACTTTATAACAAAATACACTTATATTTTTTGTTGAAAATATGTGAGAAGCTTTTGCACTGCAAAAGCTTCTCACATTTTTTCAACAAAAAATATTGGTGTATTTGAGATATTAACATTTGAAATTTTAACGTCTCGTTAACTAACGACGGCGTTAGTTTTGAACAACTGGACCCAGGTCTACTATCCTGAATTAATATCATTAAAACCCTTCTGTCTCACCATCTTCTCATAGGTTGCCATACCATTTCTTACATAAAACTTGCATAAAGCACCAAAGAAGCAGTGTCTGCATTATTTTTAAAATTGTGTAGTCAATGCTAAATCATATTGAGGGTTAAAAGACTAGAGGGCAAACACTGCCAATTAAACAGTGTGGATACAGATGAGGTGGCTCATAATGAGCCACCTCATATGGATCTACACTATTTGCAGATTCAGCTGTCAGTATTTTCTTTCATGGCTCTTTATGGCTAGCTAATGTTACTCTGCATATTATCTCAATTTCAGAAATCTTCCAAGAGCAATATGGATCTCTATTCCCATGGTAACAATAATCTACGTGTTGGCAAATATTGCGTACTTCACTGTTCTAACACCAGCAGAAATGCTCGACTCAAATGCTGTTGCGGTAGTAAGTATATACATATAATACAAATTTCAACACTAACAGATCAAATCGCAAATACATGTACAGTCAGATGAGTCTTTTCGGATTCCTCTGAAGGAAAAACCTTTCTTAAATTTTATATCCTAAATTATATTTTTAGTACAAACTGGCTTGCATTAAGTAAAGCACCTGTCATAAACAAGCTTTGCCTCTCCCATGAATGCTGAAGATAGGTTTGACTGTATAAGCAAATCAGTAAAATCAATCATAGATAGAAACAAGCCATCGGTTCGCTTCCAAGGGAAGAAATTCATACCAAGCAGAATCCATTTTCATTTGTGGGTCATCTGTTGACAGAAAGAATTTGCTCACTGAAGGAGTTAAAGAGTAGTTCCCATTTCAGAAGGGCTTCATCAGCTGCAAACAGGAAGGCACAAAAGTTGTTTTCCTTTGGTAAAATAGTCAAAAAAAACAAAAACAAGCTGTATTCTGAGCATGCATAGCAAATACCTTCAGACATTTTTTTCGTTGCATTGCTCATGTGCCATATATCATTTCAGACTTTTGCAGATCGTACATATGGAGTAATGTCTTGGATAATGCCTGTTTTTGTTGCCATGTCAACATTTGGTGGGGTGAACGGTGCAATATTTACGTCTGCTCGGTAAGTACATGTACTTAAAAAAATGTCCTTTTCTATAATTCCTGTAAAAATAAACATACTTTTTCTGACATTCTTACATTGCCAGAAATTTGCAAAGAACAATGGATTTGAAACACAAAACCATCTGAAAAACTTTTTCCTCTCTAGATTGTTCATTAGGGTTCATTAGGGTTAACTTCTGCATACTGCAGATGTCCATGTAGCCCATGACCAGGGGCCATATTTATAAAATGACTTAAGTGGTTGTTATGCTGGTGCTAAGGCTAACTTCTTTGAAGGAGATTCCCTACAACTATGAAATTTGCTCTGGAGGAACAGTCTGAAAAAGACTGTTCCTCCAGTGAAATTTCATAGTTGTAGGAAATCTCCTTAATAGAAATTAAGCCTTAGCAACAGCATAGCAACCACTTAAGTCATTTTATAAATACGACTCCAGCTCGTAAAGATAAGGCTTCATATTGCATATTTGAATATGTTGATGTGAATGTTTTATGTTTCTCAGTCGTTTTTCTACTCATTTCTGTAAAGGACTTAACATCTTTGAATGTAACAGATCATACTGTGAGATTCCATTTTTTTTAAAGAGGTTCTTCATCTCGTACTAAATGCTATGAGATTTCCCTGTTTTGGTGAGAAATTCCTCATTAGTCCCAAGTTCTGGTAGATTTCCATACTCTGTACAGAGAAAATCCTCATTCTGTTTTCAAATGCAGTTTGATATATATGCTTTGTAGAGCAATTTCCTCTTTAAGATAATGGGTACACTTTCATTGGAAGCAACTCTACCATTTTCATGTTTGTTTCCTTTCTCAATGGGGTTCAGCAGATAAATGAAAGAATTTGCTCCTCTCGGAGCAAATTCTTCCTTTTTACACTTGATACCCTTTTGGTAGGGTTTTGTGATCCCCTTTTGGAAGGGTTTTGTGATCCCCTTTTGGAAGGGTTTTGTCATCCCCTTTTGGAAGAGATTTGTCATCCAGAGATGCAAACAGAATATCATGAAAGTTGTTATGTCCCCCCACCAAAGGTGAGGGGGGACATATTGTTTTCAGTGCGGATCCCGTCGGCGTCGGCGTGGGCGTCGGCGTGACAGATTCTTGTATGCCCGATATCTCTTGAACCAATGGATGGAATTTTACCAAACTTGCATGAATATATCATTGGGACAAGCTTATGAGCTGATTAGATTTTGGTGACCTTGACCTTATTTTCAAGGTCACAGGAGGACTTAGATGACAATTTCTTGTATGCGCGATATTTCTTGAACCAATGGATGGAATTTCACCAAAGTTGCATGGATACATCATTGGGACAAGTGTAAGAGCTGATTAGATTTTTGTGACCTTGACCTCATTTTCAAGGTCACTGGATGACTTAGATGACAATTTCTTGTACCCAATTTCTTGTATGAGCGATATCTCTTGAACCAATGGATGGAATTTCACCAAACGTGCATGGATGTATCATTTGGACAAGTGTAAGAGCTGATTAGATTTTGGTGACCTTGACCTTAATTACAAGGTCACTGGAGGACTTAGATGACAATTTATTGTACCCACTACATCTCCTGAACCAATGGATGGAATTTCACAAAACTTGCATGGATACATTATTGGGACAAGTTTTTGAGCAGATTAGATTTTGGTGACCTTGATATCATTTTCAAGGTCACTGGAGGACTTGGATGACAATTTCATGTACCCACTATATCTCCTAAATCAATGGATGGAATTTCACCAAACTTTTCTGGATACATGGTTGGGACAAGTTTATAAGCTGTTTAGATTTTGGTGACCTTGACCTTATTTTAAAGGTCACTGGAGGACTAACATGGTAATTTCTTGTACCCACAATATCTCCTGAACCAATGGATGGAATTTCGCCTAACTTTCGTGGATACATGATTTGGACAAGTTTAAGAGCTGATAAAAATTTTGGTGACCTTGACCTCATTTTCAAGGTCACAGGAGGATTTAGATATGTGAAAATTTCACTAAAATTGATGTATCTCTTTAGCCTTTGGCTTGATTTCCACTTTACTTTCATAGATATACCTATGGGACAGTCTCAAGAGTGTACTATGTTTTGATGACCTTGACCCCATTTTCAAGGTCAAAAGCTATCTTACAAATGCGTATTTTTCTCTCTTAAAAATGAGATATCTTGAACCAGTGGATGGATATTCATCAGACTTGCATGAATGTATCGTTGTGACAGGTTTAAGACACGTTTAGTAGTTGGTGACCTTGACCCATTTTTGAAGGACATAGTCTTCTATGTAGGATATCTTTAGAACCAGTGGATGGATTTTGTCCAAACTTGCATAGATATTCTATTTGTACAGGCTTTTTATTCATTAGAGGGGATGGGAAATGGGCTGGTGGGGGGGGACATCAGTTTTTCTCTGAAAAACATTTCTAGTTTCCCTTGAAAAATGGCAGGAAAACGTGGGTATACTGATAGATACCGTAATTGCAAATTGTGAAAATTCCAATTTTCTCTTCTATTGCCAGGTTGTTCTTTGTTGGAGCCAGACAAGGTCATCTGCCAGGATTTTTAGCTACTATTAGCATAAAGCATTTCACTCCAGTGCCTTCACTTATATTTGGAGTAAGTTTTGAGTTCAGCAGTCATCCCTTAAAGCACCAAGAAATCAGCTGATAAAATATACACCTGAAGAATTTCAAAAGATGTTTCATCCAAACTACCGTATACGCCGAAATTTTCACGTGTTCAAATTTTCGTGGTTTAGGGTCAAAAACATAAACCTAAATTTTCGCGATTTTAATTTTTAGGGTAATCAATATGCGCGAAAAGTAAAATTGCTTCTTTTTCACTTGAGCCAGTTCTTTCATCAATGTGCGGCCCATTAATGAAAGAACTGGCTCGAGTGGAAAGTACCAGAATTTACCAAAGCACACAGACACAGAATATATAGACACTGTTTCTGTAAGAAACATGAAATTATTTCGCAATTTTAATATTCACGGTTTCTAAGGTACCAGGGAATACTGAAAAAAATGGAACACGGCGAAAATTATCGCATATACGGTTTATCATAATGAGAATTTAAAGGCTAATCAGGAACGGAAAATAATGTACATGCAGATAAATTTGCTTTCAGAACATATGCTTTAAAATGGCATATTGACTTGACTCTCATTATGTTGAGCACTTTTAAGTGAAAACCCCTGTTATATCAAAGTAAGCTATGGAAAGATTGGACAAACCTGCAATATATTCTTTACTTCCAACTCCTGTTATCTGAAACTATGGGTATCTCAAAGTTAGTTCTCTAGGGCCGTATTTATAAAACAACTTAAGTGGTTGCTATTCAGTTGCTAAGGCTGAATTTCTCTGAAGGAGATTCTCTAAACTATGAAATTTGCTCTGGAGGAACAGTCTTTTTCTCCTTCATAGAAATTCCTCCTTAGCAACAGCACAGCAACGACATGTCATTTTATAAATACGGCCCCAGGTCCCTTGCACTTTGAGACTTTGAGAATCAACTGTATGTATAGTTTAGATTTTTTTTCTTTTCAGTGCCTAATGTCACTGATCATGTTGAGTTCAAATGACATCTATGCCTTAATCAACTACGCAAGTTTTGTGGAGTCATCATTTATCGGTGTGAGCATAGCAGGCATGTTGTATCTACGATACTGTCAACCAGACAGATCAAGACCAATCAAGGTAAAAAAAATTTTTTAAGTTTTTTACACCAGGGCAGTAATTTTGTACGCCCATTCCCATGATTGCTGATTCTGTTCTCTAGGAATTTGTTTAGTAGAAAGGGATAGACCTGTTTGAAAGGATCCAATGGGAATATAACCATT
The DNA here is from genome assembly GCA_963989385.1 of Ctena decussata. NCBI lineage: Eukaryota > Metazoa > Mollusca > Bivalvia > Lucinida > Lucinidae > Ctena > Ctena decussata. The sequence goes on from OZ022503.1 coordinate 34,541,129, forward strand.
GGGCAAGTGGTTGGGTTGGAAAAATGTCTGGCCTTGTTGCAAACTACATGTAAACAATTTCATATGTTTGTTTAGCAGCGATCAGAAATACTTATTTCATACTAAGTAGTTGTCACAGTGTGTAGGCAGTAACTGTGTGGCCCTGTTGTGCCATTACCTATGAGAGATGGGAATTTCTTCTATAAAGTAGCAGTTAAACTATACTTTTGCATAATAGTTATAGACCAAAGAAAAGAATATCATCGTTCCTTGAAGTTTCCTACTAATTTTCATTGTCACCCAACGTAGGCGGAGGGGGACTATAGAAATGACCCTCGTCCGTCCGTGTGTCCGTCCGTCCTTCCGTCCGTCATTCCTTCCATCCTAAATCTTGTCCCTGCAACTCCTCCTGCGTCTTTCATCGGATTGATTTGAAATTTTACAGATTGTATTCTTATGATATGAAGATGTGCATGTGGTTTTTGATTTTTGTTTCGACCATTTTTGATGGAGTTACGGCCGTTGCTGACTCAGTCCGTCCGAAATCTTGTCCCCGCAACTCCTCCTACGTCTTTCATCGTATTGATTTGAAATTTTACAGATTGTATTCTTATGATATGAAGATGTGCATGTGGTTTTTTATTTTTGTTTCGGCCATTTTTGACGGAGTTACGGCCCTTGCTGACTCAGACCTTGTCCCCGCAACTCCTGCCACATATTTTATCAGATTGACTTGAAATAGTGCAGAATGTTCCATCATGATCTGAAGATGTGCATGTGATTTTGGAATTTCAATTGTCATATATTTTACAAAGTTATGGCCCTTTGTCATTTTTAGCTCGCCTGAGCACGAAGTGCTCAGGGTGAGCTTTTGGGATACCCTGATGTCCGTCGTCCGTCGTACGTCCGGACGTCCGTCCGTCAACTTTTGCTTGTGTACACTCTAGCGGGCACAGTTTTGATCCAATCTTTCTGAAACTTTGTCAGAATGTTTATCTCTATAAAATCTAGGCCAAGTTCGAAACTGGGTCATGTCGGGTCAAAAACTAGGTCACTAGGTCAAATCTTAGGAAAACCTTGTGTACACTCTAGAAGGCACAGTTTTCATCCAAAGTTCATGAAACTTTGTCAGAATGTTTATCTTTATAATATCTAGGACAAGTTCGAAACTGGGTCACGTCGGGTCATAACTAGGTCACTAGGTCAAATCTTAGAAAAACCTTGTGTACGCTCTAGAACGCACAGTTTTCATCCAAAGTTCATGAAACTTAGTCAGAATGTTTATCCTCAAAATATCTAGGACAAGTTTGAAACTGGGTCACGTTGGGTCAAAAACTAGGTCACTAGGTCAAATCATAGAAAAACCTTGTGTACGCTCTAGAGGACACAGTTTTGATCCAATCTATATGAAACGTTGTCAGAATATATATCTCCATAAACTCTAGGCCAAGTTTGAAACTGGGTCATGTAGGGTCAAAAACTAGGTCACTAGGTCAAATCTTAGAAAAACCTTGTGTACACTCTAGAAGGCACAGTTTTCATCCAAAGTTCATGAAACTTTGTCAGAATGTTTATCTTTATAATATCTAGGACAAGTTTGAAACTGGGTCACGTCGGGTCAAAAACTAGGTCACTAGGTCAAATCTTAGAAAAACCTTGTGTACGCTGTAGAAGGCACAGTTTTCATCCAAAGTTCATGAAACTTAGTCAGAATGTTTATCCTCATAATATCTAGGACAAGTTTGAAACTGGGTCACGTTGGGTCAAAAACTAGGTCACTAGGTCAAATCATAGAAAAACCTTGTGTACGCTCTAGAGGACACAGTTTTGATCCAATCTATATGAAACATTGTCAGAATAATTATCTCCATAAATTCTAGGCCAAGTTTGAAACTGGGTCATGTAGGGTCAAAAACTAGGTCACTAGGTCAAATCTTAGAAAAACCTTGTGTACACTCTAGAAGGCACAGTTTTCATCCAAAGTTCATGAAACTTTGTCAGAATGTTTATCTTTATAATATCTAGGACAAGTACGAAAGTGGGTCATGTTGGGTCAAAAACTAGGTCACTAGGTCAAATCATAGAAAAACATTGTGTACGCTCTAGAAGACACAGTTTTGATTCAATCTTTATAAAACATTGTCAGAATGTTTATCTCCATAAACTCTAGGCCAAGTTTGAAATTGGGTCATATCGGGTCAAAAACTAGGTCACTAGGTCAAATCTTAGAAAAACCTTGTGTACGCTGTAGAAGGCACAGTTTCGATCCAAAGTTCATGAAACTTTATCAGAATGTTTATCCTCATAATATGAAGGACAAATTTGAAACTGGGTCATGTAGGGTCAAAAACTAGGTCACTTGGTCAAATCATAGAAAAACCGTGTGTATGCTCTAGAGGACACAGTTTTGATCCAATCTTTATGAAACTTTGTCAGAATGTTTATCTCCATAAACACTAGGCCAAGTTTGAAAGTAGGTCATGTCAGGTCAAAAACTAGGTCACTAGGTCAAATCTTAGAAAAACCTCGTGTACGCACTAGAAGGAACAGTTTTGATCCAATCTTCATGAAACTATGTCAAAATGTTTATTGTCCATATATATATGCCCCTTATGAAACTGAGTCACGTCAGATCAGAAACTAGGTCACTAGGTCAAATCTAAGAAAAACTTTGTGTACACCCGAGAGGGCACAGTTTTGATCCAATCTTCATGAAACTCTGTCAGAATGTTTACCTTTATGAAATCTAGGTAAGTTTGAAACTGGTTTGTGTCGGATCAAAAACTAGGTCACTAGGTCAAATATAAGAACGACCTTGTATACGCTCCAGAGGGCACAGTTTTGATCCAATCTCAATGAAACTTTGTCAGAATGTTTATTCTTACAATATCCGGTTTGAAACTGGGTCATGTCGGGTCAAAAGCTAGGTCACTAGGTCAAATTTAAATTAAGTTATGTTGCAAGAATCAGAACTAACATTGCAATGATGCCAGCCACAAACTCCTTGGAATACATTAGTTTCACCACAGTGAGATAATGATGCTACCATTCTATCATCTGTGTTTGCCTAGTTAAGTCTAGTTCAAATCCATCAAAGGAACTCAACATGAACGGGAACTTTTCGGAGAAGCGACTCTGCCATTTTCAGCTCACCTGATCGAGCCTTACAGTATTGGTGTTAGCTGCCTCTTTCATCCATCCATAAACATTTTCAAACATCTCTGAAACCACATGGCAGATCAAATTTCATATGGAGCCTGCACATGGGTCAAAGGATTGAAAGTTCTTCAAATGATCTTGGTCACATGACCAAGGTGGCCGCCATTCCCATGTATGGTAAAAACTCTTATAAATCTTCACCAGAGCCAGTGAACTGATTAATGCTCAGGTGAGCGATTCAGGGCCACCATGGCCCTCTTGTTGGCATTTTTCCAACTTTTAAACCTTTTGACCGAGAGAGCTGAAATTTGGTATGCTATTAGCATTTGGTAAATTGAGTATTCTGATTGTTGTTAGGATATGCTTAATTTACTAGTGACAGAGTTATTCCTCTTTCATAGATAATAGACATTCACTTATAGGTAAAAGGATAACTCAAGAATTATTCATAGTAATGGGCTGAATTTTCATAAATGCATTGTTCCTTTTTGATCAGATTCATATTAGGAGGATTATGGCCCATGTTATTTTGTTAAAGGGTATACAGTCTTGATGTTTTGGGCATTCTGCAAGGGCCTAAAGTTTCAGTAACCGGATTTTACACATATACGCCCAGTTACACATATACGCCCAGTTCCGAACTTAAGTATTTTATAACCTCATAGAGGCCCAGTAATTGGGTATATGTCTTTGCTTATGCTTCAATTATTATTTGCTTACCAGGTTCTGTTATACACATATTTTCTGGTTTGGGCCATACAGCTACTCTGAAACGGAATAAAGGGCTGCAGTTTGTGACACATTTCAAACGTCGGGTGACTTTTGGCCGATGGCCTTTTATTACTCCTGAATGACTTCCGTTGATCAATAAAATTGTTAACAATTTTTGTCTTTACTACATTCATATTCCAAACGGTTATGAAATCAAGTGAATTTGTATTTTCTGAGTAAAATAATTCATGTGTATGTTCATCCTTCTCATGGGGGTTTAAGATGAAAATTTAAAGAGTAACTACATGTATAAAGCACTAGCCAAATGTATAGAAAACTTAGTGGGATATGCAAGAATAAAAAGCAGCTTATAAATGGTTTGAATTTAAGAACCATAGGTCAGCAGGGTAACATTATTTTCATTCTTTCTTTTCAGGTTTTTCTGGGATTTCCAATATTTTTCCTTATCATCTGTATATTCTTGATGATAATGCCATTGACGACCAGTCCAATGGAGTGTTTTATGGGTATAATAATGGTACTCACAGGTATACCAGTCTATATCATAGGTGTGGTATGGCAGACCAAGCCAAACTGGATTGTAGAATTCCTAGGTAAGTGTTGTGGCCTTCTGATATTGAAGGGGAGTAATTAAGGTTAATGAGAACACAGTCAGGGGAAGTATCTCTGTTATTTTGTTTTTGCCTCTTCATTGGGGGTCAACCTGTGAAGGAGAGAATTTGCTTCCTTAGAAGTAAATTATTTTCTTGAAGAATATATACCATTGTGGAAGGGTTTCACCGTAAACATTATTATGTAAATGGAGTTCCATTGCACAAGTCTTTCATTATCACCCAGCTGTCTTCCTGAAATGACTGAAAAACTATTGAAAAGGAGGTAAAAATTACAAATCATCCAGCCATCATATTGCTATTGACCAGTCTATGGGAATAATAGCAGTCACATGTATACCAGTCTAATATACCATAGTTGTGGTACGGCAGGATAAGTCCAACTGGATTGCAGAATTTCTAGGTCTGTGGAATGATTCAGATAAGGGAATGTTTGGTAACTTCTAAATATTGGTACAGACATCCCTGAGAAGTCTGACTAAAGTAGTCTGATGTGGGTCCACACTGCTGAGGCATTACTCTCCAAATATAATGTGTAAAAGATAAAGTTCTTCCTGAAAAACTTTCAGATTATTCTGTAGTTGAAGTTGAGTTCATAAATACTTTTAAGAACATCGTTCATTTTAATGCATTTGCTGTTTGTTATATTGCAAACAAGATTTTCAAAAAATATTGACATTTACATAAACACAGATTTACAAAACAACTAGATCTTTTAAAGGTAGGTTCCTGTACTTGGGAATGCATCATAATTTTGATGATCGTTCATCCAAGTTGTTGGAAAGCACTTATAAAAGGGAATAAATAAGTTTCACTAAAAAGTGTAAATCAAAAAAATATTAGAAAAGTTGTTTTGCAAGGGATTTCCTAACGCTGCTTCGCACACCAGTTAGCGCTATTTTTAGTTCGCGCCAAAAATAGATAACGCAACTGAGGTCATGCTGCATTGCATTTTGGAATAGTTTTAACCCATCCACCATGCCAGGACCTCTAGGAGAGCTCACGGCAAGGGAAAATTGACCTTTGGAGAATGGCATCAGAAATCGCGCACTTATAGGCATAATAAACATAGTTATTTTTAGAACTGGAATTCCAACTAAAGAAAATAAACCAAAAGGGAGAACGACTATTTTCTTCTATATCTGACGAGTTTCTCAGTAAAATGTCAGTAGCAACAAATTCAGAAAAATAAGAGAATTCAATACTGCTCAGAAAAAGACGAAATTATTTTGTGGACATAATTGTTATCGCTACTACAGGAACCTACCTTTAAATCCTGATTTCCATAAAAAGTATGTTTATAATCGTAAATTTTGTTTCCTTATATTGCAGAAAAACTTACATCAGTTACACAGAAGTTGTGTTTGGTAGTTCCAGAAGAGAAGAAAGAGAAGTGAAGATGCTCAACATTACTTCTTTACATTCTGTAATATTGGTTGTTGGCAGTATACTCAGGAAAACTGTACAGTATTCTTTGGAGACAGGAAACATTTCAAAGTGACCTTAGTGAATTTATTATGCTAAAGGGTGGCTGCATTGCTGTTTGTTATGTTAAAGTTTAAAGTATACAGAATGATATATCTGACAAGCCAATTTTCCATGTTAGATGTTTTATGAGGATGTGCTTCAGAGCTGTGGTAAAGTACAAGAAATAAAGTCAAATGTGAGATTACATGCAGTTCATACATAAAGCCCCAAAAAACAAAAATAGCTGAATTTGCAAACAGGGTAGATCCAGATGAGATGGCTCATTTATGAGCCACCTCATCTGGATCTACTCTATTTGTCCTTTTGTCTTTGAATCTTCAAAATGATATAGCTTGAACAAAATTTTTAGAAATGTTGCATACAAAAGTTTTTCACTTGCTTCTTTTGCGCTTTGAAATGTTGGAGACATAATTTTTTTCCTTTGCTTTTTTTGGCACTTTTAGGGTTAAACATTTTTGTAAGCGCATTATTTCTTTAATATACAATTCTGAAAACTTATTTTTTTTGTATATGTTATGGATATATGTTATGCAATTGCTGTTTGAAAATAGTAAAGAGCCTGCTAAGACACAACAAATACCAAAGCTGGCAGGGTCTTTATCAGTTGCTGATTGATGTGCCTTTTTCAGGATTTGTAGTACAGAGTGTCTTAACCCTTAAAGCGCCAAAAATGAAAATAGATAAATTTACAAACAGTGTAGATCCAGATGAGGTGGCTCTTAATGAGCCACATCACCTAGATCTACACTGTTTGCCCTCTAGTTTTTGAATTTTCAATATGATATAGCTTTGATGAAACATATTTTGAAATTTTTGCAGACGTAAATTTTGTTGTCTGCTTCTTGGCGCATTAAGGATTAATGTTCAGTTTCATTTATTGTCGCACCTGCTTTAGCAAGGTGCGATATAGGCGTCCGGTTTTCCGTCCGTCTGTCAGTCCGTCCGTCCGTCCGTTCACAATTTACGTCGACCCTAGCATTTTAGTCCATTCAAAAGACTTATTCTCTGAAACCACTGCACCCATGGTTCTCAAATTTCACATGCAGCATGATCAGACAGCAGGGCTTCAGAATGATAAAATTCAGGCGGGTCGAGAATCCAAGATGGCCGCCGTTACTAAAAATAGCAAAACCAATAAAATCAAGTTTTTCTTCAGAACCGCTTGGTGTATTTGGCTGAAATTTTGTATGAAGCATAAGTGGGACCTTGGTATTCAGAATTATCAAAATGAAAAAAATCTGTAGTGGAATTAGGTCACAGTGACCTTATGTAGACCCTAGAATAATTTAGGTCGACCCTAGCTTTTAAGTCCATTCAAATGACTTATTCTCTGAAACCACTGCATCCATGGTTCTCAAATTTCACATGCAGCATGATCAGACTGCAGGGCTTCAGAATGATAAAATTCACGTGGGTCAAGAATCCAAGATGGTCGCCGTTACTAAAAATAGCAAAACCAATAAAATCAAGTTTTTCTCCAGAACCACTTTGTATATTAGGCTGAAATTTTGTATGAAGCATATGTGGGACCTTGGTTTTCAGAATTATCAAAATGAAAAAAATCTGTAGTGGAATTAGGTCACAGTGATCATATGTCGACCCTAGAATAATTTACGTCGACCCTAGCATTTAAGTCCATTCAAATGACTTATTCTCTGAAACCACTACATCCATGGTTCTCAAATTTCACATGCAGCATGATCAGACTGCAGAGCTTCAGAATGGTAAAAGTTGAGAATGGTCGAGAATCCAAGATGGTTGCCGTTACTAAAAATAGCAAAACCAATAAAATCAACTTTTTTCTCCAGAACCACTTGGCATTTTCATTGAGTTCTTAATGTGAAGGCATACAGCAGGTGCGACATAGCCTTCCGCGGAATTCTTGTGTTTGATCTGTTTATTAGTCTCTGACAGATACATGAAATTTACGCACAAATGTTTATGAGTCTTGTAGCTAAGTAATGTTTTTGTTCAACTGTTTATGTCTGGTATATATCAGCTGCATTTTGTACAGCTGTTTATGAGTCTCATTATGATGAGTCACATTTATGATACTCCTGTTTATGGGTTTCTAAATGATCAGTTATGTAAGTAATTGCTGTTTATGAGTCTCTTAATGATTAGTAACCTATGTTTATAAGTCTTTTAATAATCATTTATGTTTATGTAATTGCTGTTTATAAGTCCCTAAATGTTTAAGTATGTTTATGTAACTGATGTTTATGAGTCTCTTCATGAATAGTTATGTATATGTTACTTCTGTTTATGATTAGTTACGTTTATGTAACGCTTGTTTCTGAGTCTCTCGCTGATCAGTTTATATAGTAGCTGTTTATGAGTCTTTTAATGATCAGTATGTGTTTATGTAACAGCTATTATGAGTCTTTTAATGATCAACTGCTGTTTATGATCAGTTCTGTTTATGTAACGGTTGATTATGGGTGTCATAATGATCAGTTATGTTTACATAACAGTTGTTCAGTTATGTTTATGCACCAGGTGTTTATGAGTCTCTTAATGATCAGTTATATTTATGTAACTGCTGTTTATGAGTCTCTTAATGATCAGTTATGTTTATGTAGATCTCTTAATCAACAGTTATGTTTATGTAACAAATGTGTATGAATCTCTTAACAGTCAGTTGTGTTTATGTAACAACTGTTTATGGGTCTCTCAATTATAAGCTATGTTTATGTAACTGCTATTAATGAGTTTGTTAATGATCAGTTATGTTTATGTTACAACTGTTATAAGTCTCTTACTGATCACTTATTTTTATGTAACTATGAGTCTCTGAATGATCAAATATGTTTCTGTAACAGCTGTTTATGAGTCTTTAATAGTATGTTTTTGTACAACTGTTTATAATTTCAGTGCTTCCAATAAGAAGGGGTAACAGTGATAGTTTTCGATATTTCTCCATGAAAACTTATGGTATGATCTATTATTAGAGCTGCCTTAGCAGGATGGTTGTAATGAGGGTTTGCAACATACGCTTTGGTTGAGAAATAAGAAAAATTATCTTTGAATTTTTCTTCTATACCCACTTCTTATCTGGAGCCCTGAACTTTTGTGTATTACAGTTACCTTTCTGTACAGCTGATTGCGAGTCTGTTATTGATCAAATACATAAATTATGAGCTGCAACACGAAAAAAACAACAAAGTAGTTGTGCGCTCAGGGCAGACTTAGATCAGCCTGGGCTTCCACCCATTCTGACCAGACTTAGCTAGCTTAAAGGGTAGCTAAGGGACTAAGCTACCTCCATGCAAACAGCGAAGACTCTGATCAGACTGGGCGGATGCCCAGGCTGATCTGAGTCTGCACTGGGCGCACAGCCACTTTGTTGGTTTTGTCATGTCGCTGGTCATATTTGTACAGCTAGTTATTAACCAATTTATACATAGAGATATCTGCAGTTACTTTCAATTCAAAGTGTTCACTAAAATATCTGCGCATTTAAAAACTACACAATAATTTTATAACTATTGATATTGTTTGCATGTTGCAAACTGTTAGCATTATGAAGTGCATTTACACTACCTGTTGTTCATTACTTTTTGTTACAATTATGCTTTTCATATAGGGTAAGTTTTGTATGCTTGTTAACTGCAGTTGTACAATTTGTTAATTATAATAATATAATTGTTGAAATTTTTAACAGAAAAATAATGAGTAGATGTCTAAGAAACAAAACTTTTGGAATGTCCCTTCGTTATTTAAGGGAGGCAGATCTCATTTTCTGTGGAAAGATTATAAATCTAGGCTTCTTTTATATATCTTTAATAGAAAGGAAGCCATTTGACATTTTGAATTATTACCCAACCTACTAGAGGTAGTGTACTAATGTAGTAATGACTGTCTAATGTGGTTTTCATATCCACTGGTTAATATTTTTTTGACTATCGCCCGATAAGTGAAGTCACCCATTTAAACATAACGCAAAAGTAGCGGGCATTTATTTTACCGTCTCCTGGCAAACTTGAGTACATTCTCAAACTCAAAATAAAGCACACTGATTGGCTATTGGATAGAAGCAGCCATTTTGAGTTTGAGATTATTCTCAAGTTTTATAACCTCCAACCCTGGTCTCATGCTAGATGATGTCAGACGTAAATGGAGCTTACTGGCATAAAGGAAACCTGCTTTTACATTGGTTGGGTAATAAAACAACTAGTTCATGCCTTATAGGAGCAACAGTCAAATCTATTGGTCCTTGGGGCTGTGGGCGACCCATTACACTATGGGCCTGGTCACCTTAGGCCATAGTGTGTAGGGTCGTCCACAGCACCTTGAGGCAATAGTTATGACCATTGTCCACAAATGTATGAAATACTTTTATCATGCATATGCTGCAAAATTTACCTGATAACATGAGGTAATGTCACTTTACCACTGCGCTTGCGCTAATGTTATTAGGCAATGCCTTTAGGAGTGATCAAAGTTGGATTGGTTAAATGACATCACTAACATCATAACACTTTCACGACGTCAGCAAGTTCGAACAAACTGCGATTGTTTTCATATGTTTGACTCTCTGTACGTTGCTAAATATTCTAATGATGCATGATAAATAGAAAACAATGTAAGTGTCTTTTGATATCAAGTTTATCAGGCTCGACCAGAACACGTTGGACTGGCTCGGCAAGCCTCGCCATTCCTTTGCTGTTTCTGGTCTCGCCTGATAAACTTGATATCAAAAGACATTAACATGGTATTCTCTATGTATACTATCAAATAAGCATTTTCATGTGAAAAATCCTATACATTTCTGTCTCATGTTCGTATTTCACTGTCTCATTATCACATGGTTTTAAGGTGTACGGGTACACCTACATGTTTTTCCCCATCATTTTTACAAAAGGGGAACAACTTTTGAGACTTTCTGTTTGCTTCCCTGGACAGTATGCCTTTTCAAAATGGGGCCAGCTCTTAAAGGAAGAATTTGCTCCTACAGGAGCAAATTCTTTCCTTTAAAAGTGACCTCTGTTCAGAAGGGAGGCAAAAATGAAAATAAGAGCTGTTTCCCCCTGAAAGTGCATCCTTTCACCTTTAAATCACAAGAACCATTGAATAATCCAGAGGAATCACAGTAAACAGCAAAGATAGAGAATTGTATTTTACATTTTTTTACTGTCATAATGCTATTATACTTCTAAAATATGATATTGCTATGCTTATTGAAAATTGTGTCACTAAAGCATCATGGTATATTTACATATGTTTTTCGTATTAACCTATGACCTTTAACCTGCTGAAATTGAGAAAATAGACTTTGAAACCAGTAAAGATCCAGATCAGATGGCTCCTAACACTGAAAGCATCAAAAATGAAAGTAATTGAATTTGCAAACAGCATAACTCCTAATGAAGCAGCTCATAATGACCCATCTCATCTTGGTCTACACTGTTTGGCCTCTAGTCTTTGAGTTTTCAGTATAATATACCTTAGACAAAATGTTTTTTTTGAAATTTTGCAGATCTTAATTTTGTTGTCTGCTTTTTTGGGCTCTAAGGGTTAAGGAGCAATGTGTCTGATCAGAAGACACTGTTAGCCACTTTTACATACCAGTATGTTGAGGGATATATAGTTTCATTCTTCATCTCTTTCTCGATTTGTCTGTCTGCAAACATCATTGGGCAGTTGCTTTTGCCAGGGATATACTTGAAAATCTGCTTACTTTCTCTGGTTGTAGTTTTCTTTGACAGACACCTTCAGACTACAAACGTGTTAGTCTTATCACAAAGACGACAAATTATACACAAAATAGTAGGTTAAAGGTTAATTATTAAAACTGTTTTTATGTGGCTTTTGCCTGCTTTGTCTACCTCATTAATATACTAGATTAATCCATTTTCAGTGCCACCGAAATTGCCATTTTCATTCCTTTTTATGCCCCTGTGACGATAGCCACGGGGCATTATGTTTTACCCTTGTTTTATACAAGTATTTACCCATAAATAAAAATTATATATATAGTACTTTATGTGCTGTAAAATATATATATTGAAAAGCCCCGTTGCTCTCACAATGGTAAAAACTCATGAAACATTTTATTGTGAGAAACCATTTTGCAAGCACTTTACTATAGTTTTGTCATCGTAGATGACTGTTTGATTGGCCAGTTTTAAATATACTCTTCCCCAAAAGTTTAGCATATTTCAGTTCTATAGTACCTTTGTTATAAATTCTGCCGAAAATTAACAAACTATAAAACAACAATATAATTTATGGATTTAGAAAGATAGAATACTTAAGCATATGTCTCAGGACATTTTTGTCCAAAATTATCAGGTAAAACAATTTTGGCGGATTGACATTTTTGTGTGAAATATTATTTTTTTTTATCTTTTATTTTCTGCATATAAAATGTCGTGCTAGGAAAAAAATGTCGCACGTCAGACAGGAGACCATGGAACAAGTAAGTTACACATAAAATTTAAAGTGCCAGTATCAAAGACCGACAGTTTTCAGTAAGACAAAAATGATAAGAATTCATAGGAAAATGCGTTGTTAATGATTAAGAATACAAGTACTGACAAGAGTTTCTTTTATGTCTGATTTAGAAATGACTGAGTTACGATTTAACATGTCGTCTACAGACTATGGTAATTTGGTGTGTGAGAAAAATAAATCTGATGATGTTTTTGGACACACTTTTAAAAAGTGTCAAAAATGTACTTTAATGGTCTTAACTTTTGTCGTTGTGTATGCAAACAGCTGCAGGGTTTCAAAAATCCGGTGTGTAGGTGTTTTCATTGTACATTACTGCTTCAGATAGGATCCCTAACCACACATTTTTTTACTTATAAGAAGTCCTCTTTATCAGTTATTTCTGCTGCTAACTTCTAAACTTTTGGCGAGGAGTATAAATAAAACATCCTTGAGCTTCTAATAAGAATGTGTTAAAAAATCATATGGGTCATTCTAGTTTGCAACCAAAATGACCTACTTTTGATATCATAGAATTTTAATGTATGGTAAAAATACAAAGTACAAACCAAGAATCCAGTTCAGTGTATCTCTTTTATGTATAACCTATTGCTGAAGGAGAAGCAAGAAAAAATGTAATAGAGCCGCGACACGAGAAAACCAACAAAGTGTTTGTGCGCCCAGCACAGACTCAGATCAGTCTGGGCATCTGCCCAGACTGATCAGACTCTTTGCTAAGTGTTTAAAGGGTCTAAGCTACCGTCATGCAGACAGCAAAGACTCTGATTAGACTGGGCAGATGCCCAGGCTGATCTGAGTCTTCGCTGGGCGCACAATCACTTTGTTGGTTTTCTCGTGTCCGGGCTTATATATTTTTGGCAAGGTTTGTTAGGCTAGGTTTGTCATGTTTTAAATGATTTGTGTTTAGGCACTTCTATCACTGGGAGAGCTAGGGTATGTTAATTAGCTTACATTTATGTTTGTGTACTACCTCATAATTAAATAGATTTATTCAAATTTGGGTGTCTAACATTGTTATTAAGATTAGCTCTAAAAGTTAAAATCATTGTTAGCAGATGGGATATGATAATCAAAATGCTTATTAAATTGAATATAGTTTTTAGTTTGTTAAAGCATTCCATCACTAATAGTACTTGGCATCGTTGAAGAGTTGACAGTACTGGTTTGCATCAGCCTTCATATTCTTACAAAAAGAGTGGGCAACTGAGAGTTCTGTCAATAAGAACAAAATTTATAATTGAGCCACGACACAAGAAATCCAACAAAGTGGTTGTGTGCACAGCACAGACTCAGATCAGCCATGGCATCTGCCCAGTCTGATCAGGGACTTCGCTGCCTGCATAGAGCTAGCATAGACTGTTAGCTAGCCTTAAAGCACACAGCGAAGACTCTTATCAGTAAGGGCGGCTGCCCAGGCTGCCCTGAGGGTCGCTGGGCGCAAATGCCACATTGTTGGTTTTGTCGTGTAGTGGCTCAATCATATCATTATCAAATTTGTCCCTAGGCCTGATGGAAGGACAATATAATTGTGAAGCAAGACCGGAGAAGCAGTGTACAACTCAAATAGTTTTTTTTTTTTCATTTAGGTGCCTGTACTTTGAGATAGATCTCAAATAAAAACCATTATAAATTGGAAGGCAGCAAAATCAGTTATAAAAAAAGATAGTTAGGTTCTTCATTAATAACATCGTTAACTATTATTTAATTTAAGATCTGTCATGATGTATCACATAGTCATTTGATGCAGTGTTCTACTCCAGAAAAGAGTTTGTCTCACTACTACAATATTATATGCCATAATCTCATTTGTGAATACTCATTAACAATTTAAGCACATTGAGCTGTTTCATGCATTCAAATTTCCTCTAAAAGTCATATACATGTAGTATAATCTGCATGGTCACACTAGCCGGAAGGTAGTCCCGGTAGCTCTGTGGGTTAAGCGCTGACCTACTGATCTAGCATCCAGTGTTCAAGCCCAGCTTGAGACGAGAATCTTTCCTACCACAAACAGGGTTCCATTGCACACAGCCTTTCATTATCACTGTCCCATCATCCTGATATAACTGAAATACTGTTGAAAAGGACGTAAAATCGCAAATCATCCATCCATCACACTAGCCGGCATATATGTGCATATGGCACTTCTCACGCTCAGTGCAAGTATGCCTTAGAAGTTTTTTTTTCTTTGTTTTATCATTACGGTAGAGGGTCAAAAGATTTTTACATTCAGTTTTACAACACTTACATTTGGAGGTGTGTGACTAAGTGTGGCTTCGATTCTTTAGTCAAGCTGCACTGATTGATTGAAAATCATTTCTAAGTAGCATAAATATTCACCGCAACTATTCAGACACCATGATCAAATATATAACAAACTATACAGTGAATGAATACACTTTCAGGGGAAGTAAGTGGCGATTTCATTTTTGCCTCCTTTCTACATTGAGGTCAACTTTTAAAGGAAAGAATTTGCTCCTCTAGGAGCATTTTTTTATGCCCCCGAAGGAACTTCGGGTGGCATATTAAAATCGCACCGTCCGTCAGTCCGTCCGTCCGTCCATCCGTCCGTAACAAATCGTGTCTCAGCCATAACTTAAACACTACTGAAGCAAATTTGATGAAACTTCACAGAAAGATAGAGCACATTGAGAAGGTGTGTCGCGCACAAGAGTTTGCTTCCTACGCCAAAGGTCAAGGTCACAATTGGGTCAAAGGTCAAATTATGTCTTAAATCGTGTCTCAGCTATAACTTATAAACTACTGAAGCAAATTTGATGAAACTTCACAGATAGATAGAGCACAATGAGAAGGTGTGTCGTGCACAAGAGTTTGGTTCCCATGCCCAAGGTCAAGGTCACTGTCGGGGGTTAGAGGTCAAATAGTGTCTCTGCGATTACTTTAAAACTACATAACTGAATTTCATCAAATTTCACAGAAATATAAAGAGTAATGAGAAGATTTGTCACATATAATATCCATATTCCCAAAACCAAGGTCAAGGTCACTTTCGGGGCTTAGAGGTCAAACAGTGTCTCTGCTATTACTTTAAAACTACAGTACTGAATTTCATCAAATTTTAAGGAAATACAAAGCATGATGATAGGGTTTGTCACACTTAATATTTATATTCCCAAACCCTAGGTCAAGGTCACAATCTGGGGTCAGATGGCAAATCATGTCTCAACAATTGCTCATTAATATACAAAAGCAAATTTCCTTAAACATCACAGAAAGATGAAGCTTAATGAGAAGGTAAGACACACACAAGATATAGGCTTTCACACCCAAGTTCAAGGTCACAGTCTGAGGTCAAAGGTCCTTTCTCCCCAATTACTTAAAAGACTTCTTAAGCAAACTGTATTAAACTTCCTGATATGGCAATACATAATGAGATGGTATGTCACAAACAAAATTTAGGTTCCTGTACCAAAGGTCAGGGTCATAATCAGGGCACATAGGTCAGATTATATCTCCAAACTGACTGGAGGCTGCTGAAGTGAATTTCATCAAACTTCACAGAAAGGTAAAGCATGATAAAAAGGCATCTCACTTGCAAGGTTTGGGCTGCCTTGCCCAAGTTCAAGGTCACAATCAGGGTCAAAGGTCAGTTTAAGGGGCCTTCGGGGGCATCTGTTACATACTGTAACATTTCTTGTTTCTTTCAAGAGTAGACCCCATTTAGGAAGAGCTAATCCAGGGAAGCAAACATGGGGTCACAAAATTCCTCTTTGTGAATGTGGAAGAACCCTTGGATCAATTTGAATTATAATTGGTATGATGATAGATATTGGTCTGAAATTTTATTCTACAGCATCCCCACCCCTTCACATGACCTGTAGGTCAAGGTCATGGACTAAGACATTTCATGTTAAAGTTTTATGTTAACATTTTTAAGATCTCAGAGTATCTAAACCCTTTAATTGATTCAAATTATGTTTTGTACGATGATAGGTATTGGGGTGAAATTTTGTTCAACCACATCCCCACCCCTGCACGACCTATAGGTCAAGGTCAGGGACTTTGCAATTTTATGTTAAAATTCTCTTAAGATGTCATAGTTTCCAAACCCTTTGATCTTTTTGAATTATATTTGGTTTGATGATAGATATTAGTTGGATAATTTATCAGCCGCATCCCCACCCCTTGACATGAGTGATGACATACAGGTCAAGGTCACGGACTTAGCAATTTTATGTTAAAGTTTTACAATAAAGTTTTCTAAGATCTCATAGTTTCTTAACCCTTTGATTGATTTGATTTATATATGTTTTCATGATAGATATTGATTTGAAATTTTATTCAACCGCATCCTCACTCCTGGACATGACCTGTAGGTCAAGGTCACGGACTTAGAAATTTAATGTTAAAGTTTTACCTCAAAGTCTTTGAAATTTCATAGCTTCTAAACCCTTGGATGGATTTGAATTATATTTAGTATAATGATAGATGTAAGTCGGAAATTATATTAAGCACCATCCCCACCCCTAAAGAACAAATGCTAGCACTTGAAGATGGACAAGCGCAGGTTCAGGTGAGCTATCCTGTCTGGCAACAGGTATTATTTCAAAGGGGAATAGTTTTTATGACTTTCTGTTTACTTCCTTTCAAAAAAATATGTTCAAAATGGGGTCTACTCTTACAGGAAAACATTTACTCTGTCAGAAACAAATTCTTTCCTCTAAGAGTCTGCACCTTAAGACGAGAGGTAAAATGAAAATAGCAGAGTTGTTTTCCCTGAAAGTGAACCCATTCACCTTAAGAATGGTTTTCTTATGATTTGGATCATGTATTATATAGAGGATCTTACATGAGTGCTCATGTATTATTGAATTTATTAAACAAGTTGGAGCTAAAGATAAGATGCGAGGCTTTGCCGAGCATCTTATCGTTTTCTCCAACGAGTTTAATAAATTCAATAATACAGGAGCACGAATGCAAGATTCTTTTTATCATATGACACTAAAATCGCATATTATTAGCAAATTTTGCACCAAAATGTCACGATTTCGCCATTAGAAGATGCGACGTTTTAATGGACGTCAACGTATAACGTTACGACGTAATTTGCATATTTAATCCACTAGTGGATTATCGTTTTTAATGCATGGCTTTATTACACTCTCAGATGCGACGTCATATGATAAAAATCTATATTTGAGCCACAACACGAGAAAACCAACAATGTGGTTGTGCGCCCTGTGCCGACTCAGATCAGCCTGGGCATCTGCCCAGTCTGGTCAGACTCTTCGCTAAGTGCTTAAATGGTAGCTAAGGGACTGAGCTACCGTAATGCGGACAGCGAAGACTCTGATCAGACTGGGAGGATGCCCAGGCTGATCTGAGTCTGTGCTGGGTGCACTACCACATTGTTGGTTTTCTCATGTCGTGGCTCATTTGTATGTGAGTGTGTGTGTGTGCGCATGTTGACTAAATAACATCCAGACTATGCTTGAGTGTTTTATACCATAGTCATTTATTGTTTGTGCAGTCAACTCTCGATATCTCAAATACTGGTATCTCAAATTCCCCTATTAATCAAAGATTATAATTTGGACTAATTTCCTATTTTTATTTACATTTCAGTGCATGCTACCTCAATCTACTGATATCTCAAAGTAAATTTTCTGGGACTACTGAGATATCAGTAGTTTGAAATGAGCTTTGAGATATTGAGAGTTGACTATATATATTTGTCTGAATATTTTTCCACTAACTTATTTGGGGCATTCTTTTAAGTATTTCACTTTTCAACTTTAATGAAGTGAACTTGGCGTTTAAAAATGAATCTCATTGCTTAACACTTTAAGCACCAGTGACGAAAATAGCATAATTTGCAAACAGCCTAGATCCTGATGAGGCAGCTCATAACGAGCCGCCTCATCTAGATCCACACTGTTTGCCCTCTAGTCTTTGAATTCTTAATATAAAATGTCTTGGGCAAGGCATTTTTTGAAATTCAGCAGACGTAAATTTTGTTGTCTGCTTTTTGGTGCTTAAAGAGTTAAAATAGCACAAACTCTAAATATTTGGGCTGTGAAGCATTATTCTAATCAATCTGTGATTCTGTGTTTAAACATTGAGCCTAACACTAAACTCTCTACTTCCAATAAACTGTTAAGATCACTATCAGTGTCATGTGATTAAAGTAAATGGATACACTCCCATGGTTTTCCACCTTTTTACAAAGGGAAACAACTTTTAGGACTTCCTATTTACTTGCCTGACTGATGACACCCTTCCAAAATGGAGGCTATCTTTTGGAAAGAACTTGCTGCTGGAGTGAGCAAGTTCTTCTCTGTGATAGAAGGACCCTATAAAATCAGGAACAAGTTTTACCAAAGCCTCTAGAAAAGAGGGGGCATTGAGTATAATTTTGAGATAATTTTCTTCTCAAATTTGTTTTTTTCTTCTCAAAAACAAACCATAAGTTGTGATCCCTCATTAGAACAATCTCTTTGAGATAGTTTAAATGAGGGGTCACAAGATAGGTTTTTATGGAGTGTGTGAGTGAACTCGGGTTTAACGTCCCACCAACAACGAGGTCATATGGAGACGGGACCTCGGTTTAAAGTCTCATCCGAAAGACCGGAGAAGCGGGGGATCGAACCTGCGACCCCTGGATTGGTAGTCTGGAGTGTTATCCACTACACTACAGCCGCTCCTGTTTTTATGGAGAAATGAGGAAAATTATCCTTAAATTATCCCTGTCACCCATTCTTATCTGGAGTATAGTCTACCAATCCTGAAAGTATTCCCATTCACTTTAACTGATTGATCTCATTTACCTGCAGTTAGG
The DNA here is from genome assembly GCA_963989385.1 of Ctena decussata. NCBI lineage: Eukaryota > Metazoa > Mollusca > Bivalvia > Lucinida > Lucinidae > Ctena > Ctena decussata. Next base: position 34,560,350 of record OZ022503.1, read on the forward strand.
GTCTTAAATTCGGACAGCAGGTAAATTCGGACAGCAGGTAAATTCGGACAGTGACATTTTTCCTTTATATGTCAGTTGTTTGGAATTAAAACAAATTTAACTAGGCAAAGAGTGAAAATCCTGATGAGACGGCTCATTATGAGCCGTCTCATCTGGATTTTCACTGTTTGCAATGGTACATCCGAATTTACCCACCGTCAGAAGTTACCCGCTGTCCGAAGTTACCGGACTCGACCCTATTGCTCACTTGAGGAGTTATCGTAATAGGTTTCAGTGGCTGCATCCTACTTGCATATGCAAGGGCCTGCTATACTTTCAGTAGATGAGAGTGGGATCTGTTTGGGTATCTTTTCCTCTGGTCTATCCTAGCTCTGTCTGTTATCTCCCTTTCTCCAGGGGATGCCTTGATACTGCAATACTGTCTCCACTAACCATTGCTCACTTGAAATGTTGTAGCTCAGTCAGTAACTATATATTGTAAGGACCACCAAATATCAAAATGGTTTGAATTTAAACGAAAGATAGTAAATTTTGTCTGGGTGTACTTTTCAGGCTTATCATATTTATCCTAAATATTTGGACACTTTGATGATGAGAGTAGTTTATCAAGTTGATATCATGATGAGAGTTAATATTAAAACATTGCACAAAAAACAGTGAAGACCCTGATCAAGCTGCTCCTATTGGAGCAGTCTGAGCTGGCACTACAGTTTTCTCAGGCCCATCTGTCCCAACCATTTAGAAAATTGCGGTCCTTATTATTTAATTTTTTTCCATTATGCATGTTTACAACCATTTTCTGTTTGTGCCTTATTGTTGCTGTTTGTACAGAATACATGAATATGTCATACTTAAAAATAAAATTATTATAGAATTCTCTTTTTCTGAATTTCCAGCTTTATTTTTTTCCCCCTAATAAGATATTTGAGCCGTGACACGAGAAAATCAACAAAGTGGTTGTGCTCCCAGCACAGACTCAGATCAGCCTGGCATTAGCCCAGTCTGATCAGAGACTTTGCTGTCTGCATGGAAGTAGCTTATATTTCAAACTTTGGGCAATGCTTTGCTTATGGCCATTTATATTATACAAGTTTGCCTCTATGAACCTAGTTATCTTTTAAGTGCCAGTACCTTAATCAAGGCCCAAACTTACTAAAGGCACAAGGTGGAAGCATCTGTGTACTATGGACACATTAAGCTGAGAATATGTATCTTGACACATTCAATTTTTTGAGGTGCATAACTGAATCAATTTGTCAACAGATGGGTATGTATACCAGATTGCTGAAAAATATTTGACAAGCAGAAAATGAAATTCAGTTTCGATATCTAAAGAGGACAAAATCTGTCATTAAAGGGGATATTAATAAATCACATGTTTAAATGACACTGACTGAAATTTTTCAACACACCCCAGGAAGCTTTCTTGAATATTTTTTGGGAGCTGGGAAGCAGGTTTTTTGGGAACAGAAGCACAATATCTTAAGGAGCAGTGCGAAATTATTAAGGGAGTTGGGGAGATAGGCCTGAACAAATGGGAATGCTCTGAAAAGAAAACACACCCATAGTATAAAAGTTTTTTTTTAATAAATAAGCATTATATATACAGTGTATTTGATATCAAACACATAATTTAAGACATACTGACACGGCAATGGACGGAAATAAGTAAAAAGCTACTCAGATCGGCAAAACCAAAAATAAATTAACAAAAGATGTGTGTTGAAATAAACATAAATACAGGTTCTGCTGAGCCCTATCTGCTCACCAGAGCATTATTTAAGCTGGCAGAAAATTCAAAACACATTTGCGACTGTGAACAAGCAGCAATACAATACTACATATACAAAAGTGACCACTCGGAGATTAACTCACAAATTTCCACTGGTGCACAGGCTGATGTACAACCTCACTATCTGCATATGCTTTAACATAATTGAGCCGCAACACAAGAAAACAAACAAAGTGCTGTGCACTCTGCCCACTCTGATCAGAGTCTTTGCCTTGCATTTAAAGGGTAGTCAAGGGTCTAAGCCAGATCCATGGGGATAGCGAAAACTCTGATCAGACTGGGCAGATGCCCAGGCTGATCTGAGCCCGTGCTGGGCGCACAACCACTTTGCTGGTTTTCTCGTGTCATCGCTCACATATTTCCTCCAGATATCGCTCAAATAATTAATGAGTACATTCTCATGGAAGCCACTCTTATCATTTTCATTTTTGCCTCCCTTTTCAATGGGTGTCAATTCGAAAGGAAAGAGTTTGCTCTCCTTGGAGTAAACGCTTTCCTTTCAGAGTAGACCCCATTTTAAAAGATGCTTTGCCCAGGAAAGCAAGAAGAAAGTCACAAAAGGTGTTTTCCTTTATAAAATGATGGAAAAACATCCCCCTCAAAGTATGTTAAATAATTTTACAGTATCTCCACCAGATATTGTATTAACAGTAAATATGACATAGACTGTAAAGGATATGAATTACATTATAAGAGTATGCTGTAAGAGTCTCCTAAGTACCATACTTTTTGTACATGTGCCTTGGCTAACCTAGCCAGGACATGCTGAATTTGCTTTCTGAAATCCTTTCTGAAATCTACAAGTTCATGTGAAAACCTGTCTATACATGTGCCATTTGCTAATGCTATGACAAATTTTCCCATGATTCAAATTAACAATGTGCCTAAATTTTGGGACACCTAAAATAATTAATTTTCCTGTTGGAAAATTCATTATTTCTAGGTGTCCCAATACTTAAGCACATTATGGTACATGAAGTCATCATTATGGAAACAGAGGCACAAGGAGGGGCTAGAAGCTCTTCATTAAATGTATACAGATGGTGGACGGTACAATATACAGCTACACTGCATTTACAGAATCAGTGTAACAAAACATCGATGAACTGATACCCACAAGCCACATACCAACATAGAATTACACAGGAGTCATACACACACATATATATGAAATATCTGTAACAAGTAACACAAATATGGACAATATATTGCACAAAACAACAGAATGGTTCTGATAACAGTTCTTTTTCTATCATATATTAGGATTTAATTTCCACATTAGACTAAAAAAAACAAAAAAAACAGAATACTTGGCAACTAAAGAATGTAGATGAAAATTGGAATAAATAAAACATGTAACACAAAATGCACTGTAAAAGCATATGTCAGCTCTGCATTCACAAGTAGTCTGATAGGGCATTCACAGTCACTTCACTTGGAACTATAACTTCTGTGGTCCCTATTATATTAACTGGCCATTTCCTTCCACATAAAAAGAAGTGACCAATCAGATTCAATTCTGGTTGTCGGCCATTATGTGCTTTAATGAGTAGCCGGAAACCAGACAGAGCTACAGTTACCACAGTTTGAGGCATGGTAACTTCAGCATGGTCACGTGTTATTACTTTGGTCTGTATTACTGGTGTTCATTTGCAAATGTACATACTATAGGATAAGCTATAGTTCGAAGTGAAGTCAGCCCAAATAATAACTCCATCTTGTAGCATTTAAACTGAATGGGTACACTTCCGCATTTTTCAACCATTTCTCCCAAAGGGGGATAACTTGTGACTTCCTGCTTGCTTCCCTAGGTGAGTACCTGTTCCATAAAGGGTCTACTCCAAAAGGAAAGAATTTGCTCATAGATGAGCAAATTCTTTCCTTTAGGAGTTGACCCTAAATGAAAAGGGAGGCAAAAAAACAAAACAAAGAAAGGCAGAGTTGCTGCCCCTGAAAGTGTACTCATTCACCTTACGATACTGTCATGTCCCAAGCTGCCCTTATCAGCACACAATGACCTCACAGGGCAGCTTAACACATAGTCAACTCTCAAAACCTCAAGTCAAAGAAGTACGGATATGTCAAACCAAATTTTCTTGTTCAAAAAAAATTTACTTTGAAATACAAGAAGTATAAGATAACAGGACTTGAAATGTAAAGAAAAAGGAAATGGGTCCAAATTAGATCCTTTAATATAGCAGGGTACTTTGAGATATCAGTGCTGGAGATAGCAAATGTCAACTGTATACTCTAAATTTTTGGCCAGCTTGATTCAGTAAACTGTGTACTCTCTTGTTGAGGCACTCCAGCAAGTGGTTTTTAGTGGAACTTTTTTCTCTAAAGATGCTTAAATATCAAAATTTTAGGTTTAGCATACCCAAAACCATTTCTCGTAGCTAAATACTGACTTGCAGCATATTGCATGACCTCTTTTGTCTATTTTTATCATTTTTGGTTTGGAGGAGTAAAAATATTCCTTATGGTTTCCAGCATTTGATGAGGTCCATTTTCATTTTAATTAAGCTGGGAACCACCCATTATAACATCACAACAGAAATGATGTCATCACTAATCACCTGATCTGTTTTGGAATATGATCATTTCAGCAAAGGTTTGCTTGGAGTGTCAGCTACACTTATGCATCTTATTGTTTTCCAAAAAGATATTACCAAAATAACTGCTATAAGATATAAGAATAAATTCTTCTGAACTGATTTCATGTTAATTTTATATGAAATGATAATTTTCAAGAATGTGCTTGAAACATGCCACCCCTACAGCAATAATGGTTATCTTGAGGCCTCCATTTTGAAACTGAAAAAAATACATTGCAAGAGATTACTTTCCAAGCTTGAGAGCATGTCAATGAATTTCAAAAACTCTGCTGGACAAATCTGACTACGAGAAATGGTAGTTAATTGAACCATGTAAGTGGAATTTGCTGTTTCTTTATCCTTTAAGAATAAACTTCGAAAAACCACTTGCTGGAGTGCCTCAACAAGAGAGTAAATACTGATCAGAATGCTTTCACCATCTCATGACAATAACTATGGTAGCAAACTTTATTATAATACTGTAAAACACTTATATTTGGCGGCAGCAAAATTTGGCGGTTTTTAAATATGGACCTATTGGCGGGTTTTTATTTTGGCGGTTTTGTAATTTCTCAAGAACAAAATGTTTCTGCTGACGTCGTATTTTGCTCTTGAGCTGAGCTCTGTATTGTCATGTTGATTAAAATAATGACAATAATTATTATAATCATGTTACATTTTGCGTAGTTAATTGTTTAAAGTAAACAAATACAAACAGATTTTGTGTTCTTTCTGATTTAATCAACTTAATTGGAACACTAATTAGTATGGTGAGAACATTTTCATACTCCGTTTCCTCCCACTTGTTGTTTGCGAGGCATCTTTTTTTTGCGGTAATATATGTGATGTGTATTAGCTTTGATAATGGTAGAGGAAATATGATTATATGCTCAATAATATTTTTTCTTCTTTCAGTATTATGAGTTTATACACCTTTCCTATAAATCGATAAAGTCGCGCAGGAGTTATCTACCCAAGTAGGCTGTGACGTCATCTATAGGAACATCCCATATAATTGAGTACAACTGCAAGCACACATAACATGAAATAAGCAGACGTTTTGTAAATGTGAACTGCAAAAAATACATTGAAAGACCAAATTAAAGTATAATTGCCCTGTTGTCATGTGACCATGATTTTTTATTTATATATCTTTTTTATATTTTAATATCATATTGAGAATCCAGACAAGTCGCTCATGATTTTCATGACCCCTTTCATCGATGCCGTGTTTTAACACCCCGGTAATACATTCACGTTTTTTTCAATATGAAAGAGCTACATTTCGTATAAATAAGTTTCGTAAATCTGAAAAGTTCTTTCCATTTTTCCGGCAGGTAAAACGTCAGCATTCAGGTTGTAACTACGCATTTTTACCAGGCAGATTATAGCGCTGATATTTATGGTTACTTGTGCGATACACAGATCTAAAAGTATCAGTATCCAGACAGTTTTCCGTAAGTTTGAATTTATATTATTTTTTCCATCTCTTACTTATCTTCGGTATTATGTATTTGAACGTTTCCATCACACGGTAGGGTGTTCTTAAAGCTGACGCGTGTCTAGGTAATACACAATCGTAGGTGTTTGTTTATTGCGGCAATGCGCGTGATTCGGTGATTACACAAACGAATTCCGTGTCAGCACACTTTGTTGTCATTTTTAGCGTGTGTCTGCTTTATAACCAGCTAATCGTGCATTTTGTATCTTTTGTAATAACGGTCTGAACATCTTCCGCGATTTTCTTTATTTTCCTTATGTTTTGGAAGCTGTACTGGTGATACATGCTCTTGATTACGGTAATTTTGGCCCGAAATTTTAGTCGGAAATCTTTTAATTTTATGTCAGTTCCCTTCTACTACATGTTATAAATCTTATTTTCCGACAAAGAAAGAGCTAAATATAGCTGGAACAAAATAGCTGTCTTAATCTTAACCGTTGAATGATAGTTTTGAATATATGGAACACCGGCATTTATTTGGTTACACAGTGAAAAATAATAACCTATCCTATAGATGACGTCATAGGCGTTGCAAGGGACAAAACTCGAACAGACTCTGAATTATAGGAAAGGTGTATATTGGCGGCATATTAATTTGGCGATTTTCTTCTTTTCCGCCAATATCGCCAAAATAAAGTGACCGCCAAATATAAGTGTTTTACAGTAAGCTGTCAGTCAAGAGAAACACTCATATATATGTACATATATATTTTGTCATGATTATGAAATATAATTCTACAGCTATTCCATATTCCATAGATCTAAAGGGCTCTCTATATTAACAGAAGTCAAACTTGTAAATAGACCTTTCCAAGCCACAACCAGAATATCACTCAAAAGACACCTGATAGTATATAACTGACCAATGCAGCAACAACTTAGCAAGTGACATAGTCCCACAAACAAAATCCCTTGTGTTTAATCTCCCACAATAAATCTGTGATTTACAATGCAGTAAATGAAGAGATGCATACCTCTTTAAAATAGGCATGGCTCCAGAAAGGTGGATTGTAATGTCAACAGTTTTTAATCATAAGAACATCACACACTATGGCCCTAACATATGTCTCCCCTTGAGGAAGTGAATGGCAGGGGACACCCCAGAGTCACTGAGTTATTCCTCTCAGTATCCACTGTCCATAGCTATGTGGCCTCCTGCCAACCCCTTCCTCACCCCAACCCCACCACCCACCCAGTATTTTTTTTTTACTACTAAGACTGAAACTCTTTGAAACCTCCACCAACAGAATAAATGAGATAAAAAAACAAAGGTGCCTAACAATCGTTCTAATGCACTTAGGAATGTAACACGACGTCCAATTGGATAACGTCAAAATTTCACCAAATACTCCCTTTTATCTAGAGCTCTGAAGATATTTTCCTGAAGTAAAATGAAGGCGAGAATGACAAAAGCACAAATTTCTTTCTGCAATGAGATCCAGCTCCAATATCAGCTCCAATATCACAAGGTTATAAATAAACAAATTCTGTTCTCGTCAAGTTTTCAACAATCCTAATATCACAGATTTTTCTTTGTCGCCCAGCTTCTGCACTTCAGCTCTAAAGTCTGCTGGACCTGAAAGGCAGAGACGTGTATTCATATTTCTGGGCAGAACAAAATTATATGCAGTCAACCCTTCTTAATAAATAAGCATTTTTCTTACTGTCATATCCTGTTACTTAAGACATTGTATTACAGTATATGTATGTAATTTATTGTTAAGAAAATATCATTTAAACCAAGCCATCAGGCAATATAAAATTCCAAATTTCCAAATTTATTCATAAATCTCAGGTTTACAACATGTAAACAACAAGAGAATCTATTTTAACAATTTACACAAATGCAGATGGTGGTAAACCAGTAATAGAAGTACAACTGTATAGAAACATCATAGTTGTTAGTATCTAGTTGGGAGATCGACCCAGAGATATTTATAATGCACATACAGACTCATGAGTACACACACACGCTTAAGCACGCACACTTTTATCCTCTTAAGGGACAGTGTACCGAACCTTAATCAGGGCCCAGTTCTTCAAAGCATCATTAGCCTAACGGGCTTGTTAAGAGGTCAACTCGTTAAGTGTTTTATGACTTTATTACCAAAGACACTGATATTTTTTGTTGAAAACATGTGAGAAGCTTTTGCAGTGCAAAAGCTGTTTACATTTTTTTAGCAAAAAATGTTGGCGTATTTGAGATATTAATGTTTGAACTTTTAACGAAACGTTAACTAATGACGTTGTTAGTTTTTAACAACCGGGCCCAGATGTACAGTCAAATATGTCTGTTTATTTCAAGCAAAAGCCTGTCTTAAGAAATCAACATCTCCTATCTAAATCTGGAAGAAGCATTTTGATCTGTACTGAACAAGTTAGTGTTCTAAGGTATTGAACCCCATAAAACAGGCATGGAAAAACAGGCAAGTCCAAATTCCCAAAGGCTACAGGGCCATTACAGGTGGAATGTTTTTTCATATAACACAGAATTAAACCAGAGCAAGTGAGCAGGGGCTCAAGTATAACCCCGGTCAGTGCCACCGCCTACAGAAAATAGAACTTTACATTACATTTATGCAAGTGTTTACAAACAGACAGACAGACAACCAATTATACCCAGTAATAGACCCAGTCAATTATCAATCAAAAGGTTTCATCACAAGATTTTGCAATAAGCAAGAGAATACAAACTTAAAAGTCAATCTTTATAGAAATGTTAAACAATATAGAAATGTTAAACAAATTTCAAAGTCTGTGACCTTGACCTCTGGTCAGCAGCAGTATCCTGATGATGTCAACTAAACTGTTTCAGCCTAATAGTAAACCTAGTCATACATCAAATGGTTCTATTCAAGTATATTGAATATATAAGCAGATAAAAATTGCTGCTTAAGCTTTAATGCTAATGTTATACCAATGTCCAAGTCTGTGACCTTGACCTTATGTCTGCAGCAGCATCCAGATGATGCAAACTAGTACATATATATCCTGTACTAATACTTAAAACATCTGAACAAATTCCAATTAAAGCTTTCAGAAAAACACAGCAAAAGCACAAACTTAATACAGCAAGAATTCCGCGGAATGCGGTGTCTCGCCTGCTGGTGCTTTGTCACAAAACAGAGCTAAATCAGCAAAGATGTATGCATGAACTAAGTTTCTTGGTTCTAGCCCTGATAGTTTCTGAGGAACAGACCTAAACCCGAAAACTTGACAAAAAAATTGCAAAGTCAGTCAACCCTAAAATGTTGGTAAATACTCAATATTGATGATGACTTTGAGCTCTTCTTTTCCAGATGAATGCATGACCCAAGTTTCATGGCTAAATAGTTTCTGAGAAACAGACCTAAAGGCAAAAACTCGACAAAAAATTGCAAAGTCAGTCAACCGTAAAGTGTAGGTCAAGACTCAATATTGATGATGCCTTTGATATTTACTCTTCCAGATGTACCCATGAACCAAGTTTCATGGCTCTAGCCCTTATAGTTTCTGAGAAAATGACCTAAACGCAAAAACTCAACAAAAAAAAGCAAAGTCAGTCAACGGTAAAATGTAGGTCAAGACTCAATATTGATGATGGCTTTGCGATCTACTCTTTTAGATGTACCCATGAACCAAATTTCATGGTTCTAGCCCTTATAGTTTCTGATAAAATGACCTAAACGCTAAAACTCGACAAAAAAATGCAAAGTCAGTAGGGCTGGCTAATCGAATCCAAAATGGTAATCGATTAACGGTCCGGTCGTTTCGATAATTAACCGATTAGTAATCGCTGAACGAGGCAAATTGAAAATGGGTATGTTTAGAAGCTTCGGTGGCACAGATTTGTGCTAAAACGTTTTGACAAGGTACACTAACAAACAATACAGTTGATAACTATTCAAATTATCAATTACCTTTGATTAAATCTTGTCTTCTGACATGCCAATCCACGCTAATTGGCTTCCTAATTGGCAGCTGATTGGTGACAAGCGACCATCTTGTTCTATTCAGATTCAGATAAGCAACATTCGGTAGTTGGTAGAACCTACTTTCAGTACAACTACCGGGACAATATCTATCGATTTGCGTGTTAATAAGGACCTAAATTCTAATCATTTTATTAAAAAGACTAGATTAAAATTATAAGCGAGGCTACTGAACTGATAAAATGTCCTGGGTTTTGCACAAAACATTAACTTGGTTGACTGAACTGACCAGAACACAACGGGTTTATGCTATTCGTTACAACCTATTCACCATTTCACAAATACTCTTCAACGTTTCCGGTTGGTCTCCGAGACTTCCGTTTTCCTTTGGAAGGAAATAAGAAGTGAATAACGAGAGAAATTTCTGATATTTTATTTCAGAAAGTTACAGGACATTTTCAACAGATAATCGATTACTTGATTTCGTCGATCGATAATTGTTTTCGTTTTGCTTATCGACCAATTAACCGATATTTCGATTAATCGTGCCAGCCCTATAAGTCAGTCAACCATGAAATGTAGGTCAAGACTCAATATTGATGATGGCTTTGAGATCTACTCTTCTAGATGTATGCATGAGCCAAGTTTCATGGCTCTAGTCCTTATAATTTCTGAGAAAATGACCTAAACGCAAAAACTCGACAAAAGTTTACGCCGCCGCCGCCAACAACGACGACAACAACACCGGAAAAGCAATGCATATGTCTCGCCTCTGCTTCTCAGGCGAGACAAAAACTTAACTGTTGTACAAATTTCTAAGTCTGTGACCTTGACCTTGGGCCAGCAGCAGCATCCAGGGGATGCAAACTGATCAGTATCCATCCTGTAGTAACACTAAGCACATATGAAACAGTTCAAGTAAATACTTTCAGGAAAACAGAGCAAAAGCAAAAACTTAACGCAAAACTTTAACGCAACTGTTGTACAAATTTCTAAGTCTGTGACCTTGACCTTTAGCCAGCAGCAATATCCAGGTGATGCAAACTGATCAGTATCCATCCCGTAGTAACACTAAGTACATATAAACAAGTTCCAGTAAAGGCTGTCAGGTAAACAGACATAAAGAACAAACTTAACGCAAAACTTTAACGCAAATGTTAACTAACGGACGGAAGGACGGATGGAAGGATGGATAGATGGACAAACGGATGGAAAGGCAAAACTATATACCCCTGGACATACTTCGTATGCCGTGGGTATAATGACTTGAGAATAATTATGTTTCAGAAAATCTGAAGTTTCTGTTTAAAGAATTTCAGTATTTAATGTCAGTGAAATTGCATGCTCCTATACCAATGACATCATAGTATGTTGCCATAGCAACTATGGAATTACCAACTCCTGTGCTAAGTACCTTTGGAGAATAAGGTCTTGATGTTACTTTGACATCAATATGGACTCCTAGTTGTTATGATAACATATGACTTCATGGGTATTGACGCACAGCAAAGAGTGTTTGCCATGCTCCACCAATTTTACAATTGCATTACATATTGAAATTCTTTCAACAGAAACTTCAAATTTTCTCAAACAAATCATTATTCTCAAGTCATTTTATTCCGTGTTCTATGTAATTATAGTACCTTGTTAAACATCCTGATAAATACATACCCAGTTTAGAGGATTTCTGCAGTTTCATCAAAAACTCTGAGAAAATATCACTGAATACAGACTGGCCCTGAAACATACATGACTGAACAGTAAATTTCACCTCAGCATATGACTGGTAACACTTTCCAAAAATGAAAACAGTTAAATTTGCAAACAGTGTAAAGCTAGATAAGGCGGCTCATAATGAGCCACCTCATCTGGATCTTCACTGTTTGCCCTCTAAGTCTTTGAATTCTCATTACGATATAGCTTTGACAATATCTTTTTTTTTTAAATTTTGCAGATGCTTTATTTGCAAAAATGTGGAAAACCACTTTGGAACACATTTATGACTAAGAAACCCTTTGCATGGATGACATATTAAGTTACAACTAGGCAATACATACCCAGGAGCTACTCAAATGGATTCAGAATAGCAGACAAGTTTAATTTACAAATGCTCTGCCAATTCTTTTCCGTTTAAAAAATTTGGATATAAACAATGGTTTTTAGATATTTTCATCAACTCATGTACTGCTGCTTTCATGCAATCAGTGAATTTGAGCACAGACTCAGTTTCATCAAAGATCTCTTTTCATTCCTGAAGAACTTGTGAGTTAACTCTTTTATTTCACAACTAAGATTCCTTTTGTGATCCCTAAGTCTTGTGTGCAACATACCTTCTCAATATGCTTTATCTGTGAAGTTTCATCAGATTTGCTTGAACAGTATTCAAGTTATTGCTGAGACATGATTTGTAACAAATGGACAAATGGATAAACAGACAGATGGATGGACAGACATATGGTGTGATTTTATTATGCTGCCTGAAATTCTTTTGGTGGTATAATAACAATCACAAAATTGGATCTATGACTCTCAATTCCAAATTAGCCCCAACCCCTATTACCTCTTCATCCTCGTCCCAGGAGTCCCAGTCAGAACTCTCCTCCTCTGTGTCTGACCCCTCAGAATCCCTGGCCCCGAGACTAGCCCCTTCATTGCTGTGCACACTTAATGAGCTAAGGCGGCCAGTCAGACTGCCGCTGTTGTTACTCAGATTCAAAGTGAGGCTCTCAGGAAATCTGTTGTTAGAGGGAGTTCCTATCACAAATAAATATGGAAAATATTCATGCAAAGTCAAAACTCAGCTATGCAGAACAAGAATTCCATGGAATATGGCATCTCACCTGTCTGAACACTGTCACAAAACAGCCAGGGAACTTGACATAAAGGTCATGCCCAAGCCGCCGCTGACAAAGGAAAATATACCGATGTCTCACTTTTGCTAGTGGCAGGAAGACTGATTGACTGTTTTGGGTTTAGCGGCCCTTTAAGACAGTATTTCAGTCTATATCGGGCCATCTCTCAGTGAGAGAGAGAAAGAAATGATAGACGAGAGAAAAAATGTCCAAACAATCCCCACTCATACCTCAGCAGGACGCCCTGGCACTGGAAGTTATTCACAGAACCATTGTACCGCCCAACCACCCCCTTGTGGCAGGAAGACAAATATGGGAAGTTTCATAAGTATGGCTCCTTATTAAGATAAAATTGTACACTTTTAGGGGAAGTAACTCCACTATTTTCTTTTGCGCTTCCCTTTTCAATGGGTGTCTACTTTTAAAGGATGGAATTTGCTCTTCTAGGATCAGATTCTCTTCCTTGGGAGTAGATCCCATTTTGGAAAGGCTATGCTGTCCAAGGAATAAAATAGTTGTTTCCCTTTGTAAAACTGCCAGAAAAACAAGGAGGTGTACCCATTCACCTTTAAAAATGTCTCTGCACATGTTCAGTCTTTATGGATTTTTGGCATTTAGAAAGTGAGAGGGTGTTTATCACAGAGAGGCCATTCATTAGAAGCTACACAGTATGTCACTTTTTCCAATGGCCCATGTAGTGATTTCCTGAGAAAAGAAAATCTGTAATCACAACTCACCAACAACCAATTCCTCGGAGTCTGAATCGTCTTCGATGTCAGGACTTTGAGATCGTGGGATATCGTTGGACAAGAGATACATGTCGTCTGCTGTGATGTCATGGTGAGCTGTGTCGACACTGAAATCTACAGTCTGAAAAACAGAATCAGTGATTACTGTGGCTACTAATGGTCACAATCTTCACCATTTGCACACATATTAAGTTGCATGGGTAAACCCCCAAGTTTCTCCCAAAATAACAGGACAGCTTTAGTGACTTCCTGTTTGAATCAAACAAACTAGGGTCTACCTTGTTGGCCCCCAGTTAGAAGGGAAGCAAAGAAGAAAATGAGCTGCAACATAATACAACTGAGTAATATATTCAGGGTAAATCTGAGGTGGGGTGGGTGGGTGTGGGAGTGGAAACCCAATCTTATAACAAATGCATATCGTAATTCATCTACACCGTTTCACTGAATGAATTGAAACTTTACAAATTATATTTCCACTTACAGCTAGTCAACAAGAAGTACTGCAACTGTGGTTTTCTTTTTAAAGAATAATCTAGGGACATCACTAACTGAAATATACTAGGTCAAAAAAGTTCCTATACATGAAATTTCTTCTGTTGCTATGGCAATTGCAGAAATTAAGAACATATATAGTTTACTAATTTCAAAAGAGTATCCATTTGCTTATTGAACAAACTTATTTGTTTTGGTTTCCTAAGACTACACATGCTACCAGGGTCGTGTTGAATATGCAAGGGGTAATTTTTCATTTTCACAGAGTAAAATCATTAAAACTGCTCAAGTTCACAGTTTTTAAAATTGGTTTGTGAATAATGATTTTCAAGATTCTGCGCTCCATACACAAGAGCAAGGCCTTAGGTAAGGCTTCTTGCCAAAGAAATCAAAATTCGACCGCTTCTGATACGAGAATTTGAACCACAGGTCAGGGTACTGTGATTCCTTCAAGACTGTTTAAATGCAACTTTCAGTGGGATTTCCATAGGAAATCGAAATCGTAATGGCTAGCGGCCGTGTAACAATTCTTGTCATTTTGTCATTATGCCATAAAAACAATGACATAACAAAAATGTGTATAAAGAAACTTTCAAAAAAGACTGACATGTACAGTAATAATGACGCCTTGCAAATCGCTATATTTTTAATTAAAAGGGAGATAATCTGAGAATTTGAAGAATTTAAACCTCGCCTGTAAAGCCTGAGTACAAGACATTAAACATTTTATGTGTTTTTCGAATTTCCTGCATTATGGACTTTTCTGCGCAATACAAAATTTATTCCTGCGCATGCGCAGAAATGTGATGCATTCAAATTGACTCCTATCGAATAATGCCAGATAACTCTAATATGGAAAAGTATGGGTTGACAATTTTCTTAGCATTTTGTTCTTTGGCGTCTCCCCAAACATACATGAGCCTCAATTAATTCCAATATGCACTTGGTTCCTTGAAAATATGGCCGATAGTTGGTATCGTTACTTTTTTGACCAAGTATATATTAAATATGTATATTACTCACTTCGTTGAGTCTTGCTGCAATTCCTGATAACACTATTCTGAGATGTCCTAGAATGTTTATAGACTTGCTTAGCTCCTCATAGATAGTCAGAACTCTTTGGACTTGGTGCAGGTCTAAACTCTGTGAAAACAAAGAGCTTTATTAAGTTAGCTATTGAATTATACTCATCACTTCTATATTTATAGCTTTAATAAGGCTTATATAGCAGAACAGAAGAAAGTAAACTGAACTGAAACAGTCAGGGAACTTATAGTTTTTCATCACACTCATTTATGATGGCCAGCCATAACCCTTAAATTTTTTCATTCCAACTCCCTAAAATGGCAATTTAACCCACTGGCAATGTTCAGTATGGCCCATCTATGTTTAAAATTGATATTTGGCCCAGTCATTAACTATTCTCAGTGAAGGAAAAACCCTCACCCACTTTATAACAAAATAAAGACGGTATGATAATAAACAAGTCGCCCAAGGGCAACGATCGCTCACCTGTCAGTATATGCTCAATTTATATAAAATTGGTAATACTACAGTCCCAGATGCTACATATCAAGTTTCAAGGCCATTGGCCCAGTGTTTCTGGAGAAGAAGATTTTTCAAGATTTTTGCCATATATGGCCATGGTGGCCATCTTGGTCATGTGACCTGGACCAAATGTATAAAATTTGTTTCCCGCTTTGCCTGAAGGCTGCATATGAAATTTAATTGAAATTGGCCCAGTAGTTTCAGAGGAGAAGTCTTTTAAAAATGTTGACACATTACAGACAAATGACCTTTAGCCACAGTCATTAAATGACCTTGACTCCTAGAATTCCTAGGGGTTCATGTTGTCTGCATTTCCATATCACAGAGCACTATAGCAACAAAAATGCACTTTTTCAGTTTTTCCCTTCAAAAGCCTAAGGGAGCAAATTTGACCTTGTGGTAAAATAAGTCAAGGTCAACCTAAGGTCATCATTTATATAAACTTTGTAGTACTGGAGTCCAAGATGCTACATACCAAGTTTCAAGGCAAATTGCCCAGTGGTTTTGGAGAAGAAGGTTTTTACCATATATGGGCATGGCGGCCATCTTGGTCATGTGACCTCGGCCAAATATACAAACTTCCGTTCCCCCATCCTGTTAAGTCTCAATATGAAATTTTAATTCAATCGGCCCAATGGTTTCTTAGAAGAAGATGTTTGAAAATGTTGACACGCAATGGACAAATGACCTTTGGTCAAAGTCACTAAATGACCTTGACCACTAATATCCATAGGTGTTGAAATTGGCTGCACTTTCATATCACAGAGCACAACAGCAACAGAAAAATGCAATTTTTCAGTTTTTCCCATTCAAAAGCCTAAGGGAACAAATCTGACCTTGCCATAAAATAGGTCAAGGTCAACCCAAGGTCATCATTTATATAAACTTTGTAGTACTGGAGTCCAAGATGCTACATACCAAGTTTCAAGGCAATTGGCTCAGTGGTTCTGGAGAAGAAGCTTTTTTAAGGTTTTTGCCATATATGGGCATGGCGGACATCTTGGTGATGTGACCTGGGCCAAATATATAAACTTTTGTTCCCCCAACCTATTAAGGCTCCATATGAAATTTGGCTTCAATAGGCCCAGTGGTTTCTGAGAAGAAGATGTTTAAAAGTGTGGCCGCCGCCGCCGACAACAACAACGACGGACCAAGGCTATACTATAAGCTCACCTTGACAGGTGAGCTAATAAGGAGACTGACAAACCTTCATAGCAATGACTGCTGACAACTCTTTAAGAGTGAGCAGAATGCATTTCAAATATTCGTGTTTCACGTCTCTGTCTGTCTGTGTGTCTGTGAAGTTGACCATTCCACCAGACAATAACACAAGACTGAAACGAAACAAAATATGTCATTGAAAAACCAGAGGGCCAATGGCCCTATATCGCTCACCTGAGCACTGAGGCACTGAGGTTACAGCAACAAAACACCATGCACAACAGCAATAAAAAACACCATTTATGTAGAAGATAATATCACAAACATTTATGCAAAAAATAAGCTTTATCCCCCATTAATGGCTTCTCATAAGATCTTTGGCAAAAAAAAACAATGTGAAAATTTGGCCTTTCAGCTGCAATGGCAACCAATCAAAATCAGGCGTTAGGGAAATATTCATATGGCTGGTAGAGGACTACTCCAGGAACATTTCTGTGAAGTTTTGTCAAAATATCTGCAGTAACACAGAAATAAATAGCAAATGTCCACTTTCCTCATTATAAGTCTATGGAAACTTTAAGTTGCCATAGCAACAAATTCACATGGGCAATGATAATATAAAACATACTTTAGGTAGAGGTTAAAATTATCAATATGTATGCTAAGTATCAGCTTCATCCCCCTCATGGCCTCACTTTTCCCATTATGAGTCATTGGAAACTATAAGTCGCCATAGCAACCAAAGTTCTTATGGGATTGGAAGAAAAAGAATAAAATTTATGTAGAAACTACTGTCATCAACACGTTTGCACAATATCAGCTTCATCCCCTATATGGCTTCAGAGCAGAAGATTTCTATTTTTTTTTTTCGAAATTTACACTATATTTTGCCATGGCAACCAATCAAATTCAGCGATTTGGAGAAAATTCATATGAATCGTAGAGGACTACTCAAGAAATATTTCTGTAGAAAAAAATTTAAATAACTGCAGTTAGTTAGACAGCAAAAATTGCCTTCCATTTTTCCTCATTATAAGTCAATGGAAACTCTTAGTTGCCATAGCAACCAAACTGCTGGAGCAACTGCCATGAAAAACAGTAATTCTATAGAGGCTAGTACTAAGGTTCTTTCTGTAAAGTTTGAGCTTTATTGGCCACACAGTTTCTGCGAAGATGATTTTTTAATATTTTTCTATTTTTAACCATTCGGTTGCAATGGCAACCAGCCAAATTGCGCAATTTGTATAAATTTAACATGGCTGGTTAAAGACTATTCAAGGTACACTTCTATGAAAGTTTTGTCAAAATATTCGCAGTGGCATAGCAATAAATGCAAATTTTCCATTTTGCCATTATAAGTCAATGGCAACTTTCAGTTCCCATAGCAACCAAACTGCTAGAGCAATTGCCATGAAAAACAGTACTTTAATAGAAGCTAGTACTAAGATCCTTTCTGTGAAGTTTGAGCTTTATTGGTCGCACAGTTTCTGAGGAGATGATTTTTGAATATTTTTTCTATTTTTAAACATTCGGTTGCCATGACAACCAGCCAAATTGTGCAATTTATATAAAGTTCATGTGGTTGATAGAGGACTACTCAAGGAACATTTCTGTAAAAGTTTTGTCAAAATATCTGCAGTAACATAGCAATAAATGCAAATTTTCCATTTTGCCATTATAAGTCAATGGCAACTTTCAGTTCCCATAGCAACCAAACCGTTAGAGCAATTGCCAAGAAAAACAGTACTTTTATAGAAGCTAGTACTAAGATCCTTTCTGTGAAGTTTGAGCTTTATTGGTTGCATAGTTTCTGAGGAGATGATTTTTGAATATTTTTTCTATTTTTAACCATTCAGTTGCCATGGCAACCAGCAAAATTGTGCAATTCACATAAAGTTCATGTGGTTGATAGAGGAATACTCAAGGAACATTTCTGTAAAAGTTTTGTCAAAATATCTGCAGTGACATAGCAATAAATGCAAATTTTCAATTTTTCCCATACAAGTCAATGGAAACCTTAAGTTGCCATAGCAACCAAAGTTCTGAAGCGATTTGGATAAAAAACAGTATTATTGGTTCCCCCTGCCTATAGATGCTATATATAAAATTTGGTAACAATGGGCCTTGTAGTTTCAGAGGAGATGTTGTTTGAAAATATTGACGGACGGACGACGGACGACGGACGGACGGACGACGGACGACGGATGCCTGCCTATACTATAAGCTCACCTGTGAGCCTTCGGCTCAGGTGAGCTAAAAATGAGCCCCGACACGAGATAACCAACAAAGTGGTTGTGTGCCCAGTGCAGAATCAGATCAACCTGGAAATCTGCCTAGATTGATCAGAGACTTCACTGTGCGCTAAAAGGATAGCTTAGGATCTAAGCTACCAATATGCCAACAGCAAAGACTCTGATCAGACTGGGCGGATGCCCAGGCTGATCTGAGTCTGAACTGGGTGCACAGCCACTTTGTTGGTTTTCATGTGTCGCATCTCAATTGTACCACCAACAAAAATATTATTGAACAAAGGCAGTCAAGCGATGATCCTCTACATCTCCTTTGAAGGGTAGTATTGGTTCTGAAAATAATTCAATATGGTTGCTGCACACTGTTTACACACACTGTTTTACAGAGTTATTCTCATTCTAGTGCACTTTTTTCAAATTTTCATATTTGTACATGTACTACTTCATGTGAAAAGCAAGCTTTTCCAGCAAGGTAAAATCAGATGTCCACCAATAGGAAACAATGTTTCATAATGACATCCAGTTTCCAACACTATGTCACTGAACATACTATTACAGATATTTTATTTTATCCAATCAGAAGTTGTGTTATACTGACCAGAGCATTAGAATCATATTTTAAGCCCCTCATTCAAACAACCTTTCTGAGGTAACTTCAGAGGGTCAAAGTATGTGTGTACAGAAAATTAAAAGAAACAATTTCAAAATTATCGATAAATATTCCACTTAAGCTTATCATAAGGGACCTTCCTTTGTCAAAATTCATTCAAACTGACTAAATACTGTCCATATGTTTTCATCATTTTTACAAAAAAAAAGCAACTTTTGTGACTTCCTGCTTGTCTCCCTATATGACAAAGCCCTTCCAAAATGGGGGTTACTCTACTGGAAAGAACTTGTTACTTCAGAGAGCAAATTATTTTTTTTCGCAAGTAGTCTCAAATTAAATTCTTGGTAAGGTTATCTCTCTTGGAAGCATTCCGATTCCTTTTAGGGTGAATGGGATTTCTTTCAGGGGAAGCAACTCTGCCATTTTTATTTTTGTCTCTCTTCTCAACGGGGGTCAATCCTTCAAGGAAAGAATTTGCTCCTGTTGGAGCAAAAACTTTTGTTTAAGAGAGTAGACCCCCTTTTGAAAGAGCTTTGTCCACTGGGGATGCAAACAGGAAGTCAAGGAAGTTGTCTTCCTTTGAAAAAATGGCTGTAAAATACTACCTGTCAAGCTTTTTCTTACCATTCACAGGCAGCTTTGGAAGTGTGTGAATCTTCTATAAAGAGACCAATATAGTGAGCTAGGATAGGTGCCACAGGAATAACCTCTGACATCGTCAAGTTTACAAGCAGGGCTGACAGGTGATGGTGAATTTCCGTTATTAATTGTTTCTCCACCTGTCTTGCACACTGGGTCTTGTTATCTGGTTTCACAAGGCAACAACTGAAATAATATAGAATATAGAAATACTTACACAAGATCCTAAGTGCAGCAGATACACTTTCAAGGGAAGCAACTCTACCATTTCATTTTTGTCTCCCTTCTCATTGGGGTCAACACTTAAAGGAAAGAATTTGCTCCCCTAGGAGCAAATTCTTTCCTTTAAGAGTTAACCCAGTTTTGAAATGGCTTCTTTGTCCAGGTAAGCAAATAGAAATTCACAAAATTTGTCTCCCTTAGAAAAAAAATTGTATTAAAACATGGCAGTGTAGCAATAAACCTTAAAATGCCATTATATATTTCTTTCTTTCTTTGTGCATTTAGAACTGTATGGCAATACCATATTTTTAACATCACAAACTCCAATAATGTGAAGAAGGGGTATCTACCTGACAACTATCACTCTTTTCAAAAGAGAATGTTTTTCATTAATATTTGCATGTGTACTGACCTGATATGTGCAAAGTAAAATTTCACTAATTTGCAGTAGCAGAAGCAAGTGAACTCTGACAACTATCTTGATGAGAACTTTGGAAGAAGCTAATAATCTGAGATGAAAAATATACCCACTAGAGACCATGCCAAAATAGATTTACAGTAAGTTTTGTGTCTGGCTCATATGTGGTATTTTGAAAAACAATGTTTATAATGGCAGTGGTTTCTGTGTATAGTACGTTTAAAAATATTATGTCTCATTAACTAACAATGTTGTTAGTTTTGAAAAACTGGGCCAAGAACTGATGTTAATAACCACGTATGACAATAAGATGGCTCATAATCAAATAAGCATAACTTCAATAAGTGAGGGAAAAAAATTACCTCAAGTATCCCTCAAATGGTGAAATGAACATTCCTGACTGTTCCTCTGTGAACAGTTCTGACGATATCCTTGTCTTCGGGTGAGCAAAGTAAAACACATTCTTAAGGAACGTCACTATTGTAGTGTACTGCCTAACTTGCTGTGAAAAATAAAGAAATTATAGTTTATACTATCATACTTATTACGCTATAAACAAGTGCCTTCCCCCCTCCAGGATGACCCCAAATATCTAAATCAGTTTTGCATAATTCTTCTATAAGATGGAGTATTCCCTTCCAAAACAATCCAAAAAATCTAGATCCATCTTATAAGACGGATCTAGATTTTCGGGTTGTTTCAGACAGAAAAAATATCCACCTTATAACAGAATAAATATGATATGTATATAATCAGTTATACCAGAGCTCCAATTAACCCATTAATGCCTAGTGGCCTCTTCTAACTATCAATTTAGACAGGTCCATTTTCCAATATCAAGGGAGCCTGATTTGATTTTATTTATATTTTTTTCTCTCAGAAATTCCAATATTTAATGCAGACTGTACAAATTTAAGTCAAGACGTCTGTAAATATGGCAGAAACATAAGAAGTTGTACCATTCAACTTCATAATACCATTCTTTGGTAGGTCCTTTGGCAATTAACACAGAATTATCATAAAAACTCCAGCTACTCTGAAACCAGCAAAACAAACATGGTATCACAAGCAGCACGAGTACTGTAAACAAGTGGATAGCTAAATTGTGTTCTGCCTTTGACAGCTAACAAGTAACAGTGTAATTTTACCTGTTCCTTTGATAAACTGAAGTGAGTATGTGACATAAGGATGATTTCCGCTGATGTGACCGACAATTTGTCGCAGCATGTTCGTTGTACCAGTGACTGTAAGTGGCTCAGGTATTGCGGTAACTGAGCTTGTACTGTTGATGTAATGGAGGACAGACACTCTCGACACTTTGCCAAATCCTGTCAAGATTAGATAAAATCATGACTCATCATGATTATGATTCTTTACCTGAGATAAAGACCAGCAAGCAGCAAAGGTGTAAATAACTGAAATTTCTATTTGTGCTTGAGGGATAAACTTTTCACAATTCTTTACTTTTTCTTTCCTTTTTAATCTATCTATTTTTTATTGTTATCATTTTCTTATAATTTTTTTCAAATGTTCTACACATGACTTTAATATTAAGCTTTATACATTTTCATTAAGGTGTATGGGCACAGTTCCATATTTTCCTGCCAATTTTACATAGAAAGAAAGTTCTTTCCAAGGAGCATATTCTTTCCTTTAAGAGTAGACCCCATTTAGGAAGGGTTTTGTTGTCCAGAGAAACAAGCAGGAAGTCACAAAAGTGACTCTGCTCCTTGGAAAGAACTTTCTCCTTCCTCATTTTGGAAGGGCTACAAAGTCAAAATGACAGTTACTCCCCCTGAATGTGTAACCATAAACCTTACAAACTGTCTACCTTTGTCTGATTTTCTAGAAGTATGTATATCTTCCAACTCCTATCCCATCCCCCACCACCTTTACCCACATCTCATTTCCTAAGACCAATGCATGAAGCAACCTTGAACGCAGGGTTTACGGATATATGAATATAATCATACCTGCCAAGAGTGTGGTGGTTTGTGGAGAAGTGGTATCAATTTCACTGCATGTATCACAGACTCCTTCAACAACAGGGCTGCCGTGTAGGTCATAAGGCAAGTTGGGAGTAAAGGAGTAAGATAGCTGTTCCATACTGACACTAATAAGTTGATGTCATACCATCGTATGACCTCTGCTAAGCACGGTAACACCTGTTATACAAAAAGAAAATGATACTGTTTAACCCATTCCATTTGAGATACCCCTTTAGGGGAATCTGGGTAAACAGTTTGGATCCAGATCAGGCCACACAAACGTGTGGCCTGATCTGAGATCCAAACTGTTTACTGCCTAGACATCATTTCTACAAGAGTTAGTTAGACCAATATTGTCAAAATATTCTTGATTTTTGATGCAGACGACAATTTCAGCAGATGACAAACAAGAGGGCCATGAGGCCCTGAATCGCTCACCTGAACAATTGGCAAAGTGGATTTTTCTTATGTTTTGAAATTGTCAAAATATGAGTCTTGGGTCAAAAGTCAAAGAATGACCATAACCTATTGTACTCATAAATCTTCATGTACTCATTAAGGCAACCATATATACTATTTTTAGGCAAAACTTTCCATGAAATCTTATGTTCTAGCATTTTACCATATTTGACCATGCCGCAAAAAAAAGTTAAGGAAAAACCGAGGTCTTCATTTGAACAGTCTTGGTAGTACTCTAATACTCCATGCTACTTACCAAGTTTCAAGGCCATTGGTGTATTGGTTCTGGAGAAGAAAAAATATTTAAGGTTTATACCATAAATGGGTATGGTGGCCATGTTGGTCATGTGACCTGGACCGTTTGAACAAATTTTCATTCAATCAACCCCTGGAGGCTCTATATGAAATGTGATTACAATTGGCCCTTTGCCTTTTGAGAAACTGTTTGAAAATGTCAAAATATGAGAGATCTGGGTCAAAGGTCAAAGAATGACCTTGACCTCTTGTACTCATAATTCTTCATGACCTCATTAAGACGACTGTATATACAAATTTTTAGGCCAAAAACTTCCCATGAAAACTTATGTTCTAGCATTTTCCCTTATTTGACCTCCTTGTTTGACCTTGCTGTAAAAAAGGTCAAGGTCAACCAAGGTCATAATTTGAACAATCTTGATAGTACTAAAGTACCCAATGCTACATACCAAGTTTCAAGGCCACTGATCAATTGGTTCTGATTTTAAAAGGTTTTTACCATATATGGTCATGGTGGCCATGTTGGTCATGTAACCCAGACCATTTGATGAAATTTTCATTTCCTCGACCCCTGAAGGCTCTATATAATATTTGGTTACAACTGCCGCATTGGCTTTTAAGGCGAAGTTTGAAATTGTCAAACTATTCTGAGAATTCAGGGTCAAAGGTCAAAGAACGACCTTGACCTCTTGTAGTCATGGATCTTGATGTACACATTAAGATGACTGTATTTACCAATTTTTAGGCCTAAATCTTCAAAACTTTCCATGAAATCTTATGTTCTAGCATTTTCCCATATTTGACCTTGCTGTAAAATGGCCAAGGTCATCCCAAGGTCATCATTTTGAACACTCTTGATAGTACTGGAGTACCCAATGCAACATACCAAGTTTCAAGGCCATCGGTCAATTGGTTCTGGAGAAGAAGATTTTTTTAGGTTTTTACCATATATGGGCATGGCGGCCATGTTGGTCATGTGACCTGAACCGTTTGAATAAATTTTCATTTCCTCATCCCCTGGAGGCTCTATATGAAATTTGGTTACAATAGGCCAAGTGGTTTTTTGAGAAGATTGTTTGAAATTGTCAAAATATGGGAGCTCAGGGTCAAAGATCAAAGAATGACCTTGACCTCTTGTACTCACAAATCTTCATTGTACTCATTAAAGATGACTGCATATACCAACTTTTAGACCTTAATCTTCAAAACTTTCCCTGATATCTTAAGTTCTAGCATTTTTCCCATATTTGACCTTGCCGTAAAAAGGTCAAGGTCAACCCAAGGTCATAATTTGAACAATCTTGATAGTACTCGAGTACCCAATGCTACATACCGAGTTTCAAGGCCATCGGTCAATTGGTTCTGGAGAAGAAGAGTTTTCAAGGTTTTTACCATATATGGGCATTGGCGGCCATGTTGGTCATGTGACCTGAACCGTTTGAACAAATTTTCATTCCCTCATCCCCTGGAGGCTCTATATGAAATTTGGTTTCAATTGGCCCAGTGGCTGTTGAGAAGATTGCTTGAAATTGTCAAGATATGAGAGTTCTGGGTCAAAGGTCAAAGAATGACCTTGACCTCTTGTACTCATAAATCTTCATGTACTCATTTAGATGACTGTAGATATCGATTTTTAGCCCAAAATCTTCAACAGTTTTCAAGATATCTTATGTTCTAGCATTTTCCCATATAAAAGCACAAGGAAGCAAATTTGACCTTGCCGTAAAAAAGGTCAAGGTCAACCCAAGGTCATAATTTGAACAATCTTGGTAGTACTCATGTACCCGATGCTACATACCAAGTTTCAAGGCCTACGGCCTATTGGTTCTGGAGAAGAAGATTTTTTTAGGTTTTTACCATATATGGGCGTGGCGGCCATGTTGGTCATGTGACCAGGTGGGTTTGAACAACTATTCGTTCCCCCTTCCTCTGGAGGCCATATATGAAATTTGGTTACAATTGGCCCAGCGGTTTCAGAGGAGAAGTCGTTTGAAATTGTGGACGGACGGACGGACGACGACGGACGACGACGGATGACGACGGACGACGGAGCCTTACCATCCTATAAGCTCCCCCGGAGCCGCTGGCTCAGGTGAGCTAAAAATACCCAGAATGCAATGGGATAAAGATGCATGGGCATACCTCCATATTTTTCTGCCACTTTATATAGAGAATACCAAGTTAGTGTCTTTTGATATCAAGTTTATCAGGCGAGACCAGAAACAGTGTAGGAATGGCAAGGCTTGACGAGCCAGTCGGATGTGTTTCTGGTTGAGCCTGATAAACTTGATATCAAAAGACACTTATGTGGTTTTCTTTTTATCATGCATCATTAGAATATTTTCAGGTGTAAAGAGACTCCAACAAACAAAAAAAGAAAATGCAGTTTTGTTCAAACTTGCTGACGTGGCGAATGCGTTATGACGTAAGTCGGTGACGTCATTCAAACCATTGAAAGCTGTTATCACGAACAACGTCAGTATACAGCCAATCGTCTTCAAAGATCGCTTCTAAAGGCATGACCTGATAACATTCCGGCAAGCGCAGCTCTACAGTGACAGGATATCACATTGTGTTATCATACCCCTGTTTTCAGTGGAATTTTGAAGTAGGTGCATGATAAACAAGAGCTGTCGCCTGACAGCATAGCTCGCCTGAATTGGTGCTTGCCCATCACTCAGCCGCTATGGTGGTGTGGACTGCAGGGGGGGGGGGGGGGGGGGGCTAGTATGTATCAAAACCCTGAACCATTATCTAACATCAGCCCAAGTATTAGTATCAACTGAGTCCATCATCTTTACAAACTTTAACCAAAATCTTTAAAACAAAATTCTAAGTCGATGACCTTGACTTCAAGGTCACCCAGTGGAGTAAGTATAAGGTGTTTTGTAAAAACTCAAAAAAGAGTCTAACATCAGTTCAAGTATAAACTAAATCTCTGCAAAGCATTATGAATCAGTATGCAACTACAAAACTTTAAAAAAGACAAAAATTTCCTAAGTCCTTGACCTTGACATCAAGATCACTGAGCGGGGTTGGGGTAGTACTCTGTAGATCTAACTACAGTGCAAATATAAAAAGAATTCATCTCTGGGTTCAGGAGATATGTGTCTTTAAAAAAACTTTAACCAAAACATCCAATCAATAAAAAGACAATATTCTAAGTCCATGACCTTGACATCAAGGTCACAGAGGGGAGTGGGGGTAGTGCCTTTAAAAACTTTAGACCAATATCTAACTTTAGTGCAAGTATCAAAGGAATCCATCCATGGGTTCAGGAGAAATTGGGCTTTATAAAACTTTAACCAAAACATCCAGTCCAAAAAAACACACCAATTTTCTAAGTCCATGACCTTGACATCAAGGTCACAGAGTGGGGTGGGGGTGGTACCCTGTTAAACCTTAGACCAATATCTAGCTACAGTGCAAGTATCAAAAGAATCCATCCATGGGTTAAGGAGCTATAGGTCTTTAAAAAACTTTAACCAAAACATCCAATTCGAACGCCGACGCGGACGCGGACGCTGACGCTGACGCGGACGCGGACGCCGACGCCGACGCCGTGGTGACAACAATAGCTCTTCCTGAACTTTCGTTCAGGCGAGCTAAAAGGGAACACTGTTCATGACTTCTTGTTTGATTCTCTTGATGGGCTACTACAGGAGCAGATTCTTGAAGAGTTGATCCCAAATGAGGAGGAAGCAAAAGATTAAACTGGCAGAGTTGCTACCCCTGAAAGTGTACCCATTTACCTTAAAAGATCACACTTCCCTGGTGTATGGGCAATTTTTACAAGGGAAACAGATTTAGCAGAATGGTATTTGCTTTCAGGGACAAGGAATCCCTTCTCCATGGGAGCTACTCTTAAAGGACCAAAAAACGCTCTTCCAGTAGCTTAGTGGAGGTCAAAGTAGTAGGGCTTAGAGGCCCACCGTACTCTGAGCACAAAACATGAGAAAAGGAACCCATTCATCTCTTTTCCCTAATTTGAAAAAGGTACCCATTTACTGCTGGGTTGACAGAGACGGTTTTCAAACCTGTGACCTTCTGCGGCGTAACAGAAAATCTCTGACCGTTTGACCATACGCCAAACTTTGTTTGGTACACAAGAAAACCTAGTTGAGTAACAATTAATTCCAGCACTGGGACAGTCATGCTGTGCATAAAATTTTGAAACTAAAATCAGTTAACATTTCGTACAAACTAATGTACCCACCTGGTTAGCTATTCTTCTGAGTTCCCACCTCGGACTTCCTAGACTCTCTGCTGTTTGATACAGAATCACTTTGAGTATTCTTGACATGTCTTGGACTGTTTCTCCTTCAATCCAGCTATAGGCACTTTGTAACTTACTAAAAATCACAATTTAACACTTAGAATGCCAAAAATTGAAGAGTTGAATTAGCAAACGGTGAAGATCCAGATGAGGTGGCTCATTGCCGCCTAATCTGGGTCTACACTGTTTGCCCTCTTGTCTTCGAATTCTTAATATGGTAGAGCTTAGATGGAACATTTTCTTTTTAACTTTGCAGTAAATTTTGACATCTACCTTGTAAGTAGTTTTAGGGTTAAAATATTCAATATAAACAGGTTGATACATAGATACTGAAATGGCCTGATGAGGCAGTTTGCAACGTAGGATTTTATGCAGAATCAACAGAAGGTATAACTGAATGGCAAACAGTGTAGACCTGATCAGACTGCACTTTTCAAAGTTGTTTTAGGACTACACAGCTTGCTCATATATCATTCTGTCCCAAAACTAAGTACCTTTGTAACACTTCAGTATAATCCTGCATAGTGATTTCTTTCAGCTTGCTTCAAGGAAATGTTCTAGGACATATCCACAAGGAAGTGTTCTAGGACATATCCACAAGGAAGTGTTCTAGGACCTATCCACAAGGAAGTGTTCTAGAACCTAACCACAAGGAAGTGTTCTAGGACCTATCCACAAGGAAGTGTTCTAGGACCTATCCTTTCTCTAATTTTTATTAATGACTTACCAGAATCTATTGAAGGAATAGTTCAGCTGTTTGCAGATGATGTCAAAATTTATTATGTCACGAGAAATAGAGAAGATAATGAAAACCCGCAGGAGGATATCTATAGAGCAGTGAAATGGGCAGACACTTGGCAAATGTCACAGGGACTCAAGCTGTACACTCATACAAAATGGTTCAAAACTCAGAAGAAGAGATAGAAAAGGTACAGAATGAGAAAGATCTGGGAGTGATCATGGATTCAAAAATGTCCTTCCCTGAGCACATATCAACAAAAATGAATGTGGCAAATAGGAACTTGTGAATAATATTCAGAACCTTCTCATACTTGGACAAGACTTTGTTCCTTCATCTATATAAATCTATAGTACGGCCACACTTAGTATGTCAAACTGTGTAGACTGTGTACATACATCTATAAAGATGCACATGGAATGGCAAACTGTGTAGACTGTGTACATACATCTATAAAGACGCACATGGAATGGCAAACTGT
The DNA here is from genome assembly GCA_963989385.1 of Ctena decussata. Lineage (NCBI taxonomy): Eukaryota > Metazoa > Mollusca > Bivalvia > Lucinida > Lucinidae > Ctena > Ctena decussata. The sequence continues at coordinate 34,589,286 of OZ022503.1, forward strand.
GTAGACTGTGTACATACATCTATAAAGATGCACATGGAATGGCAAACTGTGTAGACTGTGTACATACATCTATAAAGATGCACATGGAATGGCAAACTGTGTAGACTGTGTACATACATCTATAAAGATGCACATGGAATGGCAAACTGTGTAGACTGTGTACATACATCTATAAAGATGCACATGGAATGGCAAACTGTGTAGACTGTGTACATACATCTATAAAGATGCACATGGAATGGCAAACTGTGTAGACTGTGTACATACATCTATAAAGATGCACATGGAATGGCAAACTGTGTAGACTGTGTACATACATCTATAAAGATGCACATGGAATGGCAAACTGTGTAGACTGTGTACATACATCTATAAAGATGCACATGGAAAGGCAAACTGCGTAGACTGTGTACATACATCTATAAAGATGCACATGGAATGGCAAACTGTGTAGACTGTGTACATACATCTATAAAGATGCACATGGAATGGCAAACTGTGTAGACTGTGTACATACATCTATAAAGATGCACATGGAAAGGCAAACTGCGTAGACTGTGTACATACATCTATAAAGATGCACATGGAATGGCAAACTGTGTAGACTGTGTACATACATCTATAAAGATGCACATGGAATGGCAAACTGTGTAGACTGTATACATACATCTATAAAGATGCACATGGAATGGCAAACTGTGTAGACTGTGTACATACATCTATAAAGATGCACATGGAATGGCAAACTGTGTAGACTGTGCTCAGACTGCTCCTTTAGGAGCAGACTGCTACTTCAGGAGCAGTCTAATCTGGGGCTGCACTGTTTGTTCAGACCTATCTGCTGTCTCAATACTTGAAATTTTTACAATAAACTCACAATCTTACCTATTTTTGTGTTTCTCTAATATTTTCTTTAATGACTGTAACTGCTTTTCTTGTTTGCACTGTTCAGTTTCACTATCATCTCCCTGTTTAAAGACAAAGTGTAAATTCTGATGACCAACATTAATATTTGAGCCACGACATGAGAAAACCAACAATGTGGTTGTGCGCCCAGCGCAGACTCAGATCAGCCTGGGCATCCGCCCAGTCTGATCAGACTCTTTGCTAAGCGCTTAAAGGGTAGCTGAGGGACTAAGCTACCTTCATGCGGAAAGCGAAGACTCTGATCAGACTGGGCGGATGCCCAGGCTGATCTGAGTCTGCACTGGACGCACAACCACATTGTTTGTTTTATCACGTCGCGGCTCATTTACTATAAATATTCTGAAAGATATCAGTCTGATCTGGCAACAATATGGTAAATATTTGCCTATAAAAATATGCTGTGACCACATTAGAACCATCTCATTGAGAACGGTCTAATTAAGACCATCTCACTGAGAATGGTCTAATTAAGGGTCACAACATGTTTTTGCTACAAAATAAAAAAAAACAAGAGCATGTGAGCAGGGGCTCACGTATACCCCCGGCCAGCGCCATCGCCTTATATAAACACACTTAATACAAAATTTTAAAGCAAATGTTAAATAACAGACAGATGAATGGACAATCATTTACAAATACAGTGAAAGGCCTATAGACAAATACACAATGGTTCCATTAAAATATGCAAATTATGTAATCAAAAGAAAATACAAATTTAACACAAAACTTCAACACAAGTTTACATAAACTTCTATGTCAGTGACACTGACCTAAAGTCAGCAACAGCATCCAGATGATGTCAACTAGGCAGTTTTAGTATATAACTAAACCTAGTTACATGGCAATCTGGGAAATCTTTGACATAAATTTTCCCATTTATTCCATTGGAGATCAAGATGGAAAAACAGAAAAAAATGCAAAAGAAGGCAAAAAAAAAAAAATCTTAGCGTTTTGATTTTCTTTCCAACAATAAACTTGGCCATTCTCAAGATGTATACAAAATTTGAAGACTGTGGTCTCTTAGGAACAGAGAAAACTGTGACAAAAATAAATTGAAGAGAAAGAAAAATGGACAAACAAAGGGAATGATATGCAGAAGGAAGCTGATACTCTCTTACATGATACAACCAGTCATTTCCAACATTTGCACCCAATTTCAAAATCCTAGCAGTTGTGGTTCCTGAAAAATCTTGGACAGGAAAAAAAAATTAATTTTATAGGAGAGAATGAAAAACTGAACAAACAAAGGGAATGATAAGAAAGAGACGGCTAATTGTCTCTTACACTGTACAACTAGTCATATCCAACGTTTGTACCAAATTTCAAAATCCTAGCTGTTGTGGTTCTGAGAAATCTGTGACAAATTTATTTGGAGAGAAAGAAAAAATGGACAAACAAAGGGAATGATAAGCAAGAGAAGGCTGATTGTCTCTTACACAGTACAACTAGTCATTTCCAATGTTTGTACCAAATTTCAAAATCCTAGCTATTGTGGTTCCTGAGAAATCTGTGACAAAAATTTTATTGGAGAGAAAGAAAAAATGGACAAAAAAAGGGAATGATAAGAGGAGAAGGCTGATTGTCTCTTACACGGTACAACTAGTCAAACCCAATGTTTGTACCAAATTTCAAGATCCTAGATATCATGGTTCCTGAGAAATCTGTGACAGAAATTTTATTGGAGAGAAAGAAAAAATGAACAAACAAAGGGAATGATAAGCAGGAGAAGGCTGATTGTCTCTTACACGGTACAACTAGTTTTACCCAACGTTTGTACCAAATTTCAAGATCCTAGCTATCATGGTTCCTGAGAAATCTGTGACAGAAATTTTAATGGAGAGAAAGAAAAAATGGACAAACAAAGGGAATGATAAGCAGGAGAAGGCTGATTGTCTCTTACATGGTACAACTAGTCATACCCAACGTTTGTACCAAATTTCAAGATCCTAGCTATCATGGTTCCTGAGAAATCTGTGACAGAAATTTTAATGGAGAGAAAGAAAAAATGGACAAACAAAGGGAATGATAAGCAGGAGAAGGCTGATTGTCTCTTACATGGTACAACTAGTCATACCCAACGTTTGTATTAAATTTCAAGATCCTAGCTATTGTGGTTCCTGAGAAAACTTTGACAGAAAAAATGTTAACATACACACACACACACACAAACATATTAACGGAAAAACCAAAAACTATATACCCCCTATATACTTCGTATACCGGGGGTATAATTATCCTTAAATTATCTCTGTTACCCCTTCTTATCTGGAGCTCTGCTGTGAATCTGTTTTGCTGAAACTGTTCTTATGAGGGATACAAGATATCTTTGGAGTGTTATTAAGGCGTAGGGATATATCTTCATTTTTTCTGCGATTAATCAAGGGAAATATCTTTCGTGACTTCCTTAAAGGACAAAGTTCTTTCAATATTGGGTCTACTCTTAAAAAATAAAAGATTTGCTCCAGGGGAGCAAATTCTTTCCAAGAGTTGACCTTAATTGAAAACGGAGGCCAAAATGAAAATGGCAGAGATGCTTCCCTTGAAAGTGTACCCATGCCCCTCAATTGAAATTATCTCAGAAATACCATCCCTTATCTACGCTCTATAATAGTTATATAGAAAAAAGCTCCATACCTCTGAAAGGTACATATCAACGAGTTGTGCCTGGACCAGCAAGGATGATGTGTTATCAAATTGATGGGGACCGTTGATTTTAGTGCTGGCTTGACACACTGTCACAGGAGGTTTGTCGGATTCTTCTACAACTGTCATCATTCTGTGAATAAAAATTACATGCAGATGTAGAAAAAAAATACTGTATTAATCCTATTATAACACCTGGGGGCATTGGGTGTTGCAAAAGGGGGGCCTTATTTAAAGCTTCAGCCCCTGACAAAATACCTCTAATAAGCAATATAACAGTGATGGGTATACTTTCACAGGAAGTAACTCTATTATTTTTGCCTCCATTCTCAGTAGGGGTCAACTCTGAAAGGACAGAAATTTGCTCCTGTAGAAGAAAATTCTTTCCTTAAAGAGTAGACCCCATTTCAAAGAGCTCCCATATCCAGAGAAGCAAACTGATGCACAGCTACCTGTGCAGACTGGTATAGCTAGCCACTGCCTATACTATAAGCTCAACTTGTAAGCCTTCAGCTCAAGGGAGCTAAAAATCCAGCAATGGTCAAAATCTCAATCCTTGAAGTGCCAAAAAACATACAACAAAACTTACATCTGCAAAATTTCATAAATATTTCACCCAAGGTATGTCATAGTGAGAATTCCAGGACTACATGGCAAACAGGGTAGATCCTGATGAAGTGGCTAGTGATGAGCTGCCTCATCTTGATTTACGTTTTTTGCAATTTCAACTATTCTCATTTCTGGCACTTTAAGAGTTAAGATTAACTTCTTAATGGACTCAAAAGCAACTCTCCAACGTGTAGCATGTACAAAAGTAAAATGTTCAATAGCTACATGTATCATCACATTTTAATTCAGTTCTGAAACCATGCCTACTTTAAACAGGTATGCATTCCTCCATTAACTGTAAGGAAAATTCACAGAATATTAGGAGACATTCATCACGTGCAGTTATGTTTGTGGGACTATGTCATGTGCTAAGCTGTCGTCGCAGTGGCCAGTTGCACACTATGAGGTGAGTTTTGTGTGACATTTCTGGGTATGGCTATCAAGGGCGTAGCTACCTATACGCAAATACGCAGGTGCGTATTGAAATTTTGTCAAATTGACAAAATTTCAATATACACCTGCGTATTTTCATGCTGAAATTTTGTTAACTGGGCATAATTTTAATACTAACTGCCAACAGACACGAAAATTTGTAATATCTTTGCGGCTTAACCCCCTATTATTGCCCTTAATGAGTATAAAACATGATTGTGCGTACTGTGTAATTGCCCCTAGCTACGCCCCTGTGGCTATGAACTATCTTTTTCATGTAGAGCACCATAAAAATTGTAAGTACTGCGACAGATAGGTCTCAGACTGATGAACCAGAGCAGATCAAAATCCGAAGCCTGATTATGGTTTACACTGTTTGCCATTCCATCTGCATCTTTTGGATGCATTAATAAGAGGATAAAACATTCTTTTCTGTGTTTTAACATTTGCCAAGCCCAAGTGTATTAATGTGTTGCAGCCCGAACAGTACAGCCGTGAGGGCTGCAACATCTTAATACACGAGGGCTTGGGCAAACGTTAAAACACATGAAAAGAATGTTTCATCGTCATTGTTATATACCTTCTTACTGACACCATCTTGATTCCAGATCTCTGCAGACAACACAAAAGGGGGCTTTAATGGTGTTTAAACCCTGGAGCACCGTGTTTTAACAGTGTTGAAACCCTGTGTTAGCGATTCTGTTACATTGCGACAATTAAAAATAGAAGGAAACCAATGTAAAATGCTGTTGATTACAACACGGCTGTTTTCTAAAGTGATGTCTCATTAGATATATAACAATCTTTGTAAAACCAAACTGTTCCATTTTATAACAATTGCGGTTTTTATATTATGTGTCCCAATTTTTAGAAGTTCCACAGTGAAATTACCTTTCAGATATGTTCTTCCTAGTGTTTTTGTCCAGATCATATAAATCTGCTTGAGTGAGAAACCGTACCTGAAAGAAAACAACCACATACATTATAAACAGCTTAGCCATAACAAGACAGGACTGAAGTGAAGGGATTAAGTTGTAAGAAACTTTCAGTTATGGTGCAGAAGATTAGAGTCTGAATAACCTTTTGGCCAGATCATGACTGGAAAACTCTCTCAGCCAGCCCATCAGTAAACAGATACCTTTTTCTAGAAACCTTCAGTTATTATGCAGTTATGGTGCAGAAGATTAGAGTCTGAATCACCTTTTGGCCAGATCATAACTGGAAAACTCTCTCAGCCAGTCCAGCAGTAAATGAATACCCTTTTCCAATCAGGGATGGACAAGGCAGTGAAAGAAGATGCATAGGCACTGCATTTCATATGCTGTGTTCAAGATACAGTGGGCATGGAATTTCAAGAGGGTCCTGACTATGTGCTAAAACACTGCCATTTTTTTAGATGAAAAAATAAAATGTGGGGAGCTTTTGCAAAAAATGATCTATTCATTTTTTCACAGCAAAAAATATATATGAGCCGTTCTCTGTGAAAACCGGGCTTAATGACATTACGTAACAATGACGTTGTTTACGTTTGAAAAACACCAAAAATAATGATTTTTCTGACCTCTCTTTGTTTTCATGAAAATACCTTAGTCATTGAAATGTAACAGAATACTTATTAATTCTGACAAAATTTAGTCATTCATATGATAAATGTTGCCATGAAAACGCTTAATCCATGGTAACCCCGAAGCCTTGAAAACGTGTGGTATATCAATACAAAGACCTATAACTTGTGAAAGAATGTTGCATCATGCAAATTTTCACGTGTGTGCTATCATATACACATTAAACATGAACAAACACTCATTTTTTCTGAGTTATTTCGCCTAACACGCGCCAAAAGCTCATACAAACAACGTTATGACTTTGACGTCAAAACATACTTGCATGACGTTTACAACGTCATATAAAGAAACTGCACTACCTGTATGATTCTAAAGACCATATCTTCGAAAGAAATAGTGGTAACCGTCTCAAATTTTCAGGAAATGTTTAAAAATGATAGTACTTTCCAGTGATGTTAATATGTAAAATTTAATTGACATGTCATTAAGCCCCGTTTTCCCAGAGACTGGCTCGTATATATATTGCACACTTGATTTTATTAGTACCTAAGACTTCATGAATCCTAGACTAATAACTTTGTCAAGCTAACCAGAACAACCATGCCTAAACATATGGATACACCTCTATGGGTAATCACTCTGATCTGGAAATAATTGTGACCCAACACAAAGAAGGGCTACTCTCAAAGGAAAGAATTTGAGCCGCGACACGACAAAACCAACAATGTGGTTGTGCGCCCAGCGCAGACTCAGATCAGCCTGGGCACCCGCCCAGTCTGATCAGAATCTTCGCTGTCCGCGTAGTGGTAGCTTAGACCCTTAGCTACCTTTTGAGTGCTTAGGAAAGACACTGATCAGACTGGGCGAATGTCCAGACTGATCTGAGTCTGCGAGGGGCGCACAACCACATTGTTGGTTTTCTCGTGTCACGGCTCATTTATTCTCAGAGAGAGAGAGAGAGCTAATCCTTTCCTGCTGACAGCAAACTTTCCTTTAAGTAGTCTCCATGAAAGAGGAAATTCACGTTTAAGAAAAGCAAAAATTATTCTGTTATAGTTGTCTCCCTAGTAAAATGGTGGCTAAACCATACATACACCTAAAGGTGAATGAGTACACTTTGAAGGGCAGCAACTCTTGTCCTTTTCATTTTTGCCTCCCTTTTAATCAAAAGTCAATTCAAACGGGAAAATAAGCAAATTCTTTTTTTTTTTGGGAGGACATGAATTTGGAAGGGTTTCTTTGGCCTGAAAGCAAACATAAAACTGCAAAATTTACCTCTCTTTGAAGAAATGTTGGAAAATCATAGAGGGGAACAAATACCACCTTGTGATGCAGAGACTGACTCAAAGATCCACTAGGAACCCATATGTGAGACATAGCTCAGTTTAATAACCTTGAAACCATCTGTACAGAGTTGTAAGGGAAAATATATATGTTTATAATATTTAAATTTATGATGTTTAAATGTAATGTAATTAACTAAAATATTGGCTGATTCAATAAGGCGATTTCTCAAAGTATAACAGAATGGCAAACAAAACAGACCAGGCCCCGAGGTTATAAAACTTTTTGAGAACATTCTCAGACTCAAGAGAGCACAATTCCTGAGTTTGAGCATAACCCCGAGGTTATAAAACTTTTGAGAACGTTTTCATGCTCAACGTTGAGTACGATGTTGAGCATGAAACGTCCAAATCTTGAGCAAGCACTGGACCATTCTCAGAGTCATGCTCAAGCAAAAAAACATGACTCATTTACGCGAGACACATTGTTAAACAAGGAATTTGGCCAGATGACCGGGCGTGTTTGCAATTAAAACGAATCAGCTGGAGGATTTAAAAGAGGACCGATACCGCTCTCGGCAGCAGACTGTTATGAGGGTATTGGGCTACCTTTCCACCCAAAAACTGAGAAAGAAAACCCTAACCTTTGCTTCAGCTGTCAATCTTCTTATAAATGCATCTCCTTTTTTGTGAATCGCCGCATTTCGAGTAGGTCAGCAGGCAGGACGTACATGTTATGTGGCATGCAAGCTTTGCAAACCAACTTTCTAGAAACGACATGAAGTTTCCATTTTGCAGGACGATTGACAAAGAAAATGCATCCTTCTCCAAATCAGCAGGTGATTTTCAGTGACCTTCGATTTTCAGTATCGACCGGTTTTCCCCCGGTTATATAAATAATCTAGCAAGCTATTGGTACAGCTCCAATGTGACGTTGCAGTTATACAGTGTGACGTCAAAATGACACTGTCAATTTAGCAAAGGTTGCACACCACCAAAGATATTTATCAGCAGTACAGCCAACTGGGGTTTAGCTACAACCAACCAACCTACGCATATTTATTTCTTCGCTTTCATCATGTAGCGTCTTGTAGAACCTTGCGCCCGCACATCTGGTAAATAAACTTTGATGTCCAACTATAGACATCAACTCGCACCCCCCCCCTCCCCCTCTCTCTCTCTCTCTCATTTCTAATCACTTTTCCTTTCATTTAGGGAGGAGTCATTTATAATCATGTGTGTGTGTAAGGGGGGGTACATTTTCATATGGTTCACCAAAATTTTTCCGACCCCCCCCCCCCCCCCCCCCCACCACCTCCAGTCTCACCAGAATTATTTTTCCGACCCCTCCCCCCCCGCCCCCTCCAGAAAGTTTTATGACCCCCACAATCCCCGCTACCCACCCACGCCATATTACCTATTTTATGTCAGACTGACCTCAATCAAAAACCTGTTCTAACAGGTTAACTGATCATGGTCTGTGTTAACTTTGTCTAGATTTCTTGCAGTTTCTTCTGCTTATGGGCATCCAGAAATCATTTTGTCGAATGCTTAATAATTACAACTATTAATAATACTAATTGGGACTCTGGGTGACAGGCGGTCTAGGGGCGCAGCCCCCAGAAGCCCCAGTAGTTTTGCTGATGAAAAGGCACCTGAAGAGCTGATATCACAATCGCAGGCATTAGGCTAAATTCAACTGAGAACAATATCATCTACTTGATATGATTTTATAGACACTTTCATACTGTTCTTGGATACCGGTGAGAAGCAGCCCCCGAGTTTTTCGTGTATCATTTCCATAAATGTCCTTAAGTTTTCATATTGAAAGAAAACAGTCTGAAATTTGAGGAGTAATGGGGGTCGGGGGGGGCTCGCCCCCCAGAAGCTGAGACATCTCTAAAAATGAAGACTGATTGAAGAATTCTGATTTCCCAACCTCCCCATCCCCATCTCCCAATATGCCTAATAAAATATATGATCCCCCCTGCTCCGAGGCTTATTGATTTCCGACTCTCCCTCCCAGTACATCACCAACAAAAATTCCGACCCCCCCCCCCCCCCCACCTGACAATAAATGAATCGTCCCTTAAAATCTAGGTAAGCTTCAGCAGTGAATTGTTGAGTAATACTTCACTGTTTGTGTGTGTCACCTGTAAAGCAGATCAAATCACGAGCATGGATTGCGAGTGATATATCTACCTATAAATGGCTGACAAGATGTGAATTATTACTCAACAATGTACTGCTGGTGCCGACCTCTTTCGATTGACTCTCATTTAATGCTGAAAATAATGCTTTGATATGGGAAAATGCTAGAACCTAAACATTCATGGAAACTATATTCTTCCGATAAAGGGATACCCAGTCGCAGGTAAATCTTGATTCCTAAAGATTCTGCATTTGAGAATGTAACTTTTGCATAAAAAGATTTTAGCAACAAAAATGGTGATATGCTGTAGCAGTTAAAGTTGTGTAAGCGACCAGACCACATTATTGTTTCACCTCTCTAAGAGCCATACTGTTTTCTCATGTCTGTCTGTCTGTCTTTCCGTCCGTCTGTCCATCCATCCGTCTGTCAAAAATCATGTCCGTCCCATAGCTCTGAAACGGATGAAGTATTTTCTCGTAACTTGGTACAAATATAAAGCATCAGCAGATGTTATGAAGAGAATGGAATTTTAGAATGGAAACTTACCCTAAATGATTATGCCCCCACCCCCCGCCCACCATTAGGGACATATTGTGTTTGGTGTGGATCCCGTCGGCATCTGCGTCGGCATAGCTTCTTTTTCTGCGCTCTATCTTCTGAAGGGGTGGATGGATTTTAAATAAACTGGCACAGATACATTACTATGTGAGAAGAAAGAACTGATTAGATATTGGGGACATTGACTCCATTTTCAAGGTCACAGGAAGACAAAGAGTGTTGAAAAATGCCTTATCTGCACTCTATCTCCCGAATGAAAGGATGGATTTTAACCAAGCTTGCACAGATATATTACTAGAAGCTGTAAAGAATTTATTTTGGTGACCTTGACCCCATTTTCAAGGTCACCGGATCTCAAAGAGTGTTGACAAATACCTTGTCTGCACTCTGGCTCCTGAATGGTTAAATGGATTCTAACCAATCTTGCACAGCTATATCACAGGGAGATGTAAAAGAACCGATTATATTTTGGTGCCCTTGACCTAATTTTCAAAGTCACAAGAGGGCAAAGAGTGTTGAAAAATGATTTGTCTGCACACTATCTCCTGAATGGGTGAAAGGATTTAAATTAAACTAGCAAAGGTCTATCATTGGGAGACGCAAAAGAAGTGATTGTACTTTAGTGACCTTGACCCTATTTTCAAGATCACAGGAGGTCAAGGAATGTTGAAAAAAATGGCTTCTCTACACCATATCTCCTGAAGGGATTGATGGATTATGACCAAACACAGACAGGTGTATAATCAGGAGGTGCAAAAGAACTACTAACTATTTCGAGGTCAAAGGAGATCTTAACTTGGCAAATTAGGGAAAATGATATGCTATGAAAGCGCAGGTGCGGGACGTCTGTTTTGGGGGAATTTTTTTTGGTCAAAAAACATTTATAGTTGACATTACATTACCAAACCTAGGATAATGACATGGGCTATGAGTGGGATGACATGGGGTAAGGTTCAGATTAGGTAGGGAGGGGCAGAAAGAGATTTAATTAGGAAACGATGAAATGGCATTGAAGTATAGCTTTTAAGGCGAGGGACACAATATCGACAAAGTTGCTTGTTAGTTTATTAATTAATCTATTTGCTTATTTATTGTTTTAGATTCTCCAACATTCATAGAATCAGATCAAAATATGCAGAGCCGCAGGCTAATCTGAGCATTTCCTGTTTGCGCATGCCGTAAAGAATCTATTCTCATGACATTAATAACTTTCTAAGAGCGCAGCTTTTGTATTAGTGCCGTCGTCCTCGTCCTTCAGCTTTTGTATAAGTGCCGTCGTCTTCGTCCGTTAATACATGCAAACGACTTCTTCAGAAGCAATAAGCATTATGATACCAAAGTTCTTATGAAGCCTCCTTGAGCTTGGGCAACGATATTTGCACAAATTTATGGCCGTGTACCTTGATCAGATTTGGCCACCAAGGTAGATCGCTCAATTTAAGCCAACTAGACTTTTTTTTTCTTTTTGCAGGGAACACTCGATACACTGGCATCTGTCAGTCCCTGCTATGGGGCTGTGTGCAAGCATCAAATCAGGAATGAATATATAACAAAACCAGAAAATTACAGGGACTTTTATAAAGCTTGGAACTGTCATTCTAGTAAAACAAAGGTTCCGGGCAGAATTTTTTTTGTCATTTCTAGGAAGAAAACGCCCTCAACTACAAGAACTAAAAATAAATCATAAAAGAAAAAGAATAAATAAAAACTAAAAGCAAAGGAGGCTACACTCACAAACATGTTTGGGTAAAAAAAGAACCCCGACCCCCCCCCCCCCCCCTCCCCCAACACAAAAAAATAAATAGATAAATAAAAAAAATAAGTAAAAAATTAAAAAATGAAATAAATACTAAAAAGAAAACGTTTTTCTACCAATAAATAAATCTCGAAATTCCCACAACACCTCTGATATTACACATGCGCGACTGAAAATCCAGTTTTTGTCATGTAAGACCAGTGGCTTTTGAGACCTAACAGAAATAAAATAAGAAAACTATTTACATGTTTCTCTCACAGTGTATTCCGTTAAATAAAAACAAGAACTTAAAAAATCTAACAAACAAAAACAGAATTAATCGCGCAACATTTACCCCCATGTGCAGAGAGACAGAGGGAGAGAGAGAGAGAAAGAGAGGAGATTTTACTATGCGCATTCTCTTTATTCTTAATTAATTTGTAGTTAGTCCTGGTACCTCAGTCGGTCAAGCACTGGCTTAGGCCTACTGATTTAGCGGTCCGAGTTTGAGCCCCGCTGTAGGCGCAAATCTTGCCAACCGTAAACAGGGTTTCATTGCACTCTGTCTTTCATTATCACCCTCCCATCGTCCTGATATGACTGAAAAACTGTTGAAAAGGATGTAAATTGCTAATCATCCATCATATTTAGTTTTCATTCATCATCTAGTTTTGTGGCGTGAAAAGAGATCTAATTTAGGCTATACATGCGCTCAATGAACATACTCAAGTCGGCCAGCGCAACTGAGCAAACGGTTTTCGAGATTTTGCTTTCCACGATCTAGAGTTCCTGCCATCCAGAGTTTGCACAAGGGAACTGGGAAAACTGTGATTAGACTGTGCCGATATCCGCGGAGGTTGATCTGAGAATTCCGTTCCTAGATACCATAAGGTATCCTTTCATGAGACCATTACAGAATATAGTGGTATGCGACCTCTTCTAATAATTACGTCATTCTTGATGTCACGAGTAGATCAAGGTCATAGTTTGTGTTGATATCAACAAATAGCTTTCTGTCACCGGATTCTCTCATCTTTCTGGGACTTTTAATTCGCCTATATAAAAAGAAGGTAATTTCTTCTTTTTCTTTTCATGCTTTCCTTTGTTTTGCTCTTTTCATGCTTTCCTTTGTTTTGCTAGCAAGTTCTTCTGCTACACAACTGGCACGTTTCTGGCCTTAATTGAACAAAGTTTCCCGTACTAAGTGTTTTTTTAACATCAAAGAGCTCCAAACTACCGCTTGCGTATTTAAAAAAAAATATGATTGAGAACGTTCTCAAGATGCAACTCAGACTCAACGTCATGCTCACCAGAGAATCTACACAACGGCTTTTATAACCTCCAACTGAACTCAAATCTCAACTGAGAATAAACTCAGACGCTTGAGTACGACTTTGAGTTGAGCACGAAAAAAAGTTTTATAACCTCGGGCCCGAGGTTATAAAACTTTTTTCATGCTCAACTCAGCTGAGCATGAAATTTTACTTGCTGATAAATAGCAAATTACTGATAAATACAGTTGTTTTCCTGCTCAGTTTAGCTGAGCATGAAAATTTCTCTGCTTATATATATGAAAATGCCAACATAAGTTGGCATTTTCCTATTTATCAGCAGAGAAAATTTCATGCTCAGCTGAGTTGAGCACGAAAAAAGTTTTATAACCTCGGGGCCAGATCAGACAGTTTTATAGCAATATCACCTGGGTCTACATCACAGGCATTTCAATCCCAATATTCATGGTCATTATACTTCCTCTAATACATATTCTAGCAATTTAAGGTGGATGGGTACACTTTCAGGGGAAGAAACTCTTGTCATTTTTCATTTTAGCTTCCATTCTAAATGGGGGCAAACTCTTCAAGAAATGAATTTGCTCCTTCAGCAGAAAATTTTTTTCCTTTAAGAGTAGACCCATTTTTGGAATGGTCATGCTGCCAAGGCAAGCAAAAGATAAGTCACAAAAGCTGTCTCCATTTGGAAAAAAATGGCAGAAAAATATGGCGGTGGACCTATCAGCCTTCAGTTTCACAAATGGCTGACAAATCTAGAAAAGCAAGGTGAGCCTATGTTGTTAACATGAGAGGTGAATTAAACAAAGAAGTAGGTAAAAATACACAATAATAAAATGTAAATAAAACATCATAAAATAAAACTTTGATATGGATATATAAAAGGAATGAAAAATTTCATATACACACACTACATTACTGTAAGCAAATTTTTTTTCTGAGCTAACAGTGTTTGAACTTACAAGAATAATGCTTGTCACAGTTGTGTTTGAAAGTCTTTAAAGACTAGTCAGTACTCCAGATAAGAAGGGGTAACAGAGATAATTTAGGGATAATTATAATTATTTCTCCACAAAAACATATTTTGTGGCCCATCATCAGAACCGTCTCGTCGAGACGGTTTTAATGAGGGGTCACAACATATGTTTTCGTTGAGAAATAAGAAAAATTATCTTTGAATTATCCTCAATATCCCTCCTTATCTGGAGCACTGACTAGTCCACTGTGATCATAGTTGCTTCAACTAAAAGTTTTCTTATGTCAAGAAGTCAGTGACTCACTTCAAAATCTCACATGTCAAACAAACGCTGGGAGCAGACAAGACTGAGGCCTAAGTCACCAACCCTCCACAAGAAGAAACTGAGGCCTAAATCTGTGAACCCTCCCCTCATACAGAAACTGAAAACTATCTAATATAAAACATAGCCATCGTAAAAATTCTAAGATGTCATACCATAATTGTTCTAAAAATGGAACAATTTGGTTTTACAATGCAGTAATGCGTCTAAAAGATTAAGAGGGACTGTAAAACAGTGCTGGCCCTGGTCATACTGCAGTCTGATCGGGGTGTGCACTGTTTGCTCAGACCTATCTGTCCTAACACTTAGAACTTTTACAATATTAAAGGTGTCACACAGAGGCAGGGAGGGGATAAAAGCATTCTTATCACTTTTAACTACAAAAGAAAACAGAAAAATAAGCAGTTTCAAAAGGGGATATCATGCATATATATCATCAGGGATATTACAACAATTTATGTTACCTGTCTCCAGTTATGACGTTTTATATGCTACAAATTAATTATAAAGAATATATTTGGATTCAAACTCTCAACACCATACTAATTTTAATACAAAGCCCTGCCCTTGTAAATACAAGAATAAAACTGAAAAGCATTCAATCTTTCTAGATGCATGAATAAACTGAATGGCAAGCAAGTACTATGAAAAGTAAAAGCTCTGGGTATAATATGAAAAACATACCTATAACACATAATAACAGTTGAATTTACAAACAGCATATATCCAGATGGGGCGGCTCATTAAGAGCCGCCTCATCTAGATATACTCCGTTTACCTTCTAGTCTTTGAATTCTCAATATGTTACAGCATGGACAAAACTTTTTTTTAATCTTGCAGACGTAAATTTTGTTGTCTGCTTTTGTCAGTTTAAGGGTTAAGTCTAACTACTATGTAAGGTCATAAGTTATACATACTGCTAATGATTTTTCTGACTCCACATGATGCACTGGTCTATCCTGGGTGGACAACTGAAATATGAATAGAAACTACAAGAAATGAATCCTACTACATTCCTACGGCAATTAAGGGTGTTTTTTTTATATCCAAAATGTTTCCAAATTATGAAATATTAAAATCTTCTGAAATTATGAAAATACAAGAGGACCAATGGTCCTGTAGCTCACCTGACACTTGGTCCTGATATATATTTTAATGTTTATGATGGGTTTGAGTGCCCAAAGCTACATACCAAGTTTCAAGGTCATACACCTTTTGGTTCTGGAGAAGAAGATTTTGAAGGGTTTTTACCATATACGGCATGGCGGCCATCTTGGTCAAGACCCTGAGAAAAAACTTTTATTCCCTGATCACACTTAGACTCCATATGAAATTTGGCTTCAATCAGACCAGTGGTTTCAGAGGAGTAGATGTTTTGAAAATCTTGATGATGGACAGACCGACAAAATGACCTTGACCTTTCAGTGACATAATATCTTCATCTGGTCATTTAGTTGACCATATATACCATGTATTGTACCTAAGACTTAAATAGTTTCTGAGAAATCCACTGTATAAGCGTTTTCCCATATAAAAGCCTAACATACCAAAGTTGACCATGTCGTCAATGAATTCAAGGTCAACACATGGTCATCATTTGTATAAACTATGATAGGCCAGCATGCCCGATGCTACATACCAAGTTTCAAGGTCATAGGCCTTTTGGTTCTAGAGAAGAAGATTTTTGAAGGGTTTTTACCATATATGGGCATGGTGGCCATCTTGGTCATGTGACCCAGACCCCGCATATAAACTTTCGTTCCCCAATCCCACTGAGACTCCATATGAAATTTGGCTTCAATCGGCCCAGTGGTTTCAGAGGAGAAGATGTTTGAAAATCTTGACGACGGATGGTCCGACGGAATGACCTTGACCTTTAGTGACATAATATCTTCATCTGGTCATTTAGTCGACCATGTATACCAAGTATTGTACCTAATACTTAAATAGTTTCTGAGAAATCCACTGTTTAAGCGTTTTCCCATATAAAAGCCTAACATACCAAAGTTGACCATCCCGTAAATTAGGTCAAGGTCAACGCAAGATCATGATTTGTATAAAATATGATGGGCCCGCATGCCCGATGCAACATACCAAGTTTCAAGGTCATAGGCCTTTTGGTTCTGGAGAAGAAGATTTTTGAAGGGTTTTTACCATATATGGGCAAGGCGGCCATCTTGGTCATGTGACCTGGACCAAATATATAA
This sequence comes from Ctena decussata, assembly GCA_963989385.1. Classification (NCBI taxonomy): domain Eukaryota; kingdom Metazoa; phylum Mollusca; class Bivalvia; order Lucinida; family Lucinidae; genus Ctena; species Ctena decussata. Next base: position 34,605,984 of record OZ022503.1, read on the forward strand.
ACTTTCATTCCCCTATCCCACTGAGACTCCATATGAAATTTCGCTTCAATCGGCCCAGTGGTTTCAGAGGAGAAGATGTTTGAAAATCTTGATGACGGATGGTCCGACCGAATGACCTTGACCTTTAGTGACATAATATCTTCATCTGGTCATTTAGTCAACCATGTATACCAAGTATTGTACCTTAGACTTAAATAGTTTCTGAGAAATCCACTGTTTAAGCGTTTTCCCATATAAAAGCCTAACGTACCAAAGTTGACCATGTCATAAATTAGGTCAAGGTCATCACAAGGTCACGATTTATATAAATTATGATGGGCCCACATGCCCGATGCTACATACCAAGTTTCAAGGTCATAGGCCTTTTGGGTCTGGAGAAGAAGATTTTTGAAGGGTTTTTACCATATATGGGCATGGCGGCCATCTTGGTCATGTGACCTGGACCAAATATATAAACTTTCGTTCCCCCATCCTGTTAAGGCTCCATATGAAATTTGGCTTCAATCCACCCAGTGGTTTCTGAGAAGAAGATGTTTAAAATTGTGGACGCCGACGACGACGCCGACGACGACGACGGACGACGGACCAAGTCTATACTATAAGCTCACCACAGGTGAGCTAATAAGATGCACAGACTCATTTGAGAATTAATGTACACTCATGGCTTAAGGCCCCAATCAAATGTTCCTATACCTATTCAACAATGTCGGTCTACACAACAAGAATTTCGTGGAATGCTATGTCACACCTGCTTTGCTCCTTCACAATAAGAACTCAATGAAAGCATCACTTTGACACATATTTGGCCGAAATCCATTAGCTAATTCATGGGTTCTTGTCTGTTTCATATTCTTTGCTATTTTTAGTAACAGTGAATGGCGGCCATTTTGGATGATCAATTTGCAAAAAATATGAATAGCTTCATACAAGGATCATTCTGACACAAAGTTGGATCAAATTCATTCAGCAGTTCTTGGATATTTCCATCTTCATATTATTGCTATTTTTAGTAATGGCAGCCATCTTCGATAATCCATATTCACATAAATTTGAGAGAACTCCATCTACTGAAAATTCTCATTAAATCTGACCAAAATCTGTTCACGGCTTCTTGAGATATTAACATTTCAGCAAAACTGGACTGGTAAATAGAAAGTAGATCACTGTGATCTAATTCCACTAAGGATTTTTTTCAGTTTTATAATTTTGAAAACCAAGGTCCTACTAATGCTCCATGCAAAATTTCAGCCAAATATACCAGTGGCTCTGGAGAAAAAGCTGATTTTATTGTTTTTTGCTATTTTTAGTGGCCATCTTAGATTTTCCACCAGGCTGGATTTTACCATTCTGAAGCCTCTGCAGTCTGATCATGCTGCATGTAAAATTTGAAAAAATGGGTGCAATGAATAGACTTAACTGCAAGGGTCAATGTAAACTAGAAATGTTTTTTGACAAAAACAGATGTCCCCCCACCTGCGCTTTTCCAGCAGTATCATTTTCCCTAAATGCTGCCAAGTTAAGACCTCCTGTGACCTTGAAATAAGGTCAAGGTCACCAAAATTAAACCACTTCTTTTCCATCTCCCAGTGATGTATCTGTGACAGTTTGGCTCAAATCCAACTATCCATTCAGGTGATATGGTGCAGACAAGGCAATTTTTAACACTCTTTGACCTCCTGTGACCTTGAAAATGGGGTCAAGGTCACCAAAATCTAATAACTTCTTTGCCATCTCCAAATGATATATCTGTGCAAGATCGGTTCAAATCCATCCATCCATTCACAAGATATGGTGCAGACAAGGCATTTTTCAACACTCATTGAGCTCCTGTGACCTTGAAAATAGGGCCAAGGTCACCAAAATCTAACCACTTTTTTTGCACACTTTTTGCCATCTCCCAGTGATATATCTGTGCCAGTTTGTTAAAAATCCATCAATTCCTTCAGGAGATATGGTGCAGATAAGGTATTTTTCAACACTCTTTGACCTCCTGTGACCTTGAAAATTAGGTCAAGGTCACCAAAATCGAAGCAGTTCTTTGCTATCTCCAAATGATATATTTGTGTCAGTTTGGTAAAAATCCATTCATTCCTTCAGGAGATATGGTGCAGACAAGCTATTTTTCATCATTCTTTGATCTCCTGTGACCTTGAAAATAAGGTCAAGGTCACCACAATCTAATCACTTTTTTCCCCCTATCCAGTGATGTAGCTGTGCCAGTTTGGTCAAAATCCATGCATCCCTTCAGGAGATAGAGTGCAGACAAGAAGCTACGCTGATGCCAATGCTGATGCCAACGGGATCCACACCAAAAAAAATATGTACCCCCCACCTCCATGGTAGGGGGACATAATTGTGAACGAACAGACAGACTAACAAATGGACTGATGGAAAACTGGATGCCTATATCTCACCTTGCTAAAGCAGGTGTGACATTAAAAGCATCCAAAACAGTGCATGATACCCCACCATTACAAACACATTTTCCTATTTCTTTGTTTTCTTTCTTTCTTTCTAATTCTTTTTCCAGCTCCATGGCCAGGGAGATAACCCCATTTAACATATATCTGATTTTTAACGGAAAACTTATATGACTCTGAGTTGTTTCATCAGATATTCAAAAGAGTAAAGGAACCACAGGCCAAATGCTACTTTTTGGACATGTAAATACATGACAAGGGCAGTTTACCCTGTTGGGCAAAATTCTGACTGCAACAGTAAACTAAGCATACTTCAGTAATTTCTGCAGTTGCACTAAGATATTTCGAATAGTAAAGGGGCAAATATCCATGTTGAACAAAATTTCAATTGTCCGCGTCTCTGACTCGGTGGTGCGTCTTGGATAGCTGGTGCCATCTTCCTTTGGTCAACTGAAAGACTGTACCTCCTTTAATGCTCGAGGCACATACTGAGGGTATGAGAATGTAACATTAGGGTATTTTTGTCTTATCTTGTGCTCTGTTACCTGTTTGTGTATTCCAGTGTCTTTATGTCTGTCTTCTGTTTCTCCATTTGTATGAACAGATGTCTCTGAAATGTCTCTGAAATAGCAAAATACCATCTTTGCCTTTCTGTCTCTTCATCCTTCTACTTTTTTGTCTGTCCATAAGTTAATATTTGCTTCAAAATTTATGTGAAGAGTGTATTTGCATTATTAGTAGCATCATTCATAACAGCATTTGAAAAGGCATCAATACAGAAGATATCACATTGCCCATGACAATTATTACAGCATCTAAATTAGAAAAAAAAAACAAGACATTTCTGCAGACAGGATAGCTCTCCTGACACTGCCTTGCCCACCACTAAAAGTCTTGTCCCAAAATATACAATGCAGACCCCAATACGAATGCCAATACTAAGGTGACATCAAAAGCTCTTCCTGTTGTCTAGTAGAAGCTAGCAGAAAATTATTCCACATGATCCAACTCATCAGCTGCTTTGAGTAAATTGCTGAGTACCTACCTAGAGACTTTTTCTTCTCCTTGAAAACCTGAGCCAGCAGGTCCAAAGGTGTATAACCAATGATTTTTAATCAAATATTTAAATATAAGCTCATAAGCAAATAGTCTCCCCTCACGACCCTCCCAGGTGTCAGACAGGGGAACATCTGAAAAGACATTGCAAAATTATTTATAGGTCAGTTTACCTTTATACATACTGTTCTCAGCTTATCAACTGCTTAGGAATCTTTATCAAAAAAGCAGATAAGCAAAATTTTAGAATGTTTTGTCCAAGCTACATCATATTGACAATTCAGACTAGAGGGCAAACAGTGTAGATTATTATGAGCCACCTCATTCGGATCTACACTGTTGCAAATTAAACTATTTTTCATGTATGGCACCTCAAATGTTAATCTCCCCTTTCAAATGCATCTTCCCTTATCAGGAGCTTGACTAAACAAGCCTATTCTTAAAATAATTGAGCCATGATACAAGAAAACCAACAGAGTGGTTTTGTGCCCAGCACACAATCAGATCAGCCAGGGCATCTGCCCAGTCTGATCAGACTCTTTGCTAAGCACTTAAAGGGTAGCTACGGGTCTAAGCTACCTCCATGCGGTCAGAGAAGACTCTGATCAGACTGGGCAGATGCTGAGGCTGATCTGTGTCTGCCCTGGGCACCCAACCAATTTATTGGTTTTGTCGTGTCTCTGCTCATATATCTTCATTTCAGATCATCACTTTACTAAGCAGTGTCATGCTTTTCACGACATGACAACTTTTCAACTGCTTAACTGAAGAAGCTTGTACGTATGCTTCTTAATCTCAGCTTATTGAATGCTTTAAAATGAAAAACAACCATGTTCTTGTGCACAGTCATTTCACCTCATATGCTTATGCATACTCCTTTCATCTTCTTAATTGCTTAACTATCTATGCAGTCCTGTACCTATTCACCTCTATTTCACCTTATTGCTTCAAAAAGGTTGTGTTATGCTCCATGCAACCTACCATTATTATCACAGACTGAGGGCAGAGTGGAACCAGAATCCACTGAATCCTGGGAAATTTCTGTTGTCATGGCATCAGTGTCTGGTTTCCAGTTCATGGCAAGGGCTTGCAACAGTAGTTTGAGTACAATCACACTGTGACTACTCTTCACAACTGAAAACAAGCAAAAGAAGAGGTAAGAATCATTAATCAGTTTGACGTTTCCTTAAGGTCTATGGGTATACCTCCATGTTTTCTGCCATTTTTGCTATGGCAGACAGCTTTGGTAGCTATCTGTTTGCATCCCTGGCCGACAAAATCTTTCATTATGACCAAACCCTTTCCATGCCCCATTTCACAACACCCCATCCCCGCATTTTCTTCTCAAGCTGTAATTCAAACACAATAGCATCATTCATTTCAAAAATATACTTTAACGCAATATTTGCTACATACTAGAATCCTGTTTTTCTGAAGAAAAATGATGCTTTAAACCATGTAAATGAATATGAAATTTAGTAGCTATTAACTTACCCAAATATTTAAAGACTGAGCTTGAAGCTTGTCTGACTGTGGAGGCAGGGTGAGATAAATACAACATAAATGTGGAGATGTATTCTGGCCAACCAGGTAAAAGATAACTCAGGGGTAGGACCTGAAAAAAGAAAATGCTTTGAGTTCTCAACTGCACCAGCTCTGTAAATGTAATTTCTAAACATTGGTATGTGCAAACTTTGTAGACCCAGATCAGACTGCTCCATTAGGAGCAGTCTGATCAGGAACTACATGGTTTGCCATTCCATTTCCATCCAAACCAAACTGTTCTATTTTTAGGACAATTTACAGAAAATGCTTTTAGGATACCCATTTTTTTAAATATTTATGATAAACACTGACAGAACCATCAAACATAACCCAGATTTGCACAGTCACAAAATTCCAGGAGGATGCTGATACCAACTTGAGCCACATCTATGCAGGCTATTCTGAGCATATGCTGTACTCATAAATCTTGTTACATTGAAACATCTTTATGTTTTTATGTGCCATTTTCACATAAGAGAATTTTTTGTGACCACCTATCTGCTTCATTGGGCAACAAAGCTTTTCCAGAGCAGGTCTACTCTTAGGAAGGAGTTCTTTCTTTTAAGCGCTGATCACTATTGAAAGGGAGGCAAAACTGAAAATGTCAGAATTGTCAGAGTTGCTTTCCATGAAAGTGTATCAATTCCCCTTAAATATTGTTTCAAGGTGTGGCTTATATGTACTTATCAACATACCTTGACTAGAAATATGCAAACACCTAGAAATCCTTCTGAGGCATAGTCGTCTAAAAATCGAGCATTTCCCTGCAAAACAAATATTTCAAAAATATCATTCTAGCCATAACACGCTTCATCTTCAAATGTATATATCTGTGTAGATATGCTGTCAAAACTAGCTCCTAAAAGAATCTCAAATACAGACAAAACAGATAAAACCATGCCCTTAAATACATGTATTCACACAAAATCACAGGAGTAAATTTAACAATTTGCATACCTGTGCTGTCAACCAATCTGGTACTGAGCCAAGTGGCTACTGACTGAGAATTTAGTCCACGGCAATACCATTAACAGTAAATGACATTGTTTCTGACCATCAATTGAGCCGATTATGCTCTTGATAGTCTCTGTTGATAGTCACTTTAGATGGAATGATTACTGGTGAGCTGGTTCCACACCTCAGGTAGGGCAGTTGTTACCCCAATGGTAATACTACCAAAAATGTTTGCAACAATTTATCAATACAAATACGCAAAAGATGCTTTGCATGTAAATTTGGTTTTCACTGGAAAATCAATTAACAACACCTAAATGACTGAAAATAAATATTTGTTACTTTGTGAAAGTAAAGAAATAATAATACAGTAGAGCTTCATTGGCTCGAACAGGCTTGGGACCATGAAAACTAGTTCCAGCCAAGGGTAGTTCTAGCCATCCATGGTTAGTTTCTATATAAAGTGACCTCTTGGGACCAAGGAAAGAGTTCTAGCCAGGCAGGGTTAACAAGCCATCAGGGTTTGAGCCATTGAAGTTCTACTGTATCATTTGCTATGAACAGCAAATTTTACAGACTTATTTATTATATGATTATAGGGAAGACCTACCACAGCGCCTAAGTTCTGAGATTCTGACTCTCTCTTCAAGATGGAGACAACATCATTAAACACTGCAAGAGCATCCTAGTAAAACAGTCAGAACAAGAATTATTAGTACTATAAGTATTTCAAAGTGTATGGATATACGGATATGATTTTCAACTATTTTTACTATCAAAAACAACTTTTGTGACTTAATATTTTCTTTCCTTTATGACAAAGCCTTTCCAAAATGTGAAACTCCTTTTACTTGCTCTGTCCTCAAGGGAGACAAACAGGAAGTCATAAATTGTGTCCCTTTGAAAACAATGGTGAAAAAACAAGGAAGTGTCCCCATACACCTTAAATCAGGGTTTTACTCAATAAAGGTGGCCAAATAAACCAAGATACCATAATTTTCTTACTACTCCCCTAAAACTTGCAACAATGACCTTACATGATATTAACACACAAAGAAGTGAGTGTCAAAAGTTTCTGGATGGGAAAGACTTCAGCCTGTCATGTTTCATCAGGAGATGTTTGCAAGTCTTATGGCTGCACTCTTATGTTGCTTTTCCCCTTTACTGATGTTCATTTGTTAAGTGTCATGTGGCGGCTATAAAAAGTATACATGTACTTCATCATAGAGCAAATTTTATTTTAATTTCCTCTGGTATCATTGAGCCAACGCTAGTAGCTTTGAAAATTGAGTACCACTTAAGCTGCTGCTAGGTGGCATATGCAGCCATGCATACAGCATTGCTGTTGTGTGGAGAGTCCCAATGGAGCAGAGGCTCTGAATGTTGTTCTTGAATATGACCTTTGTTTCCAGAGACTACGGTTACAGATTTTTGTTTCACTATCAGCTCAAGTATTTCAGCATTTTTATTTGACTGACAAGCGTTTTGTCTTGATATTATTTGAGCGCTTTAAGGGCAGCTAAGGGTCTAAGCTACATGTAGCTCCACGCGGACAGGGAAGACTCTGATCAGACTGGGCAGATGCCCAGGCTGATCTGAGTCTTCCCTGGGCGCACATGCCACTTTGTCGGTTTTGTCGTGTCATGGCTCATTATTGTTCTTGTATAAGTTCTTTGTTTCCAGACAACCTTTAAAGATTCTTATTTTGCTATTAGCTCAGGCAGTTTACTACTGCCTTTTTAACTGACAACGGTTTTGTGGTGAGAAAACTCAGCACTTACTGTTATACTGGAGCAGGTAATGTACGTTGCAAGTGTCTTGGCTGCATGCTCTCTGATAGTCAGTTGTGAATTGAAGAGTAGCTGAAACACTACAGACTGTACCTGACTGCTGATGAATTCTGGGATACGCTTCACAGAGTTCACCTGAAATATGTATACCAGTCAAAAGATATACACAATGGGAGAATCAAATGGATTTTATTCACTCACCTTGAAACGTTCACATTATAAACTGCTATCTAAGGCAGCAAAAGGAGAGGGATGGGCTCTGCCTTTCATATCCTGCTCCCAAGATACAGTGGGCCTCTAACCCCCACTGCCCCTACAGCCACTAGGCTACGAGAAACCTTTACCTTTTATCTAGTGTTTTTTGTGCAAAGTATCAGTGAGATCAATATGACTGTATGCAAATAATATCTAAGTAACTGATTATTGAAATCTTTTCTCATGGAAGATAAAATAAAATCTTTAAAAAAAAAATCTTAAAAAAAAAAAGTACAGTAGAACTTTAATGGCTCAAACCCTGATGGCTCGTTAACACTGCCTAATTAGAACTCTTTCCTTGGTCCCTAGAGGTCACTTTATACAGAAACTAGCCCTGGATGGCTAGAACTACCCTTGGCTGGAACTAATTTCCATGGTCCCAGGCCTGTTCAAGCCAATGAAGATCTGCTGTAACTATCTCAGAGCAAACTGAAGTTGAAACGTGAGAGTCAAAAGTTGGTAAATTAGTCAAACAGGGCTTGTCTTATGCCAACATTAATTTCAACTTTAGCCTAAGTGGCTATGAATTGTTATTTAGCCCAGCATTACCTCAGATTCCTGATCCAATGTTCTTGGAGACGACATAGGTGACTTTGATGATACTCTGCTCATAAAGCGCTGCAATAAAGCGTTGATACCTGAAAACAGACGATTCTGGTGATATGAAAAGGTACCTTTTTGCATATGCAAACAATCACGACACAGATCAGCCTGCACATTTGTGCAGGTTAATCAGAGTCTGCTCTGTTTGCATAAGTAATCTCTGATGAATGAGTAAAGTGAAAATCAAACACTCTGATCAGTGTCTCTGCATGCATAGGCTGGGATAAGTATTTACAATATGCACAAGGCCTGCGGTCCCATTCTATGAGACATCGATTTGAGGTTCAGTGAAATATAAAATTCATGTTTCAAGTTTACAAGCAATACTGCAAAATCATGAATTGTTTAATCATAATATGGAATAAAATACCATAAATCATCTTTACCAAAATAAAACTGATGTATACATGGCTAAGCCTAGAGGGTGATTTGGGAGAAATAATCTCCCTAAGCTGGCTGACCTCCCTATTTTGAGCTGAGGGAGAAATGAAAATGAATAGAACATATAGGGAAATCCAAAATTTGGGCCAAAAATTCTCCCCAAAGTTTGGGCCAAAATTTCTCCCAAAAGTCCTGAAAAGCTCCATGCTGACCTTTGTGTAGATACTGTGAAAATTGTACAGTTTAGGTATATTGATATTTCTCTTTCCGGAGATTAGAAAACCAAGTTTAATGGTCAGTTATAATTTTTATCTTGGTCTAAAACACTAGTTTAGATACTTTCATTCTTAGCTCTGTTGCCCATAAAAAACTATTTTTCAGTTTTTTAACTTGCCATCCCTACTTGTGATACAGTCTACTCTACAACTTATGGCCAAGCAAGAGTTAATTTCTAAACAAACCACCATTAAAGCTGTTAACTTTTTTAAGTAAAATCAAAGAAACACTGATAAAAATAAGCCTCACCCATGATAGCCCCTTCCTTAGCCTGCCATGAAGATTCTTCACAACAAACCTGAAAGTGAAAGAAGATCATTTTGTTTCAAAATCTTGTTAAAGGAAAACTTCAAATCAGGCTTGAATTTTTTTTATAAAATATCAAGTTTGTCAAATAGACTTAAATTTAAAGAAATTATCAAAATTATGAGTATGTGAGTAAATAACATCATAAACCACAAAAAAGAATGAAACTTCAAAACTAATCCAGCTCGGAGACATTCTTCTGTCAACTCTTCAAGTTAAGGATCTTTTCTTAAGCAGCAATTCTTTCCTTCAAGAATATCATAAAAATTCTAAATACTGGGACAGATAGGGCTGACCTAACAGTGCAGATCCAAATCAGATTGAGGAAGCAATATGATCAGGGTCTACACTATTTGCCATTCCATCTCCATCTTTGAGATACATTGAAAAATCAAACTGTTCCATTTTTCGGACAGTTGCAAAAATTATTTTAGGTGTCCTAATATTTAGAATTTTTATGACAAACCCCTCTGGAGGGGCTTTTCGTAGAGGGCAGCCACTACTAAGTAAAAGTACTATAATTATTCAGTATTCTAACACAGTGCGCCTATAGAAGCAATGGAAAACTTCCGTGTTTTATTCTGCAACAATTCACTGTTGCGGAGCGCGTGAGTCTAATTGCTGACGTCACTGGCAGTACTGACTTAATTTTGTGACGTTTTGAGACGTTAGACGGTGTAACGTCTCTTTTTCTTTCTAAATTCGCTATAAAAACGTACATCTATCTTAGATACAGTTAAGAATATTGGCGGGAGCATGAACACGCTGGCAGGAAGGTTGGGAGAATTTGAAGGCAAGGAATACTTTTTCAGCGTTTTTGAGTGTTAGAATCGAAATAGTTCAGCCCTGGCATTGAATTGATGAGTAATAATTCACTGTTTATCGGTCAGTTGTAAGTAGATATATCACTCGCGCTCCGCGCTCGTGATATGATCTACTTTACAACTGACCTCCAAACAGTGAATTATTATTCAACAATTCACTGCTAGAGCTGATCTATTTCTTAAATAAGACAGCGGGCTTCCCTTCCAAAACAATCCCAAAGATCTTGATCCATCTCGTAAGATTGATCTAGATCTTTGGAATTGTTTTGAAATAGGAAAACCCATTTTTAAGCTGAATTACACGATTTAATTTCCTTTTTGCAATAATGTTGGACAATAATGTTGAAACTCTTAATAAAATCAGCAACATCTTACCTTGACTAAGGAGTTGAAGAGGCTCTCCACGTGTTTGACATTGAAATAGGAAGATACAGGACCAAGTCTGCTGGCGCAGGCATTCCTTATTGCTGACCACACATCTGTTAAGGATATCTTCACTATATCCTGGAAGCACAAATCAAGAGTTCATAGTAAGCTAGGGTATAATGACAATTTTGTAATGAAGAATGACTGACAAACTCCAGTTTTATCCATGAAGATTGATTCTTACCAGATGGAGTGTGTGATGCTGATAGATCCAGTGAAAATCTCTGTTTTTTCAAGTTACTATGCTTAGTTCCAAGGTTTTCCCTCGGCTTTGTATTTAAGGAGTTTCTGGGACCCACATACCAATATTTTAAGAGTCCAATGCCAAAAGTAAAGGGTCCTGTACTCTGAAAAATGTTATAAAATGTCCAAATCAAATATCAGAAGTTCATATACTTTGTTTTGAAAATCATTACTTTGTATTGTGCCAAGAATAATATAATTTTTATAAGAATTCATCACTTTGAACTGGGAATTGGATTTTGTTTTGAGAGTCCCAGTGGATGCACAGATTATATTTCTGGGAGTCCCACACACCATTTTGGGGGTCTGAGACTCTCAATCTTGAGTCCGGGAAAACCCTGCTTAGTTCGCTTTCTGGATCTGATGGTAGAATTTCAATAATTTGAAATCTCATGTTATGTATGAAATGGTTGATTAAGTCAAAATGATTGGTCACCGGCGTCTCATGTTATGTATGGAATGGTTGATTAAGTTAAAATGATTGGTCACCGGCGTATTATTACGGGTAACCCGCTGGTGCTGTCATTCTAACTTTTAGTTCTCTTTTTGTTTCCACAAAATATTTTCTGCACTGGGAGCAGGTGATCAGATACACTAGATTCCTGGTTGTACGGTGGTTCTGAGCTTGGACTGGTACAACTATTTAGTGTAGTGACAATTCTGACCCACTTCTATTCATTTCCCTCAAAAATGCATTTTGTAGCTCCTGAACTGAACTATCTTGACAAGGCAGTTCTTATATGGGTCCATAGCATATGTTTTAAGGAGAAGTACCAAAAGAGAAGCATCATGAAAGCACAAATCTATAGTTCTAACAACTTTTACACATTTTAAAACATTAAGGTCAATAGGGACACTTTCAAGGGAAGCAACTCTGTCAAAATCTTATTTGACCCCCTTCCCATTCAGTCAGCTCTTAAAGAAAAGAATTTGCTCCTCTAGGAGCAAGTTCTTTTCTTTAAGAGATGACCACATTTTCGAAGAGCCAAGTTGTCCAGGAAGGCATACAGAAAGTCACACCAGTTATTTCCATTGGAAAATATGGTGGAAAACGAAGCTCTACCCAAACACCCTAAGAGAGAGTTCACCCTGACATGATTTAAGCAGAAACAGAGGATCTTACATGAGTGGTCATTTCATATGAAATTTATGAAATGAGCCTTTGGCGAGTTTCATCAATTTCAAATGAAAAGATTCTGTTTATCATATGACCCTTTAAATTGGGATTTTAACCCCTTCAAACTGAACATTATTTCAATAAGAAAACGCATTGTTGACATGGATGTTACGTGTATGCGCCAAATTGTTATTACACGTGTGGTCATACGATTTTTATGACACGACGTTATTCACTGAATAACACGTTACAGCGACGTCATATGATAAATAAGGTTAATGCCTGGATACTATACAATATCAACTACTTAACCACTTCTATTCAGGACAATTCTTTTTCTTTCTTTTGAATATATAAAATAAGAGTACAGAAAGGCGTTGTTGTCGACTGGTTGGAGCTACTTGGTTATAGTGCAGAAGGGTGCCAGTTCAAACCCTGGTCAGACCATCCCACGATTCGAAAACTTTCTCTGTCGACCCACCAGTAAATGGCTGCCTACTTTGAAATCAAGGAAAGATAAGGCAGTGAAAGGAGAGGGATGGGCTCCACCTTTCATATGCTGTGGCCAAGATACATTGGGCCCCTAGCCCCCACTGCCCCTATGGCCATCAAGCTTTGAGAAACCTTTACTTTCATTCCATCACTTGAAACAGTCAGTATTACCTGTATTATTGCGAAGAAGCTATCATCACATAGTTGTACTGATTGGTTTTTAAACCAGTCCATCACATGTATCACAGCTCTGTTTCTCACGACTGGCATATTCCCAGCTGAAATGAGATGATCCATAATTAATGAGAATGTATACTATCAGTGGAAGCAACTCTGCCAGTTTAACTCTGGCATCCCTTCTGTATATGAGTTAGCTCTTAATGGGAAAAATGCTTCTCAAGGATAAAATTCTTTACTTCATCAGCTGACCTCCCCAAATTGGAACAGTAACTACTAACTACAGGGAAATTAACAGTAAAAACTAAAACCCACTATGGCGCTGGGGGTATATCATAAGTACATTTGAGCCACGACACGAGAAAACCAACAATGTGGTTGTGCGGCAAGCGCAGACTCAGATCAGCCTGGGCATCCGCCCAGTCTGATCAGAGTCTTCGCTGTCCGCATGGAGGTAGCTCAGTCCCTTAGCTACCCGTTTAGCACTTAGCGAACAGTCTGACCAGACTGGGTGAATGCCCCGGCTGATCTGAGTCTGCGCTGGGCGCACAACCACATTGTTGGTTTTCTCGTGTCGCGGCTCATTTTTGCATTCACAAATGCCAATACGATATAACAAGAATTGTCAGAAGACAATATAGACCACCTAATGGGTGCCAGGCTACTTTTCTGGTGATATAGCATAAGCACCCTTTTGCATTTACTAATGCCAATACAAAAGAAGACAGTATAGTGCACCTAACGGGCCCTTCACTTTATACAGAACAAGATGAATTAAACCAAACTGTAAACGTTACATTGGTCAACCTGATCACAGCTGCCGAGGACCCTGACTCTAACAGATACTCTATGAGCTGGGGGTAAAGCATTATCTCATCTCTGTCCTGAAAACTATATTTGAAGACAAAAGATAATAGCACTGCATGCTTTGAAAGCGTATTATCCGATGTAACTGTTGGTACTTTTATCAAGGCCTCTTTTTATGAGAAAACTTGAATTTACTTACTTTGTTTGATAGTGTATTTAAATGCTGAGAGCAAAGGAATGCTGATTTCTTGATGCAAGTACCTGAAATTTCAAAAAGTACTATATTCATTCTGTTATACAACCATAAAATCCTTTATTCGTCTCAACCCATACAGCGTATGGCAACATGAGGATACAATACATAATGTCTTAACATCCATAAACATCTATAACTATATGACAGGGTTTTCCCATCCCAAAAACAATCCCAAAAGTCTATATCTTTGGGACTGCTTTGGTAGAGAAAATCCAAAGTGCACCTTTATGCATATATAGAGGATCTTACATGAGTGCTCATGTATTATTGAATTTATTAAACGAGTTGGGAAAAAGATAAGATGCGAGGCTTTGCCGAGCATCTTATCGGTTTTCCCCAAAAAGTTTAATAAATTCAGTAATACAGGAGCACGAATGCAAGATTCTATTTATCATATGACACTAAAATCGCATTTTATCATCAGAATTTTTACTAAAACGTCATGATTTCACCATTAGAAAACCCGACCTTTTTATGGACGTCAACGTATAACGTTATGACGTAATTTGCATATTTAATCCACTAGTGGATTATCGCATTTAATGCATGGCTTTATTACACTCTCAGATGCGACGTCATATGATAAATGGTTTTATATCTCTTTATACTGTTTATTAGAAGCGTTTTGGACAGAGGATTAGAAGCATTTTGGAGAGAGACTAATTTGCTTTTTCAGGCCCTAAATAATGCCCCCCTTTTCACAAAATGCAACCATCCTGGAACATTCAACAGGATTAATAAGGTATATAGTAAATTTGCTCTAGATCTTCCCTGAGAAAGATAACTTACCATTTGATCAAACAATCTAGCTGAGTATTAAGTACAGTCTTCTGTTGACCACTACCAGCAGACAAGGTGGCTCCTGTGCTGGACAACTTCCTCACCCTCCTCCCACCCTCGGTGTCAGTCTCCGACCAGCCAAATCTCCTGTCAAATATGTAGCATGTGAACTGGTTAAGAAACTTCTGGTTAGTGCAGACATCTGAGGGACTCACACCCGGGAAAGGGTTACCTCCAACTCCTACAATACAAGAGGAATTACAGTTCTGTAGGGAAGCATGATAAGAAAATACTCCACCTCGGATTTGAGCTAAGTTTAATTGTCTCCAAGCAGATCAAGAGCATGACACCAGCTCTAACCTTCAATCTGTAAGACTTCATGACATTTTAGGTGAGAATTGATAAATCTGAGGCTCTGTTCATAATTAGAGATAACTTTTGTCAAATCTGCACAAAGAAAAACATCCCACAGGCTGTTGAAATGAGGGATCACAACAATGTAAAAACATAGAGGCAGTTTCACTGTTTGGATAAGGGGTCACAACATGTTATTAAAAACATCTGGTTGTTTTGGGTTTAACAGCCCTAAAAGACGGTATTTCAGTCTATATCGGGTATTTTTTAATACAGCATATCTTTAAAGCAATATGCCTAATCAAAATGACCCATACCATGAATTATTTAAAATGACTGTTAACTATATGTTTTTGCCTTTTAGAAAGCTAAAACACTTTTACTGGTTCATTAACTGTGTTAACCTAGTGGAGTAACATATAGAACAGACATGCTGCGTGTATTGATTTTTGACGGGTCACAAAAAATAAAACATGCTAACAATAAAGCCAAAGGTATCATTCCTGCTTGTAAATGAGTCCTGAAGTGAATGGAAATAGACTTATAGTGGGTTTTATACTTACATAAAAATATACAAAGATTTTGAGAAAATATGAAATTTGGGCAGGAATACTGCTTTAAATGAGAAAATTTGTCCTGTAATTCTCATCCAATACTCCCTAATATTTATACATTATCCATGCATTTATTGAAAAGCCCTTTGGTAAACCATTAGAACCTAATGTAGTTTATACTTCAATAACTACAACGGCTCATACAACATTACATGACGTAACGTGACATCAAAATAAACCATGGTTATCCAAGCTGATTGGATGTAGGCGACATTATGATGTCACTGTTACGTGGTTAACGCTGTCCCGTATTTAGTAGAAACCTGTGTATAAATGTTTTTCTGCAACAACTGTGGCCCCTAATGCAAATTTGTGGTCAAACAATAGATAGAAAATAATGTAAATATAAGCTATGAACTTAATTTTTCTGGGGTTTATCGAAGTATAAACTACATTTGGTCGCTTGCAAAGTTTACATGAACCCCTTTGGGGACATACTTTGCATGTGACCCAACGTAGTTTATACTTCAATAAACACGTTTATCAAAGTATAAACTACATTGGGTCGCTAGCACAGTTTACATGAACTCCTTCGGGGTTCACCTACTTTGCACCCATCCCAATGTAGTTTATACTTCGATAAACATCAGAAAAATGAAATTCATTCCTTAATTATCTACAGCTCTGATATAAATTTCCACAACAAATGAACATATGTACATGTACCTGGAAAATCCTCCTCTCCATCCAAGAAAGGGGGCATAACCCCTTCATCCCCATGCTGACATCTTGCCAATGATGTATTCAACTGCTGCAATATTACCAGCTCTTTTTCTGAAGATACTGTTGACACCAAAGCGGAAACAAAGTCAGCCATTAACTCATATTGTCACTCACGGCGCTTTCAGTAAATTCTGTGCCACTGAAAAAAACAGAAAACTCGTAGGACATAATACCATATTTGTTCAGCTATAAGACATGGTTTTCCCTTCTAAAACTATCTCAAATATCTAGAGCCATCTATAAAGATGGATCTAGATCTCTGGGGTTGTTTTGGAAGGAAAACTCATTCTATACCCAAATTACACAAGACTGATTTAAGTATTTGTGGTAATTTTTTAAGGGTAAACATCTGTTGCATAACCAAATAAATATTGTACAATGCCATGCCGGTCATATATAACATCATGATCTGCCTGGCATTTCATAGAATTGTCAGCCATTTTTTATTTTATTTTATTTTAATTGAGACTAAGTGCAACTCTTTTGCTTATAGGTCACGCAGGATTTACTGACATTACTTTGGAGACAGGTTTATGTGTTACACTAATCCTTTTTTATATTGTGTACCCCAGGGAACTTAAGGTGTTTCGGCACAACTCCATCTTTTTAAGCCACTTTTACAGAGGATAACAACTTTTGTTACTTTCTGTTTGCTTCACTGGGTGAGGAAACCCATCCTAATTGGAGTCTACTCTTAAAGACAGGGGTGGTACTATATAAGGAGGATTAACTTCAACAGTGTCATTCTGTCTCTTGATCACATAGTGTCAACACCTCTAGCCAGCCAATAAAATGATCATAACTGATAATTCTGGTCCACTGATTGGTTGAACAAATTTTCACACCTTTACCTGTACAGGTAAATATGGTTTGCGATGGGAACCAGACCCCCCGGCAGAGAAGTCCTGTCTTTAAAAGAAAGAATCTGGTCCTATGGAAGCAAATTCTTTCCTTAAAGAGTTGGCTCATTGAGAAGGGCGGCAATAAAGAAAATAGAAGGTGATTCCCCTGAAAGTGCTCTGACACCTTCCAACAGTATGCTAATTCAAGGGCGTAGCTACCTATACGGCAAATACGCAGGTGCGTATTGAAAGTTTGTCAAAATTGACAAAATTTCAAAAAAGCACCTGCATATTTGCTTGCTGAAAATTTATAAATTAGACCAGATTTCAATACCAATTGCCAAAGTGGCTGAAATACTAGCTTTCTCTTCAAGAAGAAGAGAATAAAACATGGTTGTGCGTATAATGAAATTACCTCTAGGTACGCCCCTGTAATTTGAAAGTGTTTACAAACAAAACCAGTACATCTTTCAAAAAGTGGCACTAGTGAGTTTTGGCTTGATCTATTACAGCTGTGGTTTAGATATAAATTATTTAATAATGAGTTAAGCATTTACTGTTGAATGAGATTTTAAACTGTCTTTAGGACATGTCCCTTTACCTAGTTTACCTGTATTATATTTATTTTTTTTCACTTGTTTATTTTATTATATTATTGTTTTTTGCTTGTTTAGGAGTGTCGAAAATAATGCCTGTGATTTATACATTTTTCCCTGTAGCAAGACTATCATGAGCTATAAGGACAACTGTCATGGAATTAGTGGGCTGATAATATACTCACCCTACCTTGTTGATAATGCAAAGTGGAGTTTGCATTATTGCAAAAATCAATTTAGGGATGGGTATTAGGGCCAGCGGGAAATCATGAGAGTTGGTCAGGTCATCTGAAACATGACAAAATTTTCAGTCTTGGACTTCTTTGGTTTTATTCTGATTAGATATACAAAAAGCACCAATGACAGACATTTATGGGGAAATATATGGGGTTTTCAGTGACTCAGTAGCTTAACCCCTAGGCAGCACTTATTATAAGGATGTGGCCACAGATATAACAAGTCAATGCGTGTGTTTCAGGAAATGGCATTTATAAGCTCAAAGCTTACAGCCAGATCCTGGAATGTATAAAACTGTATACTGATGTTGTAACTGATAAATAAAATATTGTTTAATCCAAAGTGTGTGTATGTGTTTTTTTCTCTTTGTACCTGAATCCATTAAAAAAGTGGGTAACTCATTTCTGCTACTGTTATCTATTGTATCTCAGTGCTCCAGATAAGAAGGGGTAACAGGGATAATTTAGGGATAATTTTCCTTATTTTTCCATAAAATCATATGTTGTGACCCATCATTAGAACCGTCTCGCTGAGACGGTTCTAATGAGGGGTCACAACATATGTTTTCGTTGAGAAATGAGAAAAATTATCTTCAAATTATCTTCAATACCCCCTCTTATCTGGAGCTCTGTATCTTAAGTTTAGCTTGCCCAGAGAAGTACCTTATCTGTAGTAAACAATTCTGATCTCTCGGCGCCATTGGACTACAGATGTGGTGCCTGAGAGGTAAGGGTATTGTTATACAGCAATGAAGTAACAACCAGGTATGAATGATCATGATGCTACCATATAATTCAACTGAGGTAAGCATGCAACAATATCCTGGGTTTCGTATGCATCAACTTGGATATACTGGTGTTACTAATTACCGGTGTACTAACTGTTTAAGTCAATAGAAAAAACAACCTACTCTACCGAATCTGATGAATTATCTCTTGTTCAATCATTTATTCATTCCTTCACTGATATCCCTTAGCAAAATGAAATGGATTTTTTCCATTGATTCGCTATTAGTTCACCATGGTTTCACCAGTTTCCATTATTACACCCTTTATTAGCAAGTGAAACTTCATACCTTTTCTTAAAACCATTGCAAATATACAAATATATTTCCATTTGCTTAGAAAAATAGTATAAAAATGGGGATTTTATAAGACAATGCCATTTTTTATTCTTTGAATTTCTATTTTTTAGCTCTAAAAAGAATTTTCTACCAAGTAAAATGATACTTTTTGAACCATTTATTTTCCATTGAATTTGATTGACAGGGAAATGAGACTTAAATGGTCATTATCAAGGGCTGGGGCTAAAGAAAGAATGTGGTTTCTATAGCAACAATTATAAATCAGTAATTTCCTGTCAGCCTCTCAGTACACCAGAGTAAGTTTTGAATTTTGGCGCAACTATCTAGCCAGGTTTAAAGCAGTTGGAAACCCCGCAGCATGCAATTTTGTTCATGTTTTGATGCTTTGGAATATTTATGGACAAGAAATTAATAGATTTTGCACAGTATGTGAATAAATACCAAATCACAGGATTTCAGCAAAGTAAGTTTTTGTAGTTAAAACTTGCATGCTTTACTTTCTGTCTATTGTATATTTCTGATCGATGCATATTGTAATTTTTCACCCAGGTTTCTATGTTTTGTGATGTAACTTTTATTTAGAATTTTTTATTCATTGTCCCAAAGATTTAAAACATTAATGACATTTGAAAGCTTATGAGTGCCAGAGTTTTAGCTAACTAGATAAAGAAAAAAAGTCTGAAAATTAGGACACCTAGAATAATTACCAAACCTGTCCTAAAACTGGGCCATTTGGGTAACAATTGCAGTAATATACCTGTTCAGAAGATGCAAATGGAATGGAAAAAAGTATAAGCCCTGGTCAGACTGATCAGGGCCGCCACCTTTGGCTCAGCCCTATTCTGTCCCATTACTTAGAATTCCTATGGTATTTTTCTTCCCAAATGAAATAAAATAGCTTAAATCCCAATGTGAAAATGGACCAATTACTATAAGGCCCTATGCATAGTTTCAGACCATCAATTATCATCTGAAAAAAAAAAAAAAAAAAAAAAAAACTATCCTGGAGGAATACAAATAGCAAAAGAAGAAGGCTAGCTCTGATCAGTCTGCATGTAAGCGCAGGATGGTCTTAAATATAGCCTTTGTTGTCTACATGTGGTATCAGGCTTCTTTTCTTGTGTTTAGGCTCAATTAATTAGAGCTTATCATTATCAAAGTGGATATGCGGTAGCAACCAGAAAACAGAGCAATCTGTGCAGATCCAGACCAGACTGCCAGAACCATAGTGTAGACTTAACCCAGACCAGACTGTCCACGCAAACAGAATAAACCCTGATCAGACTGCTGGGCAAAAGAAACTGTGTAGAGCCTGATCTGACTGTCAGTGTAGACTCAGATCAGATTGCCACAAGCAAACACTGTAAGCCATGTTCAGGCTGTTCCCAAACAAACAGTGTACACCAGTGGAGACCTACATCAGACTGCCCAAGCAAAACAGGTCAGATAACTGATCTGGGTCTGTCCACCATTCAAATGGAAAGCAACAAATATAATTTTGGTCTGCTAGTAGTTTGTTGTCGATTATAAAATAACCCTGCAAATAACATCTGACAGTCTTAATTGGGTCATATCTGCAACTTGAACTTAATTAGATATTAAAACAAATAAAATATTTACAGACTAGGGCAAGTAGACTCTGTTCAGGCTGTCATGAGCAACTATTGTAGATCCTAATCAGACTGCCACCCAAACAAATAGTGAAGAACCTGATCAGACTGCCAGAGCAGTGTAATCTTAGATCAGACTGCCCCAAGCATGATAGATGTTACTGACAAAATTTGACATAGAAAATTCAAGGGCTTCATGAAAATAAGCCTAATTGTTTTGATAATTACATTGTAGTTGTGGAGATTTATTATCAAGGTAACTAAAAGGAGTAGCCATAAACTATTATTAAAGGGATGGATGGATGGATGACTTGCGATTTTACGTCCTTTTCAACAGTATTTCAGTCATATCAGGATGATGGGCTTGTGATAATGAAAGGCTGTGTGCAATGGAATCCATTATTAAAGGGTAAAAATGATAAGATTTGGACACCTAAAATAATTACAAATATATATTATGGAACTTGGTTTGGAATTTGAAATGGCAAACAGTGTAAACCCTGATCAGATTGTTCCTTTATGGATCTGGACCTGCACTATTTTCTGACCTATCTGTCACAAATACATGAAGTTGAAATTTTCATGCACTACAAGGACACTTAACAGGTTGTGCAAATGTGCAGGCTTCTCAGAATACTTATATAAGATACTAAATTTTTATTAGAATTTAGCACATGATCATACCATGAGATAAGTATTATTTCAACACTATAACTGCATCATTTAAATGGTGGTAAATCATTTTAACTATTGTTTTAGTCATTTTTTGATGTCATTTCAATGTTTCCATGCAAAATGGAAATTATTGTTTCACCATTTCCATGATGTCATTTCAATAGCAGCCTAATTTGCATATTTCGCCCATTTTCAATGCTGGTTCATTGCTGCAATAAGGGTGATCCAATGGAAGTTCAATGATTAAGACTAATTGCCTTCTATGATAGCTTACCATTGCTTATCCTCACCATGAAATGATGAATCAATGAAAAATTAATGGTTAAAAAGAAATGGAAACTGAATAGATATTAAATGCATTTCTTTTTGCTAAGGGATATTCTTTAAACTAAACTTCAACTTGCTAAAAACTTCATTTATATTGGACCACCCTAGCTACCATTTCGAATGTCCGTTGTTACTAATTACCAGTGTATATGTAAGCAAATGCTCTAGAAACTTATGTGGGTATAAGAGCCTACGTGTGATGGGTTTCTATAATGAAACAGTTATTGACCCTCAAATGATAGCAATAAAGGAACTGTTTGAAAAGCTACTTTTGTTTTTCTATGCCTATTTTTAAGAGGTACACCATGTTTTAACAACATAGAAATTGTAGCATAGACATATTTTTTCTTTTATACAACAGACTAGAAAATTGTTGCTTAAAACCTACAATGCACCTCCCCAAATGAAAATTTTGAGTACAGTAATCCCCTTAGTCTGTCTTGGGGTATACCCTACCGTAGGGTGTCTGGAAAGGGAGGAAAGCAATAAGATAAAAAAGAAGTGGAATTTTTTATATCTACACCTTTCCATATTTGGGCATAATGTGACCTGTGTGCTAAGACAACGGTTTGACGTCATTTTTGCAGTCTGTTAGCTGGGGACCAGGCTGTCGGAAACTAAGACAACGACCCGGGGACATCAACCAGGCACACTTTTCCAATTTAGCAATTCTCAATTATTTTCAATGAAAAGATTATTTTTTATGAAACAACAGTGAATCTACATCATAATTTATGACCACACATACAAGTAGTAAGTCATTTACCCTGAGAAACAACATTTCTGTTATTTTTCTTTGATTACAAAAAAGGTCTTGTAAACAATGTAAGACGGAAATTTTCGGGTGTAAGACGATTCGTACCCTGGACGTTTCGTACCCAAGTCAATTCGTACCCTGTCCTGGTCGATTTGTACCCTAGTCCTGGTCGATTCGTACCCTAGCCCTGGTCGATTTGTACCCTGTCCTGGTCGATTCGTACCCACATTTAAAATAATCTACAATATCGATTCTACTACTATATACTATGGTTACATACCCAATACTTAGGATGAGAATCATGATGGTATGATATTTAAATTCAATAAGTTGAACCCTTTACTTATAATTGTACGGATATAATATTTTTATTTTTAATAATTGTATTTTTATTTTTTCTATGACTTTGTAATATTTTATTTTTATTTGAATGTCAGCAAAAAACTGCAAAAAATAATTAGTCTTTGATGAACAGTAACTAATCAAAGCCCATAATTTAACTTGTGTCGGTAATCTTAATCTGCGCAATTCATTTGAGATTGATTGGTTTTCAATTACCTTGCTCTTTTTCTTTAATTGCGCATCAAACACATGAAACTGTTTGATATACGCGTGAAAGCAACCCCTTAAAGAAAAACTTCGGCAAGCAAACATACTAATAGGGTAAAGCTGATTGAAAAATTAATAGCAATTATACAGGTGTCAAATAGTCAAAGTCAAATAGTACTTACTTAAAATAGAAAATGAACAAAAGGTTAAGAAAGTTATCAATGTTATAAAAAAATGTCTTTAATTTGTCGGCGAGCTAGTATATATGTTTGTAAAACTTGACGGCTGTATCACATCAAGATTACGCATCGTTATAAATGCATCATTGTGTATCTATCACTCGGTAGTATTGTTGCAGAATGTCTGTTTTGTGCATTGAGTGTAACTCTGAGGTCCGTGCTCGCATGCATGCTGTTTCTTGTGATGTCTGAGAAGGCTGGCAGCATAGAAAATGTGGAACAGGTATCTTACGCTCTTTTTATTACTTTAATTTTATCTTCTGTTTGTTTAATGTTTGTACCTGAGTACTTTAAAAGTATCACTGTAAAAAATCCCGTTCAGAGTCAGAATTGTTTACTGGTGATACAGCCAAAGACAATCATTCACAAGGACCATATTTGCATGAAATATCGTCGAGGTACCTCAAGTCGAGACGAACCTCAAGTCGAGGACATTTTTGTTTACCTTTTAACTCTCGCGAGATTTTGAAAAGTGCACGCGCGACCGTGGGAAAATCAGCCTAGAAGGTCACCGAACATCTATTATTGTTTACATTAGCAACAATGAGATTTAAACAGGTAAGTGGCTTTAAATTAATTTACCATGTGCCCAAATGTGTTTTTTCCTTATTACCAAATAAAAACTGTATAAACTCACCTTTTTGATGAAAAAGAAACAGCCTTTCAATTTTGACAGTTTTCTGTCAGCTTTGTTTACATTTCATCAATGGATGTCGCGCGCCGGAAGTTCCGTAGTAAGGCCAAGCTTATTTAATTTTTCAATTTCAGGTACCACTCATCTTATTTTAATTTCAGGTTCTCAGTGAGTTTTCCACTGTATTTTCAGGCCAAGCCACTTCATATCCAGCGGAAATTGTGGCTGTATTCCCCAACTTCCATGGTGAAAGCTTATACTCTGGTGAACGATGAGGGAGTATCTGTCCTTAAAGCAGCTAAAACCTATGGGGTACCTGAAACTACCGTAAGGGACCGTGTAACGGGGAGAGTAGACCCTGAAACTGGTATGGGAAGTGTGCCATTGTTTTCACAGTTTGAAGAGGTGCAGATAGTGAATCATGTCAAAACTATGGCTGACTATGGATATGGTTATACGAGACAAGAATGTGTAGATTTAGCAACAGACTTTGCCGTACAATTAGGAAAGCGTGAAAGTGACAAACCTTTGTCAATGAAGTGGATGAAGGGATTCTTATCACGTTGGCCAGAAATACGAGTGCTTAAACCTAGGGGACTGGAACATGTGAGAGCCAAAATGACTAATGAAACAATTGTTAATGTCTACTTTAAGAACCTTGAGGATTGCTTAAAGAAGTATGATCTGCTTGATAAGCCTCATCTTGTTTTCAATATGGATGAAAAGGGTATCTCAATAAATCATAGGCCTCCTAGTGTTGTTGCGGGTAGTGATCATTGTCCACCTGCTGTGACCTCTGGGAAGGGGAAAAATGTTACCCTGCTTGGATGCGGTAGTGCTGGTGGCACATCTATACCACCTTATTTTGTGTTTCCGGGAAAACGGATGCTGCCAGAGCTGTTAGATGTGCTACAGCTGGTGCTGCCGGAACTGTTAGTGAGACAGGCTGGTCGAACAGTGCTGTATTCCGTAATTACCTAGAGACACATTTCATCAAGTTTATTCCCGGTCGAGGTGACCAGAAAGTTCTCCTCCTACTCGATGGCCATCGTTCACATGTATCAATAGGAGTTGCTGACTGGGCAAAAGAAAACAATATCATTTTATTCATCCTTCCTGCTCACACCAGCCACCTTCTCCAGCCTTTGTATGTGGCTTGCTATGGCCCATTTAAACCCATCTACAATTTTCAGTGCCACAAGTTGATGAGAGAAACCCATGAGACCATAACTAGAAACAACATCTGCAAGATTGCTTGCAACGTTTATACAAAAGCTTTATGCCCGGAGAATCTAATGTCTGCTTTCAGGAAAACTGGTATTTATCCACTAGACCGAGAAGCCATCGCCAGTGAGTACATTATATCGTCAGAAGTGTTTGGTACTGTTGAAGAACCTGAAGTAGATTCACATGTTGATGAAAGTGCACAGCCACAAGCAGTCAAGGAAGTTGTACCTGAAACTAGCACGTTTGAAGCTAGAGAACAGCAGCTGAAACAAGTAAAGAGTGAGGTTGTGAAAAAGCCCAGAAAGACTGTTAGCAAAATTGTTGCAGGAAAAGAAATTACTGGTAGTGACACGTACGTTGCTCTCTTAAATCATGAGAAAGAGCAGGGGTTACACAAACAGACTTCTAAATCAGGATCTTCTTCATCACTCAGCAAGAAGGCACGGAAACCTCCAACCAAAACACTTAAAGTATCTTCTCCTGTCAGTCCAGTTCCAGTTCCCTCACATATAAATTTGGTGCCAGACTCTAGTGATTCTGAGGATAGTGATGTTAGTGAGGAGGAGAAGTGTTGTGTTTGTGGGCTATGGACCCCAAAAGAATTGTCAAAAAGCACATCAATAATCTTTACCAAGTGGGTAAAATGTGATGGAATTTCTAATGGGAAGCCTTGCCAGCACTGGACACAGCTAACTTGTTGTACAAGTGTTAGAGTAATTAGAAAGGGTGACAAGTTTTATTGTCGCCATTGTGTTGAGGAGTAATGTTCCCAGCTAGTTTACCAAAAAAGTGTTTATTTTGTTGGCCGAGGATATCGGCACGACCGTCGTGTGGATAAGAATCCTTATCGGCAAGACGGTCGTGCGGATAAGAATCCTTATCGGCAAGACGGTCGTGCGGATAAGAATTCTTATCCGCACGACGGCGATCAGATACTCCATTACAGATGCTATGGTCTTTCTTACAATGGTTTCATACAACACCGTGTCAGCAATTCATATGGAGGATGTTAAATAACTTTAAAAATGGTATAAAAGCATCTTATGGCCATCTTTTAAGTCGTTAAAACGTCTGAGAAACGGCAACCAGCTTTACCGATAACGGGGGCAATCTTATTTTGGGCATATTCCAGTTCGATGTGCACAGGTAGTATCGTTTATACATATGTATGTTAAAACGTATTCAGTCAGAGTGACAGTATGAGTTAGCACTGAAAAATTGGTTTAATTACCATTTTTTAATTTAAAGAAATTTTATTTGTTCTGCTTATGTATAAATCCTGAGATTTCAAAAAATAAATAAATAAACAACAACTAATAAGTGCAACCCAACAATTGTTATATCTGACAATATTTATCAGACAAGTCAGAACTGACTTTGACCGACAAGTTATTAAAAGAAAGTTAGGCATGATTTATCAGACTAACTGTCTTTAACTTGTCGGTCAAGGTCAAAGATTTATTTCACTTGTTGGACAAGGGCAAAGATTTTTTGACTCATTTTATATCAGTTAAGTCTGCTACAATAAATTTGATTTTGCTCGATAATACATTTACATTATGTAATGCTATTTATTAATAGGTTTCGATATTTTCCTAAAAGGATTTATTAGTCTAGATTTCTTTCAGTAATTTGTCAGTCAAAATCAAAGATTAGTTTCTATTGCTAATTCAAATCAAGGGTTTATTTCAACAATTTTTATATTGGTAACACATATTATGAATTTATAAATTTAAAATGATTGGAATGAGACGGAATTAGGCCGTAAACACAATATTGACAAAAACTTTGCTGGGAAAAAAAGTCTGACACAAGCAGGTCACAATAAAATACTTTCCTGATTCAGCTTGTCTGTCAAGGTCAAAGATTTGTTTGAAATAAGTTAATGTCAGTAAACAAAATAAACTATTAATTGGCATATGTTTTATGCGACAAATGATTTTTTTATTTAAATAAAAAAAAAAAAGAAGAAAATTAAATAAAAAAAAAATACCACATGGAGTCTTGAACCCAGGGCGCAGGTTTACAAGGCCGCGCACATTGCCACTGCGCTACGGCTGCTGATAGTCCAAACATTGATTGTTTAAGACCTATAATCTAAATTACTTAATGTCAAATGTTCAATATACAGCTGTTGTCATACCCACATCGGACTGTGTATTACTGTAATAAACTTGTTTTAAACGTTAACCTGATCATCCGACCTGATAAAAAGTATTCAGCAACTGATGTTGAAATATATAATTCGCATTTTCGCAATTATTCGCCGGCTCTATGTTCGACAGTCAAAAGGCTTTCATGATGAAAATATAAGAAAAATAATTGAAATTAATCTTGTGTGTTGTGACTCAAATACTTAAGAACAATTATTTACAACCAGAAATGAAATAATATTATTATACCATAATAATAAAAAAAAATTAATTCTCAGAATGATTGCAACTTTGTCTATAGAATATCTGACCGCCGTCGATAAGGATTCTTATCGGCACGACCGTCTTGCGGATAAGAATTCTTATCGGCAAGACCGTCGTGCCGATAAGGATTCTTATCCGCAAGACGGTCGTGCCGATAGTCACTCCCTATTTTGTTAATTATTATCTTTTTGCTGGTTTTCTAGTTAAAGTTTCTGAATTTTAGATTGACTGAGTACACTGACTCTGAATAATTTTGTTTCTTTGGCATAATTAATATTGTAATTTATGGTTCATCCTTCATGTAAGAGAGCACGAAAAACATACCAAGGTAATGAGTGGGTGGGTGGTGGGGTTATGTTGACAGGTAACATTTCCTAAGAGCAGAATTGCGGAAGCGGAACTTGGGAAAGACATTTCACCTACAGCGGAATTACGGAAGTGGAACTTCATACACAGATAGTCCCAGAGCAGAGTTGCGGAACTTGGCTACCTTGAGCGGAGTTGCGGAAGCGGAACTTCGCAAACACTTTATCTCTTGAGCGGTGCTACGGAAGCGGAACTTCGTGAACACATTACCCCTCGAGCGGAGTTGCGGAAGCGGAACTTCGCGAACACATTACCCCTTGAGCAGAGTTGCGGAAGCGGAACTTTGAGAACTCATTACCCCTTGAGCGGAGTTACGGAAGCGGAACTTCGCGAACACATTACCCCTTGAGCGGAGTTGCGGAAGCGGAACTTCGTGAACACATTACCCCTTGTGCGGAGTTGCGGAAGCGGAACTTCGTGAACACATTATCTCTTGAGCGGAGCTGCGGAAGCGGAACTTCGCGAACACATTACCCCTTGAGCGGGGTTGCGGAAGCGGAACTTCAAGAACACATTACCCCTTGAGCGGGGTTGGGGAAGCGGAACTTCGCGAACACATTACCCCTTGAGCGGAGTTGCGGAAGCGGAACTTCGCGAACACATTGCCCCTTGAGCGGAGTTGTGGAAGCGGAACTTCGCGAACACATTACCCCTTGAGCGGAGTTGTGGAAGCGGAACTTCGCAAACACATTACCCCTTGAGCGGAGTTGCAGAAGTGGAACTTCGCGAACACATTACCCCTTGAGCGGAGTTGCGGAAGCGGAACTTCGCAAACACATTACCCCTTGAGCGGAGTTGTGGAAGCGGAACTTCGCGAACACATTATCGCTTTTTGATGGCAAACTGCTCATCCTAAGTAATTTGAAAAAGTACTGATGATAATTCTAAACTTATGTGGAGCCAGAGGGAACCCAAAGGGCCCCTGACAGACCAGGGCCCCAGGCCCCTGTGATAAAGCTATCTAGGCGGTTGCCCATCTTTGTGGAAGCGCAATGGAGAATGGCAAACTGCTCTGGCTAAAACAGGTAACTTAAAAAAGTACTGATGATAATTCTACACTAATGCGGAGCCAGACGGGGCCCGAAGGGCCCCTGATAGATTTGGGCCGCAGGCCCTTGTGACAAAGCTATCTAGGCGGTTGCCTGTTTGTGTAGCCATCTTTGTGGTAGCGCAATGGAGGATTTTTTTTAGCTTTAATCTGTTATTGACAAAGCTGGTGTTGTAGTGGCAAACTGCTCAGGCTAAGACAGGTAACTTGAAAAAGTACTGATGATAATTCTACACTAATGCGGAGCCAGAGAGGGCCCGAAGGGCCCCTGATAGATCAGGTCCGCAGGCCCCTGTGACAAAGCTATCTAGGCGGTTGCCCGCTTCACGTAGTTCTGCTTCCGCAACTTGCTCAGAAGGGACGGTCTTCACGAAGTTCCGCTTACGCAACTCCACTCAGAAAGGATTGTATTCATAAAGTTCTGCTTCCGCAACTCTGCTCATAAGGGACCGACCATTTGATATTCTGGGGGGGGCCTGGTATTCTTGATGGAGACACAACATTTTATTTCACTGGCCTCTGGAAACAATTTCTTTTTTTTTCACCTTGTGGAAGCTAATTTATTTTTTTTACAAACTAACTCAAACAGGTTATTTTTTTTTTTTAATTTATAGCTGAACTATCAGATCCTTGTTTACTTGATCTTAATATCCTTTTATTTTACCCACATCAGTATTTTTTACACCTTTTTTTCTCACAAAAAGAACATGGTGCTGTCTTTAACCAGGCAAAGGGCATGGCTTAGCTTGCTTTTGCAAACCAGTGCCTGGAGCATGTTACTCTTTTCATCTAAGGTACAGATACAAACATCCCTGTATGAGTTTGGCAAAAAATTAGGCCTTAAATTAGGGATATTTTGGCCAAAATTTAGGGCTATTTTGGCAAAGTTTTAGGGCTAACATTAGGAATTTAAGGGTTTTTTCTATCCCAATATATGCCCAAACATGCTTTATTCGTCCTTTAGAAAGTTTGATAAATACTTACCGATCGAGTCACATTATACATGAATGGCAATTAATAAAATGGCTGAAAGTTATGTGCTAAGAAGTTAAGAAAGGGGGGTCTGGGGGGCAATGCCCCCCAGAAGCTAAAGCAATTTCCCAATTTTAATGGCAATTTTAAGACTGGAAACAAGAGAAAAACTAGGAATGATTGTAAAAATAAGGGTTTTTATATTGGGACTTTTGCCTTTTAGAGTGTTTATTTTGCCATAATGGTTTGTCTCCCATAAGCTAGTGACTCTTTTGCAATTCAGTTTTAGTGGAAACATTTACTTTGTAATGTGGCAGGTCAATGATACATGTATGTGAATGTTGTATAGGATTTTTTTGTAAATGTATGCACATGCGGGCCTGCTGGTGTAAACCAATTGTAGATAATATTAAAATATAACTATAAATATGGGGGTCTGGGGGCGCAGCCCCCAGAAGCCAGAGAGATTATAAAAACTCAATTCCAATGGAATTATCTGCAGACTATATTTTTTTTTTGAAATTTTGGGTGGAGACAGGTTATTTTTTTCTCTTACTTTTGAAGCCAGATTATTTTTTTGATCCCCCTTATGAGCCAGATTATTTTTTTCTTGCATATCCAAAGACAGGGAATTTTTTTGATAAATATACCAGGCCCCCCCCCCAGAATATCAAATGGTCGGTCCCTAAGGGACTGTCTTCACGAAGTTCCGCTTCCGCAACGCCGCTCAGAAGGGAATGTCTTCACGAAGTTCCGCTTCCGCTACTCCGCTCAGAAGGGACTGTCTTCTTAAAGTTCCGCTTCCGCAACTCCGCTCAGAAGGGACTGTCTTCACAAAGTTCCGCTTCCACAACTCCGCTCAGAAGGGACTGTCTTCACAAAGTTCCGCTTCTGCAACTCCGCTCAGAAGGGACTGTCTTCACGAAGTTCCACTTCCGCAACTCTTCTTAGGAAGGAATGTCTTCACGAAGTTCCGCTTCCGCAACTCCGCTCAGAAGGGACTGTCTTCACGAAGTTCCGCTTCTGCAAAGCCGCTCAGGAGGGACTGTCTTCACGAAGTTCAGCTTCCCAACGCCGCTCAGAAGGGAGTGTCTTCACGAAGTTCAGCTTCCGCAACTCCACTCAGAAGGGACTGTCTTCATGAAGTTCCGCTTCCGCAACTCTTCTTAGGAGGGACTGTCTTCACGAAGTTCCGCTTCCGCAACTCCGCTCAGAAGGGACTGTCTTCACGAACATCCGCTTCTGCAACGCCGCTCAGGAGGGACTGTCTTCAGGAAGTTCCGATCCCAACTCCGCTCAGGAGGGACTGTCTTCAGGAAGTTCCGCTTCCACAACTCCGCTCAGAAGGGACTGTCTTCACGAAGTTCCGCTTCCGCAACTCCGCTCAGAAGGGACTGTCTTCACGAAGTTCCGCTTCCGCAACTCCGCTCAGAAGGGACTGTCTTCACGAAGTTCCGCTTCCGCAACTCCACTCAGGAGGGACTGTCTTCAGGAAGTTCCGCTTCCACAACTCCGCTCAGAAGGGACTGTCTTCACGAAGTTCCGCTTCCGCAACTCCGCTCAGAAGGGACTGTCTTCACGAAGTTCCGCTTCCGCAACTCCGCTCAGAAGGGACTGTCTTCACGAAGTTCCGCTTCCGCAACTCCACTCACGAGGGACTGTCTTCACGAAGTTCCGCTTCTGCAACTCCGCTCTGAAGGGACTGTCTTCACAAAGTTCCGCTTCTGCAACTCCGCTCAGGAGGGACTGTCTTCATGAAGTTCCGCTTCCGCAACTCCGCTCAGAAGGGACTGTCTTCACGAAGTTCCGCTGCTGCAACTCCACTCAGAAGGGACTGCCTTCACGAAGTTCCGCTTCCGCAACTCCGCTCAGGAGGGACTGTCTTCATGAAGTTCCGCTTCCCCAACTCCGCTCAGAAGGGAGTGTCTTCAGGAAGTTCCGCTTCCGCAACGCCTCTCAGAAGGGACTGTCTTCACAAAGTTCCGCTTCCACAACTCCGCTCAGAAGGGACTGTCTTCACAAAGTTCCGCTTCTGCAACTCCCCTCAGAAGGGACTGTCTTCACGAAGTTCCGCTTCCGCAACGCCGCTCAGAAGGGAGTGTCTTCACGAAGTTCCGCTTCCGCAACTCTGCTCAGAAGGGACTGTCTTCACGAAGTTCCGCTTCTGCAAAGCCGCTCAGGAGGGACTGTCTTCAAGAAGTTCAGCTTCCCAACGCCGCTCAGAAGGGAGTGTCTTCACGAAGTTCAGCTTCGGCAACTCCACTCAGAAGGGACTGTCTTCACGAAGTTCTGCTTCTGCAACTCTTCTTAGGAGGGACTGTCTTCACGAAGTTCCGCTTCCGCAACTCCGCTCAGAAGGGACTGTCTTCACGAACATCCGCTTCTGCAACGCCGCTCAGAAGGGACTGTCTTCACGAAGTTCCGCTTCCACAACTCCGCTCAGAAGGGACTGTCTTCACGAAGTTCCGCTTCCGCAACTCCGCTCAGAAGGGACTGTCTTCACGAAGTTCCGCTTCCGCAACTCCGCTCAGAAGGGACTGTCTTTACGAAGTTCCGCTTCCGCAACTCCACTCAGGAGGGACTGTCTTCACGAAGTTCCGCTTCCGCAACTCCGCTCTGAAGGGACTGTCTTCACAAAGTTCCGCTTCTGCAACTCCGCTCAGGAGGGACTGTCTTCATGAAGTTCCGCGACCACAACTCCGCTCAGAAGGGACTGTCTTTACGAAGTTCCGCTGCTGCAACTCCACTCAGAAGGGACTGCCTTCACGAAGTTCCGCTTCCGCAACTCCGCTCAGGAGGGACTGTCTTCACGAAGTTCCGCTTCCCCAACTCCGCTCAGAAGGGAGTGTCTTCAGGAAGTTCCGCTTCCGCAAAGCCGCTCAGAAGGGAGTGACTTCACAAAGTTCCGCTTCCGCAACTCCGCTCAGAAGGGAGTGTCTTCACGAAGTTCCGCTTCTGCAACGCCGCTCAGAAGGGAGTGTCTTCACGAAGTTCCGCTTCCGCAACGCCGCTCAGAAGGGAGTGTCTTCACGAAGTTCCGCTTCCACTACTACCTGTTCAGAAGGGACTGTCTACTTGAAGTTCCAT
The DNA here is from genome assembly GCA_963989385.1 of Ctena decussata. NCBI lineage: Eukaryota > Metazoa > Mollusca > Bivalvia > Lucinida > Lucinidae > Ctena > Ctena decussata. The sequence continues at coordinate 34,639,050 of OZ022503.1, forward strand.
TTCCGCATCTCCGCTCAGAAGGGACTGTCTTCACGAAGTTCCGCTTCCGCAACGCCGCTCAGGAGGGACTGTCTTCACGAAGTTCCGCTTCCGCAACTCTGCTCAGAAGGGACTGTCTTCACCAAGTTCCGCTTCCGCAACTCCGCTCAGGAGGGACTGTCTTCATGAAGTTCCGCTTCCGCAACTCTGCTCAGAAGGGAGTGTCTTCACAAAGTTCCGCTTCCGCAAATCCAAGGGAATGTCTTCATGAAGTTCCCCTTCCGCTTCCGCAACTCCGCTCTAGGGGTAAAGTTCCGCTTCCGCAATTCAATTTTAGGGGGAATGTGTTCTTATACTTGGACCAGTTTGAAGTCATTTTTGTGCTCTCTTACATGAAGGATTAGCCTAATTTATTCATGACGTCATGGTCTCGACTTAAGGTACCGCCTCCAACATGGCGTCTTCCAGCGGGTGTGCTTTGATTTTCTACACTTGTGACAATATTTAAAGTGTTTCCTTGGATTTTCTGATGGTTTTGGGAGCGGAATAAAATGAATTGAACTTGTAAGTATTTATTTGCATAAGTGTTTGTAGTTAACTGTTCTTGTAGCGAGTATTTGCTTAGATCCTCGACCTATGGTTCGATGAGGGTATTAATTTATTCCAGGGTATGAATCAACTAGGTTTAAGGTACGAATCGACCAGGGTAAGGTACGAATCGACCAGTGTCAGGGTACGAATTGACCAGGGTACGAAACGTCTGTAATTCAAATTTTCGACAGATAATAACGCATGTGACTGTCATTTGGACGAAACGGAATACACTGGTAATTAATATACACCGGTTATAAGTGTACAGGGGATCCAAAAGTTCGGAGTAAGAACGTTTCGGAGTACGAAACTACTGTTTAGAACAGGTGGGTGGGGCACATAAAAGCCTTTTTATTCTAAGTATTCTTTCACAACAATTATTAAAGTGAGTCTTGTCTTTTTACCATGCATAGCAACTATATTTTATCTCTGATGGTAACTTCTACCATTTGCAACTGCTTCAACACAACTGCTGTCCTATTAAAGAATTATTTTGCATCAACAAAAACAGAAAATCTGGAATTCAGTCGCCATATTGTTTACGTGACGTCACTTCCCCCGGTGCTCGAAAACAAATCAAAATATTTTTTAGATAATAAATTAGTGAACACATCAATATTTTTTTTTTTACAAACTGTTATTAACTCAGAGTGCTGTAACAGTTTAAAATTTTATTTGTTCTAATTTTCTAAATCGTAATCCGGGCAACGTAAACATGGCGCAGCACACTGAAGGTTGTGAAAGTTGATTTCCTCGTTTTTCCTTGAATTTTTTAGCTTTAAACGAAAACATACGATTGCGAAAGACACACAGTAAAAAGCAATCACCAAGCGCATATATTGCATAAAGTGTCTCCTCATTTTGGTACATTCAGTAAAAAATAACTCCTCTTTTTAGAAAAGTTACGAAAAAAACCCATTCAAAACATGTCTTTTTTCTGACAATGTCCCACCGGCTACTCGTTTAACAACAACTCCTTTCCATTCTCAGCTGGCAGGGAGTAGGTTCTGGGGATGTTACTGTTACCAATAGTTTTTTTATTTGGTATGGTCACCCAATTATTAATGTCTCTTTCTTTTTTTCTTTTCTTTCTTCGTATACTGCTACACCCTCTCGTACAATCAAATTATTTGAACCTGTTCCACACCACACTGGTGAAACAATAATGCACTGCCAAAGATATGGGTTACATTCTGTAGTGTTGTGCTCAACAAAATAGTATGCCATAGTGACAAATAAAAGATGCTTATCCAACTCAGTCTGATCTTCATTAGCATAAGTTTTCAGCATTCTTTCAAGTGTTTTGTTGAATCGCTCTACGTTTCCTGTTCCACACCACACTGGTGAAACAATAATGCACTGCCAAAGATATGGGTTACATTCTGTAGTGTTGTGCTCAACAAAATAGTATGCCATAGTGACAAATAAAAGATGCTTATCCAACTCAGTCTGATCTTCATTAGCATAAGTTTTCAGCATTCTTTCAAGTGTTTTGTTGAATCGCTCTACGTTTTCATCTGACTGTGGATGATATGTCCTTGTGTGATTTTCTTTATGTGTTCAACATCATTTCTGTAAACAGGTGCCCCACAGACTGTTTGCCTTGGTCTTATCAAATGATAGCTGGAACTCCTAATCTTGTTATGACCTCTCAAACTACTTATGTTAGCTACAGTGCATTCATATTTAGACTATGTCAGCATTCTGTCCCCTTCATGTAATTATCGCTTACCACTTATATGTATGTGTTACCACCTTCTGTCTGGTAATTCTCCTGTGGAGGACCAGCTCCTTAAATTTGCATAGGAGCTTTTGGTGTCTTTTAGTTTTAAATAGGTTTTTTGTCTTCTTGCATTATTCACATTTAGCAGTATTACACTTCACATCTCACTGAAGTCCTTGCCAATAATACAATTGGCATACTTTAAGTTTCTCTGACTCCGAAATGTCCAGATGTTGGGTGATCATGACAAAAGCAGAGAATCTTTTGACACTCACTTAGCATGCATAGTGGTACTATTGCATTGCCTGTAAAGTTAACTGTTTCTCAAATCTCTACTGAGCTAGGACTGGTCATGGTCATTGATATAGAATTTTATCTTGAAGCTTTTGTTCATAAATATGTTGACAATACATGGACATGCTTGCATGAAGTTTTATGTAGTGCAAGCCATAGCGACAAATGTCAGTTCAGGCGAGCTATGCTGTCAGGTGACAGCTCTTGTTGGTATGCATGTTGATTATTCTGATTGTGGTTAGGATGTGCTAGATTGATCATTGTCAGAGTAATTCCCCTTTCATAGATAATACAGGGATCTCCCCATTAAGGCATTGCAACATGCCTTCCTCTTTAAATTACCTTTGCAACATGCCTTAATTTGAAATGAAAATCTTTTAAAGTGCTATTATTTCCATTTCTTAGCCAGTAAAGTTGTTTTAAATGCATTAAGGATCATCAATTAGTTATTTATAATGTAAATTTAGGCTAATTTTGACAAAATATTGCTATATTAAGGTGTTTTAAAAATTGATCACAAGTCAAAATCTGATTTTTGTGCTAACATGCCTTCTGAAATTTCTGGGGAGAACACTAATAGATATGCCCTTAAAGGTAAAAGGAAAACTCAGGAATTTATTCATATCAGGAGGCTGAATTTCATCAGTTCATAAATTGATTGTTCATTTTTCATCAGATTCATTTTAGCAGAGTTATGTTCTCTGAAACCTGAATGAACATGACATTTGGCCTATGGCCTTTTATTCAGTTATAAAGAATTGGAGAATTTCGGCTGTAAACAGGTAAAAAAAAAAAAAGAGGAGGGGAAAAGAACATATTTCTTTGGTCAGAAGACTGTTTTTTTCCCAAAACATTAACAATCCTGAAAATCTGGATATGTCAGAAAAGGTTAGACTCTGAGTCTCCGACTAGTCTGCACAGATAGGAATGCTGGTCTGAGTATTTCCTTATTACATATGCAGTAAGGTACGTTTTCACACCACCCCAATCTAAGCGAGGACAAATGAGTGTGGTCCGAATGTCATAAATATACATTTTAGAAAATATGGCTTGTATAATCTGTGGTGAATTTATTACCACTGTTTTCTTTTCCCACATCTTAAAAGATACAGAAGCTATGAATCTTTCATATAAACTCTGAAAAGGCAAGCGGATGGAAGCGATCTGGTGACGGTTTGCACTCTGGAAACGAAAGTAAACTGTGCAAGATTTGTTACGAACATTGGACCAATATTTGAAGGATGTCTCTTTTCAACTAATCAAAACAAGTCTAATAACAAGCCAGTTCAAGGGTCAATTGATATTGATGGACATTTGGTATATCTCGGAATTTTCTGCTGGATTTTACAAGTGCGGATTTTCAAAAACTCAAGCGCGGCTTTTCAAAAAGTTTGACCAGTCGGGATTTTCAGTTTTTCGGGATTTTTTTCCCGAATTTCGTGAGGCGTGAGAAAAGCCATTTTTTCGGGAGTCTCCTGCGATTTTTGGGAGACTTAACATGTCTGAGAGAAATACAGTCCGACCTGCATGAAGCAAGCACCTATTGACCTAAGGGATAATCAAAATCTGCTTCAGAAGTTCAGATAGGCGCTTGCTTCATACAGGTACATTACAGTGTATTTGCCAGTTTTTGGAACTGAATCATAATGCTGTACAGGGGGTATTTCTGCGGCTCTTTAATTCCCGTGTATTTCCGCGGTTTTATAAAAAGCACAGAAATAAAAATCGCAGAGCATTTCAACTAGCTATCATTGTATTTGTACCCTTCATGTGGCCTCTAATGATTAGAATAATATTTTATATTTGCCATCACTCTATTGATCAGATCAGAGCTCTAGATAAGAAGGAGTATTTGATGATAATTATGGATAATTTTTGTTAGTTCTGCATAAAAACATATGTTGTGACCCCTCATCTGAACCGTCTCGACCGTCTCGATGAGACGGTTCAGATGAGGGGTCACAACATATGGTTTCAACGAGAAATTAGAAAAAATATCCTTTATTATCATCAAATACTCCTTCTTATCTAGAGCTCTGCAGATATTTTAAACCTTCTTTTAAACAGATTGATCATCCATCAAGGACTTAACATGTCCTTTTGAAAAGCTTATGATTGCTTAATCACATCAAAACTAATCAAGCAAATAAACTGTACTGCTGGTGATAAGTAATCAGCTAAACTATAACTCAGTTGTCATTAGTTTGGCACTGCCAATTAGAGTGATAATAATACATGATATAGCTTTGCAATATCTGTTCTTATTCTGAGACATTTCTTTGTTTCATTAATTAGTTTTTATACCCCGCCACACGTTAGTGGCCGGGTATTATGTTTTCCCGCTGACCGTCTGTCGATCGTACATCTTATGTCTGTCCGTCGGTCGGTGACCACTTCGTTTCCGTTCGATAACTTGAGTGTTTATGAACAGATTTTCTTCAAACTTGGCATATGAATTGGTCTTGGGAATATCTCAGTTGGGATTGTTATGGGCAAAGGACCTGGTATGATAAGGGCCGTTTTTGGCCCCCAATCAAATTCTCTTAAAAATGCATGGTTTCTATTACTTATTATTTGTGCGTATGGGAACAAGCAAAAATAATATGTTTCGTGTTTGTTAATTCTCAGAATAACATGATTTCTGACATGCCTACGTTGTTTCAATAAAATGAAGGAAAATTGCGAGAAAATTTGAGTTTAATACATATTCCTTTCAAGAAATAAGTCATTTACAATAGCTTTTGCAAGCTCTTAACAACAGGCTTTTGATGAACTGCTTATATGTAAGATTGCACTGCTAATTATCTGTACACTGCACAAGGCCTCTCCAGGTACCCCACCCACTCAAGTTTGCAAGTCCAGAGACGCTAACCTAAAAATTCCAACAGATCAAAATGAAATGTATACCAGATTATTCCTTGTGTTCTAACTAAGAAAATGAATACCCACAACATATGTTTATTTTGTCTATGAGCTGAGATATGGGCGTTTTTATGTTGAGAACGCTGGGAAAATGTTCCAAACGCTGCCAGTTTGGTAACAAAAAGTTAAAAATAAACATTGAGCCCGGTCTCCAGCACATTTAATATTTTCATGGCATGTAAATATATTAAAATTTTATCTGTATACAAAATATTAAATGTGCTGGAGGCAGGGCTCATATGTTTTGACCCCATTGGAAATAAGCCTACGGGCTTTCATGGGTTATCCTAGGTTTCTTCAACATACATACTGTCGGTACTTAGTTTCAAGCTGTATTTTATTTTAGGGCTCGTACATAGTTTCCTTTCGGTTTTGGCCTCCAAATTCACCGTTGACGGCATTTCAGATATTGACTTTGATTTTCACCATTCACATTCATGGTCCACCATCTGCTCTGGGAGCACTGTTCCTCGAGAGATGGGGGTGGCTCGTGGAGATGCCTCACTGACGGTAACACTCCGGTGCCAGATCCATCGATGAGTAAGTATTGTTTATGACGACTCACTGGATTTTTCCCATGGTCCGCGAATGTGTGTGGTGAAAGTTATTTTCAATTATGTTTGAAGTCACCAAAATTTAAATTTTTATATGTAACTCTAGTCATTTCCTTATGAACTGTGATTATCAACAGAGCTGTGATAACGAAAATCCAGAAATGTGATATGACTTTAAATATTTTAAATTATAAAAAACAGTAAATTCTTATTTTCCTATTTTACAGATAGTTATACACATATATATTATTTTCTAAAAAATATTTTTACAAAGTGCATTTTTTTGTCACCCGACGTAGGCGGAGGGGGACTATAGAAATGACCCTCGTCCGTCCATGTGTCAGTCCGTCCGTCTGTCCGTCCGTCCGTCCGAAATCTTGTCCCCGCAACTCCTCCTACGTCTTTCATCGGATTGATTTGAAATTTTACAGATTATATTCTTATGATATGAAGATGTGCATGTGGTTTTTTATTTTTGTTTCGGCCATTTTTGATGGAGTTACGGCCCTTGCTGACTCAGACCTTGTCCCCGCAACTCCTGTCACATCTTTTATCAGATTGACTTGAAATTGTGCAGAATGTTTCATCATGATCTGAAGATGTGCATGTGATTTTGGAATTTCAATTGTCCTATATTTTACAAAGTTATGGCCCTTTGTCGTTTTTGGTATTTTTCCAACTTTTGAACCGTTTGACCGAGAGAGCTGAAATTTGGTATGCTATTAGCATTTGGTAAATTGAGTATTCTGATTATTGTTAGGATATGCTAAATTTATTAGTGACAGAGTTATTCCCCTTTCATAGATAATAGACATTCACTTAAAGGTAAAGGGATAACTCAAGAACTATTCATATTAATGGGCTGAATTTTCATAAATGCATTGTTCTTTTTCATCAGATTCATATTAGGAGGATTATGGCCCTTGTTATTTTGTTATTGGGTATACAGTCTTATGTTTTGGGCATTCTGTAAGGGCCTAAAGTTTCAGTAACCTGATTTTACACATATACGCCCAGTTCTGAACTCAAGTATTTTATAACCTCATAGAGGCCCAGTAATTGGGGTATATGTCTCTGCTTATGCTTCAATCATTATTTGCTTACCAGGTTCTGTTATGCACATATTTTCTGGTTTTACACATAAATGCCCCTTTCTAAACTTAAGTATTTTATAACTTCATAGAGGCCCAGTAATTGTGCTTCAGTTATTATTTGCTGACCAGGTTCTGTAATACACATATTTTCTGTTTTTGGCCATATAGTTACTCTGAAACTGAATAAAGGGCTGCAGTTTGTGACACATTTCAAACGTCGGGTGACACTTGGCCGATGGCCTTTTATTGTTTAATATAAATCTATTCATATATCTTTTAAACATTTAAATTTCAATCATTTTTAATTGTTGTATTATTGTTGTACATGTATGTTGTTTTTACCAAATAAAAATCAATCAATCAAAGCCACAAAGGCTACCAAATTCGTCATTTTCGTAAGAATCCGCTGGGGGTATGGGTATGTTCAGTACAAATATCACAAATATTTTGTGCAAGAACTGGTTAATTTTGTGTTTGCTAATACATTCAAGGTTTGAACTTTCATATGAATACATTTTTATTATGGAAATAAGACTTTTGAAAAATGAGTTTTCTGGGGGCCAAATATGGGCCTTATCATACCAGGTCCTTTTGATATCTTCTGACAGAGTTATTGCCCTTGTCAGTGTCGCAAAAGTGGTTTTTGGTCTATTATTCCTTTACACTTTGAAATATCATAATGAAATTTCATAGAAATGATTGAAATAATATATTTTTTTGTTGTTAGCAGAATTTTGTCCACCAGGGTTATCTGCCCCTGCCCGGGGGCTATATACATGTATAAAATCATGAAAAATTCGGTATATAATAGGGTTGAAAGTGATTTTCCTGAAGCTTGCTACAGCTTATCGAAGCTATATAAGCTTTCTGTCATGATCAAAATTTTGTCCCCAGGGGTTACCTGTCCCTGGCACAGGGCTATCTACATGGATAAAATCATGAAAAACTCCATATAAAATCAGATTTTTGGTATATCTTTATGGAATTTCACAGAAATGATTTAAGTAACATAAGCTTTATTTTACAACCAGAATTTAGTCCAGCAAGTTATCTACCCCTGTCATGGGCATATATACATGTATAAAATCATAAAATCAGAACTGAAAGGAATTTTTATGAAACATGTAACAAATGGTCAAAGCAATAATAGCTTCTATTACCATGACTCTCTGAAATGCGTGGCTCGGGGTTTGGGACAGTTTGGTGAGACTGAGGGGACAACACGGCTTTGATCATTTCTTATTTGACTAAATAGTACTATATTGTTGGGAACTGGTAGATCTATTGAACGATATCATGTAATCTGGGACAAGTAATCTTTTTGTAGCATGTTATAATGCTATAGATAAATCTATGATTTATGTAACTCTGCTTAAGACCTACTATGTTCAAAGATACTACTAGAAACCATAATGAAACAGTATTTTGGAAATTTGGACTTCATCATGATGCACAATATTTTGAATTGTAATTTGTTCACTACTAGGAGAGGATACCTATAAGTTCTTGGAACTTGTTTTCCGATCCTATTATTATATGTATGTGTGAATATGATTTGTACAAAACAAGAAATAAAATATTGTTTAAACCAATAATAGCTTCTAGTGATGGTTAAAATTTTATCAGAAGGAGGTTAATTATCTGCCCCCGTCCTGGAGCTGTATACAAGTATGAAATCATGAAAAAAAAGCTATGAAAGGTTTGCAGTGGCGGGGTATTACGCAGTTGTTTATGATGCTTTTATTATGTAGTTTAGAATGAATGGACATGTCAAATCCACAGAATTAAAACCGCAGAAAATTTTCGTATACTTTATGAGGTGAAAATTGCCAAAATTTACACCCACAGAAATAAACGGCTATACGGCATATGCTTGCTTAATACAGGTTGCCTGCTTAATAGCTTAAAGTGGGGGGCTTAGGTTTTACTTTACCCATTTTATGAGACCGATTTATCGCCAAATAAATGAGGTAATAAATCAGTGAATTTTGTTCTATAAGTCTTTTCTTGTTTGTAGGTGTGAGGATTCCGAGAAATTTTAAATTATTGGAAGAGTTAGAATGTGGTGAGAAGGGTTCTGGTGATGGTACGATAAGTTGGGGTTTGGCTGATGAAGACGATCAAACACTCACACGATGGACTGGCACAATTATAGGCCCTCACAAGGTACTGTATAATAGAGACAATCTTAAAAAGAGTGATTGCTTGATAAGATATACCGTATTAATCCTGATAAACACCCCTGCTCTAATAAAGTCCCCTGCCTCTTTCCCAAAAACAATGTTATATTAACTTGCATGAATTTCTGTTTGCATTTCTGGATGAGGTACCTCTTTGACATGGAGTCTACTCTTAAAAGAAAGAATTTTAAGGAGCAAATTCTCTCATTTAAGAGTTGACTTCTTTTGATGAGGGAGGAAAATATAGCTTTTACTGCATCTGAAAATATACCCATTTCACCTAAATACTGTTTATAAGAGGTATTTTGGCAGTGGCTGATTTACTACAATTTAGGCTCTAAATTAGACCTTCCTTTCGTAAAATGAAGCGCCCCCGGGGCATTTACTAGGATTAATACAGTAAATGAAACACACCTTTGGCAAGTCCAGGCAAGCAATCAGTAAGTCACAAAGATCCTTTCTTTTGTGAAAATGGCAGAAAACATGACAGTGTAGTTCTACACATAAATTAAATAAATGGAATGACTTTACTTGGCATCTGTATGGTACATGAAGAGCCCCTATTAACTCGGTTAAATGCTAGCCTGCTGATCAAGTGGTCCCGAGATTGATTCCTGGAGACGGAAATCTTTTCAGTCATAAACAGGATTCCATTGCTCACAGCCTTTATTATCACCTTCCCATCGTCCTGATATGTCTGAAATACTGAACATTGAAAAGGATATAAAATCGCAAGTCATCCATCCATATATAATGGTACATGAATGTAGGACATTTCGGCCACGGACGTTTCGGCCCAGGACATTTCGGCCTAGGACAGTTCGGCCATGGACATTTCATCCACGGACATTTCGGCCACGGACGTTTCGGCCAAATCTGAAAAAATGGGGATATGAAAATATGCTACTGTTAACCATTTAAAATGACATATATGGTTTTCTGCACTCATGACACAAAAATGTGTGACTGGGCTCAAAATAACTCCAACCAGATCTCTTAAAGCCATAAAATCGGTGCACCACAGATTCATCAGCCATATGTTTGCATATAGATATTACAGGCATCACATGAATGATAAAGACCACACTGGCCCGTGAGTGGGGATAGCAAATATGCCAGATTAGGCTCAAAATGACTTTAAAAGTGTTTATGGGCTATAATCCTTTCAAAACTCTTAAGCAAATATCATAAAAGGCCCTAATTCGAGTAGTTGAAATAATTGTTCACCGTGTTTTTCACTATTAGATACTCACAATGACCTTAAAGATGTTGACGGTCCATAAAACATCAAGACAACAACAACAAATCATTGCCATTCATTAAGACTTAGCTTTAAGTTACTCATATGACTCCTTAATTTGATTATAAAAAGATTTTTTGGATAAAGGCCGAAATGTCCACCCTTGCCAATTTCTGTGGCCGAAATGTCCGTGGCCGAACTGTCCTAGGCCGAAACGTCCTAGGCCGAAATGTCCGTGGCCGAAATGTCCGAGCACCATGGTACATACCAAGTATGGTTGCCACAGACATCCAGAGAATGCTGAATTTGGATGATATATGGATGCCGTCAGTTTGTCCAGTAGCTGTAAAAATATGGATAGGGACTGAAAGATTAAATAAAAATAGTATAGACCCTGATCAGACTGCTCCTGTCTCCTACAGGGTCTACACTGTTTGCCTTTTAGATGCATTACTGCATCAAAAGGACAAATTGTTCCACTTTTATTAAAGTTATTATTTTGGTCCAAATTTTTTACAATTACATTGTTTCTTTTATTAGTTATGTTCAGTTATGTTGTGGCCCATGGGCTAAACTCTCTCTTTATGTTTTTATGGTGAAATACAAAAATTTTCCCAGAATTTTCTTCAGAACTTGCTCTTTTTATTTGGGAAAATGCACAAAAAAAATAATGCTTGTGTTCATCTTATATGTATATTGACATATTGTATAAACATTGTGGGTTACTTGTTTAGCTCTTGTTCATAATTCAGATATAATTTCTGTTTGAGTTAAACCATATGTTGTGGCTCCTCATTGCGATGATCAGATATAATTTTTGTTAAATGGTTTGAGATTATTTTCTTTTCTTTCTTTTTAAATATGTAGTGTTTTCAATTATAATCAAGATAATGACGTACTTTGTCCACCTGGCTATATAAAATTGAGCTGCAACACGACAAAACCAACAATGTGGTTGTGCACCCAGCACAGACTCAGATCAACCTGGGCATTTGCCCAGTCTGATCAGAGTCTTTGCTGTCCGCATGGAGGTAGCTTAGACCCTTAGCTACCCTTTCAGCGTTTAGCAAAGAGTCTGATCGGATTGGGCGGATGCCCAGACTGATCTGAGTCTGTGCTGGGCGCACAACCACATTATTGGTTTTGTCATGTCGCCGCTCAGTTATTTTCAGTCCATACTAACAGAGATGGGGTCAATTACATTGGAAAGTAATTAATTACCATTACCATTACATTGCAGTGTTAGCATTACCATTACACAGTTTTGGGACAAGTAATTAATTGCAGTGTTAGCATTACCATTACCATTACACAGTTTTGGGACAAGTAATTAATTAAATTACCATTACTTGGCAAATGTAATTCATTACCATTACTAATTACATTTTTCCATCATACCTTTTCACTTATAAAATAAGAGAGGGAAAATATATTTTAACATTTAATTTATTTGCTATGTTGCAATAGATACAACAATGATTCTTTGAGAGGGGTGGTTGTACTTGAACTGGCTTCTGAAGCTAGATATTCATCTCTTTGTTTTCTCTGAAAAAATAGCAGTTACTAATGAAAGTTTTGAATTTTCCCTTAAGGTGTCATTAAATTATGATTATGGTCAATACACACTATAGACTTAATCTGTCACCTCATGGTTCATTGCCTGAGGGACAATCAAGACATGTGTGATCCACTGACACTAATTAACAAACAAAACAACTGACTTGTCCATGAAGATTAGGCTATAGCTTGAATTTGGACAGATTAAATGGTTTTCTTTGATACTTGCCTAATTAGAGCTACAGACTGGTCAAATAATTAAGATAACAGTTTGACTTTGGAGGGTTTTTCCACACCTAATAGCAGAATAAGACTTACAAAGTAAGAAAGTCATAAGGTGGCCTTTGAATAATCTCTGATAAAGAATATTATTGTAACATGTACCTGAAAACAAAAGACGGTCTTACTTTCACATTGACATGTGCTATGAAATTTGATGTCACTTTCAAGCTCCTTGATATATAGTTGGAAGTTGTCTAGGGAGTTCAAAGAAAGAAAAAAATTGGACTTGTAGCCATCTTCCTGAATGCCAATGATGAATATGCCACAATAAGTTGTCACAGTTCACTCAGTGTTTAGAGGGTAGGAGAAATGAATATCTGATTGTCAGTATTTCTTTTGAAATACCCTGCACAAGTTAGTGATAAGAGTATTTTTTATGCCAAAGGAAAATTTTGTTTACTTCAGAACTCAATGATAGGTCTATTATTATTATTTTTTTTTTCTTTTTTAATTAAAATACCTGTTGACTAGAGGGACAGGATCATTGATATCCAGAAGCAACAAAAGTGGATAATAAACAGTGTATAAATAAGAATTTATTAACAACAGTTCTTTTGAGCAGTGAAATAGATTGTTATTTTTATGCCCCCAACTTCGGAAAAGTTGAGGGGGCATATTGGTTTGGGCCTGTCCATCCATCTGTCCGTCCGTCCGTAACGCTTTATGGCAGATAGGAAACTTAAGAACCGCTTATGCTAGGATCTTGAAATTTCATATGTGGTATGTACATGAAAAATAAGCGGACCCGTATTTGTTTTTTTTTCCGCCGGTCACGTATTTCCAGAGTTATGCCCCTTTTTCGACATAGCCTATGGAACCTTGTGAACAAAATATCTTGAGAGCCTCTGCTGCTAGGATCATGATTTTTTGCAGGATAACATTGCCCAAGATGTAGAAGACCTGATTAACTTGTGAAAATTTTTAATAAATTTTTGACAGAGTTATGCCCCTTTTTCAGCTTAGTGCATTGTAAGGCTATGGAATCTTGTGAACAAAATATCTGAAGAACCCCTTAAGCTAGGATCCTGATATTTGGCATACAGTTACAGACTAAGGGCTAAATGAACTGATTAACTTTTGAGCCTATTTCAATAATTCTCAGTTGAGTTATTCCCCTTTTTCGGACATAGGCATTTGTATAGGAACAACCTTGTGAACAAAATATCTAAAGAACCGCATAAGCTAGGGTCCTTAAATTTAGCATGCTGGTTTGGACTAAGGTGTAGATGAACTGATTAACTTTTGAGCATATATCGTAATTTTTTGGTTGAGTTATTCCCCTTTTCAGGCCTTAGGCATTTTATATAGGAATTACCTTGTGAACAAAATATCTGAAGAACCACTTAAGCTAGCACATTTATATTTGGCATACAGTTACAGACCAAGATGTAGATGAACTGATTTACTTTTGAGCATATTTCTTAAATTCTTGTTGATCGAGTTATGACCCTTTTTCGACTTAGTGCATTGTAAGCCTATGGAACCTTGTGAACAAAATATCTCAAGAACCCCTGATGCTAGGATCATGAGGTTTTGCAGGATGACAATGCCCAAGGTGTAGATGACCCGAATAACTTTTTAAACAAATTTGTGAATTTTTGACCGAGTTATGCCCCCTTTTCGACTTAGTGCATTGTAAGCCAATGGAACCTTGTGAACAAAATATCTCAAGAACCCCTGATGCTAGGAGCATAATTTTTTTGCAGGAAGATACTGCCTATGGTGTAGATGACCTGATTAGCTTTTGAAAAAAAATCGTGAATTTTTGATCGAGTTATGCCCCTTTTTCAACTTAGTGCATTATTTGCCTATGGAACCTTGTGAACAAAATATCTGGAGAACCCCTGATGCTAGGATCATGATTTTTGCAGGTTGATATTGCCCAAGGTGTAGCTGACCTGATTGACTTTCGAAAACAATTCGTAAATTTTTGACTGAGTTAAGCCCCTTTTTCGACTTAGTACATTGTAACCTATGGTACAAAGGTACAAACATTATTGGATGAACCTTCTTTAAAGGCAAGCATATGGTTGGGGGCATAGTGTTTCATAAACACATTTTCTAGTTTCATTGTTGTTGTTGTATTTATTACTATTATTATTTTCATTGTTGATTAAAATAATATTCACTATTCTTTTTTCACTACAACTGTACTAATAACTGTAGTCATTTTGGTCTTGAAAAGCAGCTGATTATGATGATGATAATAATAATAGAATACTACAAAGTAATGAAAATGTAATGCCAAAAAGCATTACATCATTACAGCCTTTTTGTACTTGTAATTAATTAAATTACCATTACATGTAATGAAAAAATCCTTCATTACTCATTACTTTGAAAAAAGTAATGCATTGTAATGCATTACCATTACTCATTACCATTACCCCATCTCTGCATACTAAATACCCCTTATTCTCTGTTTCTTTTTCCAGTCACCATATGAGGGAAGGATATATAATGTTATGATCATATGTGGTGAAAAGTATCCAGAAGAACGGCCTTTTGTAAAATTTATGACAAAAATTAAACTAAGCTGTGTACAAGAAAATGGAGAGGTAAGCCAAGTGCTCCAGGTAAGCAGAGGTAACATGGACAATTTAGAGATAATTTACATTATTTTTCCATAAAACATAGCATGTGACCCTTCATTTGAACAGTCTCATTGAGACTGTTCTAATGAGGAATCACAACTTATGTTTTCATTGCGAAATAAGAAAAATTACCTCAGAATTATCCCTGGTACCCCTACTTACCTGGAGCACTGTTAAAGCAGAACTCTAAATAAGGAGAGAGTTGGGGGGGAGGGGGGGGGGGGTTGGTGGTATTTGGGGAAAGATATGTCAGACTAGGGATAAATTCTGTTAATTCTAAATAAAGACAAAGATTGTAACCCTTCATTAAAACTGTCTTGATGTGATGATTCTAATGAGGGTCAGAGCATGTTTTATGCAAGTTTGTGCCCCATCACGACGAAACCAACAAAGTGGCTTGTGCACTCAGAGAAGACTCAAATCAGCACGGACATCTGCCCAGTCTGATCAGAGTCTTTGCTGTCTGCATGGGGCTAGCTTAGACCCTTAGAGCACACAGTGATGCCGAGGCTGATCTGAGTCCTCATTGGGCACACATGCCACTTTGTTTTGTCATGTCGCGGCTCATTTATTGAATAAACACACATTCATAGGTAGCAGCTCTGCCATTACAGTTTTGCCTTGATCGTATGTGGGGGTCAACCTTTTAAGGAAAGAATTTGCTTCTGACTTAGGGCATTGTTTCATGTGTGTGTTATGTTAGCAACAGGTACACCTTTCAGGGGAAGCAACTATGCCAATAACATTTTTGGCTCCCTTCACATTGTGGGCTACCTAAAATGGAAAGAATTTGCTCCACATGGAGCAAATTCTTTCCACCTGAGGAGCAAATTCTTTCCTTTAAGAATAGACTCCATTTGGAAGGGCTTGAGCATCCAGAGAAGCAAACAGGAAGTCACAAAAGTTGTTTCCATCGTCCGAAAATGGCCAAGTAACAGGGAGATATTCGTAGATACCATCTTTTCATTGTGTGTTACATTTTGCAGATTGTATTTTTATTTATATTTCAGGTGAACTGCAGATTGCTAAATGAACTTAAAACTTGGAATAGAAATTCTTCAATAAAACATTTACTATCTGGTATACGTAGGGTTATGTCAGAAAAAGAAAATTTGAAAGTGTCACAGCCACCCGAAAACACCTTCTTCTCATAGACATCACGTGTTGATCCTGCTTTCCTGGTACGGGAAATATTTCATGATAGGTCTGAGATAATTATTTTATGTTAATATTCCATAGAACCTCTGTAGCGACCCCACTTTACCACTGCCTCACCAAGGCAGCTCAAATGAGGGGTTACAACATAGGTTTATGTTTCTCCTGTAAATAGCAGAACGAGACATATGCATAGCTCTAGATAAGAGGGCATATTTGATGATAATTGAAGGATAATTTTTCTTATTTCTCATTGAAACCATATGTTGTGACCCCTCATCTAAACTGTCTCAACAAGACGGCTGAGATGAGGGGTCACAACATACGTCTTTATGCAAAATTAACAAAAAATTATCCCTGATTATCACTAAATACTCCCTCTTATCTAGAGCTCTGAATGTCATATGTATTACTTTTAGGGCACTTTTGTTGCGTGTCCTAGTTAAGCCATGTTTAGTGGCATTTTGCTGACAGGCGAGACACCACGTTCTGCAGTATTTGTGTTTATGAAGAAACGAAACTGGTTATCTCAGAATTATCAGTGGATAATCTCGTTATCAAGAGAACTGAGTTCACTTTAAGACTGCAGCAGAACTGTTAAAGGCAGGGCTCCAGATAAGAGTTGAGGGGGGATAATTTTGGGATAATTTTCCATATATCTCCATAAAAAACATACATTGTGACCCCTCATTAGAACCGTCTCACTGAGACGGTTCTAATGAGGGGTCACAATGTATGTTTTTATTGAGAAATAAGAAATTATTTTTGAATTATCCTAAATACCCCCTCATATCTGGCGCTCTGGTTAAAGGGACATTATGACTTGGAGAAATCGGCACCCATAGTAGTCCAGTAACCCCGTGGCAGATCTGAAAGTCCACAATGGAAAATAAGCCACAAAGAAGTTGATGCTAGTCTGTCCCTTATCTGTGAGGAATAACGTCTGTTGTGAGTATAGCGTGTAGGAAATTTAACAAATGGTATGGAGCTGATTGTTGTTATAAGCTAGGAGATAAAATATGCAAACTCCCATATTTACATTTGCCTTATTCTCAGTAGTCATTATGTCCCTTTAAATTGTGAACGGCTGATTGTGGATATTAAGCAATTCCTTTACAGGAATAAGTTATTGCTAGATTGCTTCTTTTTTTGGGATAAACCGTGCTAGAAAATGGAATTATATTCTTCCTTTGAATTGCATGGATATTTACTGGAGCTGAAGGATGTCATAAAGGAAGCTCATAGCTTTTTCCATTGAGTACTTGCTGTGTAATTTATAAATGCATCAAACAGTGCAGAAGTATTAGAATTGCCCATTTAAAGTGTTTAACTTAAGATGTAAGGGACATCACTATTGATAAAAAAAGAGCTGTCTCCCTTCTCCTATAGAACTACACTTTAAGGGGAAGCAACTCTGTAATTTTCATTTTGGCCTCTGTTTGCGAATGGCTCAGCGCTTAAAAGGAAAGAACTTGCTCTTCTAGGTAGGCCAACATCATCCAGGTAAGTACTCCAGATAAAAGGAGTTACAGAGATAATTTAGGGATAATTTTTTTTATATTTTTCCATATAACAACATGTTGTAACCCCTTGTTCTAATGAGGGATCACAACATGTTTTCATTGAGAAATAAGACATTGTTTCAGAATTATCCCAAAAACACCACCTTATCTGGAGCCCTGCTTTAAAAAGGGGCTCACAACCCAGGGAAGCCTTTGTGGAAGTTATCTTTCTTGTAAAAATGTGGCCAAAACCATGAACTGTGTATCCATACACTGTATAAAAGCACTGTTTTGCCAATCTACTGCAGTAATATACATCACAAGTAGTTTCATGTCACCAATCAGTGCTCTGGATAAGAGGGAGTATTTTATGAAAATTGAGGGATAATTTTTCTTATTTCTCATTGAAACCATGTTGTGACCCCTCATCTGAACTGTCTCGAGACTGTTCAAATGAGGGGTCACAACATACATTTTTCTATTCTATTCTATTCTATTCTATCCCATAACCTTACTAGGTCGTTGGGGCACCACAGCTGACTTCAAAACAATCCCTTTCCACCTTGTCCTGTCTTCAGCTGCCCTAGTTGAGCTGGCAAAATCCATTCCAGTCCACTCCTTGATATTGTCTTCCCACCTCTTCTTCTGTCTACCTCTTCTTCTTTTTCCTTTCACTGTGCCCTGAAGAATTGTCTTTGCTAAACCAGAAGACCTTGAGACGTGGCCAAACCACCTTAGTTTCCGTTTCTTGACCAGCGTCAGGAGTTCATCATATTCTCCAATGGCTGCTTGGATCTTCCTGCGAACCTCCTCATTGGTTATATGGTCCTTGTACGAAATGTAAGGACACTGAGGCCAGCTGGGAAAGCTTGAAGAGCTGACTCATGCAATGGACAGGTATCACTGGAACATACATTTTTATGCAGAATTAAACATTATCCCTAATTACATGTATCACGGAGTAATCTGTCTTACCTAGATCTCAGAGGTCTGATGTGTATTACGCAAGTATATTGTGTTGTGCTTAAGAGAAGCAGTGCCAAAAGGAGCATGATTAAATGTTTGTAAGGTAAACACATACACCTTGTTTTCTGCCATTTTTATCAGGGGGACAACTTTTGACACTTCCTGTTTGCTCTTATGATAGACAAAGACAAGGTTGTCTGCTCTTAAAAGAAAACATTAGACCTTAGTGTAGCAAATCATTTTCTTTGAGAGTTTACCTACATTATTTAGACAGGACATGAAAATGGCAGAGTTGCCGCCCCTAAAATTTCCATTAAGTTTTTGCCACCAGGGCTTCAGAGTAGCAATGGCTGAGAGATGTTAATAAAAAAAGATCAGAACAATCTTGTTGGAGCATATTTCTGCATCAAAAATTATATACTGGCTTTTAATAGAACTGACATTTCAAGTCGTTTCTGAGTTCTGTCTCAGCATATTAATGTGAGAAATATGAATTCTTCCTAAAAATATTTCCTTTTTAGCTCGCCTGAACGAAAGTTCAGGAAGAGCTATTGTTGTCACCACGACGTCGGCGTCGGCGTCCGATTGGATGTTTTGGTTAAAGTTTTTTAAAGACCTATATCTCCCTAACCCATGGATGGATTCTTTTGATACTTGCACTGTAGTTAG
Organism: Ctena decussata; assembly: GCA_963989385.1. Taxonomy (NCBI): domain Eukaryota; kingdom Metazoa; phylum Mollusca; class Bivalvia; order Lucinida; family Lucinidae; genus Ctena; species Ctena decussata. The sequence goes on from OZ022503.1 coordinate 34,658,352, forward strand.
ATATTGGTCCAAAGTTTAACATGGTACCACCCCCACCCCACTCCTTGACCTTGATGTCAAGGTCATGGACTTAGAAAATTGGGAGTTTTTGGGACTGGATGTTTTGGTTAAAGTTTTCTAAAGCCCAGTATCTCCTTAACCCATGGATGGATTCCTTTGATACTTGCACTGTAGTTAGATATTGGTCCGAAGTTTTCCAAGGTACTACCCCCACCCCCCTCAGTGACCTTGATGTCAAGGTCATGGACTTAGAAAATTGTCTTTTATTGATTGGATGTTTTGGTTAAAGTTTTTTAATGACACATATCTCCTGAACCCATGGATGAATTCTTTTTATATTTGCACTGTAGTTAGATATTAGTCCAAAGTTTTACAGAGTACTGCCCCAGCCCTGCTCGGTGACCTTGATGTCAAGGTCAGGGACTTAGGGCAATTTGGTCTTTATTAAAGTTTTCTAATTGGGTACTGATTCATAATGCTTGGCAGAGATTTAGTTTACACCTGAACTGATGTTAGACACTTTTTTGAGTTTTTACAAAACACTATATACTTACCCGACTGGATGACCTTGATGTCAAGGTCATGGACTTTGAGTTTTGTCTTAAAGATTTTGATTAGTTTTATATTAATGAAGACATAATTTCACAGTGCCACAGTGGACTCAGTTGATACTAATACTTGGACTGATGTTAGATAACGGTTAAAGGCTTTGATACATCCTAGCCCTGCCCTCCTCCCCCCTACCCCTTAGTTCTTTGACCTCAAGCTCATGGACTTTGAAATTTCATGTGGATTTTTTTTTTTTTTTAATTTGAGACATTTCTGAGATAGCTTTTGTTTATAAATGTGTTGTCATTATGGACATGCTTGCCTGAAGTTTTATACATAGCAGTCCACACCACCATAGCGACTGTGTGATGGGCAAGCACCTATTCAGGCGAGCTATGCTGTCAGGCGACAGCTCTTGTTTGACACCATCTCCGTATGCACCAGTCATTTGCAAACAGGCTACTCTCGGCCGGAGAAACTGCCTGAGATTACTAGGTTGAAATACTTTGCTTTTACCTTATTGTTGACCTGGCATTGCCTCACATGTGTAGTGTACATGATTTCCTGTTAAAATAGCCAACCCTAGCTGCTGAACAAGAGGTTTTTTAGCAGGTATTTTGATCAGAAATTTGGTCCCATAATGCAGGGTGTCTACCTGCACTCTGCAGAGAGAAAGTCAAGTCACCACTACCGTATTCCGGGGCCTTAGGGTAGCCAGTTGCAAATGACTGTTTCAGTATTTCGGAGGATAGCAAATGTGAGGAAAGGATTAGTATGTCTAGAATTTCTCCAGACTGTAGCTTGTTTTGGAGCCTCTTCATAATTGTGCTAAGATGGTTCTGCAGTGGGCTGGCTCTCTTTACAGGGACAGCATGTATTCCCAAACATTTTGACATAAAACTGAAGTTGCTGTTTTAAAGAACACATATCTTGAACAATTAAGTCATTTAGTGCATATCAGAATGACAGTATACAGAATTTTGATTTTGTAATGAATGCTGTTATAAAGAGGACTATTATTATTATTTTTTTTTTTTTTTTTTTTTGTGCAAAAAAAAAAAAGGACGTCGTATCTCGCCTTATTATTTGGCATCTCTTAAGTTCTTTGTGTATTGAAAAGTTTGCATATTTGTGTGTCTCTTAGAGCCAGTACACCGTGATTTTACCCATATTTCTGATGTGCTTGAAGACATATTAACCTTTCTCCACTATATATCAGAGCCCAGTTGTTCAAGCGTCAATATCTGACAAAGTTGTTTGTCTAGGATTTGTTGTAGTTAGTACACATTAAATGAAGTGGGTTAATATTTTTTGCCAAAAAATGTGAGCTCCTTTGACATTTGAGCTGCAACACGTGAAAACCAACAAAGTGGCCGTGCACAGACTCAGATCAGCCAGGGCATCTGCAGTCTGATCAGAGTCTTCGCTGTCCTCAGAGGAAGCTTAGACCCTTAGCTACCCTTTAAGTGCTTAGCCAAGAGTCTGATCAAACTTGTTGGATGCCCAGGCTGATCTAAGTCTGCACTGGATGCACAACCACATTGTTGGTTTTCTTGTGTCACAGCTCATTTTTTTGCCAATGATGCCTGTGTTTTGTGTATAATATGTTTGAAATTTTAATGCCTGTTTAACTAATGAGGTCCTTCAAGGTCAAGGTCAGATGGCTTCTCCACTCAGCAGTTTGGAAGTTTATCATGTTTATGATCTGTGTCTTTAATTTGATACACGAGCATTGATAAGACAAGTAGCCCAAAGGGCAACAATTGCTCACCTGAGAGACATTGTAAACCTATAGGGATATTTAAGATGCTCAAGGGCAGCTAACTCCACTGTCAGTGGTCCAATCAGGCTGAAAATTAAACTCATCCAAAACATTATGTATGCTCAAAGGCAAGTTATTTCAAAATCCATGGAGAAATGAAGGTGCTAGGGCAATGACAAAATTTTTCTAAAATTAGCAACAGTGACCTTGACCTTGGGTGCAGCACCCTGAAAGTCGAACTTGCTCGAGATATTGTCATGCCCTACATTTGTGTGAAGTTATTTTAAAATCCATGGAGAAATGTAGGCGCTAGAGCGATGACAAAGTTTTTCTAAAAATAGCCACAGTGACCTTGACCTTGGGCGCAGCACCCTGAAAGTCAAACTTGTTCGAGATATTGTCATGCCCTACATTTGTGTGAATTTGATTTAAAATCGGTTGAAAAATGTAGGCGCTAGAGTGATGACAAAGATTTTCTAAAAATAGCCACAGTGACCTTGACCTTGGGCGCAGCACCCTGAAAGTCAAACTTGCTCGAGATATTGTCATGCCCTACATTTGTGTGAAGTTATTTTAAAATCCGTTGAGAAATGTAGGTGCTAGAGCGCTGACAAAGTTTTTCTAAAAATAGCCACAGTGACCTTGACCTTGGGCGCAGCATCCTGAAAGTCGAACTTGCTCGAGATATTGTCATGCCCTACATTTGTGTGAAGTTATTTCAAAATCCGTTGAGAAATGAAGGCAATAGAGCGATGACAAAGTTTTTCTCAAAATATGTGATGACGTTGTTTTCTCCATTATAACACAATGGGATTTTTTTCAAACGCTCAAGGGCAGCTAACTCAGTAGTCTGTGCTCGAATCTGGCCAAATTTCGAACTCATCCAAGCTCCTATGTATGTCATCATTACCTGCAAGTATGATAAGGATCTAAGCAAAAACAGTTGAGAAAACGTGATGACGCCATTTTCCCCATTATAACCCTATGGGATTTTTTTCAAACGCTCAAGGGCAGCTAACTCCGTAGTCTGTGCTCGAATCCGGCCAAATTTCGAACTCATCCAAGCTCTTATGTATGTCACCATTACCTGCAAGTATGATAAGGATCTAATCAAAAACAGTCGAGAAAATGTGATGACGCCGTTTTCCCCATTATAACCCTATGGGGGCTATCTGTTGCCATGGAAACCAGAGTTCTGAGCTGATCTGCACCAAAACCTAATGCAGCCTTTCCCCCACCCCAATGATGCTTCAGATAAAATTTGATTGCAGTCAGCCCACTGGTTTCTGAGATATTAATGTTTGACAGTGTTGACGCACCCACGCACGCACCCACGCACGCACGCACACACGGACGGACGACGGCTCGACTCCCATCCTATAAGCTCACCTCTGAGCCTTCGGCTCAGGTGAGCTAAAAATGCAGTAAATGTGAATGTCATCCAAGTTGTTTCCCTTTGTAAAAATGGCAGAAAAATAAAGTTGCAACCGTACAACTGAAAGTATGTCATGGTTTGTAGTAAAGTTTTCTCTAGGTCCATTTTCACAATAAATAAATATGAATAAAGAAAAGTTCAACACAAAAATATTTTAGGATTTTACATCCTTGCGATATATGTGAGCCATAACACGACAAAACCGATAAATTTGCATGTGCGCCCACCGAAGTCTCAGATCAGCCTGGGCATCTGCCCAGTCTGATCAGAGTCTTTTCTATGTGCTCAAAGTGTAGCTAAGGGTCTAAGCTAGCTCCATGCAGACAGTAAACACTGTTCAGACTGGGCGCATGCCCAGGCTGATTGGAGTCTTCCCTGGGCACACATGCCACATTGTTGGTTTTGTCATGTCACGGCTCAGTTGTAATTGACATCAATGAGTGCTGTATCTGGTACCTTAGACATACAATTTGGCTTTAAAAGGTAAAGGGAAGTATTACTCAGTCTTCAGTTGGCACTGTTTTTGTTTTTGTGAATTAATTGATTTTCATCATACTCCCTCCCTAACTGACGTAACAGAGTATTTTATAATCTTGATACAGAAGTTCAAAATCCTGAACTGAATCTGTCTAGAATTCTGCTCTGTAAGCTTAAAGATGTCCCAGCAAATAGTTTGAATGTTCATATAATGCAGACATAAAGCAGACTGGCAATTTGCTTGATCTTCTTAGGTTCTTGGGACAGCATCCAAAGAGCTAGCTGATGCCTCAGAAAACAAATGTCACAAAACCTTACTTGTCATAATCGGATCTAAATGGAGAGCATACCCAGTGGGGTATGCTGTTCATTAACTTCTTATTTATTACTCGATGCTTCAGATAAGGGTGGGTTTGGTGACAGTTACTGTATTTCCTGGGTTATAAGATTGAGGTTTTCCCTTCCAAAAGAATCCCAAAATCTAGATTGATCTAGAATTTTGGGATTGCTTTGGAAGATGGATCTAGATTTTGGGGATTTTTTTGGAAAAGAAAATGAGACAAATTAAGATTTTTGGGAATGTTTTGGAAGGAAAAAAATCCATTTGTAGCAGAATTTCACGGGACTGATTTAGATGTTTGGTGTCACTCCAGAGGGAAAAGCCCTGTTTAGATAGCAGAATGAATAGGGTACAGAATAATTATCTGCAGATTCTCCATATTAACACATTGTGGCTCCACATCAGAACCACCTCACTGATGGTTTCTAATGAGCCGCAATGTTTCTCAGGAGACAAAAATAAAGATTATCAAAAGCCACCCATAGCTGTAGCTGTTTTTCGTTGCAGGGTGACCATGTCTTAATCCTTGTATAGTATTTCTTTGGTTAAAAGATAGGCTCTCTCCCTTCCAAAACAATCTCAAAGATCTAAATCCATCTTCTATGATGGATCTAGATTTTTGGGACTGATTTGAAACAAAACAATCTCAAAGATCTAGATCCATCGTATAAGACGGATCTAGATCTTTGGGATTGATTTGAAAGAAAGAAAAACATTTTATGATAACTGAATTACACAAGAATGATTTGCATATTTGTGGTAATTTTGGAAGGATTAACTCCCATCTTATAACCAAATGAATACCGTAATAGCTTGAGTATTATGTTAATGTCTTCAAAATGTAACAACTTGATTATGATTGACAAGATTACATTTGTATGTCTTAATAATGATCTTAATAAATTTGAGCACCTTATTAAGCTCAGTAGTTGCTGTGTTCTCTTTTGTTTTTTAAATCCAGCATAAATTATACCACCCTTGCAAGAAAACGCCAACTTCAGCACAAAATACGGGGCAGTGAGCAAGGTCTACACTGGTAAAGCCCCAGTCACACACACACATTACGGATAGGGCGGATAGTTGCGGATAAAATCCTCAGTTTATCCGCAGAATTTGTGGGCCTGGCCTAATTTTATTTAATGAATTTACGGATATAGTTACCAATAGATGCGTATGGATACGGATAGGTACGAACTACTAACCTTCCGTTACCTTCTGTAACCTTTAGATGTGGATACATACTTTCAGATGCGGACTGTTGCGCATGCCTAGCGGATAGAAGAATAGAAAAGATTAACTGCGACGTCCACATCTGTGTCTACTCCTTGTATGCTCCAGTCACACACACACATACGGATTGTGCGGATACTACGGATGGCCCGTCCGTATCTATCCGTTATATCCGTAATGGATCCGTATCAGATCCGCAGAGTCCGTAACTGTCCGTATCATATCCACAGAGTCCGCAGGATCCGTGTCGAAATTTTGAAAAGTTTCAAAATTCGGGGGCGGATGAGTAAACCGTGATGGTGTGTTACTAAACGCATATATCCGCATCTATCCGTATCAAATCCGTGTCGCATACGTATCTTATCCGTTATTGAACCTATCAATCCGCAGTCCCAATCCAAGTAGAGGACCGATACGGTTTCAAGCGGATTGTTACCTTTAGTTACAGAAGTTAGGGGTCTCGTTCGGCGTACTGTAACGGACTGTTTTCTACAGTAACGTTTCAATACAAAAAGGTTGCGTTCCAATATTGACAGATACCTACAGGATGGTTTGGAGTGGCGGTTGTACGGCAACAACACCAGTAGGGGAGGGGGGGGCGAAGAGATGGAGAGTGTATCTCAAGAACTACTACAACAGAGAGGCCGGGTTGGTGCAATGGCAGTGACGTATGGTGCAGTTATGGTGCGATGTTATGTTTCTTATTTGTAACAGTGGGGTCATCTTTTCATTAACTTGCCAATGGCAAAAGTAGGGCCATCATTTCATAAACTTATTTGACTTTTATCAATTTGAATTAGTTGTCCAATAAAGGGCAAAGTAATTCTTTTATTAATTCCAGTTAGTTGTCCAATATAGGACAAAGTTAAATGGTGAAATGAAGCAATAAATATCTACTGGTCAGGCTTGAGTAGCCGAAACTTCGAAGATGGCCCATTATTCCTTCTTTCGAATGTGTTCTGTGCTCTTGAATGAACTCTTTTAGATTTCTGTTTTACTTCAGTGCCACTGGTGTCGTGCCGTGCGGCGACCGTCAAGCGTCTCTACGTACGTAATCTATAGTGCATATTATATATAATTTTTCCTTTGAGGTCAAGAAAATATTCTGAGAAATATTCTGAGAAATCAGAAATTTTTTATTGGTTTAGATTTATAGTCTAGATTAATGCTCTTTTTTTCTTTTTAGATCTTTTATGGTACAGATTAGTCTTTGAATTTACTGCCTTATCAAAATTAAGAAATTACATCATGCTTTCTCTGGTTTTCGTAACCAAATCATATTGGGGTCACTGATGCGGTTGGGTAGCCGAATTCTCGAAGTATGGTCCATGTACGTTCCTTCGAATGTGTGCAGTGTTAATTTAAGGATTAGAATAGTATCTACTTTATCAACTGCCGACTGAATATCTATGTCAACCAAGCAGTAAATGTGTACTTTTTCAAATCAGGGAAGGACAAGGCAGTGACAGGAGAGAGATGGGCTTCGCCTTTCATATGCTGTGCCTAAGATACATTGACCCTAACCACCTACCCCCATCCTCCTCCCCCAAGCCACCGCCCCTACGGTCATTAGGCTATAGGAAACCTTTACCTTTACCCAATTTATAATTTGGATCCAGGTATACAAATTTAAATAGAAATCTAATCCTTCATGAGCACAGAACACTAAACACATTCGAGAGAAAGAGCATGGGCCATACTTCGAGGTTACGATTACTAGAGCCTCATCAATGACCCTGACATGACCCATAACTTCCATAACTAAAGGTAAAGATCCGTATGAAACCGTATCAGTCTTCAACTTCGGACTGCGGAATGATGGATTCAGTTACGGCTAAGATACGGAATAGATACGAATGAGACACGGATTAGATACGGATAGATGCAGATAAATGCGTTCAGTTACGGACTTTTACGGTTTACTCATCCGCGCCCTAATTTTGAACCTTTTCAAAATTTCGATGCGGATCCTGCGGACCCTTCGGATATGATACGGACAGTAACAGACTCTGCTGAGCGATACGGATCCATTACGGATTAAATGGTTAGATACGAATAGATACGGACGGGCCATCCGTAGCATCCGCAGAATCCGTATATGTGTGTGTGACTGGGGCATAAGGGTGGTATAAAATAGCTATACCATGGTAGTACATAAATAGGTGCAAGGTTGCCAGTCATCCTCTACTTCAAAGTTCTCAGACTTTTTCCAGTTTTTCCCTACTCTTATATGGATCAAAAAGTTAATTATACTCGGTAACAGTGCAAAGATATCACTTGAAAATTGGGGGTCACTCTTAAAGAATTTGCTCACCCTTGTGAGCAAATTCTTTCCTTTAAGAGTAGCCCCAGTAAGGGAAATGAATTCTTCAGTGCACATACTATAGATTACAGATTTGATGGAACAGTGTATCGTTTTCCCTTCAATTAGCTCCCTTAAGATGAAAATAAAAAAGAAATTGTTTCCAGAGGCCATTGAAAAAAAAAACCTGTCCCCATCAAGAATACCCCCCCTCCCCCCTCCCCTACAATATCAAATGGTCGGTCCCTTAATGCCTGAACTGCAACAGGTAAAACTGGAGATCATATGGAAGTGTATTCTCAGGATGATGGATGACTGCTGTTACATCTTTTCAACAGTATTTCAGTCATACATGGACAATGGGAGGATGACTATCAAGGGCTCTGCAATCACTTGCTATGACTGGTGGATCTGCACTAAAATTGTCACATAAGCACTTCTTCACCTTGCACAGACATGCCAGTTGTATGCACATAAGGCCTTTATGGGCCTATACTGAAATCGGCCATGGAAAACCTCTACTCCTTCCAATACACAATCGTCTACTGCACCATGTATCCTCACTCATGTTTTGGTGACCTTTGCAATAAGTCTTAGGAAATAAGTCCCAAAAATTCTTTACAAGGAACCACAAAATGATGGAAATCTGAAGCATGGTTAAAGACGGCTCTCAAGATCAGCTGGACCTGAAGCTAACTGGCCCTTCTCGAAATATACTGGCCCAGGGCCAGTAGGTCCTGCGTATTTTAATCCCTGATGTTTGGCATATTTCAAAAGCGTCTCCAGTCCTCAGAACTTCTGGCCTGCTGACATGGTTATTGTCGACATCAGTCAAACAAATACACTCTTATTTTGCTTTCTTTGCCTGAAAGTAGATTTTAAAACTGTAACCTTTTAAAGGATATGGATATACTGTCTGTATATTTAACAGAAACTGTCCCTGATCACTAAATGAGCCGCGACAGTGGCGACACAAGAAAACCAACAAAGTGGTTGTGCGCCCAGCGCAGACTCAGATCAGCCCATCAGAGTCTTTGCATGGAGGTAGCTTAGGCCCTTAGCTACACTTTAAGTGCAAAGCAAAGACTGATTAGACTGGGCAAATGCCCAGGCTAATCTGAATCTGCGCTTTGCGCACTAGCATTTTGTTGGTTTTCTCGTGTTGTGGCTCAAATACTCTTTCTCATCCACAGCACTGTGAAATTATCCTAAATATCACCTCATACTCCGCTCCTACCCCCCGCCCCCCTCCCCAACCCCCACCAAGAGCTATGCTGTTTTCCCATTGTGAAAACCTTGCCTATGAAACCTAAATCATGGAAATTGTTTCTCTACAAGTGAACAAATTTATGCAAAGGTGGTACGTTCAGAGCCTCTGTTTGCCAGATATAAGTTTTATATTCCTGCATTCAAAGATTCATAAGTCGTTGGTTTTCATTATCAAGATGACATGCAGCACAAGAAAGTAGCCAGTCTATCCTATGCAGGCAGTGACTGAAATTAGCCTGAGCATTCCCGTCAACTTACCAGGTCCTTTGTAACCCTTTTGAAAGAATCCCTTGGAATGGAAAAAGATACAAAAGGACTGAGAAGGGTCTGATCAGACTGCAAAGAGGACCAGGCTTGTGTGTGGTGTCACTGTAAGGGATTTTGTTACATCAAGCAAAATGTATATTCCTCATGATTCCTGAATTACTGATGTTACCATATCTATTCCGCTATAATATGGGTTTTCTCGCTCCAAAATTATTCCAAACATGTAAACTGGTTTGGAGTTAGTCGGGAGTAAGTCAGTTATTAGATCAGTTTTCCTCTTCCAAACAAATCCCAAAAATCTAGATCCATCTTGTAAGATGGATCTAGATTTTTGGGATTGGGGATTGATTTAGAAGGGAAAATAAACGTCTTATCACCGAAAAAAAAACGATTATAGGAAAGACTGATCAGACTGCGGAGATATGCAAGAGTCTTCCACACAAATACACTATCTAAATATCTTTTAATTTTCATCTTGCAGGGGGCCTATTTATAAAACGACTTAAGTGGTTGCAATGCGGTTGCTAAGGCTAACTTTCTATGAAGAAGATTCCCTACAACTATGAAATTTGCTCTGGAGGAACATTCTGAAAAGGACTGTTCCTCCAGAGCAAATTTCATAGTTGTAGGGAATCTCCTTCATAGAAATTTAGCCTTAGCAACAGCATAGCAACATCTTAAGTGGTTCTATAAATACAACCCCAGTTCATATAAATTTCAACTTACTATAGTGGCACCAAAGCCGCTGAAGTCTTGATATGATCCTGAACTTCTTTTGTCTTTCCTACCAAACAGACATGTCTTCAGTTAGTAAATAATATATCAAGTGACAGGTATCAGAGCTCTATATAAGAGGGAGTATTTGGTGATAATTAGGGATAATTTTTGTTAATTCTGCGTAAAAACATGTTGTGACCCCTCATCTGAACCGTCTCGCAGAGACGGTTCTAACTATGGGTCACAGCACATGTTTTTATACAGTAATATGGAAAATATCCCTTAATTATCCCTGTTTCCCTTTCTTATCTGGTGCGCCGATGCGATGTGAGTTTTGGTAACTAAAGCAACTGGATAAGTTGTCTCAATACTTAGGACACAGGTTTTGATAAACTAAATGGATTCTTCCATCTTTTACCCCCAGTTTTCAAACAGCAGCAACTTTCCTGTTTTAGTGTTGTTGTTTTTTCCCTAAGGAAGCAAAATGTTTTCCTTCATGAGTTGACCCCTTTGAGAAGTGAGGCAAATATGACATTGACAAAGTTGCTTCCCCTAAAAAGTATCTGACCACCTCAGGCAGATACCATACTTCTTCAGTTGTAAAACGGAGATTTCTCTCTTCCAAAACAATCCCAACAAGAGAATCGATGGATGCTCAGCGAATGTGTGCAATAGTGAAATGGGTATCCTGGTGAAGGAGTAACTTTTTGTGTAAACTTAATACATTAAAAATGAAAAACAAACAAGAGCTTCGCAAGCGGCACATTATACGCCCGTTTTAGTGTCATGAAGGAGTTACACAATGAACAAGATTGTTTACAAAAAGATGGACAAGCATACAAACAGGGACAACAACTCTGTAATTAATGACTGCAACATTAAATATTTAACATATCAAATACTATTAGTATACCAAAACTCAGCTTCCAAGGTGGAGCGGTTAAGAATCTGAGAAATGGCAAAGTCAAACAAGGGAAATAACTAACAAAATAAGCAAACTAGAGTTACCATTCTTGATCATAATATATTCCCTTGACAATATACACATCACCATTAAGTTTTGTTAAAATATTTTAAACGGTTAAGGAGTTACAGGAATAAACAGGAAATTTATGCAAGGGCAAATAACTCAGAAAGTAAGTGAGCAAGCATTGTGGTTCTTGCTCATGATACATTGCCCTATTATAATACACATTCCTACAAAGTTTCATTAAAATATTTCAAAGGGTTAAGGAGTTACGGAGTGCATGGGAATAGCCTAAACAAGAACTGTCGCCTGACAGCATAGCTCGCCTGAATTGGTGCTTCCCCATCACACAGCCGCTATGGTGGTGTGGACTGCTATGCATAAAACTTCAGGCAAGCATGTCCATAATGAAAACACATCTATAAACAAAAGCTATCTCAGAAAAAAGTCTTAAAATAAAATTAAAATAAAAAAAAATGAAATGAAATTTCAAAGTCCACAAGCTTGAGGTAAAAAAAACTGACGGGTAGGGGGGGGGGGGGGAGGGGGGCTATGTGGACTGGTATGCATAAAACTTCAGGCAAGCATGTCCATAATGAAAACACATTTATAAACAAAAGCTATCTCAGAAATAAGTCTTAAAAGTAAAATTAAAATAAAAAGAAAATGAAATGAAATTTCAAAGTCCATGAGCTTGAGGTAAAAAAAACTGATGGGTAGGGGGGAAGTGGGCAGGGGGGGGGGGCTACTAGGATGTATCAAAACCCTGAACCATTATCTAACATCAGTCCAAGTATTAGTATCAACTGAGTCCATCATTGTGGCACTGTGAAATTATGTCTTCATAAATATAAAACTTTAACCAAAATCTTTAAGACAAAATTCTAAGTCGATGACCTTGACTTCAAGGTCATCCAGTGGGGTAAGTATAAGGTGTTTTGTAAAAACTCCAAAAAGAGTCTAACATCAGTTCAAGTATAAACTAAATCTCTGCAAAGCATTATGAATCAGTACGCAATTACAAAACTTTAAACAAGAGCTGTCGCCTGACAGCATAGCTCGCCTGAATTGGTGCTTGCCCATCACACAGCCGCTATGGTGGTGTGGACTGCTATGCATAAAACTTCATGCAAGCATGTCCATAATGAAAACACAAAAGCTATCTCAGAAATAAGTCTTAAAATAAAATTAAAATAAAAAAAATGAAATGAAATTTCAAAGTCCATGAGCTTGAGGTAAAAAAACTGACGGGGGGGGGGGGGGGGGGGGGGGGGGGGGGGGGGGGGGGGAAAGGCTAGTATGTATCAAAACCCTGAACCATTATCTAACATCAGCCCAAGTATTAGTATCAACTGAGTCCATCATCGTGGCACTGTGAAATTATGTCATCATTAATATAAAACTTTAACCAAAATCTTTAAAACAAAATTGTAAGTCGATGACCTTGACTTCAAGGTCACCCAGTGGGGTAAGTATAAGGTGTTTTTGTAAAAACTCAAAAAAGAGTCTAACATCAGTTCAAGTATAAACTAAATCTCTGCAAAGCATTATGAATCAGTATGCAATTACAAAACTTTAAAAAAGACAAAAATTTCCTAAGTCCCTGACCTTGACATCAAGATCACTGAGCGGGGTTGGGGTAGTACTCTGTAGATCTAACTCAGTGCAAATATAAAAAGAATTCATCTCTGGGTTCAGGAGATATGTGTCTTTAAAAAACTTTAACCAAAACATCCAATCAATAAAAAGACAATATTCTAAGTCCATGACCTTGACATCAAGGTCACAAAGGGGGGTGGGGGTAGTACCTTCGAAAACTTTAGACCAATATCTAACTTTAGTGCAAGTATCAAAGGAATCCATCCATGGGTTCAGGAGATATTGGGCTTTATAAAACTTTAACCAAAACATCCAGTCCAAAAAAAACACCAATTTTCTAAGTCCATGACCTTGACATCAAGGTCACAGAGTGGGGTGGGGGTGGTACCCTGTTAAACCTTAGACCAATATCTAGCTACAGTGCAAGTATCAAAAGAATCCATCCATGGGTTAAGGAGATATAGGTCTTTAAAAAACTTTAACCAAAACATCCAATTCGAACGCCGACGCGGACGCGGACGCTGACGCGGACGCGGACGCGGACGCCGTGGTGACAACAATAGCTCTTCCTGAACTTTCGTTCAGGCGAGCTAAAAAGACAAAAATTTCCAAAGTCCCTGACCTTGACATCAAGATCACTGAGCGGGGTTGGGGTAGTACTCTGTAGATCTAACTACAGTGCAAATATAAAAAGGATTCATCTATGGGTTCAGGAGATATGTGTCTTTAAAAAACTTTAACCAAAACATCCAATCAATAAAAAGACAATATTCTAAGTCCATGACCTTGACATCAAGGTCACAGAGGGGGATGGGGGTAGTACCTTCGAAAACTTTAGACCAATATCTAACTTTAGTGCAAGTATCAAAGGAATCCATCCATGGGTTAAGGAGATATTGGGCTTTATAAAACTTTAACCAAAACATCCTGTCAAAAAAAAAAACAATTTTCTAAGTCCATGACCTTGACATCAAGGTCACGGAGTGGGGTGGGGGTGGTACCCTGTTAAACCTTAGACCAATATCTAACTATAGTGCAAGTATCAAAAGAATCCATCCATGGGTTAAGGAGATATAGGTCTTTAAAAAACTTTAACCAAAACATCCAATCCGAACGCCGACGCGGACGCCGACGCCATGGTGACAACAATAGCTCTTCCTGAACTTTCGTTCAGGCGAGCTAAAAACTAATCAAAGGGAAGTTACTCCAAAATTAAGTAAGGGGGAGCAACCATTCTTATATGTGACTCAATGTCTTGCGATAATGCACATTGCTGTACAGTTATATCAAGATATTCCAAACAGTCACCAAGTTACGGTATGCACAGGAGTAGTATACACAAAAATAGCCTAAAAAAACTAATCAAAGGGATGTCACTCTGAGGAGAGAGCAACCGTTCTTATATGTGACATATCTTTGGGACTTCATACACATTGCTATGAAGTTTCAGCAAGACATCCAACACAGTTATCTAGTTATGGTGCACACAAGACTAGTCAGTAAAAAAATCATCAAAGGGACATAACTTGGAAACTAAGGAAGGGAAAGCAACCATTTTTGTACGCAACACATTCCCAAAACCTAATACATATTCCTACAAAATTTCATGAAGATACCTTTAAGGGTAACTGAGTTATGGAGCGTATAAGAATAATGAAGGAAAATCATCAAAGGGGCATAACTTGGAAACTAAGAAAGGGGGAGTAACCATTCTTGTACGTGACATGTTCCCCCAACCCAATACATATTCCTACAAAATTTCATGAAGATATCTCAAAGGGTTACTACGTTATGGGGCGTACAAGAATGTTGATGGACGGACAGACGGATGGACAGGGCCATGACATAATACCTCCGTTTTTTCAAAACGGGTGTATAAAAAAAGGAAAAGGAGGTAAAGGAAAGAGAAACCAATCTACTCAGTAACACATCTTTTTCATCTTTGGGAAATTACAGTAAACAATATTAAGAACAATAATGGTAACCAGGTAACCATCACAGTGTTCATGAAATGTAATCCATGCATTCTACAATGAAGGTTGATCACAACAAACACCAAAACTTCTTGTGATAGGATAATGTTCATTCTGGACAAGCAAAAATACTGGAAAAGTAGGAAGGGAGCTAACTCTGTAATGTCTTGTGGTAGGGTTATGATTCTTGTGCTCTGCACTTCCTCTCAGTGCCCTCTATCAATGTGTGAAGTTTCATTTAGCTCACTTCAATACTTACAGAGATATGCTCCGGACAAGCAAAATACTGGAAAAACTAGGAAGGGAGCTAACTCTGTAATAACTTGTGATACAGTTGTTCTGCACTTCCCCTCATTAGCCTTTATCAATGTGTGAAGTTTCACTGAGTTCCCTTTCATACTTTCAGAGATATGCCCCGGACAAGCAAAATACAGAAAAATCTAAGAAGGGAGATAACTTTGTAATTTCTTGTGATAGGGTCATGCTTTTTGTGCTCTGCACTTCTCCTCATTGCCCTCTATCAATGTGTGAAGTTTCGTTAAGTTCCTTTTTATACTTTCAGAGATATGATCCGGACAAGCAAAATACTGTAAAAACCTAGAAAGAGAGCTAACTTTGTAATTACTTGAGATAAATTTATGGTTCTTGTGCTATGCACTTTCCCCATTGCTCTCTTTCAGTGTGTGAAGTTTCATTGAGTTATCTCTAATACTTTTAGAGATATGCTTCAGACAAAGTGTGATGGACGGACCGACAGACGGGACGGAAGGACAAAGCGGCAACTATATGCTCACCTTTTGGGGAGCATTAATATCAAATTCTATCTTACAAAATGAATCTAGATTTTTGGAATTGTTTTGGAAGGGTTAACTCATTTCCTAGCAGAATACCGAAAATGGATTTAGATATCTGAGGTTATTCTAAAGAGGGAAAATCCTGTTTTATAGCCAAATAAATACAGTAAACAGATGACTCACAATTCTTCCTGTTTCTCTTCATGCTTTCTCTTCTGTCGTGTTAATCTGTGCTGTGGAAATGTGGGCATTAGCTCTGGATCACATGCTGCAAGAAAGAGACATATTTACACTCATCAACAATTTCTTTCAGTGAATCTATACTAGGCTGACAATGTTCATACATCCATGATCAACACTCATTCATGCTATGTTACGTGTAAGCAACGTCACGAATAATTCAAGAAGTTGACAGGCTGAGGTAACCTTTGATATATGTCATGTCACAGTGATGGCTGTTGATTGTCATAACCAAACATGATGGTTAACAACTACTCTCCATCCTTTCCTTGGCGATATATTAGTCAAAACTTCACAAATAAGTTACAAAATTGATATGAAAATATAGTATAAATATGAAAGATAAAGTTTATTTTTTGGAAGTTCATGGAGGTATGAACGCAATGGGTTCTGTGCAAAGTTTATGTGACACCCTGTCACTTACTTTGCAAATAACTTATTGAACTCATACTTCCATGAACTTTCAAAAAATACTATTTATTTCTTAAATGAACCACAACATGAGAACAGGTGTCTCACAGCACCTGGGGCATAGCTATACTCAATCTATGTATCAACACAGTTTGGTTAGATTATGGATCCTACATGTTTTATCCCACATTAACATTTGCCAGGTCTCGAGGAAGGTGTCTGACCATGTGGTAATTGTGGTGAGCAATAATTGCCAAGCTGGTGACTGTCTTCACTTGTGATTATTTAGATTCCCCAGGATACATAGATTGTAGATGTGAAAAGGGAAAACTCTGATCAGACTGCTTAGGTGTGTAGACTGATCTGAGTATTCTTTGCCATTAAGTACCTTATCTATAACACTCACAGATGATGATGTTTGCCACTGGGACATCTTGGGGTTGCAAACAGTAATTTTTAATTTGCAGTATGAATGTACGGAAAGAGCTATTGCACTACCCCCGGCATCAGCATTGGGAAATGTTGGTGTTACCAAAATGTTAAAGTTTTTATGTGATGGACAATAACCTGTCAGGTGAGCTATCCTGTATGTGGACAAGTCTTGTTTTCTAGTTTGCAAGCCTTGTACAGCGATCCAGAGGTTAACATCAAGGACATACATTTTGTATGCAACTGACTATAATATCCTAAATCAGAAACATACAGAAAAATACTTACGATGAGGTGGTTCTTTAAAATAAGAGCTGTCAAGGCAGTCTTCTGCACTTGCTCTGAAAAACAAGAGCAATGTCAGTGTCAAATTTCGGTTTGTAGTCAGGTAACAATGAGATGATGCGTCCATCAAGTTTCAATACTCTTGCCCTTATACAGTGTTATAAACAGAATGTGAATGTAGACACAAACGCCAGAAGTCAGACTTAAACATAAGTTCTCCTTTGCAAACTCTCAAATCAAGCTAAAATTTTCAAGTGGGTCAAAAGTTTTCAAGACACTACACAACCCACCTGTCATCACATCAAATCATCAAGCCATGTCTAGTCAGCCCATTGGCCTGATGAATGGCTGAAAGCTTGTATCTATATCATGGGTGAGGAGGGTACAAAAATCCATCCTGAGAGTCAATATTCAGCATCAAAAGGTTACAAAAAATTCCTAACCTGTGATGCTAAACAATTCTCCTGAGGGACTGATTTTTCTATCTGCACCTAATACCCATGAGTAAATACTTTTTCTTGTTTCTTGTACACCTTTTGATTTACAACGCTTGATTTTAAAGGTAGAACACGTTAAAGTGCATAAGTTTAGCACATGGGAGGTTTTTGAAAGAAGCTGATGCTATCAGCTACTGAGATTTGGTTCTTTTTAGTAAAATTCCTCTCTGTAAAACCAACATCACTTTACAACATAGATATGTGACTGCCTATATGACCAATATTATGACTGAATTTTTGCCTGACCAAGGTGAGATAACATGGGTGATATAAGAATTGTCGGTATAGATGAAACTGGCAAATATCCTTATCTGGTGTAAAGGGAAGATTTTTCAGCACTGGTGGAAATCACTGAAAAGCTGATCAGTTATACAAGAACTAAAAAATTTCTACTGATATGTATAAGAGTTAAATCTTCTCTTACCTTTTTCTAGGATCATACATGAACAACAGATTCAGCAGACGTATACCAGCATCAGACAGCCAAGAAAACTTATGTCGTAGATTGTTGTAACTGCAAAAAAGAAAGCAGTAAACATTTCAAAACATCACTATCTGACAAGTACTTACATAATACCATGATTTACATGTACTTGACAAAAACACCCATAAATTCCATGTTTAAAGTTAAAAATTTCAAATCAACTTCTTATTTTTAGCTGGATTCTTGATCTAAAATATTAATTACTTGAGCCAGCCCAACACTAAACAAGAGGTCCATGATGGACCTAAATCGCTCACCTGAGTTATAAGGAAATAATATGGAAGATCATCTATTTGATGATGGTTCAATTGGAGCAGTTTTGCACTTTCTAATCTATATTCTGACAAAGTTTCATTTAGATTGGATCAAAACTGTGCCCTCTAGAGTGTATACAATGTTTTTCTAAGATCTGACCTTGCAATCTAGTATTTGATAAAACATTATTCAGTTTCAAACTTGGTCTACATTTCATGAAGATACACATTCTAATAAAGTTTCATGAAGATTCAATGCAAAAAAGCCACAATTGTGTACACAAGGTTTTTCTATGATTTGACCTAGTGACCTACTGGTAGTTTTTGACCCGACAATACCCAGTTCCAATCTTGGCCTAGATTTCATTAAGATAATCATTCTGACAAAGTTTCATGAATACTGAACCAAAACTGTGCCCTCTAGAGCATACATAATGTTTATCTAAGGTTTGACCTGGTGACCTAGTTTTTTATCCAACATGACCCAGTTGCATCCTTGGTCTAGATTTGTTGGAGATGTACATTTTGACAAAGTTTCATTGGGAATGGAACAAATCTGTGCCCTCTAAAGCATTCACATGGTTTTTCTAAGAACTGACCTAGTGACCTAGTTTTTGACCTGACATGGTCCAGTTTCAAATTTGGTCTGGATTTTATAAAGATGAGCATTCTGACAAAGTTTCATGAAGATTGAACCATAACTGTGCCCTTCAGAGTGTACACATGGTTTTTCTAAGATTTGACCTAGTGACCTAGTTTTTGATCCTACTTGACTCAGTTTCAATCCTGGCCTAGATTGTAAACGGATAAACATTCTGACAAAGTTTCATGAAAATTGGATCAAACCTGTGCCCTCTAGAGTGTACACAAAGTTTTACTAAGATTTGACCTAGTGGCCTAGTTTTTGACCCCACATGACTCAGTTTCAATCCTGGCCTAGATTGTATATGGATAAACATTCTGACAAAGTTTCATGAAGATTGGATCAAAACTGTGCCCTCTAGAGTGTACACAAAGTTTTTCTAAGATTTGACCTAGTGACCTAGTTTTTGACCCCACATGACTCAGTTTCAATCTTGGCCTAGATTGTATAAGGATAAACATTCAGACAAAGTTTCATGAAGATTGGATCATAACTGTGCCTTCTAGAGTGTACACAAGGTTTTTCTAAGATTTGACCTAGTGACCTAGTTTTTGATCCCACATGACCCAGTTTCAAACTGGGTCTAGATTTCATTTAGATAAACATTCTGACAAAGTTTCATGATGATTGGATCAAAACTGTGCCCTCTGTGTCATTCTAAGATTTATTTCTATTTTTAGCTCTGGCGGCCATTCTGTTCAACGGAGTGGAACAGTTTTAGCAATTTTGGTTCAAGGCCATGAGTCAAACATCCCTGTGAAATTATTTTGAAATCGAGCTATTGGCTTCAGAGGAGATGTCGTTTTAAAGATTTTTCTATTTTTAGATTTCTATTTTTAGCTCTGGTGGCCGTTTTGTTCAGCGGAGTGGAACCGTTTTAGCAATTTTGGTTCAGGGCCATGAGTCAAACATTTCTGTACAATGTTTTTAAAATCGAGAGATTGGCTTCAGAGATGTCGTTTAAAGGTTTTTCTATTTTTAGCTCTGGCTGCCATTCTGTTCAGCGGAGCGGAACCATTTTAGCAATTTTGGTTCAGGGCTTGTGTGAAATTATTTTGAAATTGGCTGACTGGTCTAGGAGGAGATGTCGTTTGAAGAAATTGTTGATGACGGACGGATGGACAGACGCCAGACGACGGACAAATATTGATCACAATAGCTCACCTTGAGCACTTCGTGCTCAGGTGAGCTAACAAGACCTGTCCACGTATAGAACAGATCACTTAACAGCGCTTTTTCCATCTCATGAAAACTTTAACCAAAACACTGAATTCAGATACCCACAATGACGCTGACGCCAGGGTGACAACAACAGCTCTTCCTGTACTTTTTTACAGGCCAGTTAAAAAGAGGTCAACAGTAAAGACTCGCATCACTCTGGATATTCCTTCAGTCTGATTCAGCTTCCCTTTTTACTTTTTATAATGGCATTCATTACAACAGGACAATTCCTTATAATGTCATTTTGATTTGCATGAAATGGTTTTATTAATCCAAATATGCGTTCTATATAACAGCAAATTCCAAATTCAGTTTAAAATCATTTTGGGAACAAATGCTGTAATTGTAAAGAAGGTCCACTGAAAATGAGTTGTTACATGCAAAAAGGGTGCTTAATGCTTATGCAAACAGCCAAAGCTCAGATCAGCTTGCCCATATGGGCAGTCTGACCAGATCCTTTATTGTTTGCAAGCACAACATGTATGACCCCAAAAGAAATGAAGGCTCTCGTTAGATAGACTGCAGACTCACAGACTGGTTCCAGTCTTTGCTGTTTGCAGATATATTAATGCACCTTATTGCATAATACAGCTAATACATATTCATCAGGATCCAGACTTTGATGCAAGCAGGCAAGATTTACCTATGCTTCTAAATCTCAAGAAAGAATCAAGAGTATTTTATCAAAGAAACAAGCAAGTCAGAAATTCCAAACTTACGGCTGCTTTTTTAGTGTGACTTTCTCAATAGCTGGGAGACTTGAAAATCCCTGAAATGGCAAAGAATGCGGAGCTCTAGAAAAGATGGAGAATTTGATGATAATTAAGAATAATTTTTTTTATTTCTCAACGAAACCACATGTTGTGACCCCTCATCTGAACCGTCTCGTCGAGATGGTTCAGATGAGGGGTCACACCATACGTTTTTATGCAGGATTAACAAAAATTATCCTTAATTATCACCAAGAACTCCCTCTTATCTAGAGCTCTGGAATGATATGTAAAGTAGGTTCCACTTACTGAAACTTCCATATTTAAGTATTAAACTTGTTTGAACTTATAACCTTTTGTTGAAATACTGTTCACCTGTGTATATTAAATTAAAGCAAAACTTTCACATTTCCTAATTAAAAAATCTCACTTTGTGCATAAGTAAAACCTGGTATTTTAAGATATTCTGACACACTGCTGTACATCAAAATTATCTTTTTCAAATTTTAGGCTAATTACACAGCCGTTGCTAAGGTGTTCCAAGCAAGCAGGGGTTCAAATACCCCCTGCTCATGTATATCCCCAGCCGTATCAATGCCTAATAAAGTCAAACTTAAAGACACTTTTGTTTACTGGGTGCCATAATCATATTAGCCAACGGTCCAGTTAAAATATTTCATCAAAATAAAAATCCCTCATAAAGGTGATGACAAAACCATGAATTGGTTGTGCACACACGATGTGTCTTAAGTCAGGAGTGACACTATATAAGGAGGATTAACTTCGACAGTGTCATTCTTGTCTTGCTGTGGCACTATGGAGCTAGTCCATGCAACCAGGGAGACGATAAACACCTAAACACGAACGAACGGTGTCATTCTGTCTCTTGATCACATAGTGTCAACATCTCCAGCCAGCCAATGAAATTATTACAACTGGTAATTCTGGTGCACTGATTGAATAATTTTTCACACCTTTACCTGTACAGGTAACCTATGCTCTTCCTGGGAACCGGACCCCGCAGAGAAGTCCTGTCTTTAAATAGTAGAGAATAAATATCCATAACAAAAACCATCAACACATGTGTCAAAGACAATTTCTCAGAGCCCCAGTACCTCAGTGGGTTAAGCACTGGCTTGCTGATCTAATGGCCCCCGAGATTGATTCCTAGAGGGAAAAATCTTTGTGATGGTAAACAGGGTTCCACTGTACACAGCCCTTCATTATCACCCTCCCATCGGCCTGACTGAGATACTGTTGAAAAGTATGTAAAATCACAAGTCATCCGTCCATCCATTGAAGACTAACTGAAGTAAAGATAACAAGACCTGTCCGCATACAGGATAGCTTGCCTGCAGTGCCTTGCCCATCACATAAAAAACTTTAACGTAAAACTTTAAAGTGTGACGCCCACGCCCACATCCAAGTGACAACAATAGCTCTCTGTACTTTCAAACAGGCAAGCTAAAAATGAATATCTCTCCACATACTTACTGGCCATATAGTATCATTTGGTGTTCCAAACATTTCTATGATGAGTTCTAGTTGATGTATCTCTGTGTTTCCAGGCAGTAATGGTTTGTGGGCCAACAATTCTCCCAGGATGCAACCTGCTGACCTGTAACAGTGAAGTACCAATATTAATCTACCGTAGAAACTCTAAGTATTGGGACATATAGGTTTGAGCAAACAGTGCAGACTCAGATTAGACTGCTCCTTGAGGAGCAGTCTGATTAGGGTCTACACTGTTTGCCATTCCATATGCATCTTTTACACCCATTAATGGATTGAAAAAACAAACTGTATCGTATTTAGGAAAGATTCTGTATTTTTTAAAGATTTTTAGCACCTTCCCCATCACATTAAAAGTCTTAACCAAAATTGAATACAATGTGACATGCTGGTGTGGATGGGATGCCAGTGTAGGTGCAGAGACTGATACCAATGCCATATAGTGAGTACAATATCTCTTCCTTTACTTTTGTAAGTTGCGCTAAAAAGTTGATCTTGAAAATATATTCACTAAACAGTGATCAGGCCACACATACATGTTTTTTTCTCTTCAAGAACATTTTTATTTCCTTGGACGACAGTGTTAACACTGTATAAGAAGCACTAATATCTAAGCCACAACACAACAAAACCAACAAAGTGGCATGTGCACCCAACAAAGACTCAAATCAGCCTGGGCATCTGCCCAGTCTGATCAGATTCTTTGCTGTGCACTTAAAGGGTAGCTAAGGGTCTAAGCTAGCTCCATGCAGACAGGGAAGACTCTGATCAGACTGGGCGGATGCCCAGGCTGATCTTAGTCTTTGCTCAGTGTACATGCCACTTTGTTGGTTTCGTTGTGTTGGGGCTCATTCTAATCCAAGCATCAGGGTCTACACTGTTTGTCATTTAATCTGCATCTTTCAGACACATTACTGCACTAAAAAAACATCTGTTGAATATTTAGGACTTAACAGTATTTTAGGTGTCCCTATTTTTTAGAATTTTTACACCAATAATATTTACATTACTTACCACATATCTACACCTACAGATTGTTCTTTGGCACCTAGTAATAACTCTGGAGCTCTGTACCTATAGAATAAAATGGGTTCCAAACATTAACCCTTATTGCGCCAAAAAGCAGACGACAAAATTTATGTCTGCAGAACTTCAAAAAGTGTTTCGTCCAAGTGATATCATATTGAGAATTTGAACACTAGAGACCAAACAGTGTAGATTCAGATGAGGTGGCTCATTATGAGCCACCTCATCTGGATCTACACTGTTTGCAAATTTAACTATTTTAATTTTTGGCCCTTTAAGGGTTAAGATATTTTCTCTAAAAGTAGTTGAATGAACAAAGGTAAATGGTAAAGGTTTCCCATACCCTTGTAGCAGGACTGACAGTGATTTTCAGCAACAGCATTTCAGTTATATCCTGCCCATAGAATGGAGAAAATGAAGGCTGTGTGCAATGGAACAATGTTTATGGCTGGAAAGAATTCTGCCTCTAGCATGAGCTTGCTTAGCAGGCCAGCACTTGACGCTTTAATCCTTGTAATGCTGAACCCGGATATATCCGGGTTTAAAGGGTAGGTCACTTTGAGAGCTTGTCAGGCACGCTACACATCAAGTACACCCCATCAACTGCAGCTGTCCTATGAAAGAGAGACTCAGCTTTCTAATAGAGCAAGATATTCCCTCATCACTGGTATTCGAGATTTGTAAAAACCAAACGATTTTCTCGAAACTAGACTTCATCCGTCTATATTTTTTCTCTTGAACAATGCTCAGCAAGAACACTGGGTCCCTGACAAGCAATCAGTTTCTGCCTATAAAGCATACACTAAATGCTAATATATATGTACTGTATTCTTTCTTTCTTTTTTTAAGTGTCTATGTCAGTTCCCGGTTTATCATGTGACCTCCAAATACACAGGTCATGTGTCTCCTGGTAACACACTGATTATTATAAGGCATCCACTGACTTCATGAATTTGAATTATAGTAATATTATGACATCATCACCACATGTATAACAAGGGTAAAACACCTACCACTACACAGAGTTGCTTGCCCATCATAAAACAAAATTGAGCTGCGGCATGAGAAAACAAAACAATGTGGTTGAGCGCCCAACGCAGACTCAGATCAGCCTGGGCATCTGCCCAGTCTGATCAGAGTCTTTGCTGTCCTCATGGATGTAGCTTACATTCTTAGCTACCCTTTAAGCGCCTAGCAAAGAGTCTGATCAGATTAGGCAGATGCTCAGGGTGACCCGAGTCTGCGCCGGGCGCACAGCCACTTTGTTGCTTTTCTCATGTCGCCGCTCAAATTCTTTTGATTTGTGTTATATGGCCTGTCTGTGGGTTGTCATGAGCTCACTATACTACTTTTACAGATAAATCAGGAAACTCTACATAAGTTTATGCAACTCAATCGAGGTAATGAAAATGAAAAAAAAAACAATACCTATGTCTTGCTTTCTGGTATTGTGAGACAAAAAAACACTAAGCAAAAACTTCCACAACGAGTGGGATTCATATGCCAGTGCTGACAAGGATTTTTGCAAAGACATCAACACTAACATGCAACAGCTCTTTTAGTGCTTATATAAAGGCAAATTAAAAGTTACAGGACTCACATCTACCAGTTCTTAATAAAATAATGTCTTTTGTAGAAACCTGAAGGTCCTCCACATTTTAAGCACAATCAATAACATGTTCCTAGCCCTTAAACAGTACATGTATAAATATACCATACAGTAGAACTTCATTGGCTTGAACAGGCTTGGAACCCAGCCAAGGGTAGTTCTAGCCATCCAGGGTTAGTTTCCATATAAAGTGACCTCTAGGGACCAAGAAAAGAGTTCTAGCCGGGCAGGATGAACGAGTCATCAGGGTTCGAGTCACTTAAGTTCTACTGTATTTCAAAATTATTACCATAATGTAACAACACAAGGAGTCATTGGTTTTAATGGCACTTCATACTTCCTTGCCAGTCCAAAGTCAGCTGAAAAAAATTGATAATACATAAGTGAGTATAATATACTTTGTGATCCCTCATCAGAATCAGCTCGGCGAGAAGAGGCGAAAAGAAAATGTTCCCCTTAAAATTGTAACTACTGGCCTTACATGACAGGCTGGAAAAAGAAACTTTCCCATAAATTTAAGAAATAGATTCTTGCTTACAGTGATCTGTTGTGATATATCACTGGTTGGGAGGTCAGTCATGAAGTGGATATATCACGAGCACAAAGCGCAAGTGATATATTCACTGACGACTGACCGACAACCAGTGATATACTGGGCAAAAATCACTTGTTAGCAAGAATCTATTTCGAGTCTAACACAAAAGAAACTACGAAAACACAAGTGTTTCCTTCACGTTTTCCGCCATGATTATATTAAGAAATTGAACCAAAGACTTTCACTGCAACAGAAGTGTTTACATGTATTTTGTAAGTTTTTGATGTGAGAAAATGATGTTACACCATCTATCCTCATGGAAATGAAAATTGATGTCACCAAACGAATCAAAATGACGTCAGAATGGCACTAAATAACCTCACGCCAATCCGCCCAGTGATTTGTCACGAAATATATCACTAGATTTTACCATTGGCTATATAGGCGAGCAGTGTTAGAATGTAGCTTTAAGGTCTGCTTCACCTTAGTAATGCCAGGTAGTTTGTATAAAATTACGACTTTATAATTCAATTGGTAACCTTTTTCCTATGGTTAAGAAAATAAGAATTTGGCATAAGGCAGTGCCTCGTCTATCAGGGCACAGTAATAAAGCAGAACTAAACCAGAAAACATGACAAAAGTTGATGCCAGCACCAACACCAGAAAAGTAATACTGTATTAATCCTATTAAACGCCACCAGGGAGCTTGCATTTTACGACAGGGGGTGTTAAATAGATCATAAAATGTAGTAAATCAGACATTGCCAAAATACCTGTAACGAATAGTTTTAAGGTGAATGGGTATACTCTCAGGGGAAGCAACTCTATTTTTTTTGCCTCCCTTCTCAGTAGGGGTCTACTCTCAAAGGAAAGAATTTGCTCTTCTAGGAGCAAATATTTTTCTTTAAGAGTTGACCCTATGTCAAAGAGCTACCTCATCCAGAGAAGCAAACAGAAATTTATGCAAGTTGACGTAAAATTCTTTTCGGAAAAGAGGCAGGGGACATTTATTAGACCAGCGTGTTAATTAGGAGTAATCTGTTACCTTTATCTTCCATTCTGCCAGTGGTAGGTGAGATGTACCATATTAATCCTATGAAATGACCAAGGGATGTTGCAGTTTACAAAAGGTGGGGGGGGGGGCATTATCTAGAGCCTAAAGTGTTATAAATCAGCAACTGTCAAATACCTTAAATACACAGTACATGTATTAAGGTGAATGGGTATACTTGCAGAGGAAGCAACTCTACTATTTTTGCCTCCCATTTAGGTAAGGGTCAACTCTTAAAGGAAAGAATTTTCTCCTCTATGAGCAGATTCTTTCCTTTAACAGTAGACCCCATGTCAAAGAACTACCTCATCCAGAGAAGCAAACAGGATTTCATGCAAGTTAGTTTAAACAATATTTCATTCAAATAAATCAATACAAGTATAGTAACACAATAGACATACAGCGGGTTTAGATTTTATAACAAGCTTTGCAACTTATACACATCTTCTCCCGAGAAGAAGGGAGAAGATACATGTATAACATTATTTCCGAAAAAGAGGCATGGGGCCTTTATCAGAGCAGTGGAATTCATTAGGATTAATATGGAAAATTACCATTTGGACTTACCAATTTTTATGCAGCCTTTGTCTGTCATTAACAGGTTTGACACTTTCAAATCTCTGGTAAATAAAATCAGACAAGTTTATCTGAGATTCAATAAATTAGAAAGCATACCTAATGGTACAGACAACTCTTGATATCTGGAAGTAAAAGTTCATCCCAAACTACTGATATCTCAAAGTAAATTTTCTGGTCCAATTTACTTGAGATATCAGTTGTTTGAGATAACAGGAGTTGAAATGTAAATAAAAATATGAAATGTAAACCAAAATACTGTATTTATGTTCACTGGGACAAAAGTTCACCATTTTCCAATTATAGACACAGTCACAAGTATTTAAGTTTGCAAACTTCTCATGCTTTCCTATTATTCCATTTTCCCCGATATTTAAGTTTTTGCATTTATGTTGACTGCGAAAATCTAACACATTAGAACACCACTAAAATTTGTACAATTAGGGTATATTCTTTGATATACGAGGTACAGTTTTCGAGATAGTAGACGTAGACTGTATTTGCCTCAGACCAGCTAGCATGCAAGTACAGTCCAGGCAGGGCTTGTGCAGTTTATCCCTTGCAGATTAAAACAGACTGGCACAAAATGTTTCTATTGCACTGATTCCTTGTAATGGAGACACCAGTTCAACCAAAGGTGGAACATCTATTTGCAAGACATCTCAAAGCATTCCAAAAAAAAAGAGTCTATTGCAGAACCTGCCTATCTCTTAGACCTAAGAGATAGGTTCTGCAATAGACCATTTTCAGAATGCTTTGAGATATCTTGCAAACAGAATATTAAGATATTCAATATCTGAACTGGAGTCTGCTTAGTGAAACTCTTGACATAAATATTGGGATTACAAGCTACTTGCATGGGCATGTGAGGTAAGGATAAAACTGCCTTATCAAACTGGAAAAGCTTACATGTGATGCAGAAATCAAGACACAGAGGTAATGTGCCTGTAAGGGTTTCATACTGAGGGACTCTGGCTTTCTTAAATAAGCATGGCTCATGTTCATAAGGTACTGCAGACATACTCCACTATTTAGAAGGTGTATAAAAAGAAATTTGTTACGGTACACTGGCAAAAAGTGCAGGCAAAGATTTTGCAGGCCTGATCAGGGTTTAGATTACAGGCCAACTTCGTTGTGTCAAACTTGCTTATCGCGAAAACCCTGCTAGTGTCGAAGTGATCTCCCATTCCCGAACATTCCCCCCTATACAATATTGCATTTCGACCTCCGTTGTGTCGAACTCGCTTATAGCGAAAACACTGCTGTATCGAAGTGATTTTTGATTCCCCTCCGACACTTTCCATGTGTTTTACCACTGTTTGTGTCGAAGTCAAAATGTGTATTCAGAAAAGTTCGCCGAAACGACGGAAAGAAAATGACGGCCATTTTGTGTAGACGTTTTGCGGTAATGAAAAACCTGCATATTTTTGTCTTTAAGCAAATTGGTACAAACATCGAACAATAACAATGAAAAAGAACGATTTACCGAACAATTGTCTTTAATTGATCGCAGTTCAATCAATTATCCCAAATTATCCAATAATTATCCAATGATTGCGTGAAACGATGCAGACATTGTTTTGTTGATCAGCTGTTTTTGTGTGCAAGTTAACTGACCTTGAACCGCGTATACGTCACAGGTCAGGTGCGTTCGATTGGAAAGTTCGGTCAATTAGGCGCCTTTGAAATTTGATTGAACAGTATTCTGCGGCGCTCTTTGATGCGGGCTATTAGTAACAATCCCGTTTTCAGTAGAAACAGTTTTACTACGTTCGTGCTGCACACGTTTTGTAGAAATACTGACTCTACGAAAGTTAAGATATTGTACATGTATAGAACAAAAATTTTGGTGACGTCACAATTGGCCTATCTCGAACTTCGGAAAACTCGAAGTGGGTTCTCCATTCCCTTGGAATTCCAGATATCGAAGTTGGCCTGTATTTTCATTAGACAAATGGGTATTTCTCCTTAAAATAAAACAAAACAGATTACAACAACTAAATCAGACATCCCATAATCAACGAATGTATTCATTCATTTTAGGACAGAGGAGTCCACCAGGCACAAAAGGGTTAAGTTATAAACAGGATTGTAATGACACCCCCACTTTCCAACAATAAATTTTCTGAATCAACCATATAAAACACCATGGAAAGCATAAATGCATACCTGTGAATAATGTAATTTTCATGTAGATATCTTAGGCCTCTAAATAACTGCTGCATTATACATTTAACCTATAAAGAAAAGAAAAAACATCTTACATGTACTTATATCAACCTTGCCAGAAAATGAAAACTTTGGCACAAAATAAGTCATAATGTGCAGGGGTTATACTAATAAGTGTGGTATTATAAGTATCTTTCATGGGTGTGAGGTGTGGATAGGAAAATCCGTCACGAGGGTCACTGTTCTGAATCACAAGGCTTGCCGAGTGATGTCGAACAGTGATCCCGAGAGATGGATTTTTCTATCCGCACCTAACACTCATGATAGATACTTTTTCTTGCATGTCACGTTTTGTTTTAACTTAAGAACTTGTTAAAATGCGTAATTCTAGCACTTGAGAGGTTTCTATAAGATTTTGAAAAAGTGCCACTTTTAACGACCGCCATTCAGTTGTTTACGTCAATGTCTGTTGTGCATACGCTGATGTCATTTTTGCAATCTTCTTGACATCATCATCTAAAACTCCAACGTCACTTGACGACGCAGATATGTGACCTCCAATACAACCAATGCATTGAATGCTCGTGATTTTATCAAGTCCTGGGTGAGATAACATGGGTGAGATAAGAACTGTAGGTAGTGGAAACACACAGATATCCTTATCCCGTGTGCAAGAAAAAATAAACCATGGTTTCTGCTGGAGATTGCCCACTAACTGATGCTTGTGGATTATCTCCTCATTAAGGTGAACAACCATGATGTAACAATACCACAAATCATGAACCATTTTCCCTTCCAAAACAATTCCAACAAGAGGGCCATGAGGCCCTGAATCGCTCACCTGAACAATTGGCAAGGTGGCTTTTACTTATCATGTCTGAAATTGTCAAAATATGAGTTTTGGGTCAAAAGTCAAAGAATGACCATGACCACTTGTACTCATAAATCTTCATGTACTCATTAAGACAACCATATATACCATTTTTAGGCCAAAATCTTCAAACTTTTCATGAAATCTTATGTTCTAGCATTTTCCCATATTTGACCATGCCGCAAAAAAGGTCAAGGTAAACCCAAGGCCACCATCTGAACAGTCTTGGTGGTACTCTAGTACTCCATGCTATTTACCAAGTTTCAAGGCCATAGGTGTATTGGTTCTGGAGAAGAAAAATATTATCAAAATTTATACCATAAGTGGTAATGGCGGCCAAGTTGGTCATGTGACCTGGACCGTTTGAACAAATTTTCATTCAATCAACCCCTGGAGGCTCTATATGAAATGTGTTCACAATTGGCCCTTTGGCTTTTGAGGAAATGGTTGAAAATGTCAAAATATGAGCGATTTGGATCAAAGGTAAAAAAATGACCTTGACCTCTTGTACTCATAATTCTTCATGAACTCATTAAGACAACTGTATATACCAATTTTTTAGGCCAAAATCTTCAAAACTTTCCATGAAATCTTATGTTCTACCATTTTCCCATATTTGACCTTGCTGTAAAAAGGTCAAGGTCAACACAAGGTCATCATTTGAACAATCTTGATAGTACTCAAATACCCAATGCTACATACAAAGTCTCAAGGCCATCGGTCAATTGGTTCTGGAGAAGAAGATTTTTAAAAGTATTTACCATATATGGGCGTTGCGGCCATGTTGGTCATGTGTCCAGGACCGTTATGAACAAATTTTCATTCCCTCAACCCCTTGAGGCTCTATATGAAATTTGGTTTCAATTGGCCCAGTGGTTTTAAAGCAGATTGTTTGAAATTGTCAAAATTTGAGAGTTCTGGGTCAAGGTCAAAGAATGACCTTGACCTCTTGTACTCACAAATCTTCATGTACTGATTAAGATGATTGTATATGCCAATTTTTAGGCCAAAATCTTCAAAACTTACCATGAAATCTCATGTTCTAGCATTTTCCGATATTTGACCTTGCCGTACAAAAGGTCAAGGTCAACCCAGGGTCATAATTTGAACAATCTTGATAGTACTTGAGTACCCAAGGCTACATACCGAGTTTCAAGGCCATCGGTCTACTGGTTCTGGAGAAGAAGATTTTTAAAGGTTTTTACCATATATGGGTGTGGTGGCCATGTTGGTCATGTGACCTGGACCGTATGAACAAATTTTCATTCCCTCAACCCCCGGAGGATCTATATGAAATTTGGTTACAATTGGCCTAGTTGTTTTTGAGGAGATTGTTTGATATTGTCAAAATATGAGAGTTCTGGGTCAAAGGTCAAAGAATCTTGTACTCATAAATCTTCATGTAGTCATTAAGATGACTGTATGTACCAATTTTTAGGCCAAAATCTTCAACAGTTTCCAAGATATCTTATGTTGCAGCATTTTGCCATATAAAAGCATAAGGAAGCAAATTTGATCGTACTGTAAAAAAGGTCAAGGTCAACCCAAGGTCATAATTTGAACAATCTTGGTAGTACTCGTGTACCCGATGCTAAATACCAAGTTTCAAGGCCATCGACCTATTGGTTCTGGAGAAGAAGATTTTTTCAGGTTTTTACCATATATGGGCATGGCGGCCATGTTGGTCATGTGACCAGGACCGTTTGAACAACTTTTAGTTCCTAAGGTCCCAGGAGGCTCTATTTGAAATTTGGTTACAATCGGCCCAGCGGTTTCAGAGGAGAAGTTGTTTGAAAGTGTGGACGGATGACGGACGGACGACGTACGACGGCCAACGGAGCCTTACCATCCTATAAGCTCCGCCGGAGCCGCTGGCTCAGGTGAGCTAAAAATGTAGGTTCCACTTATACAAACCCATCTTACAGCAGAATTTCAAAAGATTTACTTAAGACAACTTTAGATATTTGGGGTCATTCTACAGAGGGGAAAATACTGTTTTATAGCCAAATAAATATGGTAACAAGTCTTTAGTACAAATGAAAACTACAGCAACTCATTTCAGACTATATCATTGCATTCTGCCAGGGTCCAAGGTTATATAACTTGAGAATATTCTCAAACTCAAAATAAAGCACACTGATTGGCTGCTTCCGAGCATATGCTCGGAAGCAGCCAATCAGTGTGCTTTATTTTGAGTTTGAGAATGTACTCAAGTTTTATAACCTCGGTGCCAAGCTTCAGCCTTTTTCGTTCCCATAAACCATGTATATATATTAAGGACTTAATGGGTATATAATTTGTGACTCCAGCTTAACTGCATGGATGTTCAGGCTGGTCTGGATCTTCCCTCTTAGCACAGACCTTTTATGCATATCATAGACTACGATCTTGGATAAGCATTTCTTACCTGAGTTTCAGAGAAGGGAGATGGCATGTTGTCTAGCAAGGATGCAAGGTCCTGCTCACAGTACTCCATTACAAGAAATATACTGAAAACAGATATTGAGGAAAAGCAACAGATGAGAACAGTATTCATACAGGTCTAGACAAGAAGTGTTTTGGAGGGATAACTCTGAGGTATTTTTTCTTATTTTTTACTTTTCAAAAAAAACATATGTTGTGATCCCTCATTAGAACCACCTTGGCAAGATGGTTCTAATGAGGGGTAACAACATATGTTTTTATGAAGAAATATGGAAAATTATCCCTAAATTACCACTTTTACCCCTTCTTATTGGCAGAATAGATGACACAGATTGGTTTGATAATTTATTTTTTTCTGCTGAAATACACATAGCAGCATCAGCTAGGTCTTCTCACAGAGGTGATGCTTACACGATGTTATGCTCTAATATAGGGGTCAACACAATTTTCTGTGCATTTACATCTACTGGGACCCATGGAAGGTGTTGAAAACCTAAACCTAAAAGGGAAGGGTTTCAATACCTCCCAAGGGGCTCAGCCAATGCAAATGAAACAGGAAATCAGGTCTGATCATTCTAATATGTTGCGTTAAGACTATTCAAAAACACATTATTTGTAAAAGCTCAGTAAAGGTCACTTCAAGGACACGTGATAACGTAATCATGAAATAACATGTGTCATCATGTATGCTACTAATGCTGATGACAGATT
The DNA here is from genome assembly GCA_963989385.1 of Ctena decussata. NCBI lineage: Eukaryota > Metazoa > Mollusca > Bivalvia > Lucinida > Lucinidae > Ctena > Ctena decussata. The sequence continues at coordinate 34,691,691 of OZ022503.1, forward strand.
TTGTCATGCCCCAGGAATGCAAAATTGCATGACACAGGGGCTGACAAATCAAAAAAAATTCCACTTGCCCACAGGACAAGTAAAAACAAAATTCACTTGTCCGGCAAAAAAAAAATGCTTGCCCAGATTTTTCACACACACACACAAACAAAAAGTTACCCTTCTGTACCACAGGAGCTTGACGTTGGTTATATTTTTTTAAAGGAGTCGCCTCCAGCTTATAGAATATAGTAATAATTATTAATATTATCATAGTAGGGACAAACCCTTTAAGAAAAAAAATATTCAAGGTCAAGCTCCTGTGTTCTGTACAATCATACATTCCCTAAAATTTGGAAATCTTGTCTGAGCAAAGAGTTTTAGAGTATAGACCATTAGTAGACAAAGATGTTGGCAGATAGTGTAGACCCTGCTCAAATTGCATAGGAGCAGTCTGATCAGTGTCAACTCTGCCAAGTATAATTACACTTTGATCCAAATATGGTAGGAGCAGTCTGATCAGGGTCTACTCTTACTGCCAAGCATTACTACACTTTGATCCAAATACGTTAGGAGCAGCCTGATCAGGGACTACTCTGGTGGCCAAGCAATTTTACACTTTGATTCAAATACGTGCGGTAACTGTGGAAGCCATTCCTTTTATCTTTATAGCATACACTGTCCAGGTGACATTTAGCAAGAAAAAAGCATGCTTTGTACTGGTTGACTCAGGTCGTTTGCACTTTACATCAAAGGATACCGGTCTCCAAATAGATTACCATAAAAGTTCTGAATATTGAGACATATGTCTGTGCAAACAGTGTAGACCCAGATCAGAATATGAGCAGTCTGATCAAACTCTACACTGTTTTGCCATTCTGCTTTCATCTGTTAGATAAAAAAAAAAAAAATATTGATTTTTTAACTGTTCGGGTGTCCCAATTTCTAGAATAAAGATCGCTTTGTAGATCAAACAGTACCGACCTGTCTAGACTCTGTATTTTGACTCAAGCTCATCATGCATCCGAGAAGAAAATTCATTGGTCAACGGTCCACATCTAGTTGTGAAATTTCGCTAAATGATTGACAGGTGTCGCAAACACCGTCAGTAACCATTACACCGGATTAACGGATGGGTGACAATAAACAAACTTTCAGTAACTAAAGGTGAGAAAATCATGATAATTATAGCTGTAAACAGCAGTGCGGCTGTCTTTTTGAACACGCTTACAGTTATTTATTCCAAATTTTTATGTGTTGGGGATTTTCTTTTACTTGCCCGGCCGGGCGTCGAGCTGGAAATAGCACTTGTCCAGCCAGATTTGGAGCTTGTCCCGGGCGTCCGGGCAATGGATTTGTCAGCCCCTGATGACAGGCCTATAACAGCACAAACACTGCCTTATTAAAACATCAATTTTAACATCTTAAAAATGCAGCTTAAAATAACTGACCAATAGTTGTAGATACTGTTTCGGTGAGTTTTTTCATTTGCAAATGGTGCATCAGAATTTTCCAATATCATTACCAGAAATAGGATCAATCATAAAACTGTGTCACCTATTTGCATTTGTTTGTTTTGTAGCAATGCAAGGATCATCATTAGTTTCGTAACATCTCTGTTTATTGTTACTAAAAAAGCTTATATCAATAATTGTTATATCATATTGACAAAGCCGTTAGCGGTCTAGTCTAGCAAATTTTCTAATGGTATGACTCATACATAATATATTTATAGGTTATTGAATTTATATTGGGAAATATTCGGCACGAGTTCATATGGCGAAGGACGCACAACTTAGTGCGTCTCTGCCATATGAACGAGTGCCAAATATTTCACAATATAAATTCAATAACCTTTTTATTATATACCCTTATCATTTATCAGCTAGTTTCAGCTGTGCTGTCTACATAAGAAATCAAAATAAATATTGGCATATCAATCCGCAATTTCTTGAAATTTGAAATATCATGATGCAGTTCAGTGTCTTCATACGTGCTAAAAGCCACGCCCAACAGTGCGAAAGTGAATATGACGTTATAGAATCATACGTGACGTCAGTAAACAAACTTTGACGTTACCAAGAAGTGGGCGCCATTTTCCAGTTCTACTCTCTGCAAATCTTCGGAAATTCTCCATTATTATTCCCAAATTATGCCGTAAAAGATTGACAGATCAAAGGTAAATCAGATTTAGTTGTCTTCTATGCAATTTATACAGCGAAACTGGCAGCAGTGTCATCATTTTACTCGGTTTTTGATTGCAGTCGACAACAAAATGCCTGCCACACTTTTATCCTCTCAAAACAAAAGTAGTTCTGGTGAACGTGACTCCTTAACTCCGTGCAATATGCACTTGACTCCGTGCAATATGCAAAAAATATTGCACGGTTACTCCAATGTAAAGTAAATGGGGATCTTTTTAGGTATACAATAAACATGCATATTTGGCCTCAGAAAACATGTAGAAACAGCAAAGCAATTGTTATCAGCACCCTTCACATATATCGTAAAATAATTCTGAGTACTGAGACACAGTCTGAGCAAACAGATCTGACAGGGTCTACACTGTTTGCATCTTTTAGGTTCACTGCTGCATTGAACTAAACAGTTCAAGTTTTAGGACACATATGGTAATCATTTTAGGTGTCTCAATTTTTAGAATGTTTACGGTATTACCTGTCTAAACTCTTTCCTACGACCACTTCTTTTAGCTGTACAATATTCTCATGGCGCAGATTCAGTAAAATATTGATTTCTCTCAGTCCACTAACTGGGATACCTGTAACATACAAAAAGAATACCATGCCGGTTTCTTATGTTGTTCTGTTTATCTGGTGAGATCAGAAAAAGGGTTGCCACTTATCCTCCACTTCAAAATTCCCTGACTTTTCCCTGATTTTCCCCTGACATTTCACTTTTCCATATCCTTTTAACAGATCCATATGTTAATTTTACACTTTACTTTAACAGTGCTAACTGTATCTATTGGAAATTGGGGGTTGCTCTTAATAAGGGAAGAATTTGCTCCCCACTTATCCTCCACTTCAAAATTCCCTGACTTTTCCCTGATTTTTCCCTGACATTTCACTTTTCCATATCCTTTTAACAGATCCATATGTTAATTTTACACTTTACTTTAACAGTGCTAACTGTATCTATTGGAAATTGGGGGTTGCTCTTAATAAGGAAAGAATTTGCTCCCCACTTATCCTCCACTTCAAAATTCCCTGACTTTTCCCTGATTTTTCCCTGACATTTCACTTTTCCATATCCTTTTAACAGATCCATATGTTAATTTTACACTTTACTTTAACAGTGCTAACTGTATCTATTGGAAATTGGGGGTTGCTCTGAATAAGGAAAGAATTTGCTCCCCACTTATCCTCCACTTCAAAATTCCCTGACTTTTCCCTGATTTTCCCCTGACATTTCACTTTTCCATATCCTTTTAACAGATCCATATGTTAATTTTACACTTTACTTTAACAGTGCTAACTGTATCTATTAGAAATTGGGGGTTGCTCTTAATAAGGAAAGAATTTGCTCCCCAGGGAGCAAATTTTCCTTTATTAAGGGCAAACCCTAGTTAGGACGAAGATGTGACTGGACTATCTCTCTAGAAAGTACACCCTTAGATATATTTACTGTCACCATTAATTTTCAAATTTCCTGCCTTTTCCCTGACTTTCAAGTCCTTTTCAAATTTCCCTGACCAACCACAAAATTTCCAGACGTTTCCCTGACCTGGAAAAAAAAATTGTTTTCCAAACGTTTGTCCCTGACCATGGCAACCCTGAGAAAACTGGTAGCAATGACTAGCCATTGCATGTTTTTGAGTCAATTCTGATAAACATGATATCAAAAGATATAAGATATATATATAGGTAGTTAACTTTGAAATAAACAAGAGGATGAAGCATTTTGTTCCTAAAGAAGTGAAGCCTTTCCATCAAGAGTTGGCCCCCTCCCCAGCCCCTTCCCCCATTGAGAAGGGAGACAATAATGAAAATGGCAGAGTTGCTTCCCCTGAAAGTAAAGCCAATCTCTTTCATGAAAAAAGCCTACTGGGAGTTCTGCCAAAATTTATATGCTTACCAACCACTCAAGAAACAGAGCTCTAGATAAGAGGGGTATTTGATGATAATTGAGGGATATTTTTTTTTTATTTCTCATTGAAACCATATGTTGTGACCCTCATCTGAACCGTCTCCCCGAGACAGTTCAGATGAGGGGTCACAACTTATGTTTTATATGTTTTTATATAGTATTAACAAAAATGATCCCTAATTATCTCCCAATACTCCCTCTTAGCTAGAGCTCTGAAGAAATGACTTATGTCATGTGAAAACATATCATATGCAAATAAAGAAGACTCAGATCAGCCTGCACATCTGTGCAAAGTGATCAGTGGTCACATTTCAAATTTTTGATTTGCCAGTAATAATCAATTAAAGATGAAAAAAGGGAAGACTCTGATCAGACTGCATGTATGTGCAGATATGTCTGTGGCTTCCCTGTTCCCACACCCCAAAAGGTACTTTTCATGGTATAAGATATCAATGTAAGTCATGAGAAAAGCTGCTTCATGAAAGAAATAGAGGATCTTGCATGAGTGCTCATGTATTATTAAAGTTATCAAACGAGTTGGGGAAAAAGATAAGATGCAAGGCTATGCCGAGCATCTTATTGTTTTTTCTCAGCAAGTTTAATAAATTCAATAATACAAGAGCACCAATGCAAGATTCTATATCTCATATGACACTAAAATCACCTTTTAACAGCAAAGCACTAACTAAAACACCACCATTTCGCCATTCGAAAACGGGATGTTCTTACAACCTTACAACGTAATTTGCATATGTAATCCACTATATTTTAATGCATAGCTTTATCACACTCTCAGATACAATGTCATATGATAAAAGCTGAATAAAGACATGTGCCAACAGCGTAAACTCTGAGCAGTCTACATGTACGCAGTCTCCAGTATTTGGGCCCTGAGGAATTCTTGTGTTGAGGAGTGGCAACTTTGGTAAGACTACATGAAAGTTTAATATGTTCCCACATGTCCTTGGCCTATTTTTCTTGTGGCCCATTTCAAATAAGAAGACATACCATTCTTCTCTCCGATCATCCTCATTTTCTTCAAGGCAACAATTGTTCCAAACCTCGTATCTCTTGCTTTATCTGTAAATAAAATTCACAGGCTTTCACCCTTACAATGCAAAAAAGACAAAAATTCGTCTGCAAAATAAAAATTAAGTCTGCAAAATAAAACAAGAGGGCCATGAGGCCCTGAGCCGCTCACCTGAGTAAAAAGGTCAAAGGTAAAATGAGGATCATCAACTGAACAAACCTGATAGTTTGAAACTGTCAAATATGTCCACAACATGCATGCAAAGTTAGAAAAAGATCCATTGAAAACTGTAGAAGTTGATTACACAAACTCTAAACCACAAAGTGTGACGAACTGATGGACAGATGGTCAGACGGCAGACAGGGGCAAATCTTAATGCCCCCTGACTGTCGTCATGGGGGCATAAAAAAATCTGTCCATAAATGAAGGCGCTTGAGCGATGACAAAGTTTTTCTAAAAATAGCCGCTGTGACCTTGAACTTGACCCCAGAATGCTGAAACGCAAACTTGTCCAAGATATTGCCATACTTATCACTTGTGTGAAGTTAAATCGAAAATGGTCCATTAATGAAAGCGCTACAGCGATGAAAAAGTTTTTCTATAAATAGCCACTGTGACCTTGACATTGATCTTAGGAGGCTGAAATGCGAGCTTGTTCTAGATATTGTCATACTAAACATTTGTGTGAAGTTTTAATCAAAATCGGTCCATAAATGAAGGAGCTAGAGGGATGACAGAGTTTATCTAAAAATAGCCACTGTGACCTTGACCTTGACCTCAGAATGCTGAAACGCAAACTTGTCCAAGATATTGTAATACCAATCACTTGTGTGAAATTAAATCGAATTTGGTCCTTAAATGAAGATGCTACAGAGATGACAAAGTTTTTCTAAAAATAGCCACTGTGTCCTTCACCTTGACCCCAGAATGCTAAAACGCGTTCTTGTCCAAGATATCATCATACTTATCACTTTTGTGAAGTACAATCGAAATCATTCCATAAATGAAGGCACTAGAATGATGACAAAGTTTTTCTAAAAATAGCCACTGTGACCTTGACATTGACCTTAGAATGCTGAAATGCAAACTTATTCAAGATATTATCATACTAAACACTTTTGTGAAGTTTTAATCAAAATCGGCCCATACATGAAGGCGCTAGAGCGATGACAAAGTTTTTCTTAAAATAGCCACTGTGACCTTGACCTTGACCTCAGAACGCTGAAATGGGAACTTGTCTAAGAAACTGCCATACTTATCACTTGTGTGAAGTTAAATCGAAATTGGTCCACCTAATGCAGCCTTTCCCCCACCCCAATGATGCTTCAGATAAAATTTGATTTCGATCGGCCAACTGGTCTCTGAGATATTTATGAAGTTGTTTTCACCATTATAAGTCAATGGGAATTTTTTCCGATGCTCAAGGGCAGCTAACTTCCTAGTGGTTGGCCTGATCTGGCCAAAATTTAAACTTGTTTAAGATATTATGCATTTCCTCATTACCTGCAAGTTTAAAAAGGATCGGATCAGTAGAAACCAAGACAAGAGGGCCATGGTGGCCCTGAATCGCTCACCTGAGCATTTAATCAGTTCACTGGCTCTGGTGAAGATTTATAAGAGTTTTTACCATACTAACATTTGACCTAGTTTTTGACCCAACATGACCCAGTTTCAAACTTGGCCTGGATATTGTAAGAATAAACATTCTGACACAGTTTCATTGAGATTGGATCAAAACTGTGCCCTCTGGAGCGTATACAAGGTCGTTCTTATATTTGACCTAGTGACCAAGTTTTTGACCCAACACGACCCAGTTTCAAAATTTACCTAGATTTCATTAAGATAAACATTCTGACAGTGTTTCATGAAGATTGGATCAAAACTGTGCCCTCTAGGGTGTACACAAAGTTTTTCTAAGATTAGATCTTGAACCGACGTGACTCAGTTTCATAGGGGGCTTAGATATATGGACAATAAACATTTTGACATAGTTTCATGAAGATTGGATCAAAACTATGCCTTCTAGTGCTTACACAACATTTTTCTAAGATTTGACCTAGTGACCTAGTTTTTTACCCGACATGACCTACTTTCAAACTTGGCCGAGAGTTTATGAAGATAAACATTCTGACAGAGTTTCATGAAGATTGGATCAAAACTGTGCCCTCTAGGGTGTACACAAAGTTTTTCTAAGATTTGACCTTGAGCCGACCTGAATCAGTTTCATAGGGGGCTTAGATATATGGACAATAAACATTTTGACATAGTTTCATGAAGATTGGATCAAAACTATGCCTTCTAGTGCTTACACAACGTTTTTCTAAGATTTGACCTAGTGACCTAGTTTTTTCCCGGACATGACCTACTTTCAAACTTGGCCGAGAGTTTATGAAGATAAACATTCTGACAAAGTTTCATAAAGATTAGATCAAAACTGTGTCCTCTAGAGCGTACACAAGGTTTTTCTATGATTTGACCTAGTGACCTAGTTTTTGACCCGACGTGACCCAGTTTCGAACTTGTCCTAGATATTATAAGGATAAACATTCTGACAAAGTTTCATGAACTTTGGATGAAAACTGTGCCTTCTTGAGCGTACACAAGGTTTTTCTAAGATTTGACCTAGTGACCAAGTTTTTGACCCAACATGACCCAGTTTCAAACTTATCCTACATATTATGAGGATAAACATTCTGACAAAGTTTCATGAACTTTGGATCACAGCTGTGCCTTCTAGAGCTTACACAAGGTTTTTCTAAGATTTGACCTAGTGACCTAGTTTTTGACCCGACATGACCTACTTTCCAACTTGGCCGAGAGTTTATGGAAGTAAACATTCTGAAAAAGTTTCATAAAGATTAGATCAAAACTGTGTCCTCTAAAGCATACACAAGGTTTTTCTACGATTTGACCTAGTGACCTAGTTTTTGACCAGACATGACCCAGTTTCAAACTTGTCATACATATTATGAGGATAAACATTCTGACAAAGTTTCATGAACTTTGGATCAAAACTGTGCCTTCTAGAGCGTACACAAGGTTTTTCTAAGATTTGACCTAGTGACCTAGTTTTTGACCCAACATGACCCAGTTTCTAACTTGGCCTAGAGTTTATGGAGATAAACATTCTGACAATGTTTCATAAAGATTGGTTCAAAACTGTGTCCTCTAGAGCATACACAAGGTTTTTTCTATGATTTGACCTAGTGACCTAGTTTTTGACCGGACGGGACCCAGTTTCAAACTTATCCTAGATATTATAAGGATAAACTTTCTAATTATGTTTCATGAACTTTGGATCAAAACTGTGCCTTCTAGAGCGTACACAAGGTTTTTCTAAGATTTGACCTAGTGACCTAGTTTTTGACCTGACATGACCCAGTTTCAAACTTGGCCTAGAGTTTATAGAGATAAACATTCTGACAAAGTTTCATAAAGATTGGATCAAAACTGTGTCCTCTAAAGCGTACACAAGGTTTTTCGATGATTTGACCTAGTGACCTAGTTTTAGACCCGACGTGACCCAGTTTCAAACTTGTCCTAGATATTATGAGGATAAACAATCTGACAAAGTTTCATGAATTTTGGATCGAAACTGTGCCCTCTAGAGCGTACACAAGGTTTTTCTAAGATTTGACCTAGTGACCTAGTTTTTGACCCGACATGACCCAATTTCAAACTTGGCCTAGATTTTATAAAGACTAACATTCTGACAAAGTTTCATAAAGATTGGATCGAAACTGTGCCCGCTAGAGTGTACACAAGCAAAAGTTGACGGACCGACGGACGTCCGTCCGGACGTACGACGGACATCAGGGTATCCCAAAAGCTCACCCTGAGCACTTTGTGCTCAGGTGAGCTAAAAAATATTTCATCGCTCAAGGGTAGGTAACTCTGAAAAGAATAATCAAACCTGGCCCAAACTGGAACTGGTCGAGATGTTTTGGTTGTCCTGGATACCTGCAAGTTACAAGACGTTGCGATCAAAAATGATGAAGCTAGGGCCTGGACAACATTTTTTCTCCATTATAAGTCTATGGGAAAATATTTTATCGCTCAAGGGCAAGTAACTCTGAACAGAATGATCCAACCTGGCCCAACTTCGAACTCGTCCGAGATGTTTTGGCTGTCCTGGATACCTTCAAGTTACAAGAAGTTGCTATCAAAAATGAAGAAGCTAGGGCCCGGACAACATTTTCTCCATTATAAGTCTATGGGAAAATATTTTATCGCTCAAGGGCAAGTAACTCTAAACAGAATGATCCAACCTTGCCCAACTTCGAACTTGTCCGAGATGTTTTGGCTATCCTGGATACCTGCAAGTTACAAGAAGTTGCGAACAAAAATGAAGAAGCTAGGGCCCGGACAACATTTTCTCCATTATAAGTCTATGGGAAAATATTTTATCGCTCAAGGGCAAGTAACTCTGAACAGAATGATCCAACCTGGCCCAACTTCGAACTCGTCCGAGATGTTTTGGCTGTCCTGGATACCTGCAAGTTACAAGAAGTTGCGATCAAAAATGAAGAAGCTAGGGCCCGGATAACATTTTCTCCATTATAAGTCTATGGGAAAATATTTTTCACTCAAGGGCAAGTAACTCTGAACAGAATGATCCAACCTGGCCCAACTTCGAACTCGTCCGAGATGTTTTGGCTGTCCTGGATACCTGCAAGTTACAAGAAGTTGCAATCAAAAATGAAGAAGCTAGGGCCCGGACAACATTTTCTCCATTGTAAGTCTATGGGAAAATATTTTTTCACTCAAGGGCAAGTAACTCTAAACAGAATGATCCAACCTGGCCCAACTTCGAACTGGTCCGAGATGTTTTGGCTGTCCTGGATACCTGCAAGTTACAAGAAGCTGCAATCAAAAATGAAGAAGCTAGGGCCCGGACAAAAGTGTGGACGTACGACGGACGACGGACCAAGCCTATACTATAAGCTCACCTTGTGAGCCACGGCTCAGGTGAGCTAAAAAATAAACTGTTACATCCAAGCTGAAACACACTGAGAAAGCAAACAGTGTAGTTCCAGATGAGGCAACTCATTATGAGCTGCCTCATCTGGATCTACGCTGTTTGCCTATTTTTGGCACATTAAGCAAATGGAAACACTTTACAGGGAAGTACGTCTTGCCAATAAGAATTTGTCTCCCAATTTATTCAGTGCTCCTCTTAAGAAAAAAATTTGCTCCCTTTAGGTGCAAATTCTTTCTTTTTAGAGTAGCCTCTATTTTGGAAGAGCTTTGTCATTAAAGAAAGCTAACAGAAAAATTCCCAAAGCTAATTTAAAGAAAACTTATAGAGTATCTTACACGAGTGGTCATTTCATATGAAATTTATGAAACAAGCCTTTGGCGAGTTTCATAAATTTCGTATGAAATAACCACTTGTTTAAGATTCTGTTTACCACGTGTCCCTTTAAAATGGGATTTTAACCCCTTCAAACTGAGCATAATTTCAATACGAAAATGCATTTTTGATATGGACGTTGTTAAAAACATTACGTGTATACACCAGAGTGTTATTACACATGTGGTCATACAATTTTTATGACACAAAGTCATCCACTGAATAACAGTGACGTAGTATGATAAAGATGAATCCTTAACTAATGACTGTGTTAAGCTAACGATTCTCTAAACAGCTTGTCCTTGATTTTTTCTTTTTTCAGTATGTAAGAAGCCACAAAAAACACACTTACACACTATTCCATATGTGCCTTCCCCAACTCTGCTCTGTTTCTCAAATTCTGTGACAGACCGACATTTTCCATGCTGAAATAACGCAACAATATCCAAATTATATTCAAGTCCATACAATAATTAAATGCTTATGCATTTTTAATTTTACAAATTACAACCATCTAAGTATGACGGTTCTAATAAAGGTCACAACATACCGTATTTATCCTATTAAACACCCAGCAAGTGTTGAATTTTACGAAAGGGGGCATTATTTAGAACCTAAAGACTAGAACGTGTAACTCCGCCACTGCCAAAATACTTGCAATAAACAGTATACATGTGAATGGGTATACTTTCAGAGGAAGTACCATGTAACCCTATTGTTTTTGCCTCCCTTTCTCAGTTGTAGTTGGGGTCAACTCTTAACGGAAAGAATTTGCTACTCCAGGAGCAAATGTTTTCCTGTAAGAGTTTTCCCCATATGAAAGAGCTACCTCATCCAGCGAAGCAAATAGGAATTCATGGGTGCTAATATAATATTATTTTTGGCAAAGAAGAAGGGGGCGTTTATTAGAGCAGGGGCATTTATTAGGATTAAAATGGTACGTTTTTTATTCAGAACAAAAGAAAAATCTGCAGAAGGTGGTGTCTCCCCAATCTACCAACTGCAACAAAACAGAGCTAAACCAAGAAATTGCAAAAGCTTATGCCGCCTACGCAGGAAAAGCAATATTTATGTCTCCCTTCTGCTATTCGCAGCTGAGACAACAAGAATTCCATGGAAGGTGGTGTCTCGCCTGTCAGCCCATTGTCACAAAACAGAGCTAGTCCAGAAAACTTGACCAAGTTTAAAAACAACGACACCGGGAAAGTAATATCTATGTCCCACTTCCCTTAGTTGCAGAGGAGACAAACATTATTTTAGAATTGTCCTCAAAATCCACATTTTGACTCTCTGATAAGCGAGCTATTTTCAAAAAATGACTCTGCTCACCCTACTCCCTTCTGGAATGTCCATCCATTTTCCAGTGAGAAATGACAGAAATGTGGGTTTGCTATCCTGCTCCACTGGGTCAACAGAATCCACAGCCGCTGACATCTTATTTCTATCGGAAATCTAAAATTATACCAAACATATGTAAGTCACTGAAAGTTACCGCATAAAATTCTAAGTATTGGGACAGATAGGGCTGAACAAACAGTGCAGGCCCAGATCAGACTGCTCCTAAGGAGCAGTCTGATCAGGGTCTAAACTGTTTGCTATTCCACCTGAATCTTTTGGACATGTTACTACATTGCAAAACCAAACTGTTCACTTTTTTAAGCAACTATGGTAATTATTTCATGTATCTGATTTTTTCCAATTTGTACAACATTTAGCAAACCAATCAGTAGGCAATTTCAGTGTGTTTTCCCTGAATTCTATTTAAAGTGCACATATTAGAATCACAGATTATGTGTCTTTGTTGTGTGTGTTAGAATCACACAATATTCCAAATCTCTCTTTCTCTCTCTCTCTCCCCCCCCCCTCTCTCTCTCTTTCTCTGTAGGTGTGTGTGCATGTATGCACACAAACATACATGTACTTGCACAAATGAGCCACGACACGACAAAACCAACAATGTGGTTGTGCGCCCTGAACAGACTCAGATCAGCCTGGGCATCCGCCATATTTGATCAGACCCTTCGTTAAGTTCTTAAAGGGTAGCTAAGGGTCTAAGCTACCTCCATGCGGACAGCGAAGACTCTGATCAGACTGGGCGGATGCCCAGGCTGATCTGAGTCTGTGCTGGGCATACAACCACATTGTTGGTTTTGTCGTGTCGTGGCTCAAATATATTATTGCGCTGGCAAGTATGAATGGTTGGCTGTTCCCTTTGGGGTTGCATTTGTTTCACAGAGTATTTCCCAGCCCCTTTTCTAGCTAAGAACTACTTCTGGCTTTCTTCCATCAAACAAGTCCTCTGATATAATGATCAGATATGACTGAATCGGAGTATATAGGGAGAAAAGAAAAGAGACTCATATAGAGACATCACTACAGCCAAATGGGGCTTAGTACTACCAACCAATACCTTCCCCAACTTTTTATCGAAACTGGGAGTGGTGATAACTAGGCCTGGGATTACATCTTTCTGTCTCTTGATGAATGATTGCCTTTGGACATATCAGCAGTAAACAATTCTGGTTCTGTCTCTTCACAAGGCATCTTCCTTATCTTTACTAATTGTTCTTTCAACTGTCATAATATGACAGTTGAAAGAACGATTATTTGAGATGGGGAACAGACATAATTATTGTGTACCTTCAATTATAAACCCACACTGAGGTTGTAGCCATTGATAGACAAAATACCTGACCCCTGCACCTAGGCTGAGACAAATTAGGTGGTCACATGACTCGCAATATACAAGATACTAGACATTATCTGATGCTGCCTTCAAACAGTCTTTTTCCCCACATATTTCAGTCAGTGGCCTAAAGTATTTCATCAAATTTCGCATTCCCACTGACTTAAACAGTGCCTATTCTAGAAACTGAAAATGAGGGGGGATTTCCCCCTCCATCTAAAAAATAGGGGGGATTTTCCAAAAATTTGGGGGAAAATTTTCGAACAGATAGAAAACTTTTCAGCGATTCCAGGGTTCGAATTTAGCACTCACATACTCGCAAAATGTGACCAAAATTTACAGACTGTGAGTCCGAGAAACCACCACTTGATTTTCTTTGCGAGTGTAGTTGTCTCGGTGCAAAGAATTAATCCGGAAGTGTAAAGTTTTTGTTTACGCGCAGAACAAGATGCGCAGTTGCAAACTTGTCTTGATCGCTAAGCCGCTTGCCTTATATTGATTCTCCTATACGGTGCCCCTCGTTGAGCGTTTGTAACAACCCGCATCTGCAAGCATCTGTTTTCAGTTTGATCTAAAAGCACACGTTACCGTTTCATTCAAAACAGCGGTATTTTCTGCGAGGCAAAAGTAAATTCTTTGTTTTGAGACCTTTTCATTGTTCATTTTTTACGCGGGACTGTCATGCATTGGGACTGAATTTATGCGGGATCAGAAAAAAAATTGGATTGGAAGCATTTGCAATTTTCAATGATTCGCATTCACAGAGCTCAAACAAAGTAATTTCAGTGCATTTTCGTAGCTCAGTCGATGTGTAAAAAAAGACCAACTGATCTACTACAGATCAATTGAAGCTTGTTCCCAGCCTGGTAGACTGGAGATAGATAACCGACAACTGGTTCTCTGTCGAAAACTGGTAGCATTGCCTGTCAACTGCACGCTATAAAATCCTGTAATATTCTGCAGATAAAGACGTTAACTATTGTACAAAAATATGCAACAACTTGTGTTTTGTACGTTATACCTTTTTTAACCTTAAGTGCCACTCGCAGTCGACATTTAGTCAAATTTTGTTTGTTTACTTCTTACTATTTCTGTGTTTTCGGAGTGGCTTCCCTTAGTTTTCTTGATGCACGATCAGTTCTCCGGAATACTAAGAGCGGTGCATCAGAGCAACTAAATACCGGGTGATCCGGAAAGCCCCAAAAGGAGGGGTACGTGTACTCACCGGATCGGACATAATCATCGGATCGGGCCGGATCGGACCAGAATTTTACCATTTATAGCTATTTTATCATACTTTCTTTGACTATTAATGTTAATATTTTGCATAATATAGTGTTTACAACAGATACATTACTTTGATATGCGGATTTTTAAGGTTTCCACACCACATTGGATTATTATAACATGTTATAATATTTAATTATTTGACGGTTTGCTACGTTACCAATTTAACAAAGTATGTCCATGCCGTCTTTTACTTTATTGCATAAATTTATATACGAATTCTGATTGGCTAAAATTCCTGATTTAAAAGGAAATTGCGCGCGCCGCGGCACAGTTGTTCAAAAATTTTTGACAGTAGGGGGTCTTTGTCAACTAACTGTCGAGAAAATTTATAAAAAAAAACTTCAAGATGGTCAAGAGAAGTTTCCGACTTTAACTGTAGTCGTGTATGGTGACACTGTATTGAATGAACGGTATTTCCTTTGTTGACATTTTATTGTTATTTTCCTGAAAACGTTGTGTGTTGTGACTTCGTCATGAGTGGGGTTGATGAGCCCAGTACAAGTTCAGGGCGAGCGGCAAGAAATGTGCCGAAAATAGACTACAAAAAGTTTAGTGAAGGCAATTTTGCTGAGGTAGCTTTTTCGGACACGCAATCTGATGAGAATGCAGCCAGTCAGTATGAAGATGCTGATGATGCAGGTATGTTATTTTACCACATTTGTCTGCTCCGAGCATGCGTTAACATTCCAGTTTTGGTCACCCAGAGCATGCTCCAGGGTGCTCCGAGCGTTTTTTTCTCTAAATCAAGCTAGCCACACAAATTGGAAAGTAGACAGGTAAAGTACGCGCGCACTCGCAAAAAAAAAAGAAAAAAAAATAAAGAAAGAAAAAAAAAAGGAAACGGTGCTCGGAGCAACCACTTCTCAACATGCTCAAAGTATATAGAACTAGGAATGTGCATGTGTTTGGCTTCCCCAAATGCAATATAAGTATACTCAAAGCTAGTGTCACAGATTATATACTGCTAGACTATACAGGTGTTGACTATATACAGGAACTCTTGCTCTAAAATGCAATTTTTGTCAATAGCGAGCATGCTCGGAGTCACCATAACTGGGCAGTTAACGCATGCTCGGAGCAGCCATATGTGGTATAAAAACATAGCTCGATGATGTGCTGCCTCTCGGTGACCCGGATGAGGAAATGGAGCGCATGCGCCAAGAAATGGAGGCGCTTGATGAAGAATCAAAACTGCTGCGAAAATCACAGGCTGTACGTGAAATGAGGCAAAACCTGGCAGAGAAACGAAAAGAAGTACAGAAATTAAGAGGTATACAGTTGAAAATGCCAGTTAAACATACCAAAAGCAAACATAAAAAAGAAAAGAAATGTAAACAAACAGAGCACTCGAAGGTCAATATCTGTAACGATGAAAGTGAAAGTAGCGACATTGACATAGGCAGTTTAAGGAAAGATGAAAATTTAAAGCGTTTGGTACAGAAAGAATTAGCAAATTTAGGTCTCAGTTCCGTTAAAGATAGCACTAATAGTTCAGACAGTACAAGTACATCTTCATCATCTGATGAGTCTAGTGATGCTAAGGACAGTGCTGACAGAAAGAGCAAAAAGAAGAAAAAGAAAAGTCATAAGAAAAAGTCTGGGATAAGTGCCAAGGCTTCTGACCGGGTAAAATTTCCTCAGAAGTGGCCTCATGCACATCTGCAGCATGAATACGTGAGTAAACACGTTAAGTTTGAAGAACTTGACTTCAAATTATTTATTGCAGGTGAGTTAGAGATAATTTCTGAGGAGGGTCTACCCAGGACAGAAAGAATTGGTAGATTAAATCTACTAAAAAAGATAGTATACTATTGTAGCACATATGACTTTAAAGGTCTCAGAGAATTTTATGCGGCTTGGTTAAGGGAGATCGAGCAAGGTCATAAGTCTTGGCTAGATAGCACTTATGAAATAGAATCAGCCATTTTAAACAAGCACATTAGAACTAAAAAAACATCTAAAGTATGGCCCAAAAAAGATTCTCAGAGTAACAAAACAGCAAATACTGATGAAGAAAAGGTCTGGTTTTGCTCTCTTTATCAAAAGAACAAATGCATAAATAGGGCTAGCCACATGGTAGTTGTTAAAGGTAAAATGAGGATGGCAATGCATATTTGTGCCACATGCTGGCTCCAAGATAAGAAAAAATTAGAGCATCCAGAGAGCTCTACAGCATGTCCACATCAGACTGCTTGACTGATTAGAAAATCAAAATTAGAAAAAACAATAAAAAATGGGAAGCAGCTAGAAAATTTATTTTTGCCATCCTTCTGTGAATTAAAACAAGTTAAAAATAGGGAAAAACAAGAGATTAAATTATGTAAACATTCCTCTGGTTGTAATATTTGTCAAGTAACAAAAAATGAAATTCAAATGTCAGACATTGAATTTTTACTTGAAACACATGATAAAGTCAAAGAATCAGGTAAGTTTAATTTTGAGGGGTGTAGAATTCCAGTTAATACCAGAATCAATGTGAATTATTTGAGAAATTGGCTGTATGATTACAAAGATAAAATTATTTGTGACTTTTTAGAATTTGGATTTCCTTTAGGTTATCAGGGGGACGACAACTTTGACTTACTAACGTGGTGTATACAGCAGGTTTTATTTCTGCTCTGCCCTGATAACATGTATCCACAATCTGTTTTGAACCAAAAAGTAAAAAATCACATTATTTCATCTGACTTTTTTTTCATATCCATTAAAATCACATTGTATTGCATATATGCATGTTTACGTATCTGCTTCTAACCCAATAGCAACAGTAAGTCTTACTTTAATATATGTGTTGGATACACTATCTTACGCAAAATATAAACATTACAGCAAAAGAAAGAAAGTATGATAAAATAGCTACAAATGGTAAAATTCGGTAAAAACTAAAAACAGTGATGATGCGTAATGGAGCGTAAAGATGGACGATATTGCTTGAAAATTGCTTGTATCTTTGTTACCTTCTGGTAACTTCAATTCGGAAAGTATTTTCTACAGTTACAGAGACATATAATGGAATAGTATAGGCGCTAGGCTGTAGCGTACAGAAGTGCATATATTGCCGCCCAATCCACAATGTTGCACAAAACGCCTGAAGTGGGATATTATGGCATATGTATGCTTCCATTAAAGTATAATACCTTAAAAGTGCATAAGGTCAGTTTACTGACCAGGATTGTAATATGCAAACTTGTGGAAGGGGAAAAATGCCCCGAAATGCAGTGCCTATATATGGCAAGGAGTGTGAAGCAAATGATGAAATGTATTACATGTATTCGTACTTGGGGGATAAAAATTGTAATAGCCTGCTGGAATATTTTCCAGATTCAAACCATGTTAGTTTGGAGCTGTCACGTTAGCCCAAGTATAAAATTTATCCTTAGTTTGCAGCTGGTACCGTGCAAGAAAGCGCCTCAACATTTAAGCTCAGTCTGTGACCTATGTCATAAACAGTGCAGCAGTCGAGTCTCTAAACCAAAACAGTATCTCTGAGGATTAATGACAGTCTCAAGACGCTGAGAAACAATTATCTGTTTCAAATTATTTATAAAAAATATATAAAACCATTACATTACGCATCATTATGCTACAGTACGCACCATTACTGTATTTAGGCACATCCGCAAAAGGACGATAAAAGCAGCCTCCAAATAAATAAATAACATTATGCATCTAATATCAAGATGTGATTGACAAGTGTGTTCGTATTATAAGAAATAATATGCATTTCAGGTGATGTACTTATAAGGTGCATTTGTGCCATCTTGTATCAAGAAGTGGTTGACAAGTGTATCATAATATAAGAAATAAGGTGCCATACTCATGTTTGTCCTCATCTCCACTGAAATAAACCTTGTGTCTGTCATCTCACCAAAGTTTTTCCAGCGCTTCTCGCAAAGCCCCAGCTATATCAACCTCGTCTACTATACTTCTTATGATAAGAAAATGTATTGTACACCATTTTATCTTATCTGTCATATTTCTGTAAAATAGCAAACAGTTAAGTGTACAGACATTAAAACTCTCTCTCTCCTCTCTCTCTCTCTCTCTCTCTCTCTCTCTCTCTCTGTGACGCTTGTTTATTTGTTTGTAATATTGTTTTGATATTCTTTGTGCATAGCCATTCACGCATATTGTAATTTCCAGATTGTTTCAGGAAATGGCTTATATATAAGCACTTTGCTTACTGCCAGATCCTGTACCATTATGCATTGTATTACATATATGTATTTATTTGAATAAAATATTGTTTAAACCAAGATTTTGTTATATTAAGATGAAACATATACATGCGCAAATTAATTACAAGCCTGACCATTGAGCAAAAAACCCAAGGCAGTGGCTAGGGATACGGACCCGTACCTCTAGCCTGTGAGGCTAGAGGAACGGATCCGTACCCCTAGCCTGGCAGGCTAGGGATAAGGTTCCGTATCCCCAGCATTTCCCAATAGGCCAGGCTAGAGGTACGGTAATTACAAGGTTTGACAGAATCTCGGTTTAATTGTCCTGATTTTTGTTTAGAAATATTTAAAAAAAAACAAAAAAAAAACAGAAATTGTTAGTGTTGTTCAGAAATGAGCCCTGCAATGTTCCGTATCCCTAGCGTTTCCCGATAGGCCAGGCTTGAGGTACAGTTACAAGGTTTGGCAGAATCTTGGTTTAATTATCCTGATTATTGCTTACAAATACGAAATAGAAATGTTCCTGCGCTGTCTTAGACGGAAAAACGCTAATGGTCAAGGCAACCGCTAAAAGTGATTACGACTTTTGAAATGGGAAGGACCAAACACAATAATGTTCGGCGATTATCATTATTATCATTATTATCACAAAATTTTTAAAGTGAACAACTTTAAGTTG
The DNA here is from genome assembly GCA_963989385.1 of Ctena decussata. Taxonomy (NCBI): domain Eukaryota; kingdom Metazoa; phylum Mollusca; class Bivalvia; order Lucinida; family Lucinidae; genus Ctena; species Ctena decussata. The sequence goes on from OZ022503.1 coordinate 34,710,993, forward strand.
TTTGGTAAAAAATTTAAGTATCGGTTTGTTTTATGCACGGAGGTGAGAAAACCCCACTAATTCGGAGTCGTTAATAGCTCGACAGTAACACACCGCAAAGACATCTTAAACTTGAAAGAACCCATTGTCTTAATGTCTTACCCCAAAGACATCAGAAGAACTTAGGGATCGGCGTCTTGATCTGACCTTATCTATACAAACAATATAATTATGGCAATTAATGTAATACCGGTAGCATGCCCTCCGACCCTACATACCGGTCCTTCCCACCTTGGAGCAGTTCAGCAGTGCTGTCTGCCAGGTAATCCATGTCTCTCCCTAAACACCAATTTCTGGTTTTATCTTTTAACTATACTAACACTCTTTATCGCAATGTACAAACTCATTTCACACACTTTCCTATACTTTTGTTTCAGCTAACTCCCTTCAGCACTTGGTTGGCCGGAAACCGTCTGACGTCCCCCTCGGGGGTTAAGACGTAAAGGAAAATAGATAGATGGATAGCATAATCAGTCGTTGCTCATATATAAATTTCCTTAAAAAGTTATTTTTTTTGTGTCATAGGCGGACGATCGGCGTCCCGTTAATGCGGCTTTGGATCCGTTCCGCTGAGGTATGGGGGGGGGGGGGGGGGGAACGTCGATATGAGAATTGAAATACTACTGCTATTTTTGTGTCACTTTGTCGAAATGGCTCAAAAGCTAAGCATCGGGCAAACATATGAGGACTTTTCTGCATTTGATTTTGCCATACAGCAATATCAGAATACAGAAAATGTCCAGTTCTTTAAGCGAAGTTCGCGAAGCATTGCAGCGGCACAGCCGCGGATGCCAGGAAAGATCAGGAAAGAAACTGAATGAGCGCCTGAAATACTACGCGACCACGTATCATTGTATACGGGGTGGCAAGAATTTTAAGTCGAGGAGTACGAGAATGAGAGACTAGAGGCAATCTATCTATCTATCTATCTATCTATCTATCTATCTATCTTATCTATCTTATCTATCTATCTATCTATCTATCCGATAACTATGGCTGATGCAAATATAAAGTTACATGATAAAAGAAATTAACTAATTCATTTCCATATCCTAGTATTGAACTATATTTGACTCCTCCGTAGGCTAACTCGAAAGTAAGCAAACCGTCGGATAATAAAAGGAGAAAGACAACATTACACACTCTCTTAATAGCATCAATTTCTTTCTTAAAAGTAAAAAGTATGCAAAGACCAGGAACTGAAACAATCAAAATCCAAATCCAGCCCTCAAACCATAGTTGGAAACAACTAGGATTACAAATAATCAAGATACAGAGAACATATGGCCAACCGAGTGAGCAGCTTGTTCCCAAAAGGTGGCCACTCAGCAACCCAAACCGAACCAAAAATAATAATAACATACATAAGGTAAAACATCACAGAAACTCTGACACCAAAAACAGGCAACAAAGAACCACAACAGAACTACCGCCTTGGAACGGTCAGTAATGAATAACTGGGGGGCTTAAATCGATTTTACAGGCCCAACCTCACCCTCAGTTTCTGAAGTGGTACAAAACATTTAGTTGGTTGTTCGGTTCGCATGATAACCCTCTAACTCGTCAATGAATCATCACGGTAAACACATAAATCAAATGTCAACACCATGAAGAAGCAAAGACGAGGACTCAACAGATACAACGGGCCGTCTGACAGGTGGAGATCCCTGTCCTGCCAAACAACCCCACTGGAAATCTGAATTAAGTTGAGCATTCTTACAATTTTGAAATAATAATACGGAACCGTATCCCTAGCCTGGCTATAATGATAATGATAATAAAATAATAAATATATTAATCAACCAATATACTATTGTCCTGTCCCATATCAGAATTCTTATTCGCTTCAGTGGCTGCCTTACGCGATAGAGTTAATTCCACTTCGCAAATGGCGTCGAATACACTACAGGGTTGTCAAACCGAACAACAACAACACTTTCTGTTTCTTATTTCTAAACAACAACAAAAAAAAAAAAATAAACAGGATAATAAACCAAGATTCTGTCAAACCTTGTAATTACCGTACCTCTAGCCTAGCCTATTGGGAAATGCTAGGGATACGGAACCGTACCCCTAGCCACTGCCAAAACTCAAAGGGTATTTTGACTCATATCTCTTATTGAATAACTTTTTTTTATACAAGAGGGCATACAAAATATGTTAAAATAAGAAAATAAGTGTGTAGTTAATGTAAATATTACCAATTTGATCGACTGGAAATAGGGAAAAAACGGGTCCGTTCCGGTTCGTTCCGGTAATTAAGTCCGTTCCGGTAAATTTACGCACCCCAACAACCGGGGTACCTAAATACCGGAAAGACCCGGAAAGACGCAAAAAGACGCGGAAAGACGCAAAAAGGCGCAAAAAGACCCGGAAAGGCGCAAAAAGACCCGGAAAGACGCAAAAAGACGGCAAAAAGACCCCCAAAATATATTTTATTATGTTTTAGCTTTCAAAAATTGGCTTACCAATGTGGTTATCCATAATGCAAGCAGGAGGGGCCCCAAAACCTTGTGCTTAACTGATTTTTACCAATACAGGCCTATGTTAGCAGCAAAAAGACCACCCAATTTGTATTAAGGTTTGAAAAAAAAAAGTATGGAGTAATAGTTAAACCTTTTGCAATATTTTATTCTTACCTACTATAGAAAAAAGACGCTCAGATCAGCGGCAAAATGGTCCAAAGGAGACAGCAAAAAGACACAGAGAGATGACAAAATGACGAAAAAAAACCAAAAAACTTTAAACCTTTCATGACAGCAAAAAGAATAACAAAATAATTATTTTGAAATGTAAAAAAATATACATATATATATAACAATTAAATTTCTTTCATTATCGTTTCTAGTGTTTGACACTACAGAACAAATGCTCAGAGCGAGGACAAAAAGTCCATTGGAGACGGCAAAAAGGGCGCAGAGAGTTAGCAAAAAGACCTATAAAGTCAGCAAAAAGAGCGACTTAAATAGTTTAAAAATCAGAAAAAAATATATGAATATTTTTTGAAAATATTTTTCAATATCTTTTATTTCTTTTTATATTAGATACTACCAGGAAGGTGCAGAGCGACGGCAGAAAAAAGACGCGGAGAGACGGTATGAACATAAAAAGACGCAGATCTAGAGCGGCAAAAAGACGCAGAGAAACAGGAAAAAGACGCAGAGAGACGGCAAAAAGACGCAGAGATGGCAAAGAGATGCAGAGAGAAAGCAAAAATGCGCATAGAGACGGCATAAAGACGCAGAGAGACGGCAAAAAGACGCAGAGAGACGGCAAAAGCTGGCAAAAAGACCTATAAGGACAGCAAAAAGACCAACCAAAATAATTGAATGTTCAGAATCAGTATTATCTAGTAACAATTTTATGCTCTAGTATTACACTCTACGGGAAAAGGACGAGGTGCCGAGATGTATGCGTGTGTTTAGGGCGGGGTGGGGGCGGGGTGGGGGCGGGGAGTGGGGTTTGAAAATATATGACATAATAAGGGATCAATTTTATGAGAATTTTTATGTATTTTTGCCTTGAAATATATGTTGTGATATCTATTTAGAATCGCCTGGAAATATTGTTGTGATATTTCATTAGAATCGCCTCACCGAGGTTATTCTAATGAGATGTCTCATCTTACCACGTGAATCTTTCATCAGAAACTCCTTATTATCTGAAGGCCTACGTATTAAACATAACTCAGAGGCCCAGATGGCGGGGCTGAAGCCCCAAAGCTCACCCCCTGGAACCGGGCTTGTTTTTATTTCTTGGTGATAGCTTTAAAGAAAAGAGTAAAAAAAAAAAAGAACAAGGATTTATTTAAACGGAATCAATGGAAGAATGAAATAATTTGAAAGCATGTATCGAATAATACGTTTATCTGTGACAGGGTATAACAGTGGGAACGCGTATCCATGGCGGAGTGATATTTTTATACAGATAGCAACGAAATAACGTTCGAAATTTCTCAGACTCAGATTCAATCGACGAACGTGTCGCAATTTCAGTGATGCTTTGTCGGCGAATCAAGCTACACAAAGCCGAAAATAAGATATGGTTTTATTCCTTACATCTTAATTTAATTCTCTATGCCTTTAAGAGCAGAGCTAAACACCGAGATATTCTGCAATCGAACGTTTTACGTGATCATGTAAAGACGACTCTTATCCGCCAACTTCAACATCAATTTTCAAAATAAATCGACTTTCTCCCGTCGGCGGACATATGCCATGAAAAACCATGGTGTCTGCCCTTTCTCCATTATAAAAATTAAGTAATTCGGTGTTTGGGACAATTTCCTTTGCAAAATAATGTTTAGGTACCCTATTTCATTTTCTCAAATTAATGGCGGATTTTTTTACCTGATCGATAGATAGTCCCGATCCTCTGACGTTACGTTTCGCTTCACAAAGGTAGCGATGTAAGAAGCTACGGGGGGCCCTGTGTACAGGTCTAATCGATAGACAGCAAAATAATCTGTTATAGATTTAAACATTACCGAAATGTTCTTGAATCCTGAAATCCGACACACGAAGAGGAACGCATCTAGTAATTCAACATACAGCAATATTTTTTTCTGTACTTTCTTCAGAATGATTGGGAAAAGAATTCTGATCAGTAGCCTACACCATACTGTAAACAAATCGATCGATTTATGACAGTTGTGACGCAATTACAGAACTGCGTCAACTGTTTCAAACTTCGCATTTACTTGCTTATAAGTTATTAAGACCGGTACATTGTGGTCACAATCAGAGGGACTGCTAGAAAAAATAATTTTGCCATCCAATTAATCCTGCACGTGCCAATATTTCAAAGCCTCTCCTGCAACTCACACGATCACCCTACCCAACTTAAGGCCCCTCTACCCCCCCCCCTTCTTCCTCCACCCTTTCTCTATCCCCAACCCCCACCCCTACACACACACACACACGCACACAACTTTCAACCTTTCTTTTACATGAAAAACTAAGCAAAATATAATAGATGTTTAGCCATGTTTAGCCATAACAAATACTTGCAAAACTTCATTGACTAAAATCCTTGATTAAAAAGTGCAGTGTAGACCTGGGTTAGACTGTACTATCAAAACAGCAGTCTAATCAGGGTCAGTGCTATTTGATTTTCCCAGCAATTTCGACACACTGTCAGATGGTGAAAGTGGTAGGACAATTGCAGTAATGAAGATTTTGTTTCAACTTTAAGCTTAGAAAATAACTTGGCCATACATACTTATACACTCCTTTACACTCCATATAATTTCAGCCAACATTGAGAAACAGCATATGTACTGTTAAATGAGCTTTTGAGCATTAAAATTGCAGTATGCATTTTTGTAACATAGGTTTTGGCCCTCTGTGGAACTACCTTAATGAGGAGTTCTAATGAGGGGTTACAACATATATATTTACTTGTTAGTTGTTTATCCCCTTTTTAAGAGTGTAAACAACTAACAAGAATGTATTGATTCTTCCTAAGAAGAAACCAGGGATTTAATAAAATACATATTTATTATGAAATGCCAGGTGTGTCAAATACTAGCTCATCAGGTGGGGGTGGGGGCTGTCAGCTCTGCAATGCCCTTGGTTCATAAATTAAAATGCCACAGTGTGTTTATATACTCAGTGATCTTTTGAGGGATTTGCTCTAACTGTTGCCAAAAATCTCATGGAAATCTATCAGTAGGGGCAAATCTCATGCAAAAATTATATAATTTATAATGAATGGTACCTTAACTTTTCATTGTGAATGGAGAATTTCTCAAAATTTTAGTTCAATGTGATGTGTTCTCTAATATGATTCTGAGTCACACTCACAAAAAACAAAACAAATAAAAAGCACAGCTGTCCAGCAAACCAGAAAACTTGATTAAATATGTGGCAAAGGCTCAGGACTTGGTAATCTATTCTCTAAGTTGAATAATGGTAAGATATAAACATGATTAAACAAGAAAAATAATAGGCCAATATCTGGTGAGCCAAAGTGGAGTTATTCTTTATCATTTCTCTTCAAGTAAAATGTACAGTATGTTGTGGTGTCTCATCACAGTTGCTTTTGATCAAAAATTAAAATTTAACACAATTTTAAAATGAACAAATTAGTACTATATAGGTATTCTAAATGTATAAAGCTCTGATCAAATTATTATATTCATGTGCAGTCTGAGATTGCCCTTCAGTGTTTTCCCTATAAGTATAAATAAATAAATAGCCAAAATAAATTATAACATATGTACATAATGAGAAAAAAAATTCTGGAGACAGTTCCACAAGTGATGGTTTTATGATAATGATTATACAAAGACTCAGCTGGAGCATGATAGCAATTCTGGGAATTCTGTCTTATTCAGCCATAAAAACATTTGTTGTGATCCATTAATAGAACCATCTATGCTCTTGCTGAAGTGCTTCTAATGAGAGGGCACAACAGGTGTTAATATGAAGCCCATTGATGCTGGTGCAACAATATGGTGGAACTGTGTAATTGTTTTCATTCTAACATAGTCTTGACTTGTAGAAGGACAAACAGCATTATGCAACATTCCACATAAAGTGCAGGGTCCATCAGTTAGCAGGGCATGCCCCATTCATTATTTTGTGCACTTATAATGATATAAAAAAAGCTTGCTAGCATAATAAAGTCCTAAATATTTGGCCAATAAAATCCTCTGTGAAAATGCTTTTTAATAGGTTGGTGTGTGTGTGTGTGTGTGTTTGGGGGATGGGGATAGACAGGAAGGGGCTACCTCTCATTCAACTGCACTAAACTGCATCCCTTTACAGTCATGACTCATCATTAAATGTCTGTCATCAAGCTTTTCTCTCTAGTAACTTAATAACTGATTAGTAATTACAAGTTTCTTCGCTTTGGTCAGAAGCTGCAAACATTTAAGATGGATTAAATTAATCAGGAAATATATATTTTTTTATTTTTCAGTTTATGGTATCATTTCTATTAATATAACTTCAATATGAGCCTTTTAATTTTCTTTATGAGATTTAAGCTAAAACATAACTTTTGGCATTTAATTCTACAGAATATGTATTTCTTCATGCCCCTTTCCCCTCCTCCCATCTCAGCAACAGGCCAATCATAAAAAGTATTTTGTTTGCAGTTGCCTATTAACTAGGATTTTTGGAGAGTACTTAGGTAGGTAGGCTTTTTTTTTTAATCCCTGCAAACTATGAAAACAACAAAAACAAATAATAGTTCTACAAAAAATGTCACACAGTTACAGTAATTACCCATAATACTAAGATAACAGCATCCTACATTTTGAACATATCTATATCACCCACAAATGGAGTACCCAAAATGTGCAGGTTAAGGAAAAAATGCAGACCCAGATCAGACTGCTCCTGGGTCTACACTGCTTGCTCAGACCTGTTTGTCTTACTATGCAGGTTGATCAGGGTAAATGTGCCGTTAAATAAAAAAAAATAGATCTAGGGTGTCCCAAGTGGCCATTTTTTTTTTTGGGGGGGGGGGGGAGGGCGGGGGGAGGGAGGGGTAAGGTGAATTTTGGTGTGTAGGTAAGAGGTTGCTATCTACCCACCAAAAGTGCAGGGTCCAGACTCAGGGGTAAGGTGAATTTTGGTGGGTAGGTAGGTAGTTGCTATCTTCCCACCAAAAGTGCAGGGCCCAGACACTTTTTTTTGAAATTTTGGGTGGAGCCAGGTTATTTTTTTTCACTGATTTTTGAGGCCAGATTATTTTTTGAAATCCCCTTATGAGCTGATTTATTTTTTTACTTGCATATTTTTTCTTCCAAAGACAGAGATTTTTTTCGAAAAATATACCAGCCCCCCCCCCCCCCCCCCCACCCACCCAGAATATCAAATGGTCGGTCCCTTAGCGCCTAGCGGGACAGGGTTTTGATGTGGGGCGCGTTATCTTAGGGGAAGTTGTCTGGGGGAGTTTTCTTAGAATCTGGGGCGAGTTGTCACCTGAAGATGGGGCGACATGTCTTGTGGCTTTTTCGTTTGTCAAACTTTGTGGTTGACCAGTGTGTTTGTTTTGCTTTCTCTCGTTCTCGGCGTGTAGTCTAAATTCAGAAGCCCAAAAAATCGCAGGCAGACAGACTAACGCAAAATCTTAATAAATTCACAGTATGCTAAATGATTACAAGCTTTACTATACCATAAATGAAGAAACAGTTGGCCTCCTCAAGTCGATCCAGCTGAAAAAATGTCTGTGTGTTGACGAACGCACGTGCCATGTATACGTAAAAAACTTCATTATCGATTTTCAAACTAAATAGAATTCCTCCCGAAGATATACCACGCTAAAAGACGGTCGAATGTATAAACTATGGTTCAGTTATAATGGCATCTAATTTGGTTTTTGGGACAATTTTCTTTGCAAAATAACTTTGGGGTACTGTCGTAGGGTTTTACTTTTCTGAAAAACGGTTGTCAAACTGTGATCGTTGTTTTGGGTGTGCAAACTGCATTGAGGTACCGATATGCGTCTGATTTCAATAACAAAACATCAAATTTCATTCTGATCTGGTCCGTTGGAAAATTATGACTGTATATCTTATCAAACGAGCATTATTTTGGGACTGTTTCTGTTCAAAATTTCCCGCCATTTTTTCCGGCGAAAAAAGGGATTATTTCTTTGTGCGTAGACGACCGCTCAGAAAATGATTTACTCAAATGTGATGAGTCTGCGTTCCAACTGTAAAGCAACTAAAGAAACTGATTTAAGTATGTGATTAACTTTCATGTCGGTTAAAAGTTACTGTTACAGGTTTTTTAAAATCTTTTCGAAACGAAGACATCATAAAAACTGCATTTTAACATAATATAAGCCACGACACGAGAAAAGCAGCAAAGTGTTTATGCGGTCGGCGCAGACTCAGATCAGCCTGGGTATCGCTAAGCACTTAAAGGGTAGCTGAGGGTCTAAGCTACCTCCATGCGGACAGCGAAGACTCTGATCAGATGCCCAGGCTGATCTGAATCTACGCTGGCCGCACAACCAATTTGTTGGTTTTGTTGTGTCGCGGCTCATATGTGATATGTTGCATGTTTGTTCACAAATGCACATTATTGTTATTATTATTATTATTATCATCGAGACAAGCACATATGTCCCGAAACCATTTAGGATAGATGGATGCCTTTTGCATTTAAACAGTTTTTCACACAGTATTTCAGTCGTTCTAAGATGTTGAGGAAGTTATAATAAAACACTCTGTGCAGTAGAACCCCGTTCTTGTCACGCATGATTACATGTTTTCAGGATTCGAATATTATTCTTCTTTTTATAATTATTATTAACATAATATATATGCCGCGCCCACCTACAACATGCATTAAATATAAGCCCAGTGCGCATATACAGATAAGTACATGGCTGTCACTGGTCTGGTTCTGCGCATGCACTTTTTTTCCATGTGACTTCTCGCGGGTAATTAATTTATTTTTATTTATAATTTCTTTCATCAATTTTTTTATTTATTTACTCATTTGTTTTTGGTCTTTTTTCATGTCTCAAAAGTGTTTTCTTAAAGTGAAACAATGAAAGCGTTTAAACGCTTAAGGAGGTAATAATTGCATTAAAGACACCTTCTTCGCAGAAACAACATCACACCTTTGAGTAATCGATCACGCCAGACATAATCGATATAATCACACCTACTCTAATCGATACGTGTGTCGATAATTCAGTCAAAGTTTTTTTTCTGGTCTGTATATTGAAAAAAGTTTACTAAACACCAGATAATGCAGACCGTGATCAAAATGATTTTAATACATAGATATTTGCCAAACCTGTCCCAATAAATAGAGTTTTCTTGAGCTCGTTATCTCAAAAGTGGGGAGCTTTGATCACATATTAATATTATTATTATTATTTATAGTTCCGGCTACATTTGTATATTGTGCCGAACTACAGACGACGGCCAGTTTGATTTCTTGATGGGACTTGAAAGGCTGAAACAGGTGAAATGATCATTTTGCTTCATATAGAGTTATTACACGGTATGTAGGCAAATTTACGTACACGGAAGTATTACGAACGAGACATTGCGGGAAACTGCGCGTGACAGGTAAAAAACTTTGTTTTTCTGACAGTTTTTCTTAGATTTAATATCTCTGCACTGACAAAATATTTTACAGATCTGTTTTTACCATTACATGTATATTTGGCCTATTTGAAGGTGCACGCATGCATCTATTCGAAAATTCATGGGCCCTGTCTTAAATACTTTAATTTACTCTTTGCAGAATAAGATAGAAGAAGAATATAAGTATAAACCTATCAGTAGTCTTCGAAAAGTCGCAGTATTGTGTTGTTTACCCATTAATGTCAAGTGACTAATTAAAGGAGTCTGAGACAACATTGCAGACCGGTTCATTTCCAAGTCACAAAATCGTTCAGTCAAGGCACACAGAGTAGACCTACATAAGAAACTGCGCTTTGCGGCGCCGGATCCATATCCAGTTTTTTAGAATAGTTCACTAGACAAAACTGTGCAGACTCAGACAGACGCCGTAAATCGCAGTTTCTATATTAGGTCTACTCTGTTTGCCTTGAATGAACTAGCTCATAACTTGGCAATGAACCTGTCCGTACTGCTTGATGAAATAGTCCACTAGCCATTCATGGGTTAATACTGTAAAACACTTAATATGTGCGGTATCAAAGTTTCGCGTTTTAAAGATTGTCTCCCTCGTTTATTTCATGTTTTCTGAAACAAATATTTTAACAAAAATTCGTTAGACAATATGTAATAGTCTCATAATTAGCCATAAAAGTTTTGAGAAAACGCATGTTTATTCGATAAATGTGGAATGAAAAATAATCTTCAAATTAAAATGCAAATTACCTATTTCCTCACGGCCTGTAAGAATATAGATTTTGACCACGTGTGTCTCATGTGTTCATGTAGAGGTATTTTTCTTATTCGTGCACGTGATTGTGACGTATGAATAAATTATTTTTGTCCAATAATGCGATTTCAACCGCGGTCCGCGATTGTATAAAAAGTTATCTTATTTTTTGTTTAAAGTCACTTTTATCAAATATTATTATCTAAACTCTAATTCAAATGTATAGTTAGACCATGTCGGAGGTATTGCATGAAATATTTCATCAAATCATTTTTGTTATTATTATAAAGGGAGTAAATCTTTAATAAAAATGACATATTGGCGCACGTTAAGTTTGCCGTTCATGATATACTATGCCTATAGTTTATAAAGAAAATTCGGTGTAAATTTGAGAAGATTTTCATACTGTTATATTTCATTAACTATACAGAGTGACATATATTAGAACCGCCTCTTCGAGGCGATTCTAATGGAATGCTTCACTGTATAGTTTAATGGAAAGGTAATAAAAGTCTTATATACTCATCAAATACTCCTTTTTGTCTGAACCTACGTTATGTGTATTAAATCTATGTAATATTGACGTTTAAATTTTGGCGCTCTTTGCCTTACCGCTAAAACCGCCAAAATTAAGTCACCTAAGTTATTTAAGGCAAGATTTACGGGGTAATTTCATGAAGTAATTTTTTGTGGTGCTCACATTTCTGGCAATCCACCACAAAATTCAACTTATTTATCCACTGTTAAGTATAGCTTTCAAGGTTCTGTTTAGTTAAGTTTCAAAAGTCTAAAATGTCAGCGAGGGTGTGAGGCAGTATATGGAGATAGATAGGAGTCTCATACCCTACTCTCTTCTGCAACTGAAAGAAAGAAAACTGATAAAGAGGTACCGGATGTAAGTAATCTCCGCATGCCTATACCGAAAAAACGTTAAGTCCAATTCACTACTCCGCATGCCTATACCGAAAAACGTTAAGTCCAAATCACTAGCCCCAAACTATCTGCTCATTTCCTTGGGTACATCTATTTTATAAACACACCATCAGTTATGCAATCCACCACATACAACAGTGTTTCATCATACATCACAACTCATGAAATCTACCAAGTCATACAATACAGCACCACTGGCAATGATAACCTACCACAACTCAATAAAATCCACCACAACATTTTTATCCACCACATAATACATTTCTTCATCATACCATCCATCACAATTCATGAAATCCACCACATCACACAATACAGCACAACTGACATTGATGACCCACCACAACTCAGTAAAATCCACCACAACATTTTATAAACACACCACCAGTCATGCAATCCACCACATAATACTTTTCTTCAGAATACCACATCACAACTCATGAAATCCACCACACCACACAATACAGCACAACTGACATTGATAACCTACTACTAGCCCCCAATTATCTGCTTATTTTCTTGGGTACATCTTTCTTATAAACACACCACCAGTCATGCAATTGTTTAAGTGGGGGGGGGGGGGGGGTTACAGGTGTTTGACCGTAGAAGAGGTCCCACTTTGCCACACGGTGGTCACACGCCCAGTTAGTGATTCACCGCGGATAGTCTCTACCCATATTATTTGCGCCTCTTTTGGGGTTTATGTAGCGGGCATAAGTTTATAGACTGACTTAGTCTAATTGTGCCACCATAATTGTAATGAAATTTACGGCGCAATCTTTACATCTCTCGATGTCTACAGACTATTCTGTTTGTCTGTATTTGATATTATACACATTATGTGTTCACTCCGGTGACTTCTTTGTGGAGTTTCCATTTTATGGCTTATGAAGTCGCATGCGTTTCTCTTCAGCAGACAATAGCTGAAATAAGCAATATTGCGATTTCGAAAAGTTGCCTTCCCTTCGTCAGTTGCCAATAAAGACATACCGAATATTTGTCTTGTTCTTCTTTTCTATAACGCATACTTATTAATTCAAGCCTACACGTACGGTGATAGAGCAGTATAGGCATTTAGTTAAAACTGAAAGATAGCTGTATAAACTATTCTCATAGCTAGAATACCAATGAGAAGCGTCTACTCATTTTATGTTATTGCTTGAATATGCTCTATATTTCAACGCACAATCAGGTTGGTACTGACATTTGTTTTGGGACTGGTACCCAAAGATGTTCGCTTTCAGAAGCAAGATAGGGTTGATACCCAAAATTATTTGCATCTTAAAAAAACAACATGCAAGGTCTTCAGAGAGAAATGCGTGTGTTGCCGCCAAAGTTTCAACTCTGACTAAGTAAAAATTTGCAGTTTTCTGCTCATCTACCGTCGTTATAAACCTGTGTATTATTAGCCCAGTAGGTGGCCTACTTGATCAAATGAACGTTTCTTTTCTAGGTTGTAGCCGCTAAATCAACACGCTGAGACAGATTCAAAACCATGCCAAACACGTCTGCGTTCAATTAGTGTGACAAATTATTTATCTCAGGACCACTCATTCTATGTACATTTTGATAAAATGTAACGAGGCAGTTTTATTTTCTTTCCTATCTTATAAAATTTGTCTTTCCAAAATGTTCCTCCCCTAATTAAAATGCATATAGTGCCATCGTGTTTGTTTTTTACGCACCGAATTTTATTATTATCAACTTCTCTTGCCTATCTTATGGCAGAATGGTTTTTATTGATCTCTTCTTTTATTGCTTCAATTTTATTATTATTATTTTCTTTTGACTGAGTTCCCGTATTAAGTTATTTCAGAGTAAGAAGGAGTTAACTGACTGAACAGCCATCGTTTTGCGCATTCATTTATTTTGTGTTTATTTATCTATTTGTTTATTTATTTATCACATTTATTTATCCCATTTATTTTCATTTATTTTCTGCTCGTTTTTCTTATGACCAGCTAGTTCTTACAAATATCAAATCATTCTGACGTTCTTTTCCCACAGTAATGTTCTACGTGTCACTAATTAATGGTATTTATTTAATAACATTAAAGCAGAACTAGCGTTTAATATTCTCACTTCCTTCTGAGCATTTCTTTTACGCTATCAAATGATAATATTTGAAATCCCGGTAGGTTTTGGGGGAAGGATTAGGAACACATTGTTTATAGTGAGCATGCTCGTCTTATTTTGTGAGTGGCGCTAGAACAAGTATATTTTAAACCATTTAGCTAGCTAACTTGTTTAACTGAAATTCTACAGTTGATAGATCTGTGCATTTCATGTTTTTTAAATTGTTCCACTTTGACCTAAAGCGCAGTCCATTTAATGCTCTTATTCTTCCAATCCTCAGGGGTTGTTTGCAATCATTTTCCATTATTCATGTCCCTTAATACCATTCCATTTCGATACTGAATTGGAGGTCATTAATTGATCCAACTATGGTTTGAGGGCTGGATTTGGATTTTGATTGTTTCAGTTCCTGGTCTTTGCATACTTTTTACTTTCATGATTTACAAAGTATATTTCATAACTGTACGGTAAATTCTATCACTTCTATACCGTCTAGCATTTTCACGTGTCCCAATATTTCATGATTACCATTTCCATAATGCACTGCTGTATAGTTAATACAGTTTCAGTTTATTGTTTTACAACTGTTCTGTTTATATTTGTATAGCTTGGCAAGCAGAATCAGCAAAGTGAGGGTCCTCAACCCTAGCTGGACCCAGAGAGCCCACAATACTAGTGATGGAGTGCCTGTCCTCGACATAATCTGGGTGCCTAGATACATAAGTTTAAGTGGGGGTTTGCAGGTGTCTGACCGTAGAAGAGGTCCCTCTTTGCCTCACGATGGTCAAACGCCCAGTTAGTGATTCACCGCGGATAGTCTCTCCCCACATTATTTGCGCCTCTTTTGGGGTTTATGTAGCGGGCATTAGTTTATAGACTGACTTAGTCTAATTGTGCCACCATATTTGTAATGAAATTACGGCGCAATCTTTGCATCTCTCGATGTCTACAGACTGTTCTGTTTGTCTGTATTTGATATTATACACATTATGTGTTCACTCCGGTGACTTCTTTGTGGAGTTTCCATTTTATGGCTTATGAAGTCGCATGCCTTTATCTTCAGCAGACAATAGCTGAATTTGGTCAGAGTTGAATCTTGGAGGCAACACACGCATTTCTCCCTGAAGATTTTGCCTGTTGTTTTAAAGAAGCAAACTACTTTTTGGTATCAACCCCATGTTGCTTCTGAAAGCAAACATCTTCGGGTACCAGCCCAAAAACAAATGTCAGTACCAACCTGATTGTGCTTTGAAATATAGAGCATATTCATGTAATAACATAAAATGAGTAGACGCTTCTCATTGGTATTCTAGCTATGGGAATAGTTTATTCAGCTATCTCTCAGTTTTAAAGGCCAAGATACATCAGGAGCAGGTTGTAGTTTGCTAATAGGTGTTAATAATGTAGCATAATAGGGATAAGTTCCTATACCTATACTGCTCTATCACCATACGTGTAGACTTGAATTAATAAGTATGCGTTACAGAAAATAATTTGTTACACATATGGTGGCAAAATTAGACTTAGTCAGTCTATAAACTTATGCCCGCTACATAAACCCCAAGTGAGGCGCAAATAATATGGGCAGAGACTAACCGCGGTGAATCACTAATTGGGCGTGTGACCACCGTGAGGCAAAGTGGGACCTCTTCTACGGTCAGACACCTGCAAACCCCCACTTAAACTACAATATCAGAATTATAACTGTTTTACAAGCTTCTAAACATTTCCAGTTCCTTTTTGAAAACCATGGAAATAGCAACATTTCAGCTCCCAAAATCTTGTTGCTTTGACAACAGTATTTGTTTGATTATCTCCTATCTGTAAAAGATTGAGCAAGTTGCTGTGAGTTTGCTTATGATTTGATAGTACTCTTCCTACAACAGTTTTGTTATTTAGTAAACTTGCATACTTCTGTATCTTGATTATTTGTAATCTTAGTTGTTTCCAACTATGGTTTGAGGGCTGGATTTGGATTTTGATTGTTTCAGTTCCTGGTCTTTGCATACTTTTTACTTTTATGTATCTAGGCACCCAGATTATGTCGAGGACAAGCACTCCCTAACTAGTATTGTGGGCTCTCTGGGTCCAGCTAGGGTTGAGGACCCTCACTTTGCTGATTCTGCTTGCCAAGCTATACAAATATAAACAGAACAGTTGTAAAACAATAAACTGAAACTGTATTAACTATACAGCAGTGCATTACGGAAATGGTAAACATGTAAAATGCTAGACGGTATAGAAGTGATAAAATTTACCGTACAAATATGAAATATAGTTTGTAAATCATGAAAAACTGCGCTTTAGGTCAAAGTGGAACAATTTAAAAACATGAAATGCACAGATCTATCAACTGTAGAATTTCAGTTAAACAAGTTAACTAGCTAACTGGTTTAAAATATACTTGTTCTAGCGCCACTCACAAAATAAGACGAGCGTGCTCACTATAAACAATGTGTTCCTAATCCTTCCCCCAAACCTACCGGGATTTCAAATATTATCATTTGATAGCGTAAAAGAAATGCTAAGAAGGAAGTGAGAATATTAAACGCTTGTTCTACTAAAATATTATTACATAAATACCATTAACAAGTGACATGTAGAACATTTCCGTGGGAAAAGAACATCAGAATGATTTGAAATTTATAAGAACTAGTTGGTCATAAGAAAAACTAGCAGAAAATAAATGCGAATAAATAGGATAAGTAAATGTGATACATAAATAAACAAATAGATAAATTAGCACAAAATAAATGACTACGCAAAACGACGGTTGTTTCAGTCAGTTAAATCCTTCTTACTCTGAAATAACTTAATATGGGAACTCGGAAAAAAGAAAATAATAATAATAAAATTGAATCAATAAAAGAGGAAATGAATAAAAACCATTCTGCCATAAGATGGGCAAGAGAAGATAATAATAATAAAATTTGGTGCGTAAAAAACAAACACGATGGCACTATATGCATTTTAATTAGGGGAGGAACATTTTGGAAAGACAAATTTTATAAGATAGGAAAGAAAATAAAACTGCCTCGTTACATTTTATCAAAATATACATAGAATGAGTGGTCCTGAGATAAATAATTTGTCACACTAATTGAACGCAGACGTGTTTGGCATGGTTTTGAATCTGTCTCAGCGTGTTGATTTAGCGGCTACAACCTAGAAAAGAAACGTTCATTTGATCAAGTAGGCCACCTACTGGGCTAATAATACACAGGTTTATAACGACGGTAGGTGAGCAGAAAACTGCAAATTTTTACTTAGTCAGAGTTGAATCTTTGGCGGCAACACACGCATTTCTCTCTGAAGACTTTGCGTTTTGTTTTAAAAGAAGCAAACTAATTTTGGGTATCAACCTCATCTTGCTTCTGAAAGCGAACATTTCCGCAGACTTGTATTCAAAGTAAAATAAAACAAATCAGTTAAAAATTAGGTTCAAGACGTCTGTTTTTTTCTTGTATTTTTTGTCATCTATTACTTGATATTGAAATCAGTTAAAACTATATTTTACGGGGTCTTTTTGCTATTTTCCCGGTCCTTTGCCGTCTTTCCGCGTCTTTTTGCGTCTTTCCGGGTCTTTCCGGTATTTAGGCACCCCCAACAAACGGCGTGAGAAGTTTACGCCGTTCTAAAGCTAAACAAGTACAGCGTGGTTCTGGTCAAGGGCAATGGCGACAAAATTCTCTAAAGTTTTAAGGCCTTTAGTTGCCAGTTTGACAAAATCAAGAGGTATTTAGCATCACAATTAATATACATTTAAGTTGGTGAAGGTATTTTTCATTTGCATAAGAAGCTGGCAGCGTGGAAGGCGATTTAATGAGCGCTAAAGTTTAGGGTCTTATTTTATTTTCGGCAGACACTGGTAGCCCGACACTATTCAGAATCAGAATTGTTTCCTTATGATACGTCCTAAGACAATCGTTCTCCAGGACCAATGCGCAGGGAAGCTAGTCCCAATCCAAGAGAAGTAAACTTAGTAACTCAATCCTCTACACACTTGTAAATAGGCCCCACGGCCGCAATGACTCTCGGGTATTTCTTCTACGTAAATCAGTAATATGAAATTAAGGCACTGCCTTTGTGCGAACACACTCTTTACGGTCCTTGAAGATCTTTGATGGGGTGAAGTGCTACCCTAGGCACCACCTTGTCATTGTGATTCGGGTCAAATTTGCCCGAGTGGCACTCACCTGGATTAGCAAACTGGGTTACCGGATGTTTCGCGCCCTTACACTTCGCTACCTATACATGTTCGCTACCTGTACGTCTTCGCCACCAACGTTTTCGCTACCTATACGCTTTCGCTACCTATACGCTTTCGCTACCCTGCATATTCGCTACCCAACAAATTATAGCCACCGAAATAGGGGAATTTGGGAATGAAAGAGAAAAAGGTTTATAATCCAAATTTTATTATAACATATCCCTATTTCCAGGAGATGACTTATATATACGTTTGCTTACCGTCAGATCCTGTACCATATTAATTTGTGCTTTTTCCTTGTAATTATGTAATTTACATTGAATAAATATTAACAGATTTTGTCATTTAAACTTTTCTTACATTATTTAATTTCATAATGAAGAAGAAAAAAATCAATAAAAGATTCAATGATCTTAATTAAAAAAAATAAATAAATAAAATAGTAGAAGAAATTAAGCGTTAGAAAAGGTAATTAAAAGTCTTTATTTATTCTGTACATGCGCAATTAAAAAAGAGTTTCAAAACTGATACTGATGAAGTTTAAACAAATTTTACCATTTAAATTTTTTTGCAGTTATCTAATTTTACAATGAAGATAAAAAGAATCAAATATTCATTTATTCTATTGAAAAATTAAAAATAGTTAAAAAAAATAAGACGCTTGAAAAGTACATTTAGATAGATAGGGTTCTGATAAACCTATAAACAAACTCAACATAAATTCAATTCTAAAATCTTGTCTTCAGTCTGAATGAGTTCTTGAAACAGAGCAGTGACCTATAAATATATATATATATATATATATATAGGTCACTGAACAGAGTGATTAATTAACAAACGGTAAACTGACAAACAACCGCGAACAACAACGAGGTAGCGAAACGTCTTGGGTCGAAAATGTGCGAAAAATACCGAGTAGCGAACTCTCCAATGAGAAGGTGCGAAGTCTCCTGGTGCGAAACCGCAAGGTAGCGAAACATCCGTAAATCAGCAAACTGTATCATGCTATAATGGTAATGGTGACATCCTTGAGAGACCGGTGCAGCTCGTGTGATATCCATACTGCCCTAAAATTAGGCAACTATACTGTGTGCGCAAGTTTCTGCCATTTTTACAAAGGAGAGTCAACTTATGTGTCTTCTTGCATGTTTACCTTGGCACTCAAGTTGGCAGTGTGGCCATTTTTATTTGTGTGGGTGGGTGGCTTTGGTCCACTCTGAATGGAGGAAATTTGCTCTATAGGGAGCAGATTCTTTCCTTTGTGCGTTGGCACCAGTTTTGAAGTCACAGAGTCTGGGTTTGCCAACCTGCTTTCCTTGAGGGTGTTCTCATTAACCTTATCGTTATCATTCAGATACTTTAACAGTTAAGGTATGAAAAAACACCAGCTTTTCAATGGAGTGTAGTAGTACGGCCAATTAGTTATGTGTCAATATGTATATAGGTATATAGAGTATATAACTGACCAGTCTAACTGGTCCGGACCTTCTTGTCTAGTGGTTGTGTGCTTGCTTTATAATCTTGGGGTCGTGAGATCGATTCCCGGTGGGGTTGCTCGACGAAATTTTCTTTACAGATTTTTCTCCTACTACAGTGGTGCTGTGACCAGGGTGATTACCGTTGGGGCCCAAGGGCGAAACAAGGCTGCAGAGTTAAAAAGAACCTGGATTATAATTTCATTTCCTTAACATTTGATACAAATGTTCTTTGGTAGGATGGTGGAGTGTAGTAGTAAGGCCAATGAGTGATGTGTAAATATGTATTTAGGTATATAGAGTGTATAACTGACTAGTCTAACTGGTCCGGACCTTTTAGCCTAGTAGTTATGTGCTCGCTTTATAATCTTGAGTTTGTGAGATCGATCCCCGGTCGGGGCGCTCAACGAAATTTTCTTTACAGATTTTTCTCCTCCTCCTACAGGTGCAACTAACTGTGGTGCACCTTAATATTTTTCGCCACTTTTACGTAAGTAGGCAGCCTTTCTGATTTCTTTTTTTTGCTTCATCGGGAGGCATAGCCCTTCCAGGTGGGTCTTCTGTAAGGGAAAGCGTTTAATTCAATGAATGGGGGCAAATTCTTTTCTTAGGGAGCTGGTATTGAGATGGAGGGGGCACAGAGATGGGATGCCTGAATTGCTTCCTCTGGAGATGTTTCACTTTAACATTATATAGTAAGTAAGCCATACACTGTCATGGTCAGAAAATACATCACTTGCATGTACCGAATGTTTTATGTATTGTATGTTTTGTACTGTACTTAGGGTCAGCCCTATAACTGGATTTAAGAACAGTTAACTGATTTGATTTGATTTGAAGACGTTGCTAAGCCACCAGTACCCATGAGCGACATGAGCCTCATTGTGCAGGAAAGGGCATCAGCAACGGGGTCATGCACTGGAGTATAGCATAGTAGGAAAGAAAGAATAAAGAAAAAAAGTTTAAGCAAAAGAGTGAAATGAAAAACGAAAAAAAAAGAAAAGAAAGAAAATAAAATACACCTTATAGGGTTTATTCGGCTGGTTTTGCAATCCTTAAGACGGGCTTGAAGGCTTGAACGTCATGCCAGTATCGATTAGAGTCTGAATTTAAATGTCGAAGAAGAACCGCAGTGCACATTAAGAAAGAACCATAGCAGACTTGTTCGGTATGCAGATAGAATGGAAACATATGTAGGCTCGCCTTCTTAAGGTGTCCTTATGGTCTGCTGTCACAATATTAAGCTGCTTTGTGACAGTGGTTGGGTGCACTAATCATCTGAAAGTCCACACTTTCCTCAGCGATCTGCACCATTAAGAGGCATGGATTCAACCGTCTTCAAAATAATATCGGAAGTCAGTCCTGCTGCCCTCTCTCAGCAGTCCTTATATTCCGTAGCTGAGAGACACTTTAGATAATTAGTGTAATTCTGAGTATTAAATCATATGGTGTTTAAAGTTGTACTCACGATGATTGCTTTGATTATCAAATCAAAGAATTTGTTTGTGTATCTGATTGTTATTTATTCAGTTCCAAAGATAATTGAAATGGACTAAAATATAAATGTTAAGGCTGTGTCATGATTATTTTACTAAAACTAGTCGTAGAAATTAACTTTTTAATCAAATGGCTTGTTAACACTGATCAAACTCACCATTCCTGCTCCAGTCTAACCTAGGTGGGCTCTCTGGTGCGCTCTCGAGTGCGCCGTCGTTTCCAATGCACATGACGCGCCACGGTACGGGGTTTTACCTATGAACTCAGTTCCGGTCTAGACTAAGTTCCGGTCACGAGCAGACGAACCAAACGTTTACAGTTTGAGCTATCCTTTCTACGAACAAAATTAACAAAAACGAGAATTATTGTAGCGAGAAATATTTAATGTACATTTCCTTTATAGAGTGATTGCAAAAATAAGTTTGTGGACTCGTAAAAAAAATCGATCAGAGCACTTGGTTCGTGACTAGTCTCGCGATAACTTTCGAACTTCCAGTTCTCCAAGATGGCCGCGACCATGATCGTTACCACACATTTTATCTGCCTAAGTATATAGGACCAAAACTGATACAGTAAAGCGAACATACTTTGTGTGTTCGCTACTACAGTAACTGCTCAGCAGCAAAAACAGAGAGTTCCAATCTATTGGTCTGGTAGAGAGACCCGACCAAAACGCAGACACTATTTAGTTTGGCGTCAAATAAACTCTAAGATACTTTTTAAACTCATCTGACTTTGTGACATTTTTTCAGTCACAGGATTAATCAGACGTTCATTTCTACATATTACTAGTAAAACTGTAAATCATTTAGTAAACTGTACAAAACGCTGATTCGGCCACACCTAGAATATGGAAATATAATGGTATAAGAAAGATATTGAAGCCATTGAAATGGTCCAAAAACGTGCCACAAAGCTAGTATACAGTGTCAGGTATATGAGTTACTGTGATAGGCTTAAAGCATTGAGACTTCCTTCACTAACATACAGAAGATTTCGAGGTGACATGATCCAAGTATACAAACTTTTACACAAATTAGAAGACATTGATTACAACAGGCAGTGTTTCCCCCAAAGCGGAATGGCGGGGCGCCGCGCCCTGACCCTTTTTGGTCCCGCCCTTCTGCCCCCAAAACGTGTCATAAGTGCCCTCCTGCCGTAACCAGTCCCTTTTCCCGTGCTGCTATTGGGATTCGGTTCCATTGTGTCCTCTACCTGTAAAAACTTACAACTCAAGTCGATCGATAATCTGTACACATGCTCATCAATAAACACCAATCATGGTGATTAATCTGTGGCATTTATCACCTCTCTACAGTGCATTGCTATACCCTGACAGCCATGTGTTAATTGGAGCGGAAAACTTCACATAATGGTTACCGGCTTTAAAGGTGCAGTGATTTTTTTCTCTATATAAGTGGTGCCCATAAAAGGCACCAGTCCCAATTCAAAATAGTATCTTTTTTCCCAACTGCAAGTTGAAAAATTCCCAATTGCAGGAAATATATTTCTAGGAACCATTCTACAAGCATAACTTTACTTGCTTACTTAGAACTGGCAGATATATATAGCTATAATTGAATGCAAATATTATATATTCATTTTTTCATGTTCCCTATCCCACCACTTGAGCCAATAAAGGTGTTTCTGAAAATTTAAAGATACGACGCGATTTTTCCCAATTCTGTGGGCACGGGCGCCATTCCCAAAATAGTGAAAAAAATCACTGAGGTGTCAAGTGCAACGATAGTAGCCAGGGCAATAAAGAAACTCGTTCAAGTGACCAGCCTGTTCCGACTGTGAAATTACTAAACGGGTAGCGCCATTAAACTCGTTTGCCCCGCCCCGACAATGACACGGGCCTAGTTGAGGGTGTGGCAGGTGAGGATTCATTCGCCATTACGGTGCCGCTTGCCGCATCAATACTGATAACTATTTTTGCATGTTGCTATACTACAGAATTCGAGGCCTAAGGTGCGTACGACAATGCAATGATTCAATATCTATTTTCACGGTAAGCATGTTAGATACGTAATGTACGGTCATCACAGATACGGATCATGCTAAATTTGTGCAGGCTGATTAGATCATACATGTTTTTAGCTCACCTGAGCCATAGGCTCAGGGTGAGCTATTGTGATCACCCAGTGTCCGTCGTCCGTCGTCCGTCGTCCGTCGTGCGTCGTCAACAATTTGCTTTAAATGACATCTTCTCTGAAACCGCTAGGCCTAGGGCTTTGATATTTGGTATGAAGCATTGCCTAGTGGTCCTCTACCAAGTTTGTTCAAATGGTTGCCCCAGGGTCCAAAATGGCCCTGGGGCAGGGGGTCTTGGGTTCGAAACTAAAAAATACTTAAAAATCTTCTTCTCCAGAACCACTTGGCTCAGATGCTTGAAACTTGGTATGTAACATTGCCTAGTGGTCCTCTACCAAGTTTGTTCAAATGGTGGCCACAGGGTCCAAAATGGCCCTGGGGCAGGGGTCTTGGGTTTGAAACTAAAAGATACTTAAAAATCTTCTTCTCCAGAACTGCTTGGCTCATAGGCTTGAAATTTGGTATGAAGCATTGCCTAGTGGTCCTCTACCAAGTTTGTTCAAATGGTGGCCCCAGGGTCCAAAATGGCCCTGGAGCGGGGGGTCTTGGGTTCGAAACTAAAAAATACTTAAAAATCTTCTTCTCCAGAACTGCTTGGCTCAGATGCTTGAAACTTGGTATGTAACATTGCCTAGTGGTCCTCTACCAAATTTGTTCAAATGGTGGCCCCAGGGTCAAAATTGGCCCTGGGGCAGGGGGTCTTAGGTTTGAAACTAAAAGATACTTAAAAATCTTCTTCTCCAGAACTGCTTGGCTCAGAGGCTTGAAATTTGGTATGTAGCATTGTCTAGTGGTCCTCTACCAAGTTTGTTCAAATGGTGGCCCCAGGGTCCAAAATGGCCCTGGGGCAGGGGGTCTTGGGTTCGAAACTTAAAAATACTTAAAAATCTTCTTCTCCAGAACTGCTTGGCTCAGATGCTTGAAATTTGGTTTGGAACATTGCCTAGTGGTCCTCTACCAAGTTTGTTTAAATGGTGGCCCCAGGGTCCAAATTGGCCCTGGGGCAGGGGGTCTTGGGTTTCGGAACTAAAAAATACTTAAAAATCTTCTTCTTCAGAACCGCAAGGCTCAGCTGCTTGAAATTTGGTATGTAGCATTGTCTAGTGGTCCTCTACCAAATTTGTTCAAATGGTGGCCCCAGGGTCCAAAATGGCCCTGGGGCAGGGGTTCTTTGATTCGAAACTAAAAAATACTTAAAAATGTTCTTCACCAGAACTGGTTGCCTCAGATGCTTGAAATTAGGTATGTTACATTGCCTAGTGGCCCTCTACCAAGTTTGTTCAAATGGTGGCCCCAGGGTCCAAAATGGCCCCGGGGCAGGGAGTCCCAGGTTTGAACCATAGAAATACATAGAAAAATTTAAAAAAAATCTTCTTCTTCAGAACCGCAAGGCTCAGATGCTTGAAATTTGGTATGTAGCTTTGCCTAGTAGTCTTTTACCAAGTTTGTTCAAATGATGGCCCCAGGGTCTAAAATGGCCCAACCCAAGGGGGTCCTGGGTTTGAACCATAGAAAAATATTAAAAAATCTTCTTCTTCAGAACCACTTGGCTCAGATGCTTGAAATTTAGTATGTAGCATTGCCTAGTGGTCCTTTACCAAAATTATTCAAATGATGGCCACAGGGTCCAAAATGGCCCTGCCCCATGGGGTCCAGGGTTTGAACCATAGCAATACATAGAAAATATTCAAAAATCTTCTTCAAAACCATTTGGAAGTGGTTGCAAACTATCAGGTTTGTTAAATGATGACCCTTGTTTGACCTTTAACCTTTTTGGTCAGGTGAGCGATTCAGGGCCTCTTGGCCCTCTTGTTTATGAAATCGTCACAGGTGCCGGTGATTTCTGTTTATGACAGTCCGTTCGTTCACTTTAAGATTAGTTTCCCGCCTTTTTTCATCTAGTTCCCGCCAATTCTGTGGAATGAGAACCAGTCAATTTGGGAAATCCGCGATGTTTAACATCTATGCAGCTGTCACCATGCAGTAAATTGCGATTTAAAAATTTACCGGCCAAGATATGCAACAAAACGCGACCCTTATTTGATATTTAACTATACTAGAAAGGTCTTACGGTAGGTATGTTCATCTAAGTGTAGAATTACACTTGGCTTTGAGATAGACAGAGATTTTGAGTGTAAACAAGTATCAGCTTTGATAAAAATCACTAGAACAAATCAAACCCATCATCTGAGGTTTAATTTTGGATGTGTATTGTTACGAAGTGCACATGAACTATATGCTGAGTAATGTTCGCTGACTGGGATGGCCGTTATTGTTGGTCAATGGCCCTATTATTAGGCTTGGTATCGGTGGTTGAACGGGCAATGCACAGGGAAGAAGACATTAAGTACGTCTTCAACCCCTGTTTGGATCTTATAAATTAACTTTTCTGAAGTTTTAAAGGCGTTTTAAAGGTTCAGAAAAGACAGCTCGTTCAGTCAGGATGACAATGAAATCACGCCTAAAAACAGGCTTATACAACAGGTATGCCTATATAAGCTGGGCCATTCCGGGGCAGCGGGAGATTACGATCACGGTTACTAAGTGAGTGCTTGGCGACACGCTCTCTGGGGAGAGGGCTGTTTTTGTGTATATATCTATGAACATGTAAAAATAAATATTAACTTTTGATAACGGTTTTGTTATCTCAATCCAACTTAGATGTTATGTTACAGTATATTGAGGGTGAGGGAAAGGTGGGGAGGCAGTGATGGTTTGAGAATGCCGGATGTTTTTTTTTTGGGGGGGGGGGGGTAGCAATAAAACATATAAAACATTTTTTTTCTTTGAGCAATTCAACAATGGACTGGTCACACTAAGACTATGAACACTACTGCTGAATTACGCTACATATTAAACATACATGTAATGGTAGTGTTACTGCACTGAAATGTCATACTTTTGTGGTTAATTATTAGAAGGCCGAATGACGCGAGTAATATTGCCCCTCCCCATGCCCTTTGCCGTGCTAAAAGTGCCCTTTTTTTCGCAGCACCCTGCCCTTTTTTCAGTCTGGGGGAAACACTGACAGGTTCTTTCAGCTGAGTGACAATCACACTCGTGGCCATGCACTCAAACTAAAGAAAAATTCATGTAAGAAAGAAATTCACAAGAACTTCTTCTCAACAAGAGTTATTCCTCCATGGAATGCATTGCCAGAACAAGTTGTTACAGCACCGACCTTAAACACATTCAAGAATCGTCTGGACAATTTTATTGGAGACAAGCAGTTCACAGTATTTCCGGATAATTCCTGGGTGTCCAACCGAGAGGGGGATATATAAGTTGAACCAACTTGCATCCCCTACAAAATAATGTAATGTAAAGGTGCCATTTCTTTATCTTTTTGTCATTCTACATCTACCAATTAAGTGCATGGCCAATATTGGCATAGTCGCACTATGAACAACCTTAAAACATTCGTGCTGGGAGGTTCTTATGTACAGGTTATGTGCAGGTTAAAGATCCGTACTATAGCTACATGGCTATATGTAGGCTTTCATCCTGCAACACCGGAGTGTACAAAAGTACACCGTCTGTGTCCCCTTCGGGGGTTAAGGCATAAATGGAAGAAAGAAGGAAAGAAAGTTAAAATCAGATAAAAACATGTTGTTCACAATCACGGTCTTGGGATACCTGCACTGACAAGGAGCTTGAAGTCATCCAAAGTGCTGATATGACATTGGCAGGCAGACCATTCTAGAGACGGACTGTTCATGGAAAGAAGGATCCCTTAAAGGTGTTGATGGAACAAAATACAGTAGAACTTCAATGGCTGGAACCCTGATGGCTCGTTAAACCTGCCTGGATGGAACTCTTTCCTTGGTCCCTAGAGGTCACTTTATATAGAATTTAACCCTAGATGGCTAGAACTACCCTTGGCTGGAACTAATTTTCATGGTCCAAAGCCTGTTCGAGCCAATGAAGTTCTGCTGTATTGGCAGGAATCGTTGATGGTGTCCTCTAGTTGCTTCTCCTGTGGCTGTCAGGTTCTGGTTTGAAGGGATCTACTGTACATCATTGTGACTTTGCTCTGGTCTCGCCTTGACTGAAGGTCCTCCCAACCAAGTTCTTGCAACATTGAAGTGACACTGCTGGTTCGGCGGTAGTCATTGCAGCAAAATCTGGAGGCACGCCTCTGTACAGACTCCAATTTGGCTATGTTGGATTTTGTCACTGGGTCCCATACCGTCAAAGCATACTCAAGCTGTGGACAAACTATGGACTTGTAGCATTTGGCTTTAACATCCTTTGGGCAGCTTGAAAGATTTCTGGGAAGGAAAGCTGTAGTCTGGTTGGCCCTTTTCGTCACTACATCAATATGGCTGTTCCAGGACAGTTTACTGTCTATGGTGACTCCAAGGTACTTTGCTTTTGACGTTTCTTTCATGGTCTGTCCATGAATGCTATAGGAAGCTGGTATGGCATTTCACTTGTTGGTGATCAGGATGTGTTCACACTTGTCTGGGTTAAATACCATCTGCCAATCTCTTTCCCATTCCTGTAGATGATTAAGATCTCTCTGTAGTGACTCTGCATCTTTCTGGTCTAGTATAACTCTGTACAGTAGACAATCTTCTGCGAAGAGTCGTACTGAAGAGGAAACTCTTGAGGGCAGGTCATTGATGTATACCAGGAACAGGAGAGGTCCAAGTACTGTACCCTGTGGAACTCCAGATGTGACAGCAGCAGGAGAAGATGTCATCCCATCAAGGACAACTTGCTGGTTCCTATCTGCGAGGAAACTACTATCTTACCAGAGATCATTTTTCGTTTATTTTTTTTTTGATAATGGGGGTAGCTTAATTGGAATATGCAACTCATGCATGAGGGACAAACAATATCTGATTGATATGAAGCAAAGAATTTTATAAAACATGTAAAATGTTTTTCTACAATATCGAGATTTTACCAGAAAATTATAAAATAGTCTAAAATAGAACCATAACAAATATGGTCTGATGTGGTTTCTATTATCGAACTGCCTGTAATCGACAAGAACGAAACAGCATGGGATTTAACTAAATCTTTTGTATTTGTTTGTATTTCAGTTATAAATAAATTTTTATATAGATCTAGTTATTGTGAAGACATGTCCCCTGCCATTTTGCGTTTTGGTTCATTGAACAAACTGTGGTTTGACTATAGAAACCGTAACGGTATCGGACGATACTTATGGTTCTATTTTTAGAATATCTGCAGGTGTAATCGCAACATTGTAGAAAAACAAGATATAACATGCTTTGTTTTATATTTTCTTGCTTTGTATTGATCAGATATAGGTTTTCCATCATGCATGAGTTGTATATTTCAATTAAGCTGGCGTCATTATCAAAAAATGTACGAAAAATAATTCTGACCTTTACCTATCCTACATGGACACTCATGATGGCTTTTTTTCTTCCACTTTTAGGGAATTTTAAATCTCAAGTCAGATTAGGCTTAAAAACAGGAAAATTAAGCTTTTTAACCAGTGATCTGAAGTAAATTTTGAGCAGCCCAGTCTGTTAATCAGGGCCTAAAATGGGTGTAAACACAGTTTGCACCTTAAATGTAGACGAAAAACACAATATTTGGACTATTTTATCTTCCAGAGAGCAAAAACAAAATGCAGCTAAGCCTCTCACATCATGCGCGTAATCGCTAGCCACATTTCATAACCGGTTTTAGAGACGTCATTAAAATAGAGTGACGTCACAACCCTTTGATCTGCTATCAAACATAGTCCGAGATGCTTGCGTCAGTTGCGTGTCCATTATGTTCATATAAAATTAAAATAAGTCAAAAATTGAAAAAGTCTGGTTGCTAATATAAGAAAGATGTTGCTAATGTAAGATAGAAGTTTCTTATATGAGCTGACGGCCTATCATATGCAAAGGTGGGAGAAAGAAGTTTCTTATATGAGCTGAAAGTCTATCTTGAATATGTGAAAGTGGGAGAAAACATTATCTCAAAGGCATCCTGGGAAACTTTTTTCTGTAGCTTTGAAAAGAATACTCTATCAGTGCTCCAGATTATTCGAAGATAATTTTTCTTACTTCTCAACGAAACCATACATTGTGACCCCTCATTAGAACCGTCTCGGTGAGATGTCTAATGAGTGGTCACAATGTATGTTTTAATGGAAGAGTAAGCAAAATTATCCCATAATTATCCCTGTTACCCCCTCTTATCTGGAGCTCTGCTCTATATTTCAGCCCTGCTGCAGCCTGCTGTTACTAACCAGTTATGTAGACACGAGTCACAGGTCCCCACAACAACACAGACTACAATGCGTAAGTAAACTTTGTTTTGGCTCCTGTTTGTATTAGTACTAAATTGCCCTAAGTTACTGTGAACTTTGTTCTAAAATCTGAACAAGTTGCAGATTTATTCACCATTATAAATGTGCAGAAAAGCATGATACAGGGGAGATAGTGGGCCAACAGTGTAGACAGCTGTTGTCCAGACTGAGGTCAAGGTCATGGACTTAGAAATTTATATGATTAACAAGCATGAGTTCAGGCAAGTTATGATTTCTAATGATTTTTGTAGTATAATTCCTGTTTATCCTGCAACAGTTTCAATACAGGGCAGCTTAACAACAGTTTCAATACAGGGCAGCTGCATAGGACTTTATGAGAAAAAAAAATCAAACAAAAACCTGAATTATCATCATACCCTCACCCCTGTCTGATATTTTGATTGTACAGTGTTTTTGAGATGAATGGGTACACAGCCTAGTATTGACAAACACCCTTGGCCCTCACAAACCATCAAGAAGATGGACATTGCACAGCCCAGATGGGAAATATCACAATCAGATTGATTACATCTTGGTGAAGAAGTGCTTCCGATCAGGAGTCAACATCCATAGGACAAGGAGTTTTCCTGGAGCAGACCTAGGAAGTGACCATGACCTGGTCATGATGACCTTCCGAGTTCGTCTGAAGAAGGCTAGAAAGCCAACCCAGCCAAGACTGAAGTTTGATCTTGAGAAGCTAAGGGACCCAGAGGTGGCATGCACTTTTCAAGCAACAATAGGTGGAAAATTTGCACCACTCATTGGTCTGAGGGATGATGACATGGACATAGATACCATGATTACCACCTA
The DNA here is from genome assembly GCA_963989385.1 of Ctena decussata. NCBI lineage: Eukaryota > Metazoa > Mollusca > Bivalvia > Lucinida > Lucinidae > Ctena > Ctena decussata. Next base: position 34,741,239 of record OZ022503.1, read on the forward strand.
CAATATAGTAGTGACTGATGCAGTCAGTGAGATACTTGGGAAGGAACGTCGCAGGAAAAAGCCATGGGTCACTAGAGATGTTATCGACCTCTGTGATGAGAGGAGAAATTTGAAGAAGAAGAGGTATGAAGCAGGAGGAGCAGAAGAATACAGGGAAGCAAACAAGAGGATTCAGAAGGCAGTGAAGAAAGCGAAGGAGGACTGGATACATGTAGCTAGTCAGTGCGAGGAGATCGAAACTTGCCTGAACAAAAACAACAGCAAGAAAGCATACCAGCTGGTGAAGGATCTAACTTCAGAAAAAACAGGGTAGATCCACAACTATCCAGGACAAGTCTGGGAAAGGCCTTACAGAAGAACAAGAGATTCTCAGCAGATGGACAGAATATTGCTCAGAATTATACAACCATGAGACTGATGGTGACAATACGGTCCTGGACTGCAGTCAGCCCCCAGAAGAAGATCAACAACCGATCCTTCGTGAGGAAGTTGAGATTGCAGTAGCAGCACTGAAGAAGGGAAAATCTGCCGGAGTTGATAATATACCAGCAGAACTTGTTCAAGCTGGAGGGGAGACCATGATTGATGTTTTAACAGATATCTGTAACAGGATCTGGAGAACAGGAGAATGGCCTACCCCATGGACTCAGTCGCTGATTATTACTCTCCCTAAAAAGGGCAACCTACAGCTCTGCCAGAACTACAGAACCATCAGCCTCATCAGTCATTCAAGCAAAGTCATGCTGAAAGTTATCTTGAACAGGCTTAAGCCACAAGCCGAAGAGATAATTGCTGAGGAACAGGCTGGGTTCCGAGCAGGAAGGAGCACCACAGAACAGATCTTCAACCTTAGAATCCTGTGTGAAAAGTATCTCCAACATCAGCAGAATCTGTACCATGTCTTCATTGATTTCAAAAAAGCCTTTGACAGGGTATGGCATGCAGCCTTATGGGCCACCATGAGGAAGTACAATATCAATGCAAACCTAGTTCGCACCATTGAGCAGCTATATGACAAGGCTACAAGTGCAGTCCTGATAAATGGCAGCACAGGAGAATGGTTCAGAACAACAGTTGGAGTAAGACAAGGATGTCTTCTGTCACCCACCCTCTTCAACATTTTTCTTGAACGGATCATGTCTGATGCTCTGGAAGAACATGACGGAAAGGTTAGCATAGGCGGCAGAAATATTACCAACATGCGGTTTGCCGATGATATAGACGCTCTTGCTGAGGAAGAGCAGGAACTAGAAGCTCTAGTTGAAAGTCTCGACCAGACCTGCACAAGGTATAAGATGGAGATCAGTGCTGAGAAGACCAAACTGATGACAAACAGCGCAGATGGCATCCAGAGGGAGATCAAGGTAAAGGGGGAGAAGCTGGGTACTGTAAGCAGCTTCAAATACCTTGGAGCAGTTGTCTCAGATGATGGCTCAAAACAGGAGGTTCTCTCAAGGATAGCACAAGCCACTTCAGCTCTTGCCAAGCTGAAACCAATTTGGAGAGATAACAACATATCTCTTGGATCAAAGGTGACACTTATGCGCTCCCTTGTCATTTCCATATTTCTGTATGCCTGTGAATCATGGACCTTGACAGCAGAGATAGAGAAAAGAACGCAGGCCTTTGAGATGTGTTGTAAAATAAGTTTATGCTGGATGTCAAACACAGAAACAAGTCTTTTTCACGTAAAAAGTTCTTTAATTTTGGGAAATATCCTTCGTCGAGAAAGCGAGAGACCGAAAAACTGCCCTTTTTCATAGGAGAGCTCTGGTAAGGTATCACGACAACCCGAAAACAAGCACAGCAGTGCAATGCTAAAAAACGGAACCGCCACCGCAACCGGTACTTGAAAACAACCTGCACCACAGCTCCCGTATGAAAAGTAGCACAACCTTAGTTCAGACCAAACCTCCGAAGTCATTTGCTCACTCTTAATCCAAATACATAACATCCCCCCGGTAAACTTTAAATTTGAAGTATCTAGAATTTTCAAATTTACCATAAGTGAGCAAAAGACTTAGGACACAATTTACCTCATGTTAATGGATCATATATACTAACAAATTACTTTAAATCAAACTTGCCTTTGAAGAAACACTCTTAAAGCAACAAGTTACATGGTTAACATTCCGAGAAATGTCTCAAATCTGAACAATGAATCTACATCACTATGTCCGTATTCTAATAACAATCTGATTCTCACACACATACTCACTATTTTATCCTGGCCACAGATAAAAAACTATCACACTCCTTTCACTCAATGTTATCAGATACAGGCAAAACAATTTAGATTCCCATTACAATTACACATAACCATGTAAAATGTTACAATAATTGAGTTGACTTCTTTCACCTATGGATTACCAATGATTTCTTCATAGTAACTCTATGCAATAAAACCCAAATTGACTGCAAATGTCAAATAACATTTATACACAAAGTCCAAAAATGACTGTGAAACTCTTGTCAAGATGTGATGATAATCAATAAAGATGCAATTTACATGACAGACTGTCAGTAAATGACAGGCTGAGTACAGTACAAAGCATCACTGTATCATCAAACATTAGACTTAAAACTCAAACCCTATGAAAATCAATGACGGGAAAACAATCATATGATTTCAAGTCTAAAACCTTAAAGCATGTGGACTTATGAATGATCATAGGCAATATCACTGTGCTTATCCCTGTTTCATTGTTTTCATGTCAGTCTATTTCAATAACTGCAGTTATCCCTTAACATGTTATAATCTATAACGACAACTGCAACTAATGTCTCATAAAACCCAAAATCATAAATTTTCTATAACCACAACTGCAAATTCACTGTTCAATCACTGCAGTTGCAATAATGTAATTGTCCATAACTGCAACTGCAAATTCTATTTTCAATAACTGCAACCGCACTTGTAAAAATTTCTACAACTGCAACTGCAAAATTTAAATTTTCATAGGGTCAACTACAACCTTGATTTTTTTTTTATAACTGCAACTGCAAAACACTCTGATTCAATATCAAACCTCATACATGTACTACCAATGTCTCAATCAATCATTATGATACATGTACTGCAGATCATTTGTATCACTGTGGTTGAAACATCAATAATATAAATATGAATGAATGAATGAATTAAAACAATTTAAGCTGATATCCTTTTACCAACAAAATAGCACCACATATGAATATAAAAAAAAATGTCTTTTGCAAAGTATAGCGTCGGAAAACAAGTTTGCAACTGTTTATCCTGATTTATACCAACACCAAAAAAATTACAAATTATCTGCAGTTCAGTTTAAATCTCAAAATTCAACAGCACGGAATTTGTTATATGAAGAATCAGGATGACTTTTCATTCATACCTGCGAAATTATACCCATATATCATAAAATGTCAAGTTACTGTGAAAATTGCATAACTGCTAACATATGAGTATACAGGTGAAAATACCTAAATTTGAGGCGGTGGCCGCAGTTTTACTGCTCTCTTAGTTTTCACTGGCAGGTTTGAAGCTAGAACCCATTTAGCATTCTGTGAAGGTTCCCCTACATACTGAATTAAATACTGAATTCCACTTGGAGAATTTTTCTGTGCCAGTACCCTTTTAATTTTACGAGTCTCTACCTCTGATGATAAGTATGATGATTGATTTCGCGCATCCGTTAGATAATCCTGATATCGTACTGGTTTACGAACCTGTCTTTTTGGTCGATTTGTGGCTAAAGACTGAACATCTCCTTGACCCTGATAATCCTTTGATTTCGCTGTATTTATCGGAGTCTCTGTGAGAACAGGCTCATTCCGATTCTTCACTGAATCACTGGATTTTGGTAACTTATCTGGAGTCTCTGTAATTACAGGCTCATTGTTCTCACTGATAACTAACTTTTCAGAATTTATTGGAGTCTCTGTTAACACAGGCTCATCATTTTCAATTTTCACAGATTCTGTCTGGCAAGAGGTTGTAGCTGTCGAGATGTCGGGTGTTCTCGTGACAAGTTTGAAAAAGTTTAACGGCTCTGCTACGCGAACAGATGCTATTTTGATCCTATCAATATGTACTGGCTCTGAAAAAGTTCTATTTCCACAAGGATCAACTAACATCACTGTATGCAGGCTATTCACTGCTTCAACAATGTAAGGTCCTGAAAAATAGTTTTTCAGCTTCCTTGCCGCTCCTGATGGCAAATCATCTAGATACACGTAATCACCTTTGTTAAGCTGTAACATTTTAGTTTTGTTATTAACACGATTCAACATATCTTGTTTAGACTTTATCAGGTGATCTTTCACATCCTGTCGTATGAAATTCAATACCTGTTCCTTCTGTTCAAGATAGGAATGAAAATCCTTTGGCACTGACTTCAAATCAAGTGTATATGTGTTAGCAGAAAGAGGAAACCTCGGTCTCTGTCCATAAACAACTTCAAATGGTGAATACCCCATACTGGAATTCACAGAGTTATTCATGGAAAAGACCACTGAATTTACCATTTGATCCCAATTGTTGCATTTGTCATTCATAAAAGGTGTCAGTCTTTCTGCTAACGTTCGATGTTGACGTTCACACGCACCAAGACAATGATGCACAAAACTTGGTGTAAACTGTTGTTGAATATGCATCATTTTACACAGTTCTGATGTGACTTTTGCAGTGAATTCCGTTCCGCGGTCACAAATTAAGGTGTCACATGTACCAAACTGGGTAAAAAGGTCCATCAATACCTCTGATACTGTAATTGAATCCTTATTTGGGATTGGTTTTGCATATAGTAGTTTTGAGAACATATCAACTGCTGTGAAAAGATATGTATTTCCTCGTACAGTAAGCGGCAATACACCGTACAAATCTATTTCCCATACCGAAAAAGGCTCTTGAGGTGTAGGGTACGCGACAATAGCATTTCTTGTGGTAACCTTTGTTATCTTTCTACTCTGACACTGGTCACATGACCTAACATAGTCACTCACAATTTGTGATAATCTACTGAAAAAGTAGTTTGCTTTCACTCTGTCAATAGTATCCTGAATGCCTGAATGTGCTCCTAATGGAGAATCATGGTACAGTTTAAGTATTGTTTGAATCAAAACTTTAGGAAGCACCAGCTGATATTTGCATAACAGTTTTGTTCGTTTAGCTTTGGGCGTCCTACTGTGAAACAAAATTCCCTGCACCATAAGATAGTCTGACTGCTGTAATAAAATACTTCTTGCTTTAATTTGTGATCGAGGCAAAATACCTTTACTCAAATAGTTCATAATGGGTTTTAACTCTGGATCAGCAAACTGACAATGATGAATACTTTCTGGAGTCATGTCAAGATCATTTAATAAGGTTTCAATAGTCTGATTTGTCTCCCTTTGGGAGATTCCTGCTTGTGTCTCAGGAAGCTCTGAGTCAGACAATAATGTCTGCCTAGACATTTTGTCTGTTGAAATTTCAATGTTCTGTTCTAATGCAGCACTATTATCCGTAGAAATGCAACTTTCCTCTGAAACTGGAATTTTATTGTCTATAATACTTGACTTTTCCAAGTGCAGCTTTTGAAACTGACCGTTACTTTCTTTCTGAGATTGCAATTTACTGAACCTACTATTTCTATTCTTACTCCGTTTTCGCTTCAAAACACCATCCTGCACATCTTCAGTATCTGCATCATATAAATTATCACTATCAAGCTCCTGAACTTTTGCATGACTTACAAAACGATATGTTTCTAAAAGCTTATTTTCAGGGGAGATAATTCTCACTTTAGAAGGTTTTTCATCAACGTAAGGAAAGAAAGGATCATCTTCTTCTGGGCTGGAATTGACTACCTCAGGATAGACTGCGCTTCTAGAAAGAGAGTCAGGGACAACCATTTCAGCTGCTGGCTTATAGACTATGTCAAGATCAAATTGTTGCAATATAGCTAACCAGCGTTCGTAAATTTGACCTTTCAGCTTTTTCTGAAAAATAGGTGCTAATGCTTGATGATCACATTCAACTACAAAATGTCTCCCTCTCAGATATGAAGCACAGTCCATGACTGCGGTAACAAGACCAAGTAATTCTAGCTTTGTTGGACCATATGACTGTTGCCATGGAGACAATCCTTTGGATCCAAAACGTATTACACGAGGAGTCTGATTTTCATCATATTGGTACAACATGAAACCTATTCCTTTTGAACATGAATCAACAGCTAACCTAAATTGTTGATCATACCTTGGAAAAGATAATGCACTGGAATTCACTAGACTGTCTTTGAGCTGCTGAAAACTGTCGGCACATGTTTTTGACCATACATAAGGCACATTTTTCTTCAGTAAATAATACAAAGGACTAGCTATGGCACTGTAGTTCCTTATAAATTTTCTGAACCAATTAAAAAGACCTAAAGCACGTTTCAACTCAGTGGCATTCTTTGGCACAGGAAAATTCTTGATTATTTCAATTTTCTGAGCAGGGGGGCGAATACCATCAGCTGAAATTTCATGGCCTAGAAATATGCAGGTTTTGAACCCGAATTTGCACTTACTGGGTCCAAGCTTCAAACCTGAAGATTCAAACCTTGATAATACCTCATGTAACTTTTGCATATGTTCAGTGAATGTCTCAGATGCAATACAGACATCATCCAGATAACACAGAACTGATTCAAATGTCAAATGGTTAAGAATTTTGTCCATTAAAAGTTGAAAAGAATTTGGACTCTGGCGTAAGCCCATGGGAAGGCGTAAAAACTTGTATGTGCCAAAAGGCGTATTGAAGGCTGTGTATCTGGTTGAGTCTGTCGAAATTGCCATCTGAAAATAGCCCTGACTCATATCAATTGTTGTCAAAAAGTTAGGCGAACGCTCCGCAAACGACTCCGTCAGTTCTTGTAGATCAGGAATAATGTAACGAAACTCCTCTGTTTGGGTGTTTAAGTATCTGAAATCAACGCAAAATCTGAAAGAAGATAAACTCTGATCAGGAGTAATGTTGTTAGGGTCAAGTTTGGGTTTATTTCTTTTTGCTACAAGAACTATCGGACTTGTTATTGGTATGCTTTCATCTGCAGAAACTGGAACTATAATTTTCTGCTTTAGCAATTCATCCAGATGATGGCGCAAAACCTGTTTCTTATCTGGTGATAACCTGTAAGGCCTTTGATGCTTTGACTTTGCATCAGGTTTTAACTGAATGATATGCTCGACTTCTTGTGTAAGCCCAAGATTAGGATTTTCAGGGGTAACAAACACATTTTGATGCTCATATAAACAGTCAAACATTTGTTGCCTTTGTTCTGTATCTAGATCAGCTGAAATATTGTCAGCAAAATAGGTTTGCAACTTTTCCTGGGAAATAAATGTAGCAGGCTGTGCACCACAACTGTACGAAATACTATCGTTTTCTTCCTTAGCAAAAGATTGACCTGACTGCACATCAGACTGTAATGTTGTCTGCAACCTGGCATGCATACACTGCTTAACATCTGACTTAACTGACAAAATATCTGGATAATTGTCACACAGCTTAAAAGTAGCTAAATATGCACCTTTATTAATATGCACTGTTGCTGCGGTAGGGTTCAAGATTTTCACTGGAACTTGATGGCCAGGTGAACATGTGACAACTGCTTTGGAAACCAGCAAGCCTTTGCGACCCATTTCACTATGACCCAAACACTGACCTTGCATACCAATGTATACTTCTTTATTCAATTTACCTTGAATAACTGTTTCAGAGTTTGGGGACAAAACACATGAATGGGAACAAACAATTTTTGTTGACAGCTTTACAGCAGAATGACAGGCCTTGCTGAAGTCCAAAACAATACCACTTTCTTTCATATATTGAATACCCAAAATAAATGGATGAGATGTACTGCTTAATATATATACTGGTACTGTGTGAAGAACCTGTGATCCAGCAGTACAAAACTGGACTCTAGCTGTACCCTCAACACCAACTGAATAATTGTCTGCCATGATGATCTCATCCTCACTAGGTTGGAAATCAAATTTCGACCTATTGGGGATAAAATCATACAACTGACGTGAAATAATGTTGATAGAACAACCGGAATCCAATAATGCGGTTACGAAAGATCCACCAATAGTGCAATTCAGATACATAAGGTTATGATTGCATGAAAAATCAGTGCGCAGTTCAGGGGGAATATGTGTCTCTTGTTCACCAGTCAGGCCTGAGAGGTGCGCTCCGCTCCCAGGCCCTGCCTGTTTAAAGTTGGACAGTCGTTTGCTAAATGATCTTTTTGGTTACAAAGTTGGCATGTCACTGAAGTGGCTCTACTAGCGGCGTTGTTGGATGATAGTGTCTTACACTTTGGAGCATTATGCCCCATCTGAAAACAAAGCTGGCACTGTATTAGGGGAGTAGGATCCCCCTGTCCATTCCAGTTACACTGAGTTTTAATGTGTTTCTCTCCCTTGCATCGAAAACAAACACGCGGTGCTAGTCTGGTTTTTGTTGGCTGGCCACGTGAATGTGTGCTTAATTCCTCAAGCTTCTTATTTATCATATCTAACTGAGCCTGAAAAGACCCAGCAGCAGCGGCACTAGGTTTGGGTGTAGAACTGAAAGTATCGGTTGAGGTCTGTACACGATATCCATGAGCCTCGCCAATTTTCGCTGATTGGAGGGCATCCCGTAATGATTCCACTCGACCGGCTCTTACGAAGAATGCCAACTGGGAGGGTAGGCCACTGATAAAATTATTTAACATATCGGCCTCACTTTTTCGAAGTTTACGACCTTTGTCCATGACACTGGCATGAAAGTCTTCGATAGCCTGTGACTGACCAAGCTTTAGATTGTCAAAGGCTACTGATTCCGCTATCAAAGAAGGGCTACAGTCAAATACGACTCAAATTCAGCTAGGAATTTCTCTGGATCTTCATGCATAAAACCACTAAATTGCGAGATGGTCCGTCTGTCCGGCATGACAGGTGGTGGTTGCACAAGAACAGTTAATTGTTCAGAAGGTTTGGGTACAGATACAGGAGTGCTGAAAGTGTGAGGCTGGCTCCCTGCCATTGGCGGTATGTTATTCAAGATAAAACTTTCATTCGGATCCTCAAATTGTGGTAGAAACGGGTTATTTGACGTATTCATGCTTGCTAATGTCAATAACAACAATATGCACAAAAACAAGGGCATATATGACCACGTGTCCCGGTTAGACTGCAAAATGTCTGGGGTTTCACACTTCCGGATTTTCTGGATTTTCATTTGAAAGTCAATTTGTAGAGTTCTAACGAAGAAATCAATGTTCGATCGATTTTAGATTCTCCACCATGTTGTAAAATAAGTTTATGCTGGATGTCAAACACAGAAACAAGTCTTTTTCACGTAAAAAGTTCTTTAATTTTGGGAAATATCCTTCGTCGAGAAAGCAAGAGACCGAAAAACTGCCCTTTTTCATAGGTGAGCTCTGGTAAGGTATCACGACAACCCGAAAACAAGCACAGCAGTGCAATGCTAAAAAACGGAACCGCCACCGCAACCGGTACTTGAAAACAACCTGCACCACAGCTCCCGTATGAAAAGTAGCACAACCTTAGTTCAGACCAAACCTCCGAAGTCATTTGCTCACTCTTAATCCAAATACATAACAGATGAGATGCTATCGAAGGTTACTGAACATTTCATACAAGGACCATATAACCAATGAGGAGGTTCGCAGGAAGATCCAAGCAGCCATTGGAGAATATGATGAACTCCTGACGCTGGTCAAGAAACGGAAACTAAGGTGGTTTGGCCATGTCTCAAGGTCTTCTGGTTTAGCAAAGACAATTCTTCAGGGCACAGTGAAAGGAAAAAGAAGAAGAGGTAGACAGAAGAAGAGGTGGGAAGACAATATCAAGGAGTGGACTGGAATGGATTTTGCCAGCTCAACTAGGGCAGCTGAAGACAGGACAAGGTGGAAAGGGATTATTTTGAAGTCAGCTGTGGTGCCCCAACGACCTAGTAAGGTTATGGGATAGAATAGAATAGAATAGGGTACACTTCCAAATTTTCAATTTTGCCACACTTCTCAGTGATGGTCAACACTTAAAAGAAGGGATTTGCTCCTTCCTTTAAGGGTAGACCTCCTTTTAAAAAGGTTATTGATCCAGGGAAGCAAACAGGAAGTCACAAAAACAGTTGTGTCTCTTTGTAAGAAAGGTAAAAGAAAATACTGTATTACTCCTTATAAACGCCCCTGCTCTAATAAATGCCCCCCTGCCGCTTTTCTACAAATACTGTGACATCAACTTGCATAAATTTCTGTTACATGGGGTCAACTCGTAAAGGAAAGAATTTGCTCCTAGAGGAGCAAATTCTTTCCTTTAAGAGTTGACCCCTACTGAGAAGGGAAGTAAAAATGGTAGAGGTATTTTTGCACTGTCGGATTTACTACATTTTATGCTCTTTGTAATGCACCCTTTCATTAAACGCAATTGCCCCTGGAGTGTTTAACTTTATTAATATGATACATTAATGTTTCTACAGCAACAGTGAGATTGCCCAATCCATTGATGAGAAAGCAGCTGACAGAATTTGGTCAGTATGTTGCCGAAATGCTTCCCAAGTACGTCCAGAAAGTCGAGATAACAAATACCGACGAACTGAATATCATGATTCATCCAGAAGGAGTTATCCCTACCATGCAGTTCATGAAAGATCATCACAATGCACAGTTTCTCAACATTATAGATATCGCTGGCATGGATGTACCTGCAAGAGAGTACAGATTTGAGGTAGTATCGGGTTTCCGGGATCGAGGCATTTTATAATACTGTTTTCAGGGAAAGAAGAGTAACTCGGCCCCATTGACTGTTTGTGCCTAAAATTGGTCTGGGCCCTTCAAATTTTGGAAAGAAATTTCCATTATCTTGCAAAATTTTCACAGTTTTATGGCAAAAAATCTAGGCAAAAATACACTTTTTCCCTGTGGTTATATTATCTATTTTTATGCCCCTGCCACAAAGTGGGCAGGGGCATATAGTTTTGTCCTTGTCTGTATGTCACACTTTGTAGTACTGTTGGTGTCTGTGCACCTCCTACAGTATTTGATGCAGGGATTTGAAATTTGCAACACAGTTCAGACATACATCCCAAAGCGCTTAATAGGATTTTTAGGGTAATGCAAATATGGTGTAGTCTCTTTATATGGACTCACACAAAGACATAGATTAGATATATATGCAAAAAGTGTTAGATGAAATAAAAATCAGTAAAAATGGCCCTTGGAGGCAAAGGATACATACAACATGAAAACCAGGGGCCGTATTCATAAAGCCACTTAAGTCGTTGCTATGCTGTTGCTAAGGCTAAATATCTATAAAGGAAGTTCCCTACAACTATGAAATTTGCTCTGGAGGAACAGTCTTTTGTAAGACTGTTCCTCCAGAGCAAATTTCATAGTTGTAGGAATCTCCTTCAAAGAAATTTAGCCTTAGCAACAGCATAGCAACCACTTAAGTCGTTTTATGAATACGGCCCCAGAGTCTCAGTTACTGTGTTACCTGTGACTAGCAGATGCAAGACTTGTTATACCCCCGGTATACGAAGTATATAGGGGGTATATAGTTTTTGGTTTTTCCGTTAATATGTTTGTGTGTGTGTGTGTGTGTGTGTGTATGTTAACATCTTTTCTGTCAAAGTTTTCTCAGGAACCACAATAGCTAGGATCTTGAAATTTGGTACAAACGTTGGGTATGACTAGTTGTACTGTGTAAGAGACAATCAGCCTTCTCCTGCTTATCATTCCCTTTGTTTGTCCATTTTTTCTTTCTCTCCATTAAAATTTCTGTCACAGATTTCTCAGGAACCACGATAGCTAGGATCTTGAAATTTGGTACAAACATTGGGTATGACTAGTTGTACTGTGTAAGAGACAATCAGTCTTCTCCTGCTTATCATTCCCTTTGTTTGTCTATTTTTTCTTTCTCTCCATTAAAATTTCTGTCACAGATTTCTCAGGAACCATGATAGCTAGGATCTTGAAATTTGGTACAAACGTTGGGTATGACTAGTTGTACCGTGTAAGAGACAATCAGCCTTCTCCTGCTTATCATTTCCTTTGTTTGTCCATTTTTTCTTTCTCTCCATTAAAATTTCTGTCACAGATTTCTCAGGAACCACGATAGCTAGGATCTTGAAATTTGGTACAAACGTTGGGTATGACTAGTTGTACCGTGTAAGAGACAATCAGCCTTCTCCTGCTTATCATTTCCTTTGTTTGTCCATTTTTTCTTTCTCTCCATTAAAATATCTGTCACAGATTTCTCAGGAACCATGATAGCTAGGATCTTGAAATTTGGTACAAACATTGGGTATGACTAGTTGTACCGTGTAAGAGACAATCAGCCTTCTCCTGCTTATCATTCCCTTTGTTTGTCCATGTTTTCTTTCTTTTTTCTGTCCATCCGTCCATCCGTAAACATTCTTGTGCGCGCCATAACTCATTAACCATTTGGGATATATTCATGATATTTTGTAGGAATATGTATTAGGTTGGGGGAACGTGTTGCGTACAAAAATGGTTGCTCCCCCTTCTTTAGTTTCCAAGTTATGTCCCTTTGATTAATTTTTTACCTGCAAGTCTTGTGCGCGCCATAACTATATAACTGTTTGGGATATCGTAATGAAACTTCATAGCAATGTGTATGAAGTCCCAATGATGTGTCGCGTTCCACTTTGGCTGCTCTCCCTTTCTTCGTTTTAGAGTTACATCCTTTTCATTAGTTCTTGTTGACTATTTTTGTGTATGCTTACTTTGTGCATACCATAACTTGGTAACCGTTTGGAATATCATGATGAAACTTTATAACAATGTGCATGATCACAAGACAGTGTGTCACATATAAGAATGGTTGCTCCCCTTTCTTAATTTTGGAGTAACCTCCCTTTGATTTGTATATTTTAGGCATTTCTCATTCACTCCATATCTCCTTTAACTTTTGAAATATTAGAATGAAACTTTGTAGGAATGTGTATAATGTGGTAATGTATCCTGAGCAAGAACCACAACTCTGGCTTACTTACTGAATTACCTGCCCTTGCATAAATATCCTGTTTACTCTGTAACATTTCAACTGTTTAAAATATTGTATGATGTCAAGGGAATGTAATGGAACCAAGAATGGTGTATCTAGTATATTTAGTTTATCTCCCTTGACTTGATATACTAACAGTATATTTAAATAATGTTGAATTCATTTATTATAGGGTGGTTGCCTCTGTTTGTCTGTCTGTCTATCCTTTTGTAAACAGTCTTGTTCATACTGTAACTCCTTTATGACATTTAAAGGGGCGTATTATGCGCCGCTTGCGAAGCCCTTGTTTTTCCTGTCCAAGATTTTTCAGGAACCACAACTGCTAGGATTTTGAAATTGGGTGCAAATGTTGGAAATGACTGGTTGCATCATGTAAGAGAGTATCAGCTTCCTTCTGCATATCATTCCCTTTGTTTGTCCATTTTTCTTTCTCTCCAATTTATTTTTGTCACAGTTTTCTCTGTTCCTAAGAGAGCCACAGTCTTCAAATTTTGTATACATCTTGAGAATGGCCAAGTTTATTGTGGGAAAGAAAATCAAAACGCTAAGATTTTTTTTTGCCTTCTTTTGCCTTTTTTCTGTTTTTATACCCCCGCTTTGAAAAAGTGGGGGGTATACTGGTTTACATCTGTCCGTCCTTCCGTCCGTCCGTCCGTCCCTCCGTCTGTCCTTCCGTCCGTCCCCTTTTAATCAAATTTTTCGTCAAAGATATCTCCACAACCATACAAGCTAGAATGTTCCTATTTGGCATACAGGTAGATGACGATGTGTTGTATCGTGGGATTGAGAACCTGCCTTCTCCTGCTTATTCTTCCCTTTATTTGTCCATTTTTCTTTATTTCCATACTTCGAATAATGAAATTTTTCGTCAAAGATTTCTCAACAATCATTCAAGCTAGAATGGTCATATTTGGCATACAGGTTGATGACGGTGTGTTGTATCGTGGGATTGCAAACCAGTCTCCTCCTGCTTATTTTTCCGTGTATTTGTCCAATTTTCTTACTTTCCATACTTTGAATAATGAAATTTTTTGTCAAAGATTTCTCCACAACCATACAAGCTAGAATGGTCATATTTGGCATACAGGTTGATGACGATGTGTTGTATCGTGGGATTGAAAACCAGCCTTCTCCTGCTTATTCTTCCCTTTATTTGTCCATTCTTCTTTATTTCCATACTTCGAATAATGAAATTTTTTGTCAAAGATTTCTCAGCAACCATTCAAGCTGGAGTGGTCATATTTGGCATACAGGTTGATGACGGTGTGTTGTATCGTGGGATTGCAAACCAGTGTCCTCCTGCTTTTTCTTTCATGTATTTGTCCAATTTTCTTACTTTCCATACTTTGAATAATGAAATTTTTCGTCTAAGATTTCTCCACAACTGTGTAAGATAGAGTAGTCATATTTGGTTTACTGGTTGATAACGATGTGTGGTATCGTGGGATTGCAAACCAGCTTTCTCCTGCTTATTCTTCCCTGTATTTGTCCGATTTTCTTTCTTTCCATACTTGAATAATGCAGTTTTTCATCATAGATTTTTGTGCAACCATGCAAGCTCGAGTAGTCGTATTTGGTATGCAGGTTAATTACAACTTATTGTAGTGTGGGATTGAGAACCAGCCATCTCCCGCATATGCATCCCTTTATTTGTCTGATTTTCTTTCTCTCTTTACATTGAATACCCGGTAATGCAATTTTTTGTAAAAGATTTCACAGCATCCTTTCAAGTTTGAATCTTCAAATTTGGTATACAGATTGATAAAGACTTATGTCTTCCATATATTTATAAATTTTTCTATCTGTCTTTGTGAAATCATTTTATTCCGTATTACGTATACATAGAAAGGGATTTATTGATATTCGGTATACATGTTGACAATGAGTTCTCTCTCTCTATACCTAATGTAACGAAAATAACACTATTTGATTAAAGCACTTAAGCGGGGGTATAGTCAGATTCTCCGACAGTTCTAGTTCCATCTTGATCTCCAATGGAATAAATGGGAAAATTTATGTCAAAGATTTCCCAGATTGCCATATAACTAGGTTTAGTTATATAATGAAACTGACTAGTTGACATCATCTGGATGCTGTTGCTGACTTTAGGTCAGTGTCACTGACATAGAAGTTTATGTAAACTTGTGTTGAAGTTTTGTGTTAAATTTGTATTTTCTTTTGATTACATAATTTGCATATTTTAATGGAACCATTGTGTATTTGTCTATAGGCCTTTCACTGTATTTGTAAATGATTGTCCATTCATCTGTCTGTTATTTAACATTTGCTTTAAAATTTATATTAAGTGTGTTTATATAAGGCGATGGCGCTGGCCGGGGGTATACGTGAGCCCCTGCTCACATGCTCTTGTATTACTTGTGATGGCGCTGGAATAAACTGTGTGTCAAGTTTCCAGTTTTAGCTCTGTATTGTGACAATGTGCTGACAGACAATTACTGTATATGCGGTCATTTTTGCGGGGTACCATTTTTCGCGGTCACATTGAAATTGCGAATATTATAATTTCCTGTTCCTGACAGAGTATCTTCAATAGCCAGAGTGTCCATGTATTTTGTTTCTGTTTGCTTCGGTAAATTCTTCTTTTTTTTTTCACTTGAGCAAGTTCTTTCATTTACCTGCGGCTCAAGTAAGAAACAAACAGTATTATATTTTGCGCATGTTCCTGATCACGCAAAATAAAAATCACAAAAATTAAGGATGATATTTTTTACCCTTAACCTTAAACATTTAATCCTGCAAAAATTACCCCATATACGGTAAGACACCACATTCTGTGGGGTTCTTGTACATGTATTGAGCATCTCTGTACTACCTCAATGCCATTTGCAAGGCTGTATACACCCCCTAGTGCCAGCTAAAGCAGTACTCAACACTTAACTGCAAAGGCGAATATAAAGTAGTGCATCTGGGAGTCATGAGTCAAGACCCCCAAATGCACTACTTTATATTCTTTTGTATATAATAGCCTTATTAGTGCACCTTTGTGAAGTTAAAGAGAGCTTATGCTATGCCCCTGACATCAACTTCAGGTAACAGATTAACAGACTGGCATTTCAGTCTGGTGGCAGGAGAGTTTCGATTCGAACCTCCATTGCACAGAGCCTCTCTCATTGTCTTGATTTGACTGAAATACTGCTGAAAAGGCATAAATCAAAAGCAATCCATCCATCCATCTCTTAATTTCTAGTTGTAACATAGCCACAACATGACAAAACCAACAAAGCGAACACTCAAAGTAGCCGGGGCATAAGCCCAGTCTGATCAGAGTCTTCCCTGTTTTCATGGAGCTAGCTTACACCCGAAGCTACCCTTTAAGTTCACAGCGAATACTCTGATCAGACTGGGCGGATGCCCAGGCTGATCTGAGTCTTGGCGTTGTGCATATGCTACTTTGTTGCTCTTGTCGTGTTTTGGCAAATATGTTTTCTTATCTTCAGATTATTTATATGCTGATGTCTCTGCGATTCAATGCAAGAATAAAAGTAAAGACATACACAGATGAATTAACGCCAATAGATTCTGTATGCTCAGTATTTGCTGGAGCAAACTGGTATGAAAGGGAGGTATGTACACACTGTAAAACACTTATTTTTAGCGGTTACAAAATTCTGGTGATATATTGCATTTAAGGCAAAGATTGCTTAAATATAAGCAGGGATAAAGACTAATAGGGGCCCAGTTGCCCACAGCAAACCCCCACAGCTGGGCCGCAAAATGATTTCAGAAAATAAATGCCTAATACATTTGTATGCCCTATACCTAATGTAAAATACTCATTTTTGGCAGTGTGAGCCCTTGAATGAAAATGATTTGTCTGTGTCCCTGGTAAGTCCACCATTATTACATAAATTTAATACATATACATACGCACACAGCATAGTAGACGTTCAGATAAAAAGGAGTGCCTGATGAGAATATGTGATAATTTCTAAACCGTTCTATTAAACTAGCGCGAAAATACAAGTCTGTGATTATTACATACATTTAATACATATACATATTCCAGAGCTCTAGATTAGAGGGGTATTTGATGATAATTGAGGGATAATTTTCTTTCTCATTGAAACCATATGTTGTGACCCCTCATCTGAACCGTCTCGTCTAGACAGTTCAGATGAGTGGTCACAACAAAAGTTTTTATCCAGAATGAACAAAAATTATCCCTAATTATCACCAAATACTCCTTTTTATCTAGGGCTCTGATATGCGCAACATAACAGAGGTTCAGATAAGAAGGAGTACCTTATGAGAATTTGTGTTATTAGACTATATATTGTGGCATCCCTTTAGAATTGCCTCAATCAGGCCATCTAATAGATGCCAGAAAGCAGGGCCTGACAAATCCATTGTCCGGCTGCCCGGGACAAGTTAAATTTTTTGCTGGACAAGTAAAACATTTTCTTACTTGCCCAGCAAGATGTATAAGATATATAGGGAAAACCGAAAAATTTCAGGGCTTTGGAGCAGAATCTATGTACCGGACAAGTAGATCAAATTTTGATTTGTCAGGCCCTGAGAAAGTATGGTTTAATAGAAAGTAAGAAAAATTGTCACTAACTCACATCAAATTTTCTTTATTATCTGGAGCCAAGGTATATCATGAATGCCAAAATCAATCAGCACCAATATGTCATTTTCATTAAAGCGCGAAACTTTGATACCGCATATATTGAGTGCTTGTAGCTCACCTGAGGGAAGATTGGCTTCGGCCAACTGAGCTACCCTCGATAAATAAAGTTGTTACTTATTTACTTACTTAGAGGCTCCAGGGGAGCTTATACATGTAGGATGAGAAGGCTCCTTTGTCCATTGTCCGTCTGTCCACAATTTCAAATGACTTCTCTGAAACCAATGGGCCAATTGTAACCAAATTTCATATGTAACCTCCATGGGTCTTAGGAACGTAAAGTTATTCAAACGGTCCTGGTCACATGACCAAGATGGCCGCCACGCCCATATATGGTAAAAACCTTTAAAAATCTTCTTCTCCAGAACCAATAGGCCAATGGCCTTGAAACTTGGTATGTAGCATCAGGTACACGAGTTCTACCAAGATTGGTCAAATTATGACCTTATGTTGACTTTGACCTTTTTTACAGTAAGGTCATACT
The DNA here is from genome assembly GCA_963989385.1 of Ctena decussata. NCBI lineage: Eukaryota > Metazoa > Mollusca > Bivalvia > Lucinida > Lucinidae > Ctena > Ctena decussata. The sequence goes on from OZ022503.1 coordinate 34,759,412, forward strand.
TGCCTTCTGGTGCTTGTATATGCGAAAATGCTAGAACATAAGATTTCATGGAAAGTATTGAAGATTTTGGGCTAAAAATTTGTATACACAGTCATCTTAATGAGTACATGAAGCTTTGTAAGTACAAGAGGTCAACGTCATTCTATGACCTTTGACCCAGGGCAATCATATTTCAGCAATTTCAACCATCTCCTCAAAAGCCACAGCGCAAATTGTAACCAAATTTTATATAGAGCCTTCAGGGGCTAAAGGAACAAACATTTGTTCAAACGGTCCAGGTCACATGACCAACATTGCCACCATGCCCTTATATATTAAAATCCTTTAAAAACTTCTCCTCCAGAACCAATAGGCCGATGGCCTTGAAACTTGGTTTGTAGCATCAGAGACCTAAGTACTTTCAAGATTGTTCCAATTATGACCTTGGGTTGACCTTGACCTTTTTACGGCAAGGTCAAATATGGGAAAATGCTAGAGCATAAGATTTCATGGAAAGTTTTGAAGATTTTGTGCTAAAACTTGGTATATACAGTCATCTTAATGAGTGCATGAAGATTTGTGAGAACAAGAGGTCAAGGTCATTCTTTGACCTTTGACCCAGGTCTGTCATATTTTGACAATTTCAAACAATCTCCTCAAAAGCCACTGGGTCAATTGTAAACAAATTTCATACAGAGCCTCCAGGGGCTGAAGGAACAAAAATTTGTTCAAACAGTTTATGTCGCATGACCAGCATGTCCAGCATAGCCATTTATGGTACTAACCTTAATAAAATCTTTTTCTCCAGGACCATTTGACGATGGCCTTGAAACTTGGTATGTAGCATCGGGTACTCGAGTACTACCAAGATTGTTCATATGATGACCTTGGGTTGACCTTGACCTTACAGCAAAGTCAAATATGGGAAAATTCTAGAACATAAGATTCCATTGAAAGTTTTGGATATTTTGGCCCAAAATTTTTCAAATGATGACCTTGGGTTGAGCTTGACTTTTTTTACGACAAATTTGCTTTCTCAGGTGCTTTTATAGTGAAAAATGCTTAAATATAAGAGTTCATGGAACTTGCATAAGATTTTGGTGCAAAAGTTAATAGATACAGTCAAATTAATGAGTACATGAACATTTTTAGCAATAGAGGTCAAGGTCATTGTTTGACCTTTAACCAATGTCTTTCATATTTTGACAGTTTCTAACTGTCAGGTTTGTTCAAATGATGACCCTAGTTTGAAGTTTGACCTCTTTACTCGGGTGAGCGATTCAGGGCCTTATGGCCCTTTTGTTTAACATTTCCCTTAGAACTTCATTTGACCTTCTGTTAGCGCGATATGAAATCAGCGTTCACTGGCTCCATGTTTTAGGCAGCCATTTTAGGCATCCCAGCAGATGAATCCTGACTCTGGTGGGGCCAAAAATAAAAGTACATGTACAAAAAACTATTGTTGTCACCCCAGTATCAGTATCTGTCGGCATCTGCTGCTGGATGTTTTGGCTAAAAGTGATTTATATGATGGGTGAGTGAGAATCAGGCGAGCTTTCCTGCATGTGGACAGGTCTTTTATGATTTTCCATGCATAATGAATGCTGTTCACACAATTTATGATGGTATTAGAATTACCACCCTTTGTACTCAAGTGTCATGTGAGTTAAAGTGTCATGTATGTTACCCCAAAAATTCAGAAACGTCAAAACACATATTACTGCAGAGAACCGGCCATTAATGATGAGATAATTTCAAATTATAATTAGAGGCTAGTTGATTTATCAGAACCAGTTGTGGTGGTTGTTGGTAAAGTGCTAGTGATGTCTTGCTGTCAGATGTTAAATTATAAAAAATTTCTTGCTTTTCCTTCAGATCTGGGACATGTTTGGCGTGTTCTTTTCTAACCATCCAGATCTACGAAGAATCTTAACAGATTATGGTTTTGAAGGTCACCCATTTAGAAAAGATTTTCCTCTCACAGGTTATGTTGAGGTATAAGAAATAGTTTAATACAGTGAAACCTGCCTTAAGGGGTCACAAAAGGGAAACCAGAAAATTGGCTGCTTAAGTCAGGTGACATCATAATGCAGGTTCATTTGCACTATATTTGGGTTCAAGGAATTCAGAAAAGGTGGCTGCTTAAGGCAGGTGGCCCCTTAATAGATGTTACCACATAAGCAGGTTTGAGTGTAGGTGTATGGGTACCTTGCCTTGTTTTTCGGCTAGTTTTTTGAAAGGGAGACAACTTTTGTGACTTCCTGTTTGCTTCTCTTGATAGTGAAACCCTCCCAAAGCAGGGTCTGCTCTTAACCCTATTGGAATCAGGGCGGCCAAAACTCTATGGAGTTTTGGCCGTTGTGAGTGCAATAGGGTTAAAGGAAAGAATTTGCTTTGGAAAGAGCAATTTCCCTGTGACAGTAGTTTAACCCTTGTTTGTCTGTCTGTCTGTCTGTCCATCACAAGTTTTAGTAGCAAGTTTGTGTAATCAACTCCACCTGCAGCTTTTGATGGAGCAATTTGAAACTTGCACACATGATGGAGATGTGCATGAAGATTGTTGATGGTCAAAAAACTATTTTTTTTTTTTTTTTACAAAATTACAGGCTTTTGAACTAGACATTTTCATTGTTGATTACACAAACTTGCTACCCGATATCAATAAGCAACTCCTAAAGTTTTTGATGGATCAATTTCAGGGTGCCACCTTGTCAGGGAAAAGTCAGGGAAATTTGAATTTTCTTCAAGGTCAGGGAAAGTCAGGGAATTTTGAAAAATGGTCAAGTCTGGGAATTTTATAATTTTTGGACAAAAATATGAACTTTTAATGGTTAAAGTGTCTGTTGAAAGTTCTATATTGTGCTTTTCCATAACTGCTTTTCTGGAACAAGTGGTTTAGTCCAGTAAGTATTGTTGCAAAGCTTTGAAATATATCTGCTGCTTTGCTGATTTTTCTGTGTCCCAAAATGGGTACTGAACGCAAACCCTATGGCTGAAGTGAAAGGTTGTGACGGTTAATGACATTTTGGTCAGGGAAAAATAGAATTTGGTCAGGAAAAGTCAGGGAATTTTATTTCCAACAAAGAGTGGGCACCCTGAATTTGAAACTATGCATCCATGATGCAAACATATTGAAGATGTGCATTATTGTTTCATTGCCGTTCTTCTGAAATTTGTAAAACCCTTTAACCCTATTGCACTCAGAATGGCCAAAACTCTATGGAGTTTTGGCCATTTTGAGTGCAATAAGGTTAAGTAAAAAATCTGGAAATAAGATCAGGAAAATAATACATTCCATAAACACATGTTATCCAGAACTGACTGGGGCTGTGCTTTGGGCCAAATTGACTCTGTGGCTGATACAATCACATCAACAATTCTTCAGGCTGCATCTGTTTCCATTCCAAATAAAGTAGCAACTGCAAGGTCAACAGATCCAGCTTGGATGCACAACGAAATTCACATGAGCTGCGACATGACAAAACCAACAATGTGGTTGTGCGCCCAGCGCAGACTCAGATCAGCCTGGGTATCTGCCCGGTTCGATTAGACTCTTCGTAAAGTGTTCAAAGGGTAGCTAAGGGTGTAAGCTAACTCGATGCGGACAGCGAAGACTCTGATCAGACTGGGCGGACGCCCAGGCTGTGCTGAGTCTGCGCTGGGCGCACAACCACATTGTTGGTTTTGTCGTGTTGCAGCTCACTTTCTAGTTTAACATTTGAAACTTATGTTTGAAGAAGCATTACATCCACAGATAGTGAAATCAACTCGTTAAAAATTTTACGATCATTTCTGTAATTGATAAAAGTGTCTCAGATTTTATGGTAGTTATAATACATAGTTTCTTTTTGAATATTTTAGGTGAGGTATGATGACGAAGTAAAACGAGTTGTTGTAGAACCTCTAGAACTAGCCCAAGAGTTCCGAAAGTTTGAATATAACCATGCATGGGAGACGTTCCCCAAATACAGATTGACAGAAGGATCAGAAGAGGATGAAGAAGTAAAACAGATAGAAGAACCGAAAAAATAGACTGTTATATTTATTTATTTAGAGTTTTCAGAAAATTCTTTAGACACTTTGATTATGAAGGACAGCATTCAGAAATCTAAGAAAATGTGACTACTCAGGTCAATTTGTGCAACATAAACATTCTTCATATTGGGACAGGTCTCAGCAAACAGTGGAGACCCAGATCAGACTGCTCCAGAAGGAGCAGCCTGATCAGGGTCTTCACTGTTTGCCATTTCATCTGCATCTTTTAGATGCTTTACTTTATTGAAAAAGCAAACTATTGACTCTTAAGGACACTCACAGTTATTATTTTAGGCAAATGTCCCAGTTATTGGAATTTTTACGGTTTCTGACTTAAACTCAGATATTTAAAGTTTTTAGGGATCCATAAATTACTGTTGTGAACAGGGGATACTGATCAGATGGTATAGATAAGTACACTGATCTGAGATACCACTGCTTGCTCATTCCCTAAGGCGCTTTTTATTGTGAGGGGGGTGGGGAGGCAGGGCTAATATGTGAATTTCAGGCCGCCTAGTGAAGTGGTTAAAAAGTGTCAAAAATAGAAATACATGAAGTTGAATTGGCAAACAGCTTTGATTCAGATGAGGTGGCTCATTATGAATCATCTCATCTAGATCTACACTGTTCGCTGTCTAGTCTTTGAATTCTAAATATGTTATTGCTTGGAAGAACCTTTTTTTTTTTTTTTTTTTCTTTTGAAAATTTTGTAGACGTTAATTTTGTCATCTACATTTTGACCCTTTAAAGGTAGGTTCCTGTACTTTGGAATGCATCATAATTTTGATGATCTTTAATCCAAGGTGTTGGAAAGCACTTATAAAAGGGAATGAATAAGTTTCACTAAAAAGTGTAAATAAAAAAAATATTAGAAAAGTTGTTTTGCAAGGGATTTCCTAACTCTGCTTCGCACACCAGTTAGCGCTATTTTTAGTTCGCGCCAAAAATAGATAACGCAGCTGGGGTCATGCTGCATTGCATTTTGGGATAGTTTTAACCCATCCACCATGCCAGGACCTCTAGGAGAGCTCACGACAAGGGGGAATTGACCTTTGGAGAATGGCATCAGAAATCGTGCGCTTATAGACTTAATGAACATAATTATTTTTAGAACTGGAATTCCAACGAAAGAAAATAAACCAAAAGGGAAAACAACTATTTTCTTCAACATCTGACGAGTTTCTCAGTAGCAACAAATTCAGAAAAATAAGAGAATTCAATACTGCTCAGAAAAAGACGATATTATTTTGTGGACATAGTTGTTATCGCTAGTTCAGGAACCTACCTTTAAGGGTTAAAACTGTTTAAAAACTAAAGTTGTGTACCAGATGGTGATGAAATCTTTGAATCTTGTATTTTGTCCAATAAAACCTTTCAAGAACTTTATTTGCATCTTCTCTGTTATCTTAGTTTGCAGATAGGTTTCATGAAAAAAGAAAAAAAAGTAAAATGAAGAAAATAAATTTTAATAGGAAGAAATGTCATGCTCCAGCAGTTTTCTGAAAAGGTATTGTCAAACAGTTACATAGTCATCCATTTCAAGATGACAAAAGTATATGATACTGACCTAGAAATTATTGTTAGACCTTTAATTTACATTAAATGGCTGACAGTATCTGGTTATATTAGTTATTAGTTATCAGAGAAATAAAGTTCTGTTTTCTTGTGTAATCTGTGTTTGTCATGTTTTTATCAACCATGGATTTCTACTGCATCGACAGTGCTCCAGATAAGAAGGGGTAGCAAAGATAATTTAGGGATAATTGTCCAGCTTTATTCATAACAGCATATTTTGTGACCCATCATTAGAACCGTCCTGCGATATGGTTCTAATGAGGGGTCACAACATACATGTATGTTTTCTTAGAGAAATAAGAAATATAATTTGAATTATCCTCAATATCCCCTCTTATCTGGAGCTCTGAATTCAAGTACTTGCTCAAGACCATTCTATAGCTCAACCTCATTGAGATTTAAATAAAAAAACTATCAATGGCTCATGTCTAGAAAATAGTATGTTTTGAAATTGAAATCCTCAGAAATGTTCGAGATTTAGGGCCATTACAGTTTGAATATTTAGGGTGTTTGGTTTTTAGCTCACAGAGATGAAGTGTAAGTACCTTGTTTGTCCATTAGTCCAGAAACGTCTTCAAATTTAAGATCAAACTGCTGCACCCATGAGTCTTATATATGCTTTATGGAGCATGATTGGGCTTAGGGTTTTCTGAAATGCAAAAACTATGCTGGTAAACTATTTGAGATGGCCACCCATCACTTAAAATAGCAAAATATCAAAGCTGACTTTTCTCTAGAACCAGTAATTATACCGCCGCTTTGAAAAAGGAATGTACAGGTTTTCATCTGTCTGTCCATTGGTAATGCCTATAAAAAAATTTATACGCCCATCGTGAGACAGAATGTTTTGTGTCGACCCATCCGTCTGTCCTTTAATTTATTTCTTGAACATCTAGAAGAATTTCCTTGAAACTAGGATTGAATGTTTATGTTATCAAGATGATTTGTAGAACTTGTATTGCAACACTGTCTGACAAGGGTCAAGGCCACACTTAGAGGTCAAAGACAAAACAGTAATATTTTGGCCTCTCCATATCTCACAATGGCCCATCCCAGACCCCACCAACCCCAACCCCCAAATCATCACAGGGGCATATATAGATAAATGTTTTAAAGACATTCACAGAGAGAGAGAAAGGGACTTATGGAAGATGGGCTAATGGACAAAAAGATGCAAACTTCATCTGCCAGAAGTATAATAAAAGGCAGAAGCTCTCAATCCAACAATGCGATAGCCTCTGGTCTTCAACCAAATATGAGTCATATGAGCCGCGACACGAGAAAACCAACAATGTGGTCGTGCGACCAGCGCAGACTCAGATCAGCCTGGACATCCGCCCAGTCTGATCAGAATCCTCGCTTTGCGCTTAAAGGGTAGCTAAGGGTCTAAGCTACCTTCATGCGCATAGCGAAGTGACTGTGACCTACTGTTAGTTTGAGATGGTCATTATCGCAAGAAATCATGTTTATACATCAAATAGCCTTCAAGAAATTAGGCAAACCACTCGACAATGAAATATAGGTCACTGTGGCCTACTGATTGTTTCAGGTCAGATTTTGGGTCATACTGAGACATTCTTAGAAGCAATCATGTTCGTACATCAAATAGTCTTCCTGATATAAGGCAAGAATCACTGGACCATGAAAAAGGTCAATGCGACCTACTGTTAGGTTGAGGTGAATCTTTAATTGGGGCACACTTAGTCATTATCCCAAGCAATCATGTTCCTACTTTAAATAGTCTTCAAGATATAAGGTAAAATCACTGGACCATGAAATATAGGTCACTGTGACCTGCTGTTGGTTTGAGAATAAATATTGGGTCATACTGAGCCATTATGCCAAGCACTCATGTTCATATATCAAATAGTCCTCAAGATATAAGGCCAAATCACTGGAACATTAAATAAAGGTCACTTTGACCTGTTAGTTTGAGGTTGACCTTGGGGGTCATACTGAGTCATTAACCCAAGAATCATGTTTACACATCAAATAGTCTTCGAGATATAAGGCAAAGTCACCGGACCATAAAATACAGCTCATTGTTAGATATGCATCGCTGTTTTCAGTAGATCTTCCCTAGACGTAACTATGCAGCAAGTTTGGCTACTAGATATAGCTGTTACTTAGAAAATGAGCTGAACGCAACAGGTGATTATTTTTATCTATGTTCGATCAACTGTGAAATACAGGTAATGGCCCAGTATGCATTGCTGCTTTCAGTAGATCTTCTCCAGACATATCTACAAGTTTGAAAACTCTAGCCCTTGTGGTTACTTGGAAACTGAGCTAACTGCAACAGGTGATTATTTTGTGTATGTTCAATCAACCGTGAGATATAGGTCATGGCCTGATATGCATCACTGCTTTCAGTAGATCTTCCCCAGACTATCTTTAAAACAACTTTGAAGACTCTAGCCCTTGTGGTTACTTGGAAACTGAGCTAAACTCAACAGTTGATTTTTTTTCTACGTTCAATCAACCGTAAAATTGACCTCATGGCCCGATATGGATCGTTGCCTTTAGTAGATCTTCCCCAGCCTTATCTATGGAGCAAGTTCGAAGACTCTAGCCCTTGCAGTTACTTAGAAACTGAGCTAAACGCAACAGGTGAAAAATTTTAAAGGGGCGCAGGCGCACTAGCACGCAGATGTGCACGAAGGGTATGACATTTGCTTCGCAAAGTTGCGCTAATAAAGAGAAGAATGAGAGCAAGTTTCGAAATTCAAGCTCCAATAATTTCTGAGAAAACTCTGACATAAATTTTCAAAGTACATATGCGAAATGGATAAAAAAAATGGAAGAATAAGAGCAATGATACTTGTTTATCAGTTTGTATTTTCAGTTTGAAGATTCTAGTTTGCACAGATCCTTAGAAAACTTGAAAAGACAGAAAAAAAATACAAACAAGGCATCGCAGGCGATACAAGTCCCCTCGCACAAGACTAGTTGCTCGAGATATTGTCATACCCTACATTTGTGTGAAGTTATTTCAAAATCTATTGAAAAATGTAGGCGCTAGAGCGATGACAAAGTTTTTCTAAAAAATAGCCACAGTGACCTTGACCTTGGGTGCAGCACCCTGAAAGTCAAACTTCCTCGAGATATTGTCATGCCCTACATTTGTGTGAAGTTATTTCAAAATCCATTGAGAAATGTAGGCGCTAGAGCCATGACAAAGTTTTTCTAAAAGAAGCCACAGTGACCTTGACCTTAGACGCAGCACCCTGAAAGTTAAACTCGCTCAAGATATTGTCATGCCCTACATTTGTGTGAAGTTATTTCAAAATCTATTGAGAAATGTAGGGGCTGGAGCACTGACATAGTTTTTTCTAAAAATAGCCACAGTGACCTTGACCTTGGGCGCAGCACCCTGAAAGTCAAACTTGCTTGAGATATTGTCATGCCCTACATTTGTGTGAAGTTATTTCAAAATCTATTGTAAAATGTAGGCGCTAGAGCGATGACAAAGTTTTTCTAAAAATAGCCACAGTGACCTTGACCTTGGGTGCAGCACCCTGAAAGTCGAACTTGCTCGAGATATTGTCATGCCCTACATTTGTGTGAAGTTATTTCAAAATCCATTGAGAAATGTAGGCGCTAGAGCCCTCACTAAGTTTTTCTAAAAATAGCCACCTTGACCTTGGGCGCAGCACCCTGAAAGACAAACTTGCTTGAGATATTGTCATGCCCTACATTTGTGTGAAGTTATTTTAAAATCCATTGAGAAATGTAGGCTCTAGAGCGCTGACAAAGTTTTTCTAAAAATAGCTACAGTGACTTGACCTTGGGCGCAGCATCCTGAAAGTCGAACTTGCTCGAGATATTGTCATGCCCTACATTTGTGTGAAGTTATTTCAAAATCCATTGAGAAATGTAGGCGCTAGAGCGCTGACAAAGTTTTTCTAAAAATAGCCACAGTGACCTTGACCTTGGGCGCAGCACCCTGAAAGTCGAACTTGCTCGAGATATTGCCATGCCCTACACTTGTGTGAAGTTATTTTAAAATCCGTTGAGAAATGTAGGTGCTAGAGCGATGACAAAAGGTGAACATACGTACGTACGTACGGGACAAAACCTATATCCCCTCACCACTTCGTGGTGCGAGGGGATAATAAAGGAAAGAATAAAAGAAATGAGTCCGATTCTCAATCCCACGATACATAGAGGATATTTACCTTTTTAGGTGAATACCAAATATGTTTCATCGAATGTGATGAAAATATCAGCAATTTCACGAGTGCGTAGCACGAATGAAATTGCTGATATTTTCAACACAAAATGAAATAGTTTTCGTATTTACCGAAAAAAATCTCTTTATTTTTCTCTATTTTGGAGAAAAGCGGAAAACAGACAGCTTCAAAAATAACTTTTTTCTAGTCATTTCTCATTAATTTTGCTCGACTCAGTGCGTTTAGTGGCTATAAAATTTGGTGGAAACACAGTTTGCACCTAGAAAATGGCTTATAATGCCATTTTAATGATGGAATTAAAGGAAATCTGCGATTTAAGCTGCCGTGGGATTGACGTTGCGGGCAAATTAGCGATACTCCAGCTCAAAAAGTGACGTCAAAGTGTGGCGTCAGTGGCTTGATTTGACGTGCTAACGTCCTTAGCATAATGCCAGACAAGAACGCTACATTTCAGCGACACACCTGTACCCATTCAAAGACTAAGTGACCCCAACCCTGTGCTCTTTTCACGCGACGTCAGATATTTACATGTATTTCGCAAAACTTCACAACATTGCATTAAATATGATATTGTATGCATTCATGACAAGAGGGCAACAGCTAAGTGAAAAAGGAACTTTCCCAGCTTTATATTCATTCCTTTAGTATTTTTTTTTATTATTGTCTCCATATGGAAATGCGTTAGATTTTTCTGGATCTATATAAGTCAGAAACTTCAAACTGATATAATATACAAAGCAGAAATAAGTAGTAATCTGTAAACTACTATGAATTTCTGGAAAAGAGACGATCATGACCAATAATTACTTACCCAGCGGCCATGTGACGTCGAAATAACATCAGTACGACGTAACGTGCATGCTTGGTATTTTCATGGCATGTAATTTGTATGCGCTGATGAAATATGTTGGCTTTGGAACAGTAGACGCCAAACTATTCTTAGAATGAGTAGCAAATAAAAACATACAGCATGTATGAAAATACTCGATAAACTAAAAAAAAATCCATGAAATTTCAGTCCTCTCACTATTCGTTAGGTTTTTTTTCAGTCGTATCTATAGCAATTGTTGCTATTTGTGATTATGTTGGTGTGTTGTTGTTTTTATGTCCGCTTGTGATATGTACCTAAATGTCTTTTTCAATTGAGTGTATGTAATTTTTATTTACCCGCAAAGGTCCTTCATTTGGTAATTAAAATATTCTACTCTGTTTCAAAGCTTGGTACTGTAACAAGCTTCAAATACCTTGGAGCAATAATCTCAGATGATAGCTCTAAAAAGGAGGTTCTCTCAAGGATTGCACAAGCCACTTCAGCTCTTACAAAGTTTAAGTCAATTTGAAGAGATAGCTACACATCTCTTGGATATGAAACTTATGCACTCCCTGGTCATTTCATATTTCTGTATGCCTGTGACTCGTGGAACTTGACAGCAGAGTTATAGAAAAAAAGCGCAAGCCTTTGAGATGAGATGCTACCGAAGGTTACTGAACATTTCGTACAAGGACCATATAACCAGTGAGGGGGTTCGCAGAAACTGGAGAATATGATGAACTCCTGAACCTGGTCAAGAAACGGAAACTAAGGAGTTTGGCCATGTCTCAAGATCTTCAGGTTTAGCAAAGAGTATTCTACAGGGCACAGTGAAAGGAAAAAGAAGACTAGGATTTATTCATTGACCCTAATGGGGTCAAAAAGCTATTAGACCGTCTTCTATTCTATTCTATTCTATCCCATAACCTTACTAGGTCGTTGGGGCACCACAGCTGACTTCAAAACAATCCCTTTCCACCTTGTCCTGTCTTCAGCTGCCCTAGTTGAGCTGGCAAAATCCATTCCAGTCCACTCCTTGATATTGTCTTCCCACCTCTTCTTCTGTCTACCTCTTCTTCTTTCTCCTTTCACTGTGCCCTGAAGAATTGTCTTTGCTAAACCAGAAGACCTTGAGACGTGGCCAAACCATCTTAGTTTCCGTTTCTTGACCAGCGTCAGGAGTTCATCATATTCTCCAATGGCTGCTTGGATCTTCCTGCGAACCTCCTCATTGGTTATATGGTCCTTGTACGAAATGTTCAGTAACCTTCGGTAGCATCTCATCTCAAAGGCCTGCGTTCTTTTCTCTAACTCTGCTGTCAAGGTCTATGATTCACAGGCATACAGAAATATGGAAATGACAAGGGAGCGCATAAGTGTCACCTTTGATCCAAGAGATATGTTGTTATCTCTCCAAATTGGTTTCAGCTTGGCAAGAGCTGAAGTGGCTTGTGCTATCCTTGAGAGAACCTCCTGTTTTGAGCCATCATCTGAGTAAACTGCTCCAAGGTATTTGAAGCTGCTTACAGTACCTAGCTTCTGCCTCTTTACCTTGATCTCCCTCTGGATGCCATCTGCGCTGTTTGTCATCAGTTTGGTCTTCTCAGCACTGATCTCCACCTTATACCTTGTGCAGGTCTGGTCGAGACTTTCAACTAGAGCTTCTAGTTCCTGCTCTTCCTCAGCAAGAGCGTCTATGTCATCGGCAAACCGCAGGTTGGTAATATTTCTGCTGCCTATGCTAACCTTTCCGTCATGTTCTTCCAGAGCATCGGACATGATACGCTCGAGAAAAATGTTGAAGAGGGTGGGTGACAGAAGACATCCTTGTCTTACTCCAACTGTTGTTCTGAACCATTCTCCTGTGCTGCCATTTATCAGGACTGCACTTGTAGCCTTGTCGTATAGCTGCTCAATGGTGCGAACTAGGCTTGCTAGGTTTCCTCATGGTGGCCCATAAGGCTGCATGCCATACCCTGTCAAAGGCTTTTTTGAAATCAATGTAGACATGGTAGACCGTCTTAACCCCCATAAATCTTCAGGTCCAGACGACCTAAGTGCACCTGTGTTAAAAGAATGCAGTGCTGAAATTGCCCCGGTCCTTGCCTGCATTTTCAATCTGTCCTTGGCCCAGTCTAGAGTACCTGATGACTGGCTGCAAGCTAATGTGGCTCCCATATACAAGAAGGGAGAAAAGCATGACCCTGCCAATTACAGGCCGGTCTCTTTGACTTGTATTTGTTGTAAGTCTCTGGAGCACATTCTCGTGAGCAGAATCATGCAACATCTGTCGGACCATAAGATTTTAGTTGAGTCTCAGCATGGCTTCAGAAGTGGTAGATCATGCGAGACCCAACTGGTCCAGTTCATTCATGATTTGCAGGTAAACCTAGACAGAGCCCATAATATAGGTCACAAACAGACAGAGCTCAATATTATGGACTTTGCCAAGCCTTTTGATAAGGTCCCCCACAGACGATTGATTTATAAACTGGAGTATTATGGTATCCGAAATGATATCCTCCGGTGGATCTCAGCCTGGCTATCTGGAAGGACACAAAAAAGTGTCCTGGATGGCGTCTGTTCACACCCTCTCCCCGTGTTGTCTGGTGTCCCCCAGGGTTCTATGTTAGGGTCCATATTATTCTTAATATTCATTAATGACCTGCCAGACGACAACATAAGCCCAACAGTCCGCCTTTTTGCTGATGACTGTGTCCTGTATAGAAATATTAGACGGTCTGAAGACCAACAGATACTCCAAGATGATTTGAATAAATTGGGACTTTGGGAAGAGGCATGGCTCATGAAATTTAATGTTGCCAAATGTCACTCTATGAGGATGACTAGGCACCCCACCAAAGCAAATAATCCATGGTTATACGTTGCATAACCAAGTCCTAGAGAATGTATCTTTGAACAGCCAAATATTTAGGAGTTAAAATTACGGATGACCTCGAGTGGGGTCAGCATATCAATGAAATTACCAGTAAGGCTACTAAGACTTTGGGTTTCCTTCGTTGAAACTTGACTTTTGCAACGAAGGAAATCAAGGCTGCTGCATATAAAACTCTGGTCCGGCCCAAATTAGAATATGCAGCGCCAGTTTGGATGCCCCATCAACAAGTAGATATTAACAGAATAGAAAAAGGACAGAGGACTGCTGCCCGTTGGACCTGTAGGCGTTGGCGCAATCACAGCCATGTGGGAGAAATGCTAGAACTTCAATGGCCAGACCTGCAGGAAAGACGACAGCAGGCTTCTCTGTCTCTATTCTACAAAATTCACTATAATCTTGCTATTGTAGATAAGAATAGGTACCTATCTGAGGTCGGTGAAGGGAGCTGGAGAACTAGGTCCCACCCATTCCAGTATCACCGTCTAAACGCTTATACGGACGGTTTTAAGAATTCCCTTTCCCCAGGACAAATGCAACTTGGAATGGCCTTACAACCGAAGCTGTCTCTTCGGAGACAATTGATGGGTTTAAGGCCAAAATTTAATATCCTAGGGTAGAGCAGGGGTTAGGCATGGAATGCCTGCCCCCGAGGACTTCTTGTAAATAGTTTTAATCTGCTGGTGGCTTTGTCACAAATTCATTTATTTAATTTTTGTGATAACTTATGTGCCACACCACAAACCTGTCATCATGGTCATAGTTGACCGAGTACAGTAACGATAGAAAGAAAGGCAGAAGAAGAGGTGGGAAGACAGTGTTAAAGAGGAATGGACTTTAATTGCCAGCTCACCTAGGGCAGCTGAAAACAGGACAAGGTGGAAAGAAATTGCCCCCAATGCCACCACAGGTTATGGAATAAAAGAATAGATAGAATAGACTCTATTTCATTTTATCTCACATGTTTTGATCGCTAGTGGGTAGCTCTCCGAAGGGGGTAGACCTCAGGACTCGGTAACTTCCTATTGGTATGGTATGGGCTTTTACCCAAGTATAACTTTTCACCTTTCATAAAGCGCTCAGAAACTTGAGTGAAAACGTGGTTTGTCAATTTCAGATAAAAATACAATGCATTTAATGTATTATCTGGACGACAGTGGAAACAGGGTGTACACACTGGAGGTAAATTAAATTTGTGCGTTGTCCATACTTAAATTACAGTGTTAATGGATTCTGTAAATGGGAATTCAGATATTTTGTAATTAGATTGCTCCTTGTTACTAAACGCTTATTAAAACTAAATAGCCCACTTGCCTTTCCCATACCCATAGGCACCTGATTACAGAATTCTACGTTATAATTAGTTAGTATAAACTAAAGGCATCTCACTCGCATTTTTCGAATCAACGGAAGTGTGTCTGGTTCCCGGTTCCATAAGGGACTATTAGACCGATTGTCAGTTTATGCTATGTGTGACGTTTCGGAAAAGAACGACTGTTGTCATTAAAAGCGGTTGTAAACAAAAGAATCAACATTGAAATTATATTAAAATACTGAAATTAGGATAAACCATTAGACAGAAGAGAGAACTAAAAGAAATAAGTAACTTTGGTAAAATCTCGGAAACTATCTGCACACGTTAATGACATAAAACGCAATCGGTCTAATAGTCCCTTAACTTAAGGAACCGGGAACCAGACACACTTCCGTTGATTCGAAAATGCTGAGAGAGATGCCTTTAGTTTATACTGTTTATATTCATGACGTTGGATTCTGTAATCAGGCGCCTATGCCCATACCTATAACAGACCGGACTTTAAATTAAAGAGAGACTCCTTCCTCCAACCCCCTCCACATGCTCATGCTTGGACTACACATAAGTAGCCTGGCACAACCTGTTTTTGACCGCTTAAGCATTATTGTGTCTCGATTTATTTCCTTTCAAGTTCAATTCTTATGATTATTGCCTTATATGGTCCCTCAGGCTCAGTCAAAGAGCAACAAATACAGGACAGTGAAGTTTTGAGTTCCCTCCTTTTGGTCTAGCAAGGCCTTTCATCTCGGAAGTTATCAGAGGTAGGACATTTTGAAAATAAACAACCTGAATCTGACCGCCTGGGGTAAATATTTTCTGACAAAATGAAATTGTATTATTAATCTTTCTTTTCTGTAAATACCACCTTACAAAAGCAATAAGCATACAAACTACTTTTGGATACAAGCATTAAGCCCAACACACTGTCAATATACATAAGGAACAGTTCTCTGAATGAACAGTTGAATTACTGGGGGTAGGGTTCATATTATTGGTATACAACAACTTTTGCACTATCAACAGAGACAGTGCAAATGCTTTTCAACACAAGGAAACCTAGGCCTGTCATCAGTATAAAAGATAGCTGTTGAAGACCATGATGAGGCATTTAATTTTTCAATTTCTGACACATAAATAATTTAAGAAAACTGGGAAAATAAAGAAAACTGCAATAAGTACGGTAGACCATATATTTACCTCAAAATAAATTTGTATGATAAGCTTTTCAGTTTTGTTGGGAATCAATGGTCACGGAAAATTCATTTAATCATAAAGATGTAAAAACAAAGACTACAGTTTCAAACATGTATGAATAGTTGCCATGGAAACAAGCAGATAATTTGGTAATAAGAAAAACCTCAAGAAAACAGGTGCTTCACTGCAATGCTTATTCATGGCTCACACTTAGCTACCAAATCTAAACAGACACCACTGCCTAGCATGCTGTGTATGCTGTGAATTAAGATACCATCACATCTGCAAAGTTCAGATTGTTTAGATTTTTATGAGGCAAAGTCTTAGGTGGTCGAAAATAGGCAGTAGTCGAAAATAGGTTGTGCCGGGATACTGTAAATTATGCTTAGCCAGGCCTGTGGAAATAGAAAAAATTCTTACTTGTCCAGGGACAAGTAAAAAGTGAAACTCCACTTGTCCGCCAAAAAAATTTACTTGTCCAAGACCATAAATATGTTAAACGCATTATCTTAAGATTTATTCAGCCACAAACATAAAGCTCATTTATATCTAACAAATCTCATTTCTCATATTAAATAGCCTCAAAGCCTTAAAATGTGAATAAAGGCATCTTTTCTATACTAAATGTCTGAAAAAAAAATCAAAACATCTTTCTCCTGGCCTCTAAACATATAAAACTTTTTCAAGGTAACTGTATAAATTGGAATGGCAAACAATGTGGACCCTGATCAAACTGCTCCTGCAGGAGCAGTCTGATCTGGGTCCACACTGTTTGCTAAGTATTTTATCAGTTGTTGTAATAGAAACGAAAACCATATACTTTCTTCATAGTTGTCCCAGGGCAAGTACAATGAAATTTTTCACTTGTCCTGGGTGAAATGGGACAAGTAGGACAAGTCGGGCATGGTATTTCCACAGCCCTGTGCTTAGCTGCCTTCTTGACTACACATGGCGAAGTCTGAGAGTAAATAGGTCAGACACTGGCAAATTCTGAGAACTTTAGGGCACCAGCTTTGCACAAATCTTGTGCATGCCCATGCCTTTGTGTTAGATCCGTGTGGAGTCCCTATTTAAGCTCCAGTTGCTTAAATGCTGTCCATTGAGAATGGAGCTCAAAATATAAATGGAAGCATCTCTAAAATGTAGGAAAAGTATATCTGTTCACCATATAGTAATCAGCAGTGAATATGTCTCAGGCCTAGCATTGTGAGTGAGTGTATTTTATTTTATTGTTTTCTTCTAGAGAACTGATCCAAAGGGACGTCCAACCGTGTCAGCTCATCCTGCAAGATTCTCTCCTGATGATAAATACTCCAGACAGCGAGTAACCATAAAGAAACGATTTGGAATCCTGCCAACACAGCAACCAAAACCAGTTTATTGATGTCATTCGTACAAAAGCTCTTTTAATTTCATAAAATACAGAATGTGACTTCTGCAATTCTTACTGAATTGTCTGGATGTTTCTGGAACTCTCACTGTAACTTACTAATTACAAGTATAGAACTTGCAGTAAATGAAATACAAAGCTTAGGTATGTTGGGATATGATAATTCAGAAACTGTTACAAATTTTTCTGAGACTAAACAGTAACCCAGTGCGCCAGATAAGAATCTTGAGGTAAATTGCCAGGGGTGATTTTCCATGTTTATCCATAAAACGTTGTGACCCCTCATTAGCAATTTAGCACTGTCTCACCCAGGGATCAAGCTAGGGGGCGATTTGGGCGAAATAATCGCCCTAGGGGCCGAAATTTTGCCCTAAATTGGGCTTAGGGAGAAGTGGGAGTCTCCCTAAAAAAAAAAAAAAAAAAAAATTTTTTTTTTTTTTTTTTTTTTTGGGTAGAATTTTCATCGAATCATTCCACAAACAAGCTGTTATGACAATTTACCCTATAAACCCATTGCAGCTTATTAATCTTTCAATTTAATGTTAATAGTATGCTTAATAGCTATTTTTCTTTAAAACTGAATGAAAAATGTCATAACCGCGCAATACCACTTCTCCCTTCACGGCTGTCACTTCTCCCTATTTCAGCTGGAGGGAGAAGTCACTTCTCCCTAAACTGGGAGTCTAGCTTGATCCCTGTCACCGGGTCACATCATTTTTTTGTTTAACCCATTGCATTCTGGGTATTTTTTGTCGTCTGCTGAAATTGTCGTCTGCATCAAAAATCAAGAAAATTTTGACAATTTTGGTCTAACTAACTCTTGTAGAAATGATGTCTAGGCAGCAAACAGTTGGGATCTCAGATCAGGCCCCACATTTGTGGGGCCTGATTTGGATCCAAACTGTTTGCCCAGATACCCCTAAAAAAGGGGTATCCTGAATGGAATGAGTTAAAAATAAGAGAATTGCCTCAGAATTTCCGCATCCTCAAGTCTCCATCCTGTCTGGAACTATGTTCTCCATACAAACAAGTTCCCTCAATGAAAGATGTGAGGAAATAAGAAAAGTATCCAGGAGTTATATTGTCATCACAATGGACCATTGTTAATTATAAATGTATGAATGTATGTTATATGAATATATGAATGTATGTTATATTAATATGTTATATGAATAAGTTACCTGTATTAAAGGGAACTTGCAGTATATGGAATATTTTTGCCATCTCACAGCATATGCAGGGATAAAGACTAAAAGGAGCCCAGTCCCCCATGGCCCCTAAATTTTGGGCTGGGCCCCTGAGTTGAGGGTAAATGAGTATTACCTTTATATAAAATTACAGTTTTTGGAAAATCTGGGACCCTGAACAAAATTGTTTAGTCTTAATAATCCCTGCATGTGGAAAAAAAAAACTGAACCGGGACATGACACGACCAACCATGTGCACCAGGCGAAGACTCCGGTCAGCCTGGGCATCTGCCCAATCTGATCAGAGTCTTTGTATTTAAAGGGTAGCTTAGTCTAAGCTAGCTCCATGCATACAGCAAAGACTTTGAACATACTGGGCAGATGCCCAGGCTGATATGAGTCTTTGCTGGGCCTATATGCCACTTTGTTGGTTTTGTCATGTCGTGGCTCATATGGATCTACATCATTTCTGACTCTGTATATATCAAAATAAAACGAAATGGGACAGTTATCAGAGATGTAGATGAGAGGGTTATATCTTTGATTACTATTATATATATATATCATGGGTATGGGTTTACCTCTATGTTTTTCTGCCATTGTTACAAAGGGAAATAATTATGACAACTTTGTTTCCCTGGCTGATAAAGCCTTCCAAAGGGGGTCTACTCATATAGGAAAGAATTTGCTCCTGTGGGAGCAAATTCTATCTTTTAAGAGTTGACTCCCATTGAGAAGGAAGACTAAAATGAAAAAATGCACCTTCTAAATGTACAGCCATACACAATAACGCTTCGTAAATATATACTCAAATACACATGACCCCCTCATTAGAATTGCACAGCCAGTGCTACTGAGGGATCAAAACGTCATGTTTATATGCCTATATGGTCATATGAGAAAAATTATCACAGGGTTATCATGAGATACCAGGTAATCATCTAATCTACAGCTCTGTCTTTAACACCTGTACATGACTTTTGTATCGCTTGTGACTAGCAGAAGCTCGACATATGTATTACTTTTCTGGTGGTGTTGACGTTGTAAACTCTTTTATCAAGTTTTCTGTAGCTGTTTTGGGGCAGTTTGCTGACGGTAAGACACTGCATTCCACAGAATTCTTGTTAAGTATTTCAGGGGTTTCACTAAAAAATTTTCACATCTTGCAGTCAAGGCAAAGTAGGCAGGGGATTTTCTAGGTTTTCCCTATTACTCCAAAATTTACAAATTTATCAAAAGTAGCTGAGGGAAAATGCCTAATTTTGACAAAATAAAAGGGTAAAGTCCCCGCCTTTTTGGTGAAATTCCTGGAATCGATGATGTATATACTAGTATGTAGATGTAAAATAAAGTTGCTATCCAAACTATATTGTGTACATATATTTTTCAGATCATCTGAAACATGACCTTTTATTTCTTGCACTAGTTACACAGTGTGAACATTTGGAAATTTTGTGAGTCTACTATGTTCACCCTAGGGCTGACTGCTAGTTTGAGGATGGTTTACCATATTCATTTGAGAAATAATTTATTCTTACTCATGAATTATTCCTGATTAACAAATGATGTTGGAGGGCAGATTATGAAGTATTCATTCACAATGGCGAAGCGCGAGTGAATATTCACAACTGCCAGATAACAGATGTTACTCAGCTATAATTCACAGGTAAGGAAAAATTATTTTGATTTTAACATTATACAGAATGAAAGTGCATTTTATAGAATATTGCAACATTTTCTATAGGACTATTACAAGTCCAACTTTGGTACAAGGAATACATTAAACGTCATCAAGGCGCGAAATATGCATGCGTAGAGCTTATGTGGCTATCACACAGTGACGTATAGCATCAGCGTATGCCGACATATGAGAAATTTAGTAAACACGCTGGTGTACGTTGAATAAGTTAGGGGTACGTTATGAACAAGTTACGAGTACGCTCAAATACGTTGGTATAAGCTGTTGTACGTCGAATGCAGCCCAAAATTTTGTGCATGCATAAAATTTTCAACGTACGCCGACGTATTGTTTATAAGTTAGTCATAAGTTTGGTGTACGCAACAGGTAAGTTATGCGTACGTTCATGCACGTAACTTATAAGTTAATCATACGTTGACGTACGTCGGCAGCCAGCAGGGTCATTGTGGAGCGTACACGTAACTTATTTCTAACTTATAGGTAACGTACCTGTAACTTATACCGAGCGTATCCAGAACGTATCCAACCTATGCCTGACGACCTTAGAACGTATTCAACGTATCACGAACGCACTGAGCGTATTTAGGTAACATATCCGCCAGCGACCAGGGCTTCAGCTATATATATTGGATACAGATCAGCAATTCATCACTTTTAAATATGGAATCTTCTTGGACCGCTTCTGCTTGTCGTTTTGGGGCTTGAGAGGGGGTTAATACCTCAGATGTCACCACAGCTGCTGCAGATGCCGCCACGGATACCACTAAAGAGGCATTGGAGTCTGCGCGAGAGGGAGGTTGGCTACCATCGTAGGCACGGCAGTCGGGTGATGATTGGGACGACGGTAGGCATGCAGATGGTCAGCTACTACCTGCAAAGTTCTCTAATTTTCGTTCTTTAGGCATGTCCATCGATCACCGTCCACTACAAGAAAAAGAGTTGTAGAGAGCCGTCGCTTTACATCGGATCGTCGAAGCACGCTCCAACACGCTATACATAAGGTCGGCGTAAGTTAGACTAACGTTGTGCATGCGTTCGGCATAAGACGAGAACGCTACAGATACGCTGGGAACACGCTGTTATATGCTTGTATAAGTTATGTATACGCTAGGGATAAGTTGTGAATAAGTTATTTATACGTTTCAATACGCTATGTGTGCGTTCCAAAACCGGCTGCTGTTTGATGTTTTAATTTATCTCCAGCGTATGCCAGCGTATTGGATAAATTTTTCATGCGTTGGCATACGTTGTCTGAAACGTTGTAGTGTGACAGGGCCTTAAGGAACATGATTTTTCACAAAGTTTCACATATTTCTCTTCCTCATTTAATGGGGAATATGTTAACGGCATGTTAGAATTGGCAATAAGGAGTTTGTTTTAATCACTTTTGTGTTAGATAGGTTTTTCTCTTCCAAAACAATCCCAAAAATCGAGATCCATCTGTTAAGATGGATCTAGATTTTTTGAGATTGTTTAGGAAGGGAAAAAACATAAGTCTTGTAACCGTAAAAATATATTAGTGAGGGAGTAAATTGTTTCCTGTAAGAAGTGAACCCTGATTTAGGCAAAAAAAAAAATGGTATGGTTGCTTCCCCTAAAAACCTACTAATATATTTTTACGGTTACAAAGCAAATTCTTTCGTTCAAGGGTAGACCCCTTTGGAAAGAGTTTTACTGCCCATGGAAGCAAACAGTCACAGAAGTTGTTCCCCTTTGTAAAATGGACGTGTGCTTATTCACCTTAACATTATGGCTTCCTCCTCCTAACCTGACTGTGACATGAAAAGGTGCATAATGTTTCCAAATAAGCACATCAGATGTGTGTATTTAGATGTGTATGGGTGGACTCATATTAGGGTCATTTGGCCTACAAAATGACCCTAAATATTCAGACAGACAGGTCTGAATAAACATTGTAGACCCAGATCAAACTGTTTGATCCGGGTCTACAACATTTGCCATTCACTAAGCATCATTTGGATGCATAAACATATGTAAAATCCACTTTCTCAGAATTTTCATACAATAATTGCCCAACTTTAGGGTGTCCAAAATTTTAGGGTCATTACGGTAGTTCTTTTTGCTGTTCTAAGGCTTCAAATTCTGGCATAGTACAAAACAGAGATTGGAATGAAATGGACTGAACTGGCAGACAGTCTCCGCTACTTCTGCCCTTTAATTTGGGAAGGAATTTGCTCCCATTTAGGTGGCAAATTCTTTCTTGAGTGCCATCACAGAATTTGCCTTTTGAGAGAGCTAATTCTTCTCTATGAGATTACCATCCAGGGCTCTGGGAGTGACAAGTAGCCAATGGAATGACAATTATTTCATTCAATTCCAGGTTTTAATCTATACCTAAAATTCAAGCTACATACATATACATGCATAAAGAGATGGATGGATATCTTCAGATTTTAAATCCTTTTCAACAGTATTTCACTATTTCAGTCATACCAGGATGATGGGAGGCTGTGTGCAATGGAACCTGGTTTACATTTGAAAAGATTTCTGCCTCCAGCCAACTGTACTGCTAGATGAGCAGGCCAGGGCTACCAGGAGCCTTATATGGAGAAAAGATGACAGATGTTGCATATACATGTTTGTTCTAAAATATGTAGGAAATATGAAGGAATGAAAACAGCTAAATCAGTTTATCATGTAGATACAGAATTTTGGACTGCCTAAGAAGCAATCTGCATGTTTGATGCATCTGAGTCTTCAGTCTTTTCCTGTCCACCTGTCCAGTGAATGAGTTCCCGGGCCCATTCTGAGTCCATCTGAAAATACACTTCTGCTCAAGCCATGACTAGGGGGCATGGCCAGTGTTGCATATTTCATAGTCTGCTTTTTCCTACTGTTTGATGTGTTCTTTGCTTCCAGAAGGTCTAACTTGGGAACTTTTTTATCTTCACTGCAGCTGGTATTGTGACCTAACATCTCCCCGTACACCTATCTTCACTGCAGCTGGTATTGTGACCTAACGTCTCACCATATACCTATCTTCACTGCACCTGGTATTGTGACCTAACGTCTCTCCATACAACTTCACTGCAGCTGGCATTGTGACCTAATGTCTCTCCATACACCTTCACTGCAGCTGGTATTGTGACCTAACGTCTCTCCATACACCTATCTTCACTGCAACTGGTATTGTGACCTAATGTCTCTCCATACACCTTCACTGCATCTGGTATTGTGACCTAACATCTCTCCACACATCTTCACTGCTGCTGGTATTGTGACCTAGCGTCTCTTGCAGTTGGTATTGGGACCTAACATCTCTCCATTCACCTTCACTGCAGCTGGTATTGTGACCTAACGTCTCCCCATACACCTATCTTCACTGCAGCTGGTATTGTGACCTAACGTCTCTCCAAACACCTTCACTGCAGCTGGTATTGTGACCTAAGGTCTCTCCATACACCTATCTTCACTGCAGCTGGTATTGTGACCTAACATCTCTCCATACTCCTTCCCTGCAGCTGGTATTGTGACCTAACGTCTCCCCATACACCTATCTTCACTGCAGCTGGTATTGTGACCTAACGTCTCCCCGTACACCTATCTTCACTGCAGCTGGTATTGTGACCTAACGTCTCTCCAAACACCTTCACTGCAGCTGGTATTGTGACCTAAGGTCTCTCCATACACCTATCTTCACTGCAGCTGGTATTGTGACCTAACATCTCTCCATACTCCTTCACTGCAGCTGGAATTTTGACCTAATGTCTCTCCATACACCTTCACTGCAGCTGGAATTGTGACCTAACGTCTCCCCATACACCTATCTTCACTGCAGCTGGTATTGTGACCTAACGTCTCTCCATACACCTATCTTCACTGCAGCTGGTATTGTGACCTAACATCTCTCCATACACCTATCTTCACTGCAGCTGGTATTGTGACCTAACGTCTCTCCATACACCTTCACTGCAGCTGGTATTGTGACCTAATGTCTCTCCATACACCTTCACTGCAGCTGATATTGTGACCTAACGTCTCTCCATACACCTATCTTCACTGCAGCTGGTATTGTGACCTAACGTCTCTCCATACACCTTCACTACAGCTGGTATTATGACCTAATGTCTCTCCATACACCTTCACTGCAGCTGATATTGTGACCTAACGTCTCTCCATACACCTATCTTCACTGCAGCTGGTATTGTGACCTAACGTCTCTCCATACACCTTCACTACAGCTGGTATTATGACCTAACATCTCTCCATACACCTATCTTCAGTGCAGCTGGTATTGTGACCTAATGTCTCTCCATACACCTTCACTGCAGCTGGAATTTTGACCTAATGTCTCTCCTTACATCTTCACTGCAGCTGGTATTGTGACCCAACGTCTCTCCACACACCTTCACTGCTGCTGGTATTGAGACCTAATGTCTCTCCATACACCTTCACTGCAGCTGGTATTGTGACTTAACATCTCTCCATACACCTTCACTGCAGCTGGTATTGTGACCTAATGTTTCTCGGTACACCATCATAGTGCAGGTTATGTATTTTCTAGTTGTTTGGGAGCATTGGGCTCATTTTGGTAAAGGTTTCCCATAGCCTAATAGCCATAGGGGCAGTGGGGGTTATAGACACACTGTATCTTGGGCACAGCTGATGTAAGGCGGAGCCCATCCCTCTCCTTTTGCTGCCTTATCATTCCCTGACACGAACTAGAAACATGGTAACTGAAAGGGCCCCGCCTTTATGAAACTATTGATGACATTTAAGTTGTATGTGCCCGACCAGAAATAACAATACCAGCCTTCTATTATCATGTTGTTCCTTCATATTAAATATGTTGTTTGAAATTAAGCCTCTGGCAGTGTCATTAAGATATGGGCAAAATACACAATTATAATTGATTAAAGCATGGGCAACAACTCTGTGAGGCAGGAAACTGGTGTTACCATTCTTGCATTCTGTACACCTTCAGATCATCTAATGATGCTTTATATTTGTACCCAGTTTTATAAAAATATCTTCAAAGGCTTTAAAGTTATACAGTAGACAAGATTTCCATACCTAAAATAACAAAGGGAAGTTGAAGTTATGGTTCTTTTTTCTCTGCACATTGTCTGATGATGTTTATATTTGTACCAAGTTTTGTGAAAATATCTTAAACAGTTTGAAAGTTAGAGAGCAAACACGTTTTCTAGACTGTAAACTAGCAAGGGGAAAAATTCTGTAAAAAATGTAGATAGAGCTACAGTTCTTATTCTCTGCACATTGTCTGATTATTATGTACAAGTTTTATGAAAATATCATTGGTGGTTTTAAAGCTATAGAGCGGACCTGATTTCTATATCTAAAATTACAAAGGGGCATAATTGAGTGAAAAATGTAGACAGAGTTAGACATTACCTGATGATGCTTTACATTTGTACCAAGTCTTGTGAAAATATCTCTAACCGTTTCAGAGTTAAAGAGCGGACAAGATTTCTGTACTCAAAATTACAAATGGG
Organism: Ctena decussata; assembly: GCA_963989385.1. NCBI lineage: Eukaryota > Metazoa > Mollusca > Bivalvia > Lucinida > Lucinidae > Ctena > Ctena decussata. The sequence goes on from OZ022503.1 coordinate 34,785,160, forward strand.
CATGGTTCTTGTTCTCTGCATATTGACTGATGATGCTTTACATTTATACCAAGTCTCGTGAAAATATCTTTAAAGGTTTCAGAGTTATAGAGCGGACACGATTTCTGCACTCAAAATTTCAAAGGGGCATAATTCAGTAAATAATGTAGGCAGAGGTATGGTTCTTGTTCTCTGCACATAATCTAATTCATGCTTTACATTTGTACCAAGTCTCGTGAAAATATCTTTAATGATTTCAGAGTTACGGAGCGGACACAATTTCTGTACTCAAAATTTCAAAAGGCGTAATTCAGTAAAAATTGTAAACAGAGTTATGGTTCTTGTTCTCTGCACATCGTCTGATCATGCTTTACATTTGTACCAAGTCTCGTGAAAATATCTTAAATGGTTTCAGAGTTATGGAGCGGACACGATTTCTGTACTCAAAATTTCAAAGGGGCATATTCAGTAAAAATTGTAGGCAGAGTTATGGTTCTTGTTCTCTGCACATCGTCTGATGATGCTTTACATTCGTATCAAGTCTCGTGAAAATATCTCTAACGGTTTTAGAGTTATTGAGCGGACACGAAATGATGACGGACGGACAGACGGACATATCTCTAACGGTTTTAGAGTTATTGAGCGGACATGAAATGATGACGGACGGACAGACAGACGGACAAGGTGATTACTATAGGGCCTCCGCAGACTTCGTCTGGCGGGGCCCTAAAAAGGTACCCACTTACTGCTAGGTTGACACAGAGAGTTTTTAGCTCACCTGAGCCGAAGGCTCACAGGTGAGCTTATAGTATAGGCAGGCATCCGTCGTCCGTCCGTCAGTCGGTCCGTCCGTCCGTCAACATTTTCAAACGACATCTCCTCTGAAACTACAAGGCCCATTGTAACCAAATTTCATATATAGCATCTATGGGCAGGGGGAACCAATAATACTGTTTTTTATCCAAATCGCTTCATAACTTTGGTTGCTATGGCAACTTAAAGTTTCCATTGACTTGTATGGGAAAAATTGAAAATTTGCATTTATTGCTATGTCACTGCAGATATTTTGACAAAACTTTTGCCGAAATGTTCCTTGAGTAGTTCTCTATCAACCGAAAGAAATTCATGTAAATTACACAATTTGGCTGGGTGCCATGGCAACCAAATGGTTAAAAATAGAAAAAAATATTCAAAAATCATCTCCTCAGAAACTATACAACCAATAAAGCTCAAACTTCACAGGAAGGATCTTAGTACTAGCCTCTATAAAAGTACTGTTTTTCTTGGCTATTGCTCCAGCAGTTTGGTTGCTATGGGAACTGAAAGTTGCCATTGACTTATAATGGCAAAATGGAAAATTTGCATTTATTGCTATGCCACTGCAGATATTTTGACAAAACTTTCATAGAAATGTACCTTGAGTAGTCTACAACCAGCCATATTAAATTTATACAAATTGCGCTATTTGAATGGTTGCCATTGCAACCGAATAGTTAAAAATAGAAAAATATTAAAAAATCATCTCCGCAGAAACTGTGTGGCCAATAAAGCTCAAACTTTACAGAAAGAACCTTAGTACTAGCCTCTATAGAATAACTGTTTTTCCTGGCAACTGCTCCAGCAGTTTGGTTGCTATGGTAACTAAGAGTTTCCATTAACTTATAATGGGGAAAATGGAAATTGGCAATTTTTGCTGTCTAACTGCAGTTATTTAGATTTTTTTTCTACAGAAATGTTTCTTGAGTAGTCCTCTACGATTTATATGAATTTTCTCCAAATCGCTGAATTTGATTGGTTGCCATGGCAAAATATAGGGTAAATTTTCGAAAAAAAAAAAAAATCTTCTGCTCAGAAGCCATATGGGGGATGAAGCTGATATTGTGCAGATGTGTTGATGACAGTAGCCTCTACATAAATTTTATTCTTTTCCTTCCAATCCCATAAGAACTTTGGTTGCTATGGCAACTTATAGTTTCCATTGACTTATTATGGGAAAAATGAAGCCATGAGGGGGATGAAGCTGATACTTAGCATACATATTGATAGCATTAGCCTCTACTTAAAGTAAGTTTTATATTATCATTGCCCATGTGAATTTGTTGCTATGGCAACTTAAAGTTTCCATAGACTTATAATGGGGAAAGTGGACATTTGCTATTTATTTCTGTGTTACTGCAGATATTTTGACAAAAGCTTTACAGAAATGTTCCTGGAGTAGTCCTCTACCAGCCATATGAATATTTCCCAAATACCTGATTTTGATTGGTTGCCATTGCAGCCAAAGATCTTCTTCTGAGAAGCCATTACTGGGGGATAAAGCTTTTTTTCATAAATATTTGTGATATTATCCTCCACATAAATGGTGCTTTTTATTGCTGTTGTGCATGGTGTTTTGTTGCTGTAACCTCAGTGCTCAGGGGAGCGATATAGGGCCATTGGCCCTCTGGTCTAGTCATGGGATGGCGACGGTGAGCCTAAAACTCACGACCTTTTGGCAACTTTCTACACCAATACCAAGTTACTCTGACCTCTCGACCAAAGGGTCTGGCTTATTCTGAATTAGTTTGAAAACTGAGTTCAGCTGAAACTGGGGCTAGGGGGCATGGCCAGTATTTATCACTGGTCATGAACAGACTCATTTAAACCGAGTCTGCTATTTTTGTCTGTGTGATGTGTTCTTTGTTTCCAGAGGATCTAACTGAAGAATTTATTTAGTACCCAGTATTTCAGAGCTTCAGATAAGAAGGGCTATCAAGGATAATTCAGAAATAATTCTTTTATATCTCATCCAAAACATACATTGTAACCCTTTATTAGAACCGTCTCGGCGAGATGGTTCTGATGAGGGGTCACAATGTATGTTTTAATGGAAAAATAAAGAAAATCATCCCTAAATTATCCTTGTTACCCTATTATCTGGAGCACTGGTAAGGACCTCTGACAGTTGCAATGCAAATTTGCCTATTTTTCGACAAATTACTGCAGCTTTCATGGGAAGCCAGTGTTGCTGATTTTAGCATTAACATATAGTATATATAATTTTAAAGAAGTTTTGATACTAGTTTTGAAGAAATATCATGTCTGCAGACCACCTTGCACTGATTTTCTTAAGAAGGGTAAGTGAAATTTTCGGTCTTCCAAAATACATAAAATTTTCGATTTTTCATATTTACTGATTTCTATTTTGGTAAACATGTTTAGAATAAAGGAAACACTATAACTGCATTATAGCATACAATAATATGTAAAGAAAAAGTATGCTAGCCTTATTTACCTATGCAGAGGGTCTAGTTACCCCACTTTTCAGTTTTTCAGCTGTGGACTATCATTCCCCCCCCCCCCCCCCCCCCCGTGCCTCAGCTTGCCACTCACATATAATGTGTATATTGACAGGACACACATGCATGCAAAGTGACTAGCTGAGGCACGGGGGAGCATCTTTATAAAACATTTCCTGTTTTCCATACATTCAATGATAAAAACATGCCTTTTACACCCAAAATCTCTGTCTGTGTACTTCATAACCGAAAACTTATTTTTGTGCCAACTATAGGGAGTTCAGGGGAACACAATTCACTGGAAATTTTGAAGTATACCGAAAGTTCATTTTTGACCACTTTTATAGGCAAATTTACATTACAACTGTCAGAGGTCCTTTCATGTTGTTTCCCTTTTAAAAGTGAAATAACTTTCATAATTTGCCGTTTGCTTCCCTGAAGAACTAGGCTCGTCCGTTGTGGAGTCAACAACTCTTAAAACTAGAGCATGTGAGCAGGGGCTCACGTATACCCCCGGCCAGAACCACCGCAAAATAAAAACACATTTAATACAAGCAAATGTTAACTAACAGACAGACAGATGGTCAACAATCTATTACAAATCCAGTGAAAGGCCTATAAACAAACACCAAAAGGTTCCATTAAAATAAATGCAAATTATGTTATCAAAAAGATATACAAATTTAACACAAAATTCAACGTAAGTTTACATAAACTTCTATGTCCGCCACCTTGACCTAAAGTCAGCAGCAGCATCCCAATGATGTCAACTAATCAGTTTAAAGCTAGATGTAAACCTAATAACATAGCAATCTGAGAATTTTTTTCCATAAATTTTCCCATTTATTGCATTGGAGTGAGAGATGGGAAAAAGAAAAAAGAAAAAGAAAGCCAAAAGAAATCTTAGCATCTTGATTTTCTTCCCAGCAATATATATGGCCATTCTCAAGATGTATACAAAATTTGACGACTGTGGCTCTCATGAGAACAGACAAATCTGTGAGAAAAAGTTAATTGGAGAGAAAGAAAAAATGGACAAACAAAGGGAATGAAAAGCAGGAGGAGGCTGATTCTCTCTTACACAGTACAACTTGTCATACACAACGTTTGAACCAAATTTCAAAATCCTGGCTAAAGTGGTTCCTAAGAAATCTTTGACAGAAATTTTATTGGAGAGAAAGAAAAAATGGACATACAAAGAGAATGATAAGCAGGAAAAGGCTGATTCTCTCTTACATGATACAACTAGTCATACCCAATGTTTGTACAAAATATCAAAATCCTAGCTGAAGCAGTTCCTGAGAAATCTGTGACAATAATTTAATTGAAGTGAAAGAAAAAATGGACAAACGAAGGGAATGATAAGAGGAAGAGGCTGATTCTCTCTTACACAGTACAACTAGTCACACCCAACATTTGTACCGAATTTCAAAGTTCTAGCTGTAGTAGTTCCTGAGAAATCTGTGACAAAAATTTAATTGGAGAGAAAGAAAAAATGGACAAACAAATGGACTGATAAGCAGGAAGAGGCTGTTTCTCTCTTACATGGTACAACTAGTCATACCCAACATTTGTACCAAATTTCAAAGTCCTAGCTTTAGTGGTTCCTGAGAAGTCTGTGACAAAAATTTAATTGGAGAGAAAGAAAAAAATGGACAAACAAAGGGACTGATAAGCAGGAGATGGCTGATTCTCTCTTACACAGTACAACTAGTCATACCCAAGGTTAAATCCAAATTTGAAAGTCCTCGCTGTAGAGGTTCCTGAGAAATCTGTGACAAAAATTTAATTGGAGAGAAAGAAAAAATGGACAAACAGAGGGACTGATAAGCAGGAGAAGGCTGATTCCCTCTTACACAGTACAACTAGTCATACCCAACGTTTATACCACATTTCAAAGTCCTAGATGTAGCGGTTCCTGAGAAATCTGTAACAAAAATTTAATTGGAGAGAAAAGATGGATAAACAAAGGGACTGATAAGCAGGAGAAGGCTGATTCTCTCTTACACGGTACAACTAGTCATACCCAACGTTTGTATCAAATTTCATAGTCCTAGCTTTAGTGGTTCCTGAGAAATCTGTGACAGAAATTTAATTGGAGAGAAAGAAAAAATGGACAAAGGGACTGATAAGCAGGAGAAGGCTGATTCTCTCTTACACGGTACAACTAGTCCTACCCAACGTTTGTACCAAATTTCAAAGTCCTAGCTATAGCGGTTCCTGAGAAATCTGTGACAAAAAATTAATTGGAGAGAAAGAAAAAATGGATCAACAAAGGGACTGATAAGCAGGAGAAGGCTAATTCTCTCTTACACGGTACAACTAGTCCTACCCAACGTTTGTACCAAATTTCAAAGTCCTAGCTTTAGCGGTTCCTGAGAAATCTGTGACAAAAAATTAATTGGAGAGAAAGAAAAAATGGATAAACAAAGGGACTGATAAGCAGGAGAAGGCTAATTCTCTCTTACACGGTACAACTAGTCCTACCCAACGTTTGTACCAAATTTCAAAGTCCTAGCTTTAGTGGTTCCTGAGAAATCTGTGACAGAAAAAATGTTAACACACACACACACACACACAAACATATTAACGGAAAGACCAAAAACTATATACCCCCTATATACTTCGTATACCAGGGGTATAATTAGAACTAGGAGCAAATTCTTTCTTCTAAAAGTTGGCCCTTTTTTTTTTAGAAAGGATGAAAATGACAGAGTTGCTTCCCTCTGAAAGTGTACCCATTCATCTTCATAATACAATTTTGCTATAGGGTATGTGCATATTTTGAATTTAAAATCAGTTTTGCACCACCTAAGACATCATACTTTTCTTCCCTGTTTACATTCCGAAACTATACAATTAGATTCAAGTGCTCATAGCATGCATTGTCCACCATCTTGCCTTCAGACCATTTTTCAGATGTCAGGAGTTTGAAGTTAAAAGGAATAAGAAACAACATAAATAGCATACTGGTAACTTTAATCGTCAAGAATTTTCTTAAAACGAAGTTTTATAATTCTTAGAACAATCCATCGGACATAAATTACGTTACGTAAACTATGTTATGGGACTGAGGATATTGACCTTTGTACGTCATTGGGATGTTGAAGATGACGTTGACAGAATCGGGACAGGTTGGCTGTTCACAGCACAAACCAGGGGGCGCTGTTTCCATCCAACACTGGCTTGGTATATTCTGCCAATTCAGGCATCTGAAAAACACAGGATTTAACAGATGGTGAACTGGGACATTTAGCATTTATAAGATAGCGGATTGGGACATTAAGCACTTAAAAGGTCCAAAAAAAAATAGTTGAATTTGCAAACAGTGTAGCTATAGATGAGGCAGCTCATAATGAGCTGCCTCGTCTGGAGCTACACTGTTTGGCATCACATTTCAATACTGCTATTTTCATTTCTTTCCTCTTTGCTTCCAAAGGATTTATCGCACTAGAAATGTGTCCATGATACACTGATATCTAATAGTATTTTTCTTTGCTTATTTTAGATCCAAACTTGGTAGGGGCCATTCTGAAAGGCGTAGTGTTTATTGTCTCGCCTGCGAAGCAGAAGCGAGACATATGTATTGCTTTTCCGTTGTTGTCGGCTGCGGCGGCGGCGGCATAAGTTTAGGTCAGTTTCACAAAGCGCTGACAGGCGAGACACCGCATTCCGTAGAATTCTTGTTTAAGAAATAAATGCCATTCTTCTGATGTTCATGAAGTATGAACACAATTGGTTACATACAAAGTGACACTCTAAGGGCATCAAATAAACTTTGCACGGAACCCATTGTGTTCATACTTCCATGCACTTCCAAAAAATGGAATTTATCTTTTAAATTTGTACTATGTTTTCACATCAATTTTGTTACTTATTCATGAAGTTTTGACTAATTTACATTGCGTGAACTAGTGTTATTCATGGTAGTATGAACGTCGTCAGCCCAGTATGGGTTCATCTAAGGAAATTGTTGACGTGTAAATATAAGTGAATAAGGTTTTTAAGATTTTATTATATTGAGACTAAACTTGACAGGTAAATAAGGCCAGGGTGCATTAAACGCTAGATGGCCTTACATTCTCTTGTAGTTTAGACACAAAAGAATCCATGACATGATAGTGTTGTTTTATCCAATGATGAGACTGTACTATAAGGAACTGTGCCCAGTTGTAGAAAGCTTTGCTAGCTTATTAAAGACGTTGGTCAAGGACATATAAAATCAAGAATGTTAATATTTTTACAGCCAAAAAACTGGCAATATTTTTTTTTTTGCAAACAATTCATAGAAAAAGTAATATCCCCGTAAACAATCCCTTTTCAGACTGGAAACCCATTTTGGGGGCATAGCTGACTGTATATACCAGAATGCGGCGTCTGATCAGGGTCAACACTGTTTGCTTCCTAGTACATTCATTTCTATGCAAAATACAAGAAAAGTGGACAAAATCGTCAGAAACCCCTAAAACTAGAAACAATAAGGACAGTTCCACTGGTCCAAAACGGGTCAATGGCATTGTTGGTTTAAAACCAAAAGACCACGACAAACAAAAGACTGAAACTTACACACTGCCGCAACTGTAGAATCCATTTCCGGTGCATGTACATGTTGCATCACATCCATCACTCCAAGTCTCACCCGTTGTGTAATACTGGCCTTTGTATTTGCAGGAGACTGTTAAAAGAAATAAAGAAATGATTACTGTATTAATCTTATTAAAACCCTTGGGTGTCCCATTAAACCCTTGGATGTCTGGGTGTGGCATTTTGCGTAAGGAAGGTGTTGTTTAGGACCAAAAGAGTAATAACTAGAAATGGCAGTAACTAAACCTGAGTTTTTCCCAGATATTGTCATGCTTAATATTTGTATGAAATCAAAATTGGTCCAAAAAAAAAAGGTGCTAGAGGGATGACATAGTATTTGCTAAAAAAAGCAACTGTGACCTTGACCCTAAACTTCTGGATCGCGAACTTGTCCAAGAAATAGTCATACTAAACATTTGGATGAAGTTATATCAAAATCTGTCAATAAATAAAGGGGCAAGAGGGATGACAAAGTTTTTCTAAAAATAGCAACTGTGACCTCGACCTTGGACCTACAGTGCAGAAACAGTTATTTATCTACAATATTGTCATACTTAATGTAGGGTGATGACAAAGTTTTTCTAAAAATAGCAACTGTGACCTGACCTCGATCTTACCAACCTAAAACGCAAACTCAGTCAAGGTATTGTCATACCCAATATAGCTGTGATGTTATATCATTATTGGTTAACAAAGGAGCGATGACAGAAGATGAGCTTGTACATTACACATGCAAATATGGTCAAAATATGTATGTCATTTAAGAGGACATAATTCTGCAATAATGACCTTGATCAAAGTTTCGTTTCCTTTATGAACATGTTCAATGCATGACTGAACTCTGTTGCAAGTTTCAAATCCTTGAATCTTATACTGTAGAAGGAGTTGTGGACACACGAACAGTACTACAAAGTGTGACATCCAGATGTATGTACAGATGGACAAGAGCAAAACTATATGCCCCTCCCACTTCGTAGCGGGGGCATAAAAATGGTGGAGTTGCTTCCCCTGGAAGTGTACCCATTTACCTTGAAACAGTAAAATTACATACTTCCAGGTAAAATAGTAGGAGGCTTATCAGTAGAAGGATGTACAAGGGGTGGACAATCCAAGTCTGGACAACACTGCCCTGGTACTGTGATCAGGTGGCAACTTGGTGGCAACTGGGTGTAAGATGGGCATCTGAAATAGAAAATACAGTATTTGTTCTAAAATTTAATCCTTAAGAAAAATAACGAAAACAAAAGCACCGCAAGCCTTGCAATACACTCTTTGTTCCATCATTTCACTGTAAAGACAAAAATTCTGTGGAATGCCATGTTTTGCCTGTCAGTACATTGTCACAAAACAGAGCAAGAACAGCAAATTTGATATGAGCCGCGACACGAGAAAATCAACAAAGTGGTTGTGCGCCCAGCGCAGACTCAGATCAGCCTGGACATCTGCCCAGTTTAAGCAGACTCTTTGATAAGAGCTCAGAGGGTAGCTAAGGGTCTAAGCTACCTCCATGTGGACAGGGAAGACTCTGATCAGACTGGGCAGATGCCCAGGCTGATCTTAGTCTGCGCTGGGCGCACAACCACATTGTTGGTTTTGTCGTGTCGCGGCTCATATAAAGTTTATGTCACCAATGCCAGAAAAAGAGAATCTATCATTGGTCTCTGATGAGGACAGGGAAATCCTAACCCGAGGGCACATGGGGGGTGTCGGAAAGGAGGCTTGCTTTCTGCCCCGATCTCCCAAGAGATCGAGGCAGAAAGAAGAGATATAATAGAGAGAAACAAGGGCAAAACTATATGCCCCTCCCCACTTAGTGGCGGGGGCATAAAAATGTCTATACGACCCCCACTCTCATCTGCAAGCACAGTAGGCTCTTGCCCTACTATTACCCAAATTAGAAGGATCGAAGTTTAAGAACATTTTACTATACCTGGTTTATTGAGACAGTATTTCAGTCTGCATCAAGAGCATATTACTCATAAGCTACTTGTCTGCATAGAGTTGCCTCCCAGAGAGATCGAGGCAGAAAGACGAGATATGATAGAGGAGAGAAAAAATGTCTAAACAACCCCCACCCACACCTACTGCAAGAACAGTAGGCCCTTTCCCTACTACTACTATCCAAAATAGTAGGATTGAAGCTTTAGAAAGTTTTACTATACTTTGCTCTTGACACAGTATTTCAGTCTGTACCAAGCCATCTCCCAGAGAGAGGGAGAAAGAAAAGATATGATAGAGGAGAAAAAATGTCCAAACAACCCACACCAACACCTTTTGCAAGCACAGTAGTTTTGTTGTGTTGCAGCTTATCTAATACCTGTATGGTATTCACAAATAAATCAACTCATGAAAAAATTGCAAAACAACTCTCGGGGCCTGGTTATTCATAACAGAGTTCCAGATAAAGTGAGTTTTTGAGGATTATTTGGAGATAATTTTTCTTACTCCTTGTTGCAGCCCCAAGATGCGACCAGACTTACAAAGGGCCATAACGCTGGCAGTAAGGACCCTATCAGGATCCCAATAAAGTAAGAGCAATGCCATAAAAACATATATTGTGACCTTTCATTAGAGCCGTGTGATGTAAGATCTTTTGTCACCTAACATTTTGCTCAGCTGGCAGCAAAAAATCGTTCCATTGGAAAAAAATTTGCTAAAATATTTTGTAAGTCCCTTAGCAAGTTCATTCTGCTAATGATGCTGCAACCAAATAGGCCCAGAAAAAAAAACTTACAAAAAAAAGCCTCTACAAGTACTTATAAGCCTTTACAAGTAGTCAAATCTGGATTTTAGCAAGGACCAACGGCAAAGATCAAATATGTCTAAGACATGACTGGTAGTTGCATGATTATTAGAAGTCAATTTATATCGAAAATACTTCTTTGAAATTCAAGACCGACAGTTGTTTTGATTAACAGAGATGGCCTTTAAGGTAGACGAATGGTGAATAAAGATATTGGTGGGGCATTCATTTCATTATACCTGCTGAATAACCCAAAGGGCTATAAAACATTTGGATAAGAAAAGAAAATTTTTCACCGTTTTGTTTTCCTAAAAAACAAACTTTTGTATTTATACATACTTTTTTACATATTTTCCATTACAATTCATGTCTCTAGCACAAGGATGCACTTTCTTTTCTGCAAATCATATAATCTTTAGTATAGGGTATTTGAAACAGACTGGTAAGAAAAATTGCAATTATCTTGATTATAAGTATATTTTTACATTTTTTTAAAAAATGCAAGAAAATTGAATTTCATGAAAAACGTCATGAAAAATATATTCAATCGATGGGGCATGCTTATGCATATTGTTTTAGTAAAACTTACATTGTATGATACAGAATAAAACAAAAAAAACACACATTTCACCGTTTTGTTTCCTAGAAAAACAATGTTTAAGTTCAAAAATATCCCCAAAAAAGACTGTCCAAATACTGCACCTGCTGCAAACGCAGCCGGTCCTTGCCCTGTTATTTATTTTCCTGTTGTTCCGGGTCTACCATAGAGTAATGCCTCAAAAATGCGCAGATGGAATTGAAATTGTAAAGACCTTGATCATTCTGGTTCCTAAGGAACAGTCTGATCACTGTTTCCACTGTTTATACAGACGTATCTGCTCGAAAACTTAGGATCTTTATGGTAGGCATTGTAAGTGTGTATATATTCCTTGGTTGATTGATTCACCATGCACAATAACTCTGTTATGTGTTTTAATAAGTCGATACAGAGTTATTGTGTATCTAAATACCTTAAGCCAAAATTTCAGATACTAAATAAGCATTTCAGTGTAAATTGACCTGTATTAAGCAAACACCTGCCTTAAACAAGCACTTTTGGCCCTTCCCTAAGGTGCTTGCTTTAGACAGGTTTAACTTCTTAAAAGCCTCTAAAGTACTTACAAGCCTCTACAACGGTAATATCCAGTAAATGCATCGTCGCAAGTGCAGTTGTAATCACACCCGTCCTGCCAAACTTCATCCTGAACAAACGTTTTTCCTTTGTACCGACAAACAGGTGTTGACGTAGTAATAGGCTGACGTGTACTCTGGGTATAGGTACCACCTAAATATAAAAATAATCAGCATAGATCAAGGTGGCTTATAATGAGCCACTTAATCTCTGCATACCATGTTCCTCCTCTAGTCATTGAATTCTAAATGTGATATAGCTTGGACTAAACACTGTATGAAGTTTTGCAAATGTAACTGACAAAACTGTATAAGCATAAAGTGTGCTTCTAATTTCCATCATTTCTAAAATTATTGCTTTTAAAAACCCTTAAAGTTCCCCATTCATGATACAAATCTTATGATTTATTCTGAACTTTGCTTAAAAAGTACGAGGAAACCCCCTTTCTGGAAAGGTACTGTTGTCCAAGAAGCACAAAAAGTGTTCTCTTTTGCAAAAATGGTGGAAAAACATGGAGATGTACCAAATATGGCAGGTTTGAATCTGGACAAGTCCACCTCCACTTTGGAGGAGATATTGTCATGAAATGCTTGCTCAGGGCATTTTACTCATTACTGAAATTTTTAATATAACATATTTTTGGCCCGGCACAAACCCCTCCCCCCCCCCCCCCCCCCCCCCCAAAAAAAAAAACAAAAAAAAAAACTAGATCCATCTTACTGTATTTATTTGGCTAAAAGGCAGGGCTTTCTTTCTTGAATGGCTCCCAATATCTAAACCAGTCATGAAATTCTGCTATAAGATGGGTTTTTTCTTCAAAAACAATCTAAAATCTAGATCATCTCATAAGACAGATCTAGATTTTTTAACTTGTTTTGGAAGGCAGAAACTGTTTTATAATCAAAAAGATACAGTATAAGATGAAACTAGATTTTGGGATTGTTTTGGAAGGGAAAACCTGTATTACAGCAAAATTGCACGACTGATTTAGATGTTTGGAGTCATTTTCGAGGGGGAAAGTCCCATTTTATAGCTGAGTAAATACAGAACTAATACCTTGTTCCTGAAACCCTCAGTTGGCCCCAGTTGAACTCTTCTCTGCGATTAAAATGTCCTCAGAGAAATAAGCAGATAAATAAGCAGCAGCCATGTCCAAGCAGTAAGCTGAACTGTATGAAGCAGCCTCAAAAAGCATATCAGAACATGTTAGCATGTGCATGCAAATAATCTTTGGCTGCCATATTTCTTCAATAATAAGATGGAGGGAGGGGGTTTCCCTTTCAAAAGAATCCCGTAATCCTAGATGGATCTAGATTTTCAGGATTGTTTTGGAAGGGTAATCTTAGATCCATCTTATAAGATGGATCTCTTTACGAAGGGTAAACTCCATCTGACTGCAAAATTTCATAGGATTGATTAAGGCATTTGAGGTCATTGTAGAGAAAGGGAAAATCCTATCTTAGCTGAATAAATACAGTATATGAACATGTTAGCGCTTACATGCAAAAAAATATTCCGATACATGGTGTAAGAACAGCTAATGCCTTTAACATGGTTAGGGAAAATTATTCTATAAAAAATCACTTCATTTACATCGGGCATGCATATCTCCTAATTTGGTAAGCAGCTTCTTTATACAGACAAAATCTCACTATCAAGGGCATGCATATCTCCTAATTTGATAAGCAGCTTCTTTATACAGACAAAATCTCACTATCAAGGGCATGCATATCTCCTAATTTTTATACAGACAAAATCTCACTATCAAGGACATGCATATCTCCTAATTTGATAAGCAGCTTCTTTATACAGACAAAATCTCACTATCAAGGGCATGCATATCTCCTAATTTGGTAAGCGGCTTTCCTAGATCTGTAGAGACAAAATCTCACTATCACGATCTACAATATAAAATACTCACTCTTACATCCATACATCCCCGTGACATTTTCTGACACTACCCTGTAGTGGATGAATTCTCTCAAAATCATAGATGTTTTTATCTGCATATTTGAAATTTCAAATCTCCCTATCATAATTTCAACATTACCTTGTTTAGTCATTCTCCCTAATCTAAGAAAGAAACTCTCCATTAAAGCCCTTTGAAATATATCACATGAATGTACAGGAATGAAAGAACGACAACATTTGTGAAACTGTCTAGCATTCTTACAACCAACGGAATTTCTCCAAATGTGTTTTGCTGAAATATACTGTAAAAATCCTAATTACTGGGACACAGGAATAGTCTGAGCAGGTTCTGCTTTGTTTTCCAGCCAAGTTAACACATAAATTACCAGAGATGAAAACCGTTGAATTTACAAACAGATTAGATCCAGCTGAGGCGGCTCATAATGAGCCACCTCATCTGGATCTACGCTGTTTGATCTCTATTCTCTGAATTCTCAATATGATATAGCTTGGACAAAACATTTTGTTAAATGTTGAAGATCTAAATTGTGTAATCTGTTTCTTTTATTTATTTTTGGTGGTGGTGGTTGGGGGGGGGGGGGGGGGGAGATGGGGGGGGGGCACTTTAAGGGTAAATGCAAACTTATCCAAGTCAACAAGGGAGACAACATTGCAGAAAATAGCATTTTAGCAGAAGGGACTTCTTATACAGATTAATCACCATCTTTGCTATAAATAGAGGTGGCAGTAAGCATGGCTTACTAAATACCCCCCGCATTTAACAGTTAGGCATGCATGTTATGACAACTACAAGTGCACATCTATATACCAATATTTGTTCACATATTTAATATCAGTCAAACGGTTTAGGAGAAGTAGCAACAACAAACTCTGTTTACCAAGACTACAAAGGGGCACAACAAAGCTGGAAAACCCTTTTGAGAAAAACAGAGCAATATGTGCCAACTCTTTCATCTACTGTATCTGTGCACCAATTCTGAATAAAATGGAAGTGAAAATGGCATAAAAAAACTTCAAACTATGGCAAAACATATAAAAAAGGGGCATAACTCATGCAAAAGGGTTAATGTACATCTTCATTCAAATATGTGTTTGCACACTTAATTTCAAGAAAATCCATCAAATGGTCTTGGAGTAGTAGCGATAACAAACTTTTCTTACGAAAACTACAAAGGGACATAACTCGGCAGGAAAACCTTTCCAGAAAAACTGAACACTATGTATCAGCTCTTTCCATATGCTGCATCTAGTAACCCAATTTGAATAAAATGGAAGCAAAAAGGCAAAAACCCTACAAAACAGGGCAAAAATATCAAAAAGGGGCATAACTCAGACAAAAAGGGGCAGAATTTAAAATCAAAACCCTAATGCACATCTTCATACCAATATCTATTTACATACTTAATTTCAAGAAAATCCGTCATACCATCTAGGAGGAGTTGTGATAACAAACTTATTTCACAAAAAATACAAAGGGGCATAACTCCGCAATAAAAACCTACCAGGAAAAATTGAAAAATACGTATCCACTATTTTCTTATGCTGCATCCATGGACAAAATTTGAAACAAATCGGAGCAAATTTAATGCAAAAACCCTATAAAATAGGGCAAAAAATATCAAAAACGGGCATAACTCAGGCAAAAAGGGGCAGAATTTAAAATCAAAACCCTAATGCACATCTTCATACCAATATCTGTTCACATACTTAATTTCAAGAAAATCCGTCAAACCATCTAGGAGGAGTTGCGATAACAAACTAATTTCACGAAAAATACAAAGGGGCATAACTCCGCAATAAAAACCTTCCTGGAAAAATTGAAAAATATGTATCCACTATTTTCTTATGCTGCATCCATGGACAAAATTTGAAACAAATCGGAGCAAATTTAATGCAAAAACCCTATAAAATAGGGCAAAAAATATCAAAAACGGGCATAACTCAGGCAAAAAGGGGCAGAATTTAAAATCAAAACCCTAATGCACATCTTCATACCAATATCTGTTCACATACTTAATTTCAAGAAAATCCGTCAAACCATCTAGGAGGAGTTGCGATAACAAACTTGTTGCACGAAAAATACAAAGGGGCATAACTCCGCAATAAAAACCTTCCAGGAAAAATTGAAAAATACGTATCCACTATTTTCTTATGCTGCATCCATGGACAAAATTTGAAACAAATCGGAGCAAATTTAAGGCGTTGCGGACGGACGGAAAGACGGACGGACAACGTCATAACAGTATACCCCCACAAACACAGTTTGCGGGGGGTATATAACTAGCAGATAGTGTGCATATGAATCAAAAATCAAAATATCGCTAAAATTACTGCTTAAAGATTACTTTCTTTAAGCCCCTTTTGTTAACTGGTGTGAATTTTTAATGTTCTACTTTACTCAAAAATTTCAAACTTATGACCAGTTAAACTGCAAAAGTAAAACCACGAAAGTATTCTCAATCTGTGTTTATTATTATTGGTAAATCTATGAAATAGGATGAATTTTTACTACAGATTTGATCAAATTGAGACTTGCACAAAATTCTCTTAAAACCTGAAGAAAATGGGTTTTACTTTACATCACATTCTGTTTTCTTGTTTATTTCTTCCTACATATTGAAACTGTTATATGAACCAGTTGTTCAAACAATCGTTTGCTTTTTGCTTAACATAGTTATTGGTCAAGGATTTGTTAAACCCAGTTGTTCACAGCATCATTAGCTTAAGGAAGTTGTTAGCCAAGGATTTATCAGGCCTTCTAGTATATATAAAATTCCATGATATTTATTCAGCAAAAAATGACTGTTTTGGGTATATTACAGTTGAAAATGACACATCCTGTTTGTCCTGTTTACTAATGACGTTAATTTTGCTTGGTCCAGAAAGGCAGAACAGTAAACAAGGTTTTGTTTCACTTAGAAAGACTTGGCATGTACATGTATGCTTCTGTCCCAGTAATTCAGTTCATTACAATATAAGTCTAAAGTCTTAGCTTTTTATAATAATAATTCCATGGAATGCCTTGTCTCGCCTACACATTGTCACACAGCAGAGCTAAACCTGAAAACTCAACACAAAGTTTACGCTGCTAACAATCAAGATCTCCAGATAAGAAGGGGTAACCGAGGTAATTTAGGGATAATTTTTCTTATAACGAAAACATATGTTATGACTCCTCATTAGAACCGTCTTAAAGAGAATTTAATTTAGCAAAATAAAAAGACCTTATCAAAAAAATAAAGATGGAATGACATTCGGATGGTATTTAAAAGTGGACATTGTTATGGTGTTTTTGTGAGAACCAGTCTGCTCGCTACTTCTGGATGGTTTCGGAACGAAGACAAATTGAGGCCAACACATTGAAACAGAATAGAACAGAACAATCAGAAATCAGCTACGTACAGACTGTACGACCTTTATTTCTTGTGGTTTTGTTGTAAAACCATTCTAATTTTGGATAATAACATCCATTTGGCATCGATACGAAAGAAATTCCACTAAAAGTAATGTATTTTAAAGGCAAAAATATGCTTTACCAACCTTCTACCATAGAGCTCCCACTTACCATGACCGTGTATGATAACCCCAAGGGTTAGGGTAATCGGTAACGCACGGTACCCAACTTAGGTTAACTGTCAAACCTTTACTTACTAGTGGAGTTGCCTATGTGGTCCCATGTCCACTTTTTGTTAATCAGGAATGTTATATACAAAAATGTTTGTTTTGACGAGTAGTTTTCGAAAATGGTTCCTGCGAATTTTTTCTATCACTTTTCAAGGTCAAGGTCAAAGGTCAACATTTTAAAATAATCAAAGGGCCAATAGCCCTGAAATGACAGATTCTTCAGAATAAAGTCATGCTACACTGGCTCAAAATAATTTCAGACTTCTTGCTCTTATGTCAAGCTACTAATAAACGATTTTGCCTGTCTGTCTTCAGCCCTGTTGCTGGTATATGGTCCAGCTCTAATAATGTGGATAAGCCATTTAGCGCAAATCACTTCATGCACCTGCCAAAATTCTATCTCTTGTACACAAGTAACCTCTGAATTCTGACAACGGTTACTGTTTTTACTGACTTTTAAGCACTCAGAGTTTGCGGTATTTCGCATTACCTATGGACCATGAGGGGGTCCACTACAATGTTTACAGCATGCCACCGATAAACACACAATTACCGTATGATGTCCTGTATAACACTTGCGAGAGATGTGGTTAAACCTACAGAATTTCTTTTACATTACATTATCTGCAATGATTGACGTGCTCGGAAAACTGTTTTAGGCAAGTTTACAACTGTCAAACAGATTTCATAAGCGGCAGCTAATTTATTTAACTTGATAAAGTATGAAGGGCGCTTAAAGAGACATTTGCGCTTAAAGGGGGACGGATACGGTAATTGGCGGAATGATTTTTAAAATTCAGTTTGTATTCGTTATATTTTTTGACCGATGATGTCATTAGTTGGATTCCTATCATTTTACAGAATTACATAAATAATTATACCTACTCAAGAATACGTTTATATACAAGTTCTCATTTAACTTCGTACAAAACTTATTTTCAATTCCAGACTTTTTAGTGAAATGAACTTAGGATCACTTCATTTCTGAGCGGAAGAATACAGCTGAGTGAAAGCCACTTTCCAAAATACCCTTGTGACAGCTTTGAATGACTGATAGAATCAGTCATTAAAAAAGGAAAACTTAGAAGTCATGATTTAGGGTGGAACAGTGTAACATATGGGACTAAATCTTGGTATTATCGAAAGAAAAATGTTATTAATTAAAAATGAATTTTGCAATTGACTTTGACCACTAGTGTTGCAAGGTCAAGGTCATTTCATTCAAGGTCGAAACATATAGAACATATAGAAATAAACACTATGATTATTATTTCTTAAACGCGAATTAGAGATGGCATTTCTCAGATCATATTCTTATGGTTAAAATAGTTTAGCAGGCCATTACATTCAAGATTATATCTTAATTGTCAAATCCGTTGCCATGGCATCAGATTTTTGAACGTGTATTTCTGAAAACTGGGCAGTTTAATATAAGCATTGGAGTTTCTTCTGCAAATTCAATTAGCTTTGTGTATAGTATATCTTGATTGTTATATGCGAAACAGTTTGTTTTGAGCAAAGGTGTTGGATTTTTGTCATTTTTTCCAGAAGTGAATGGGTATATCTTTGTTTTGAGCAACTAGTGGCAGCCCTTAGCAACCAACTTTTAACAGATTTGAACCTTTTGACTTCATTCCACATAAAATAGCTTTTATATATAACAAACTACGATAACTGTTGTGAATGTTTAGAGGACAGCTGACTGACTTTCAGCTGGTTGAAAAGATGCATTTATATTAATCTTAGCAACAAGGTTGAGCCCATAGCAACCATCTTTTGTAACAAATTGGGAACTTTTGAGTGAATTCCAAATCAGATATCTTCTGTTTGCAAGGTATTATGCAGACAAATGTAAGTAATATTTAACAAACAAGTATTGGAATTTAACAAACAGCTAAAGACCCTGCGTCTACGTTTGTCCTTAGCAACCAGTATTAGTTCTTAGCAACTTTCTACTAGTATCAACATATTCCAAACCGATTTTACCTTGTTCAACAGATTCTAGACTTTTGATTGACTTTCATTCTGAATATCCATTATGAGCAACAAACTATAAAGATAATTGGAAGTAATATTTAAAGAACATGCAGCTGTCTGACTTTGAAAATCTGTTGAAACTTATGGGTATCTATTTGTCCTTAGCAACCAGTTTGAGCCCATAGCAACTACCTTTTGTAACGAATTGTTTTTAGCTAATTCCAAATAAATTATATTCTGTTACCAATGTTTTATGTATATAACTGTAATTAATGTTTATCAAACCAGTGGTGGACTCAAACAAACTATTTAAATGATGTGTATATGTTTGTCCTTAGCAACGACCCTTTGCACTTAGTAACTTTCTCAGTAGATTTGCAGATTTGAGACATCTGACTGATCTTCTTATGGGATATCTTACATGTACTTAAACTATGAAGACAATTAGAAGCATTGCTGTCTGACTTTGAAAATTTGTTGAAACAGTATCGGTATAAAATTTGTCCTTAGCAACCGATTTTAGCACTTGACAACCATCTTCCCACCGTGAGAGCTATTGAATGAATTCCAAACAAATTATTTTCTATTTACAATGTACTATATTAACTGTTGTATATAATCTTGAGGATTAAATATTAGGCTCTAACAATTTATTAAAAAAAAAAGGAAAAAATATTTAGTCACTTGTTCTAGAACAACTGTTTATACACTTATCCTTAGCATCCTTAGCAACCAGTCTTTAGCAACTAGCTCTTAGCAAATTCAAGACATTTTACTGAAATCCATAGGAATATATTTTATTTGAAACAAAATATGAAGACAGTTTTGTAAAAAATGTTTGAATCGCAATTGTCTGACTTCTACTATCTGTTGAAAAATGTGTCCTTAGAAACCGGTTGGAGCCCTTAGCAACGAACTTAAGAGATTAGGAGTTTTCGACTATATTCAGCTAAGATTATCTTTTATGCCCAACAAAATACGTAGGATAAATAAAGTTGATAATTATAAAATACGTTGAAAATCTCTATGTGTCCCCCCATAGCTGTCAATATGAGCCTTAAGCAACCAACTTTAAAGAGCTCTGACACCTTACCTGAATTTCAAACAGGATATCCTGTTTGTGCAGTGAACTAGACAGCAATCACTGTTTGAAGTACAGCTTTATGACTTTTAAAGTCTCTTGAAAAAAATATATTAAAGAACGTGTGCGTATTTGACTTTAGCAACCAGTTTAAACCCTGAGCAACTAACTCTTAACTGACTTGAAGCTTATGAATGAACTCTAAACAACAGCTCTTTAATGCTTAACAAAGATGAAGACAGTTGTACTCGCAAGTAACGATTTCACATGAAATACATGCATTTCTAAAGAAAAAAATAGCCATCATTGGAGATGGCAAATCCCCCGACCGAAGACCCCCATGGGCCTTGGTAAAAAGGGTGCACTTCAAAACACATATAAGTAATATATTGTCATTCTTTTATGCTTCTGATTGACATTATTTGTTTAACAGATGCATGATTATCTAACACTCAGACTAAAATAGAAAGCCTGACTGCTAAAAAGAAGTAGTATCTCAAACAGCCGCCATATACATAAATATATAGCATATGATATATTAAACTTTCAAAATGTGTGAATAACTTCCAAACTAAAAGCCCTACAAACCTAGTTTTGAGCTCTCTAGTAAGTGAATTTGGACAAAGAATCCAAATCTGGAGAATTTTTTTTTTGGTGGGGTGGGGTGGGGGGGGGGGGGGGGGAGAATGTGGAGGGGTCAGAGAGAGTTAGGAACACTCATAAGATATCACAGCATGTTCATCAATATTCTAAAAGGTATAAAATTATTAAAATTGTGGAGCAGGCCAGGGTTATACAGATATGGAGCAGAGACTCAAACAGCAGCTCAAAATACCAACGGGAAATAACTCACACAGTATGAATGCAAGAGTTGTCATTCATGTATGAGACAAATCGTCATGACCTGTTCTTCAAATCTGTGAAGTATCATGAAAATATTTCAAATTTTTCATATTTTCATGACGAAAAAGTACTGCAAATGCCCGTAATATGCTCGCTAAAGCTCTCCAAAATCAAGTTTTCTCGTTGTTTTCCTGATTTCTTCCATCCAATGGCAATGTCTGTAAAACTAGACGCATTTACGCCTTTGAAACACGACATATATGGCTTAGTATGGACAGAAATGAAGTAAAGGTGAAAAATGATAGTGCCTTGCATTTGACCTTGACCTTAAAAACGTCATGAAAAAATTCGCAGGAACCATTTTCTGACTCTACTTAGATTGACAAACATTTTGATGTATATAAACCCTGGTTAACAAGAAGTGGACACGGGAGCATATTTTATGACATAAGCAACTCCACTATACCATGACCTGTATGAGAATCCAAAGTGTAAGACATTCATCCTTAAACCTATACTTTTCATAACCCTTCAGGTTAACTGTGACGGTAACCATCGGTAACCCACATGATGATTTTGCAATAAAACTTTGCTCAAAGTCACTGAGATTTTAAAATTAAAATGTGCATTCCTTATAAACCACCGGTTTCAAATTTGTAACAAATGAGCCAAATAGCAAATTGTGTGTTGACAGAACGTGTCAGGTGAGCTACAGGACCATTGGTTCTCTGGTTTTAGAAAGGATGAAAATGGCAGAGTTGCTTCCCTCTGAAAGTGTACCCATTCATCTTAACTTCATAATACAATTTTGCTATAGGGTATGTGCATATTTTGAATTTAAAATCAGTTTTGCACCACCTAAGACATAGAGAATATTACACGGTTGTTTTGATCCCAGCCCTGATCTCAGCCCGAGTTGACCGTATCGGCCCGAGCCCGAAGGGCGAGGGCTGATACGATCCGAGGGCTGAGATCAGGGATGGGATCAAAACAACCGTGTGATGATCTTTTTATCATATACTTTCTTATAGAAATTGAACTTTTGTAAGAAATACTGCAATATTTTTGTTCCAATAAAAATTGTCTTTTTTTTTTCTTTTTTTTTTATTGGCTGAAAAAAACATGAAGACGTTTGAGTCGGAAGATCATGGATGGTGAGCCATGCCGCCATTTTTCTTTCAGCTGGAAGTACAACTGAGCACAAAATGAAGAAAACACATCATAATTGTTTGATATTTTAATCGTAAATGGCTCAGATTACAAAATAAAACTTACCGAGAATGGTTTTCTGGTTTTAGAACAAACTACGAAGCCTCTGCGTGTCCACTTTCAGCCAGTCGACGTGCGGCAATTAACATGGCGGCAGACAGCTTTTAGCTCGCTTAATTGTTTTGATGACGTCAGTGGCAATACTTGACGTTAGCGCCAAAATTGAGGGCCGATACAAGGGCTGAGATATTTCTGTCCCGCCCTGCACGTGAGGTGATCTCGGCCCTACACCTGACTTTTTGACAACAGGGCTGGACAGCGCTTTCTGACAGGGCTATAATGGGTGGGCCAAATATCTAGTATCAAGGGCAATACTAGTGAAAGTATATGATAAATACTTTTCTTCCCTGTTTACATTCCGAAACTATATGATTAGATTCAAGTGCTCATAGCACACATTGTCCATCATAATGCCTTTAGACCATTTTTCAGATGTCAGGAGTTTGAAATCAAAAGGAAGAAGAAACAACATAAATAGCATACTGGTAACTTTAATCGTCAAGAATTTACATAAAATGAAGTTTTCTAAAACAATCCATCACACATAAACTATGTTATGGGACTGAGGATATTGACCTTTGTACGTCATTGGGATGTTGAAGATGACGTTGACAGAATCGGGACAGGTTGGCTGTTCACAGCACAAACCAGGGGGCGCTGTTTCCATCCAACACTGGCTTGGTATATTCTGCCAATTCAGGCATCTGAAAAACACAAGATTTAAAAGATTGTGATTGGATTGGATTGATTTATTGCTTTACGTCCACAGTAAACAGCTATGGTCATGTCGGGACGGTCAGTTAACCTAACCACAGTATCCCTGGGCAGGTTTAGACCTCCTAAGCGGTTAACCAGTACTAAGTGCACATATTTTCGCCATTAACTGACAACTGCCCTTCTTGAATCAGCGGAAGGAGAAACGAAAGTATGTGGCCAGACTGGGTTTCGAACCCAGGACCTCTTGATTATAAGTCAGGTGCCCTACCGACTGCGCTATGCGGCCCGGCTTAAAAGATTGTGAACTGGGACATTTAGCATTTATATATTTATAAGATGGCAGATTGGGACATTAAGCACTTAAAAGGTCCAAAAATAAAAAAAATAGTTGAATTGGCAAACAGTGTAGCTCTAGATGAGGCAGCTGCCTCATCTGGAGCTACACTGTTTGGCATCACAATTCAATACTGCTATTTTCATTTCTTTCCTCTTTGCTTCCAAAGAATTTATCACACTAGAAATGAGTCCATGATACACTGATTTCTAATAATATTTTTCTTTGTTAATTTTAGATCCAAACTTGGTAGGGGCCATTCTGAAAGGCATAGTGTTTATTTAAGAAATAAATGCCATTCTTCGGATGTTCATGGAAGTATGAACACAATTCGTTACGTACAATATGTCCACAACATGTATGCAAAGTTTGAAAAAGATCCATTGAAAACTGTTGGAGGAGCTGATTACACAAACTCTATACCCGCAATGCAAAAATTTGCCTAAAATCACTAAGTTCAAAAGGCCGTAATTTGGTCAAAATTAATTCTAGCTCCATCAAAAATACACATGCACATCTTCAATATGTCCACAACATGTATGCAAAGTTTGAAAAAGATCCAACTGAAAACTGTGGGAGGAGTTGATTACACAAACTCTATACCATAAAGCATGACGAAAAGATAGACGGACGGACAGACATGGGCAAATCTTAATGCCCCCTGACTATCTTCACGTTTTTACAGCCAAAAAATTGGCAACATTTTTTAATACAATTCATGGAAAAAGTAATGTCTCCTTGACGATCCCTTTTCAGACTGGAAACCCATTTTGGGGACATAGCTGACTATATATTTCAGAATGTGGCATCTGATCTGGGTCAACACTGTTTGCTTCCTAGTACATGCATTTCTATGCAAAATACAAGAAAACTTGAAAAAATCGTCAGAAACCCCTGAAACTAGAAATGGACTACCAAAATAATAAGGACAAGTCAACTGGTTCAAAATGGGTTTATGGCATTGTCAGTTTAAAATCAAAGGACCATGACAAACAAAAGACTGAAACTTACACGCTGCCGCAACTATAGAATCCATTTCCTGTGCATGTACATGTTGCATCACATCCATCACTCCAAGTCTGACCCTTTGTGTAATACTGGCCTTTGTATTTGCAGAAGACTGTTAAAAGAAATAAAGAAATGATTACTGTATTAATTAAAACCCTTGGGTGTCGCATTTTGCGAAAAGAAGGTGTTATTTAGGGCCTAAAGAGTAATAACTAGAAATGGCAGTAACTAAACATGGTCTACACTCTCTTCCCCCACCCCCAATTTACTTTAAATACTAAATGTAACGGAAACCATCGGCTTGAAAAGGGAGACAAAAAAAAGGCAACCAGGTGATCAATGCCCCCCGCTATATACCTCACTGTTATGTGTTTAGACATATTTGTGTGAAGTTATATATATCAATGTCGGTTCATGAATAAAGGTGCTAGAGGGATGACAAAGCTTTTTTCCTTCTAAAAATAGCAGGTGTGACCTTGACCTTGCCTCTTAAATTCTGGCTCACGAATTCATCCAAGATACTGTCACACTATTTCTATAAACACTTGTATGAAGTTTTATCAAAATCTGTCAATAAATAAAGGGGCTTAGAAGGATGACAACTTTTTATAAAAATAGCAACTGTGACCTTGACCTTGGATATACAATGCTAAAACAAGAACTTGTCATACTCAACATTTGTGTGAAGCTATATCAAAATCAGTTTACAACTAAAAAGGGCTAGAACCATGACAAAGATTCACCTAAAATAGCATCTGTGACCTTTACCGTGGACTTACAATTTGTCCCAGATATTGTCATGCTTAATATTTGTATGAAATCAAAATCGGTCCATAAAAAAGGCGCTAGAGGGATGACATAGTATTTTCTAAAAAAAGCAACTGTGACCTTGACCCTAAACTTCTGGATCACGAACTTGTCCAAGATATAGTCTCACTAAACATTTGGATGAAGTTATTATCAAAATCTGTCAATAAATAAAGGGGCTAGAGGGATGACAAAGTTTTTCTAAAAATAGCAACTGTGACCTCGACCTTGGACCAACAGTGCTGAAACAGTAATTTATCTACAATATTGTCCTACTTAACGTTTGTGTGAAGTTATATTAAATCTGTCCGTAAATAAATGCACTAGAGTGATGACAAAGTTTTTCTAAAAATAGCAACTGTGACCTGACCTCTATCTTACCAACCTAAAAAGCAAACTCAGTCACGGTATTGTCAAACTCAATATAGCTGTGATGTTATATCAAAATTGGTTAACAAAGGAGCAATGACAGAAGATGAGCTTGTACATAAGGCATGCAAATATGGTCAAAATATGTATGTCATTTAAGGGGACATAATTCTGCAATAATGACCTAGATCAAAGTTCCGTTTCCTTTATGAACATGTTCAATGCATGTCTGAACTCTGTTGCAAGTTTCAAATCCCAGCATCAAATACTGTAGACGGAGTTAAGGAGATACGGACACTACTGCTGTACATAAGGCATGGAAATATGGTCAAAATATGTAATTTAAGGAGACATAATTCTGCAAAAATGACCTGAATCAAAACTCTGTTTTCTTTATGCACATGTTCAATGCATGTCTGAACTGTGTTGCAAGTTTCAAATCCTTGAATCTTATACTGTAGAAGGAGTTGTGGACACATGAACAGTACTACAAAGTGTGACATCCAGATGTATGTACAGATGGACAAGAGCAAAACCATATGCCCCTCCCACTTCGTGGCGGGGGCATAAAAATGGTGGAGTTGCTTCCCCTGAAAGTGTACCCATTTACCTTGAAACAATAAAATTACATACTTCCAGGTATAACAGTGGGAGGCTCTTTAGTAGAAGGATCTGCATGGATTGGACAATCCAAGTCCGGACAACATTGCCCTGGTACTGTGATCAGGTGGCAACTTGGTGGCAACTGGGTGTAAGTTGGGCATCTGAAAGAGAAAATACAGTATTTGTTCTAAAATATAATCCTTAAGAAAATAACTGCACCAAGAGCACTGCAAGCCTTGCAATACACTCTTGGTTCCATCAGTTAACTGTAAGGACAAGAATTGCGTGGAATGCCGTGTTTTGCCTGTCAGTACATTGACACAAAACGGAGCAAGAACAGCAAATTTGATATGAGCCGCGACACGAGAAAACCATCAAAGTGGTTCTGCGCCCAAGGCAGACTCAGATCAGCCTGGGCATCTGCCCAGTTTGAGTAGACTCTTCGTTAAGAGCTCAAAGGGTAGCTAAGGGTCTAAGCTACCTCCATGCGGACAGGGAAGGCAGATGCCCAGGCTGATCTGAGTCTGCGCTGGACGCACAACCACATTGTTGGTTTTTTCGTGTCGCGGCTCATATAAAGTTTATGTCACCAATGCCAGAAAAATAGAATCTATCATTGCTCTCCGATGAGGACACAAAACCCCAACCCAAGGGCACATGGGGGGTGTCGGAAACAAGGCTTGCTTTCTGCCCCGATCTTCCGAGAGATCGAGGCAGAAAGAAGAGAGATATACATTGTAATAGAGAGAAACAAGAGCTCCGCAAGCGGGGCAATATACGCCCGTTTCTAAATGTGTTTTTTTGCACCGTTTCATCCTTGTCTACATTGCTATCAAGTTTATCAAGACATTCCAAACATTAAGGTTCTCAAAAGAAAGCCTTAAAAAAGTAATCAAAGGAATGTAACTAAAAAGAAATAAGGAAGGGGAAGCAATTATTCTTTTATTAGACATACTGTCTCAACCTAATACACATTGCTATAAAGTTTCGTCAAGATATTCCATACGGTTACCTAGTAATGACTTGCCCAAGAATAGCAGTAGAAATTAATCAAAGGGATGTAACTCCATAAATAAGGAAGGGGGAGCAATTATTCTTATATAAGACACACAACCTCAACCTAATATACATTGCTATAAATTTTCATCAAGATATTCCAAACGGTTGCCTACTTATCGCTTGCATAAGAATAGCCTGAGAAAATATTCAAAGGGAGGTTATTCCAAAAATAAGTAAGGGGAGGCAATTGTTCTTATATGTGACATATTGTGTCAACCTAATATACATCACTTTCAAGTTTCATCACGATAGTCCAAAGGGTTAGTTAGATATGAAATGTACAAATATAGTCTGACAAAATAATCGAAGGGAGGTAACTCAAAATCTAAGTCAAGGAGAGTAACCATTCTTGTATGAGACACGTTGTCTTAACCTCATAAACATTGGTATACAGTTTCATCATGTTATTCCAAAGAGTAACCAAGTTATGGAATGCATAAAAATTGCCATACAAACTGCTGTAGACAAGTTTTTTCAAAGGGCCGTAACTCCGCTAAAAATCATCGGAGGAAAATTTCCATAAAATAGGCGCTGCTCCACATCGTAGTCTTACTATTAACAAAGTTTCAGCTTAATTGGATGAAAACTGTAGGAGGAGTTATCCGGAAACGAACACCCCAAAAATTCTAAGTAAAGGGCTGTAACTCCATTAAAAATCATTGGAGCGTAACCTCGAAACGATATGCGCTGGTCCACCTCATAGTCTTACTATATACACCAAGTTTCAGCTCGATCGTATGTAAACTGTAGGAGGAGTTATCTGGAAACGAAAAGTTTACGCCGGACGGACGGACACCAGAGCCATAACAATATATGTCCCGTTTTTCAAACAGGCGTATAACAAGGGCAAAACTATATGCCCCTCCCCACTTCGTTCAGTCTGCATAGAGTTGCCTCCCAGAGAGATTGAGGCAGAAAGAAGAGATATGATAGAGGAGAGAAAAAATGTCTAAACAACCCACACCCACACCTACTGCAACAACAGTAGGTCCTTTCCCTACTACTACTATCCAAATTAGTGGGATTGAAGCTTTAGAAAGTTTTACTATACTTGGCTCTTGGAGACAGTATTTCAGTCTGTACCAAGCCATCTCCCAGAGAGCTTTAAGGGAGAAAGAAAAGATATGATAGAGGAGAGGAAAAATGTCCAAACAATCCAAGCCCACACCTATTGCAAGCACAGCAGTTTTGTTGTGTTGCAGCTTATCTAATACCTGTATGGTATTCACGAATAAATCAACTCATGAAAAAATTGCAAAACAACTCTTCATAACAGAGCTCCAGATAAAGCGAGTTTTTGAGGATAATTTTGAGATCTTACTCCTTGTTGCAGCCCCAAGATTTGACCAGACTTACAAAGGGCCATAACTCTGGTAGTAAGGACCCTATCAGGATCCCAATAAAGTAAGATCAATGCCATAAAAACAAATATTGGGACCTTTCATTAGAACCGTCTCACCGAGACGGTTCTAATGTGGGGTCCCAATGTATGTTTTTATGGAGTAAAACAGTAGCAATTTTAGCCCGATCCCATTCTATTTGAGCATTAAAATATGCTTAAACTATGTTTATATGGAAAAATAAGGAAAATTATCCCTAAATTATCCTGAGACCCCTTCTTATCTGGAGCACCGTCAAACTAATCAGGTGTTTAGTTAATATGATGTAAGAACTTTTATCACCTAACATTTTGCTCAGCTGGCAGTGAAAAATCATTTTTGCTAAATATTTTGTAAACTTGTCCCATAGCAAGTTCATTCTGCTATTGATGCTTCATCCAAATGGGCCCAAGAAAAAGAAGAAAAAAAAAAGGCCTCTACAAGTACTTATAAGCCTTTAGAAGTAGTCAAATCTGTCTTTAGCATGGATCAAAGGCAAAGGCAAAATCTGTCAATGACTTGACTGGTAGTTGCATAATTATTACAGGTTAATTTATATTGAAAATACTTCTTTGGGATTCAATACTGACAACTGTTTTGATTAACAGAGATGGCCTTTAAACAGGTTTGACTGTACAGTCAAACCTGTTGTAAAGGCCTAAATTTCAGATACTAAATAAGCATTTCACTGTAAATTGACCTGTATTAAGCAAACACCTGCCTTAGGCAAGCAGTTTTGGCCCTTCCCTAAGGTGCTCGCTCAACCCATTCCATGCGGGATACCCCTTTAGGGGTATCTGGGCAAACAGTTTGGATCTTAGATCAGGCCCCACAAATGAGGGGCAAGATCTGAGATCCAAACTGTTTGCTGCCTAGGTATCATTTCTACAAGAGTTAGTTAGACCAATATTGTCAAAATATTCTTGATTTTTGATGCAGACGACAATTTTAGCAGACGACAAAAAATACCTAGAATGCATTGGGTTAAGACAGGATTGACTGTACTTACAAGCCTCTACAACGGTAATATCCAGTAAATGCATCGTCGCAAGTGCAGTTGTAATCGCACCCATCCTGCCAAACTTCATCCTGAACATATGTTTTTCCTTTGTATCGACAAACAGGTGTTGGTGTTGTACCGCTAAAAGGCTGATCTGTACTCTGGGTATAGGTACCACCTAAAAATAAAAATCAATAATTTCAACCTTTGAAGTACCAACAACGAAAATAATTGAATTTGAAAACAGCATATATCCAGATGAGGTGGCTCAACATGGGCTGCCTAATCTCCATCTACAAAGTTCCCCCTCTAGTCCCTGAATTCTAAATATGATATAGCTTGGACTAAACATTTTTTGAAGTTTTGCAGACGCAAATTTTGTTGTCTTCTTTTTTGGCAGTTAATGAATCGAATTTCAGACATACCGAGATAAAGTTTTAGCAGGCTTTGCGTAAGCCAGCATGTTGCATTTTACAAAATGCTAGTTTTCTTATTATTCCACAAGATTAAGCATATTCCCCATAATTAGTGTAAAGTGTGCCGCCTTCTGAAATTATTGCTATGAAAAACATTTCAGGCTCAGTCACAATACAAATCTTATGATTTATTCAGGGGCCGGTTGTTCAAAATTAACAATGTCGTTACTTATTATTACATTTTGTTAAAATTTCCAACGTTAATCTCAAATATGCAAATATTTTTTGTTAAAAAAATGTGAGAAGCTTTTGCACTGCAAAAACTTCACATTTTTCAACAAAAATATCTGATTCAGTGTGTTTGATTATAAGATCAGAGAACACTTAACATGTTGACCTCTTAACGAGCTTGTTAGGCTAACAATGCTTCGAGCAACTAGGCCCTGATGTTTCAGGAGCAACGTCTTTCCTTAAAGAGTATGAGTAAACCCCTTTTTGGAAAGGTCCTGTTGTCCAAGGAGGCAAACAGGGAGTCACAAAATGAGTTCTCCTTTGCGAAAATGGTGAAAAAACATGCGAGGCGTATCCATTCACCTCAACCTTTTGTACCAAATATGGCAGGTTTGAATCTGGACAAGTCCCTTCCCCTCTGGCATCTTCGCAAGCCATGGGTACTAAGTCTACTTTGTTCCTTCCATACCCTTGGCTGACCCCTATTCCTAAATCTAATTTCCCATTGTACCATTCACTGGATCTGTAACAAAACATTTTCCCCATAATAGGTGCCCTTATCGATAGAAAAGTATTATGTTTACCGTGGACAATTACCATAAAAGAGTAGAGTCAAGATTCACCCAATTCATCTGTGCTTTTAAACAATTATGCAAAGTTATTGGACAAGTATGTTTAGCAACGGATCTTCTGATTGGTCTAAATATCGCGCCAAGGGGAACAACTTGCAGCCAAAAGATGGCGCTGGGGGATTTGCATTTTGCGAATAGGCAGTTGGCCAAGGTACATAAGGAACAAAGTGAGCTTATAAAGTGAACTTAGTTCCCTTGGCTTGCGAATGTCCCTCTGGGGGAGATGTACCAAACTATTTGCTCATATTTTCCCATAACTGAACGTGGTCTAATGTAACACTGCATGGTTTTATTTGGTTATACTGCTGGGACTTTTACCCTCCCATACAACTCCAAAAATCTAGATTTGTCACATAAGATCTAGATTTTTGGGATTGTTTCGGAAGGGAAAACTGGTATTACAGCAAAATTACACACAACTGATTTAGATATAATACCTTGCTCTTGAGCCCGTCGGCTGGCTCAGGTTGAACTCTGCAACTAAAATGTCCTCAGAGAAATAGGCAGATAAACAAGCAGCAGCCAAGTCTAAGCAGTAAGCTATACTGTATGAAGCAGTCTCAAAAAGCATATCATATGTTAGCGCATGCAAAAAACTTTGGTTACATGGTGTCAGAATTGCTTATGTTCTTAACATGAATAGGGGAATTAATTCTACAAAAATCCCTTCATTTACCTCACACATACATGTGCATCTCCATTTTTGGGAAGTAGAGTCTCTAGATTAATGAAGTTTCACTATCAAGATCAAAACAATTTCATTCTATATCCATGATGGGGCATCAAATGAGCCACAACAAGAGAAAACAAACAAAGGGGCAAGTGTGCCCAACGAAGACTCAGATCAGCCTGGGCATCTGCTCAGTCTGATCAGAGTCTTAGCTTTGCGCTTCAAAGGTAGCTAAGAGGCTAACCTAGCCTCATGCGGGCAGCAAAGACTCTGATCAGACTGGGCGGATGCCCAGGCTGATCTGAACCTTTGCTGGGCTCACATGGCACTTTATTGGTTTTCTAGTGTCATGGCTCAAATGGTTTTTATTTTAATACCCTGCAGGGGGTAAAGTGGAAATGCTGCGAGCAAATCTTGGTTTTTGTCAAAAGTTAATTTCTCTTTCAAAAATTTTCAGACTTGTTGGGCTTTGCACCACTATATACTTAACTATAAGCGCACAACAAAGAGTCTGATCAGACTGGGTGGATGCCCAGGCTGAACTGAGTCTGCTCTGGGTGCACAACCACTTTGTTGGTTTTCTCGTGTCGAGGCTCATTTGTGTTTATTACTACAGCTAAATCAGTAAAATTTGATGAAGTTTTACAATAGATTCGATAAAATTATTAGATACTTGCACAAAGTTCTCTTATAGCCTCACAAAAATGGGTTTTATCTTACGGAAGAATCAAATAACTCGATATGCAATTCATGTGTATCTTTCTAAAATATTAAATTATAGGGAGCGAAACCGTTGTCTGCACTGGCTTCCACAGTCCAGTTATTCAAAGAATCATTCCTGCTTTACAAAGTTGTTGTCAAGGATTCATTAAACCTTCAAGTATACATGAAATCAAATGTGCTAACATTTTTTCCACAAAAGCAGCAGTGTTTTTGTATACATAATACATGTACAGTAGAAGTTCAATGGCTCGAGCCCTGATGGCTTGTTTACCCTGCCTGGCTAGAACTCTTTCCTTGGTCCCTAGAGGTCATTTTATATAGAAACTAACCCTGGATGGCTAGAACCACCCTTGGCTTGAACTAATTTTCATGGTTCCAAGCCTGTTCGAGCCAATGAAGTTCAACTGTATGTTTGAAAGCGTAGCATGTTAACTAATGGCATTGTTAGTTTTGAAGGTAAAAAAGTAAACAAGGTTTTGTCTCACTTAAAAAGACTTGACACATATGTTCCTGTCCCAGTAATTCAGGTCATAGCAGAATGACTCTAAAACTTTAAGTGTTCCATAACAAGAATTCAACAGAATAAGGTGTCTCTACACATTGTCATACAGCAGAGCTAAACCTTAAAAATCAACACATGTTTACCCTGCTGACAACATAGCTCCAGATAAGAAGGAGTAACGGGGATAATTTTGAGATAATTTTTCTTATTTCTCAATGAAAACATATGTTGTGACCCCTCATTAGAACCGTCTCGACGAGACGGTTCTAATGATGGGTCACAACTTATGTTTTTATGGAAAAATAAGGAAAATTATCCCTAAATTATCCCTGTTACCCCTTCTTAACTGGAGCTCTCTGACAATTTTGAAAAGTAATACCTATGTCTTACCTCTACTAGTCACAGGTGAGACAAAAACAAAACAACACAGTTTATTAAATATTTATTAAAATACATAAGCAAACACTGCTGACTAGTCCGAGAATACTGTTTCTAGCCTGAGAAGACTGGCTCCATCATTTTATACATAATTATAGTTGGCATTGACACTGGATGGATACTGGGTCTTGTATGACACTGGTATATTAATGATGACGCCGGCTGGACAATTAGGCTGTTTGCAACACATGCCAGGGGGTGCGTCTTCTAGGTGACAGATGGCTGGCAATCCATCCCAGTTCAAACAACTGAAAGAAAAAAAGAAAAAATTCAGTGAACTATTACCTCATTTACTTTCGTCAGGTAATGCATTACAGTCAACTAGCGATATCTCAAACACTGATATCTCAAAGTAACCTAGTATACCAAAGAATATAGTATGGTCATATTTCCTATTTTATTTACAGTTCAACTCCTTATATCTCAAACTACTGATATCTCAAAGTAAATTTTCTGGGACCAGAAAATTTACTTTCAGATATCAGCAGTTTGGGATGAACCTCCAATTTTGGTTATCGAGAGCTGACTGTAGTATGGGGGGGGGGGGGGGGGGGGGTGTTTAGGGATGGGGAATATCTATGAAAGTTTTTACCTATGGTTGCATATAATATTAATGTTTGTTAGTTTTTAGCTTTATAATATATGCACTAAAATATCAGCAACCTGGATATTTTCATGCAGGAATAGTGAGAAAAAGAAAATCCCAAATTGCCAGATCTTGAGCTGTTGTCCCTGTGAACATATTCATATACAATGCAATGTACCCCAAAATATCTGAAACTTTACCCAGGACTATCTTATAACAGCCTAACAGCGTTAAGGGGTCTTTCTATCAAGGGATCACCTGTCTTTAACAGCCACCTATTTGGGGTCCTTGAACCAAAATACGGAGCAAGTGAACCTGTATTAAGGTTCATCTGTCTTAAGCAGCCAGTTTACCATGTCCCCTAGGGTGACCCCTTCAGACAGGTTTGACAGTAAAGAATGCTTATCCTTAAGTTTATCTCAATTTGTTAATCTGACCCATTTGATCCCCTCAACCATTAAAACCATTACAGAATAAATACATATGAGCCGCGACACGACAAAACCAACAATGTGGTTGTGCGCCCAGCGCAGACTCAGATCAGCCTGGGCATCCGCCCAGTCTGATCAGAGTCTTCGCTGTCCGCACTGAGGTAGCTTAGACTCTTAGCTACCCTTTAAGCGCTTAGCAAAGAGTCTGATCAAAGTGGGCAGCTGCCCAGGCTGGTCTGAGTCTGCGCTGGGCGCACAACCACATTGTTGGTTTTCTTGGTTGCGGCCCATATACTTACACACTGCCACAGGAATAAAAGCCTCGACTTGCATCTGTACATGTACATGTCTGACTGCAGCCATCATTCCAAGTTTGGTCCTGAGTATAGAAGTGGCCCTTGTAGGAACAGTATTCTGTAAAAGCAATGGGGATAGGCTACTATTAGTTGATCCTCAAGACGAGGATTCTTGTACTGACATAATTATCAGAGGTCCAGATAAATGGGGATCTAACATAGTTATCAGAGGTCCAGATAAATGGGGATCTTAGATGAGAAGTCACTTTTTATGAAATTTAAGAAACTATTTTCAATATCATAAATTTGGAAACAAGAGCTGTCGCCTGACAGCATAGCTCGCCTGAATAGGTGCTTGCCCATCACACAGTTGCTATGGTGGTGTGGACAACTAAGCATAAAACTTCAGACAAGCATGTCCATGACAACACGTTTATAAACAAAAGCTATCTCAGAAATAAGTCTTAAAATAAAATTAAAATAAAAAAAAATCCACATGAAATGTCAAAGTCCATGAACTTAAGGTAAAAGAACTAAGGGGTGGGGGTGGGGGCTGCAGGGGCTAGGATGTATGAAAACCTTGAACCATTATCTAACATCAGTCGAAGTAATAGTATCAACTGAGTCCATCGTGGCACTGTGAAATTATGTCTTCATAAATATAAAACTTTACCAAATCTTTAAGAAAAAATTCAAAGTTGATGACCTTGACTTCAAGGTCATCCAGTGGCGTAAGTATATGGTGTTTTGTAAAAACTCCAAACAGTGTCTAACATCAGTTCAAGTGTAAATTAAATCTCAGCCAAGCATTATGAATCAGTATGCAATTAGAAAGCTTTAATAAAGACCAAATTTCCTAAGTCCCTGACCTTGACATCAAGGTCATTGAGCGGGGGTCGGGGAAGTACTATGTAAAACTTTTGACTAATATCTAACTACTGTGCAAATATAAAAAGAATTCATCTGTGAATTCAGGAGATATGTGTCTTTAAAAAACTTTAACCAAAACATCCAATCAATAAAAACACAATTTTCTAAGTTCATGACCTTGAAATTAAGGTCACTGAGGGGGGTAGGGGTAGTACCTTGGAAAACTTTGGACCAATATCTAACTACAGTGCAAGTATCAAAGAAATCCATCCATGGGTTAGGGAGATATTGGGCTTTATAAAACTTTAACCAAAACATCCAGTCCAAAAAAACTCCCAATTTTCTAAGTCCATGGCCTTGACATCAAGGTCACGGAGTGGGGTGGGGGTGGTACCCTGTTAAACTTTGGACCAATATCTAACTACAGAGTAAGTATCGAAAGAATCCATCCATGGGTTAAGGAGATACAAGTCTTTAAAAAAACTTTAACCAAAACATCCAATCCGGACGCGGACGCTGACGCCGACGCCAAGGTGACAACAATAGCTCTTCCTGAACTTTCATTCAGGCGAGCTAAAAGGGTAAAAATACATTGCACAGCTGAGGAGCCTCCATTCACAGTCCTGCTGTTGTTTATATTGCATCCCTCGATGGGAAACCAGAAATGGAAATCGTATTTTGTGGAGCAGTTTGTCATTTTTCTAAAACATGTTCCCCCCTATGTTTTGCCAATTACATGACAAAATATGCACATAAATCCCCACTTTATCACACACGATAAGGTTGGACAGTGTGTTCATAAATATTTGCATTTATACCTCTTCACTACTTTTAAGACTAGACACTGTAAGGTCAATTCCATATTAGAAAATGTTGCATTTATGAACCGCAACAGTTCGTTAAAGTTTAGGTAAGTTTCCTTCTGCAATTTCTGTGTCATGCTATGTTATAGATGAATGGGTAGGCAGACAGATGGGTAGAGCTCCAGGGGCCGTATTCATAAAGCCACTTAAGTGGTTGCTATGCTGTTGCTAAGGCTAAATATCTATAAAGGAGGTTCCCTACAACTATGAAATTTGGTCTGGAGGAACAGTTTTTGTAAGACTGTTCCTCCAGAGCAAATTTCATAGTTGTAGGGAATCTCCTTCATAGGAACTTGGCCTTAGCAACAGCATAGCAACCACTTAAGTCGTTTTATGAATACGGCCCCAGGTAAGAAAGGGTAATAGGGATACGGAGCTCTGAGTTGTGCAGCTTTATCATCTCATATAAAATCACTTACTGTTAGCTGAAATGATGATAGGTGGATTTGTGGAGACGTTCACTGTTGTAGTACAGACTAATTTTGGGCAACACTGGCCTTGTACAGTCACCAAGTGGCAGTCAGGTGGCAGTTGTTGATAATCTGGGCACCTAAAAATGACATATTTTTTGGTCATATGTAATCATGTCTGTCAGTGTCATGTTGGATAGTGTCATAACAATGTCAAATGAAACTATAATACACAAGTGTATAAACCCTTAAAAGCATAAAAAAGGAGACAAATTCTAAAGTTTCGAAAAATGTTTTGTCCTTGCTATAAAATATTGAGAAATCAAAGACTGGAGGGAGACAGAGTAGATCAATTTGATCATTCATTTTTTTTTTTTTTTTTTCATTTCTGGCACTTTATGGGTTAACTCTTTAAGCACCAGAGACGAAAATAGCAGAATTGGCAAACAGCGTAGGTCCTAATGAGACGGCTCATGATGAGCCGTCTCATCTAGATCTACACTGTTTGCTCTCTAGTCTTTGAATTCTCAATATGAAATACTTTTGACAAGGCATTTTTTTTAAATTTTACAGACGTAAATTTTGTTGTCTGCTTTTCGGCGCTTAAAGGGTTAAAGTTTCAGTAGTTGATTTAGCAAACAGTATAGATCCAGATGAGGTGCTTCATCTGGATCAACACTGTTTTCAAAAGTCACTGTTTTTGAATCTGCTGCTTTAACTCTTTAAGCACCAAAATGCAGACGACAAAATTTACGCCTGCAAAAATTAAAAAAATGCATTGCTCAAGACATTTCATATTGAGAATTCAAAGAGTAGAGGGCAAACAGTGTAGATCTACACGAGGCGGCTCATTATGAGCCGCCTCGTCAGGATCTACGCTCTTTGCAAATTATGCTATTTTCGTCTGCTTAAAGTGTTAAAGGTAAAACTCTTACAGTAATGTGTACCTATTACCCGGCAATGGAAACACAATAGGATTAAAATTCCTGCATTTTCAAAATCCAAACTCAGGAGCAAATCTAACAATATTCATAAAAGTGTTGGCTTTATACACAAATGCAACAATTTATTCTAATTTGGATTGCATTATCAAACTATAAAATATCAATTCTAAGAAAGCTAAATGCAGAATAACCAAGCTGGAAATGTATACAACTAAGATCCTAAAAACAAGGGAAATACTGCACCCCGTGACTGTATACTTACAGGTTTTTGCATCTGTAATAGCCAATAGAGGCATCATCACAAGAACAGTTGTACTGACAAGCATCCTGCCATGATTGACCTTGGGTGTAGGATTTTCCCTTGTACAGACAAACAGCTGCCTTTGTTGATGGCGGCTGTAAAGTAGTCTGGGTAGGACTGCCTGTAAATAGCAAATATATTGTCTTGTGAATGGCATATGTATAAACTTGTGACTGGCATATGTATTGTCTTGTGAATGGCATACGTATAGTATTTGGACTGGCAAATGTATAGTATTGTGACTGGCAAATGTATAGTATTGTGACTGGCAAACATATAGTATTTGAACTGGCAAATGTATAGTATTTGGATTGGCAAATGTATAT
This sequence comes from Ctena decussata, assembly GCA_963989385.1. NCBI lineage: Eukaryota > Metazoa > Mollusca > Bivalvia > Lucinida > Lucinidae > Ctena > Ctena decussata. Next base: position 34,823,556 of record OZ022503.1, read on the forward strand.
TACTGTGAATGGCAAATGCATAGGCTTGTGAATGACAAATGTATTGTCTTGTAAATAGCAAACTTACCATGAATGACAACTGCAATGTCATAAATTTTCCACATTTATGAAAAGCCAGGACATTTTCATATTTCAATGAATTGCAAAGGTTTATATATCATTTTTTTTTTGTAATGACAAATTTCTCATATGTAAAGCATTGTGTGTATGCTTGTTTATGAGTGTTTATTCTTTGGTCAAGGTTCATCGATTAGGGGCCACAGAGTATGTTTTTCTGCAGCAACAAAAAAATTCAGTCAAAAACTTATATCCAAACCCTCTTAATCTAGCAATCTGTACTTTTCTTTATCTGGGCCTGTTTTCATGTTTTTAATAAAAAAAATTTAAAAGCTATATTTAACCTGTAATATATCCTTTTTCTTCATTCCTATTTTATTGTCTCTTCACTTTTCATATATTCATAGTTTTATATTACTTTTTCAGTATTTCATATTTTTATTTTTATACAGCTGAATAATTTATACAGTTTTCATATGTATAGCTTTGTTTTATACGTACAAACAAGCTTTAGTTTTATAAAGTTGAAAGGTTTATATGATTTTAAAGTGTGATTGTTTTATACGCACAAACAGAATTTAGTTACATAGTAAGAATGCTTACATATTTTTCATTTGTATAGTTTTATCAGTATAGAAAGGCTTTAGTTCTATTTAGTTTAATAATTTACATAATTTATTCTATGTATAGATTTTTAAACGTTTGAAAAGGTTTACTTTACCTGTTGTCCTGACAACTGTACTTGGACTGATACTTTACCATACTCTTTTAAAATTTACGTTGAACTGACGTTCATTTCATCGCGGCATCAAATTTACAGCAAAACAAACGCAACTTATGACAAGAGTCAGGATACTTTCTAAACTTCTGTATTTCAACCTAAAAGTCGATCTTTTGCCGATAAATGACACACTGGAACTGAAAATATTTTGCTGCTATTGGCAAATAAAATGAAGCTGTTGAAATTTGGCTTTATAGAAAGCAATGCTATCAATATAAGCTGGTACTGCTAGAGCATAATAAAAGCTCTTATAATGCAAAAATTATCTGAACATACTAACACTAAATACCGTGGAACCATAACATGTTTCAGTAATGGAAGACCTTTGGTTTTATGTTTTACATTTAAATTTGACAAACATATACTTGCTCTCAGCTTCCATTTTATTATTATAGTCTCCAAAGGGAAATCTTAACACAAATTAAAAGACAGAGGTTCTTCAAGCAAAGTTTTTTTGTAATTACAGGTAGTGTAAATTAGTTGACAAACTGTAACAGGAGGTTCAAATGTCATGTTAAGGAAATGACTGGTGGCTACTGTGATCCGCTGAGAAAAAGAAATAAAATATCTTCAGCTTTTAGGTATTGGTATAAGTAGGTGTATATTTTAGGTATATGTGTATAAGTATTAAAGTTTAATAGCTGAAAAAAAACTTTAAGACTAGTACATAGTCATCAGTTTTCAGTGTAATTGGAGACAAAATACATTTGAGCCATGACACAATAAAATCAACAAAGTGCATGTGCACCCAGCAAAGACTCAGATCAGCCAGGCCAGTCTGATCACAGTGTTCACTGTCCGCATGGAGGTACCTGAGACCTTTAGCTACCCTTAAAGTGCTTAGCAAAGAGTCTGATCAGACTGGGCAGATGCCCAGGCTGATCTGAGTCTTCGCTGGGTGCACAACCACTTTGTTGGTTTTCTTGTGTCGCAGTCTATTTAATATGTGGGCTTACTTTTATATTTTATTTGTAGTCACTGCAGCTGGTGTTGTGCTGTGTGGCAGCCCTAAAATGCAGCCCCGTACATCGTCCATAGTGCAGTTTATATTTTTCTTTTGGTCCTTAGAGATCAGCGGAAATATTCTGAGAAATCGATTTTTATATGTTTAGACCAATGTATTCTAAACAGGTTTGCAATATTTGGACCCCATTCGGATTTACATCAGTCTTTATATAGGCTGCCTTGTTGAAACTCGAAATTACAGTATCCTTTCTCTGGCTTTCATTGCCAGTTCATTCAGGGTCACTGAAGAGAATTTAGTATTCGAAACTGTACAGTCTGGCCCATACTCTCCTTTTGAATATTTTCTCTGATCTTTAAGGAACTAACTTTTATATTTTATTTACAGCTGTATCTTTAATAGAAGGCAATTGTATTAACATTTTTTGAGAAAAAAAAATCTAAGTAAAGTTAAATAAGCAAGCTTAAAACTTAAAAGAAGGCATCCATATTGAAAATTTGCAGTAAACATCAGTTAAATTGGAAAAGTCAGCTAAAAGCTCAAGGTAATGATGCAAAATGAAAGCAAAGTTAAACATGTAAGCTTAAAAGCTAAATATAAGACAATGATACTAAATGTAAGCTTAGCTATAGTATGCTTAAAGCTTAATGTTCAAAATAAGGTACTGATACTGACTATTTTCAATAATTGTTAGCTACGTCTAAACTTAAGTAAGCTAAAAGCTTTAAGCTGCCAAAAAGCTCAAAAGAAAGCTAACAATTCAATAAATGTAATATAAAGTCCAATGCTTAAAGCTTGAAGGCAAGAAATTTAACATTGTCAATAAATGTAACAACTCACTGTTCAAAGAATCTTTTGATGACATTTGAAAAATCCTACTTACATGTTGGATGAGCTTGGATTGTAAAGACATCACCGCTGCCTGGATTGGCTGTAAAGGATTAGAAAAACAGAATAAACATTGTTTCAAGAAGGATGTTCTCCAGCCAGGCTGGAAAATTACAGAATAAAGTACATTTTCTTATGCTATTTATAAATTAGAAAGGCTTATTAAATGTATGATTAGCACAGAATCAGATTTTCTCCCACTTTCACAAATTGAAGACAGGCTTTCAGCTCCTAGCTGGTGAAATGATAACGTGACAATCAGGCCCCGAGGTTATAAAACTTTTTTCATGCTCAACTCAGCTGAGAATGAAATTTTATTTGCTTATAAATAGCAAATTACTGATAAGTAAAGTTGTTTTCTTGCTCAGTTGAGCTGAGTATGAAATTTTCTCTGCTTATGAGCATGAAAATGCCAACATTAGTTGGCATTCTCATATTTTTCAGCAGAGAAAATTTCATGCTGAGTTGGGTTGAGCACAAAAAAACTTTTATAACCGCTGGGCCAGGTATCTAAAACTAAAATTAGTAACTTTAAATAAACATTATATCAAAATCAACATACATCAATTCTGAGTGTAACCACCTGACCATCAAAGCCTGCTTATGGTATGCTACTGTTTGAGAAGAAAAACAGGGTAGAACCAGCAGGCTGACCTGAGTCCACAATGTTTGCTCAGAAATTTACATCAGAGTATCTAGTATAAATACTATACGTAAAAATACTAAATATTGGGACAGATAGGTCTGAGCAAACAGTGCAGACCCAGATCAGCCTGCTCCTGAAGGAGCAGTCTGTTCAGGGTCTACACTGTTTGCCATTCCATCTGCATCTTGTAGATGCATTACTGCATTGTAAAACCAGACTGGTCCATCGCAGGACAGTTACAGTGAAAATTTAAGATGTCCGAGTTTTCAGAATTTATATGGTAGTACAAAATTAATACAATACTCACTAAATCCCCAATGGGCCTGAGTAGTTCCTGGAGCATAGTAGAACGATGGTTTGGGGTCTCCTTTCTCGAAGTTACATGTGGACTTTGTTGAGATCATCATCCATCCGTATGAGTCACAAGGAGCCGTCGAAGATGAGTGGCCGCTGATGAGGAACTGCATACCTTTGCCGGGGTCACTGTAAATTAGATAAAATTTAAGGTGTATGGGTACACCTTCATATTATTCAGCCATTTTTACAAAGGGGAACAACTTTTGTGACTTCTTATTTGCTTCCATAGAGGCACTATCCTTCCAAAAAGGGGTCTACTCCTAAAGGAAAGAATTTGCTTCCCAGGAAGCAAATTATTTCCCTTAAGAGTTGACCAACATTAAGAAGGGAGGCAAACAGGAAAATTTCTGTGTTGCTTCCCCTGAAAGTGTACCTATTCAACTAAATTCAAACAGATTACCATGATATATGCCAAAATTATGTATGGATAGAATTTTCATATTTTCAAAAATAACTGGTTAGCATAGTCCTGAAGGCAAATGGGTCCTTTTCAGAGGCAAGCAACTGTTCTGTTTGGTCTTTTGCCACTGTCCAAGAAAAAGGTTTACCCACACACCATAAATGTACAATCAAATGCAGAATAAAGCTCTTTTCAGCAGCAAAAGAAATTTTCAGTAAGAGTACTAGTCATAATAAGCACACATTCTAGAATTGTCAAATTTACTCTAATATTTCAAGAAATAGCAGCTTCTTTTGGCACAATCATATCTTAACAAGCTACAAACTTCAAACTCAAATTCTATTCACATAATTTGTATATAAGAATGTTTATAACATATCACCAACTAAATAAAATACTATTTCAACAAAAGGAAAAAATCACGATGCTATGCAACCAACTTACCCTGCCATGCTGAAGACCTGTGCTCGGGTAGTGTTCAAATCAGAGTATGAGGAACTAATGATCCTGTTTGGCGAGAACCAGCTCATTTTGTCAGCTCCTTTAGCATCAAATATGATCCATGCTTTCTCAATTCCATGATTGTAGATTGACACTTTCACCTGAAATAGACAGAGACAGACTAGTTAGCTCACTGACTTAGTGTCTCACTCTGGCTCTGTAGGCACAGGACACTGACGTTTTATCAACCAAATAACAAATTACTCTAATTAAGGCAGCAAACCCAGTTCTATAAATAAAAGCATTCTATAAAGAGGCCAGTGCTCCAGATAAGGGGTAAAAGGGGTAATTCAGGAAAGTTCTATTTTTTTCTTCAAAAAACTATGTTGTGGCTCTTCATTAACACCCCAAAAATTCATTTTACTTGCCATCTCCTGTATCGAATTTGGAAATTTCCTTCTTTCCTTTTTATAGTTATGTAGAAATCTGCTTTTATCTCCTTATTCAGCCACAGTATGCAGTGATCAAGAAAAGCAGCTAAATCCCCCAACTCTCTCTCCACCCCCCTCCCCCACCCCCACCACCACCACACACCCACACCCAACCCTCCTTTTGAAACATATACTACTCCCTACCTGATCAATACAATAATCTCCCCAGTGGTTAGAGTAGTCTGGTTTATAGTGGCCGTTGAACTCTGTGGTTAAGTGTTTAGCTATAGGATTGGTGGGGTTCAAAGTCTGTCCTGAGTGCCATAACTGGTAGAGGTCAGGCCCTGGGGCACCAGCAACACCCTTCAAGAACAGCATCCAACCTGTGATGATATAAACATGATATAATTTCTTAAACAAATGTAACATCAAAGTGAAAGAAAAACTGGGATTGATTTTTTTCACTCAACTTTTTACATTACACTGTGTTACAAAAATTATAAATGCAACAGTCTTTATGAGTTTTCCCTGATTTTTCCCTAACATTTTAGTTTTCCATACCTTTTTACTAAACCAAAAAGTGATTTTTACCCTCTACTTCAGCAGTTTTAACTTTCACTTGAAAACTCAGCCGTGACACGAGAAAACGAACAAAGTGGTTGTGCACCCAGTGAAGACTCAGATCAGCCTGGCCATCTGCCCAATCTGATCAGTCTTGGCTGTCCACATGAAGGCAACTTATACCCTTAGCTATGCTTTAAGCGCTTAGGGAAGACTCTGATCAGACTGGGCGGATGCCCAGGCTGATCTGAGTCTGCCCTGGGCACACAACCACTTTGTGGGTTTTCTCGTGTCGCGGCTCAATTATTGTGTGTTACTCTTGAATGATAGAATTTGCTCCCCAAAGGATGCAAATTCTTTCCTTTAAGAGCAGCCCCTAATGAAGAAGAAAATGTGCCTGGACTATCTCACTAGAAAGTATATTATTTCTCAATGAACAGAATAAATTTATTTTCTAAAGACTGCCGGAGCAACTAATTTCTAATTCCCTGACTATTCCCTGATTTCTCAAGCCCTTTCCAAATTTCCCTTACCAAATATAAAATTCCCTGACTTTTCCCTGACCTGGAAAAAAAAATCATATTCCAGCAGTTTTTCCCTGACCACGGCAACCCTGGCATTAATCCCTCGGCCATAACAACCAATATGAAACATCAATAAAGAAATGAAAATTCACTTACTGTATGGATTAATCGTGGTTGTAGAAGGTGATGGGGAGGCATTAGCTGCAAAAGAAACATGTCAGATGAGCCACGGCACGACGAAGCCAACTAAGTGGTTGTGTGCCCAGCACAAACTCAGATCAGCCTGGGCATCCGCCCAGTCTGATCAGAGTCTTTGCTGTCCCCATGGAGGTAGCTTAGACCCTTAGCTACCCTTTAGCCCTTAGCGAAGAGTCTGATCAGATTGGGCGGATACCCAGACTGATCTGAGTCTGCGCTGGGTGTACAACCACTTTGTTGGTTTTCTCCTGTCGTGGCTCAGATTATATCACATGTTGCTAGTGAAATTTTAACACTTATGGATGTGGGGATGGTGTCTTGCACTGCGTTCCATCTCCATCAGTCTCCATTATTACCCCATCACAATTTCCCCACAAAAAGGGACCCTCATAATACAGTAAAACATATAGACTGAGAGAAATATCATATTTTTGTTAAATATGGAACAAAACTAAACCAGTTTATAATGTCTTGCCATCAGCAAACAGTTATATAGGTAGACTGACTTTTCCCAATTCAAACCCCTATGTCCTTATTATAATGAATCATTGAGTAAAGATTAGGCGTACGAGCAGACATTCTTGTTTTTCTGCTTTTATTTCACAAAGGGTGACTCCCTGTTTTTTCTCATGGATGACCAAGCCTTCAAAAGCAAGGGCTTATGGAAGGGAATCTGCTCCTTCAGGGAGCAAATTCTTTCCTTTAAGAGTTGACCTGCATTGAGAAGGGGGGCAAATATGAAAATGGCGGAGTTACCTCCCCTGAAAAAATGTACCTGTTCACCTTAACTATGCCAGAGACTTACTTCTGTTACACCAGTTACAATATTTTCGGCAGTTCTGCATCGACCAAGTCCTGTATGTGTCTGTGCAGTAGAACGATCCAAGACTTGGACAGTCCGGATAATTATCGACACACTGTGCGCCAGCTGTTGTTGGGGTTGGAGACGGGGATACACCTGAAAATAGGAAATGACATACTGTAGTTATTAATACTGTTTCCCAATCACATTAAAGGTTTTAAGATACTAGTAAAATGTTAACGTTTGAGCCGCGATGCGAGAAAACCAACAAAGTGGTTATGCGCCCAGCGCAGACTCAGATCAGCCTGGGCTTCCACCCAGTCTGATCAGAGTCTTCCCTGTCCACATGGAGGTAGCTTAGACCTTTAGCTACTCTTAGAGCACTTAGCAAGGAGTCTGGTCAGACTGAGCAGATATCCAGGCTGGTCTGAGTCTTCGCTAGGCGCACAGCCACTTTGTTGGGTTTCTTTTGTGGATGCCAATGCCAACGCAGTATTTACGGGTAGTTGAACAGATTTTCTGGTACTTTTAGCACCGGAAAGCTAACAATTTTGCTCTACTCAAATATACCACCACCGTAAAAATTCTAAGTATTGGGACAGATCAATCTGAACAAACAGTGGAGTCTGATCACAGTGCTCCAGATAAGAAGGGGTAACAGGGATAATTTACTGATAATTATATTTCTCCATAAAAACATATTCTGTGACCCATCATTAGAACCGTCTCACCGAGGCGGTTCTAATGAGGGGTCACAACGTATGTTTTCGTTGAGAGATAAAAAAAATTATCTTTGAATTATCCTTAATACCCCCTTTTATCTGGAGCTCTGTGACTAAGGTCTGTACTGTTTGCCATTCCATCAATAATTTTGGAGGCATTTTCATGTTGTCAAATGGAACTGTTCCCTTTTTAGAACAGTAATGGTGACTATTTTTGGTGTCTCAATTTTTAGAATTTTTAAGGTGTTTTAAAACTTCAACTGTGAATCTACAGCATAAAAAGAATTCATTTTACAGCATCTTCAAACTAAGATCAGTCCAGCACTGTTTGCTAAAATAGTATGTTCTAAAATTTTGCATCAATTATATGGTGAATAGAAATCAAAGTAACCTGGAGCTGGACAGAAGCCACAATACTGTCGGCAGTTATCTTTGGCCCATGGCTCATAGATGCCAGAGCACACTGACTGGGTGTATGTAGCACAGTTCAACTTGTCCTGGCACACAGCTGGGGTTGTAGCAGCTGGCTCTGAAAACGTACCATGTGCATTGAATCTACTCTAGACGGTGCAAATTCTTTATATTAAGAGTTTATATTTAGGGGAAAACTGTACCCAAAATTGTCATTTGGGGAGATAAATCGTCGGTTTTATGGTAGAAAATTTCGTTTTACGGTGCAGCCATATTTGTTTCAGTTTTACAACTGGTAGTCAATAAATACACAAAAATATTAGAAGAAATATTTTTTATAAACAATCATATTTTTGTCTTTACGTCAAATAGCCATAATCATTACTCGATGTCAGTCTAATATAATGATGTCAAATCAAATTGCTCACTTACCACAATGTCAGTATAAGTTCATAACATATGCAAATTTTACATCACTGCCGGTGACAATGACAAGGACAATTAGAAAAGTAACATCTATCTCTTACTTCTACTAGTGGCAGGCCAAAAAATTATATGCAAAATAGTATTTCAACTGAAAAATGGTAAAGCAAAAGCTCAATGTACTTACGACATCCAATGCGGCAGAAAGCTTGACAGTTTCTCTTTGCCCATGACTGGTAGGCAGTATTAGAGCAAATAGACTGGCCATATTGCTGACAATTACTGATGCGATCCGTGCAGTTTCCACTTGGTGCTGCAGACGTGAGTGCAGGTGGGGTAGCCATAGTATAACCAGGTGGCAGAGTAGCTGTATGGGGCTGACACACGACCTTCTTGCAACAGTCTCCTGGTACAGTTTGCAGTGAACATAATGGCGGAATCTGTGTGTATGATGGGCATCTGTAAGATAAATTTTGTGTATGGGAAATAACACATATAAATGGTCTGTATCACATATCGTATTTACATGCATTTGGTTTTAAGGTGGGTGTTTATCTTTCCGGAATCACCGCAAACATGTAAAGTCAGTCTTCTGTAATTCAGCTATAAAATGTTTTTTTTCTCTTCAAAAAAATATCAAAGATCTAGATCTGTCTTGTAAGACAGATCTAGATCTTTGAGATTGGTTTGGAAGGGAAAAAATATATCTGGTAACCAAAGAAATACAGTATACATGTACTGTAAATCTCTTTATATATGCGATAGTTATACAGTCTAACCTGTACTTACGGCCACCTGTATTAAGCGTGCACCTGCCGTAAACGGCCAGTTGGCATTCCCCCCAAACGATTTTCCATGTAAATGAACCTGTATTCAGCAAGCACCTGTTTAACGCGGCCAGCGGCCGCAAGATTTTATCCGGAATCGCTCGAAAACCTGCCTTAACGGCCATGTTTTTTTGGCCGTATCGATGCTTCTGGCTACTTTGCGCTGGTATACTGATTCAGAGCGCCGGACATGTATTTCCACCAATTTCGGTGTTTAGTGTGACCGATATCGCTTTTTACAGCAAATGGAACGCACTTTAACTGGGTCCCGATATTTTGATGCGGTAGCAAAAAAACTATACAATTACACCGGTAAGCAGCAGAATCTTGGAAAACCCATTGAATTCGGTCAGATCAAAGGTGAATTAACTATCGGCGGCCTTTGTTTGAACTGTACACGTAAGTTCGCACCTCACTAAATGGATAATTAATGATGTTTACCGACTAGTACAGGTGAGAAAAACCTGTTTTAGAAAATATTTAGAACAACGCAATCACACAATCACTTTGGCCATCGAAGCTGATCGTAGCTGGCGAGGTGCGAAAGCTCATTAATTCAGGGCAGTCATCAAAGGCAATTTGTTTTGTTTGACGGTCCTATTCATTAAGAGTCATTAACAGCTTTTAATTTACAATGTACATGTACAGAACTCCTGAACCAAACCAATAAAAATGTTTTTCTGTTTAGTGGGTGAGGGAGGCGGAGGCTGGATCTAAACTTAGATTCTGTATGCAGTTTAAACAGGTGGAAGCTTTTCAAAAGGATCAGCCTTCATTTTGAATTAACAATCAATCAGTGTCCATTTCATTAGTGTCTTAAATACCACAAGTTTCTGATTTTAAGTTTCTCATCATGGCCAGTACCAGTAAGAAAAGGAAAGTTCTGACTTTAGAAGAGAGAGTTCAGGTCATAAAACTGTTGAGTACCTGATGAGTACCCTTGGTCGGGATGAAACAGTTTTTTTTTCAGAGTAAATTGAACCTGTATTAAGCAAGCACCTGTCTTAAGCAAGCGATTTTGCCTTATCCCTTGGCTGCTTGCTTAAGACAGGTTAGACTGTATTTGCTAATGTTCACAAATCTACTGGCTCTAAAAAGTATGGCATACTTCCATTTTTTTCTCAATTTTTACTATGGAAAATATCTTTTGGAAAATATCTTAAGTTTGGTTTCCTGGACAACAAACCCTTCCAAAATAGGGTCTACTCTCAAAAGAAATTGCTCCTAGCTGAGTGAATTCTTTTCAATGGGAGTTGACCCTATTGAGAAGGAAGACAAAAAAGAAAATGATAGAGTGTGTTTGCTGAAAGTGTACCCATTTACCTTAAATTAACGATAAAACTGTCTTTCATTTAAGAGTAGTCCCCCTTGGAAAACGGAAGCAGATTAGAGCGTCCTGCCTTGCAGATGTATCTATACAGCTAAATGGTCCCATATTTATTTGGCTATAAAACCGGATTTTCTCTCTTGTATGACCCTAAATATCTAATCCCAGTTTAATGGTAGTCTGCTTTAAGATGGGTTTTCCGTTCTTAAACGATCTCGAAAATGTAGATCCATCTCACAAGATCAATCTAGATTTTCGGGATTGTTTTGGAAGGTAAAAAAAGACCTTTATCTTATAAGAGAGGAAATATGCTAAATGACAACTTATAAAAGACAAGCAGGTGTATATACTCACTTTGCGTCACACTGATACAGTCCTGTGGTATCATCAAGACAGGTACAGCTAAAGTCACAGGCATCATCCCATTTATCTCCCTTGTGGTACACAGTTCCCTTGTACACGCAAACATCTGAAATATATTCATACATGAGCCAGGAACCAGAGATCCAGATAAGTAGGGTGTTTAATGATAATTCTAAGATATTTTTCCCCCTTATTTCCACCTAAAAACCTTATGTTGTGACCACTGGTGTCCTAAAAATATTGGATTCAGGCTAAGCAATGGTCTTCTGTGCTTGCAGTAGGTGCAAGAGTGAGGATGTTTTGGATTTTTTTTTTTACTCTCTTCTATCCTTGCATTTCTTTTGTAACTCCCTCTATTTGAACTGAAATACAGCTTAAAAGGGCTGTTAAACCCAAACAATTGATCAATCATACTTATTAGTTAAGCTTCAAACTACACAATGCAATGATGCTGTTTGAAGCCACTTTCTTCTAGTTACAAGGGAGACAATAAACTGTACTTACTGCTTGAGCCTGAGGTACCACTACCCGAGGTTGGGTATCCAGGTCTGAACCCTGTGAACCCTCCAGAGTATGTTCCCACCACTGGGAACACTGATGTACTGGTGATAGGATTGACGGCATTGCCTACGGCTGGGTCATAACACATGGGCTGTGAGCAGCACTGGCCTTGAGCCTTTACGAGGTAGCATTGTTTAGAAGGTAAGTTGTTATACACTGGGCATCTGTGTGTAGAAAAGACAAGTACCATAATATGCTTAAGTATTGGGACACCTAAAATAATTAATTTTCCATTTGTCCCAAATGGAAAATAAATTATTTTAGGTATCCCAAAATTTAGGCACATTACAGTATAAGGAAGTTGTTTAGGAGAAAGGATATACTTCTTGTCAACCATTTTTACAAAGAGAAACAACCTGTTTGCCTGAGTTAACCCCCACTGAAAAGGGATGCAAGAATGAAAATGACAGTTGCTTTCCCTGAAGTTGTACCCTGACTGACAAAGCAACAAATAAATCTGTTCCGTACCTTTGCAGGAGTTGAATCCACAAGGTACATAAATATGCTTGTATGCAATTAAGAATATCTGTATTTGCAAAGGGACATACCTTGCAAACTTTTCACTACATATCTTCAGATCATGCCAAAGTGGTCAACAGATATACAAAAGTACGAATAAATCAGTTCCAACCCATAGCAGGAGTTGTATCCACATTGTACTACATCATGTTGAAAATAATGTAAAAGTCTACAAGAGACATAATAAGTTCACAAAATATCTGTAGCAGAAACTTCTCTTACTTTTCATGTAAGTGTTCATATTTAGCAGCATCATGGGTGCCTTGCAAAAGAAAATCATCTCTCACTGGCCTCCAATACAAACACGGAAAAGCCAACATTTGGTCTCTTGGGGTATCTTATAAACTTGGCTTTGTCTAGTTTCGAAGATGTTCATTGAGACTAAGTGTTGAAATTCTGTGACTGTTCTGTATCCTAGGTCAGTAATAGATTCTATTTGTTTCAATAAAGAAACTCATTCTGAACTTACAGAGGCTTACACTGGTAATAGCCAGTTCTGCCATCTAAGCATTCACATTTGTAGTCGCAACCATCATCCCATTTATCTCCTTGGTTATACAGTCGGCTCTTGTATACGCATTTGTCTGTAAGAAAATATATATATACCTTACAAATTCTAAATACATGTATCTGGACAGAGAGGTCTGAGAAAAAAGTGCAACGATATACTGCTATATAGGTATACTGCAATTTTTTGCGTTGCGGTATACCGGTACATTCAAATTGGAAACCGATATATTGTAGTACTTTGACCCAAGTTATAAACTCTAATCAAACACACACTAATTGAAAGCAGACTTATAGCAGGGCTGTGGAAATATGCCTGATTTGCCCGTCCTGGTACTTTGACCTGTTCAGCATGTGAAAAATTTCTTCATAGTTGTCCTCAGGTAAGTTTACTCTGTGTGGTCATGCCTTTAACAGCAGGGTTAATTCCAAAATATCCTAAAACATACCCTTTATCCATAAACAAACCTCCATTATGATATACCAATCATTACACATTCCAATTATTTATTCCAATTATTTAAACTGAAATGCGGCCACATGGTGTTTTTTTCAGGAAACTGCAGTATATTACCAGTATGTCTAAATCGAGAAATCACTATTTGAGCCAAATCATATTTACTACCACCATTGGTACACCAGTGTGTATTACCAATAATAACTGAGCCACGACACGACAAAACCAACAAAGTGGCTGTGCGCCCAGCGCAGACTCAGATCAGCCTGGGCATCTGCCCAGTCTGATCAGAGTCTTTGCTGTCCGCATGGAGGTAGCTTAGACCCTTAGCTACCCTTTAAGCGCTAGTAAAGAGTGTGATCAGACTGGGCTGATGCCCAGGCTGATCTGAGTCTGCCCTGGGCGCACAACCACTTTCTTGGTTTTGACGTGTCGAGGCTCAATTATCAAATTTGAATAATATCACAGTTTTCATAATGGTTCAAATAGTTTTCATGGGTTTCTTAAGGCGAAATACCCAAAAAACTTCGTCATATTGGTTAAATAAGCAACAGTTGCAATATTATTCCATTTCGGTAACAAGCAGATGTTTTTCGATCCTGTAAGTAAACTGGCTCCCCGTGTTATGCTAGCTATGTAGTCATTTTGACAGGTAATTATCTGAAAACCAGCTCCGCAAATATGACTATTTTGTATGACATTCTGTATCTACCCATCATCAAGATCTGCCCATCACTAATATCTGCCCTCCTGCCCATCACTAGTATCTGCCCTCCTGCCCATCACTAATATCTGCCCTTAGGATTTCTGTCCTCAAACAGATATTGTGCTCAGGCACATATCAGAGGTAATATGAAATTCCCATTCAATATTCTCTATATATTTCTCAATATATATCTCAGTGCAAGTATTTCTGTAATAGCTGTAGTGATATGAGCTGCGACACAAGAAAACCAACAATGTGGTTGTGTGCCCAGCGCAGACTCAGACCAGCCTGGGCTACCACCCAGTCTGATCTGACTCTACGCTAAGCGCTGAAAGGGTAGCTAAGAGTCTTAACTACCTGCATGGGGACAGGGAAGGCTCTGAGCAGACTGGGCGCATGCCCAGGCTGATCTGAGTCTGCGCTGGACGCACAACCACTTTTTTGGTTTTCTCGTGTCGCGGCTCATATCAAAATACCTCTCAAGGTTCCTATGACTGTCGGATTTGTGGCATTCGGAAGATAGTAGCCACCACCGGGGAAACCACCACCAGCTGAAACAGAAATTTCATGGGTGTCAGGTAAAAGGTAAAGGTTTCCCATAGCCAGTGGTTGTAGGGATAGTGGGTGTTAAAGCCCACCATAATTTGGGCACAGAATATGAAAGATGGAGACAATCCTTCTCCTTTAGCTGCCTTAAGAATTTCCTAATTTAAAGAAGGTACCCATTTACTGCTGGGTTGAGTTTATCAGTCACTGGCTGCCCTAATGGGGATTCGAATTAACTACCATCAACCATCTGCACTATAGCTCAGCACCTCAAACCACTCAACCATGAGTCTCTCTAACTGAGGTGCATATAGAAAAATCTGTCATGTGGGTCACTGTTTTGCATCATGAGGCTGGCCATGTGAAGCTGAACAGTGATTGTGACAGATGGCTATTTACTACATCTCAGGGGCCGTATTTATAGAACAACTTAAGTGGTTGCTATGCTGTTGCTGCTGCTAAGGCTGAATTTTTATTAGGGAGATTCCCTACAACTATGAAATTTGCTCTGGAGGAACAGTCTGAAAAAGACTGTTCCTCCTGAGCAAATTTTGTAGTTGTAGGGAATCTCCTTCAAAGAAATTAAGCCTTAGCAACAGCATAGCAACAACTTAAGTGGTTTTACAAATACCACCCCTCACACCCGTGAATCTTATCTTTCACAAATGTTCTTCAGTTGTTTCCCTTTTGCCACACAAAATTTATTTACTAAGCAGCACTCTCTCAAATGCTTACTTACAGTATTTGAGCTGTTTCTTTTTAATTTTTAAAGAAGCAGATGCCATCAGTGACTGACAATTGATTCCAACTGAGCAAAACATGCAAAATTTGCATTAAAATTAGAGTGTAGAAAAAACTAGTCTTCAACTGGTACAGGTCAAATGCAAGTAGTATGAAGTCAAGATTCCGAATCAAGATGTTTTTGAAGACAATTTTGAGATAATTATCCATATTTCTTCATACAGACATAACCATGCCATATTAACATATGTTTTTATGGGGTGGAAGCAGAAAAGTACCCAGCAAATATCTCTAAGTACCAAAAATTATTAAGTATTCATACAATTTTATTTTTCCCAAAGTTTACAAACAACAAACTTTCAATAATGCTTCCAGCCATACGGAAAATCGTTAATTATTTCCTTGAACTCAGGTTTGTGAAGTAATAAAACTTCCCAATATACTGTGTTTACCACCTGTTGTGAGTGACCACCACCTTAATATGAAATTACCACAAAAATTCTAAGTATTGGGACAAACAGGTTTGAGCAAAAAGTGCAGACACAGATCAGACTGCTCCAAAAGGAGCAGTCTGATCAGGGTCAACACTGTTTGCCATCCAATCTGCATCTTTTGGATGCATTACTGCATTGCAAAAACAAAATGTTCCAGTTTTTTTACGGGACAATTATGGTAATCAGGGGTGTAACTAGGGGTAATTTCATAATACGCACAACCATGTTTTATTCTCTACTTCTTGAAGGGAAAGCTAGTATTTCAGCCACTTTGGTAATTGGTATTGAAATCTTGTCTAATTTATAAATATTCAGCATGCAAATATGCAGGTGCGTTTTGAAATTTTGTCAATTTTGACAAAATTTCAATACGCACTTGCGTATTTGCCGTATAGGTAGCTACGCCTTTGGTAATTATGTATGATGTCCCAATTTCCGAATTTTTAGGGTACTTACTAGTTGTAGTTCCTGGGTTAGGAACAGCAATAATCTGTGGGTTAGGTGTAGACCCGCTTGGTGGTATAGTCGGTACTGGGCCAGGTGTCAACTGGGGTACTGGGTTGTATGTTCCATAGCCTGGAATATCACAGGTGACCGAGGGACAGCACTGGCCGGGAACGTTGACAGTTCTACAGTAGCTTGGTAGAGACGGGTAGGCTGGACATCTGTTAATAAATACATGTACAAAAGTTTTAGTTTTCGTTCACACTCTGACCAACATTTTTGTCATAAAAATTTTGTTTGAAATTAACAGAACCAATATTTTCAAATCAAGTTCAGAGCTCCAGATAAGGTGTAGTTCTGAGGAAAATTCTCAGATTTTTCTCACTGCTCAATAAACAGATGTTTTGACCCCTCATCTAAAACAGCTTGCCAAGAGGGTTCTAATGAGGACTAAAACTTGTTTTATTAATACAGAAGGAAAGGAAATTACCACATTAATCCTTATAAATGACCCTGCCTCTTCTCTGAAAATAATGTTATATTAACTTGCAGTTAGTTCCTGTTTGCTTCTCTGGACGAGGTAACGCTTTGAAATGATGTCTACTCTTAAAGGAAAGAATTTGCTCCTAGAAGAGCGAATTCTTTCCTTTAAGAGTTGATTCTTACTGAGATGGGAGGCAAACAAGTAGAGCCGCTTCCTCTGAATGGATACCCATTGACCTTTATTCTGTTTATTAGAGGTATTTTGGCAGTGGCTGATTTACTACTTTTTTAGGCTTTAAATAACGTCCCTCGTTTGCAAAATGCAATGCCCCCAGGGCATTTTACAGGATCAATACGGCTAACTTGAGGCTCTGGTGGTTATTTTAATAATCAAGAAAATTCTATTTCTTACTTAGTTAGGCATCTGTACATTCCCGTTGTAGCATTTTCACACGTGCAGACATATTTACAACCATCATCCCAAGATTGTCCTTGTGAGTGGACACTGCCCTTATATACACATTGATCTGAAGCAAATAAAAGGTCATAAGTTATCAGACTTCTTTAGACAAACTCCTGTTTTCATATTTTTTTCTCGGGGAGACAACTTCTCAGGTTAAATAGTGACTGCCCTTCAGAGTAGCCCCGCTCAAAAATGGTCTACTCTGATAGGAAAGGATTTGCTCTTGAGAGAGCAAAGTCTGTCTTTTAGGAGTTGACTCCCACTGGCAAAGGGGGGGAGGGGGAGCAAAAATGAAAATTATGGCAGAGTTGCTTCTCCTGAAAGTGTTCTCATTTTCTTGTTTTGTCCAAGTTGTATCATACTAAGAACTCAAAGACTAGAGGGCAAACAGTATAGACCCAGATGAGGTGGCTCATTATGAGCCACCTCATCTGGACCTACACTGTTTGCTAATTCAACTGTTTTCATTTATGGCGCTCTTAGGGTTAAAAGACTTACTTCTTTGGCCGGAGCTTCCTTGAGGTGGACCATATCCGATGATAATCTGATGAGTGCCCACCGGCAATACTTGTAGTGAAGTGGGTGGGGTAGCTGAGCCTGAAGTTCCACCTCCAATGTAAGGTGTGAGACTGACTCCGGGTAGGTTACACTTGGGTTTCATACAGCAGCGATCACTGGGATCTGTGATCAGGGTACAGAATGATGGGAGTCCAGAAAAGGCTGGGCATCTGTGGTGAACAGTTTTAATAAATATCTTATTGCTATCAATGGCATGTAATGGGATTATGACATAAATTCATACTACACTAGTTACGGCCTATCCTTTACATCATCTACATCTACCAATTAAGTACATGTACATGGCAAAGACTGGTATAGTGGCACAGTGAACAACCTTAAAACAATTGTGCTGGGAGGCTCATATATACAGTTAAAACCAGTTAAAAAAAACAAATATGAATAGAAATTACTTTTTTAATGTATTCTGTTATGATAAATTGGTAAACTGCCATATTTTTATTTTCTATTTTAATTTTTTTCAACAGGAGAAAATTCTTTAAGAGTAAATCCTCATTGAAAAGGGAAGAAAACGCTGTAAGTGACAGTATTGCCTCCCTTAAAAGTGTACCAAATAAAGTAGATTTGGTCTTATTTGTGGTCATTTTTATAAAACTGTTAAAAGACAGTGCTAATGCATTGTCAGATCAGACTGCAGTCCAAAGGGCATCTGCTCTGTTTGTCTAAACACAGCTGTCTCACTATTTACGGTTCTTACAAAATAAACCCAATCCATAATTTACACAGCTGTAAAAAAGTCTATAAATTCCCCTCTCTAGAATGACACCAAATATCTAAATCAGGTTCATGAAATTCTGCTGTGTGATAGGTGTTCCCCTTCCAAAACCATCCCAAAAATCTGGATCCGTCTAAAAAGATTTTTGGGACTGTTTTGGAAGGGGAAAAATTCCCATCTTATAATAGAAGAAATATGTTACTTACTTGTTTGTGCACAGGAAGTTGTTGCTGGCAGGATCTTTACATTCACAGGTGGAGCAACCATCAGCCCAGGTGGCGCCTTTAGCATACTGTTGACCATTGAGGTACACACATTTTGCTGTAAAAACAAACTCCATTGACCTTCACTGTAGCTATGAACAGATTATTATTGTAAGAAGATCTATATGGAAGGAGGCATGGTGCCCCATACTGCGGCCATGGATACAGTAAAGCCAGAGAAAAACTTGACATAAAGTGCAACTGATGTGCACTAGCCCAGAGAGAGGTGTGCACATGACTTTGAGTGAGCTCAGAGACACAGGTGCACTCGACTTTGCGACCCAAGTGCACTAGACAAATTTCCAACTCAGCAATCACCTGTGAATTCAATGTGCACATTCATGTTCAGTATACTTGCTATAAACCTACTCTACAGTTCTTAGTTCAACATTGTAAGACACCATTTATTCTTGATTTTTCTTTTTTACTTTCTTTTTATTTATCTATTTCATTCCGTCTTTTTATTTAACCAAACATATAAAATTTGATCTTTTTATGTCATTTGAAGTCTGTAATCACCATCTATTTATGAACGAATACCAGTTATTTAAAAATAGTGGTAAAAGGTTGGGATAATAACATTAGATAGAACATTCTATCAAAGTAATTTAAAGGTGCGCAAACAATGATTTTTTCTAATACCCCTTTCTTTCATTGGTCAATAGTTTTTCCTAGTGACAAAATTATGAGTAGGTGGAGTGAGAAGTGCCATAATATTTAAATGTATATAATGTGTTATTCCCAACATACTTCTTTAATGCTTTTATTGTTATAAGACAATAGAAGATGACAGCCAGACAGAAGTCTCTTTCAGGTAAGTATTTATCTAATTATTAAGACATCTTAATTCTTTGTATCACATGTAGTCACCGTGGAAAGGAAATATTCCTGTTGCATTATATGTCGTAATGGGTTGCAAATTGTGTAGACCCTGACCATACTGTGGACACATTTGAGCCGCGACACGAGAAAACCAACAATATGGTTGTGCGCCCAGCGCAGACTCAGACAAAGACATCTTAATTCTTTGTATCACATGTAGTCACTGTGGAAAGGAAATATTCCTGTTGCATTATATGTCGTTATGGGTTGCAAATTGTGTAGACCCTGACCATGCTGTGGACACATTTGAGCCGCTACACGAGAAAACCAACAATATGGTTGTGCGCCCAGCGCAGACTCAGACAAAGACATCTTAATTCTTTGTATCACATGTAGTCACTGTGGAAAGGAAATATTCCTGTTGCATTATATGTAGTAATGGGTTGCAAATTGTGTAGACCCTGACCATGCTGTGGACACATTTGAGCCGCGACACGAGAAAACCAACAATATGGTTGTGCGCCCAGCGCAGACTCAGACAAAGACATCTTAATTCTTTGTATCACATGTAGTCACTGTGGAAAGGAAATATTCCTGTTGCATTATATGTCGTAATGGGTTGCAAATTGTGTAGACTCTGACCAGGCTTTGGTCACATTTGAGCCGCGACACGAGAAAACCAACAATATGGTTGTGCGCCCAGCGCAGACTCAGATCAGCCTGGGCATCCACCCAGTCTGATCAGAGTCTTCGTTTAGCCTTTAATGGGTAGCTAAGGGTCTAAGCTACCTTCATGCGGACAGCGAAGACTCTATTCAGACTGGGCGGATGCCCAGGCTGATCTGAGTCTGCGCTGGCCGCACAACCACATTGTTGGTTTTCTCGTGTCGCGGCTCATTTCTAGTTTCTTGATGAATTGACCCCACTTGAGAAATGAGTAAAAATTGAAAATGGCAGAGTTGCTATTCCTGAAAGTGTACCCATGAACTTTAATACTGTATACTGTATTGCATGAAAGTTTAACGTTTACACAGATCTCTAATGCAAAATCCATATGATCACCAATTCAAACTGTATTCAAGGCCGTCGGGGCTGATCCGGAACGGCCATGGACCACTGTTTTGACAAGCATCATAAGATTACTCCCCCCCCCCCTCCCCACCCCCACCCCTCTTTTTTTTCCATTTGTGTTCTCTTTCCCTCATTTTTTTAAATCTTAACTAAGAGTGTTCGGAAAACACCAACCCGTTTTCATAATAGTCAATGAAATCTTGTTATCAGCCGGCGTCAACTATTGATAAGCCTGAGGGTGTGAAGCGAAGTGTCGGCACACTTCATATACAAACATTGCGATCGTGAAACAGATATCTGTTTGATCGAATTAACTTACTAAAGAATTTGCTAGATGAGAGAATTTAGAGACACTTCAACTATTTGCAGGGGTAGACATAGTTGTTTTGCAGTGCTTCAGATAAGAAGGGGTAGTGTGGTAATTTACAGATAATTTATCACATTTCTCCATAGAAAAATAAGTTGTAAGCCTTCATTAGAATCGATTCACCGAGACGGTTCTAATAAGGGGTTGCAGTCTGGAACTCTGTGTTTGTGATGCTTTTTTCGAAATTTTGCAGAAGTATATTGTCGTCTGCCTTTTTGGTGCTTAGAGGGTTTATAAACTAAAGGAGGATTTTGTCTACTTTTGGTGACCAGATACACTTTCAGAGGAAGCAACTTTTATCATTTTCATTTTGTTTCAATATACAGGTAGGTTTCAACCCAAGAAAGAATTGAAGTGCGCCCCTATGATCAAATTCTTTCCTATATGAGTTTATTTTGTCTAGGAAAGCAGACAAGAAAGTCACAAAAGTCGTTCCTCTTTTAAAAAAAAATGCAGAAAAAACGTGATAAAAATTGCAGGAAAACATGATAAACTAGTAAACTGTCTTAAGCCTTGCAGACAAGGCATCTCATATTTTGAAGAACGAAAACAGCGTAATTTGCAAATAGCGTAGATCCTGATGAGGCGACTCATAATAAGCCTACACTGTTTGCCTTCTAGTCTTTGAATTCTTATCCATTTCCTTAACATAGCGCGAACAAACGAAAATAGCTGAATTTGCAAATAGTGTAGATCCTGATTAGGCGGCTCATAGTGGGCAGCCTCATTTAGATCTGCACTGTTTGCCCTCTAGTGTTTGAATTCTTATCCATTTCTTTAACATCTAAAGCGCGAAACAAAAACAGAAAATTGCTGAATTTGCAGATAATGTAGATCCTCATGTGGCGGCTCATAATCAATTGAATGAGCAGCCTCATCTAGATCTACACTGTTTTCTCTCTAGTCTGTGAATTCTTATCCATTTTTTAAACACCTTGAGCGCTAAAGAACGAAAACCGCGGAATTTGCAAATAGCGTAGATCCAGATAATGCGGCTCATAATAACCAGCATCATCCAAATCAACACTGTTTGCCCTCAAGTCTTTGAATTCTTATCCATGCATTTCAATTCTGCGCTTGGCGAACAACCACATTGTTGGTTTTGTCGTGTCGTGGCCAATTTATTTCTGACTTTGTTTACTTAAGACGCCGCAGAAGTGTGAATACATGTATCTACTCAGTTTTAGAGTTTATTGTTAAAACAACAGTACAATAAACTAAGATTCAAAAGGGTAATGAAAGTAGATTTAAGAACAAACAAACAGATTTACCTTTGAATATGCTAGATCCACAACACATTGTGTTAGTTTTGACATGATTCAAGATCAAATAAAAGAATAAAATAAAGTTGATAGTTACAATATGTCTTTTCTGATACTTAAAATAGATTATTATAATATTTTAATTGTCTTCTATGATATTTAGAATAAATTATGTGATATGAATCATTTTAATTGCTTTCTCAAAAACTGAAAGAAAGAATTAAAGACAGAAAAAATACACAAATTAAGATAATTTTCACTTTTGCAAATAAAAGTAAAAAAAAAAGAAAGACATCAGAAATTCAAGCAAAAACAAATTTAAAATTCTTATATTTTCTTTAAAAATAAAGTTGATAGTTTAATAGCTTACAACATGGCTTCTCTTTACTTGAAATAGAATATTACAATATTTTTTTTTCTGTTATATTAAGAATAAATTAACATATGTGTCTTTTAATTGTCTTCTAAAAATACTCAAAGAAAGAATTAAAGACAGAAAAAAATACAAAAAAATACACAAACTAAGATAATTTTCACTTTTGCAAATAAAAGAAAAAAGAAGAAAAAAGAAAGACATCAGAAAATTAAAACCAATACAAATTTAAAATTGTTATATTTTCTTTACTCTTGCAATACAAATTAAAAAAAAGAGAGGATGATCTGGGTAGTGCACAAACTGTATGTCCATTCCATGACTGGCTAATCATAAAAGTAGGTGTAAAGGTTCAATCTGAACTCTGAACTTCAGGTGCACTACGGTTTGAGAATGGGGTGCAACTCAATGCTCAAAGCTAGCTCAGGTGTAGTGCAACTCATGTGCACCTGGGTTGCACAAGGGTGTCAAGTCTTTCTCTGGCTTTACTGTATGTTCCTCTGAGGTGTGGCGGAAACATGGTTACCAGAACTGAAACACACACACACAGACACACACAGACACACACACACACACACAAGAAGACCTATATAATGATCTATGATTGTAGGTTTTTATATAAATGGAATGGATTTTCAAAGTTGGAGAGAAAAAAACATCAAAGTATCTTAGCAAAAGTGGCTTCATAACAAAAATGTGCTTTTCTATTATAGCCACAATATAAACAGGAGTTTGGGGTCTGGAGCTCTGATTGGGACAGACAGGTCTGAGCAAACTGAGCAGACCCAGATCATACTGCTCCTAAAGGAACAGGCTATACCCTGTTTGCAATCATTCAGCATCTTTTAGACACATTATTGCACTGTAAAACAAAACTGTTCTGTTTATAGGCCTCTTACTGCAATCATTTTAGGTGTCCCAAATTTTATAATCTTGTAAGTAGAGGATCTTACATGAGTGCTCATGTATTATTGAATTTATTAAACAAGTTGGGGAAAAACATAAGATGCGAAGCTATGCCGAGCATCTTATCGGTTTTTCCCAACGAGTTTAATAAATTTTATAATAATACAGGAGCACAAATGCAAGATTCTGTTTATCATATGACACTAAAATTGCATTTTATTAGCAAATTTTGCACTATTTCGCCATTAGAAAACACAACATATTTATGGATGTCAACGCATAACATTACAACGTTATTTGCATATTTAATCCACTAGTTGATTATCAATTTTAATGCATGGCTTTATTTCACTCTCAGATGCGATGTCATATGATAATTATCATTAATTTCCACTTATCTACTGTTTTAATTACCGTAAAAGCTCTAATAACTGGGACACCTACAACAATTACTGTCAACTTTCGATATCTCAAAGTCGAGAGTCATCTCAAACTACTGATATCGGAGAGTAAATTTTCTGGTCCCAGAAAATCTACTTTCAGATGCCAGTAGTTTGAGATATTCAGAGTTGAAATGTTAAGGAAAATAGGAAATGTGTCTGAACTATACTCTTTGATATACATGTAAGAGGTACTTTGAGATATCAGTGTTCAAGATATTGAGAGTTGACTGTACAACAACTGTCCTTAAAATGATATAATCTGGTTTTACAATGCAGCAATGCATCCAAACGATGCAGATAGAATGGCGAAGAGTGGGGGCCTTGATCAGACTGCTCCTTCAGGGTCTGCAATGATTCTTCAGACATGTCTGTCCTAATATTTACAGGGTAGCCACTCATCTTCCAATTCAAAATTCCATGACTTGCTCCTGATTTTTCCCAGACATTTTACAGTTTTCCATACTTTTTTTACAGATCCAAAAGTTGACTTCACTCTTTAACAGTGCTAACTGTATAACTTTGAAACTAGGGTTTACTCTTAAAAGAAATAACTTGCTCCCCCAGGGAGCAAATTCTTCCCTTTCAGAGTAGCCCTCTATCAGGAGGGAGATGTGCCTCTGGACAAACTTTCTAGAAACTAGATCTGTTCCCCTTGAACAGAGTAAGTATATTTTTAGAAGACTGCAGTTGCAATTAATTTCAAAATTCCCTGATTTTTAACTGACTTTTCAGGTCCTTTCAAAATTTCCTTGACCAACCACCGAATTCCCTGACTTTTCCCTGACCTGGAAAAATAATTTTTCCAGATGGTTTTCCTTGATCGTGGCAACCCTAATTTAGAATTTTGATGGTACCTCAAATGTCCACATTTTCCAGAGCATTGAGAAAAGTTTTCTTACTTGATGTTGGTACTGTAATCTGAATTGGAGCTGTCGTTGGCTGTGTGACTGGGGCCTTGGTCGTTGGTTTCACGACAGTGTCACATTCAGCAACTCTGCAGCACCTGTCAGTTGGTGACTGTTTGTAGTGGCATTGTGGGGGTAAGTATACATATACTGGGCATCTGAAATAGATTTGTGAGTCAGTGAACTCGTGTTAATCAGTGAATTGTTTCATTTTATCATTTTCAATGAATTTTCATGCATATGTTTGCTGGACATTTTTACCTACATCACTAACACTGCCTACGTGTTCCATGGTGTTAGGATAGATGGATGGATGACTTGTGGCTTTACAGCCCTTTATCATATGACGTCGCATCTGAGAGTGTAATAAAGCCATGCATTAAATGCGATAATCCACTAGTGGATTAAATATGCAAATTACGTCGTAACGTTATACGTTGACGTCCATAAAAACGTCGCGTTTTCTAATGGCGAAATAGTGACGTTTTAGTGCAAATTTTGCTGATAAATGCGATTTTAGTGTCATATGATAAATAGAATCTTGCATTCGTGCTCCTGTATTATTGAATTTATTAAACTCGTTGGGGAAAACCGATAAGATGCTCGGCAAAGCCTCGCATCTTATCTTTTTCCCCAACTCGTTTAATAAATTCAATAATACATGAGCACTCATGTAAGATCCTCTATTTCAACAATACTCCACATGCTGAGCATATGAAAGGTTGATAATGAAAGGCTGTGTGTGACAAAACCTAAGTTATGGTTAAAAAGAATCCAGGGGCGTAGCTAGGGGCAATTTCATGATACGCACAACCATGTTTTATGATCTACTTCTTGAAAGGAAAGCTAGTATTTCAGCCACTTTGGTAATTGGTATTGAAATCTTGTCTAATTTATAAAATTTCAGCATGCAAATATGCAGGTGCGTTTTGAAATTTTGTCAATTTTGACAAAATTTCAATACGCACTTGCGTATTTGCCGTATACGTAGCTACGCCCTTGGAATCTTTCTGCCTCTAGTGGGAATTTGAAAACAGACCGCTAATCATAGTGTTAGATGATGCTTTTATAGTAGATGGAAGTGTTTGAAATACACATAAGTTACCTGTCTGTACATCTGTACTGTCCACGCTGAGAATCAATACATTCACAGTTGTAGTTGCAGCCATCTTGCCAAGTCTGACCTTGGTTGTATAACACACCCTTATAAACACAGGCAGCTGTAAAACGATGACAAACTTTAAATTAGGAGAAAAGAAGGAACAAAATAAAAGCAAGAATTATGTGGAATGCCGTGTCTTGTCATTGTCACAAAACAGAGCTAAACCAGAAAACACGATGCGAAGTTCACACCATTGTCGACAATCACATGGGAAAAGAGTTAACCCTTTAAGCACCAAAAAGCAGACGATAAAATTTACGTCTGCAAAAATTTCTAAAATGTTTCGTCCAAGCTGTATCATATTGAGAATTCAAAGACTAGAGGGCAAACAGTGTAGATCTAGATGAGGTGGCTCATATTGAGCTACCTCATCAGGATCTACGCTGTTTGCAAATTCTGCTATTTTCGTCATTGGTGCTTAAAGTGTTAAAATATCTATACCATTGTCTTGCTTCTGCTATTCTCAAACGAGACAAAAATAAGGGTATTGGTAAGGCAAATGTCTACCTAAAATGCTAAATACTAGGACAGATAGGTTTGAGCAAACAGTGCAGACCCAGATCAGACTGCTCCTAAAAGAGCAGTCTGATCAGGATCTAGACAGTTTGCCATTTCATCTGCATCTTTCAGACATGTTTATGCGTTGAGAAGCCAAAGTGTTCAATTTTTAGGACAATTACAGTAATTAAGTTAGGTATCCCAATTTTAAGAATTTCTATTGTACCTGATGGATAATATCTGTGAAAAGTGCTTTATGACTTTTTTTTTCCTCTGATGTATGGTATTCTCTCTTAACTCTTTAAGCCCTCGCGACGAAATTAGCAAAATTTGCAAACAGCGTAGATCCTGATGAGGTGGCTCATAATGAGCCGCCTCATCTAGATCTAGATCTACAATGTTTGCCCTCTAATCTTTGAATTCTCAATATGAAATGTCTTGGACAAGGCATCTTTTAAATTTTTGCAGACGTAAATTTTGTCGTCTGCTTTTTGGTGCTTACAGAGTTAAAGCACTGTTTCCACATAAATTTGACCTTTCTCTTCCTCATTTAGTACATAAGGCAAGTAAACCCATTCTTACTGATTTTCAAATATGATAACTTAACAAAGACCTGTTGAATCTGAAACATACTATGTATGCTAGCAGTGCAGGTTTTGATCTTACTGTTCTGATGCTAACTTTCTGTCCTTGTTACCCCTTCTTATCTGGGGCACTGGAGTACCTAGCTGCTAAGGTACTCCAGTGACCCAGATAAGAAGGGGTAACAGGGACAGTTTAGGGATAATTTTCTGTATTTCTCCACATAAACATACGCTGTGACCCCTTAACAGAACTGTTTCCCTGAGACAATGAGGTGTCACAACATGTTTCACTGAGATATAAGAAAATTATCCCATAATTATCCCGGATATCTCTCAACTGTACTCATTCAATTCTAACCAAGATGCTTACCACTAAAGCCAGAGACAGTCTGTCCTGGTTGGTATGGTACATTGACAGGATTGCCACCACTTGAGCCTGTGAATGATCCTGTGATTGGTGTGGGATTAATCACAGGTGCCGGCGTTGTTGATACTCCTGGAGGTAGGGTGGAGAGAGGGGCTGGTCTGGGTGTTGGTATGTGGCTGTTACAGTCTGGGACTAGGCAACAAGCATCGTTAGGGTCAGTACGGAGAATACAAGAGGATGGTACATTGTTGTAGGATGCACATCTGAAAAAAATAAAAATTGTACACAATTACCAATAATAACAATATATCTCTAACTACATGTATTCCAATGGCAATGTTGCTTCTAATGCTCCACTTCAAATTTCCCTGACTTTCCTCTGAAATTTTCTAGTATTACTTATCCTTTTATGAATCCAACAGATGATTATACTATTTACTTTATTAGTGCTAAAGGTATCACTTGGTAACTGGATTATTCAACTATTTTCATTTCTGGCAATTGAAGTTTAAAATTCGTTTTGAATATCACTTCTTACAAGGCTCCCATTTACAGAAATGATTCCATGGACCAAACACAAATTTTTGATGAAAAAGACAAGGAAATATTATTTTCTGAAAATTTTGACAGATTTATAGACTTGCAAATATAATGAGCTTGACTGATGTAGGAATTGTTCGGGCCAGTATGGAGAATTCGGGAAACATCATCATGAGAATTAGAACAACACTAAACTTAATTGGGAAATTTAAAGACCACCAAAACAGAAATGTAACAATTACCTCTCTGAGCAAGTGTAGTAGCCCTTGACAACATCTTCACAGCGACATTTCTTTGAACATCCATCATCCCAAGTCTGTCCTTGAGTATAGTAGACTCCCTTGTATACACAGAAACCTGATCAAAGGAAATATGACATTAAATTTTAGTGGTAACTTCAAATGAAAAGGCTTTAGCCTTTTTAATGATGTACTATTGAGCCGCGACACAAGAAAACCACAAAAGTAAAACTGCGCCCAGCGCAGACTCAGATCAGCCTATGCATGGAGGTAGCTTCAACAGTTAGCTACCCTTTAAGTGCACAGCCAAGACTCTGATCAGACTGGGCGAATGCCCAGGCTGATCTGAGTCTTCGCTGGGCGCACATGCCACTTTGTTGGATTTGTCATGTTGCTGCTCATATCAATGAATAATAAAAGTGATCATTGATACGAGTCATTTCATTTTCATTATTGCGTAGAATTTTTTGAAAATTCCAAACTGCTTTCAGTTAGTATACAGAGCTCTAGATAAGAGGGAGTATCTGATGATAATTAAGGATAATTTTTCTTACTTCTCATCGAAACCATATGTTGTGATCCCTCATCTGAACCATCTCGACAAGGGGGTTCAGATGAGGGGTCACAACATATGTTTTTATGCAGAATTAACAAAAATTATCTCTAATTATCACCAAATACTCCCTCTTATCTAGAGCTCTGGTATGTCTAGAAAACTCCTTTTGAAGCCAGGTGTTACTTTTTTATACAGTTTTATGGCCCTTTCAAGAGTATTTCAAAGATGTCGAGCAGACTGTTTGGCGGAAGTGGGCGAAAACCCAAGCTCCCGAGGGAAAACCAACTGACCTTCTGTAAGGAGAACTTGTCTTTCTCACTTGTGCAATGTCTGAGGCTCAAACCCACAGCTGTGAGAGACCTAATGATTAAGATTCAGCAATTGTAATCACTAGGCCTGAAGGCCCATTGTCAGCTGTTACTTTTAATCATTTTGACATCTACTAAAGGAGAATTATGACCTCATTCTGAATCATTTGACATTTAGGTAAGAGTTTATATATAACGTGACAGGGTAAAAGTATACTTATCTTGAAATGGCAGAAAAACATGTAGGTGTATTCTTTCAAAACTAACGACTTCATGAGCTAACATTTCACTGAAATTTTGAACGATCATAACGCAAATATGCCAGTATTTTTGTAGAAAAAATATCAGTGTATTTATTTATAAAGCTGTAAAAAAATAATGAGTTGACCTCTTAACGAGCTTGCGAGCTTGTTAGCCTAATGTTGCTTTGAACAACTGAGCCCAGAATGTCTCTTCTCAATTATTTTGTTAAAATGCCATACCTTGAGGAGCTGGTGTTGGAACTGCTCCTGGGGATGGTGAAGGTCCTGAGATAGCGGTAAAACTGGGTGGAACATACGGGGCCACAGTGATGACTCCGGGGCCAGGGGTTGGTACCAGTCCTGGAGCTGGGGTAGGTATTCCACCTGGGAAAGGAGTGGGGTTTTTGAAGTCGCAGTATGGAACTTGGCAGCATGGTTTGTTCTTGTCCTGAATCAACACACACTGCTTTGGCAATGCTGAGTATTTGGTGCACCTATAAAAGAAATAGGAAAATGTAGCATAAATTCAATACAAAATACAATGATCATGACCATTCAGAATAACATGGAATTAAACAACTTGAGAATGATTATTTGTTCGAGAAAATCTGAAGTTTCTGTTGAAAGAATTTAAGTTTGTGCTGTCATTGAAAAATTGGCAGAGCATAGCATTAACTAAAGCTTTCACATTGATGTCTAAGGGACATCATTGAGACATCATTCTGCCAAGGTACAGTGGCGGATCCAGAGGGGGTTCGAGGGGTTCAAATGAACCCCCTTCTCAGCCCAAATTTTCTTATTTTCATGGGGAATTTCCGAAAAAATGGGCCAAACTGCATAAATCGAACCCCCCCCCCCCCCCCCCTCAGCTAATTTGAACCCCCTATCCAAAATTCCTGGATCCGCCCCTGAGGTACTAAGCACAACAGTTGATAATTTCATAGTTGCTATGGTAACAGATATATGGCGTCATCTCACATATAATTCGATAGGAGCATGGCATACAATGTATGCCATGCTCCTCTCGAATTGTAAGTAAGATGCTACCTGGAATTCATATAATGGAAAAGTGTGATTTTCTCAAACCTGTAAGTCATTCTCAAATAATTTAATTCTCTGTTATTACTAGGTGGCTAACTTCCAATTTTTTGTCTTCCATCTTTACACAGAAGTGGAAAATTACCAGCAGTTCCATGTCATGTACGCCAATCAGTCATATACATGTATCTACATGACCAACTGAAATAAGCAAATTATAGGGAGTATTTGGTGATAATTAGGGACAATTTTTGTAAATTCTGCATAAAAACATACATTTTGACCCCTCATCTGAACCATCTCGACGAGACGGCTCAAATGAGGGGTCACAACATATGGCTGGAATGAGAAATAAGAAAAATTATCCTTAATTATCATCAAATAATCCCTCTCATTTAGAGCCCTGATTATCCAGTCTAGGACCAGGCTGCATCTGTACATGTAGCTCACAGTCATTGCTATGCGCTTGAATATACCATAAACAAGGTTCGAAATTAACAGTAGCAAGTGGCAAAATAGTGCCTTTGACCTTATGGAAATTTTGTTAGGTCATAAATCTGGCAACTGTTGAGTGGCAAGAGGATTGTTTTTGGCCTCCAGTCTTTGCTACCAAATATGTGAGTAATGCTACTGGCTTTTAAACCAGGTAGCAAGTACTTGCTACCTGCAAGTACTTGCTACCTGCAAAAAAAAAGTTAATTTCTAACACTGCCATGATTCACAAACAAAGTTGATACTGTCATAGTGTGGTTATCTCGAACTACTGTTAACTAAAAGTAATTTTCCTGCATCACTGGATACTGAGATTACAAAAATCATCAGGGTCCAGTTGCTCAAAACATACAATACCATTAGTTTACGTTTCCTTAAAATTTCAACCATTAATATCTCAAATATACCATTATTTTTTGTTGAAAAAAAATGTGAGAAGCTTTTGCTTGAATAACTGGGCCCTGTTCTTTGTTTTTCGATGGTAACTGTGTACATGTACTCCTCTTAACTGAAACTCTATTAAAATGGAAACAATAAAGTGAGTGAGTGAACTCGGGTTTAACGTCCCACCAACAACGAGGTCATATGGAGACGGGACCTCGGTTTAAAGTCTCATCCGAAAGACCGGAGAAGGGGGAAATCGATCTTGTGAGCCCTGGATAGGTAGTCCAGAGTGTTATCCACTACACTACAGCCGCTCCTCGAAACAATAAAGAAATCTTACTTCTCTGAGCACTGGTATCTTCCAGTATTATCATCAAGACATTCACACTCGTAATCACAACCATCATCAAACTTCTGGCCTTTCTGGAATACTCTACCCTTATACAGACAACCTGAAAACGTAGATAAAAGTGTTATTTCTTCATACTGCAACTTCTGGAGCAGCAAGCTGTTTCAAGCAGCCAGTTTCTGATGGCTCAATTTGAAGTCAAAGGCATTTTTCAGGAACATCTAGAAGTTTTTAGAAGTACATGTAGTTACTTAACAGCTCATGTAATTGTCAAAACTGTTCACTTCTTCTATTCCAGTAACTGAAACATGTTCCCCCCCCCCCCCCCCCCCCCCAGCTTAGACCCTCAACTACCCTTTAAACGCACAGCAAAGCTTCTTATCAGACTGGGCCAATGCCCAGGCTGATCTGAGTCTTCACTAGGCGCAATGCCACATTGATGGTTTTCTCCTGTCATGGCTCAAATTGTTTCCTTTACGAGTAGACCCCATTATGAAAGGGCTATATTGCCCAAGGAGGCAAACAGGAATTCACAAAATTTTTCTCCCTTTGTAACAATTATGGTAATACATGGACATGTACCCATACATCTTAATAAATCCTACCTTTTCTTGGGCCTGGTGATGGGCTCACTCCTGGTTTGGGTGTAGGTACCAGTCCAATTCCTGTAACAACTCCACCTGGTCCTGGACGGTATGTTATTACTCCTGGGGTGGGGCTGACTGGTGGCACTATAGGACAGTCAGGGATCTCACAGCATGTGGGGTCTTGTGGGTCGGGAACCAGTGTACATCCTGGCTGGATGCTGCTGTACACTGAGCATCTATGAAAAATATATGAAATTTCATTTGATAAATATGTATTTTTTCAGACAATACAGAGGATATTAAATACAGTTGACACTTGTTATCTCAAACACTGATATCTCAAAGTACCCTCTTATATCCAAAGATATAGTTTGGATATCAATAGCTGACTGTAAACTGTGATTTAACAGAGTTGTAAATATTTAAGGAAAATCTGAATTACTTTATGAAATTATATGTTAGAACTGCCTCAGTGGGTTGGTTGAACTGGGTTCTAATGATTGGTCTTACCATATTATATAGACGTGTGTGAAAAGGATTCACTTTTAAAACTACTATCAAAATATCGTCTTATCTGCAGTTTCATATGAAGTCAGCACAGATGCAGATCAGCCTGTGAAATCACATGACTAGAGCCCTCATTATTTGCCTACTCATTAGTACTTTAAACCAGTTTCAAAGCTTCACTTATGATCTACATTTTTACTGTGAAACCTATAAGGATCCATCGCACCACTGAAGAATAAAGCTTACCTTTGCTGACATCTGTAGATATTATTATCAGCATCTTCACAGCGGCAGATTGCGTTACAACCATCATACCATTGCTGGTTCTGTACATACATGTTTCCATTGTAGACACATACACCTGCAAAATTATGAGAGAAATTGTGAAACTCTAAACCTGGGTCCAGTTGTTCAAAACTAACAATGTCGTAGGTTAATGAGACGTTAAATATTCAAACATATTGTATGCAAAACACTGCCATTTTTTGCTGAAAAACTGCGAGATGCGCCTATAAGTCTTTTAGCAAAAAATATGAGCTCAAATGATTTTGTGAGTGCTGTAAAACTAAATAAATCCTCAACTAACGACTTTGTTAACTAGGGGAGAGTCAGGTAACTTCGTACAGGCGGGTAAATTCGGACATACCATTGCAAACAGTGAAAATCCAGATGAGACGGCTCATAATGAGTCGTCTCATCAGGATTTGCACTGTTTGGCCAATTATTTTTGTTTTAGTTCCAAGCAACTAATTTATAAAGGAAACAATGTCACTGTCCAAATTTACCTGCAGTCCGAAGTTACCTTACTTTCCCCTAAAGGCGCTTTGAACAACCCAGCCCTGATGTAGTCACTCATAATTCCTCACAGAAATGTTTCCACTTTATAATACTGGTAATGTTTTTACATGTATATATTATTTGTATTGTGTGGAAGTAAGACTTAATAAATAAATAAGATGAAAAATATAATTTCATTTTAAACATAATTCAGCTCAGGATGTTACTAATTTTAAGCTCATTTGGAAAACAAAGTTTTCATGTTATGGTGTTACGACTCCTACTGAAATTAAAGTTCAAAGAACTGTGAAAAGTTCTAAGCCATTCTACCTAATAAGTTCTGAGACAGCAGTATTTTTTGATTTATACTACTTACTCTTGGGGGTTGGTGTGAGTCCAGGTGTTGGTGTTGGCCCAGTTCCTGGTGAAGGCATGGGCGTTGGGTTCACTGGCGGTGTACAGAAAGGTTTTCGACAGCAAATATTGACTGGATCTTGAACAAGGTGGCAATATGAAGGCAAAGCAGGGTAGCTTGGGCATCTGGAAAAGAAATATCATGGTTGCTTTAATGTTGTTTTTCTGTAAAAAGTATATTTGTTAACATGCAAAACATATTTTTAGCTAACACAGGAATTGCCTTGATTTAATGAAAATGGCTGAACTATCAGAATGATTATTTCTTGTCCATTTTTTTTGTATGTGGTCATACATGCATGCGTGTTTGTGTGTCTGTGTACATAAAAGTTGTGCCTAGGCCCTAACATCTGAGGGGACCACTGTCCATTATTTTTCAAATAGCCATTGGATATTTCATAGGAACATCAGTCAAGAAATGTAGATCATGGAGACTTATGGATACTTCAGTTAATAGTTTAAACAATATTTTATTCAATATAAATCAATACAGCTTGCAATAACACAAAAGAATGCAATGGAATTAAATAACAAGCTTTACAACTTATGGACATCTTCTCAAGAACTATTTAATCATTTTGAAAAGTGTATTTATAAAGACAGGCACCATAACTGAAAGGTTCGAGATGCTCAGTTATAGTGCAGAAAGTTGCCGTTTCTATCTGAATTTGGCCAGCCGACAAATGGAAAATTCTCTCCATCAACCCAGCAGTAAAAGGATACTATTTTCGAATCAGGGGCAGATAACTCTGCAGAAGGAGAAAGATGCCATGGGTTCTGCCTTCATTTGCTGTGCCCGAGGTACAATGTGTCTCTAGCCCTCACTGCCCCTAGGCCACCTTTATTCTTTTCTTAACTGGAAAGAGCAAAGCTTTCTGATATCACTTGAGCTGCGACATAACAAAACAACAAAGTGGCATGTGCGCCATGTGAAGTCTCGGATCAGCCTGGGCTTCCACCCAGTCTGATCAAAGTCTTGCTGTGCGCTGAAAGAGAAACAAAGAGTCTTAGCTACTTCCATGCTGACAGCAAAAACTCTGATCAGACAGGGCGGATGCCCAGGCTGCTCTGCATTTTCGATGGGCGCACATGCCACTTTGTTCATTTTGTCATGTCGCGGCTCATTATGGCAAAAAATAAATGAGTGAACTTACTTCTCGGTACATCTGTATTTGCCAAGGTTGGAGTCTATACATTCACAGGTGTATGTACAGCCGTCATCCCAGGTCTGACTCTGTTGATACATCTGTCCCTTGTAGATACATACATCTGCAAAGATACATCCTGTCCTGATAAATTTGTACATTTAATTTTTTGCTACTTCCTATTTCTAGAGCCATTTTTGAGTCTTTAATGAAACTGTGACTTGCGAAACCTGACTGGCATACATGTACAGTAAAAAACTGTCTGAAGGGGTCAGCCAAGGGGACACACAATAACCGGCTGCCTAAGGCAAGTGACCCTTTTTATACAGTCATTTGCACTTCATTGTGGTTCAAGGGACTGCTAAAGGCATGTGACCTCTTCACTGAGTACCCTTTAATAAAAGTTTGACTGTATTTGAAAAGCATATCATATACTGTATGAATTATATCAAATTAACATATGAATCTAATAGTTAAAATCTGCAAATAGGTCATTCAAATTAGAGTGACAAAAATCTGGAAGAAACTGCTCCATCCCAGATTCTCTTGGTATGGCCCTTCCTAGTCCTTCCATATCTTTTACATTCTTCTTCTCCAAAGTGCATGTTATTTTATGAAGGCCTGGATCATAATTGGTTCCCGTTTTCCCTTAACCCATATTCCCCAGTCCCTCGCCTTTATCCCCATCCACAAATACCATAGAGATTATTGTGAAAATCGTGAAAATTTTAAGAATTGGGACAAAGAGGTCTAAGCAAACAGTGCAAACCCAGATCAGACTGCTCCTACAAGGAGCAGTCTGATCAGGGTCTACACTGTTTGCCATATCATCTGCATCTTTCCGACACATTACTACATTGTAAAACCACACTGTTCCTGTTTTAGGACAATTATGGTAATTATTTCAGGTGTCCCAATTTTTTTAATTTTCAGCATACTTACTTCTTGTACCACCAGTGTAAGGGTTGTTATCAGGAAGGCTGGATCCAGTGATGGTTCCCACCACACCAGTCACTATCTGGTTAGGATTGTTAGTGTTAGGGTTGACACATGAGGGAACCTGGCAGCACTGGTCATTGGGGTCGGTTACCAGGGTACAGTTGTTCCCAAGAGGTGGGTATGTCTTACATCTGGATGTAGAATTATGAACAATAAAAGCTTAAGACAAAACTAGATAATTCAATAACATATGATATAAAAGTCTAAGTTGCAAAGGTGGCCATTGATTGATTGATTGATCAATCAATGGCCACCTTTGCAACTTAGACTTTTATATCATATGTTATTGAAATAATTAGTTTTGCCTTTAGCAAAGGTGGCAATATTGGAAATTATAGTGCAACTTGCAATATGGCCATATTCAATACATTTAAGTGACAAAGTAGCAACAACAATGGAAATCAGTGGCCTAGTTGGCAATTGTACTATAATTCAAATTATGGTTGCTGATGTCCAAGATGGCCACACTGCCACTTGAACTGTACAATTTCTAATATTACCATATTTGCCACTTCTACAAATGCATGTGATTAAATGGTCACGTCACATCTAAACTGGTTCAACAACAATAATGATAAAAGCCCATAAATCAGGTTATTTACCAAGCCACTTTAAACATTTCGCAAAACTGTTCCAAATTTTGCATGTAACAGCTGATGCAAAGGTGTCTATTTTACAAGACAGCATATGCAAATTTGTGACAAACTGCTTATATTTATGGAGATAGAAAAACTCCAGTGAGTATAAAAATAAAATTAAAACACTTAAATATCACAGCAAATATTTCTGGTGCCTATTTCACTAAACATCTTAAGCCTAAGATTTTTCGTAAGTTCCGTACAAACTGTGTACAAACTGTACAGAACTTACAAAAATCGTAGGCTAAAGATGTTTAGTGGAACGAGCGCCAGGTTTTTCTGTATATGAGCCATGACGTGACAAAACCAACAAAGTGGTTGTGCGCCCAGCGCAGACTCAGATCAGCCTGGGCATCCGCCCAGTC
The DNA here is from genome assembly GCA_963989385.1 of Ctena decussata. Lineage (NCBI taxonomy): Eukaryota > Metazoa > Mollusca > Bivalvia > Lucinida > Lucinidae > Ctena > Ctena decussata. The sequence goes on from OZ022503.1 coordinate 34,860,497, forward strand.
TGATCAGAGTCTTCGTTGTCCGCATGGAGGTAGCTTAGACAGTTAGCTACCCTTTGAGCATTTAACAAAGAGCCTGATCATACTTGGCGCCTGCCCAGGCTGACCTGAGTCTGCGCTGGGCGCACAACCACATTGTTGGTTTTTTCGTGTCACGGCTCATATCACCTACCTCTCTGAGCAGCTTATTTTTCCAGTCTTGCCATCTTCACATATGCAGATCTGATCACAGCCTCTGTTGATAGATTGTCCCTGTCTAAATACCACTCCTTGGTATACACAGACATCTGTAGAATATAATATGAGAACGAATCAAAGTACTGGAAGCATTTGTAGCTAAATATCCACGAACTGATAAATCAGCAACATATGTCTCACGGTCCACTATAAATGACAGCTACCATTCTATGTTTGATTAAGCTGACTAAGGTTACACAGCTATGGAATATAGCAATAAAACATATAAGCCACGACACGAGAAAACCAACAAAGTGGTTGTGGGCCCAGGGCAGACTCAGATCAGCCTGGGCATCTGCCCAGTCTGATCAGGCTCTTCCCTAAGTGCTTAAAGGGTAGCTAAAGGTCTAAGCTACCTCCATGCTAACAGATAAGATGCTGATCAGACTGGGTGTATGCCCAGGCTGATCTGAGTCGGCGCTGGGCATACAACCACTTTGTTGGTTTTCTTGTGTCGCGGCTCATTATTAATAGTACTATGAGCCTGTGAAAACAGTGTAGTTATAAACTGGTCTCTGATAGGTGGATAATTACATGTCTTATAGTCCTTTGCAACAGTATTTCTACTATTTAAAGCTAGCACAATGCTAAAAATGGAACAAAACCGAGCCAACTATCAAACAAATATAAGCAGGGATCGATTTCATAAAAGGTTTTCCTCTACTGTTCGTCAAAAATCTCAGACAAATCTGTCAAATTCCGTGCAAAAATGATATTGAATAATACAGTAGAACTTCACTGGCTCGAACAGGCTTGGGACCATAAAAATTAGTTCCAGCCAAGGGTAGTTCTAGCCATCCATGGTTAGTTTCCATATAATGTGACCTCTAAGGAACAAGAAAAGAGTTCTAGCCGGGCAGGGTGAGCAAGCCATCAGGGTTCGAGCCATTGAAGTTCTACTGTAGATAGTACCTAAAATTCGCAATGAGAATGGTGGACTTCTAGTATATTTGGGCTAAAAGAAATATTTCTCTCTCATATAATTTTGATTTTGAAGCCATAATTTCTGAAAGTGTGATAAAGAATTATGTTTCAATGAAAAAAGACAGAATATTACAATTAATTAAAAATCAAAATTAATATACCTAGATAACACTAAACTCACCTGTTGTGGATGGGGTTGGGAATGGTCCTGGGGTTGGTGAAACACCTGGTCGTGGGGTTGGTGTCTGACCCTGGCAAACTGGTTTCGGACAGCATGGGTCAGCTGGGTTGTATTCAAGGTGACATGTTGCTGGCAGATTGGGATATCTTGGACATCTGAATAAAAACAATTCCATAGAATTTTATGTCTTGTCCGATTAGAGCTCCCACAAATATACAGCTACTCAATGCAAATTTTGACAAGTCTAGACAAGTCCATAAAATATAGTAAAGTGACGGTTGCTTTGAGCTTCCCTCTTCCAGATGAAAACTGACCCAACTGACAAGCCCTTGTAGTCCTAGAGAAGCCAAGATTGATTGATTGTTTGATTGTTTTTTGGTTTAACGGCCCTTTGAGACAGTATTTCAGTCTATATCAGGCCGTCTCCCAGAGAGGGAGAGAGAGGAGAAATGAAAGACGAGAGAAAAATGACCAAACAACCCCAACCCACACCTACTGCAAGCACAGTAGGCCCTTACCCTACAATGTTTCAAATCAGTAGGACGCCCCGGCACTGGAAGTTACATGCAGCACCATCATACCACCTGACCACCCCCAGAAGCCAAGATTAATCAGAAACCAAGACGCAAATTTTGATAAGTCTGTAATAGTAAAGTCATGACATAATGTTGATGGCTGCTTTGGGTGTCCCTCTCCCAGTTGTAGAGCATGACTCTATCCCTTATAGTTCTAGTGAAACACAGCTATACAAGAAAACTTGCATCATCATATGCCATGAAAGCAAAACCTATTTATATTAACTCTCTAAGCACCAGAGATCAAAAGAGCTAAAAATGTGCAAACAGCGTAGATCCTGATGAGGTGGCTCATAATGAGCCACCTGATCTAGATCTACACTGTCTGTCCTCTAGTCTTTGAATTCTTAATATGACAGAGCTTGGACAAAACATTTTTGAAATGCGGCAGACGTAAATTTTGTCGTCTGGTTTTGGCCCTTAAAGGGTTAATTGTAAACCAGACAATCTAACAGACTCCTCTATTAACCCTTAATGCGCCAAAGGCAGACGACAAAATTTACGTCTGCAGAATTTCAAAAAATGTTTCGTCTAAGCATTATCATATTGAGAATTTGAACACTAGAGGGCAAACAGTGTAGATTCAGATGAGGTGGCTCATTATGAGCCAACTCATCTGGATCTACACTGTTTGCCAATTCAACAATTTTAATTTTTGGCGCTTTAAGGGTTTATGCCAGTATCTCTATAGTGGAAAAATGAAGGGTGGTGAAACTCACCTGTCTGTACATCTGTACTGTCCAGTCATGGAATCAAGACACTCGCAGTCATACTGACAGCCATCTTGCCATCTCTGGCCCTGGGCATAGCTCTTACCATTGTACACACAGACTTCTGCAAAACAGAGAGGATTTACATAATATACATTACTTGCACTTGTGTTTGCAGGGGAGACAATTCACAATTTTGCAACTTCAGATCATTCCTAAAGTCAAAATCAACTGACTCATCACAAGTACAATCTGGTTACACACATACATGTGATGTCTCCCGGATCATCCGGGAGTCTCCCGGAAATGGTGCCCATCTCCCGCGCTCCCGGAAAGTATTCAGAATCTCCCGGATGCTGAATTTTCCTGTCATAATTTTTTCTGAACCGTCCATTTTGCGGTAACTACTTACCCGGCGGCTGTCAAAAGGATTAACTGTCCGTGACCTAATTACCTAACAGGGTGCAATATAGGACGTGTCATTCCGAGGGGTATTCGCTGATCAGACGCAGCGAGGTGTTAAATTGGTTAGCGCACCAGTAAACTATAATAGCAGGTAACTTTTACCGAGAGCAAATGACTTTTATTGAGTCACGGCTTTATGCATCGGTCATTGTTTATGTCTTTGATTTGCACGAATGAAAGTGCCGCCAATCGACAATGATTCGATATCGATTTTTTTTTTTCAGTAAACATGTCAGATACGTAATGTATAGTCATTATAAATATCGATCATGCAAAATTTGCGCAGGCTGATCAGATACTTTCATGAAATCATCACGGGTGCCAGCAATTTATTTAAGTCGGTTCGTTCACTTTAAGAATAGTTTCCCGCGTTTTTCTACCCAGTTCCCGCCGATTCAGACGCATCGTATGTGAAATGAGAACCATTGTGAATTTATAAATAAATATGGGAAATCCGCGATCTTCAGCATCTGACTGAATCAGAAATATGCCATTCTACAAGTTTACTGACCCAAATATGCAGCTATATTTGTTCTTAATCTAATATTCAATAAAAATAGACAGCTCTAATGACAGGTATGTTCATTAAAGTGTAGAATATAACTCGGTTTTGAGATAAACAGATTTTGAGTTTTTAACAAGTATCAGCTTTCGTCAAATAACGAGCAAATCGGACCCATCATCCAAGATGCAATTTTGGATGTTTATTTTGAGGGTTAGGGAAAAGTGGGGAGGGTGATGGTTTGAGAATGCCAGATAATCAGATTGTTTTTTTTGCAATTTAGCAATGGAATGGTCAGCACTAACACTATGAACAGTACTGTTGAATTACACTGTAAATTAAACTTAGGATGGTAGTGTTACTGCACTGAAATGGCATACTTTTGAGGTTATATTTGAAGTATTGGGTAACTCAAAAGTAAAGAAGTTAAACAAACTATACAACTGTGATTTAGTTCATGTTGTTCTATTTTAAAACAAGACCCCCCCCCACCACCACCACCACCAACCCCCCCCCCCCCCCCCCAAAAAAAAAAAAAAAAAAAAAAAAAAAAAAAGAACAATGAAGTAGTGAAGTACTCGAAAAAACGCGTCAAAGTTGCCGTCAAAAAGTCTCCCTGATGGGGAACTCAATCTCCCTGAAATGAAATCCAGATCTCCCACATGGTCCTCAAGAGATCATCACATGTATGTACACACGCTATGTTTTTCTACGTCAATCATTTAAAGAACTACAGATAATTGGTAATGTCAAAGCAACAAAATCATTTGAGTCTTTGTTACTAATCAGCCTGCTCATTTAATCTGCTAATTTGTAACTTTACACCTTCAATGACTCTAAACTGTGAAAAGCAAATATTCTGATCAGTTTTAATGTAGGCTGGTCTGACTCTTTGCTAGTGATATGTCATTACGTATATTTTGCTGCCAACCCGAATAAATATGAAGCAAAATACCTACACTGTTTATTGAGCTTAAGATGGTGACTTTTTTGTCTTTTAAAGTCCGTCACAGAAATTAGTGGGTAAAATATTAGAGTGCCCCAATGCTTACAGGTATGAAAGTAACAATACTTACTTGGTGGTTGCGGTGTAGGGCCCGGTGTTGGACCTAAAATATAACAGTTATCATGATTAAATGTTTTGTATTAATTCAACTGTCAAATAGGACCAAACAGCAATGATGTTTTTCAGTATACAGTAGAACTTCAATGGCTCGAACAGGCTTGGGACCATGAAAATTAGTTCCAGCCAAGGGTAGTTCTAGCCATCCAGGGTTAGTTTCTACATAAAGTGACCTCTAGGCACCAAGGAGTTCTAGTCAAGTAGGGTTAACGGGCCATCAGGGTTCGAGCCATTGAAGTTCTACATGTACTGTATATCCCTATAAATGACCAATCTTAATTCAACCTGTATGCAGGCCATCACTTTCCATGTAACTCTGGCAGACTTATATAACAAGAATTGTAATAAGATAATGAAGTTGGCCTGACAGAAGTTTGCTTTTTATAAGTAGCTGATGTGATTAATGACAAACTGAACCACACAGGGAAGGTAAAATATTTGATCATGTGCATGCCGATGTGTATATGCACAAAGGTATTACCTATGCACTCTTTCATTTTGCAAAGATGCGGAAACATAAGTGCCAAAGGACAAACCATCCCATGGCAACAGAGGATTAATCAATGGTCTCATACTCAACTATGAAGAATATTTCAGCTTTTCATGACTATTTGCCAACCTACTTTTTATTGGCTAGACTTTAATGTTAGCTTTGTTACCATGCTGTATCCCAAATTCCAAACCTATGACCTTGATATATTCTAAAACAAATTTCATTCACAGCTACAAGGGCAAGCATTTCCTCCAAATTAATATTTGCCTCCCTTCTCAATGGTAGGTTAACTCTTAAAGGATAGAATTTGCTCTTTAAGAAGCAAATTCTTTCGTTTAAGAGTAGACCACCTTTTGGAAGGGTTGTGTTCTCCAGGGAAAACAGGAAGTCACAAAAGTTGTTTCCCTTTGTAAACAATGCATAAAAACATATACGTGCACCCATGCAGCTTAACTAATATTACAGCTCTCAATTACCTCCTGGTGAGGGTGTGGGGCCAGCAGTGGGGGCTGGGGGTGTACCGAAGCCAGTGATAGCTCCTGTCACTCCTGTGACATTGACATCGCCGCACTGTGGTGCCTGGCAACAAATAGGGTCACGTGGGTCAGGTACCATGATACATCCAGGTTGTGGGCTATAGCTTGGACATCTGAAAATTAAATAGAAATTAAATCATAGCCAGTCTCCAGATAAAACTTTTGCCATTTTTGGTAACTTTAAATACAAGTTCTTTGATGTAGGGCTAAAATTTCTGTAGACAACAATTTAACTTTTTTGGTTCAAACAATATATTATCAACTATAAATTACATACATATACTACAGTACAATTTCAAAGGTATCAGTAAGCAAAATACCTATATATAAAGTAATTTCCTGAGCTTATTTATAAAGTCATTTCCTGAATTTATTAAGTTATTTCCTGAATTTAACTTTTTTGGTCCTGCTTTCTCCACTTTAGGAAATATAAAGAGTTCAACTTCGAGATTCTCTTGAAATCTCTTTTACTAAAGGCCATCTGCATTAAAGAACCAGCTGTCTTTTAGTAAACAACTGTATTTAATAAGAAGTCAATATTTTAATATCTAGTGACACATAGTGGCCAAAATAGCTTAGCAAACACATCTCTTAAGAAAACACTTTTAGTCATTCCCTCACACTTTTTGTCATTCCCTCGATCCACTGTTTACGTACGTTTTTTTTCCATTCCCTATTTCCAGTTTGCAATTTTACGTTCTGGGTGTCCCTGCTTACCATTTTTGTACTGCTAAAGGATCCCTCAAAATAATAATTAGACTAGTCCAGATTCAGAGGTGGAAGACTGTTGTGGAAAACTAACAATTAAACTGAAAACTGAAGTAACAAAGTCAATGTACCTTTCAGTGCAAGTGTAGGCGCCAGTTTTTCCGTCATTACAGATACAAATCTTCTCACATCCTTGATACCACTTCTGTCCCTGGGTGTATTGCTTACCATCCATGACACAAACATCTGAAACAAGTTCAAACCTCAACTTCCAGTAAATGGGATTACCTTCAGGGGAAGTAACTGCCTTTTTAATCTTTGCCTTCTTTCTCAAGGAGAAAATTTTTACCTTAGGAGCAAATTCTTACTTTTAAGAGTAGACCTCATTTTACATAATCAAGGGAAACATGCAGAGTAACAAAAGTTGTTTCCCTTTGTAAATATGGCAGAAAAACAAGTTGATACCGCTACTTAAACATTCCAATGTAACAGATCCAATAGAAGCCAGTCATGACATGGTTTACGCCAATATATTCAAATAATAAATATTAGATTGGAATTACATGAAAATGTACTTCATAGGGCATGTGAGACCAACAAAGCCCCAGATAAGCTTGCACATCTGTGCAGTCTGATCAGTGCCTTCACTGTTTGCATAAAGAATCTATGGATCCAGTGATCTAAACAACCAAAGGGCAAGTAACATCTCAATCACCCAGGCGGATTTGAGTGCTTACCTCACACACCTGGCCTAAGGTACCTTTTCATATGATACTTATCATTTAGACAATCCATGACATATGAATGACTGGACTGCCACATCTGAATAATTGGACTGGTACAGACTATGAATGACGGTTCCTACAGGAACAGCGAAAGGAATTAATTGTGCCATGACCAGAATTGATCTGACTTGTTGTTGTTGTTGAGTTGTGATTTAACGTCCCACTTAAAAATATTTCAGTCATATGGAGACGTTCCTCCAAATTTATAGGACTTTTACCCAAGCTGAGATAAATGACACTCAGGCCCTGCTACAACTTCTAGCAGCTCTGCCGTGGAGGCAAAGGCAGCCCATCTATTTTGATGGGCGTAGGCTGCGTAGGCTGCTGATCAGATCAGCTTACATTTGAAAGTATAAGAGAATACTGTAAACTATATTTCTTTTGCAAGCAAGAAATTTTAAGACAAATTCGTGAAAGTTTCTTGCCACAAAGAAAACGTCATTACAAAGTAACAACAAGGGCTTCGCAAGCGGCACATAATACGCCCGTTTCAATTTCCTAAAGAAGTTACAGAATGAGCAAGATTGCAAAAGGATAGACAGGCAGACAAACAGGGGCAACCACTCTATAATAATTAACTAGAACTGTCAGCGAATCCGACTATATCCCGCTTAATTGCTTAAATCAAATGATGTTATTTTCGTAACAAAAAGCATAAAGAGGGAGAGAAATCATTGTTACCATGTATACCAAAAATGAATGGTTGCTGTGAAATCTGTTACAAAAAATTACATTATTCAAAGTCAGGAGAGAAAGAAAATTGGAAAAATATAGGGAAGAATAAGCAGGAGAAGACTGGTTATCAATCCCACAATACAACAAGTTATCATCAACATGCATACAAAAATCCCTACCCTAACTTACTGATGCATAGAAATCTTTTGCAAAAAAAATGCATTATTCAAAGTAAAGAGAGAAAGAAAATCGGACAAATACAGGGAATAAAAAGAGGAGAAGTCTGGTTCTCAATCCCACAATACAGGAAGTCATCATTAACCTGCATACCAAATATGACTAATCTAGCTTGCATGGTTGTGGAGAAATCTTTGAAGAAAAAGTTCATTATTCAAAGTATGGAAAGAAAGAATATTGGACAAATACAGGGAAGAATAAGAAGAAAAAGGCTGGTTCTCAATCCCACGATACAACATATCATCATCAACCTGCATACCAAATAAGAGTACTCTAGCTTGCTTGGTTGTGGAGAAATCTTTGACGAAAAATTTTATTATTCAAAGTATGGAAAGAACGAATATTGGACAAATACAGGGAAGAATAAGCAGAAAAAGGCTGGTTCTCAATCCAAAGATACAACATATCGTCACCAACCTGCATACCAAATATGACTACTCTAGCTTGCATGGTTGTGCAGAAATCTTTGACGAAAAATTTCATTATTCAAAGTAGGGAAAGAAAGAAAATCGGACAAATACAGGGAAGAATAAGCAGGAGAAGGCTGGTTCTCAATCCCACAATACAACATGTCGTCATCAACCTGTATGCCAAATATGACCAGTCTAGCTTGTATGGTTGTGAAGAAATCTTCGAGGAAAAATTTGATCAAATGGGGACGGAAGGACAGATGGAAGGACAGACAGATGGCCGGACGGACGGACAGACAGATGTAAACCAGTATACCCCACACTTTTTCAAAGTGGGGGTATAATGACTGCAACATCATCTAAATATTTAACACATGATATACTGTTACTATTCCAAGGTAAGTTGGACAAGGGAGATAACCTAAATACACAAGTTACACCATTTTTAGTTCTAGTTTTTTCCCTTGACAATATATTGTACAAGAAAACACGAAAATAGCCTTTTTGAACTTATGAAAGGGATTAACTCTAAAACGAAGAAAAGGTAAGCAGCCATTTTTGTACGCGACACATCGTTAGGACTTCATTCACATTGCTATGAAGTTTTATAAAGATATCCCAAACGGTTATCTAGTTATGGAGTGTACAAGACTTACAGGGAAAAAATTAATCAAAGGGGCATAACTTCAAAAGTAAGAAAGGGGGAGCAACCATTCTTGTACGCGACACGTTCCCCCACCCTGATACATATGTCTACCAAATTTCATGAAGATATCCCGAATGGTTACTGAGTTATGGTGTGTACAAGAATGTTTACGGACGGACGGACAGCGCCACGACATAATACGTCCGTTTTTTCAAAACGGGCGTATAAAAATCATTACACTGCCTCTTTTACAAGATGGTGCATCAGCACAGGTACATACCTTTAGGTCTTGGAGCAGGAGTTGGCACACCGCTGGGTCCTGGTGTAGGGGCCACACTGGGAGATGGGCAGTAGGGCTTTCTACAACACTTGTTGGCAGGGTCCTGAACCATCTGACAGTATGAGGGGATCTGCACATATCTTGGGCACCTGTAGGTGATAAAACAGAGTTAGTACAGCTTGAATTTGGTATGAGCATGTAACAATTTCTTAGACCCTTGCTGATTTCAAATTTTTAGCAAAGGAAAAGTAATATAACCACTTAAGACAGCATTATGACCGTGAATGCAGCTGACCTAGGTCTTTGAAATTAGTGGCAGAAAACACTGACTGAACAAAAACATATGAAGTTATTAACTGCTCATCAGCATCAAATCTTGATATGTGCATTTACATTTCTGAGTTTATTTGAGTTTGTAAAAGTCTTGAAATTTTTAACCTAACACTTTTGTCAATAAGTCTCTTTTCTGTCTCATTTCACATTCATCTGCTTAGAAATCTGACCTAATCAAATGAAGGTATTCTGGTGTAATATGTATTTTGCCTTCCTTCATTTATTTTCAAGTTACGATATATATCTACCCTAATGTGCTCAAATATTGGGACACCTAAAAACCATTAATTTTCCATTTGGATTGGGTTAAAGTGTCCAAATACTTAGGCACATTAGGGTAAATGACAATAAATTAAGGTGTATGGGAACATGTTTTTGTTGTTGTTTTTTTCTCACCATTTTTACAAAGATGAACATTTTTGGATATTTCCTATTTACTTCTCCAGGCAATGAAACCCTTCCAAAGAAGGGGGTCAACTCTTAAAGGGAAGAATTTGCTCCCAAAAGGAGCAAGTTCTTCCCTTTAAGTGTTGACCCTATTCAGTGGGACCCCCCCCCCCCCCAAAAAAAAAAACAGAAAAAAAAAAAAAAAAAAAAAACAGTAGAGTTGCTTCCCCTGAGAGTGTACCCATTCATTTTAAAAGCTTACTTCTCATTACACTGCCATTTTCCACTCATGTCGTCAATACAATCACAAGTGTACGAGCAGCCATCGTCCCAGGTCTGTCCCTTCTGGTAATGAACTCCCTTGTACTCACAATAACCTACAAGACAAATATTTCCTTTTAAATTTTCACAAATCACAGAGGTCCATATAACGTGAGTTTTTGATGATGATTTAAATATAAACATTGTCAATTCAAAATACCTCAGTGAGGCAATTCTTAAAAGGGATCACAACAGGCTTTCATTGAAAAATACTGTAGAACACTTATATATGAATTTGGTAGTTACTGAATTTTGGTGATACTGGAGATTAAGGCAAAGAGTGCCAAAATGTAAGAGTGCCAATATTTGATTTTTAATTCATTAACATATGAGTTTATACATTCACATATGTACATAGTGTAGCAGAGGTTCAGATGAAAAGGATCCCCTTATGAGTATTTGAGATATTTTCTATACAGTTCCATTCAACTATACATTGTGGCATCCCATTAGAAGTACTTCAACTGGAATGCACGTAATCACTTTTACCTTGGTTAGTAGGCACAAGACCAGTAACTGGGTTTGGCTGTGGTCCTCCCGAGATGGAGCCTGTTGGAGCAGTTGGTACAGGGAAAGGCTGAGGAGTAGGTCCAGGAGTGGGGTTTGAGAACCCTGGTCTTGGCGTGGGTGTGGGTCCTGGTGTTGGTATGACAGTACACTTGGGTATCTGACAGCAAGAATCCTTGGGGTCGGACACCATGACACAGTTGCCGCCGATGTTATTAAAGGATGCACACCTGGAGAAAATCGAAAACATGAATTATTAGAATGCTAGAATGCAATATAGCATGCCTGACACAAGTGAACCATTATGGTAAACAGATTCTTTCCATTAGGAAAGAATCTATTTTACCATAAAGGCTCACTTGAACAAGGGGCTCCTCTAACACAGAAGTTAGTTGGTTGGTTGTTTTGGGTTTAATGGCTCGTTGAGACAGTATTTCAGTCTATTTTAAGCCATCTACAAAGAGAAAGGGAGAAACAAAATAGATATCATAGGGGAGAAAAAAATCTCCGAACAACCCCCACCCGCACCTACTGCAAGCACAGTAGGCCCTTGCCCTCCTCTTATCCAAATCATTAGGATGCCCCAGTGCTGAAAGCTCCCCAGCACCATCGCCGGACCACGACCACCCCCTCTAACACAGAAGTCAATACTAACCCCAAAGTTGTCTACCCTGAAAAAGATAGTGGGAAATCAAGATGGATATCTGTTCACCTTAAGGTAAAATGGTACACCTCTATATTTTCCCTACATTTTCACAAACAGGGACAATATTTCTGACTTCCTATTTGCTTCCCCGGAGAGTGTTTCCCTTCCAAAAGGAAGTCTACTCTTAAGGAAGGTAAAATGAAAATGACAGAGTTGCTTCTCTTGAATTTGTATCACTGCATCTTGAAGAAAATCACCTTTTCAAAGTAAAGAATAACTTCCAGTCAGTGGCAGATTATTAGGGCACAAACAAATTAGGAGATTTCTGACAAAACTGTTATCATGCATATTCAATGTGGAAAGTGATCATGATCAAAGACAGAAATTTCTACCTATCAAAGCAAGTGATGATATTTTGGTCAGCATCATCACAGCGACATTTCTTTTGACAGCCATCATCCCAGGTTTGTCCCTTGAAGAATGGTACACCATTGTATACACAGAATGCTGAAATACAAAATAACAATCACTGAGCTGCCACAACATAAAGTCAATTATCGATATCTCAAAGTCAAAATTCATCCCAGACTACTGATATCTCAAAGTAAATTTTCTGGTCACAGAAAATTTACTTTGAGATATCAGTAGTTTGAAATAACAGAAGCTGAAATGAAAATAGAAACTGGAAATTTGTTTAAACTATTTTCTTTGATATAAGAGGGTACTTTCAGATATCAATGTTTGAGATATCAAGAGTTGACTGTATTACGACAAAACTTTTCCAAGAATTAACAACTAAGTATATAAAAGGTCCACATTAAAATTTATAAGTATCTATCATGGGTGTGAGGTGCAGAAAAACCATCTCAAAGATCTCTGTTCTGCATCATGAGACTATTTCTATCCCCACCCCATATAAATTCAAAGCAATAAAGTTTCGGAACAATAAAGTACCGGTGCTTTAGTGTGGCCAACTTGATGTTGTCATGATATTTTCTGTTAAACTGAATGTTGTTATAAAGAAGGGTTACTGCACAAGCTAATACTCACAAGGTGGCAGCGTGTTTGGTGCAAAGGTGGAGACACCTGGTGAAGGAGATGGCCCTGGTGTTGCAAATGGTGCGAGAGTTGGCACAGTCTGGTTGTAGTCACAGACTGGTACAAAACAGCAGACATCTTTTGGATCTCTCTGCATCTTACATTGTGGGGGGACAAACGGGAAGGTGGCACACCTGCAAAAATATTAACACCATAATTTAGGTGACTGGATTGTAAATACTTTTTTCTCCATAATTCTACTGAAGGGAATTGATTTTTAATACCTCCTGTTCGCTTTCCTGGGGCAAAACTGGGGAACTCTTAAAGGGAAGAATTTGCTCCTTCAGGGAGCAAATTCTTTCCTTGAAGAGAAACCCTCAATGAAATTGGAGACAAATTCTTCTTGGTAAGGGTTACCTCTCTTGGAAAAAGTTCATCTTAAAATGTATTGCGGCTGTTAGCCTGGGATTCAAAGCATGTATGCTACTCAAAATTTTTCATCAGCATATACATTACCATTGACATAATACACACTAACCAATTTCAATGGGGTAAACAGTTAAAACATAGTGTGTTTAAGGTGACTGAATACATCTCTAAATCTTTCTGTCATTTTTTACAAGTGGAAACAACTTTATTGGCTTACTGTTGCTTCCATGCAAGATGGATCCCTTCAAAAAAGGGGTCTACACTTAAAGGAATTAATTTGGCCGTCTACTGAGAAGGTAGACAACAATTAATATGGTACAGTTACTTTCCCTATGCATTCATGTTAATTTTGTAGAAATCCTACAAATTAGCTACTACATTAATTGGATTCTTATTTCAAATACATACTGCAAAAAAAAAAAAAAAATCTGACCAACAACAAGTCTAATCGGTCTTTGCACAAACAATGTACAAAGATGTCATAAATCAACAAGAGAACAGTAAAGTAGCTGACTAGACTATCAAAACATTGGCCTGTCCGAACCTTCAATAAATGAGCCATGACATGACAAAACCAACACCGTAGCATGTGCACCCAGCGACTGCTCAGATCAGCCTGGGCATCAGCCCAGTCTGATCAAAGTCTTCGCTGTCTGCGTGGAGCTAGCTAAGACCCTTAGCTACCCTTTAAGTGCACTGCAAAGACTCTGATCAGACTGGCCGGATGCCCAGGCTGATCTAAGTCTTTACTGGCCACACATGCCACTTTGTTGGTTTTCTTGTGTTGCTGCTCAAATGTCATTGCTCAAATAATTTGCAACCTCACCTTTCTGAGCACTGATATTTGCCAGTCATACCGTCTTCACAGATACAGTCATACTGACAGCCATCCTGCCATTTCTGGCCCTGTTGGTAAGTACGTCCACCATACACACAAACATCTGTAAAAATCATTTGAAAATAATTAAATGATGAATCTAAGATTATATCTGTACATTGTCTAATAATTCACTTTTCCATAAGTTTTTGCATTTCCTTGCAAGTTCATTGGTTATCTTTTTTTTTATTATGCTCAATAAAAGATCAGAAACTTCCATTTTCACACACAAAGTCATAATCTATGAATCCTGGGTACTAGAAATGAAACTGAAGACTGCTCAGTTTGGGTGATAGTGCAAGATGATTTGAGTATTTCTACAAGCTACAATACCGCAATATAAGCCATTTGCATTCAAGTTCAATTATCAATATCAGTTCACACAAAATACTATTCATTAAGCCAAACTGCCTTTGCAATTTTGCAACTAACATTTCAGTTTAACACTGATACTGAACACAGCTTTGAGAAAAACATTCTTACTTCTGGGTGTGGGTGTTTGTCCACTGGGTGGTGCAACTGTTGGTGGGTTAGTTCCTGTAATAATTCCGGTAACGCCGGTGACAATAACTGGTGGGCCTGGGGTGACTGTTACTCCAGGGACAGGCACAGGTATACATTGTGGAACCTCACAACATGTGGGATCTTTGGGATCAGCAACCATAGTACAGCTTGATGGGACATTGGTGTATTTCTTACACCTAAAATAGTGAAGGTGAAATATACTATCATTTTTACCATAAATAGTGAGTGTGTGTGAGTGAGTAAGTGAGTGAGTGAGGGAGGGAGTCAACTCGGGTTTAACGTCTCACCAACACATAGGTCATATGGTATCAATTTATAACAACCCTGAATATTCAAGAAAAGTATGCTCTATGCCACCGTAACAAAGATGTTTTTGCAGAAGTTCATTTGCAGATGTCTAAATTTTGTTACATGTTTTAAACTAATTTCAAACTTTGTGATTATTTTACACTGAAATATGCGAGAGTATACCTTAAAGTAGTCTTACCTATCGTAACACCTGTAAAATCCTGTGGTTCCATCCTCACAGACACACTGTTGTTGACAACCATTGTACCAAGTCTGGCCGGCGACATACTGTTTACCGTCCATCACACACACGTTGGCTATAAACAAAATGTAACAACGGACATAATATATATGAGCAGTGACACGACAAAACCAACAAAGTGGCATGTGTGTGCAGCAAAGCCTCAGACCTGCCTGGGCATCTGCCACGTCTGAACAGTCTTCACTTCGGCAAGGAAGTAGATTAGACCCATAGCTATCCTTAAAGTGCATAGTAAAGACCGTGATCAGGCTAAGCCGATGCCAATGCTGATATGAGTCTTTGCTGGCCTCACATGCCACTTTGTTGCTTTTCTCGTATCACAGCTCATACAGCTTAAACCTAATGTAGGTTCTCATCCCATATTAGGGTCAAGTCAGGTAAATTCGGACGGCAGGTAAGTTTGGACATACCATTGCAAACAGTAAAAATCCTGATGAGACGGCTCATAATGAGCCGTCTCATCAGGATTTTCACTGTTTGCCCAGTTATTTTTGTTTTAATTCCAAACAACTGACATATAAAGGAAACAAAGTCACTGTCCGAATTTACCTGTTGTCCGAATTTAGCTGACTTGACCCTATTGTATTTCTTCATTTTCAAGACAGATTTTCCCCCTTCCAAACAATCCCAAAAATTTAGATCCATCTTGGGATTGTTTTAGAAGGAGAAAAAAGTCCCAAAGCAGAATTTCAAAAGGCCGGTTTAAATTTTGGTGTCATTCTGGAGCTGCAAAAACAACCATTTTATAGCTGAATAAATTAGAAACTGTTTTTTTAGGCTTTAAGAAGGTAACCAAACTTCAATTACATTCAGGGAATGTATGCAGTATGAGTAATCAAGTTGCTGCTCGGTCATAATTCCCTTTGAAAGTTACTTTTTCCACTGATAATTTTAAAGAGGTTTATGAGGGCGATTCTAACTGTCAATTATGAGATTTTTTTTTACTCACATAGGCAGTTTTCTCATTAGAAATGTCTTGAAAAGGCAGTTTTTAAGGGTAAACAAATGAGGTTTTGTTCAGCCATAGAAACATGCAGCAGCTCCACATGAAATATGTTGTTACCCCTCAGTAATACTTCATTGGCATGACAGTTTCAGATGTGGGGCTACCTCCTACATTCTTTCAAGAAATAAGTCTCAAAAATAACCCCCCAAAAAAGATCTCTCATCTGCTTCTGAATTCGGACGTCATACATAAATTCTGATGCAAGGTCATTGCACAACTACATTGCAACTGAATATTCAAATAACAGTTTAAGGTGAATGGGTACACTTTCAGGGGAAGCAACTCTACATGTTCTATTTTTCAGTCCCTTCGTAATGGGGATTTACTCTAAAAAGGGAAGAATTTGCTCCTATAGGAGCAAATTCTTTCCTTTAAGAGTAAATCTTATTTAGGATGAGCTTCTCCGATAGAAAATCACAGAATTTGTCTCTCTTAATAACAAGGGCTTCGCAAGCGGCGCATAATACGCCCGTTTAAATGTCATAAAGCAGTAACAGAATGAACAAGATTGCTTACAAGAGGATAGAAAGGCAAACAAACAGGGGCAGCCACTCTATAATTAATGACTGCAACATTATTTAAATATTTAACACATCATACCAAAAGGTAAGTTGCTTTGCCAAAGTGGAATAAGGGAGATAACCTAAATATACAAGATGTACCTTTTTTGGTTCTACTATTTTCCCGTGAAATGATTTTTTTTTATAATATACATACCATTTATTTCGAATGGTTATGGAGTAAGAGTAAACAGGAAATTTATGCAAGGGCAGATAATTCAGAAAGTAAGCCAGAGTTGTGGTTCTTGTTCAGGATACATTGCCCCATTATTATACACATACCTACAAAGTTTCATTCTAATATTTCAAAAGATTTAGGAGATATGGAGTGAATAAGAAACACCTGAAAATACTAATCAAATGGAGGTTACTCCAAAATTAAGAAAGAGGGAGCAACCATTCTTATATATGACACATTGTCTTGTGATCATGCACATTGCTATACAGTTTCATCATGATATTCCAAACGGTTACCAAGTTATGGCATGCACAAGATAGGTATACACATAAATAGGCTAAAAGTAGTAATGAAATGGACGTAACTCTAAAACGAAGAAAGGGAGAGCAGCCACTATTGTACGCGACACATCGTTAGGACTTCATACACATTGCTATGAAGTTTTATAAAGATATCCCAAACGGTTATCTAGTTATGGCGTGCACAAGACTTGCAGGGAAAAAATTGATCAAAGGGGCATAACTTCGAAATTAAGAAAGGGGGAGCAACCATTCTTGTACGCGACACGTTCCCCCAACCTAATACATATGCCTATAAAATTTCATGAAGATATCCCTAATGGTTACTGAGTTATGGCGCGCACAAGAATGTTTACGGACGGACGGACGGCCGGACGGACGGACAGCGCCACGACATAATACGTCCGTTTTTTCAAAACGGGCGTATAAAAATGGTAGGAAAAAAACATGTAGGAGTATCCATTCATCTTAATCTTGAAAACTTACTCTTAGGCTGTGGTGTTGGTATCGCTGATGGCCCTGGGGTCGGGTTCACAGGAGGTCTTTGAGTTGATACTCCAGGTATTGGCTGGGCAGTTGGAATATTGAAGGGAGTTGGCTGTGGTGTTGGTACCGGTGTTGGTGGGTTGCAGACGGGTGTCTTACAGCAGGAGTCGTTTGGATCCACAACCAGACGGCAGTAGGATGGGACGTTCAAAAACAAAGGACACCTATGAAGAAAACAACATCAGTCTGAGTCGAGATAAGGAGTGCATTTGATAACAATAATTCTGGGATATTTTTTTCTGGCAAAGCATGTGTTGTGACCCTATTTAAACAATTTTGCTGAGTTGGTTCTGATGACAGATTACAACATGTGTTTCAAAGGAAATTGACAAAAACATATTTTGCAATTAAATCAAAATCATCAACAATGCATTATTAGCTATAACATATTATCACGAAATTGGAAATAATAGCAAACTTGAATCAGTTGTTCAAACAACTGTTAGCTTTACAAAGCCATTATTCAAGATTTTGTTAAGTCTTCTAGCACACAAACTGAAGTGTGTTTTAAATATTTTTGCTGAAAAAATGTGAAGCTTTTGTACTTTCAAAGTGCAAAAGCTCCACATTTTTCAGCAAATAATGCAAGCTGGTTTTTACCTACGATGCATTTGAAAATGTTAACATCTTATTAACTAACAACATTGTTAGTTTTTGAACAACTGGACCCAAAAGTTTATCCCCAAATGACTCGAGTTTCACTAATATCTATGACTTTAGTCGGTCAAATTCAAAATTCACTGGAAATTGTCATATTTGAATTTGTGTTTTAATCAGAAATGACTAATTTAACACAAAACAAAACTGCAACTGTTCAGTCTTCGATGAAATAACAAAATTTTAATGTGAAAATCAATAAAACATTGACAAATACTCTGGTAAATGCTAACCTTTCTTTACATCTGTATCTGCCTGTGTGGTCATCAATACACTCACAATCATACTGACAGCCATCACGCCATTTCTGATCTTGTCCGTACACAATACCATGGTACATACAGCCAACTAAGATGAAACAACAAAAATGGATGATCAATATGGAGTTCAAACACAGCTTTTCCCATCTAAAAGGGTTGCTGCTTAGTGGCCGTTTCGAAATTCCATGACTTATTCCTGACAAAATTTTTCTTATTTTTCTTATCCTTTTCCAGAGGTGGATTATACTGTTTACTTTTAAAGTGCTATACCTTGAAACTGGGGGAGAGAGCATAAAGTGCTCTATTTGAAATGTCCTAATTTTCCCTGACTTTACATGTCCTTTCTAAATTTCCCTGACTAATCACAAAATTTCCTGACTTTTCCCTATGGAATCTCTGTATATGTGTCTGATCTTGTGAATGGGCAAAGGAAATGTAGAAGTCTACATTAGACAATTACCGTAATCGACCTTATTAGCGCCCTGTGCGCTTAACTTTTTCAAAATGGCGGCAAATACTTGTAGTAAACTTTCTTTCATATAAGCGCACATTTCAATAGGTTATATATTGAAGGGAACGAATTTAAAGGTAAAGCATCAGAGAAAAGCTGCTTATAAGCAGCTTTTCTCTGATGCTTAACCTTTAAATTCGTATGGATATACATGTAGAAGGATAGAGAAGATTTAGAAGTAAAAACTTAAACATGCTATTGCATTTTCAGCTCTTGTAAACGAGAAAGCAAAGGGATAAACCAGTAAAAATATGTGCATTAATAGTCCTATGCCTCACAAATTTCCACGGCGTGCGCTTATAGAGGCATGTGCGCTAATTAGGTAGAATACGGTATATATGGAAAGCAACATATTGCAGAATGATGTTACATGAGAAGCATAAAAGCAACAATTGGAACTTTTAAGTCCTGTTATTTTTTTTCTTTTGGCTTTTTTGTTTACTATCTTAATCTCACAAAATTTCTTATTTTGAAATTATACCACACTTGCCACAGAACAAAAACTTGCTCATTAAATATTTCAAGGTCTACACTGATGTGTCATATAAAGAAATTATACTACAGTTCCTCTGCCTGTATGGGAGATAATCCCACTTGCTAATGTTCATGGATTACCTCCTCGTAGTGACTTACAAATTGTGGTGTAACTATTATGTTAAAGTGCACTGAAAAGTTGAAAGTGGAACACTTGTGACTGTAGAGTTGACAGAAAAATAAAATTAAGCAATGCATTTCATTTTACAAGTCAATAAATTTAGTGAATATTAGCAAAAGTATTTGCAAATATGACTACTCGTATCCGAGTAGATCTCGTCAGCTAGTAGTTCTCGTCATTCTGCTTAAAACGAGTTTTTCGCGCATTTTTTCTTCGCTTCAACTGCCTTAATCCTAAGTTTATGATACAATTGGTCAAACTAGTGCAAAAACTCATCAAGATATCGAGCTGTGTATATATAAATGCCGTTTTTTCTCTTTTGGATTCGCAACGTCGCGTGATTACGTCAGGGGCATTCACGTGAGCACGTTCAAGCCACGTGCTGACCTCTCTTAATTGGGTCAGGTTTTCCAATATTGTGTCTACTTTGCAAACAAATTCCGAATGTAAGTCAACTTTGCAGGAAAAACACAAAAATATTAAAATAGCAAATCTGACCCAAGCATCATTTATCGTTTTCAGCAGCCTCGTGAACAAGACAAATTCTTCGTCTCAGTTTTGTGTTTGTTTTCGTCTGCTGTGACCTCATTAAAAAAATTGAGCGCATTTGGCATACGAACGGACTTTGTTACATGAATAAGATGTCAAAAATCATCATATAGGAACAACAGCAAAATGGGTTTTATATTTAATTTAAAATCGAGCTCAAAAGCAACATGACGAGAACTGCTTCTGGACGTGACGTTGTCTGTGCGTGATAGCATATCAAATAATGATCGCTCCCTGAGGTTCGTTTCTATAAATAAATTCATGACGTGTGTGTCGAAACCAGAGTTATTAGGTACGCAATACATAACTACCGCAAACTGAAAGAAAACCTGCTTGTTTGGGAGAAAACAGGAAATTGTTAGTAAAAAATGACGAGAACTACTCGGATACGAGTATTACATTTAAAAAAAAATATCACATTTTGTCATTACATGTACCAGAATTCCAATTCAGTGTAAAAAACTGTCTGCCTATACAATTCAGGGGCGGATCCAGGAATTTTTGATAGGGGGTTCAAATAGCTGAGCGGAGTTCTTTTTGTGCAGTTTAACCAATTTTTCCTGAAATTCTCCATGAGAATGAAATAATTTAGGTTGAAGAGGGGGTTTGTTTGAACCCCTCGAACCCCCTCTAGATCCGCCACTGCAATTACAAATGGTAAAGTACCGTACTGTAAAAATTCTATGTATTGGGACAGATTGGTCTGAGCGAAGACTGCAGACCCAGGGTCTACACTGTTTGCCATTCCATCTACATTTTTTGACATACTTTATGCACTGAAAAACCAAACTCTTTTTTCCGATTTTTTGATAAGTTTTGTACAGTTAAGGTAAGTATTTTAGGTGTCCCAATACTTAGAATTACTATGGCAAATGGAGCTTGATGTTAGGAGATTATATGGTGATGATAATTATAAGATAGTTTTTCAATACAAGTATAAGTTGCCAACCCTCATTAGAACCATCTCAATGAGATGGTTCTAATGAGGGTTTACAACTTAATATGTGATGATGGATGGATATAAATTACATCATTTTAAACAGTACTTCAGTTACACTAGGACGATGCAAGGGTGATAATGACATGCTGTGTGCAACAGATCCTCATTTACCACTGACAAAGTATATGCAGCTACAAGGGTAACATGTTTTGATGAGGAATTACATGTAATAAAATTAATGCCAAAATGATCACCAATTATTCTCCTTACATCCAGGGTTCGCGGTTATAAAACTTGAGAATAATCTCAAACTCAAAATAAAGCACACTGATTGGCTGCTTCCAAGCATGTGCTCAGAAGCAGCCAATCAGTGTGTTTTATTTTGAGTTTGAGAATGTTCTCAAGTTTTATAACCTCAGGGCCTGTTCTGATAAATACACTAAATAACTTACAAACACTTTTATTTGGACTGATGGCGTTTCCTTCAATCTGTCCTGGAATAGCAGTTGGAATTGGATATGGAGTCACTTGTGGTGCCGGTGTGGCTGGTGTGGGAACTGGGAACATTCCTGGAGCATATGTAAGACCAGGTCCTGGAGTTGGAATCTTATCTGGTGCATATGTTTGTCCTGGAGCAGGAGTTGGTACCATTCCTGGAACCCATGTTGGGTACATGCCTGGTGCATAAGTCAATCCTGGGTATGGTGTTGGTATCTTATCTGGGGCATAGGTCATTCCTGGTGCTGGAGTTGGAACCATTCCTGGGACCCAAGTAGGATACATTCCTGGTGCATAGGTTCTGCCTGGACCTGGAGTTGGAATCTTATTTGGAGCATAGGTCATTCCTGGAGCTGGTGTTGGTACCATTCCTGGAACCCATGTTGGATACATGCCTGGGGCATAAGTTCTTCCTGGTCCTGGAGTGGGGATCTTGTTAGGAGCATAAGTCATACCTGGTGCAGGAGTAGGTACCATTCCTGGAACCCAAGTTGGATACATTCCTGGGGCATATGTTCTTCCTGGCCCTGGAGTTGGGACCTTGCCTGGTGCATAGGTCATTCCTGGTGCAGGCGTCGGAACCATACCTGGAACCCATGTCGGGTACAAACCTGGTGCATAGGTTCTAAATGGTGCAGGTGTTGGAACCTTATTTGGAGCATATGTCACACCTGGGGCTGGAGTTGGTATCATTCCAGGTACCCATGTTGGATAATGGAATGGTGCATAAGTAGATCCAGGGGCTGGTGTAGGTATAAGCCATGGTGGTACAGTGATTCCTGGTCGAACAGTTGGTACCATACCAGGCACCCAAGTAGGGAATTGTCCAGGTGCATATGTTTGTCCTGGTGCTGGTGTTGGAATAAGATTTGGAGCATATGTTTTTCCTGGTGCTGGAGTTGGTATCATTCCAGGTCTATATGGAGGATATGTGAGTCCTGGACCTGGTGTTGGGTATACTGTAGTGCTTGGTGTTGGGAATTTTCCTGGAGCATAGGTTTGTCCTGGAGCTGGAGTTGGTTCAAGCCATGGTGGATATGTGTAGCCTGGAGCTGGTGTTGGTTTCATGCCTGGAACCCATGTTGGATACATGCCTGGAGCATATGTACTGCCTGGAGCAGGAGTTGGTATCTTGTTTGGAGCATATGTAACACCTGGAGCAGGTGTTGGCACCATGCCTGGTATCCATGTAGGGTACATTCCTGGGGCATAGGTTCTCCATGGTCCAGGAGTAGGGATCTTGTCTGGAGCATATGTCATTCCTGGTGCTGGTGTAGGTACCATGCCTGGTACCCAAGTTGGGTACATTCCTGGTGCATATGTCCTTCCTGGTCCAGGTGTGGGTATCTTATCAGGGGCATATGTTACACCAGGAGCAGGAGTTGGAACCATTCCTGGAACCCAAGTAGGATACATTCCTGGTGCATATGTTCTTCCTGGTCCTGGGGTTGGAACTTTATTTGGAGCATATGTCTGCCCTGGAGCAGGGGTTGGTACCATTCCAGGAACCCATGTAGGATACATTCCAGGAGCATATGTTCTACCTGGTCCTGGTGTTGGAATTTTATCTGGAGCAAATGTTGCTCCTGGAGCAGGTGTAGGAACCATTCCTGGTACCCATGTTGGATACATTCCTGGAGCATAAGTTCTGCCAGGTCCTGGTGTTGGAACTTTGTCTGGTGCATAAGTCTGACCTGGAGCAGGAGTGGGTACCATAAGGCCTGGAATAAAAGTAGGATACATGCCTGGAGCATAGGTACTTCCTGGTGCTGGGGTAGGTAACTTATTTGGAGCAAATGTCTGTCCTGGAGCTGGGGTTGGTACCATACCAGGTACCCATGTAGGATACATGCCAGGTGCATATGTCCTATGTGGCCCTGGAGTTGGAATCTTATTTGGTGCATAGGTCATTCCTGGGGCTGGAGTTGGTACCATTCCTGGAACCCATGTTGGATACATGCCTGGAGCATATGTCCTTCCCGGTCCTGGAGTTGGAATCTTGTTAGGAGCATAAGTTACACCTGGTGCAGGTGTGGGTACCATTCCTGGAACCCATGTTGGATACATGCCTGGGGCATAGGTTCTTCCTGGTCCTGGAGTTGGAATCTTGCCTGGTGCATAGGTCATTCCTGGTGCTGGGGTTGGAATCATTCCTGGTGCCCATGTTGGGTACAAGCCTGGAGCATAGGTCTTTCCTGGTGCTGGTGTAGGTACCTTATCTGGAGCAAATGTAACACCTGGGGCTGGAGTTGGTATCATTCCAGGTACCCAAGTTGGATAATGGAATGGTGCATAGGTAGATCCAGGGGCTGGTGTTGGTATAAGCCATGGTGGTACAGTGATTCCTGGTCGAACAGTTGGAACCATGCCAGGTACCCATGTTGGGAATTTACCAGGTGCATATGTGCTGCCTGGAGCTGGTGTTGGAATAAGATTTGGAGCATATGTTTTTCCTGGTGCTGGGGTAGGTATCATTCCTGGCTTGTATGGAGGATATGTGAGTCCTGGACCTGGTGTTGGGTACACTGTAGTGCTTGGTGTTGGGAACTTTCCTGGAGCATAGGTTTGTCCTGGAGCTGGAGTTGGTTCAAGCCATGGTGGATATGTGTAGCCTGGAGCAGGTGTTGGTTTCATGCCTGGAACCCATGTTGGATACATGCCTGGAGCATATGTACTGCCTGGAGCAGGGGTTGGTATCTTGTTTGGAGCATATGTAACACCTGGAGCAGGTGTTGGCACCATGCCTGGAACCCATGTTGGATACATTCCTGGGGCATATGTTCTTCCTGGTCCTGGAGTTGGGACCTTGTTTGGAGCATATGTCATTCCTGGTGCTGGAGTAGGTACCATGCCTGGCACCCAGGTTGGGTACATTCCTGGTGCATAAGTCAATCCTGGTCCAGGTGTTGGAATCTTATTTGGTGCATAAGTCACATTAGGAGCAGGAGTTGGAACCATTCCCGGAACCCAAGTAGGATACATTCCTGGTTTGTATGTACTGCCTGGTGCAGGAGTTGGAATCTTACCTGGAGCATAGGTCATACCAGGAGCAGGTGTTGGCACCATTCCTGGAACCCAGGTTGGGTACATTCCTGGAGCATATGTTCTATGGGGTCCTGGAGTAGGAATCTTGTCAGGAGCATATGTACTTCCTGGGGCAGGAGTTGGAATCATGCCAGGCACCCATGTTGGATACATTCCTGGTGCATATGTTCGGCCTGGACCTGGGGTTGGAATCTTATTTGGAGCATAGGTCATGCCTGGAGCTGGAGTTGGTACCATTCCTGGAACCCATGTTGGGAACATTCCTGGGGCATAGGTTCGACCTGGTCCTGGAGTTGGAATCTTGTCAGGGGCATAAGTGACACCAGGAGCAGGTGTAGGTACTTGTCCTGGAATCCAAGTTGGGAATAAACCTGGAGCATATGTTCTTCCTGGTCCTGGAGTTGGAATCTTGCCTGGTGCATAGGTCATTCCTGGTGCTGGGGTTGGAACCATACCTGGAACCCAGGTGGGGTACAAACCTGGAGCATATGTCCTATATGGTGCTGGTGTTGGAATCCTTTCTGGAGAAAATGTCACACCTGGGGCTGGAGTTGGTATCATTCCCGGTACCCATGTAGGATAATGGAATGGTGCATAGGTAGATCCAGGGGCTGGTGTTGGTATAAGCCATGGTGGTACAGTGATTCCTGGTCGAACTGTTGGAACCATGCCAGGCACCCAAGTTGGGAATTGTCCAGGTGCATATGTGCTGCCTGGCGCTGGTGTTGGAATAAGATTTGGAGCATATGTTTTTCCTGGTGCTGGAGTTGGTATCATTCCAGGTCTATATGGAGGATATGTGAGTCCTGGACCTGGTGTTGGGTATACTGTAGTGCTTGGTGTTGGGAATTTTCCTGGAGCATAGGTTTGTCCTGGGGCTGGAGTTGGTACAAGCCATGGTGGATATGTGTAGCCTGGAGCAGGTGTTGGTTTCATGCCTGGAACCCATGTTGGATACATGCCTGGAGCATAGGTTCCACCTGAGGGAGGAGTTGGTATCTTGTTTGGAGCATATGTAACACCTGGAGCAGGTGTGGGAACCATACCAGGAACCCATGTTGGATACATTCCTGGAGCATATGTTCTTCCTGGTCCTGGAGTTGGAATCTTGTTTGGAGCATAGGTAAATCCTGGTGCTGGAGTTGGCACCATGCCAGGTACCCATGTTGGATACATTCCTGGTGCATATGTGCTTCCTGGTGCTGGGGTTGGTACCTTGTTCGGAGCATAAGTGAAACCAGGTGCAGGAGTTGGAACCATTCCTGGAACCCATGTTGGGTACATTCCTGGTGCATATGTTCTTCCTGGTCCTGGAGTTGGGACTTTATTTGGTGCATAGGTCATACCTGGAGCAGGGGTTGGCACCATTCCTGGTACCCAAGTTGGATACATTCCTGGTGCATATGTTCTTCCAGGTGCTGGAGTAGGTATCTTGTTGGGAGCAAAAGTCATTCCTGGAGCAGGAGTAGGTACCATGCCTGGAACCCAAGTTGGATACATTCCTGGTGCATATGTTAGTCCAGGTGCTGGAGTTGGTATCTTGCCTGGTCCAAAGGTTACACCTGGTGCTGGAGTTGGAACCATGCCAGGTCTCCATGGTTGAGGAGTTGGAGTAACAGCATCACAGTATGGTACCTTGCAGCATGAATCTCTGGGATCAGTGACCAGTGAACAGTATTCTGGAGGATTGAATTTTGCACATCTGAAAAACAGACATTACTGAATAATGAACATCCTGACCAGAAATATGAGTTGTCACAAGACAAAATCAACAAAGTGGCAAGCACGCCCAGAGAAGACTCAGATCAGCATGGGCATCAGCCCAGTCTCACCAGAGTCTATGTTGTATGCTTAAAGGGTAGCAAAGGGTCTAAGCTACCTCCATGCAGACAGCGAAGACTTTGATCAGACAGGATGGATTCCTGGGCTGATCCGAGTCTTTGCTGGACATATGCCATTTTGTTGGTTTTATTGTGTCGCAGCTCATAATATTCTATCATTCAAGGGAACCAACTTATGTTATAATATGATAGTCAGCCATGAATCACATGACTTACTTTGATTACCTTGTACCTATATTTGAACAGAAGGATGAAGAAAACTGTTCATTTTTTCCTTAATACTCAATGAATTTTCATGTGGTAAAGTGCAGACACCTTGTCTTCATTTTCTAAAAATGACTAAGCATTTTTATGCTATGTGCTTTAGTTTTGAATACTGCCTTGAGCAGAGACTTTCAGACTTTGCTGGAGGTTGTGTGACAAAAAATTACAGCTTGCGAAATGGCTCTTATATTAACTCTTTAAGGACCAGTGACAAAAATAGCATAATTTGCAAACCGCATAGATCCTGATGAGGCGGCTCATTATGAGCCGCCTCAGGTGGATCTACACTGTTTGCCCTCTAGTTTTTGAATTCTAAATATGAAATGTCTTGGACAAGGCATTTTTTTTTTAATTTTTGCAGACATAAATTTTGTTGTCTGCTTTTTGGTGTTTAAAGAGTTAATTGCATGCAACAACAGTGACAAGGTATCTGCATTTTGTTCCATGAGCACTCATCAATTATAAAAGAAATAATGACCAATTTTCTTACCCATTCAGTCCAAATATAGGTTCAAAATACCATGTAATTTCCCACCATGAACATGTACATTAGTTAATTAAGCTTCAAAGAAAGGATTGTATCACAAAGAGGAAGGTGACAGGATTTCTATAAGCTAATGTCATCCAGATATACGGGGAATGACATCGGTGCATTTAATGAAAAGCCCTATGGTCAACCATTAGAACGTAACGTAGTTTATACTTCAATAACTACATCGGTTCCCGCGTCATTACATGACATTAAGTGACGTCAAAATTAACCATGGTTCTCCAGTCTGATTGGAGGTAGGCGACATTATGACATCATTGCTACATCGTTGACGCTGTTCCGCTTTTAGTAGAAAAACTGCGTTTTAACTGTTTTTCTGCTTCAACTGTAGCCCCAAACACAAATTTGTGGTCAAATAATAAATAGAAAAGAATGTAAATATAAGCAGGGAACTTAATTTTTCTGGTGTTTATCGAAGTATGAACTACATTGGGTTGCTAGCGAAGTTTACATGAACCCCTTTGGGGTTCACTTACTTTGCATGCGACCAAATGTAGTTTATACTTCCATAAACACCAGAAAAATGAAATTCATTCCTTAAATGGTCTGTTCAGGCACTGTCTTGATAATGCAACACATTATCAAAACACACGGTTTTACGGACAAATATGAAAAATTATCCTGAATTTGTTGTTGTTTTGTTGCTTTACATGCACAGCAAACAGCTATGGTCATGTTGAGACGATCAGTTAACCTAACCACACTATTCCTGGGCAGGCTGAGACCTCCCCTAAGCAGTTAACCAGTACTAAGTGCACATACTTTTGCCAGTAACTGATAACTGCCCTTCTTGAATCAGTGGAAGGAGAAATGAAAGTATGTGGCTGGACAGGGACCTCTGGCTCTTGAGTCAGATGCGCTACCCACTGCGCTACACCGCCCAGCCCTAAATTTGTCTGCAAACCTACCTAGTAAGGACTTACTGCCTCATGCATTTGTACGTACCTATCGCTACATCTGTAGAATCCTGTGGTTTCATCTTCACAGACACATTTAAGATCACAACCATCGTTCCACTGCTCGCCTTGTTTAAACATCACGTTATTGTAATTGCAGCCAGCTGTAAAGCAAAATATTTGATTGGTGTTGCGTAAAGAGAGACCTTAAGGGGAATGGGTACACCACCATCTTCATGTGCCATTTTTGCAAAGGGAGACAATTGTTGTGACTTCCTGTTTGCTTACCTGGAGGATGAAGCCCTTCCAAAATGGGGTCAACTATTAAAGGGAAGAATTTGCTCCAAGGAGCAAATTCTTTCCTTTAAGAGTAGACTCCAACTAAATAGAGAAACAAAAACAAAAATAGCAGAGTTGCTTCCCTTGAAAGTGTACCCAAACACCTTAAGCCATGTCTAAACAAAACCTACTCATGTCAGCCTGTGCATGTGTGCAAATTGAGCAAACTCTTCTCATTTTTTTTTCATTACTTCCCTTAAATCACCAATTAAACATGTTTAGATTAGCTTGGAAGAAATTTTTATGAGAGTCTCATTAAATTTGATCAAATCTAATTTTAATTTGATCAAATCTAATTTTAACTAATCAAATCTCATAGATTACAGTCTAGAGGTTATGGCATGTATTGAGTATGGGGCAAGAGTCTACGACCTTTTGGATATTAATCCAGATCAATAAGCTCTATGCAAAATGGCCAGACTACTAACGTGCAAAACTGGAGATTAGGAGATTATCAGATGTAATCAAAGGACAATTTTTTTTATCTTCCATAAAATCGTAAGTTGCGACCCCTCATCAGAACCATCTTTGCAAGACTGTTCTAATGAGGGGTCACAACATATGTTTTGATGGAGACTTAACAAAAATAATCACAGAACTATAATCAATTAATCTTTTATTTTCAGCTCTGGCCAATGTGAAGTACCACATCCCGATTTATACAGTTAATATTGTACAGTTTATGGTAAAAATTTCCCCTAGCCTAGTGACTGCAAGGGCAGTGGGTGTTAGAGACTTACTGTATTTTGGGTGCAGCAAATGAAAGTGGGAGCCCATACCTCTCTTTTCACTGATTTATCCTTCCCCGACTTAAACAAGACCTTTCCATATATAGGATAGTTCACCTGACAGAGCTTTGCTCATCATTTAAAAAATCCTTGGCCAAACAATCCGGATGTGTATGCTGATGGGGAAGCCTATGTGACCACTATAGGTCTTCTGTACTTTCATACAGGTGAGCTAAAATGTACCCATTTACTGCTGGTTTAACCAGTTTCTGCCTTTCCAATGGGCATTTAAACCACAACCTTCTGCACAGCAGTCGAGCGCCATGATCCACTCTACCATGTGCATCTCTTATATTGTATTCATAATATAAAATGGACTTACTTTTAGACTTGGGTGTAGGAGCAGGTGTGGAGACTCCGAAGGGAGCAGGAGTAGGGATCTTTGATACATCACAGAAAGCCTTCTTACAACAGGGGTTATTGTAGTCACTGATTAGACGGCAGCCAGCAGGCAAGTTATCATACTTAGGGCACCTGCAAAGTCAAGTTAATATCTAGACTCAGTTGTTCAAAGCATCGTAAGCTTAATAAAGTAGTAAGTCAAAGAATTCGTAAAGTCTTTTTAAGTTTTATTGCATAT
This sequence comes from Ctena decussata, assembly GCA_963989385.1. Lineage (NCBI taxonomy): Eukaryota > Metazoa > Mollusca > Bivalvia > Lucinida > Lucinidae > Ctena > Ctena decussata. The sequence continues at coordinate 34,890,556 of OZ022503.1, forward strand.
TAACTCAAGTGTGCTAATATTCTTTAGTGGGCAAGACATGAGGACCTTCAGTGCTGCAAAGGCTCCTCATATATTCTCAGCAAAAATATGAGCCGCGACACGAGAAAACCAACTAAGTGGTAGTGTGCCCAACAAAGACTCTGATCAGCCTGGGTATCTACCCAGTCTGATCAGAGTCTTTGCTATCTGCATGGAGGTAGCCTAGACCCTTAGCTACCTTTTAAGTGCTTAGCAAACAGTCTGATCAGATTGGGCAGATGCCCAGGCTGATCTAATTCTGTGCTGGGTGCACAACCCCAATTTGTTGGTTAGTTGCTGGTTGTGCTGTGGCTCAATTATCTTTATCTTTGCATACACTGAATCTGAAAATGTATCTTCTGATTAACATATGACAGTTTTTAGTTTTGAGTGACCAGGCCCTGAAATCCTGATAAAAGTGGGGTTTAATTGGATTCTGATATGGCTTACATTCTGTTGTGGGCCCAGAAGATAATGGCCTGGTAATGGGTTAGTATTGTGGTTCTAATGAGGGCAAGGACATAGACTTATGAAATATAAAGTGTTTAGTACAGTCCTTAGCACATGTTCACAAATTTATATGACATTATACAATTACTGACATTTGTTGAGGGGGACATGAAGTGTTACTGAACAGTAGACTTCATATTGACCGATATGAAGAGGAGGTCAATATGAATTTACTGTTCAATAACACTTCATGTTCACTGAAACAAAAGTCAACAAATGTTTAATTATATAATAATTATAAGTTCAATTGAAGGGGCTGCCATTATAGTTCACCTGACGTCAAATTTCAGATGACGTCACTTTACCAACAATTGCTATTAAGATGTTACGTCACTAACCATGTGACTTTAAGATATTATGTCACAATCTATGCGACATGAAGTAACGTCTACCCACATGTTTAGCCCCTGAATCAATGAAATGAGTTTTATTTATAGATTATATAACAATATAAAACAAGGAAGACGTCTTACATTTCTGTACACTGATAGTGTCCTGAGAGAGCATCTAGACATTCACAGTTGTAGAGACAACCATCTTTCCATTTCTGACCTTGTTGGTACTGATTTCCCTTGTAAACACATACTGGAAATAAACACAAAAGACTTTTAACCCTTAAAGCACCAAAAAATTAAAATTGTTGAATTGGCAAACAATGTAGATCCAGATGAGGTGCCTCATCATGAGCCACCTCATCTGAATCTACACTGTTTGCCCTCTAGAGTTCGAATTCTCAATCTTATATATCTTGGATGAAACGTTTTTTGAAATTCTGCAGACGTAAATTTTGTCGTCTGCTTTTTGGCGCATTAAGGGTTAAATTATGCATGAAATTTACTTTTCAAGTAATGCAAGAGGTAAACTTGTTTACCATACTTGTTTCTCTAAAGTGATGGTGCTGGGAAACTTTCAGTGCCAGGGCGTCCTACGAATTTGAATATTGAATAGACAAGGGCCTATTGTGCTTGCGGTAGGTGCAGGTGGGGATGGGGGAAGGGGGGTCCTCCTCCAGGAGCAAATTCTTTCCTTAAAGACCAGGCCCCTTTTGGAAAGCAAACAGGAAGTCATGACAGTTGTTTTCCTTTGTAAGAATAGTGGAAAAACATTGAAGTGTAACCAAACACCTTAAGTCAAAAGATAAATAACAGAAATGTTTTCAATTTCTTACTTTTGAACAGCTAATATCAGTACCTTTCATAAAGCACCTCCAGACATATGTGACGAGCTGTGGCTGTTCACATACATAATTAATGGGAAGACACAATTTTGCTATTTTTGTGTCTTTGCAAGTTCTAGTATATACTGTTAGACTGGACACTTCACAAAGTTTATATATGAAAATTCAAAAGAGCTTTCTCACAAAATATGTTTTGGGAGATACACAAAAAAAAAATGTCTTCTCTAAATTATTCCCAAAATCTGTATCTGAGCCATAACACAACAAAACTAATAAAGTGGTATGTGCGCCCAGCGAAGACACAGATCAGCCTGTGCATCCACTCAGTCTGATCAGAGTCTTTGCTGTCGGCATGGAGGTAGCTTAGACCATTAACTACCCTTTAACGGCATAGCAAAGACACTGATCAGACTGGGCAGATGCCCAGGCTGATCTGAGGCTTTGCTGGGCACACATGCCACTTTGTTGGCTTTTGTCATGTCCCAGATCATCTCAAGCTATATCTTAAAGTAATAGAATTTACCTTGTGGTCCTATTGATGGTGCTATAGTTGGCTGGTACCCTGGTGAAGGCTTCAATGTTGGCCCAGGGGTGGGTGTAGCCACTCCTCCATCTATGACTCCTGGGGGTGGGGTAGGTACTGGTACAAATCCTGTTGTCTGGTTGGTGTGTGGGATAAAGGTACATTTTGGTTCCTTGCAGCAGAGTGGGTCCTTGGAGCTTGGTTCCAGTTTGCATTCAGCTGGGAGTGGTGAGCTGTAGCTTGGACATCTGGAAAAAAGTATTAGGTGTGGTAATAAAGCCCTATTCTGTATATTATCTTATTTTTACACGCTCTTTACTTTGAAAATGCCATATATCAGAAAAATATAAGTGTTCCAGAAATATAAAACTTGCATATTCAAGAGCCATGTGTGTATCTCCATGCTTTTCCGCAACTTTCACAAAGGGAAACAAATTTTGCTTCCCTGGATTATGAAATCATGCTTAATTTGTGTCTTCTCTTAAAAAAATAATTTGCTCTTAGAGCACTTCTTTTAACTTTTAAGAGTTGACCCTATTTACCTACTTAGAAGAAAGAAAGAGGGAAGGGGGGGGGGAGGGGGGGGGGGGGGGGGGCAATAATTGATATCCATGAAAGTGTTCCCATTCACCTTCAAACAATAATGAGCAGCGACACGAGAAAACCAACAATGTGGTTGTGCGCCCTGCCCAGACTCAGATCAGCCTGGACATCCACTCAGTCTGGTCAGACTCTTTGCTAAGTGCTTAAAGGGTAGCTAAGGGACTGAGCTACCTCCAAGCGAACAGCGAAGACTCTGATCAGACTGGGCGGATGCCCAGGCTGATCCGAGTCTGCACTGGGTGCAAAACCATATTGTTGGGTTCCTTGTGTCGTGGCTCAATTTATAAAACTGGGACACCTACAGACTTGAACACCAAAGTATCTTTGTCATACCAGGTAACTTACTTACATTCTTACCAGCTGTCTGATTTGGGTGTTTGATGTCCCAATATTAACAGTAAATGTGAGTCAAAAACACAAAATATTACCTGTTGTTACATCTGTACAAGCCCGTTCCTGAGTTTTCACAATCGCAGACATAGTCACAGCCATCGTACCATGTCTGGCCCTGGGTATACTGTACACCCTTGTACACACAAACATCTGTAGAGAAATAAGCAAATATATCATTATACAATGGTGTTTGAAAAAGCTGTAATTCTGATGTTAATTTCGGGAATATAATGTTACTGTAAAACACTTATATTTAGTGGTAACTAGATAAATGGGTACATTTTTAGTGGAAAGAACACACTATTTTGATTGTACCTCCCTTTTCAGTGGGGTTAAACCCTTCAAAAAAATCATTTGCTTCCTTAGGAGCATTTTTTTTTCCTTTATGAACAGACCCTTTTGTATGGACTTTGTTATCAAGGGAAGCAAGCAGGAAGTCACAAAAGTTGTCTCTTTTTCTAAAAGTGGCAGAAAAACTCTAGATGTACCCATACACCTAAAATGCTGTTTAATGGTGACATTACAACTCTTGGCCCAGTTGTTTAAAGCATCGTTAGCCTAACAAGCTCGTTAAGAGGTCAACTTGTTAAGTGTTTTACATCTTCATTACCAAATATACTGATATTCTTTGCTGAAAAAATGTGAGAAGCTTTTGCAGTGCAAAAGCTTCTCACATTTTTTCAACAAAAAATATAGGCGTATTTGAGGTATTAACGTTTAAAATTTTAACAAAACGTTATCTAACGATATTGTTAGTTTTGAACAACCAGGCCTTGAGGTATAAATGTTTTGCAAGGCATAAGCTGTTGCAACATTCAATAGACTTAATGATTTGATGCAGAGAGGATAACTGAGCCGCAACATGACAAAACCAACAAAGAGGCACATATGCACCCAGCAAAGACTCAGATCAGCCTAGGCATCCACCCAGTCTGATCAGTCCTCACTGTCCACACTGAGCAGATTAGCTACCCTTTAAGCGCACAGCAAAGCGTCTGATTAAACTGGGCGGATGCCCAGACTGATCTAAGTCTACGCTGGACACACATGACACTTTGTTGGTTTTGTCGTGTTGTGGCTCATAATATACCTAACAGAACAAGGCCTGATAATCCATTATCTAGCTGCACGTGACAAGGTGTGACAAGTTAACTGGGTAAGTTAAAATCTATTTTGCTTGCTTAAAAATTTGTAAAGGTATAAAGAGGAAACAATGAGTTTTTCGTTTGAAAAAATTCTGAGGGCATCTCATTCACTGGGCAAGTAGATGAAATTTCAATTTGACAAGCAATGCAGAACTTCTCTGCAGAAAATACAGAAAAAGTCTGTTCAATGACTCACTGTGGGGTTGTGGTGCTGGTGTTGGTGACTGGTAACCTGTTGGTGCTGGGGTTGGCGCAATATATGGTGTTGAAGAACATTCTGGTACCTGGCAACAAGGTTTGGTGGGGTCCTTGGCCAAACGGCAGTTTGATGGGAGGTTGACATATTTGGTACATCTGGATGAAAATGGAAATACATGAATATATATATCCTGATAAATTTTGTAGAGTTCTACTAGACTAGTACCGTGATAATGTCAGGAGTATAATCAGCGACAATTTACCTGTAAGGAAAAATTATTTTGATTCTAATTATATTGAATGAAAATGCAAGGATACTGCGATGTTTTTCAAAAGACTATTTTGAGGAAGACGTCGACAGAATAAATGTTTACATCCTACGTCATCAAGGCCTGTAATGGTAACACTGCGACCTGAGCAGCATGATTTATCATAAATTTTCATATGACATTGTTTCTGTATGCTCAATGGGAAAACATTAACGTCATGTTAGAATCCCCAATAACACCTGTTAGAGGTATGAAACTCTGTTACACCAACAGATTTTGTTAGAGGTAGGAGGCCTGGTACCTTTATACATTTTGTTAAAGATATGCCACTCTGGTACCTTGATAAACACTGTAAGAAGTATACAGCTATAGCACCCTGATACATTTTTTCAGAGGTGATTAGCTTTGGTACCCTGAAAAGAATTGTTAGTGATGTACAATTCTGGTATTCCTACAAACTATCTAAGAAGTATTTCAGCTCTGGTACCCGGAAAAACTTTTTCATAGACATGGAGCTTTGGAATCCAAATAACATCTGTTATAAGAATGAAACTAGTATCCTGGCCTGGAGGTTATAAAACTTGAGTACATTCTCAAACTCAGAATAAAGCACACTGATTGGCTGCTTCTGAGCACATGCTCGGAAGCAGCAAATCAGTGTCCTTTATTTTGAGTTTGAGTTATTATACTCAAGTTTTATAACCTCGGACCCAGATCATCTGTGATAGAGGCAGAGCTCCAGATAAGGTTGGGTTTTGAGAACAATACTGAGGTATTTTACTTATTCTTGCATCCCAGATAAGGATATCCGTGTTTTTTGCTAGGGATAGAAATTCTTATCTTACCCTGGTTATCTGACCCGAGGGTACGATAAAAAAAGAAAGTTTTCGCATGACTTCGGTTTGCATTGGCTGTATTGGACAACTTTGTCGCTAGCTGACGTCATAACGTCAGAAATCACAACAGTTGTCAAAATGGCAGACGTTGCAATGCAGTGTCTAGAGGAATCTTTGATGTAATTAAAGCTTCAGCACTTAAAGATATGCAAGAAAAAGAATCTACCACGAGTGTGAGGTACGGATAGACAAATCTCGGCAAGCCTCATAATGCTAAACAGTGACCCTTGGGACAGATTTGTCTATCCGTACCTCACGCTCATGGTAGATTCTTATATTCCTCAATGAAAACATATATTGTGACCCCTCATAAGAACCATCGCAGAGAGACGATTCTAACGAGAGGGTCACAACATATGTATTTCTGTAGAAATGTAAGAAATTATCCCTAAATTATCATAGTTACTCCTCCTCTGGAGCTCTGAATACAAGTGACTGAAATTACAATAACTAAACTTACTTCTCTAGACATTTGTACTGTCCAATGTGGGCATCCACACATTCACAGGTGAACTCACAACCATCATCCCAGTGCTGGCCCTGACTGTACTGCTGGCCCTTGTATACACAATAAGCTGTAAACACAAAACAAAATGGAAGATTTTAGGGCACTGAATAAAGTATTTTGGTTGCTCTGATTAGCATCTTCCCTAAATCTACACTGTTTGCTATTGTCAGATACCCCATGGCAACATGGAATATGCTTAGGTTCAAAGATGCAGGGATCAATTTCAGACTTAGGGGTGAGAGGACTGAACTGTGAATTCCTGCAATAGAAACAAAAGAACTGTGTCCTTTCTGAATGGTCTGACCAGTGGGATTTTCAGGATAATGCAAGGAAATCGAGCCGCGACACAAGAAAACCAACAAAGTGGTAGTGTGTCCAGCGCAGACTCAGATCAGCCTGGGCATCTGCCCATTCTGATCAGTCTTTGCTTTCTGCATGGAGGTAGCTTAGACCCTTAGCTACCCTTTAAGAGCCTAGGGAAGAGTCTGATCAGACTGGGCAGATGCCCAGGCTGATCTGAGTCTGCGCTGGGCGTATAACCACATTGTTGGTTTTGTTGGTCGTGGCTCAATTTTCTTATTCCTCATTTGAAATGTATATTGTGACCTCACATTACAACCACCTTAATGAAGGCATTCCAACAAAAGATTTAAAGTTTAAAATATACGTTTTTATAAGATATGAAGGGAAATTATCTCATATTTACGGTCAAAACCCACTCTTAAGAGTTATAAAACAAAGCCCAGGAATGTGGACAGGAAGTCATAAAAGTTGTGTTCCTTTGAAATCATGAAGGAAAACATGGCGGTGCACTCAAGCATGAAGGAAAACATGGTGGTGCACTCAAACATGAAGGAAAACATGGTGATACACTCAAACAAGAAGGAAAACATGGCATTGCACTCAAACATGAAGGAAAACATGGCGTTGCTCTCAAACATGAAGGAAAACATGGCGGTGCACTCATACAGCTTAAGCTGTACTAACATTTAGGCTACTATTTTTACTCTGCTTCAAGACCGGGTGTTTCCCCTTCCAATATTACAAACAATATGTACATCAGTATTGTCAATTCAGATTGGGTTTTACCTTTCAAAGCAGTCACATAAAAGCTAGATCAGTATTAGTTTAAATAAACAATATGAGCCACAACACGAGAAAACCAACAATGTGGTTGTGCGCCCAGCGGAGACTTAGATCCGCCCAGTCTGATCAGACTCTTCACAAAGCGCTTAAAGGGTAGCTAAGGGTCTAAGCAACCTTCATGCCCACAGTGAGGACTCTGATCAGACTGGGCTGATGCCCAGGCTGATCTGAGTCTGACCTGGGCCCACAACCACTTTGTTGGTTTTCTCCTGTCGCGGCTCAATTTTGTTTCCATATACAGAACATATACAATAAACTTGAATTTGTTGGGATTAGGCAGCATAATAGAGTTTATAGATGCCTTCTCCCAAAAGACAGATCTAGATTTTCGTAACTGTTTTGGATATGAAACCCTGTCTTATAAATGAATAGATATGGTAATTATATTATCACTTACTGAGAGGAGCTGGAGTCGGCAGGCCCGATCCTGGTCTTGGGGTTGGAACATTAGCTGATCCTGTGATCTGTCCTGGAGCAACAGTTGGTATGCGGTATGGTGTGGGGGCTGGGGTTGAGACACCCGGGGATGGGGCATTTGTTGATGGTCCTGGAGTAGGGACACATGATGGTACCAGACAACAGGAGTCATCAGGGTCTGTCACCATGGTACAACCGGCCTTTGTCTGGTAAGAAGCACATCTGTTGGCAAGGAAAAAGAAAATATAACGCACGTAAAGGTTATGAGAGGACCTCTCTTGTATACTTGACAAAAGTCATCCAAGGTTATAGGCATTTGGTAAAAGTCAGAATACGCATGTATGTCTTACAAAAACTTTTTAAACAGTTTGGACATTTTATTGTATACCAACTGGCTTGAAACTTTTGCAATTGTTGATGCACAGATGATTCACCACAGGGCAATATTTTATCTAGCAATAATCATTATGTTACTCCAACAAGAGTGTACTTGATCATGACAAGAAACTTTCCCACTTACGCTTTCCTGTAAGGCTATTAAAGTGTATTGAATGGGAAAAAAATCCTTTATAGATATGTTGATTGCTTGGGTTTATCCTGTTAGCCAAGATCACTTTTAAGGCATTGAAGGGTTAAAACTTGTTACCTTTCATTACAAGTGTACAAGCCCTTGTCAGCATCATCACATCGACATTTGTACTGACAACCATCGTCCCATGTCTGTCCCTGAGAGTATTTTACACCCTTGTATACGCACACCTCTGAAATAGATATATGTCATGAATATAAACTGATGTTGTGGAGACAAAAGTCTGTGACTGTGTTAATGTATGGTAAGTATCCTTGTGCTTTACCCATTGCATTCTGGGTAATTTTTGTCGTCTGCTGAAATTGTCGTCTGCATCAAAAATCAAGAATATTTTCACAATATTGGTCTAACTAACTCTTGTAGAAATGATGTCTAAGCAGTAAACAGTTTTGATCTCAAATCAGGCCACACGTTTGTGTGGCCTGATCTGGATCCAAACTGTTTGCCCAGATACTCCTAAAAAAAAGGGTATCCGGAATGGAATGGGTAAAGTACTGGGACACCTAATGCCCTTTGTTTTCCTTTTGTTCCAAATAGAAAATTGATGGCTTTTAGATGTCTCAATATTTAAGCATATTAGGGTAAAACCTTGCACAGATGTTTGGTTTTACAGTTAAATTAAAGAAGATGACCAGAAATTCAAAGTGGTCTTTTGAAAGGCAAATTTCAGCCTTTAAGCTTCTCCCAGACAGTGAATATCTGACGTCAGAGAGTACCTCCAAAAACATGTGTTTATTTTTATCAGAAAGTTCCTTTCTTTTCTCCAACAACAATAAGTCAGAACACCAATAAAAGGCTGGGCACAGTTGTTCGAAGCTTGGACAGCTTAACAAAGCCATTAGTCAAGGATTCATTAAGTCTTCAAGAACTCACGAAATTATGGCAGTATTTTTGCTGTAAAATAAGAGCAAAATCTTCTCAAATTTTTTGGCAAAAATGGCAATGCTTTTATGTATAATATGTTTGAAAATTTAACGTCTTGTACACTGACAATATCGTTAGTTATGAACAACTGGGCCCTGATATAAATGTTGACAGCCCTACGAATGGACAAACTAAAGGGCTGCAAATCAAACATCACACTTCCTTGCTAAAGAAGGAGCCCTCAGGTTTTACCCATCTGGATTTGTTTACGGCAACTTACTTAATGTAGGAGCAAATGTTTGTCCTGGTATTGGGGTGGCTCCTGGTGCCAGCGGTGTAGGAGCCGGTGTAGATGGCAGCTGGGCACCAGTAACTTGTGCTGGGTTGGATGGGAAATTACAGCGAGGTTTCTTACAACATGGTTTGGCGAAGTCTGTTATCAAGGTACAGTAGGTAGGTAGGTTCACCCATCGTGGACAGCTGGTAAAAGAAATCATAAAGCAACTTTAAGAACAGCTATATACTTGTCACTTATCAAAATTAGATAACACAAATTTTTGTATATAATTTGAGACACTTTTTGTTACTGACTGCGATTTTTTTATTTCTGCTTTAAAGATGTAGGTCAAAAACAGTTAGCACGAAAATAACATTTAGCTAGCAACTACCCAAAGTATGCTATTTTTCAAGCCATTTCTTCCTATTTCTCCAAAGGCCCCATCATAACCATATCTATGAGGCAGTAACAACATAATTTTTATACAGTATGAATGGTAAATATTGTATAATTATCTTCCAAGCCCACTTTTATCTGTATTCTGTTTATTTTTTACGAAAAAATGAGAAAAGTATCAACTGTCTGGCTTACCTGTCACTACATCTGTACAGCCCTGTGTCAGCATCGGTACACTGGCAGTTAAGTTCACAGCCATCTTGCCATGTCTGGCCCTGGCTGTAGTGTACACCCTTGTACTCACAATATCCTGAAACCAAAATAAACTTTCTGAGCTGGAGCTAAGGGGATTATCCAATGATAGAAGATAATTTTATTTCTCTATAAAACATGTGTGCTGTGACCCCTCAATAGAAACGTCTCGGCAAGGGTAAAAAGTTTTGATGGAAAATTAAGTTAACTAGGTATACCTCTATGTTTTGACACCATTTTTTTCAATGGGGAACAACTTTTGTGACTTCCTCTTTGCTTTTTAGGTGGAAAAAGCCCTTCTAAAATCAGTTTGTTCTGTGTCTTTACTGTTTTATCTCTTACATCTTCGCTGCTTTATCTTTTATATTTGATCTCTTATAGGTTCATAAATTTTAACTTCTTCATTTGTTATTGCTGCTATTTCAGCTTTAAATTAATCTGCACTGCATTAGATTTTGAGAACCATTCTCTGAAAGTGACTCAATATTCAAGGTTGTTAAGATACCTACCTAGACCAATACCCTGTCCAACATAGGTTCCAGAGGGAGCTGGTGTTGGCAGCTGGTTCCCAGTGGTTGTATTGATGGTTCCAGTTCCATAACATTCTGGCATCTGACAACAGCTTGGATCTTTGGGATCGGGGGCAAACTCACAATTTGCTCCAATATTGGTGTATTGTGGGCACCTGTAAACATATACAGATGACTTCTGAACCATGGCATAAGTGAACTGAATGGCATGCACAGACTGGAAAGACTAAGACGCATATCTGTACATTCTGTTCACAGTCTTCCATGACTTTATAAGCAATAAAGGATCCTGAGGAATTTCATTAGCCTAATCTGACTTAAGGGATATACAGCCTGATCTGAGCCTTCTCTAATCATACAATCAGTAAACAAGAGCCCTTTTGTTGATGCCTGAAAATATTCATTTTTTTGGGGGGTGGGGGGGCGGGGAAATGTCATGACAGATATCAGGCTATGCCCATGTAGAGTCCAGTGAGGACATGAACAGTTTTTCCTGACAAAAAACAGGACCTTTTACATTGTACACTAGAACTTATCTGGAGCACATCTACACCTTATATTTGTAGTAGATTATAGACACTTAATTGCACTGTAAAAGATGCTTGATTTCACAAAAGCAATGGACCTTGTCACATCAAATTACAAAGATACAAGGGAGATGGTCTTTACAAGCTTGGAGCTTCCGACCAAATCCTGATTATTTAGTCTGTAAATTTGTATGTAAAACTTCGTGAAACAAATATTGTTTAAACCAAAGATACCATATATGCGGTAATTTTCGTGGGTTCAAATTTTCACAGTTTAAGGTAAAAAACATAAACATTAATTTTTGCTATTTTTATTTTTCGTGGTTATCAACATGCACAAAATGTAAAATTGCTTCTTTTTCACTTGAGCAAGCTCTTTCATCAACCTGCGGCAGGGTCGCAGGTTAATGAAAGAACTGGCTCAAGTTAAAAGTACCGAATTTACTGAAGCAAACAGAAACAAAATATATAGACACTGTGTCAACTGAAGATATTTTGTAAGAAATATAAAATGAATTCGCGATTGAAATATTCGCGGTTTCTAAGTTACCGCGAAATACTGCGAAAAATGGAACACCATGAAAATTATTGCATATACGGTACATTTGGTATCCCACCTGATGAGAAATATGACAAAGTGATTGTGGTAGGGCTAGAGGGAGGGTTCTGAAAGGGTTTTGAAAGATGGGGATAACCTGTTACCTGGTAAGGCATCTGTAGATGTTATTGATAGCATCTTCACAGGTACATTTGTAGCTGCAGCCATCATACCATGTCTGTCCTTGTTGATAATCTTGGCCATTGTATACACAGTGCGCTGAAAAGAAACAAATGGGTGACTTTTGTTATATTTAAATGTATAGCTGCAACAGAACATATGACATGTATGATAAATAAGTCCCTTGCTATCTTTATTTGTATAATTGCAACTGTAACCACGATAATGAAAAGGATGTGCCTCTTGATAGCCTCAAATGTAAAACTGCAACTGCAGCCATGATATTTGTGGAAAAAAAAGGTAATTCTTTGTGATACTTACTACTAGTGAGCAGCTGACCACACCTAAGTAAAGGGGTCCATGTTCGTGTATTTAAATATTTTTTATTTTTTTCAATGTGTCTATGGTTTACGAGTATGAACTCATAATGTTGGTACTCTGACCATTTCTACCTGATATCTTCAAATGTATAACTGCAACTGCAGCAACAGTAATATAAGAAAATATGTAACTACTACTATCTATCTTTATAAATAACATATATAACTGGATATGCAGCGTTTATATGTATCGGTTCTAGTTTTTGAAATTTTGCTGACATAAGTTTTTAGCTCTTTAAGGGTTAATGAAGACTGGTGAGGGAAGAAACTATTTTGCAAACTACAGATTTCCCTTTCCTATACATTGCATCGATCCGCATACTAGTAACTTCCTTTAAAAGAGAGAACTCTGAAGTGTCTTCCATTACCATCATGTGTCAACTTACCTCCCCTTGGTCCAGGAGTAGTTCGAACCTGTCCTACATCAGTAACATAGTTAACTGGGAAGACACATTTTGGCCTGTCACAGCAAGGGTTAGCAGGGTCCTTTTCCAGGTAACAATCATTAGGAAGGTTATTGTAATGAACACATCTACAGACAGAGAGGTCACAAGGTTAGAATGCAATATACACCAAATAAACATGATAACAACATCAAATAACAAAAAAGAATGATTTGGTGAAATATTTCATGGAATACCTCTGACATGGTCTAACAATACATTTGAAACAGAGTTTAGATAATAATATTTGATAAAAGTGCCTTTCAACAAAAAAGAAGATAAATTTTGAAACGATTGTGAACCCAGCTTGAAATTGCATTAGTGGACAAAAATAATTTATTCATACGCCACAATCACGTGCACAAATAAAAAAAAATACCTGTACATGATCACATGACACACGTGGTCAAAATTGATATTCTTACAGGCCGTGAAGAAATAGGTAATTTGCATTTTAATTTGAAGATTATTTTTCATTCCACATTTATCGAAAAACAACATGCATTTTCTCAAAACTTGTACGGTTGATTATGAGACTATTACATATTGTCTAACGAAATTTTGTTAAAATATTTGTTTCTGAAAACATGAAATAAACAAGGAAGACAATCTTTAAGGGAAAATTTTAGATAAGTTCAAACTTGGATTTGTGCTTACAATCAGTTTCAGTCTGCTAGGCACATGAATAACACATATGAGCCACGACACGAGAAAACCAACAATGTGGTTGTGCGCCAAGGGCAGACTCAGATCAGCCTGGGCATCTGCTTAGTCTGATCAGAGTCTTTGCTGTCAGCATGGAGGTAGCTTAGACCCTTAGCTACGCTTTAAACACTTAACGAAGAGTCTGATCGAACTGTGCTGATGGCCAGGCTGATCTGAGTCTGCGCTGGGCACACAACCATTTTGTTGGTTTTCTCGTGTCGCGGCTCATATTTTTCTAGAAAGTGGTAGTGTCTGGTGCTCCAACCTCCTTTAAACCTGACACCCACCCCTTATCTGGAGCTCTGATGAATGCTTCGGAACCAGTGCTCCAGATAAGAAGGGGGAACAGAGATAATTTAGGGATAATTATCCATATTACTCCACAAAAACATATATTGTGACCCATAATTAGAACCGTCTCATTGAGACGGTTCTAATGAGGGGTCACAACATATGTTTTTGTTGAGAAATAAGAAAAATTATCTTTGAATTATCCTCAATACTCATTCTTATCTGGAGCTCTGGACTTCCAACAAGTCTTTTCTACATAGTGGTTGTGTCTTGTGCTGGCATCTTCACACATATTTAAAATAGCAGTCATGCTTCTCCCACCCCACTCCACTATATCCTCTCATCTGATATTGCAACATGTCTGAACAACACTTACTTTTCTACACATTGGTAGTGTCCTTTGCTGGCGTCGTCACACACACAATTGAACTGGCAGCCATCTTCCCATGTCTGTCCTTGTTGATACTGAACATTCTTATATGTGCAATGACCTGCATATAACAATTTTATACAATAAACCATTACATCTCTCAAGGTGACTGTGTACACTTTCAGGGGAAGCAACTCTGCCACGTTCATTTTTGTTTTCCTTTTAAATGAGGGCCAACTCTTAAAGGAAAGAATTTGCTTCTAATGGAGCATTTTTTTTCTTTGAGAATACAGTGTCTATTCTAGAGAGAGAGTGGGGGGGGGGGGGGGGGGGGTTGAGGGATTCACCTACATTTCTGACAATTCCCCCCTAATTCTTAGCAGAAGGGGGAAATCATTTTCTTTATTTTATTCATAACAAGGGCTTCGCAAGCGGCGCATAATACGCCCGTTTAAATGTCATAAAGCAGTAACAGAATGAACTAGATTGCTTACACAAAGTGGAATAAGGGAGATAACCTAATTATACTAGATATAACTTTTTTGGTTCTAGTATATTCCTTTGAAATCATTTTTCTATAATATACATACCATTTAAGGAGTAAAGAGTAAACAGGAAATTTATGCAAGGGCAGATAATTCAGTAAGTAAGCCAGAGTTGTGATTCTTGTTCAGAATACATTGCCCCATTATTATACACATTCCTACAAAGCTTCATTCTAATATTTCAAAAGGTTCAGGAGGTATGGAGTGAATGAGAAACACCTGAAAATACTAATCAAATGGAGGTTACTCCAAAATTAAGAAAGAGGGAGCAACCATTCTTATATATGACACATTGTCTTGTGATCATGCACATAGCTATAAAGTTTCATCATGATACTCCAAACAGTTATCAAGTTATGGCATGCACAAGATAAGTATATACAAAAATAGGCTCAAAGTACTAATGAAATGGACGTAACTCTAAAACGAAGAAAGGGAGAGCAGCCATTCTTGTACGCGACACATCGTTAGGACTTCATACACATTGCTATGAAGTTTTATAAAGATATCCCAAACGGTTATCTAGTTATGGCGCGCACAAGACTTGCAGGGAAAAAATTTATCAAAGGGGCATAACTTCGAAACTAAGAAAGGGGGAGCAACCATTCTTGTACGCGACACGTTCCCCCAACCTAATACATATGCCTATAAAATTTCATGAAGATATCCTAAATGGTTACTGAGTTATGGCGCGCACAAGAATGTTTACGGACAGACGGACGGACGGATGGACGGACGGACGGACAGCGCCATGACATAATACGTCCGTTTTTTCAAAACGGGCGTATAAAAATAGATTTAAATGATATCTAAAAGCTTTGTTTTTACTGATTGATACTAAATTATAGCTAAAATACTAGGTACAATTGTTTTTATGTAGTTTAAGCCAAATTTTAGAGTTACAAGTGTGAGTAATACCTTTTCTCTTTCAAAAAAAATGTGAGTAATACCTTTTCTCTTTCAAAAATCCCCCCTATTTTTTCAATCCTAGAATAGACACTGGAATAGACCCTAATGATGCAATTTCTTTTCTTTGAGAATAGACCCCCCTTTGTAAGGGTTTTGTCATCCTGAGATGCAAACCTGGATCAGAGGTTATAAAACTTGAGTACAATCTCAAACTCAAAATAAAGCACACTGATTGGCTGCTTCCGAGCACGTGCTCGGAAGCAGCCAATCAGTGTCCTTTATTTTGAGCTTGAGATTATTCTCAGGTTTTATAACCTTGGACCCTGAAGTCACAAGAGTTGTTTCGTTTTTAAACAAAGGATCACGATGTATCTACATACCTTACCTAATATAGATGTAAGGAAAGTGAATATTTCGCAAATCACACACATGCAAACTAGACTTTTTTTCTCTAAGCTGCTGTAACCCCTTTTTTTACAAGGGAACTTGTCAAAATATGTTTGCAAAATATGGACCTTTTTCTTTAAACTGCTTAACTCCTTAATTTATCAAGGGTTCTTTTCAAAATTTTGTGTGGTTGTGACAAGTTAACTGATGCCCCTTTTCAGTTACTAGGTTTTACCTCAAGATGGCACTTCAACAGAAAAAGTGACATACTGTCATAACTTTACTGGTACACATCTTGTATAGTTTTTGTTAAACTCACGAGATCCACCATTCACAGAGAGTCTCATGGTTCCTTTTTAAAACTTATTCAGAGTTTCCATTATTTGTGATATTACATGACATGTCCCTGTAACATCATTAACCCATTCCATTCGGGATACCCCATTTAGGGGTATCTAGGCAAACAGTTTGGATCCAGATCAGGCCCCACAAACGTGGAGCCTGAGCTGAGATTCAAACTGTTTGCTGCCTAGACATCATTTCTACAAGAGTTAGTTAGACCAATATTGTCAAAATATTCTTGATTTCTGATGCAGACGACAATTTTAGCAGACAACAAATAATACCCAGAATGCAATGGGTTAACGTGGCAAGATGTAAATGACTGTATGTTACTGGGGATATACAAAAGCTAGAAATTCTACTTGGAAAGTGTTAACCCATAGAATCAGCTCATCATGAGCCCCGTAATTTGGATCTGCACTGTTTGTCCTGTATTCTTTGAATTCTAAATTCAGTATAGTTTTGGTGAAACATTTAATTTTGCAGACGCCAATTTTGCCGTCTGCTTTTTTGGCACTTAAAGGATTAACTTTAAGGGTTAACACCTATAATAATTGTTTCTACTGAAGTATATTTCTTACCAATTCCTCCAGTGCCAAATCCACTGCTGGGGGCAGTAGGTGGAGCTGGGGTGAGTCCAGTCTGGGCCAGGTATACCGTCCTTGAGTACTGTCCACTTCCCCCTGTGTTCTGATGATTGGGTGGCTGTACAGAGCCGTGGCTGGAGATTGCTGCCTGGAACATTGGGATGGGCACTGGGATCTTGTGTGTGACTGGGTCTGGGCTACACTTTGGTGTCTTGCAGCAGACGTCATTTGTGTCTGGTACCAGGGTGCATGATGGTTGGAGCAAGGGGTATGTGGGACACCTGCAAATAAATTACAGCTTCATGTAAGCAAATACCCTAATGTGCTTAAGTATTGGGACACCTAAAATAATTAATTTTCCATTTGTCTCAAATGGAAAATTCATTATTTTTAGGTGTCCCAATATATACACACATTACGGTAATTCAAGATCAAATGTCAGTCACATGGACCATAATTCTGACATTTCAGCTTTGTGACAATATATATTTCGATGTTCAAAATAAGCCCAAAGAGCTAGATGAAATACAGTAGCTACAGCAAATATTTTTCTTGAAGTGGAAAACTTTCAGAAAACATATTTCTACAAATCGGATTTAACAGTAATATTTCCAGTTTTAAATTTCCAATTTTCATAGCAGATTTTTTTTAACTGATAAAGGCACAAAGCAATTAACAATATGTTTATTTTTCAATAAGGGTTGTTATGTATATGTATTTCTCTAAAAAATAATTGGGAACTTACTTTTGTCTACAAGTGTAGAGTCCAGTGTAAGCTTGTGTACATGTACATGTGTAATCACAGCCATCCTCCCAGACCTGGTTCTGTACATACAACTGTCCTTTGTATAAACATCCAGCTGAAAAAGAAGCCATCTTGATAGAAGAGTTGTCAGAAGACAGTGAAGCAGGCCTCATGGATGTCTGATTCTCGCAGTTACAAAGATCTGCATTTCTACACCTGTGTTTCAGAATTTTCTAACAGCAGCAGAATTTCAAATTTCAAAGTTTTTCTCTTTTGCATATATTGCTTATTCTGTTATCAATTTGAGCCGCGACACGACAAAACCAACAATGTGGTTGTGCGCCCAGTGCAGACTCAGATCAGCCTGGGCATCCGCCCAGTCTGATCAGAGTTTTCGCTGTATGCATGGATGCAGCTTAGACCCTTAGCTACCCTTTGAGCACTTCACAAAGAGTCTGATCAAACTGGATGGCTGTCCAGGCTGATCTGAGTCTTCGCTGAACGCACAACCACATTGTTGGTTTTGTCGTGTCGCGGCTCATTTTAAGTGATAGATGAAGAGCTTAAGTAAGAACATGACAATCTGTGAGATGTAGAAGCAATCCACAGTAGCTGACTAAATGGAAGACTTGCAATTTTAGGTTATTTCAAAATCTTTTCGCCACATAAGGTTGATAGGATGGTGATTATGAAAGACTTTGTGCATTTAGCACTGTTTACATTCAGACAGAGTCTGACATCCAGCAAGACTCAAACCGATGACCCCACAATAAAAAGTTGCAAAGATGAATAACACCAAAAAAAAAAAAAAATGAGCCGAGACATGACAAAAGCAACAAAGTAGCAAGTGCGCCCAGTAAAGACTCTAATCAGACTGGGCATCCACCCAGTTTAATGACAGTCTTTGCCATCGGCTTGGAAGCAGCTTTGCACCTTAAGTACCCTTAAAGTGCACAGCAACGGCTCTGATCTGACTGGGCGGATGCCCAGGCTGATCTAAGTCTTCCCTGGACCCAAGTGCCACTTTGTTGGTTTTGTTATACATACTCAGACTTGGAGCCTGGAATCCAGTTCCTCCAGTGCCAGGGGTCAGCTTTGTCCCTGTGGTCAATGTGGGTCTGACCTGTATCATACCCTGGGGTGGGTTAGACACATTCAACTGTCCGCCATTACCGATAGAACCAAGGTTGGGTGAGGAAGTCAGGAAATAGCCATTAGAACACTGGGCAGTTGGACAGCAGTCACCAGCATTCTTCACCATTGTGCAACCATTAGGCAAGTTATTGTAAGTAGGGCATCTGAAAAAACATAGCTCTTGGTAAGGTGGGGTGCTAATGACAATCTGAGACAATTCTGTTCATTGTTCATTAAAATTTATGCTTCACACCTAAACCTTTAAAGCACAAAAAATTGCGTACATGAAAATCTAAATCTGCAATTTTTTTTTTTCTTTAATTTTTTGTCGAAGCTAGATCATATTGAGAATTCAAAGACAAGAAGGCAAACAATGTAGAGTCAAATGCGACAGCTCCTTACAAGCTGCCTGTCTGGATCTGTTTGAAGGTCCAATATTAATTTTCTTTTTTTTTTCACTTTAAATGTCAATGTTTCAACAAAATGAGCTGTGACACAACAAAACCAACAATGTGGCATGTGCGGCCAACAAGACTCAGATCAGCCTGTCGGCATGGTACTAGTTTAGACCCTTAGCTACCCTTTAAGCGTAAAGCGAAGACTCTGATAAGACTGGGCAGATGCCCAGGCTGATCTGAGTCTTCACTGGCACATATGCCACTTTGTTGGTTGTGTTGTGTCACAGCTCAAATATATATTTCATGTTCTGCTCATTTACACTTTCTGAAGTAAATTTACAGAATATGCAATGGTACATGTAGTTTGCATTTTGATCCAATATTTTCCTCTTGTCCCAGTGCATTGCTGTATATACCTGGGAATCTGCATAAATTCAGTTGGTGAAGTTATGAAGATTCTCGAGAATATACAAAAATTCAGTTATGTGTATCACAAACAACTTACGTATCGACACATCTGTAATAACCATAAATGGCATTTTCACATGTGCATTGTGTGCTGCAGCTGGTATTCCAGTGGTCTCCCTGGTTGTAGAAATTTCCTCCATAAATACACTGGTCTGGAAAGAAATGATAGGAACATACTGATCAGGCTCTGCAATGTTACTAACAGGTTAAATGTAAATCCTTCTGATCCTAGACTGTACATGTACTCCATGGGAGTTTATGTCTTGGGTTATACGCAGTTGAAAATCTGCAAACAGTTAAATTTGCCATTATTTTATGAACTTCGGTATATTAAAAACACAGCAAACATTAACATTTGAGCAAAGCTCACCCTATTTACAGCTCTTTTAACCAGATTAGGTTTCATGTATGTTTGATTTAAAGCAAACAAAAATATTTACCATTTGGTCCTGGCTTTGGTAGTCCCGTTGCTGAAAAAAAAAAAAATCCATCAATTATGATTATTTCAGTAATAACAGATCAGCCTGAAGGAAAATGGAAACTTTTTTTTTTTCTGTTCAAGCCAGAAAAAAAAATAGGCATAGTTGGACAGTTGCGGCCCAAGCATCCATAAAATTCAGAGCAATAAGAGTTCTGGAAGCCACATTTTAGATTGGCCCATGTTCCTTCTTTTGAATATGTTCTCTGCAGACTGCTCTTCGAGGAACTTTTTAAGATTTTAATTCAATTTTTGAAAATCATTAAGAAGCATCCATATTTTTTTGGCCTGGCTATGCCCCTAACTTGGAGGTGGACGGGGGACTGACTACATAATACTGAGAAAATTTTTCTTATCTGGTTTTTCTTCATGAAAATGTATGATGTGCCTCATCATTACAAATGAGGACTCTAATCTAAGTGCACCAATGCACACTAAAGACCACGGCCCAGTGGTTCAAAGCATTGTTAGCCTAACAAGCTCATTAAGAGGTCAACTCGTTAAGTGGTTTACAACATCATTACCAAATACAGATATTTTTTGTTGAAAAATGTGAGGAGCTTTTGCAGTGCAAAAGCTTTTCACATTTTTTCAACAAAAAATATTGGCGTACTTGAGGTATCTTAATGTTCGAAATTTTAACAAAACGTTAACGAACGATGTCGCTAGTTTTGAACAACCAGGCCCCATTGATTTTTGCATTTTTGGCTCATGTAAGAAATTTCCAATGACCTAGTCACTTGGGTATTCCAAACTTGTATGAGTTTAAATTATCTCAACAAACTAAAAATGTGCAAATATTTTGTACTTACGACAAAGATCACAGTATTTTCTGCAGTTTGTTGCAGCCCAGCCTCTGAAAGATGTACACACGCTCTTGCCATACTGACTACAGGTCTGGATGACGTCAATGCATGGTGGGTGAGCAGTTGGGGTAGCACCTACAAAATACAAATGTCAGCTGTGAGGTTGAAAAACTATTGTTAGCATATATTTGCATGACAAACGACTGAACCAGGCAGCTTTCAACTGCAGTGCAAGATCTAGCTGTTCATAGCACTGTTAGCTTTAAAAAGTCATTACCTACACAAGGATTTGTTAAATCCTTTTAGTCCATATAAAATCAAGAGTGCTAATATTTTTTTTGGACTAAAAATCTCTTTATATACATTTTCTTAGCCGAAAACAACAATATGTTTGCAAACTTTCTTTTTAAGAGTTGACACCTACTGAGAAGGGAGGCAAAAATAGTAAAGCTGCTTCCTCTGGAAGTATAACCATTCCCCTTAGTAGTGTTTGTTAGAAGTATTTTGGCAATGTCTGATTAACTACATTTTATCCTCTATCTAAGTGCCCCCCTCCCCCTTTCGTACAATGCAACCCCCTGAGCTGTGTTATAGGATTACTACGGTATCTGTCCTTGCCACCAATCATGGATGGCCTAATACCTACCTACTCCATTACCACTGATAGATCCTGATCCTTGAAAGCTTCCAGTTTGAGAATCAAACTCACATACAGGCCTGGAACAACAATCTCCTGCCTTCTGCTCAAGATGACAGTATGGTGGAATGCTGTTATAACTGGGGCATCTGTTAATGAAATAATACCATTTTTATT
Organism: Ctena decussata; assembly: GCA_963989385.1. Classification (NCBI taxonomy): domain Eukaryota; kingdom Metazoa; phylum Mollusca; class Bivalvia; order Lucinida; family Lucinidae; genus Ctena; species Ctena decussata. Next base: position 34,912,314 of record OZ022503.1, read on the forward strand.
AAAATATTTATATAACAGTTAAGATAGGTGCTACAACACAGGCTTTCCCTCTCCTAAACAAACGCAAAATCTAGGTCGGTATTTTCAAGATCTAAATTTTTCAGATTGTTTTGAAAGGGACAAAAATTTTGTACCAGAATTACAGGACCTATTTCAATATCTGGGATCAGTTTTAGAGTGGGAAAAAAACCCATATAATAGCCAAATTATAATGGCAAGGGCTTATAAATATCATCTTTCTGTTTTCAAGGTTTCTTAATAAAGCTGAAGCTTATCAAAGGTTAACAATTCGCTGATCTGATCTAAAACTGTTATTGTAATGGCAATTAACACACTCAGATATGGTACAACTGAATTCATGTCACAGTCCTATAAACTTTATATATATTTGATTATGAAACCATCTTTTGGTAACAGCCAAAATAAATGATACTTGAAAGCTAATATGCCAAGTCTCTTACAGGTCTTCACACTGGTAGAGTCCTGTCTTTGAGTCAACACATCGGCACTGATAGTCACAGCCATCACGCCAACTCTGGCCCTGGAAATACTGTTTGCTTTTGTACACACATACATCTGTAACAGTAAAAAACAACAATAGAGTCAGTTTACATATATTTTAAAATGCCTAATGGACTCTTCTCTCTCACACAATTAACACTGTATTAGAAAAGAAAGGTCCATTTCCAATATAAGATTGTAGGGTTTGATTTTAAACACATATGGTAGAACTACATTGGCTCGAACAGGCTTTGGACCATGAAAGTTAGTTCCAGCCAAGGGTAGTTCTGGCCATCTAGGGTTAGTTTCTATATAAAGCAACCTCTAGGGACCAAGGAAAGAGTTCTAGTCAGACAGGGTTAACGAGCCAGCAGGGTTCAAGCCATTGAAGTTCTACTGTAATTTTTTGTTCAGAAATTCCAGAATTAAATGCAAGCAGGACCTGATCAAAACCATATTTTGCAGCATCTGATCTGGGTTTACACTCTTTATAAAGGTCCCTTTTGGGAACAAAGGCAATCATGGGTCCAGCCATCATTTTCTATGATAAGTCTGGAATAATCGTTAGGTTTATCAAACAACAGAAAGCTGTAGTTTTCATCATGAGGAACCACAGCATACACGTCCTTTGGACCCCCAGTTCCAACCCCTAACCAAGTTAAAGGTTTACCATTTGTATGTATCACAAATTTCTTAGATAAGAGACTTCCATGCAAAGCAACTTTTCCTTTCCATACACAGTAAGAGCCTCCTTAGCTCAGTGGATTAACCCTTTTTTGACCAGTGGACTTGTCCATTCTTATCATTCAGATAATCCCATTTCTAGTTTTAGGGGTTTCTGGTGAATATTTTCACTTTTATTGTACTTTGCATAGAAATTCCTGTAAGCAAACATTGTAGATTCTGATCAGACGCCGCGTTTTGCGGCGTCTGAACTGTGTCTGCACTGTTTGCATAATGTTCCCAAAATGGGTATCCGGTCTAAAAAGGGTTAAGCAATGACCTGCTAAGCTAGTGGTCTGGTCTGGAATTTTGGAGACAAAATTCTTTCAACCATAAACAGGGTTTATTTACGCACTTTCATTCCAACCTTTCATCATCCTGATATGACTGATATACTGTTGAAAAGGATAATAAATCACAACCCATCCATCTAGACAGAAAATGCAAATACCACTCACCAATTCCATCTTGAGTCTTTCCATGTCCATTGGACTTTTGGGAGTCTACTGTTGGTGCAAAATTACAGACTGGTGCCAGACAACATTGTCCTGGTTGAGCAACGAGGGTACAGTCTTGGGGTAAGTTATGGTATACTGGGCATCTATTAGAAAAAAGAGAAATAATAAAGAAGTTAAAGGTTTAAATTAACTCAAGTCTGTCAGCTAAGTGTACAGAATATCAGTATACACTTACTCGTAAGTGACAGCTTCATTTATGTGAAAGTTTGCCAGTGTTAAGTTTTGCAAAAATAAATTATGACAAAATGGTTATGGCCTCAATCATTGCAAAGAGTCAGCATGAAAAATGTAAATTCAGAACTTCACAAATATTTCTTTTATTTGAACAGGACCGAACAATACTTTCTTTTTAAATCAATCTCAGGTGATATGCTAATGGCATTTTACTTGAATTTTTTTTCGGTGTCTCAGCTTTTAGAATTTTTACAGTACAGTCAACTCTCGATATCTCAGTCGAAGTTAACCTCAAACTACTGATATCTCAAAGCAAATTTTCTGAGACCAGAAAATTTACCTTGAGATATAAGTAGTTTGACTCCCGATATTTCAAAGTAAATTTTTGGGACCAGAAAATTTACTTTGAGATATCAGTAGTTCGAGATAACAGGAGTTGAAATGTAAAGAAAATTAGCAAACCTGTCCAAAGTATAGTCTTTGATATGATAGGGTACTTTGGGATCTAAGAGTTTGAGATAATGAGAGTGAAATGTATAAAATTTACCTGTTATTACACTTGTATTTTCCTGAGTTACCATCTTCACACACACACTCGTAGTCACAGCCATCGTACCATTTATCACCAGTCTTATGAGCCACGCCTTTGTAGAAACATTGCCCATCTGAAAATATGACATTATCAACTGAGCCATATGAGGTTAAAAGGGCACTAAGTGTTTCTGTAAACAACCACAGTTCAAACCAGTCTGTGACTGCATGGAGTCGTGCCTGAATTCACACTTGAAGAAATGCTCAAGATAGAAAGGGGTATGGGGATAATTCAGTGAAAATGTTATGTCATTAAAATTGTATGACCACTTTAATAACATTGGTTACTGGTACATCCTTAGCTCACGTGTCTGTCTGATTTACACCATCTGTCTGTATTAGTTATATTGCTATCAAACACACTGTTTTTGAGATCATTTTGTTTTGCAAGTTATTTGTTGTATTATAAATATGCTTCACATGACAATTACTCTCCGTAAAAGCTGTTTTTGGTGATTTAGGCATCTCTTTCTATTATAAATGATCGTATACTTTAATGTTATTAATCAAGAAAATCTGTGCTGGCTCATTTACAAGTCCTAGATCTGATGTATAAACAAAGTTGTATTAGCTAAGTTTTGCCTGTATTAGCAGAGTTTGGACTGTATTGACCGAGATGGCCTGTATTGGCTGAGTTTGTCAAAATAAGCCCAGTTTATGACTGGTATGATGTGGACTGCTTTTGCCATATAAATACTGAATTACTATAAGTAAGTTAATAAAAATGTTATTCATAACAAACTATACTTACAGTAACCAGCAGCTGTTGTATTAGTGCCTGCAAATAAAATCAGAAAATTTGGATTAAAATTTGCCTTCTAACACTAACAGGAATAGACCATATTATCTTCATCTGCTATTGGTCAAATGCCTTATTTATGAAATACAGTACTTCAATGGCTCGAACAGGCTTGGGACCATGAAAATTAGTTCCAGCCAAGGGTAGTTCCAGCCATCCAGGGTTAGTTTCAATATTAACTGATCAGTAGGGACCCAAGAATGAGTTCTAGCCAGGCAGGGTAAACTAGCCATCAGGGCTCGAACCACTGAAGTTCTACTGTAAATATTTCCAGTTTGAAAATGTTCACTTTCAAAACTTTCTAAACATCTGGGAAAATTTTCCTTTTCTCATGGCAATATTCATCTCATTTATTCAATAGCCATTTTATTATTGACTCTAAGTACTGCCACATATAAGAACTATGGACAAACATATGTTTGTAAGAAATGCATCATGTGGCTCAAGCAGTGAGGTAAATGGTTACACTTTCAAGGGAATCAAATCTTCTATTTTCATTTTTGCTTCCCTTTTCAAAGGGGTCAACACTTAAAGATAAGAATTTGCTCTTGTTGGAAGAGTTATGTCCTCAAGGGAAGCAAACAGAAAGTCATTAAGTTGCTTCCCTTTGTAAACTTGGCTGTAAAACAGGGAGGTGAACCCACACACTCTTACAAAACTCAAACTTTAAATAGAATTATTTCTCATAAAGAGAAAGCTTTCCTAAGGCTTATGGCCATTTGAGCAGCTTGTTAGAAGCCAAGGGTATATGGAAGGTTGGGCCCATCTTCTACTTTAGGTTCTTCTAACCTATCCCCCCCAACTCAAATCAGCTACCTATTTTATTGCTGGGTAAACAATTTTGCAGTTGCAGGGTCAGGAGGGTTAAAATCTGTGACCTTCTGCACAAACACATAGTGCTCTATAACCACTTCCCCACAGCTCCCCTCTTAAACCAGAGCTCTAGATAAGAGGGGTATTTGATGATAATCGAGGGATAATTTTTCTTATTTCTCATTTAAACCATATGTTGTGACTCCTCATCTGAACCGTCTCGTCAAGACGGTTCAGATGAGGGTCACAACATATGTTTTTATGCAGAAATATCAATAATTATCCTTTATTATCACCAAATACTCCCTTATCTAGAGCTCTGTTCAAATCATACTTGAAGCAATTTAAGCACTTTTTAAGCTTACCACAGAATCCACAGAAGAGGGGGCAGTTTGCCTTTGCCCAGGTTGGCAAGTTTTTGCAGTTGTCTTTCCCATAGCTCGAGCAGCTAGGTAGGTTGTCCTGACACTTTGGTGGACCAGCAGTGTATAAAGCTATAAACAATGGCATAATAAAAGTAAATATATGGTTTCATTAGCATTGCCTCAACGTGCCTATGAAGCCTGTTAACGTTAAAAAAAATAATAGTCAGTCAACAATCAATGTGAGCTACAGAGACAATAAATGCAGCTCAGTTCTCCATACACTTTAATAAAGTTAGTACCGACTTAGGAATATTTTTTTTTCCTTATTTTGATTGGGGACATTAGTTTCAAAACTTTGACATATTGTTTCATTATTTTGACTGGCATTGGTTTGGCAAGTTTGTTAAGTATCCCCTAGAATGGACATTTGTCACTGGATGCCTCTTTGCCTAGTCTTATATCTTGACGTAACTCCGATTTTATTTTTGGATTGGTCTCCGATATGCGGATATTTCAGAAAATGACAAAATGAAAAAAACAATACCCGGAGTGCAATTTCGTTGCTCTACCTCTTTGCCCTCTTATGTACTGTTTCTCTCGGGTGTTTCAATTAAATTGTAACTATTCTCTCTGTAAGTCTTTATTTAGGTAAAAGGTAGTGGCTAGCAGACTTCTGCATGACGCCACATTCTTGTTGCAACCATGTAGCCTGATCATTGTATTGTCATGGGGTGTGTGTGTGTGTGTGAAGGGGGAGGAATGTGTCAGTCTCTTCTTCTCCACACTCACACGAAATGGCAGTGCCCATTTCATGTTTGTATTCTTTCAAGGCAGTAAAACAGTATAATACAGTACTATGCAGCGGCATTATGTATCACTAACGGTATCAGGTTACTGTCGAAATAAGATGACCACGGCAAATGACTACAATTCATTGAGCAGTCCTACATATAAGTAAAGGCAATTATACCGATAAATAGAAATGTTTGCACTATCTGTTTGTGATTTTTTGCATCTTCACTTAATCAATGACTTATTAAGTATGAAAACCCATTCAGTGTTTTTGTTTTCTTCCTTTTTCGCCAACTAGGCACATTTGAATTCGCGCCAAATGTCAAAGTTTGAGGTCACGCTAAATGCCGCATGGTAGCATAAATACCGCAAAAGGGAGTTATTTAGCGTCCAACAAATGTGGAAATGATAAGAGAATACACACCTTTGACCCCTTTTACATGTACTGAAGCAGGAAAAATAATTTACTTAGAAACTTGCGCTGATACTTACGTGTGCATATTCCACAAGTTTTTTGACAGTTGTCGTGGGCCCACGTTTGGTAGTCTCTACAAACTTGGCTTCCGTACTGTCCACAGTTGCCAATTTTATCCTGGCAGGTGTCTGGTGGCAATGAAGCTCCTGTGAAAAGACACACCATCAATATTAATTAGCCATCATGTTCTTAGAGCTGTCATTTATCTACTAGTGTTGTACCACCCCGCGTCTATTTTAGATTCCACTAAATAATCTGTTGGTATTCACGTTTAAACATTTTGTTTCCAAACTATTAAACTTTACTTCTTCAAATACATGCATATACATTTCATTTACTAGAAGTCTCCGATTGTCAAGTTTTTAAATGCGAAAACTAAGTAAACTAAACAAAACCAGTTAGGGACAAGTCATTTATTATCAGGTGGGGGGGCCGGGTACATTTTCATATGGTTCACCAAATTTTTTCTGACCCCCCCAGTCTCACCAAAATTCTTTTTCCGACCCCCCCCCCAGATAGGTGACAAAATTTTTTATGACCCCCCCCCCCCCCCTATCCTCAGTGCCAGCTACCCTTCATACACATACCATATTACCTGTTTTATGTCAGACTGACCTCAATCAAAACCTAGCTGTATGAAACACAAAGAACATTTCTTATTGTAACAGGTTAATTACATGTAATCATGGTCTGTTTAAACTTTGTCTGCATTTCTTGCACTTTTTCTTCTGCTAATGGCCATCCGGAAATCTTTTGTCGAATGCTTAATAATTAAATAATTATAACTGTAAATAATATTAATTGGGCCTCTGGGTGGTGGGGGTCTGGGGGCTGTGTTTTTGCTGATGAAAAGGCACGTGGAGAGCTGATATCACAAATGCAGGCATTAAATTTAATTGAGCACAAAATCATCTACTTGACATGATTTTATATACACTTTCATACTGTTCTAGCAAAGCAATGAAAAGTTTTGTTTTTTGGATATGAAGCTGCCCAATTTTTTTGAGTCAGTCCCACAAAGACTTTTAAGTTTTAAGTTGTGAGTTTGAAAGGAAAGAGTCTGAAATTGTATGAGTAATGGGGGGTCTGGGGGGCTTGGCCCCCCAGAAGCTGAGACATTTTTTAAAATGAAGACTGATGGAAGAATTCTGACCCCCCCAATATGCCTAATAAAATATATGACCCCCCCTGCTCCAAGGCTTTTTTATTTCCGACCCCCCCAGTGCATCACAAAAAAAAAATTCCGACCCCCCCCCCCCTAAATGTACCCGGCCCCCCCCAGCTGACAATAAATGACTCGTCCCTTATCCATGTATGTGGACCCTTATATCCATATAAATTGGATGAATCCATTCATCATTTTAGGCGTGTCTGTTTTATTTGTTCATTTATGGAAATATTGCTGTAAAATTTATGTAAACAGTGCAGAATTTGACCAGACGCCGCGTTGTGTGGCGCCAGATTTGGTCTGTGCCTTGTTTATTGGACGCTTGGCAGTCTTCTTGCTGAAGAAAAAATATTTACCTGGAGAGGATGTTGTCAGTGATGGTTCTGTAGCTCTCACTGAAACAATGAATAAAAGGGACATTTATATATTGACATACAAATATATAGGCTTAAATCATGTTTATCATCTTGACAGAACAGCTTAAAAGAACACAAGAAATATGCATATAGAATGCTAGTTGTAAATTACTTCTGTCCTGTACAGACTTAAATTCTGTGTATTCATTTATTAATTTGATATTTCGCAGAGAACACAAATACTGTAGTTTGAGACTGATTAAACAGGAATGCATTAATAACTTCCCAACAGACACATGACGTCAAAATGACGTCGTTTTGACGTCGACGCGACGTCATCACGTCGCATCCACGTCAACACGACGTCATCTCAACGTCGTGTGCCAGCTGGGTTATTTTCTTTGTCTATCGATTATATTTACAAAATTGGAAGTCAAAGAAACAGAGAGAAAAGATAAGGACCAAGATGCATGTTCTACAAGCAAGCATTAGCAAATAGAGTGCACCGGGTCTGCACTGTTCACTATTTTTTTCTTAATTCAAATTCCATTACAGGGCACGTACGGCATGAACAATTGAGTGAACACGAACAATACCCTGGCCCCGAGGTTTTAAAACTTTTTTCGTGCTCAACTCAGCTGAGCATGAAATTTTCTCTGCTGATAAATATGAAAATGCAAACTAATGTTGGCATTTTCATATTCATAAGCAGAGAAAAATTAATACTCAGCTAAACTGAGCAAGAAAACAACTGTATTTATCAGTAATTTGCTATTTATTACCAGGTAAAATTTCATGCTCAGCTGAGTTGAGCATGAAAAAAGTTTTATAACCTCGGGGCCAGGTCGAAGAATACCTGGATATTATTCTTGTTTACCCAAGTAATGGTGCCGAACGTGTCCATTGAAGTTTAGTTCGAGAACAGATATACGGTACCTTTGCACATTTGGTTGATCAGCTGGTCAGTGATGGAATCGAGGTTGTCATAGCTGCTGACCGTAAAGGCATCAGCGCTGCTGTCAGCGATACTGTTCAGCTCGTGAGCATTGATACGGTTCCCGACACCGATCGTCATCATACCAATATGTTCTGTTCTTGCTTTATTTGCAGCGTTAATAGCGGCACTGGGATTAGCCGAACCACCGTCAGTGATGAGAACGCCAATTCTGGGGACATTGCCACGTGCTCCGCTCGTCTGAGAGAAAACTTGTTGACCTGTGTATGAGATTGCGTCGGCGTCGTTTGTGCCACCGCCAAGGTATGTCATTCCTTCTATGGCTTTCATTACCTGGTAAAATTCAATATAACTTTGTAAATCGATGGGATTGGCCACGGTTTTATGAATGTTTTAAGCCTTTAAAATCAAAGAGCAAAGTCCCCTTTATAATCCCATGGTAGTTGATTTACCTGTTTAAGAGGTGTATAATATGGAAAAGTCCATAAATGATAATATGTGCAAATCATGATCAGATGTATAATCTGTGTCATCTGACCTGGTCAAAGCTGATTGCAAATGGCGCTTTGTTAGGCTTGTGTAACTTGGTCACTTAAGTTGGTATATCCATACATGTACTGATACATGAGAAATGCTGTTAAGTTGTTCTACTGTGTAGTTTAGAGTGGGATTTCAATATCTAAAACTTAGCTATTAAGTTATTACTACTGAGTAAAACACTGAAAACAGCCACATATTTCAGAATCAAAATCATCAGAAATATAATTCTGATTACCTACGGAAAACAGCCACATATTTCAGAATTAAAATCATCAGAAATATAATTCTGATTACCTCTGGGCGAGTTTTGTAGGCACCGAGAGGGAACTCTATTGAGGGATAGCTGCCGTATTTTACGATACCAACTTGGACTTTATTTGGTGCTACGTCAACTTTGGCGACGACGTCTTTGAGAAAATGTTCAAGTTTCTGAAAGTTTGTACTGCCAACACTGCTGGAGGAGTCGACCATGAAGACAAGGTCAGCCTTCTGAAGACATCCTGCAAAGGATAAATCAATGCACTATCAATTGATCTGTCTAGAGTAAATAAGCGAATTTTTCACTGAATCTTTACGGTAAAGGACATTTTCTTCGACGTTTGTCTAGTAGGTGTTGGTATGAGTCATCTTCGCAAGCCAAGGGCACTAAGTCTTCGTACGTACAAAGTGGAATTAGTGTCCTTGGCTTGCGAAGATGGGTGTTAAGTTGCATGCATAAAACTAGTTTACGCCCTCAGTATTCATCCTGTTGTCCGTTCTTAGGCAGACACTTCTGATGCAGATACTGTTTGTTGTAATTTTAGCATTGTGGTCACCAGTATGCCTGCCCACGTTTTCTATATTTTGTTGTGTGGTTGAAACTAAAGAAAAGGTAAAACCAGATTTTTTGTGTGCTTTACATGATTTGTTGGGTGGTGAATGTTTGTTGCTATAGTGTTTCTGTTATTGCAAATATGCCGTTACCGTGTGTGTGTGTGTGTGTGTGTGTTTCTCAATTCTTCTTATTTAGCTTACTTAGCTAAATAAGCTAAGCTTTCGTTCTGATCCTGTTCTGTACATATTTTAACATTACCGTAACCATTGTGTTTTGAAATAAAATATGTATAAACCCAGTCTTTTAATTTCAATGCCATGTGTGGGTTCTGCTTTGTGGTTCTGTCGGTGACTTTTCCTGTGTATTCTTATTTCTATTTTTGTACATGCAGAATTTATACAGTTTTGTTCATAGACGTTTCACCTTTTTTTCATGGGACGTTTATTATATCTGTCTTCAAAAGGCTCTCTGCTCTGTGATTGTTATATCTTCAGAAAAGCTTCATATCAGCCGTGGTGTCACGCCATGCAAAAATGTGCTGAACGTATTTGCGAGCAGCGAAAACCCAAACTGGTATAGGAAGAACCTTTAGTTTGTTCCTGCAGATTCCTCATTGCCAATACATGTTGTGTGCAAACAACTAAAGCCCTGATCCGACTACATGGATGCGCAGACGCTGAGCTTTTGCGGTTATCACCTTTTGTGTATAGCGATTTAGTTGCAAAATATCGGTATAAATGGATCGTGTTACAGATTCATGTATAGAATGGACGGACGCTCGGCGCCCCGTTACTGCGGCTATGGATTCGTTCCGCTGAGGTGCGGGGGCAACGTCGATATGAGAATTGAAATACTACTACTTCATGTATAGAAGAAGATTCTCTAAAATATACCTGTTGGTGCTGCTAGTGCTGTTGGGTCAGGTGGTAATTCTGTAAGAGAAAAGAAGCTACTGTATGGTATTGTCCCAGTTACATGCCAGCTTTACTTATTATTGAGATTTTTACGTCGATGGGTAATGGGGTAGGAAAAAGAAAAGAGGAAACCTTGAGTTTCAGCGCACATGTCAACACCATGCACATACATATGTACCAGTTTTATTTAATTGGTCCATGATGAATTAACTGTATATAAGTGATCGTATAATTTATGTATACATTTGACTAATTCGATAATTTATCAAAAGCTCGCTAAAAAGCATTTTAATGACCCTCGCGCTAATTATTACATCTTCTATGTAAAATGCTGCAAAAGAATTTCAGTCCAATAGTCTATCCGGCTGAATCATGGTGGGGAATCACATGCTTTTTCTTCGAATACATTGCACGAAAAAAATGTAAATTTATTTATTTATATGAAGGTAAATACCTCTTTCTGAATATTTCACACCTTCAAAGCTCCCAACCACTTTCTAGTTTACATATCTCTGATTCTAACGGCACACTGATCGCTCCACATAATTTGGGCAAGGAGTCTTTCACAAAATTTAATAAGGGAATACTGGCAGTGCATGGACGTCAATTTAAAATTTGTGATAGACTCCCTGTCATTATTAAGAGTGTTTTGACGCCATCACTGTTTGGTAAGAATCGGGAAATATGATATGGAAAGTAGTTGATCAATAGTGCAGTGAAAACAGAAAAAATAGCCTATTTATCTCGATATAGGCATAACGTTAGTCAATGAACCGTTATTTTCCGCGCAGCACATTAGAATAAAAGCAAAAGACCACTCCCACCCCTCGCGCCCAACCAGCCCTGCGATATATAGGTATGATCATGGGAATTATTAGATTCCTTTGAACATAGTTATTTACCAGTTGAATGAAACTAGATATACATGTATAGCAAGGTTCATTGGCATTACCAAAATCAAATAAATCAGTTGTATTAACTACTAAACAGAAAATTATCTGCAGCTGCAATAACTAAATGAATGGAAATGGTCTATACAAGCTATGAGCTTTCGACCAAATCCTTTTCATGATAATTGTTCTTTGAATGTACCAAATGTAGATAATTGAATAAAATATTGTTTAAACCAAATGAAAATGAATATTAATTTAAAGTCAATAGCAATCTCTCTCTCTCTCTCTCTCTCTCTCTCTCTCTCTCTCTCAGCTAAGTGATTGCTGTGTGTGTTTGCATAAATTCAGTGGAAAAGGAGAAATAGTTACATACCGTTGCATACTTTTGTAGCCAAAAGGTCTGAAAGACTGTGTAGAGCATCATAATTTTGAGCAGTGAACAAGTGTCGTGAATCTGGGTCGGACGCAATAGCTTTAAGTTCATTCATGTCAACTCCGCTTCCAACACCGACGCTGTAGAGAATAACGCCATTGTCGCGTGCTGTTTGTGCTTCCAATTTTGTTAGATCTATTGCTCCAGATGGTCCATTAGTCACAACAATAGCCACATGAGGAGCATCACTCCGCCCACCATGAAGAGGACTGAACGACGTTCCGGTTGCAAATCTAATTGCTTCCGACGTATGCGCCGAGCCTCCCTTATAGGGAATGTGTGCTATTGCGTTTTGAACGTCCGACTTATTTCTGTATTGGTTGAGGTAGAACTGGTTATCTACCCCAGTACTATAAGTCACAACACTGGCCTGTACCTTATCAGGTGCTATGTTCATTTTGCTCACTGAGTCTTTCACAAATGCTAATTGTTTCTGAAAATTGTCTTTGCCTACATTGTCCGATGAGTCTAGTAAAAATGTTACGTCCACTTTTGTGTTACATCCTGAAAAAGAGAAAGAAAACAACAATAAATTACTACTCTTGTATAATATGATGACCACTTTATAAAACATAACAAGACATTCGGGGCGGCTGGAATCCTTCCTTTGTTTGTTGACCTCGACTGTCACACTTTGCTTGCCATCGGTAGCATTTGAAAACTCTGTTGGCGGAATTGCAGTTGTAGTTTCTACTGCACACTATACCTGGTGCATCTAGATTTATAAATGAAATGTTTGAATGTTATTATGGTCTGGCTTTTGGTTCTACTAAAATCTATATATTTGTTAATACGTCGCAAATCATATCTGGTAGACAGTGGATACCTTGGGCCTTCGTGTCAGCACAAATATGGTGACTTCGGCCGCAGGAGATGCTAGTGTCGATTAGATTGTACATGAATTTTGAATGTATTAAATGTGCAGATGTTTATCAAACTAATATGGATGTTGAAATCATCAACATTATCATTTATTATGTTATCATTTACTAGTATATCAAACTGTGTATCTCTCTCTCTCTCTCTCTCTCTCTCTCTCTCTCTGTAGAGGCTGATTTTAACTAAATACGATTGTTGAATAAATGTTGATAAGCAGTACACTAATATGGATGTTGCATTTACAATAAAAATGTAATGATTGGTGTAGAATTTATCGTATGTATGAATGAGTAACTAATATGGATGTTGATTTTTTAAAGTGTGGAGAGCGTTTATGATTTCTCTGTGTGGATGTATTAAATATTGATGCTGACTTTATCATGTGTGGGGATGTGTGATAAAGCAAACACTATGTTGAATATATTAAATGAGTATATGTTAAACTAGTATGGATGCAAAGTTTATCATGGTGCATATGTAGTCAAAGCACAATACGTTGTTGTCTGTCCATGGACATCTTGTCAAAATCCAGATTGTTTTCTTAAATCTGGGACACTGTTTATCTAGAACCTGTTAGTGGCACAATTTCCATCTTTCTCTAAAAGGGATGGTCCGAACAAAGATAAGAGATATCTTTCGGTCTAGATATGTGACGATCCTTATCTTGTTCATTGATGATTTTTGACCTAATGTAACCCGGTGATAACCGGTCACGACATGGTTTAAAAGAATGTCCATTGATGGTGCCAAAGCTTCTTGGAGCCGCGACCTGCATAAACTTTACAAAAAAAAAAAAAAAAAAAAAAAAAAAAACAATTTTGCACGGTCGTTCAGACGATGCTATTTCAACTTTGTGCACTTCAGGAGTTGACCTGCTTCGTCCGCATTAATTTGGGCCAAGACGTGCACGGTTTATTCTGGCAATTGCTGTATCTTCTGGAACTGAAAGGGTGAATTACGCACGCTCTGGATAAAATATGCATTATTTGCAGGGTAGTCTGGTCATGCATATAATTTCTTTTTGAAGACATGGTGTTTCATTACGCGGCTCTGATTGAGATGACCTCAATCTTGAAACTAAAATAACACAAAAAAAAAAAAAAAAAAAAAAAAAATCAAACTAGGGAGAAAAGGGGACGCTTTTCAGTCTCTCATGCAAGCTTCTTTCTCCATGTTTATTATGCCAGTCATAGTTAAAAGCCCATTCAGGCCAGAGAATATATTGATTATTTCGGAGGTAACGAAGTCCAGGTATGCCGGTATGATGTATTATGTGGATCACCATAAGAAGGCCAAACGCTTGTGACCATATCACTGCTGTCTAGAATTCTCGACAAAGCCTTTATTTCGCAGTCTGAAAAGCAGCCTGTGGTTTTCCTATTTCCGCATTACATTAATATTTGTTCTGTTTTACGACAGAAATATCGGCGTAGAGCTTATAGTTATTCACAGTAAGTGACCTGCTGACGAGAAGATAAGACCAATCCCGTCTGATGTTTATCTCTGCCGGTGAGAAATGGCATGTGTTTAGGACCGCAAATTCAGATTTCCTCAATAAACAAGGTATAGCTCGCCTTGAATGAAAATTGTTAGATTCAAGAAGCCGTTTGTCTACAAAATGCAGGAAAGAGTGGTTTACCCCAGTATTTCGCCCGACTCACTGAAAGTTGTGAGCGTACTGTAGGACATGAAACATATGAAAACAGCTTTGTTTATGTAAATAAACATAAATGCATTGTCGACGATGTTAACGCCCTCTGCTGCACGGGTTTTGGCAGAACTCTATTTCCAGAATTATTATTAATAGCTTATTAATAGACTAGTTTCTATAGTGGGCACGTTCTATTCGAGCTATACCCGGTATTCCTCGTGCTATACATAAATATCTTCGAGTAACCCTAGGAATTCCTGAGTATTGCTCGGGTTTACCAAGGTTGTGTTGTTTTATTGTTTTACGTCCACGGTAATCAGCTATGGTAATGTCAGGACGGCCATTTACCCTAATCGCACTATTTCTGGGCAGGCTTAGACCTCCTAAGAGGTTAACCAGTACAAAGTGCACATACTTTTGCCAGTAACTGACAACTGCGTTACCAAGGTAATTAGCCGGGCCGCGTAGCGCAGTCTGTAGGGCGTCTGACTTGTAAGCCAGAGTTCCTGGGTTCGATACCCGGTCCGGCCACTTACTTTCATTTCCCCTTCCGCTGATTCAAGAAGGGCAGGTGTCAGATGAAAGTAAGTGCACTTAGTACTGGTTAACCGCTTAGGAGATCTAAGCCTGCCCAGGAATAATGTGGTTAGGCTAACTGAGCGTCCCGACATGAACATAGCTGTTTACCGTGGACATAAAACATCAACAACAACAACCAAGGTAATTATGCCGAACATGCCCAGTAACATACGAGAAGACCATTTCCAGACGTCGACGTCACACGACCCTAAGCACAAGCTATAGTAAAGATAAAAGTATACTGAAACAATGGATCTGCTGGAAATAAGAAACACAATGAAAATACATGAAAAAAATCAGACTTTGTTTTATTCAGTTTCTTCATGAGCAGTTTTGTAATATACAACGCTGCGCGCGCCCTCTAAACGCATCTCTTTTGATCAGTTATGTGGTGATGAATTAAATACTCCAGCTTGTTTTTGGAGTAAGCACACTTTAGAAGAATTTTAAGGGTTGTGCCGAGAACTTGTTGTCCTGACTAAAACTACTTCTGCATGAATATCAACTTTGTCTTGTCACACATATTAACAGGATTATTCACAAACAAACTTTTTTTTTGCTTTCATGTTGTTATGCATATAGAGCAATAGAATTGAATTTTTGTCGACCCAAACGATACCTTTCTTTAAAAAAATATACCGAAAAAGGGAATACTTAATATTAAGTTTATCCATTTATTATCTTGAAGACATATGCCAACCAAATGTTCGTGTATTTATATAAATTAAGTGCTGGTGCGCCATATAAATGTTGGCAATCTACACATTCAATATATATCTCTTTCAAATTATTGTCAGTTTCTTTTCCTAACACATAAAACATAGTATTTTAGAGCAGGAAAGAAGAAAATGGCCATATGCATAAGCTGTAAGATAAAACTGCTATATAAGCGGTTTTCACACACACACACACACACACACACACACACACACACACACACAAGAAAAAATGACACACACACACAAGAAAAAATGCTTTTCAGTTTGGAATATCTGGTACTGATCAGCCGGCTTTAAATTGGGAAATTATTTAAAAGACAAAATAGTGGCCTATTGAGTAGATCCGAACCATCGGCGTCATGACATTTAAATCAATGTTGATACAACGCTGTGTGCCTGGTGGGACATGTTCCGGCTCTTATAAGAGCCTTCTACCTTCCGTACCAAGATTTGGTAATTTCATAAGTCAGTTTTGCGTAACTATTTGTAAAAACATAACAATATACATGTTCTTTATAAAATATGAATTGTTAAAGAATAGATTACCTTGCTGTCCGCTTGCCGGGCCCGAGGCCACGACAAGCGCAAGAATGATAGCGCCTATCATCCCGTCGAAAGTCGAAAATTGTAGAGCTAGACTGATCAAGCTCTTATATATAAGACCAAAATCCGGGTCACGGAACTCCTATCTCAAGGAAGCATAATTGAGCCACGACACGACAAAACCAGCAAAGTCGTATGTGCGCCCAGCGAGGACTCAGATCAGTCTGAGCTTCCATCCAGTCTGATCAGAGTCTTTACATTGCGCGTGGAGCTAGCTAAGACCTTTAGCTACCCTTTAAGCGCACAACAAAGACGCTGATTAGACTGGGCGTCTGCCCAGGCTGACCTAAGTCTTCGCGGGGCGCACATGCCACTTTGTTGGTTTTGTCATGTTGCGGCTCAGTCATTATCTTTGCAAAGAGGGATAGTGAGGCCTTCGAAATCATTGGCACACTGCCGTCATTACACAACAGAAGGTGCCCTTATGAAACAACACTGCGATTATCTTTTTACTGCGCTGCGCAAAAAAATGTATGTTTTACTAGCCACAGCTTAAAATAATAAATACATATTGAATAAGAGAAGCAAATATTGTATTATTCTTATATGTGAAAATTGTAGTTTATATCTTTGAAGCACATTTACTATTTGCCCATTTGCAAATGTAATTGTAGAGATACATTACCGTCGCTAATAATATGAAACACCGTATGGAACATTTATTAAAACATTACAAACATTAAATTACGAATCATGCTATGGGTCTTTGCTGATTTTAGTGAAAATAATTTAATGCATAGCTGGAACAATTATTTTGCAACGTTTTCAGTAAATTTCAGTAGCCAAACATACTTGTAAAAATGCATGTACGATAATACCATAGACTGACGTGAAAGTCACACTGAGAATAGCTGTTTCCGAGTCCCATGAAAATGACGAGCGATTGTCAACTTCTAAACCAAATGTGAAAATAATATCTAAAAGAGAAAGCGAACTGCATGTATGTCATTAGTAAAAGTATGCTGAAAAAGAAATACGAACAAATATGGAGAGAACAAGCAAAGCACTGTTCTCATGCAGCCCCGGATCCAGGGGTGGGCTTTTGGGCTTCAGCCCCGCCATCTAGGCTTCTGTGTTATGTATAGTATGTGGGCCCCCAGATAATAAGGAGTATCTCATGACAGTTTGTGATGATTTATCCATGTGGTTAGATCAAAATATATGTTGCGACATCTCATTAGAATCGCCTCGCCGAGGTTGATTGATTAATTGATTTGATGCTTAACGTCCACGGTAAACAGCTATGGTCATGTCGGGACGGTCAGTTAACCGAACCACACTTTTCCTGGGCAGGCTTAGACCTCCTAAGCGGTTAACCAGCATTAAGTGCACATACTTTCGCCAGTAACTGACAACTGCCCTTCTTGAATCAGCGGAAGGAAAAACGAATTCCATTCAACGAACAAACACACAAATATCACGGCACTTCCCAAAGATTCTGATTCATCATAGGTCTTATACGTGATTTGTTTGTTTCCGATGATGGAATAGGAAACCTTCATGCGGAGCAAACAGCTAACTAAATGTTTCGAACCACTGCAGAAGCAGCGGGCGAGGTTTGGATCCAGTGAAACATGTTTAAGCCCCCCCCCCCCCCTAGTAATCTTTTGCTGACCGTTCCAAGGCGGTACTTCTGTTGTGATTCCTTGATGTTACATTGTGCTATGTCCGCTTGTTTATGTTCTTTGGCGGTTTGGTCACCTGTTTTGCTTCCCAATCTGCCTTTTGTTTTGTTTTGTAAGATAAAAATAGATGTTGATGCTGTTTTTGATTAGGGTAGCTGAATGACCACCTGTTCGGGAAAGAGCTGCTCATTCGGTTTACCGTGTGTGTCTTTCGTGAGCTTGTGTCAATTTTTCCGTGTGTGTGCTTCCTTCCCTGTTGGTTTTGAGGGCGGGATGTGGAATTCGATTGTATTAATTCCTGATCAATGCCTATCGTTTTACTTTCCCTATTAAAAAATTGCTGGGAAATATCTGGAAAAAAATCATTAATTAAACACTGACAGAAAAAGAAGGAATAAAACAAAAGAAGAAAGTAAAGAATAAGCAGAATAGGGCTGGTCCACAAATACGATACAGTCGTCATTGTCATCCTGTAAATGAGATGTGCATTGCCTGCTGAGGCCTGAGCATCGTCTGTTTGTTTTCAAACTTTGGATTTATCAACACTAAAAAACTAAAAAGATAGAAAGATGAAGTCGGTATGAATACAAATATTTTACAAAAAATCATTTCAAGCCTGGGCGTATGTTCACACATTTGGAGTTTAATTAATTCAATACAGTTATCTGCATTTGAAATAGAGATGAAAATATTTAGAAAAAAAATAGAGATATCTAGTTGAATAACAAGAGACTTCTCCTTTATAAAAACAGGTGTCTTAAATTTAAATAGATATCTGTTTCAGAATGAAAGATATGTTTCATTTTAATTTACACTCTTTGTATTCAAGGTCTTCTGATTTAGCAAAGGTGATTCTGAAAGGCAAAATGAAAGGAAAGGAAGAAGAGGTAGATAGAATCAGAGGACGGAAGATAATATTGAAGAGTGGACAGGTATGGACTGTGTCAGCTCAACTAGGGCAGCTGAAGAGAGGACAAGGTGGAAAGGGATTGTTGCGAAGTCATCTGTGATGCCCCAACGTGGCCAACGACCTTATACGATTATATGGGATAGAATAGAATAGACCTGCTTAGCTTTAATTTTGAGTATACTGTAGATATACAGAAATCGCTTAGTATGACCGAGACATGCCTATGTTTTAAAATACAGTATTTTCTATAGATATCTCTATATTAAATTTAGATGTATTTTCTATTTTATATGTGAATGTATGTACTAGTAATACAGATATATGCATATAGCTTAAATACTAGTATCTGTATCCAAAGATTGAAATACAGAAATGAAGACGGATGGACAGTTAGACAGGAAAAAGTGGATATTACTAATCCTGATTCTAACACTCGTCGCCTATATGTGTTAAATGTTAATAGTTAAATGTGGCGCTAGGCCTATATTGAGTGACATATCACTGGGCGGACCAGGGTAACGTTATTTAGCGCCATTCTGACGCAATTTTGATTATTCGGTGACCTCAATTTGCATTTCTATGATGTTACGTGCACAGGCACTCAACGAAAATTTTGTTAAATTTCTGAATATTATCAAATGCCAATCTGTTTTCTACCACTCTGTAAAATTTCAATTTGGTCGGTTGCTAAATAAGAAAGTTGCAATTCAGCCCACTGCATTATCTCAAACAACTAGGCCTACTTGTTACAGATTTTAGGCACACCAGATACAACCGTTTCTCGAAAAACAAACACAGGCGAATTGCATTTGTATTGTCAAAGATCCTTTTTCGACTTTATCGTAGTCTTCTATGGAAGACTTAGTTTAGAAGCTAAAATCTTTGTGCGTGCAAGTGCGCGCGTGCGCGCGCGCATGTGTGTGTGTGTGTGTGTTTCATTTAAAGTTTTGATTAATTGTTTTAATCTAGTATGAATTTTAGGAGGAACCTTCCTGACTGAGGCTCCCTATCCCTAACTCATCAGGGATGTCTTTCAAGGGAGCATACCTTGCTTATCAGGTACTATGCTTTGCACTCCTTACTATACCTGGATAGGTATCATATTTCTGCTGTTTTGCACACCTCCCTATCAGGGGATGCCTCTGGACCAATCAGCAAGCTGCTGTTAATTATCTCCCACAGAATCACTTTCAAATTACCTGAGCAGCAAGCAACATCTCAGTGTTTTCATATGATTTAAATGTGCTGCCCTCCCTCGCACCCTTTATATTGTTGTTATCTTTATGTCTTTATAACATGTATTTTTTTCTTTCTTCTTCTTCATTTTTGAATAGTTGTAGGTTAGTGTAGTGTAGTCTATGACCATTTAATACTGAGCTGTGCATTGTGCATTCTTTTAATTTCAAATCATGCAAAGTATACTTGTGTATTGACTCTCATTGAATACTTGATCAGCATCAACAGAAAAGACATTTCTGGACTTTGTGGAATAAACTGCATGGTGATATTCTGCATGTGTAAAGTGGATTAAATGAATATATTGAAGGACAGATGTGGTACTTCTATGAAAGTGACTTTGTTTAAAGATATTGGAATCATGACAGAAGATATGTGTTGGAGATCTTTATATAATATCTGCAACTTGACTAAGAACATTAGTATGCTTACATTTGGCATTATCATAATTATATTTTTGTTTTCACTGCTTAAATGTCATGCATACGCGCGCTAGCATTTTTTGCATTAGATGGTCTGCTTGTCCCAAACCCAGTCTTTATTATTCTTTACCTAGCACAAGTACATAGTACCTGGCCAATGTCATATTTATGCAGGCCCGAAATAAGAAATTAATAGCGAATTATTTGCCTTAAGGGTAGACCCATTTTGCAAGTGCTATGTTGTTCAGGGACGCAAACAGGAAGTCACAAAAATGTCTCTCGTCGTAGAAGTGACAAAAAGGAAGACATGGAAGCATTATTGCTGATAGGATATAGAATATAACGTGTGCAAAGCTAATCGGAAAACCACTCGGCCAATTCCGTGATTCACGGAATTGGCCGAGCGGTGTTCTGTTGCCCATACACCTGAAACCAAGATTCAGCTCTTGATTATTCGGAAAAAATCCATTAGAAAATGTAAATAGGGGATTGGTTTATAACAATTAATTTCATGGATAAGGTTAGAGCTTTTCTCCTATAACAAACCATACGAAAATACAAAATTAACCAGAGTGAGAGGGCTGGGCCGCATTGATAATAATCGGCAGAATTGTTAGTTTGGAAGCCAGTAATGAATTGAAAACACCATATGCTTGTCTTTCACATAGCACATTGCCTGGTAAAAAGGTTTCGAGGTCATTTTTTATCTGCATTAGATCTAAACACTCCCTCCGCCAGGTTTCCTGAAAATTCCGACATAGGTAGTTCCGTTTTAGATAATATTTTTTTCCAGGTGATTAAAAGGCTCTCTCACATGTTAAGTCAGTTGATAAAACTCGAAAATGTACGTCGATGTTGCTTTCATTCTCTGTTGATATGTTAACATAATTAATGCCAGTCCTTCCGTTAGTCTATAGTAGTGTATACTGATATAGGCATACATGTTTTTTTCGAGGCGCAGCCTCGTATAATTTCGATATTATTCCACATTTCACAAGATTCAATTGGTCAAATAACGCGTATACATGTCAAAATTTAGCCAATAATATCAAAGGTCAATGAATATTTAATCTTCGTCTTTTCTCGTCGTACTGCACTGTGAATACTAGCACTCTGTCTTATGTTATACAATAGAAATGTTATCGAAAACAGACACGGATATTCAAAACTTTCTTTTTTTGTCTTAGATCTACTTTCGGTTTAATACACACATGCAACATGTTGATAACTATTTTGAAATCAGGTAATTTCAAGATTGACCGCGGTCCATTTTGGAATTCCAAATTGGACAGCTCAATTTTGAGATAGGTCGTTGTCGGTACCCAGTTTCAAAATTACGGTTGTGGGTGCCTACCGATATAGCTTACTTATTCATGAAAGTTATTGTCAAATCTTCAACTAGAGACATATTACAAAACACACTTTCATTTAATCTGCGCCGATTATCTTTTTTTAAAAGAATTTTCTTGTTTACTGTAATTTCAGTTCTCATGACCATCTGCTGGGAAAGAGCTGATCGCTTGGCTTTTCGTTTGTCTTGCTTTTCTCTGTGTGCCGTCTCTATTGTTTAAATTAATTTCTGATTTGGTGTTTAAGGTAGATGGATACTGAATAGAAATATTGGCGGGGCATTCAAACCATTTTACCATCTAAATCACCCAAAGAGCTATAAAACATTTGGATAAGAAAAAAAATCACCGTTTTGTTTTCCTAAAAAAACAACAACAATATTTTGTATTTCTACATACTTTTAATACAGGATATTTGAAACAACCTGGTAAAAGAAAATGCAGTTATCTTGATAATAGGTATATTTTTACATTTTTTTAAAAAAAGAATGCAAGATAATTGAATTTCATGAAAAACGTCATGAAAAGTATATTCAATCGATGGGACATGCTTATGCATGTTATTTTAGTAAAACTTATATTGTATGTTACAGAATAAAACAAAGCAAAAAAAAAAAAAACCAAAAAAAAAAAAAAAAAAAAAAACATTTCACTGTTTCGTTTGCTTAAGTTCAAAAATATCCCCCAAACAGACAGCCCACATTCTGCACCTGCTGCAAGCACAGCCGGTCCTTGCCCTGCTATTTATTTTCCTGTTATTCCGGTTATACCATTGAGTGATGCCTAAAATGCGCGGATGGGGTGGCAACTGTGAAGACCTTGATCATTCTGGTTCCTAAGGAACAGTCTGATCTCGGTTTCCACTGTTTGTACAGACCTATCTGCCCGAAAACTTAGGATCTTTACGGAAGTGTTAGTGTATGTTATAACTGTATATACTCCGCAGTTGATCGATTTCACCATGAACAATAACTCTTTTGTTTTAACAAATAAAAACAGAGTTATTCGTTCCACAACTACCTGAAGGGCAGGATGGGTAAAATCAATTGCGTCGATTCTGATCATTGCCTTCTCATACACTTTTATTATACCATAGTCACACTAGCTGACCATTTTAACCTATTTATGCCCAGTAGACTGTTCTATTCTTATCAAGTGGATCAAGTCCATTTATCAAATAAGGGGCGTCTGGTTTAGTTTTTTACCATTTTAATTTCATACTAAGGAGAAATACTCATTAGACTGAAGCCAGTAGTGTAGCATTTTGCGGCGTTTGATCTGGGACTGCACTGTTTGCTTACGTCCTGTTAATGGGACACTAGGCATTAATGGGCTAATTATGTATGTTACCTACGATCACACGATACTTTTTTT
This sequence comes from Ctena decussata, assembly GCA_963989385.1. Taxonomy (NCBI): domain Eukaryota; kingdom Metazoa; phylum Mollusca; class Bivalvia; order Lucinida; family Lucinidae; genus Ctena; species Ctena decussata. The sequence goes on from OZ022503.1 coordinate 34,935,485, forward strand.
CTATTCAGCCAAGCTGAAGATAATATCTTCTCCATCAGGATAAATATCTTGTTATTAAGAGAACAAAAAATTATATTGTGAGTTGTGACGGCATATATTAATTATCTTGAGGAGCAATTAATATATTTTATCATATGACGTCGCATCTGAGAGTGTAATAAAGCCATGCATTAAAAACGATAATCCACTAGTGGATTAAATATGCAAATTACGTCGTAACGTTATACGTTGACGTCCATTAAAACGTTGTGTTTTCTAATGGCGAAATCTTGACGGTTTAGTGCAAAATTTGCTATTAAAATGCGATTTTAGTGTCATATGATAAATAGAATCTTGTATTCGTGCTCGTGTATTATTGAATTTATTAAACTCGTTGGGGAAAATCGATAAGATGCTCGGCAAAGCCTCGCATCTTATCTTTTTCCCCAACTCGTTTAATAAATTCAATAATACACGAGCACTCATTAAAGATCCTCTATATCTTGAGGCAACAACATTTGTCTGTCTTGTGGTCGGAATAAAGATAATTTCTCCCCCGGGGTTTCGTAGGCCCTACACTTTGAACGACAATGTCCTTATTTGGAAGTATTATTGCACGTGACCGATTATTGTTTGTAAACAATTCCTCGTGCTTCCGGGTTTGTTTTCTAAAAATAGCAATGTCTATTCCACTTATGACGTCAGCTTGTCGACCATTGAAACGACGATGGAAGCGAATTAAGACTTTTAAAGACTATTTCGGCAAATGAAGAATATCTTTCTCTGTTTTTGAGTCTTTTCTAAGACTTTATTTTAGTTTCACAAAATGGCATCCAGGAGCAACGTTCCCAAGGACGTTCTTGGTGAGGAATTCTGCAACAAGTGGTTGGCTAACAAGGGTTAGAAAGTGGGTGGGGTGCATTTACCTGTTAAACCAGCTTCGCCTTCGAGCATGAAGTTGAGGATCGAACAAGCAGGCAGTTGGCCTTTGCTGAAAACAGCTAAACAACTTCTTATTTATGCTTTTGATTCTTATTCAATCCTGCATTGACAAATGTAGTTTTGATTGCCCCTGTATGAGTGGTTGGACTGAAAGTTTAGCAAATGGAAACAGGAAGTGGGTTTTTATTATATTTTTTTAGATAACAAATCCACCACCCCACCCTGTTAAGATTTCAGTTGAAAAGGCTTTTCATTGCAAACACATGTTTAACTCTAAACTCTGAAACTAAACATGTCCCATACCAGCTTGCCAGCTTTGTTACGAATGCCCCCCCCCCCCCCACACACAAATGAACATCACCCCCCCCCCACACACACACACACACAATCTAGAAAGCTGGGCATGTCATGCAAATAAAAAACAAACCACTACAGAGCCATGACATGTAATAGTTAAGTGATTCTGTCATGAGACTGACTTTTTATATAAAAGTTGAGTGATTTCTGTCATAGTTGAAGAAATCAGTTAAAATTTCAGTTGAAAAGGCTTTTCACTGCAAACCTATGCTTAATTCTAAACTCTAAAACTATACACTTTCTCTGCCAGATTGCCAGCTTTGTTATGAATCCCCATCCTCCCCCCAAAAATGACCATTCCTCTCCCCCCCCAACACTCCCCGACCCCCCACTCCCCCCCACCCCCCCCCCCCCACCCCCAACACTCCCCGACCCACCCACTCCCACAACCACACACACACACCATCTAGAGGGCTAGGCATATCGTGCAAATAAATACTAAATCACTACAAGTACAGAACCATGGCATGTAATAGTTTCAGAGTTCACGAAAGTCTGCAAGAGTTTACAGGACGGAATCTGGTAAAATGATTAAAATGTACTTGAAATTCTGATTTTTTTTTACCAGACCGAATTAATTTTTATCAGACATGTCAGGCGGTCAGAAGGAGTTTCGTGAAGACTGTAGTTTGATTTCTGTCACGAGACTGACTTTTATGTGACTTTTGACAGAAGACACGGTAAAAGCAATGAGAGAGGAAAGCTGGGAAGAAGAAATGTACCTGGAGAGAAAAGATTCCTGAGACCTGACTGCTTTTGATTCCTTCAAGCCCCAACCAATCTGGCTGCTGTAGCTGCCCCTGGGCACATAGCCCAGCCAGCATAATAAGCTAGCTTTAGTCAATGGCTGGGTCCTACTTATCCATGCAGGGGCATTGTATGGTGATATAATCAACATTCAACATTGCTGAGGCAGTGCGTACAAAAAGAAAGGTTGCCATCACTAGACACAAGGTTTTCCCTCAGCCTTGTATTTAAGGAGTTTTGGGGACCCACATGGCAATTTTTTAAGAGTCCATTGCCAAAAGTAAAGGGTCCTGTACTCTGTAAAATGTTATAAAATGTTCAAATCTAATATCAGAATTCATAAATACTTTATTTTGAAAATCATTACTTTGTATTGTGCCAAGAATAATGTAATTTTTATAAGAATTCATCACTTTGAATTGGGACTTGGATTTTGTTTTGAGAGTCCCAGTGGATGCACAGATTTTTTTCTTGGAGTCCCAGACACCATTTTGGGGGTCTGAGACTCTCAATCTTGAGTCCTGGAAAACCCTGCTAGACACATACTTTCGTTTCTCCTTCCACTGGTTCAAGAAGGGCAGTTGTCAGTTACTGGCGAAAGTATGTGAACTTAGTACTGGTTAACCGCTTAGGAGGTCTAAGCCTGCCCAGGAACAGTGTGGTTAGGTTAACTGACCGTCCCCACATGACCATAGCTGTTTACTGTGGGCGTAAAGCAACAAATCAATCAATCAATCAATGCCATCACTAGATGCATCATTTGCAGAAGAAAATAACTGATTTAAAATAGGATAGTGTAACTCTGTCATGCAGTCACTTAAGAGTCAGGACTTTTATTGTGTGGTGAGAAGTGGCAGTATTGTTGGCTCATATGGCTGTAAGGGCCTGTTCTTTTTCTGTTCATTATCGAGATGCACAAAAAAGGCTGTATGTTACCAATTTTCAGCCCTCAAAAGAGCACATACAGTGGCACAGAATATATTTCCATAACAATCCCAAAATTCTGGATCTGTCTTGTAGAACAAATTTAGACATTTTTGGGTTGTTTTGGAGTGGAGAAACCTGTCTTATAATCAGATACCGTAATAAGCTTAGGTATTGGGACACGAAAAATTGTTAATTTTCCATTTGTCTCAAATGGAAAATTAATCGTTTTTAGGTGTCCATATAATATTTAAGCACATTGGGGTCAATACATTACTACAGTCTACATGAAGTAGCATAGAAATGGGATCATACTGAAATGACTAATATGTAATGATAATACCATATCAATCCTAATAAATGCCCCTGCTTGAATAAAGGCCTGCCGCTTTTCCAGAAATAATGTTATAACTTATATCGACTTGCTAACCTCCATGTTTTCCATCAGTTTTACTAAGGGGAACAGCATGAATTCCTGTTTGGTTCTCTAGTAGACACAGCTCTTCAAATGGGGTCTACTCATCAAGGAAAGAATATGCTCTTTGAGGAACAAATTCTTCCCTTGAAGAGCTGACCCGTTTTGAGAAGGGAGGCAAAAAGGGGAAACTAGTAAATTGCTTCACTCGTAATTATAAATCCAAACACCTAAGTATGGATGATGATGATTGATGACTTGTGATTTTATGTCCTTTTTAACAGTATTTCAGTCATATCAGGACGATGGTTGGATGATACTGAAAGGCTGTGTGCAGTGGAACCCCATTTACAAGTGAAAAGAAACACTTAAGTACTGTTTATTACAAGTATTTTGGCAGTGGCTGATTTTCTACTCTTTAGGCTCTAAATAACGTCCCCTTTTGTAAAATGCAGTCCCCCGGGGATGTCTAATAAGATTGATCTAACAGTGTATTGTATTTATTCGGCTATAAAACAGAGTCCTCTTTGACCCCAAATATCTAAATCAGTCTTATGATATCCTGCTATAACATGGGGTTTTCCCTTCCAAAACAATCTTGAAAATCTAGTTCCATCTTATAAGACAGATCTAGATTTTTGGGATTGTTTTGTAAGAGAAACATTGCCCAATCCCACCCCACTTCCCACAGCTGCATCTCCCATCTTATAACGAAAGAAATACAATACACACTTGATCATTGGACTGCTGTTAGATATTGGTCCAAAGTTTTACTGACCTCCCACCTCCCCCTTCAATCCACAATTACCCACGTGGTGACATTGAAATCAAGGTTTGAGAAATTTTTGTTGCAAAATTTGAGATGTTTACGGTTCTCCTTAACCCATGGATGGATTCAATCGGTACTTGATTGTAAGATATTGGTTCATTGCTTTATCACCCAAAGACCTAACAGAGTATCCACCCCCACACCACTGAGTGACATTGAGGACCAGATCATGAACTTAGCAATCTTATGTTAAATTTTGAGGTTGTCTTTGAGTTGAATATGGTCTTTAATGACTCATACCTACTTAACCTCTGTATGAATTTACTCTCTGACTTTGATGAGTTTTCATACCATATTAATCCTAATAAACACCCCTGCTCACATAAATGTCCCTGCATAATGTTATATTAATTTATATGAATTCCTGTTTGCTTGTCTGGGTAAGGTAGATCTTTGAAAAGGGGTCTACTTTTAAAGAAAAGAATATGCTCCTCAAGGAGCAAATTCTTTTCTTTAAGAGTTGACCCCTACTGAGAAAGGAGTCAAAAATAGTAGAGTTGCTTCCTCTGAAAATATACACATCACCTTTTAAATTAATTGCTTATTAGAGGTATTTTGGCAGTGGCTAATTTACTATACTTAAGGCTCTAATTAACTTCCCCCTTTCGTAAAGTGCAATACCCCCAGGGCGTTTAATAGGATTAATAGGGTAGATGTTTACAATTAGCACTCCACCCCTTGATGACATTGTGGCCTGTGTTTTCTCTAGTCATAGTGTTTTCAGTGTGTGATTGGATCCTCAGAGTTCTGTTGGATTGCTGGTTTAGAATTTTACACACCTTTAAGTCAGGGTCATGGGCTTCAATAGCATTTTGTCTTAAAGATTTTGGTTAAAATTTGCTGAAGTTTTGTGGTTTCACAATAACATATACGTGAACTTGGGATAGCAATTTAGCACCCTACCTTGCCCACTGTTGACCTTGAAGGTCAAGGCTACATACCCGTTCTGAGAGAGTTGTCTGTATGATACATGTAGCCGAGCACAAGGAAGGGCAAGTAACCCTGTGCTGTGACAGCTTTCGTTCGTTCAACTAGCAATGACTGAAACAAACTGGGTTAGTAAATTGCACTTGTTGCTTGGATAAAAAAAATGTTTGTTTTGTCTGCAGTAAAACAAAGAAAGAAAATGACGTGGGGATATGAATCAGGCACAGGAACATGTAGTTAGGTCAAATTATCATAAAAAGAGTCTAAAAGCTAAAAAAAGTGATGGCGAGCCATCATCATTTTCTGCTCTTTGACTGTTTTTAGGGGTCTTTGACCTAAATAAAAGTTCCTGTGATTCAGAGAAATCAGCTTGACCCTTAGAGGCCCTGTTAGTCAGCCAAGGAAATGCTGTGTCACCTTTGTGTAACTTGGTAAGGGATGCTGTATTTCAGGGGACTTTTTTTTCACGAAGCATGTTAGAGTCGCTGTAAGTGCCTTAATATGAGCATTTAGGGCAGGTAAAACAGTCATTAGTCAGATCAGCCTGCTCATCAGCACAGTTCAATTAGATTCTATCCTGATCTTATCAATGGTCTTTCATGGAAAAGTGAAGATTCAGCTCATTCTATGCAAATATGCAGGCTGATATGTGTTTACTGTTCGCGTGTCATAATATACCTTTAACTCACTAGGTGACTCAGCATAGACTGTGTCAGGTCCTGCCGAAATATGCTTATAACGTATTTGCAAACAGGAAAGACTTAAACCAGTCTGTGAATCAGTGCAATTTAAATAGAACCTTCATTTTGTTCTTGTAGATTCCTCAGTGTTCGTACATTTGCTGTGTGATCAGCAAAAACTGTTATCGAACTGTGCAGATGTGCAGGCTGGTCTGAATCTTTGCTGGTTGTATATGCATTAAGCCCTATTTTTGCGTGTCGTGGCTCTATGGATGTAAGTATCAGAAGGCGGTAAAAATATTATGATACAAGTACATGTATTGGCTTTCAGATGTACCTGTAAATACCATTTTTTGCCAAAAGTTTAGAAGACTATCATGACTGATTATATTCTGACAATCCTGAAATCAGAATGAGTTGATTTCGTTGTTTTTACTGTCTGTGTCTCAAAAATATAACTAGAATGGCAAACAGTGCAGACCCTGATCAGACTCTGATCTGGGCCTACACTGTTTGCTTGGTATTGTCCCAGTAGTAATGGCTTTTACGGTACTTACAATAAGACTGGGGTAAATGGGGGTAAATCTGAACAGGAAGCATAAATAACCTACCGCACCATAATAGCCAGGTGTCATGTTTTATCAAAAATAAAAAAACATGTAATTCCTCCTACATGCACCAGTTATGAGGATACATATATTTTTAAAACTTTTCAATGTGAAAAAGATATTATTGATGTTATAGTCATGAATGTAAAAATCTACACCGTTTTAAGAGAATCATTATTCATAATCATAAAAGAGTACTTAGTGAAAACATTCAGAGGTGATTTCTGTTAATACTAGGTGATTCCATTTGAGACTGCTTTATTAACCCTTAAAGCGCCAAAAATTAAAATAGTTAAATCTGCAAACAGTGTAGATCCTGATGAGGCGGCTCAATTTGAGCCGCCTCATCTTGAGCTACACTATTTGCCCTCTAGTCTTTGAATTCTCAATATGACACAGCTTGGCTGAAACATTTTTGAAATTTGTGCAGACGTAAATTTTGTCGGCTGCTTTTTGGTTCTGAAAGAGTTAATACAAGGTGATTCCATATTAGACTGCAATGATTATGGAGTAATCTTCAAAACCCATTTATATGAGAAATGTCACAGCCTTCATGGCCTTGAATTTGAGGAGGTTGACAAACTCTGTTGAATGGATTTATATGAAAGGACATATACAAGTAATGTAAGAATATATAAACTATAGTGATGGCTGAAACAGTTAATGGCATTGACAGTGATTTATTTTCATATGCAGACAGTATCCGTGACAGTTTGGATAGAAGAATCAAGCTCTCCATCAAAAGGCTGGTCAAGTATGAGGTGCGACCTGACAGATGGGAAAACAGAGTTGTGGTATGATTTCATTTAAATTCTGTCTTTCTCAAATGAGAGTGTCTCTCATGATGAGGGTGTTGCCATACATTTTGCCAGAAACGAGTTTTCTTCTCAGTTGTATGTACCAAATGGATGACCTAAGGTTTGATGTTCCTTTCCAAAGTATTTCAGTCATACCAGGACAATAGAATGATAATGAAAGGCTGTGTTCAATAGAATTCTGTTTGCTGTTAAAAAGAGTTCAGTCACCAGCAGGAATCAAACCAGCGGACCAGTGCTCAACTCACTGAGCTACTAGAGCTCCCTGTACATGTTTATACCAGAACAGATAATGTAGAATTTGATGTGAAATAATATGGCTGTAGTAAGTAAAATTTAGTAAATGTTGTACAGAAATTCTCTTTATAACCATGCTAACTGACCCTCATAATTGAATATAATATGGTCATGTCTTGGCTCCCAAAATTCAGGGCTTTACATTTTGAACTATTAAAGAAAGACCACTTAATGGTCATTGCAAAACTGTCTCTCTATAACATGGTCCAGTATAAGCCACCTTAAAATTTATCATTCAATGTATTCTACCACTCCACAACATGCTCACCAAAGCAAGTTACAAGAAACTACCTTTGGAACTGGAAACTCAATAAAAATGGAGTCAGAGGCTTACATGATGCACAACACATGAAAGGACGCATAAGGTATCAAAATGAGAAACTTTCTAGGTGCATCCATTCGCCTTAAATTTCCTAGCATATAGATTTTAAAGTTGACAAATATGTGTAGACATAAATATAAAATATGTTTTATTTATTTCAGGCATTTTCCAACAACAGGTTATTTATATTTACGAACAAGAACCCAACAAAGGTATATAAATTTGTACGGGATACAGTAAAAATTCTTTAAAAATGGGACACTTAAAAATAGTACAGTAATTGTCCTAGAAAAGTAATAGTTTGTTTTATTTGATGCAGTAATGCAAGATGCATCTGGAATGGCAAACAGTGTAGACCCCAATCAGACTGCTGCTTTTGGAGGAGGTGGGATGGGGTGGCGGGGGGGGGGGGAATCCCCATCTTACAGCCAAATAAATCTAGTATTTTGTGAAGAAATAGCTCAGGATTAAATCAGTGACCTATATATAGAGTGACTCGCATCTCCAGTTAAATATAGATATTTTTCCAATAGACGCTTGTCGCGCCGCTGGACAGGTGAGTGGCTGAAAAAATCGATAATTTTATCGACCGCTTATTTCGCATCTAGAAATATTTTAATATTATCATTGTTTTATTTCATCTGTATATATAATGTGTTCTTACAAACGTTTGCATTAAATTGTGTACTTAATTTCCGAAATTTTGATACCAAACTTGCCAAGTTTTTATGCAGTTCTACGTCAAGTAGAACACTTGACGTAGTAAAAAAAAACAAAAAAACAAAAAAAAACGGGCTGGAGGGCTCTTCAATATAAATACAGGAAGCTTTTTTATCCCCCGACCGAAAGGTTCGGGGGATATAGCGATGAGCCTGGCGTCCGTCCGTCCGTCCGTCCGTCCGTCCGTCTGTCCGTCCGTCCGTCCGTCCGTCCGTAAACACTTTCTTGTCCGCTCTATATCTTGAATACCCTTTGGAATATTTTCATGATACTTCACAGTTATGTAGAACAGGTCATGACGATGTGTCGCGTACAAGAATGGTAACTCTTGCTATTGTACTTTTTTAATTATCTCCCCTTTGGTTATTTTTTGGCAGATTCGTGTCCGCTCTGTAACTTGAATACCCTTTGGAATATTTTCATGATACTTCACAGAAATGTAGAACAGGTCATGACGATGTGTCGCGAACCAGAATGACAACTCTTGCTTTCTTACTTTTTGAGTTATTTCCCCTTGATAGTTTTAGGTGTGATTTTTTGGCAGATTCGTGTCCGCTCTATAACTAGAACACCCTTTGGAATATTTTCATGATACTTCACAGATATGTAGAACAGGTCATGACGGTGTGTCGCGAACAAGAATGACAACTCTTGCTTTCTTACTTTTTGAGTTATATCCCCTTGATCATTTTGGGTATGATTTTGTGTCCGCTCTATAACTTGAATACCTTTTGGAATATTTTCATGATACTTCACAGATATGTAGAACAGGTCATGACGCTGTGTTGCGAACAAGAATGACAACTCCTGCTTTCTTATTTTTTGAGTTATTTCCCCTTGATGGTTTTAGGTCTGATTTCGTGTCCGCTCTATAACTTGAATACCTTTTGGAATATTTTCATGATACTTCACAGATATGTAGAACAGGTCATGATGATGTGTCACGAACAAGAATGACAACTCTTGCTTTCTTACTTTTGGAGTTATTTCCCTTTGATGATTTTAGGTGTCCGCTCCATAGCTTGAATACCTTTTGAAATATTTTCATGATACTTCACAGATATGCAGAACAGGTCATGACAATTTGTCTCATACATGAATGATAACTGTTGCTTTTAGACTCAGTGAATTATTTCCCTTTGGTAGTTTGAGCTGCTGTTTGAGTCTCTGCTCCATAACTGTATAACCCTGGCCAGCTCCAGAATTTGAATAACCATGTACCTTTTAGAATATTGATGATCATGCTGTGATATCTTATCAGTGTTCCTAACTCTCTCTTACCCCTCCACATTCCTGTGACCACTCCCGCACCCCCCCCCCCCCCCCCCCCCCCCCCAAAAAAAAAAAAAAAAAATCTTTTTTTTTCCAGATTTGGATTCTTTGTCCAAATTCACTTACTAGAGAGCTCAAAATTAGATTTGTAGGGCTTGTACTTTAGAAGTTATTCACACATTTTGAAAGTTGAATGTATCGTCTGCTATACATTTGTGTATATGGTGGCTGTTTGAGATATTACCTCTTTTTAGCAGTCAAGCATACTGTTTTAGTCTGAGTGTTAGATAATCATGCATCTGTTAACAGTTAATGTCAATCAGAAGCATAAAAGAACGACAAGATATTACTAATATGTGTTTTGAAGTGCACCCTTTTTACCAAGGCCCATGGGGGTCTTCGGTCGGGGGATTTGCCATCTCCTCTGATGGCTATTTTTTTATTATGCATTTGGATGAGGATTTTGATCTTGGCTGTCTCTTACTTAGGAGAATATGCATGCATTGAAAATTGAAGAAAGTCAGTGACATAGGTTTTAATTAAGCTGAGTGGGTTGGAATTTCTATCAGAACTTATCGACGTGAATCGCCCATTTCATTAATGTTTGCGTAATCAAATTATTATTCAACATTAAGGTAAGCTTTGAATTTTATGATGATGTATTAGAATAGTAAGTTTTGTGATTGGTTGTGAGTTTGCTTGGTTTTGGAGTTAAATTTTATTGATGTGAAATAAGAAACTTTGGTCCCTGACAAATTCTTCAATGCATAACTAACCAACCCTCTGAACTCGTTGTATGGCGAAAACTGTGAAAAACAAGTTTTATTTTAAGATTATTTTGACCCATTAAATCGGAACGAAATTGCATAAAATAGCACTCAAACAATTTAAAAGGCATTCAGCTTTATGAAAAATATCATTGCGAGGCTCAAAAATAGTTATTTTGGGAGCCTTATTCAAAAACGGGGGAGTGGGGTTTTGAACATCCTGATTTGCCGGTTTTCGCTACTTTCCTAAATAAGCCTATTTCTATACTGTCATAAGACCATCAAAATCGTAAATAATTGTCATGAAAATGATATTAAACAACATTTTGTTTCTTCCCCTTTCGTTTTCTAATGTTAAAATATTACCTCAAACCTTATTAACGACAGAGTACATCGTAAAATGAGTGATGGTTTTTACGGCGGAGGCGCCATTTTCTTTCGAGTGACGAAAGTTTCTCAATTTACATCGTTACAAATGAACTCCAAAACCAAGCAAAATCATCACAAAACTTATATTCTAATACATCATTATAACATTCAAAGCTTACCTTATCCTTGCGTAATAATTCCACTATGAAAAAACTGATAAAATGGGCGATGCAAGCCGTTAACTTTTGACAGAAATTCAAGCTTTTTCAGCTTGTATTGAAAATGGCGCTCCGGTAGGAGGCGCTGCAGTCGCATGCGCGACACGCCTCTTTGGACTGAAAGTTGAAGACGCGAGTCACTGTATTTATAGGTCACTGATTAAATGGATCTTCATCTGTGGGATTTGTTAACATTATGAATATAATAGAACAGAACCAAACCTTATCACATACATTATTTATTTGGTTATCAGGCTGGCGTTTTTCCCCTCCAAAACACTTGAAAAATATAGATACCCCTTATGAGACAAATCCAGATTTTTGTTTGATTGCTTTGTATGCGGAAAAAACACCTTGTAGCAGAATTAAATGACAGATATTTTGTGTCATCTTGGAGGGGGGAAATGCCTCTGTCTTTTAACCAAATAAATATAGTATCAAGCCACTCACTAGTCACATGCGGTATGTCCCTGCACATCCTAGGAGTTCAGGGCTTATTCTGGCTCAGAATTTTACATGAGAAAATATCTCATTTATGCATTTCTTGTGAGAAATTCTCCATGCTCAGCGAGAATTTATTGTACTAATAGTTATAAAATTGTGTTTTTGCATGAGATTTTTCTCCCACTGAATAGATTTTAGTGAGATTTCTGACAAAATATGGAGCAAATCTTTCAGAATCTTGCCCAAAAGCTTTGTATGAAATGCATGTGCCTACCTTAATGGCCACAAAAAATGAGACAACGATGTGTGTGGAAGCAGTGTAGACACATATTAGATTGCTCCTTTCGTGTGATAGGGGCCTTCACTACAGTCAAATCTGACTTTAGGAAGCATCAAAGAGAAGCATAAACTGCTTGGTTAAGGCAGGTGCTTGCTCAAATCAGATCAATTTATTAAAAAAAAAAAGGGCTTTGGGACATGAACATTTTGGTCTCTTATTTTTCATCATTTTTACTTAAGGGAAAACATTTGTGACTTCTGTTTGCTTTCCTGGGAAACGTATTCCTTCCTCAATGGGGTCTACTCTTAAACTTAAGAATCTAAAAAACCTTCCTGTAGATTCTCATTAACATTGGAGGCAAAAATGAAAATGGCAGAGTTGTTTCCCTTGAAAGTTCACACATAGGACAGGTTTAACTGTTTGCCATGCAGCTGGGATCTTTTCAATGTATTAGCAACTTTTAGGATAATCATAAAAATTAAGTTCAAGTGTCCCAATATTTTGGTAGTTATTGTGTTTTATGCATATTTTGTCAGTATGATAATAACACAATTCATTAGCACTTTTAATATGTTGAGTCCTCATACTTCCTTGTCAGTGAAGAATCAATGACTGTTTTGCTGATAGGTTATCTTTAATAATAAAGCCATTATTTTGGTGGTATTCTACTATATTGTTTAAAACACTTAAAGCTCCAAATCTGAAAAAAAAGTTTAATTTGCAAACAGTGCCGATCAAGATGAGGTGGCTCATTATGTTTGCCCTTTAGTCTTTGAATGTTCAGTATTATATAGCTTGGATGAACATTTTGTGAAATATTGCAGATGTAAATTTTGCTTTCTGCTATATTTGGTGCTTAAATATTTCAAGATTTATCATGAGCCAATGCATGAGTGCCTGTGTATTTCAGTATTTCAGTTCTTGTAGTGATGCCCCCCCTCCTCCATCCCCTCTCAGCAGAATCCAAAGCAAGAGAAGAAAAGAGAGAACATGGCTTTTATGACATGTGGGAATGGCAAGCTCTGCCTTAGCCGGCACATATATGCATTTTGAATGTAGTCATTGTCTTTCTATTTATGGATTCCATGGATTCCAGAGAATCTGATTGTTGTTGGTACTCCTCCTTTATAAATTTATTCATCCGTTGATAATCATGCCTTTGATACATTTTGTCTGTTTCAGATTGAAAACAAATTCCACTATCTTGATCTACATTCCATTGAAAGTCCAAAACCAAGCAAGGTAATTGTTTAAGGAATGAATTTCATTTTTCTGAGGTTTATCGAAGTGTAAACTGCATTAGGTCACATGCAAAGTGAATGAACCCCGAAGGGGTTCATGTAAACTTTGCTAGTGACCCAATGTAGTTTACACTTCGATAAACATCAGAAAAATTAAGTTCATTGCTTATATTTACATTTGTTTCAATCAAATCTTTAATGAAAAATCTTATATAAGTGCTAAAATTGAAGCAGTAAAACATGTACATGCAGATTTTTGTGCTAACAGCAGAACAGCATGCATGACGTCATGACATTGCTGACGTCAAATCAGGTCGTAGAGAGCCATTGTTTATTTTGACGTCATTGACGTCGCGTGTCTCAAGGTAATTATTGGAATGTAAACTACATTACGTTCCAATGGTTCACTATAGGGCTTTTCAGTAAATACACCAAGAATGTAAATATTAAGGAATGAACGTTATTTTCTTAAAGTTTACTGAAGTATAAACTACATCGGATCATGAGCAAAGTAAATGTTTAAAAAATAACGTTTATTCCTTATATTTATATTATTAAACAATGCTTTTCATCAAAATAGAGATAAACAAAAATAAGAAATACACAAATAAGAATTGTTTTAGAAACAGTACTGGCTGAATTACTACAATTTGGAACAGCCCCATTGTCACTGCCTACCAGTAAAATCCACCTCCTGCTGCAGAGTTCACGTGCAAGTAGGTGTAGCGAGCTGTCACCCATGTTTGCTAGTCATTCAACTACATGTCATGTAGATTCCATGTGCTAGTTAGTGAAGTGAACGGTCCTCAAAACCATGTGGCACAATGTTATTATTGACTTTTCAAACAACATTAACTGCCACATCACCTAAATGGGTTCACAAGGAGCTTTGCACTGAAAATGTAAATATTCAGAAATAATATCTGTGTAAGTTTAAAATGTTACAGAGCTCCAATTCAGGCGTATGGTTACAGCTATTTTTTAGGCCATTTTTATAAAGGGGGACAACTTTTGTTATACCCTGTTTGCTTCCCTGGATGACAAAGCTTCTGGAAAATGGGGTTTACTCTTAAAGGAAAGAATTTGCTTCCTTAGGAGCAAATTCTTTCCTTTAAGAGTTGACCCCTTTTGAGAAAGGAGGCAAAAAATGAAAATAACAGTTATTTCCCCAAAAAGTTTACCAGTGCACCTTAAATGTGGGGTGGTGACAATAATTCTGATTAAATCTATGCAAATATACATTGGAGCCACTCATGAGAACTGCTTTGTGAGGCTGTTGTAATGGACGGCTACAACATTTTTTCGCTTAGGAAAGTGAAAAAAAATTGACTCTGTATCTGTGTCAAACTGCACCCTCACTTTCTAGAGTTGTGATGAATTACATAACAGAGAAAAATATTTTAAGAAACTGGTTTAAATTTCTCTTTCTGTAACATGACATACATTGTATTCTCTGTGTTGCTTGTGTTACTGTTTAAGGTGCTTGGTTACACCTCAAAGCTTTGAAGCATCCACACAGCTGAGAAGTTAGCTTTTCTCACTTCAGATCATGAAGTTGTGGGTTTGAGTCCCAGCTGGAGGAGAGATTCTGTTCAAATCTAACTGTCTCATTATATTGAAGTCTTACGGTAAAATCATAAAAAAAAATTCAGAGGTCTAGATAAGAGGGAGTATTTAGTGATAATTAGGGATAATTTTTGTTAATTCTTCATAAAAACATACGTTGTGACCCTTCGTCTGAACCGTCTAGACGAGACGGTTCAGACGAGGGTCACAACATATGGTTTCAATGAGAAATAAAAAAAATTATCCCTCAATTATCATCAGATACCCCTCTTATCTAGAGCTCTGAATGTTTCATTTATCTTGCAGCTAACCCTAACTTTTGGCGAGAAGTCTTACAGTTTTACAACATTAGAAGGGAACACAGATGAGGTGGACCACATGGTTACACATATATGTACTTCAGTGAAGACCGTGTTTCCTGCCTTCCCAGTAGAGTAAGCGATTCTATCCTGTAGATCTGGGCCCAGTTGTTCAAAGCATTGTTAGCCTTACGAGCTCCTTGAGAGGTCAACTTGATAAGTGTTTTATGACTTTATATCCAAGAGCATTGATGTTTTTTGTTGAAAAAATGTGAGAAGCTTTTGCACTGCAAAAGTTTTTCACATTTTTTCAACAGAAAATATTGTCATATTTAAGAAATTAAAGTTCGAAATTTTAACAACACTTTAACTAACAACACTGTTAGTTGTGAAAAAACGGCCTGTGGTGCAATAGAGATATGGATTTTGATTGGTAGAGCAAAATTTAAGAAACTTAACTGTTTTACTTAGTAACGCTTCCTAACTGAAGAAAGATGTCTAAAGAAACCTTGAAAACATATACATATATGAGCGAAAGAATTGGATGTAATGTTAGGTCTATATTTGTCCTCTGTTAACATATAGGCCTGGACCCGGTTGTATCAAACCGTCATTAAACTAATAACAAATTAACCGCTAATCTATCATTAAAGTCCTAATGACAAATTAGTTAATGACGACATTAGGTTAGGTTGTATCAAACGTTCATTAAACCGCCATAAGTTAATGATGCGCTAATGACGAGTTTGTCATTAAACCTGACGTCATCGGAACATCATAACGTGACGTTATTTAGACTGCGTGCTATTTAATTGGACTTTCGCGCACTGGTTAAGCAATTAAAATCTTTTCCAACCAGTTTTACCTAGTTATTCTTGAGTGCTTGATCTTTTTCTGCATTTTTCGCACCGCAAATTTAACTGCATTTAATATTTTGGTTAAAATGTTTAACAAATAGAAAAGAATAATAATAAATAAATAGAAAATAAAATAAATAAAAACTATCTCCCAATTTAATCGCAACGTTCTCCCTTCCTCGAAACGATCAAATCAAATCAGAAACAGTCGCAGGATTAAATAAGCTTGTTGGTTGGTTGTTAAGGGTTTAACGGCTCTTGGAGACCGTATTTCAGTCTATATCGGGCAAGCACAGTTGGCCCTTGCCCTACGCTTATCCAAAGGTGTAGGGCGCCCTGGCACTGAAAGTTACCCAGCACCATCGCCTGACCCTAAAATAACTAAATAAATAAATAAATAATTAAGTAACTTTTAAGTATATTACATTAAGGTGAATGGGTACACCTTCAGGGGAAGCAACATAAACATCCCCAGTCAGCCTGTCGCTACTCCAAACCGGGACCAACTCCCAAAGGAAAGAGCGTAGAACAAAAACTGCATTACTCTAAAGACCCCTCCAAAAGGGCCATGCCAGCCGAGGGAAAAAAGGGAAGTCATTAAAGTTGCCTCCCCTGCTAGTGATCACTCAGTTCTATTTATGACGTAACTGGTTTACGTCATATGAATTAGGTGATCTAAACGACAGCATATCAGTAATTGGGCGCACAACCACTTTGTTGTTTCTTGTATTTTTGTGTCGTGTCGCAGCTCATATGTTCTTGTAATCAGAAGTATTTAAATGTATTATTCTCCTTGTCTCTTCATGAAATGGTCGGTACAAATTGTAGTTTCGCGCCGCGAGTCATTGGATAAAGCATGATGTTTTTGTTTGTTTCTTAGCCCATAAGTTCTTTCAATACCTATCAGAACCGCCTGGTGAGTCGCTTCAACATCGCTAAATGATTCTCAAGAGAGCACAACGTACGGTTTACAGAAGAAAAAATGCTCCCATGCCAGATTGATGTCTGAAATGTCAGCCGAAAATGCAGTAGGCTATTTTCTTTCTTTCTTTCTTATGTCTCCCCCCCTTCAGGGTCGGGAGACATATTGTTTTTCCCCGGGCGTCTGTCTGTCCGTCTGTCCGTCCGTCCGTCTGTCACAAATCGTGTCCGTTCTATAACTTGAAAACCGCTCAAGCTATATTCGCGAAACTTCATATAAATATCAATCAACATGAGGCGACGTGCAGAGTGCAAGAATGGTAACTCTGGCATTTATACTTCTTGAGTTATTTCCCTTGGAACTTAGTCCATCACAAAATTGTGTTTCAATCGTGTCCGTTCTATAACTTGAAAACCGCTCAAGCTATATTCGCAAAACTTCATATAAATATCAATCAACATGAGACGACGTGCAGAGTGCAAGAATGGTAACTCTGGCATTTATACTTTTTGAGTTATTTCCCTTGGAACTTAGTCCATCACAAAATTGTGTTTCAATCGTGTCCGTTCTATAACTTGAAAACCGCTCAAGCTATATTCGCGAAACTTCATATAAATATCAATCAACATGAGGCGATGTGCAGAGTGCAAGAATGGTAACTCTGGCATTTATACTTTTTGAGTTATTTCCCTTGGAACTTAGTCCATTACAAAATTGTGTTTCAATCGTGTCCGTTCTATAACTTGAAAACCGCTCAAGCTATATTCGCAAAACTTCATATAAATATCAATCAACATGAGACGACGTGCAGAGTGCAAGAATGGTAACTCTGGCATTTATACTTTTTGAGTTATTCCCCTTGGAACTTAGTCCATCACAAAATTGTGTTTCAATCGTGTCCGTTCTATAAATTGAAAACCGCTCAAGCTATATTCGCAAAACTTCATATAAATATCAATCAACATGAGACGACGTGCAGAGTGCAAGAATGGTAACTCTGGCATTTATACTTTTTGAGTTATTTCCCTTGGATCTTAGTCCATCACAAAATTGTGTTTCAATCGTGTCCGTTCTATAACTTGAAAACCGCTCAAGCTATATTTGCGAAACTTCATATAAATATCAATCAACATGAGACGACGTGCAGAGTGCAAGAATGGTAACTCTGGCATTTATACTTTTTGAGTTATTTCCCTTGGAACTTAGTCCATCACAAAATTGTGTTTTAATTGTGTCCGCTCTATAACTTGAAAACTGCTCAAGCTTTATTCACGAAACTTCATACAAATATCAATCAACATGAGGCGATGTGCAGAGTGCACAAATGGTAACTCTGGCATTTATACTTTTTGAGTTATTTCCCTTGGAACTTTGTCCATCACAAAATTGCGTCTCAGTCGAGTCTGTCTATAACTTTAAAACCATTCAAGCTATATTCATGAAAGTTCATACATATATCAATCAACATCAGACGACATGCAGAATGCAAGAACCATAACTTTAGCATTTATGCTATTTGAGTTATTTCCCTTAGAACTTTGTCAGTCACAAAATCGTGTCTCAGTCGTGTCTGCTCTATAACTTGAAAACCATTCAAGCTATATTCACGAAACTTCATTCAAATATCAATCAACATTAGAAGAATTGCATAGTGCAAGAACCATAACTCTTGCATTTATACTTCTTGAGTTATTTCCCTTGGACCTTTGTCAGTCACAAAATCGTGTCTCAATCGCTTTATTACTTGAAAACCGGACAAGCTATATTCACGAAACTTCATACAAATGTCAGTCAACACTAGACAACCTGCAGAGCACAGCATTTATACTATTTGAGTTATTTCCCTTGGAACTTTGTCATTCACAAAATTGTGTCTCAATCGTCTAAGCTCTATAACTTGAAAACCGTTTAAGCTATATTCATGAAAATTCATACAAATATCAGTCAACATATAAATAGACGACGTGCAGAGCACTGTAACTCTTGCATTTATATTTTCTGACAAAAACTAAATATGAATATCAGTCAACATTACATGGCATGCAGAGCATAACAACTATAACTCTTGCAATTATACTTTTTACTTATTATGAATCCCTGCTTCAGGGTAGGGAAACATATTGTTTTTCCCTTGGCGTCTTAATGACTGATCCTTTTGACATCAAAAAGGGGGGAGACATTCTGTTTTTTCGTAGAAAAACAATTCTAGTTTCTTATTTTTTTTTGAATCTGGAAAAACTCACATGTACATCTTCAATATGCTTGTGACATCTTTGCATGGTTTCAAATTGATTGCTTGAAAACTGTAGCTGAATCCATAAACATGATATCCTATATCGAATACTAATCTAAAAGTGTCCAAGTCGAAATCATGGCCGTTATTTGTCAAGAATTATTTTTTCGTCTGCAAAAAGTCACATGCACATTTGCTTGTAAGATCAGTGCATCGTTTCAAATTCATCAGTGCATCGTTTCAAATTCATTGTCTAAAAACCTGGGGGCGGGGGGGGGGGGGAGGGGGGGAGGGGGGGGTCATTACACAAACTTGCTACCCGATATTTAGGCCTAACCTCAAAATTGTCTAAGTCGAAAACGCCGTAAGTATGTAAACCTTATTTTTTTTAAACCCAATAAAGTCACATGTGCATCTGCAATATGCTAGTAACATCTCTGCTAGGCTCGAAATGGATTGCTTGAAAACTCTGGGAGGAGTCGATTATACAAACATTTCATGCGTGAAGGCAAGACAGTCGGACGGACCGAACTGACAGGGGCAAAACATAATGCCCCCTGACTATCGTCACGGCGGCCTAATAAAGTTTATGATATTATATAAGCTATTTTGATTGCCAACCAAGAAACTTTGCAGCACTTTTGTCAGAAGCCGAGTCTTATTTTATTTCTTTAAAACTGGCCAAATACGGCTGTTTAAAAGGATGACACTCTTGTGAAAATCTTTCAGAGATAACTTACGGTAAAATATTCCATGAGTTTAAACCATTTTGTTGGCTTTCCGAACAACTTCAGTATTTTATCTTTCGCAGGGATGTACAACTTTCCTGTGTACCTCTTTCTCGTGTTCCTGTGCACTGTGTACTGTGACAAATTTTACACGTGCAAAAAGCATGCACAGATGCTGATTTTGTACTTTTTTGTACGGCAAATTATGTGGCAAATTATGAGCTGTGTACCGCTTATTTTCTGTTGTGTCTTGCCTATTGAAAATAGCTTTTCGAGCATAGAGCATGCGCGCACATATCAAGCTTTAGCTCAAACTCTGGCATGTGCGCAAAGTCAATGTAGAAGTTGAAAGAAAACAGTAGACTGGAAGCAGTATACAGCAATAGTCTCTGGGCAAGCACACAAAAAGGTATATACCCTGCAGGCAAACAACATTGAATCAATATTGATTAACCTTTTGATTCAACGTTGGTTCAGCCGGGCCGCGTAGCCCAATCGGTAGGAAACCTGACTCATAAGTCAGAGGTCCTGGGTTCGAAACCCGGTCTGGCCACACACTTTCGTTTCTCCTTCCGCTGTTTCAAGAAGGGCAGTTGTCAGTTACTGGCGAAAGCATGTGCACTTAGTACTGGTTAACCGCTTAGGAGTAGTGTGGTAAGGTTAATTGACCGTCCCGACATGACCATAGTTGTTTACCAGGGACGTTAAGCAACAAATCAATCAATCAATCAACGTTGGTTCAATGTTGATTCAGTATTGATCGGACGTTTTTTGTGTCCGATATGTAGGCTCCAAGAATGAGAATGTCATGCATGGAAAGGGGTACATACATTGCTGGCTCGCACCGTTGATTCAACGTTGTAAGACGGATGTGTAGGCTCCCAAATGGGAATATCATGCATACAAATAGGAACACAACGCTGGTTCAACGTTGTGTATCCGAGACGTAAGCTCTCCAAGGCATACAAAGGGGTACATACCCTCTTGGCGCACACAGTTTAATCAACTGTGTGTACCCTTAATTTAGGTTTGCAGAATGGGATGTGGTCACATTTCCTGCTGGCCAGACAACGTTGATTCGCCGTTGTGTGTCCGACAGTTAGGTCCGAGAATTGGAATGTCATCCGACAAAGGCCTGAAAGGGTACATATCATGCAGGTACACGACACTTGATCAACGTTGTCTGCCCGATGGGTAAGCTCCCAAAACGGGTATGCCATGCATACAAAGAGATGTACACACTGTAGACACGCAATGTTGAGTGATCGTTGAGTGTCCGATGTGGAAGATCCCAGATTGGGGATGTCATGTATATAAAGGGGCACATACCCTGCATGCACACAGCGTTGAATCAGCGTTGTGTGTATGATGTGTAGGGTCAAAGACAAAGGGTACATATTCTGCAGGCACACGACGTTGATTGAAGGTTGGGTGCTCGATATGAAGGAACCCCAAAATTGGTATTGTATGCATACAGGGGTCCGTACACTGTAGGCACACTACATTGATTCAACGTTGTGTGTCCCATGTTCGGGCTCCTAGAATTGGAATATCATCTTACAAAAGAGACACGTTCTGCAGGTACATTAGGCCTACGATGAACAACATTGTGTGTCCGATGTGTAGGCACCAAGACTGAAAGTGACATGCATACAAAGAGATACGTACCCTGCAGGCACACAACGTTGATTCATCGTTGTGTGCCCTATGTGTTAAATCCAGGTATGGGAATGTCAAGCATACAAAGAGGTGCTTACCCTGCAGGCACACAACTCAGGCTCAACGTTTTAGGCTCGATGTGTAGGCTCCCATATGGGCTGTTGGCATACAAAGGGGTATACGCTGTAGGCACACATCGTTTATTTAACGTTGTGTGCCCGATGTGTGGGCTCCTAGAATGGGGGTGCCATGCATATGAAGGGGTGCATACCCTGCAGGCACATATCGTTGATTCAATGTACGCAGTTGTGTAGACCCCAAGAGTGCGGATAACTTACAAAGGATACATTTCCTGCAGGCACATAACGTTAATTCAACGTTGTATCATCGACGTGTAGGCATCCGAAACAGGATGTGATGCATACACATGGCTATGTAGCAGGCACACAACGTGGATTCAATGCTGTAGGTGCGATGTATAGGCGCCTAGAGTATGGAATATGGACGTCATGCCTACCCTGCAGGCACACAACGTTGAATCAGTATTTGATCAACGTTTGTTCAACGTCGATAGCCGGTTCGTAGGCTCCCGGAAATCCAACAACCTTAGAAAGTTTACTTCAATAGAGTTATTGGTCATCAAGTCAAATCGGGTCATAAGTTTTATCAAAAGTCCTTAGATATTGATTGTGCGCTGCCTGTTGTCTTATGACGTCATCATATCGTGAGCAGCTGGTCGATATATTTCAAAACAAATAGGATCTCAAAGATGTTTACAGATTTTTACAATGCCAATGGGAAAGAAGCAAGTTTTTAAAGGAGAATGTACCGAGCTTTGGATAACTAACAACTGCTGTATGACATTTGGGATGGCTTTAGGTTCTTGCTCTGCATGGAAATGATTGCAGATTGAGGTGTTTGGTTTCTTTTCTTGAATTTCCATCTCCTTCGCATTCTACATCGACCATGTTGTCTTTAAAATGATCGCTTTTCCGAAATATCGGGGTCAAATCGGACGATGGCGGCCATCTTGAATTGCTTAATGACGGTTTAAAGATACCCCCAGACCATCATTAAGTTAATGAAGAGATAATGACGAAGTCGCGTCATTAAAAGTTTCATACAACCGAATTTAATAACGCGTTAATTAATGGCGGTTTAATGACGGTTTAATTTGTCATTAAAGTTTGATACAACCGGGTCCTGGCCTAAGTCCAGTCCTTTGACTCATATTGTAAGCGTTGTGGAGTGATTTCCAATAAATAAAAAAGAAAACTGAACAAATGAGAAAACAAAACATTTATGCAAATATGATACAAAGGGCCGAATGACGCACTTTCAGATAGAAGTAACTCTGTCATCATTTTTGCCTCCCTTCTCAATGGGGATCTCCTGTTTAAGAGAAGTTTTGCTCCTTCAGGCAAATAATCTATGGAAGCAGACTGGAAGTGTAAAAAAGTTGTTACTTTTAGTTGAAATGACAGAAAAACATGACGGTGTATCCAGACTCCTGAATGTGTTATAGCATGAAAAAAGGTACTTTAAGGCAGGTTTTAAAAGCCAAAACCAGTTTATAGATCTGCACAGACTGGTCAGCCTGTGCATAGATCATTTATGTAAAGAGGGAAGATTTAGTAAACTGCATTAATATATGGGCTGATCTCAGTCAGTGCTGTTCACATATGACTTGCAACTTGCTCATGTTTGCATGTTTTCTCTTTACTGTGACTAGCAGGAAGTGAGACATAGGTGTTAGCTTTCTGGCTTCCATTTTGGCATTACGGACAATCAGAGCTCCAGATAATAGGGGGTATTGAGGATAATTCAAAGACCATTTTTGTTATTTCTGAACAAAAACATATATTGTGACTCCTCATTAGAACCGTCTCGGTGGGTGAGACGGTTCTAATGAAGGGTCACAAAGTATGTTTTTATGCAGAAATATGGAAAATTATCCCTGTTACCCCTTCTCATTTGGAGCTCTGATAACATGAACTTTTGTCAAGTTTTCTGGTTAAGCTCTGTTTTGTGACATTTGGCAGAAAGGTGAGACACCGCCATCCTAGGAATTCTTATGAATAAACAAGAAAAATAGAAAGAAACATTAATATCATGATTGATCCTTTTATTTGTTTATTTAGGAGGATGATAAAAAAGATAGACGTACAGCCATCTGAAAGATTACGGGTCATGCATGATATGGTGAACTCGATAGAGCACAAAGAAACAGGACCATGTGGAGGCTTCACCTTAATGTATGATTGTATGTGTGAATTTCATGAGCTGCCATTTAGAGATGAAGTGTCCTGGGTAAGCTGTCTTCTTTTTTCTTACTTGTACCTTGCCAGACACAGTAACAGTAATAGCTTTCTTTGTTCTTTTGTGTAATCCAAATAGTGCTTCTAAAGTGAATGGGTATACTTTCAGGGGCAGCAACTCAACCATTTTTTTGTCAGCCCTTTTCAATGGGGGTCAACTCTAAAAGATAAGAATATGCTCCCTTAGGAGCAGATTCTTTCCTTTAAGAGTTGTTCTTTATGGATGAGTTTGTACTCATAAAAAGCAAATAGGAAATCACAAGATTTGTGTCCCTTTGTAAAAATAAAACGGTAGAAAATGGTGTACCTATGCACTGGAACAGAGCTATAGAGAAGAGGATTTTGAGATGAATTTTTTTCTTATTTGCCTATAAAAACAACATAAGAACCTCTTTCTTCATTTGTTCGTTACAGACTGTTACAAAATTCAAAGTTGGGACCCCATATATAATTACCATAGCTTTCCTATAACTGGAACGATTTGGTATACAATACAGTTATGCGTCCAAAAGATGCAAATGGAATGGCAAACAGTGTAGGTCCTGATCAGACTGCTCCTTTTAGGAGCAGTATGATCAGGGTCTGCAATGTTTGACCAGAGCTATCTGTCCCAATACTTAGAATTATTTTGGTATTTATTTATGCTTCCGCTGATTCAAGAAGGGCAGTTGTCAGTTACTGGCGAAAGTATGTGCACTTAGTACTGGTTAACGGCTTAGGAGTTCTAAGCCTGCCCAGGAATAGTGTGGTTAGGTTAACTGACCGTCCCGACATGACCTTAGTTGTTTACCGTGGACGTTAAGCATCAAATCAACCAACCAACCAATTTATTTATTGCGAGAAAAAAAAAAAAACAATTTATTTATGCAGGATGTTGATACCATATACCTCTCTCAAGATTCCAAGGAGTTGTGTTTACGAGACTTTGATCATCTTAATCCAAGGTAAGCATGCAAAAAGTTTGTATTAAACTAATATGCCACCTACTACTTTGATTCAGGATTGTTTGAGCACAAACACAATTTTCTTATTTTAGCCAGGACTTGAGAAAAAGTGCTTTATTCAAAAATGCAGTAAGAGCTGCTGTTGTCACGCTTGGAATTTGTTGGAAGTCGGTCTGAAGTTTTACATAGTACCATTCCCACTCTGCATGGTGACCTTGAGGTCAAGGTCAATGAATTAAGAGAAAATTGCTAATGAATGACACTGCTTCACCCAGTACGATGCCCACATTGTTAGGTAACTATTTTGTCAATGTCACAGATATTTTTCGTCATAATGGCCAAGCACCTATGGTGAGTTATTCTGATGCTAGAAGACAGCTCTTGTTTACAGTTTCAGTAAATTCAAACATGACATCACTTATTTCCATTTATATATGATGTTCTATCAAAATAATGCTAAATAGAGTAGATTCAAAAGTAACATGACTAGCCACAGTATCTCAAAAATAACTTTGTATTGCATCAGCTAATGAAATTACTTGTTAGGGTGAGGACAGAAATAATGTTTATTAACCCTTAATGTGCCAAAAAGCAGACGACAAGATTTACGTCTACAGAATTTCAAAAAATGTCTCGTCCAATTTGAACACTAGAGGGCAAACAGTGTAGATTCAGATTAGGTGGCTCATTATGAGCCACCTCATCTAGAGTTACACTGTTTGCCAATTCAACAATTATAATTTTTGGCGCTTTAAGGGTTATTGTATGGCTCACCTTCTATGTTTCAGAGATCTTGTTCCAATTGTATCAGCCTTAATACACAATCCCTGGTTTACAGTGCTAAACGCTAACAATGTCAGATTGGTAAGTGGTCAGCCAAGCACCACGGGCCGTATTTATAAAACGACTTAAGTGGTTGCTATGCTGTTGCTAAGGCTGAATGTGTATGAAGGAGATTCCCAACAACTATGAAATTTGCTCTGGAGGAACAGTCTGAAAAAGACTGTTCCTCCAGAGCAAATTTCATTGTTGTAGGAAATCTCCTTTATAGAAATTAAGCCTTAGCAACAGCATAGCAACGACTTAAGTCGTTTTATAAATAAGGCCCCAGATAAACAGGATTATAGATGATAGTTTATAGATAATTTTCCTATTATCTGTCTCTAAAAAACAAAGGTTATTACCCCGTGCTAGAATTACCTGAGGTTAAAATGTGACTGTAAGGTGCTTTGGTAACCCCTCATGTCTATTTTGTCTTCCTTTCAAAAGGGAGGCAAATTATAGTAAGCAGAATACTTGTCAAAGTTCTGAATAACAACATAAAATTAACCATGACACCAGCTGAAGTAGACTTTGGTAATCTTTAATGTACGTTTATTTCTGTTTTGGCTGTCAGCTGTGAGGCTGCTCAATTTAAGATTGACTGTCCTAGATGTTATGTACTGAAGAAATCGGTAATATTGTGCTAAGGTAATTTTAAGTGTAAATCTGTTTCAGAGTGCGGAAGTGTGTACTGAGATACTCCATGTGATACAGAAAAACTCAGTCATAGAATCTTTACAGCTCAGCAATACAGGAATATCCAAGTAAGTTTGTTAGACAACTAGTTTTGGCAGCCACAAGGTATAAATATCAGTGCTGGAAACTGCCAGTGGCCTGGTGGCCAAATGCGCCTTTTTATTTGGGGCCACCAAAAATCTCCAAAATATTATCTTTAGTGGCCCAAATTTATCTTTCTGGCAATAATAAATGAATGAGATCCTTAGCTAGTACACAATTTGGGCCACTGAAAGTTTTGGCTGTTTAATTTTTGGGCTACCATATTTAGCTTGTGAGTTTCCAGCACTGAATATGCCGCAACATGACAAAACCAACAAAGTGGCATGTGTGCCCAGTGATGACTAAGATCAGTCTGGGCATCTGCTCAGCCTGATTAGACTCTTCCCTAAGCACTCAAAGAGTAGATAAGGGTCAAAGCTACCTCAGTGCGGACAGCGAAGACTATGATCAGACTGGGGTGATTCCCAGGCTGATCCAAGTTTGTGCTGGGGCAGAACCACTTTGTTGGTTTTCTTGTGTTGCGGCTCGCGGTGGAACACTAGATAAGGGCAGTTACGTTGTTGCATGGTCATTTGCATGTTAAAATGGTGTTGATTCTGATGAGACGCAACACACATGATTTTACCTCGCCTATGATTAGCAGAAACAAGACATATAAGCCGCAACAGGACAAAACCAACAAAGTGGCATGTGCACCCAGCGAAGACTCAGATCAGCCCAGTCTGATCAGAGTCCTTGCTATGCTCTTAATGGGTAGCTAAGGGTCTTAGCTAGCTCCATGCGGACATCGAAGACTCTGATCAGACTGGGCAGATGCCCAAGATGATCTGAGTCTTCCCTGGACACACATACCACTTTTTTGGTTTTGTTGTGTTGTGGCTTAAATGTAGAAGAGCACCAGATATGGGCAGTTACTGAAGTCATTATTCAGGGATTTGTTAAGTTTATTAGGTCCCATTAAATCATCAGGAGTGGTGGTAGTGTAGTGAATAACATGCTGGACTACCATTCCAGGGATTGCAAGATCGATCCCCGGCTTCTTTGGTCTTTCTGATGAGACTTTAAACTGAGGTCTCGTCTCCGCATGACCTTGTTGTTAGTGGGAAGTTAAACCCGAGTTCACTCACCCACTAAATCATGTGTAGTAGTATTATTTTGTTAAAAAAAAGTAATGCTTTTGCAAACAATACCTTTGAAATGTTGGTTGGTCGTTTTGGGTTTAACAGACCTTGAGACAGTATTTCAGTCTATATTGGGCGTCTCCCAGAGAGAGGGAGAAAGAAAGGAGAAATGATAGTTGAGAAAAAAATGTCCAAACAACCCCACCCACACCTACTGCAAGCACAGTAGGCTCTTGCTTTAATATTATCCAAATAAGTAGGGCACCCATCACTGACAGTTACCCAGCACCATCACCCAACCCGACCAAATCCCCTTTGAAATGTAATTTTGTGTTAATTACTCCCCTCATAAACTTTGAACAGCTGGGCCAAGCTATTTCTTGGGATGCCTTATACAACTGTTGACTAAGTGGAAAACAGTGCAGAGGATGATCAAACTGCTTCATTCGGGTCTTTACTGCTGGCTCTGTATATCTTTCATGATACAAAAAAGAAAAAAATCCCAAAATAGTGAGGCCTAAAACCATTACCATAATCGTCCTAAAAATGCAACAGTTAGGTTTTTGTAAAGCAGTAATATACCAAAAAGCTGAGATTGAATCGCAGACAGTGTAAATTCTGATCAGACTGCTCCTGTCTGACCTGGGTCTGCTCTGTTTGCTTAGACATGTCTGTCCCAATACTTAGAATTTTTACGGACTTCAAAATATTACATTAGATTCTTGTATTTCAGTGATTTTCTGCAGAAACTGTCTACTTCCATTTTATCCATGTCCAGCACCCAACTACACAAACTCGACATCTCAAATAATCCCATGTTGGACGATAGAGGTAAGTTAAGCTTCAGATAACCCTTAAAGCGACAAAAACAAAAATCGTTGAATTTGCAAACAGCATAGATCCAGGCAAGGTGGCTCATTATGAGCCACCTCATCTGGATCTACACTGTTAGCCGTATAGTTTCTTAATTTCCAATATGATATAGCTTGGAAGAAAATTCTGCAGATGTAAATTTTGTCTTCTGCTTTATTGATGCTTAATGGTCTAAGTCTAATTTTAGGAGTAATATAAACTTCGTTGCAAGAGCTACAGCCCTTGCCATGTGAGGGACAAGGCACTTCCGGGGTAGGGCTGACTATCGTCCCAAATTCTGACTATAATGATACTATCACTATCGGAGAAACCCCTATCATGATACTATTACTATCGAGGGCCTTACATCACGATGCGTCACGATATTATCACT
The DNA here is from genome assembly GCA_963989385.1 of Ctena decussata. Taxonomy (NCBI): domain Eukaryota; kingdom Metazoa; phylum Mollusca; class Bivalvia; order Lucinida; family Lucinidae; genus Ctena; species Ctena decussata. Next base: position 34,964,091 of record OZ022503.1, read on the forward strand.
GTCTCTGAATATTCGATTTCTTAATAATTCAGATGATATAAGTAAGTCCCTCATCTCTAAATTACATACCAGTGCTATCCACTATGAGTGTAATCTTTACCACCATCTTAACAAAAGTTTTTTGATGCAAAGCAGACACCTTTCAGGTTCCTAAATGATAATTGTTTGGAAGGCATGTGTCAAAATCCAGTCCACAAGGTGAAAATCCACATGAACAAACACTATCAAAACTATCGATAGTTGAAAGCACTATTACGATAGCACTTTCAAGGCAACCACTACATGTATCATGATGCATCGATATATCCATGTATCGTTACACCCTACTTCCGGGCAAGCTAGTCTGTATTTCATCCTGAATACTTGTTGTAGAATCTGTATAGAATAATGTAGCAAGAATATTCAAATGTGATTTAGAACATATGTTGTGTTGAAAAATTCAAATAAGAAACAAAGACCAATTTTATTCATAGCTAGGCATATCTAGTACTTAACTATTCTGTTCTCTAATCTAGGATAATATGTTAACAAGTTGCACTGTTCATAACACATTTGAACCATGCCACAAAGCTGATTCAGTGTATGAAGCCCTTCTAAAATGGGGTCTACTCTTAAATGAAAGAATTTGCTCCTAGAGGAGCAAATTCTTTCCTTTATGAGTTTACCCCATTGGGAAGGGAGGCAAAAATGAATGGCGGAGTTGTATTCACACATCTTAACTGACTTTTAGGGGCTGCGGTAGCATCGTAGCTTCAGCACAGACCTGCTGAGATGGCGGTCTGGGTTCAAATCCTGCTGAAGCTGGAATTTTTTCCAAGTGTTAACAGGGTTCCATTGCACACAGCTTTTCATTATCACCCCTCAAATGCCTCAGTATGATTGAAATCCTGTTGAAAGGGCCTCACATACATAAGCCATAGGTCCATTCATTGTAATTGTCTGTTTATTTTATTTTTTTTTATTTCTCCTCAGGCGTCATTCATCTCATTGGTTCACTGAGCAGTCTGGGTAAAGGAATTACTTACCTTGACCTCTCAAAGACCAAGCTGTCGACTAAAGGGATCAAAAGTGTGGCGGAGATAATGTCTAAAAATTCTCAGGTGTTTAGTAGTCTCCAGACTTTGATATTAGCAGAACTATCGGGCGGCAAAGCTGAAGATTTACAGGTCAGTCAGTGTTCCAGATAAGAAGTGGTAATGAAGAAAATTCAAAGATAATTCTTTTTCTTTGTCAATGAAAACATACATTGTGACCTCTCATTAGAATCGTCTCGGAGAGACAGTTCTAATGCGGGTCACAGCAAAGGTGAGATGGTTCTAATGAGGAGACGGTTCCAATGAGGGGTCACAATGTAGGTGAGACGGTTCTAATGAGGGGTCACAACATATGTTTTAATGGAAAAACAAGGAAAATTATCCCTAAATTATCCATGTTACCCCTTTTTATCTTGAGCCCTGGATCAGTCTTGATAACATTGGGTCTACTTAATAACATAGGAGTAGATAAGGAGGTAGGAGGGGCAGTGCTGAGATGTTTCAGCAATATATTTTTATACCCCCCGCAAACTGTGTTTGTGGGGGGTATACTGTTTTGACGTTGTCCTTCCGTCCGTCTTTCCGTCCTTCCGTCCGTCCGCAACGCCTTAAATTTGCTCCAATTTGTTTCAAATTTTGTCCATGGATGCACCATTAGAAAATATTGGATACGTATTTTTCAATTTTTCCTCAAAGGTTTTTATTGCGGAGTTATGCCCCTTTGTATTTTTCGTAAAATAAGTTTGTTATCGCAACTCCTCCTAGATGGTTTGACGGATTTTCTTGAAATTAAGTATGTGAACAGATATTGGTATGAAGATGTGCATTAGGGTTTTGATTTTAAATTCTGCCCCTTTTTGCCTGAGTTATGCCCCTTTTTGATAATTTTTGCCCTATTTTATATGGTTTTTGCAATTAATTTGTTCCACTTTGTTTTTAATTTTGTCCATGGATGCAGCATAAGAAAATAGTGGATACGTATTTTTCAATTTTTCCTCAAAGGTTTTTATTGCGGAGTTATGCCCCCTTTGTATTTTTCATGAAATAAGTTTGTTATCGCAACTCCTCCTAGATGGTTTGATGGATTTTCTTGAAATTAAGCATGTGAACAGATATTGGTATGAAGATGTGCATTAGGGTTTTGATTTTAAATTCTGCCCCTTTTTGCCTGAGTTATGTCCCTTTTTGATAATTTTTGCCCTATTTTATAGTGTTTTTGCATTAAATTTGCTCCACTTTGTTTCAAATTTTGTCCATGGATGCAGCATAAGAAAATAGTGGATACGTATTTTTCAATTTTTCCTCAAAGGTTTTTATTGCAGAGTTATGCCCCTTTGTATTTTTTGTGAAATAAGTTTTGTTATCACTACTTCTCCAAGACCATTTGACAGATTTTCTTGAAATTAAGTATGTGAACAGATATTGGTATGAAGATGCGCATTTGGGTTTTAATTTTAAATTCTGCCCCTTTTTGCCTGAGTTATGTCCCTTTTTGATAATTTTTGCCCTATTTTATAGGGTTTTTGCATTAAATTTGCTCCAATTTGTTTCAAATTTTGTCCACGGATGCAGCATAAGAAAATAGTGGATTGTATTTTTCAATTTTTCCTCAAAGGTTTTTATTGCGGAGTTATGCCCCTTTGTATTTTTCATGAAATAAGTTTGTTATCGCAACTCCTCCTAGATGGTTTGACGGATTTTCTTGAAATTAAGTATGTGAACAGATATTGGTATGATGATGTGCATTAGGGTTTTGATTTTAAATTCTGCCCCTTTTTGCGTGAGTTATGTCCCTTTTTGATATTTTTGCCCAATTTTATAGTGTTTTTGCCTTATTTGCCTCCATTTTATTCAAATTGGGTTACTAGATTCAGCATATGGAAAGAGCTGATACATATTGTTCAGTTTTTCTGGAAAGGTTTTCCTGCTGAGTTCTGTCCCTTTGTAATTTTCGTCAGAAAAGTTGGTTATCGCTACTACCCCAAGACCATTTGACAGATTTTCTTGAAATTAAGTATTCGAATACATATTGGTATGAAGATGTGCATTAACCCTTTTTGCATGAGTTTATATGTTTTGCCCTAGTTTGAAGATTTTTTTTATGCCATTTTCACTTCCATTTTATTATACCCCCCGCAAACTGTGTTTGTGGGGGGTATACTGTTTTGACGTTGTCCTTCCGTCCGTCTTTCCGTCCTTCCGTCCGTCCGCAACGCCTTAAATTTGCTCCAATTTGTTTCAAATTTTGTCCATGGATGCACCATAAGAATATATTGGATACGTATTTTTCAATTTTTCCTCGAAGGTTTTAATTGCGGAGTTATGCCCCTTTGTATTTTTCGTAAAATAAGTTTGTTATCGCAACTCCTCCTAGATGGTTTGACGGATTTTCTTGAAATTAAGTATGTGAACACATATTGGTATGAAGATGTGCATTAGGGTTTTGATTTTAAATTCTACCCCTTTTTGCCTGAGTTATGCCCCTTTTTGATAATTTTTGCCCTATTTTATAGGGTTTTTGTATTAAATTTGCTCCAATTTGTTTCAAATTTTGTCCATGGATGCACCATAAGAAAATATTGGATACGTATTTTTCAATTTTTCCTCGAAGGTTTTAATTGCGGAGTTATGCCCCTTTGTATTTTTCGTAAAATAAGTTTGTTATCGCAACTCCTCCTAGATGGTTTGACGGATTTTCTTGAAATTAAGTATGTGAACAGATATTGGTATGAAGATGTGCATTAGGGTTTTGATTTTAAATTCTGCCCCTTTTTGCCTGAGTTATGCCCCTTTTTGATAATTTTTGCCCTATTTTATAGGGTTTTTGTATTAAAAATGCTCCAATTTGTTTCAAATTTTGTCATGGATGCACCATAAGAAAATATTGGATACGTATTTTTCAATTTTTCCTCGAAGGTTTTAATTGCGGAGTTATGCCCCTTTGTATTTTTCATAAAATAAGTTTGTTATCACAACTCCTCCTATATGGTTTGACGGATTTTCTTGAAATTAAGTATGTGAACAGATATTGGTATGAAGATGTGCATTAGGATTTTGATATTAAATTCTGCCCCTTTTTGCCTGAGTTATGTCCCTTTTTGATAATTTTGCCCTATTTTATAGGGTTTTTGCATTAAATTTGCTCCAATTTGTTTCAAATTTTGTCCATGGATGCAGCTTAAGAAAATAGTGGAGACGCATTTTTCAATTTTTCCTCGAAGGTTTTTATTGCGGAGTTATGCCCCTTTGTATTTTTTGTAAATAAGTTTATTGCAACTCCTCCTAGATGGTTTGACGGATTTTCTTGAAATTAAGTATGTGAACAGATATTGGTATGAAGATGTGCATTAGGGTTTTGATTTTAAAATCTGCCCCTTTTTGCCTGAATTATGCCCCTTTTTGATATTTTTTGCCCTATTTATAGGGTTTTTGCATTAAATTTGCTCCAATTTGTTTCAAATTTTGTCCATGGATGCACCATAAGAAAATATTGGATACGTATTTTTCAATTTTTCCTCGAAGGTTTTTATTGCGGAGTTATGCCCCCTTTGTATTTTTCATGAAATAAGTTTGTTATCGCAACTCCTCCTAGATGGTTTGACGGATTTTCTTGAAATTAAGTATGTGAACAGATATTGGTATGAAGATGTGCATTAGGGTTTTGATTTTAAATTCTGCCCCTTTTTGCCTGAGTTATGCCCCTTTTTTATATTTTTGCCCTATTTCATAGTGTTTTTGCCTTTTTTTGCATCCATTTTATTCAAATTGGGTTACTAGATGCAGCATATGGAAAGAGCTGATACATATTGTTCAGTTTTTCCGGAAAGGTTTTCCTGCTGAGTTATGTCCCTTTGTAGTTTTGTCAGAAAAGTTTGTTATCACTACTACTCCAAGACCATTTGACAGATTTTCTTGAAATTAAGTATTTGAACACATATTGGTATGAAGATGTGCATTAACCCTTTTTGCATGAGTTATGCCCCTTTTTTTATATGTTTTGCCCTAGTTTGAAGTTTTTTATGCCATTTTCGCTTCCATTTTATTCCGATTTGGTGCACAGATACAGTAGAAGAAAGAGTTGGCACATATTGCTCTGTTTTTCTCAAAAGGGTTTTCCAGCTTTGTTGTGCCCCTTTGTAGTCTTGGAAAACAGAGATTGTTGTCGCTACTTCTCCTAAACCGTTTGACTGATATTAAATATGTGAACAGATATTGGTATATAGATGTGCACTTGTAGTTGTCATAACATGTATGCTGTGTAAATGTAAAACTTAAATGACAAAGCTGCATGCCTAACTGTTAAAGCGGGGGGTATTTAGTAAGCCATGCTCACTGCCACCTCTAGTTTGATCACAATTCGACAGCTGACGATATTGTATCATTACGCCATTTCAGAATGTGTCAATGTACATCTATTAACATCAAGTTGCCAAGTGTATATGGTGGAAAAATAAATTAGTATCATTTTTAGGGCACCTTTGCAGAGCAAAGGAAAGCTTATATTATACCCCAGCATCGTAGTCTGAGTATGCGTCAGTGTTTGAGTTGGCATCCCGTTCATGTTGGCGTTCTTGTTTGCCATTTGCCATTTGTGTTTAGGTCTTTTTCTCACCCTGTATAATGCTTAGAGTAATGAAACTTGGTACACACATACATCAGCACATGATCACATGCACCATTTATTACCTTTTCTTCCTTGTCATGGTCTCTGACTTTGAAAAAATTTAGGTTGTCTTAAACATTTGTGTTTAAGTCAGTTTTAGTAGCTATAAGGATTACATTCATGATATTGTGTCAGCAGGAGCAAACTATTTTCTTAAAGAGTTGACTTCAGTTGAGAAGGGGGGCAAAAAAGAAATTGCAGAGTTGCTGCCCCTAAAAGTGTACCCATTCACAGGTCAGAGATTGTTTTGCCAGATTTAGAAACTCATGATTTCATAGGGTTTGCATTATTTTACAGATGCTGTATACATTCCTGGCTCAGCCTAGTATGATATCACATCTTGATCTGTCTGGAACAGACTGTGAACTGGAGAGGGTGAGTTAGCTTCTTTATATTCTTACTACAGGTCCACTAACTAATGCAACATACTGTCCTTCAGCTTGTCTAAAATTTTACACAAGAAGCTGTCACATCAAATGATCTGCCAAAATACTGATTTCTTTTCATGTCTTTTGTAACAGTTGTGGCGAATGACTTCTTGTCCTTTGCCATAAGTGTTACAAAAGAAATGAAAAGAAATCCAGTGATGGGCACACTGTGTCCCACTTGCAACTAGCAGAAATAAGATTTTGGTATGACTTTTCTGGTGTTGTTATCAGCATAAACTTTGCATCAAGTTTTATGCATTTAGCTCTGCTTTGAGAAAATAGGCAGACAGGTGAGACTGCATTCCGAGGAACTCTTGTTATCTTTACTAGGTGGTTTCAGTGAAGGGAAGAGCCGTGGTACCTTAGTTGGTTAAGGGATGACCTGATAAGGTAGTGTCCTGGGTTCAAATTATACTGGATGCGGATTATTTTCAGGTGCTAACAGGGTTCCTTGGCACATAGCCTATTATTATCACCTTTCTGTTGGCAAATTATGACTGAAATACTGTTAAAAGGGCTGTTACATCGTGAGTCATCCATTTGTTCATCTTGTTCATCTAGTCAAGGGCCTCAGTATATGTTTTTATGAAGAAAAAGATCGTAAACTGTTAAATATTTCCTTGACAAACACTGTATTTATTCGGTTATAAGATGGGAATTTATTATTCCAAATTTTCCTGGAATATGTAAATCAGTCTTGTGTAATTCAGCTATAAAATACATTTTTCTCTTCCAAAACAATCCCAAAAGTCTAGATCTGTCTTTTTATGTTCCAAAACAATCCCAAAAATCTAGATCTGTCTTATAAGATGGGGCTAGATTGTTTTGATTTTCTAAATTGTTTTGGAAAGTGAGCCCCTTGTATTATAACTGGAGAAATACGATAAATACTGTCCATATTTTTCAGTTAATGGCACCATTACAAAGAGGTTGTAGTCAAAACATTACGTATTTGAAGTTGAGTCGGACAGCATTTACATACAAACGAGTGAAGGAGATTGTTGTGCCATCATCATTTAAACAGTTCTTCTCTACAGTATATTCACTGAAGACTTTAAACCTGTCAGGCTGTAAGATTCCTCCTGAAGCCCTGAAGTAAGTATTCAGGATTCTGAAATTTTTGATAAACAGAAAAAAATGTTTTATCAGACTGTCTACGACATGGTGGATGGGTGCATTGGGCTAGCTTTATGTTGCTTTGAGCATTTGTGAGCCATATATCATACAGCTCTGTATACAATAAGAATGGGTTTACAGGGATCATATGGGGATACTATTTCATATTTCTCCATTAAAAATTAAAGATTTGTGAAGTCTGATTGTGCACATCAAATCAAGTTTGCAAATATTTTTTGTTGAAAAAAAATCGAAATCTTCAAGAAATGGCAATGGTTTTACATAGGGTGCATTTGAAAATATGAGAGTTGGCTATTTTTCAACAACCTGACCCTTGGCTTCAGAATAAGTGGGGCTCTGAGAATAATTCTGGGTACAAATGTACAGGAAGCGCTATTGCACTACCCCTGGCATTGGCAGCGGTGTTGGTGTAAGCAAATGTTAAAGTTTTGCATTAAAACATTTATGTGATGGGCAAAGTGTTGCCAGGTGAGCTGTCCTCTTTGCAGACAGGTCTTGTTAATAATGGGTAGTAGTACGCATTTTATTGAGTGGAAACTGAAATTGTCATAACAGTCTTATCTCGAAAACTTCATCTTATTGGAACCTCATTTCAGTGGAGCTAAATTACATATATGTATACTTTCAGAGAGCTGTTATTAGGTCTCGGGAGCAATCGTAATCTCAGCAATGTAGAGTTGAATCTCAGTAGTATGGAACTGCAATCTCAGGGAATACAGAATCTGCAGAACTCTCTCTCAAAGCTGAATAATATTACAAGTCTCAACATCTCAAATATTGGTAAGTCAGCGGCATCATATTTCTTTGGTTATAAGATGAGTTTTCTCTTCCAAAACCATCCCAAAAATCTAGATCCATCTTATAAGATGGATCTAGATTTTTGGGATAGTTTTGGAAAGGAATAGCCCATCTCATGGCTGAATTTCAAAAGACTGATTTAAACTTTTTTGAATATTCTAGAGTTGAAAAACCAAACATTTTGTAACCAAATAGATATGGTATACTGTTGACTTGTGTGGTCACGAGGTCCAAAGGAATAAAATCTGACTTTGGGAAATTATAGTTTGTGAAAACATTAGCTAAAATATAAACAGGATATAAAATGGTGTTCAAATTTTTCATAAATTTATTTCAGCATGGGATGGCTCTTTGAGATACATGTATTGGTGTTTGAAATAATAAACACCTCGAGCATTACCCTAACTCTGTCATGTTTATTTTTGACTACCTTCTCAATGGTGTTCAATTCTTGAAAACAATTATTCAGAATTTGCCCCTCTATGAAAATTCTTTCCTTTAAGAGTTGACCCTATTTTTAAGGGCTACATTTCCAGGGAAGTAACCAAGAGGTCAAAAAAGTTGTTTCCCTTTTTAAAAATGGCAGAAAAATAAAAAACATGGCAGTGTACCTATACACCTTAATTCTATATTGGGTAGATGGATAGATGACAGGCAATTTTACGTCCTTTTCAACAGCTTTTCAGTCTTACAGAATGATAGGAGGGTTTTAATGAAAGGCTGTTTGCAGTGAAACCCAGTTTCCGGTTGGAGAGATTCGTTTGGTGGGAATCAAGCCCGGGATCACTAAATCATCAGGCCAGTGCTTAACTTACAGAGCTACTAGGGCTCCTTCTATATTGGACTTAACTGTGTGTGAATTAGGCTAGTACCTTGGGATATTTTAGCTTTGTCTGAAGCACTGTATACTAAAACTGTACATATTCCTTTTTCCTTGTTATAGTGTTCAGTGACCAAGATCTGAGCAGCGTGTTGAACAGTATAGGACAAAACAAAGCTATCAAACACCTGTCTATTGGCCGAGTCTTCCAAAAAGTCAAGTAAGTACTGGCTTCATTCAAGCAGAGTCAGGCCAAAATTTGGGCGTATTTTTGTGTGCATTTCTTATTTTTACCTTGATCTCAAAAGGGATCAAAATAAAAGGACAGAAGTTGGGAACAGTAACAAGCTTCGAATACCTTGGAATAATTGTCTCAGATGGAGGCTTTTATCAAGTTTTCTTGTATAGCACTGTTATGTAAAAATGCACAGACCGGTGAGCTAATGCATTCTGCAGGATTCATGTATATCCACAAAAGTCGCATTAAATTTGCCTCTCTTTTAAAAGATATGAATTAAAAGAAATAATAAAATAAAGGCTTGGCTTTCTCTGACACACAACTTTGATATGATCCTACAACATTTGTGGAGAAATCAATAAATAATGATAAATCAATAAATAATGATATATATTAAAAAAAAAAAAAAAAACGCTAAATTTTCTACTTACAGTCAACTCTCAATTTCTCGAAGTCGAAGTTCAGCTAAAACTACTGATATCTGAAAGTGAATTTTTGGTCCCAGAAAATTTACTTTGAGATACCCATATTTTGAGATAAAAGGAGTTGAAATGTAATGGATGTAATGGAAAATTACAAGTGTGTCCAAGCTATATTGTTTGATATGAAAGTATTTTGAGATATCAATATTTGAGATAATGAGAGTCAATGTATTTATGTTTTGGAATGTCTTGGGGCCGTATTCATAAAACGACTTAAGTGGTTGCTATGCTGTTGCTAAGGCTAAATTTCTTTGAAGGAGATTCCCTACAACTATGAAATTTGGTCTGGAGGAACAGTCTTTGTAAGACTGTTCCTCCAGACCAAATTTCATAGTTGTAGGGAATCTCCTTTATAGATATTTAGCCTTAGCAACCGCATAGCATCGACTTAAGTGGCTTTATGAATACGGCCCTTGGAGTTCTGTATGAAGGTGAATCCACCTTTTCGGAGCCACACCTGCTTTAAACAGGTATGCATCTCTTCATTAACTGTAAGGTAAATCACAGACTTATTGTGGGATATTGACCACATGCAATTTTGTTTGTGGGACTATGTCACGTGCTGAAATGTCGCTGCATTGGTCAGTTATACACTATCAGGTGAATTTTGAGTGACATTCTAGGTGTGGCTCGGAAAGGTCTATAGGAAACGCTTTCGGGTAAGTAATACCAGGTAACTAACAAAAAATCTGTCTCTGCTTTTAAACATTGGGCCCACTTTTTCAAACCAAATAATGTCATTAGTGTACAAGATTTTTAGCTCACCTGAGCCAGAGGCTCCGGGGGAGCTTATAGGATGGTAAGGCTCCGGCGTCCGTCGTCCGTCGTCCGTCCGTCCGTCCACAATTTCAAACGACTTCTCCTCTGAAACCGCTAGGCCGATTGTAACCAAATTTCATATAGAGCCTCCTGGGACCTTAGGAACGAAAAGTTGTTCAAACGGTCCTGGTCACATGACCAACATGGCCGCCATGCCCATATATGGTAAAAACCTGAAAAAATAGAACCAATAGGTTGATGGTCTTAAAACTTGGTATGTAGCATTGGGTACACGAGTACTACTAAGATTGTTCAAATTATGACCTTGGGTTGACCTTGACCTTTTTTACGGTAAGGTCAAATTTGCTTACTCATGCTTTTATATGGCAAAATGCTGCAACATAAGATATCTTGGAAACTGTTGAAGATTTTGGCCTAGAAATTGGTACATACAGTCATCTTAATGACTACATGAAGATTTATGAGTACAAGAGGTCAAGGTCATTCTTTGACCTTTGACCCAGAACTCTCATATTTTGACAATATCAAACAATCTCCTCAAAAACCACATGGCCAATTGTATCCAAATTTCATATAGATCCTTCAGGGGTTGAGGGAATGAAAATTTGTGCATACGGTCCAGGTCACATGACCAACATGGCCACCACGCCCATATATGGTAAAAACCTTTAAAAATCTTCTTCTCCAGAACCAGTAGACCGATGGCCTTGAAACTCAGTATGTAGCATTTGGTACTCAAGTACTATCAAGAATGTTCAAATTATGACCCTGGGTTGACCTTGACCTTTTTTACGGCAAGGTCAAATATGGGAAAATGCTAGAACATGAGATTTCATGGAAAGTTTTGAAGATTTTGGCCTAAAAATTGGTACATAGAATCATCTTAATGAGTACGTGAAGATTTTTGAGTACAAGAGGTCAAGGTCATTCTTTGACCCTTGACCCAGAAATCTCAAATTTTGACAATTTCAAACAATCTGCTCTAAAACCACTGTGCCAATTGAAACCAAATTTCATATAGAGCCTCGAGGGGTTGATGGAATGAAAATATTTTCTAACGGTCCTGGACACATGACCAACATGGCCGCCATGCCCATATATGGTAAATACCTTTAAAAATCTTCTTCTCCAGAACCAATTGACCGATGGCCTTGAGACTTTGTAAGTAGCATTGGGTACTTGAGTACTATCAAGATTGTTCAAATTATGACCTTGTGTTGACCTTGACCTTTTGCAGCAAGGTCAAATATGGGAAAATGGTAGAACATAAGATTTCATGGAAAGTTTGGAAGATTTTGACCTAAAAAATTGGTATATACAGTTGTCTTAATGAGTTCATGAAGAATTATGAGTACAAGACTTAGAGGTCAAGGTCATTTTTTACCTTTGATCCAGATTGCTCATATTTTGACATTTTCAACCATTTCCTCAAAAGCCAAAGGGCCAATTGTGAACACATTTCATATAGAGCCTCCAGGGGTTGATTGAATGAAAATTTGTTCAAACGGTCCAGGTCACATGACCAACTTGGCCGCCATTACCACTTACGGGATAAATCTTTAATATTTTTCTTCCCCAGAACCAATACACCTATGGCCTTGACACTTGGTAAATAGCATGGAGTACTAGAGTACCACCAAGACTGTTCAAATGGTGACCTTGGATTTACCTTGACCTTTTTTGCGGCATGGTCAAATATGGGAAAATGCTAGAACATAAGATTTCATGGAAAGTTTTGGAGATTTTGGCCTAAAAATGGTATATATGGTTGTCTAATGAGTACATGAAGATTTATGAGTACAAGTGGTCATGGTCATTCTTTGACTTTTGACCCAAAACTCATATTTTGACAATTTCAGACATGATAAGTATAAGCCACCTTGCCAATTGTTCAGGTGAGCGATTCAGGGCCTCATGGCCCTCTTGTTACATTTTCCAGTGCACTGTATGCAAAAACACTGCCATTGAAAAAAAAAATGCACCATGGATTTTGTGTGCTATAAGACTGAAAAATCCTTGACTAGAAATTAATGTTAAGCTTTGAGTAACTGGGCCCCGGACTACATTACATAGGCTGTGCAAACCCACAGTGAAACAAAACTACAATAAATTTCAGCTGATGTGTATAAGAGAAGTGTTTATGAATCACTTAAATCACCCATGGTGTGATGGTGTTAAGTTTTAAAGAGCATGTATGACTTGTATCACTCACACTTTTTTGAGTTACATACCATATGAGCCGCGACACGACAAAACCAACAATGTGGCTGTGCATCCAACGCAGACTCAGATCAGCCTTGGCATCGGCCCAGTCTGATCAGAGTCTTGGCTGTCCGCATAGAGGTAGCTTAGACGCTAAGCAACCCTTTGAGCACTTAAAGAAGCGTCTGGTCAAACCGGGTGGATGCCTAGGCTGATCTGAGTCTGCACTGGGCGCACAACCACATTGTTGGTTTTGTCGTGTCGCGGCTCACATCCTTAAGACAGATTTAGATTATATGTGTTGTATTGGAAAGGAAATGGATGGATGGATGACTTGCGATTTTACATCTTTTTTTCAACAGTATTTCAGTCATATCAGGACAATGGGAGGTTGATAATGAGAGCAGAGCTCTAGATAAGAGGGAGTATCTGGTGATAATTAGGGATAATTTTTGTCAATTCTGCATAGAAACATATGTTGTGACCCCTCATCTGAACCGTCTCAACGAGACGGTTCAGATGAGGGGTCACAACATATGGTTTTGATGAGAAATAAGAAAAATTATCCTTAATTATCATCAAATACTCCCTCTTATCTAGAGCTCTGAATGAGAGGCTTTGTGCAGTTGAACCCTGTTTACAGTTGAAAAGATTTTCCCTTCTGGGAAAATAGGGACTGCTAGATCAGCAGGCCAGTGCTTAACCCACTGAGCTACCAGGGCTGCTGGAAGGAATTAGCTGAGTCTCATTGTCTAATAAAGATGGTATACCAAACCTACTTCATGCTTGGAAGACATCCAATTTGTGATATATTACGTCACTGAATGATCTGTTTCTTAAGTATATAGTGAAAATATTTGTTTTTCTCAGTCAGTTAAAAAGTGTTCTTGGGCTAGACAGGTATAGTATTATAAACGGATAAAATAACAATGCTTGAGTAGCATGATAAATGTTACCGTTGGTCACTCATTATAATAATTAAACATGGTTTTTCAAGCATGAACATTTGCCAGGTTTCTAGAGAGATGGTGCAAACTGAGGCTGAAGGCCAGGATTTTGAACAGCCCCCGAGGGACCTGACAAATGTTAATGCAATGAAAAATTGTGTTTGATAGCTATTATTGCATAAATTCTACTACAAAATATGGAATATCTATTTTTTTTTCCCCAATGCCATTACCTACATGCATAAACATTTTTATCAAAGTCCTTGTTTCAGATATAATGAACTTTTGTGGAGCCTTTAACAGCAATTTACAAATTAAAATAATGTTCACTTACTATTTCACTTCAATGTTGCCTGCTCTTCAGTTCTTGCAATACTTGAATCTGTATAACTCTTGCATACAGACCTTTTATTGATAAGGGCAGCTGCAAACTATCAACTTGTTCAAATATTGATGGAGTATTGCCCTGACACTTGCATACAAAAAATTGCAAAGCAGTACATAATCAGCACATGAATTACCTTGTTAATACATAATTTTGTGTTTGTTAAAACATGCCTGTTAATAGCATGTGACAGTGATATTTATGCAATAATATGAGCCGCGACACGAGAAAACCAACAATGTGGTTGTTCGCCCAGTGCAGATTCAGATCAGCCTGGGTGTCCGCCTGGTCCGCTCAGACTTTTCGCTAAGCGCTTAAAGGGTAGCTAAGGGTCAAAACTACCTTCATGCGACCAGCGAAGACTGATCAGACTGGGCGGATGCCCAGGCTGATCTGAATCTGCGCTGGGCGCACAGCCACTTTGTTGGTTTTCTCGTGTCGCGGCTCATTTATGCAATAATATCAGTTGACTGATCCAAAGATGAGTGTTATTCATTGCAGGTTTACAGAGGCTTGGTAACAATTTCTTAATGCTTAGCCCTAACATGAGCTCAAGATTTTACAAAAAGTGAAGACCCAGACCAGTTTTAAGATCTTCTGAGTCTGTTTTGGGCCTTCATTTTCTGGCCACAGAATATTGTAATTGATGCTTGTTGGTACAAAAACTTGACTTTTGACAATTATAAAAAGAAATAATATTTTCTCTTTTTTGGAACGTTTGATAAAACTTTGTAAAACTGTGTACACTTAGTAAGTTAATGAGACATGGGGAGAACAAAACTTGTGAAACTTAATACACAGCAAATATTTCAACAATTACGGTATCTGGTCATTAAATAAAAGAAGCAAACTGCAAAGCCTCTGACCTTGCCTGCTGGCCTTGACCTTGGCCTTTGCCTTTGCTTTCATTATACTAGCTTGTTGACTGTCCCATATGGCCGTTTTTATCACAATTATTCTAAAAGCTAGGACACCTGAACATGTCTGGATATGTCCAAAATGTTTGCAGATGAAATGGCAAACAGTGTGGGCCCTGATCAGAGTGTTCCTTTTAGGACCAGTCTGATCTGGGTTTGCACTGTTGCTGAGAGGTGTCTGTCGCAATATTTAGAATTTTTACGGTAATTGTTTTATTTTATCATTTTTTTATCATGCATTTTTGTCCCAATACCTAGGTTTATTTCAATATTGCTTGTCTGTTAAACAGCTAATTTCAACCCATATTTTAAAACTTTTGCTGCTTGTTTTTAATTTGCTTAAATTGCTCATAGCCATATAAAAGGATTATACTGATAACAGCTGCATTTTAAATTCAGTTTAGCTCTCTGTAGTCTACTAGAAAACAGGTAGATATTTATAAAAAAAAATGATAAATTTTACAAAGTTTAACCCTATTGCACTCAGAACAGCCCAAACTCCATAGAGTTTGGCTATTCTGAGTGCAATAGGGTTAAATTTGTTATTGGTTGTCACAAAACTGTGCTCACAGAGATACATAAGTCTTGGAAATTAATAACATAAAATATGTCTTGTTTGGATCAAACAACTACAATGTGTATTGCTAACATTTAGTATTAGTAAGGTTGTATGCCATTATGCAGAAACTAATCATGCATTTTACTAGGCAAAAAAATTCTGCATATATGATATTGAGGTTTAGCATATATGAAATTGAGGTTTAATTTTGCTTGTACAGATAAGAGTAAGAGTCCTGACATTTGTCTAAGTCAGTCAGCTTGCTTGCATTTGTGTTTAATTTCTTATTCCTCTATACAGTGTTCTCTGCAGTGAACACCTGATACAGATTCTGAAACAGATTTCTCAGATGTACATAGACACTATTTATTGTGATCTGGTTTAAGTAATATTATATATGCAAACTTAGGACTGCTCTTGATGTTTGAATATACAAAGTATTTTAGATTAAACTCATGAGCAAATTTACATGAGTGTTTGTTGTTTTGGGGACTTTTTATCCCCCGACCGAAAGGTTCGGGGGATATAGCGATGAGCCTGGCGTCCGTCCGTCCGTCCGTCCGTCTGTCCGTCCGTAAACATTTTCTTGTCCGCTCTATATCTTGAATACCGTTTGGAATATTTTCATGATACGTCACAGTTATGTAGAACAGGTCATCACGATGTGTCGCGTACAAGAATGGTAACTCTTGCTATTGTACTTTTTGAATTATCTCCCCTTTGGTGATTTTTTGGCAGATTCGTGTCCGCTCTGTAACTTGAATACCCTTTGGAATATTTTCATGATACTTCACAGATATGTAGAACAGGTCATGAGGATGTGTCGCGAACAAGAATGACAACTCTTGCTTTCTTACTTTTCGAGTTATTTCCCCTTGATAGTTTTAGGTGTGATTTTTTAGCTCACCAGAGCCGAAGGCTCCGGGGGAGCTTATAGGATAGGCAGTTGTCCGTCGTCGGTGGCGTCTGTCGTATGTCGTCATCGTCGTCCGTCAACACTTTTAAACAACATCTCCTCTGAAGCCACTGGGCCGATTGGGCCCAAATTTCATCTGTAGCATCCTTATGCTGGGGGATTGAAAGTTTGTGTTTTTTATGAAAATCTGCCCTTTAGTTTGGTTGCTATGGCAACTTAGAGTTCCCATAGACTTATAATGGGGAAAATTGAAAATTGGCATTTTCTGCCAAGCCTTTGCAGAAATGTTGACAGAACTTTTATAGAAATGTTCCTTGAGAAGTCTTCTATCATCTGTATGTTTTTTTGGCCCACTGCCTTTTTATTGGTTGCCATGGAAACCAAAATGCAATCAAAAAGTAAAAAAAATACTTAAAAACTATCTCCTCTGAAACCACTGGGCCGATAAGGCCCAGCTGTCATCTGTAGTATCAGGCTGGGGGATTGAAAGTTTGTGTTTTTTATGAAAATCTGCCCTTTAGTTTGGTTGTTATGGCAACTTAGAGTTCTCATAGACTTATAATGGGGAAATTGAAAAATAGCATTTACTGCCAAGCTATTGCAGATATGCTTACAAGACTTTTATAGAAATGTTCCTTGAGAAGTCCTCTGTTAGCGTTGATGTTTTTGGGCCCACTGCTCCTTTTATTGGTTGCCATGGAAACTAAAATGCAAAAATAATGGAAAAAAAATAAATACAAAATGATCTCCTCAGAAGCCACTGGACCGATAAGGCCCAGATTTCATGTGTAGTATCCTTAGGCTGGGGGATTGAAAGTTTGTGTTTTTTATGAAAATCTGCCCTTTAGTTTGGTTGCTATGGCAACTTAGAGTTGCATTGACTTATAATGGGGAAAATTGAAAAATCGCATTTACTGCCAAGCCATTGCAGATATGTTGACAAAACTTTTATAGAAATGTTTCTTGAGATGTCTTCTATCAGCTATATGTTTTTGGTCCACTTCCCTTTTTTAGCTCACCTGAGCCGAAGGCTCCAGGGGAGCTTTTAGTATGGACAGGCTCCGTCGTCCGTCGTCGTCCGTCGTCCGTCGTCCGTCGTCGTCCGTCCACACTTTCAAACAACTTCTCCTCTGAAACCACTGGGCCAATTGTAACCAAATTTCATATGTAGCCTCCTGGGACTGGGGGAACGAAAAGTTGTTCAAATGGTCTGGGTCACATGACCAACATGGCCGCCACGCCCATATATGGTCAAAACCTTAAAAAATCTTCTTCTCCAGAACCAATAGGCCGATGGCCTTGAAACTTGGTATGTAGCATCAGGTACGTGAGTACTACCAAGATTGTTAAAATTATGACCTTTGGTTGACCTTGACATATTTTACGGTAAGGTGAAATTTGGTCCCATGTGCTTTTATATGGCAAAATGCTAGAACACAAGATATCTTGGAAACTGTTGAAGATTTTGATCTAAAAATTGGTATGTACAGTCATCTAAATGAGGTCATGAAGATTTATGAGTACAAGAGGTCAAGGTCATTCCTTGACCTTTGACCCAGAACTTCATATTTTGACAATTTCAGACAATCTCCTCAAAAGCCACTGTGCCAATTGAAATCAAATTTCATATAGAGCCTACAGGGGTTGAGGGAACCAAAATTTAATTGTACGGTCCAGGTCACATGACCAACATGGCCGCCACGCCCATATATGGCAAAAACCTTTAAAAATCTTCTTTTCCAGAACCAATTGACCGATGGCCTTGAAACTTGGTATGTAGTATTGGGTACTCAAGTACTATCAAGTGTATTCAAATTATGACCTTGGGTTGACCTTGACCTTTTTTACGACAAGGTCAAATGTGGGGAAATGCAAGAACTTAAGATTTCTTGGAAAGTTTTGAAGGTTAAGGCCTAAAAATTGATAAATGCAGTCATCTGAGTAAGTACATGAAGATTTTTGAGTACAAGAGGTCAAGGTCATTATTTGACCTTTGACCCAGAACTCTCATATTTTGACAATTTCAAATAATCTCCTCAAAAACTACTGGGCAAATTGAAATCAAATTTCATATAGAGCCTACAGGGGTTGAGGGAACAAAAATTCATTCGTATGGTCCAGGTCACATGACCAACATGGCCGACACGCCCATATATGGCAAAAACTGTTAAAAATCTTCTTCTCCAGAACCAATGGACCGATGGCCTTGAAACTTGGAATGTAGCATGGGGTACTCGAGTACTATCAAGATTGTTCAAATTATGACGTTGGGTTGACCTTGACCTTTTTTACGGCAAGGTCAAGTGTGGGAAAATGCTAGAACTTAAGATTTCTTGGAAAGTTTTGAAGTTTAAGACCTAAAAATCAATATATGCAGTCATCTTAATAAGTACATGAAGATTTTTGAGTACAAGAGGTCAAGGTCATTATTTGATCTTTGACCCAGAACTCTCATATTTTGACAATTTCAAACAATCTCCTCAAAAACTACTGGGCCAATTGAAACCAAATTTCATCTAGAGCCTACAGGGGTTGAGGGAACAAAAATTTATTCGTACGGTCCAGGTCACATGACCAACATGGCCGCCATGCCCATTTATGGCAAAAATCTTTGAAAATCTTCTTCTCCAGTACCAATTGACCGATGGCCCTGAAACTTTGTATGTAGCATTGGGTACTCCAGTACTATCAAGATTGTTCAAAATGTTGACATTGGGTTGACCTTGACCATTTTACGGCAAGGTCAAATATGGGAAAATGCTAGAACATTAGATTTCATGGAAAGTTATGAGATTTAGACCTAAAAGGTGATAAATAAAGTCATCTGAATGAGTACATGAAGATTTATGAGTACAAGAGGTCAAGGTCGTTCTTTGACCTTTGACCCTGAATTCTTATAGTTTGACAATTTCAAACTTCTTCTTAGAAGCCACTGAGCAAATTGTAACCAAACTTCATATACAGCTTTCAGGGGTTGACAGAATGAAAATTTCTTCAAATGGTCTGGGTCACATGATCAACCATGACCATATATTGTAAAAACGTTTAAAAGTCTTCTTCTCCAGAACCAATTGACCAATGGCCTTGAAACTTGGTATGTAGCATTGGGTACTCCAGTACTATCAAGATTGTTCAAATTAAGACCTTGGGTTGACCTTGACTTTTTTTATGGCAAGGTCAAATCTGGGAAAAGGCTAGAACATAAGATTTCATGGGAAGGGTTTGAAGATTTTGGCCTAAAAATTACAGTCGTCTAAATGAGGTCAAGAAGAATTATGAGTTCAAGAGGACAAGGTCTTTCTTTGACCTTTGACCCAGGTCTCAGGTTTTGACATTTTGACACATTTCCTCAAAAGCCAAAGGGCCAACTGTAAAGGAGCCTCCAGGGGTTGATTGAGCAAAAATTTGTTCAAACGGTCCAGCTCACATGACCAGCATGGCCATCATACCCATTTATGGTATAAACCTTTAATGCTTTTTCTTTTCAAGAACCAATATACCAATGGCCTTGAAACTTGGTAAGTAGCATGGTGTACTAGAGTACTACCAAGACTGTTCAAATGATGACCTTGGGTTTACCTTGACTTTTTTTGAGGCATGGTCAAATATGGGAAAATGCTAGAACATAAGATTACATGGAAAGATTTTGGCCTAAAAAATGGTATACATGTATATGGTTGACTTAATGAGTACATGAAGATTTATGAGTACAAGAAGTTATGGTCAATCTTTGGCTTTTGACCCAAGACTCATATTTTGGCGATTTCAGACATAAGAAAAAGCCACTTTGCCAGTTGTTCAGGTGAGCGATTCAGGGCCTCATGGCCCTCTTGTATTATTGGTTGTCATGGAAGCCATAAAGCAAAAGAAGGGAAAAAATCCCTTAAAAAATGATCCCTCTGAAGCCACTAGGCCGATTGAGCTGATTTTATCTTTAGTATCCTTGGGCTGGGGAAGTGAAAATATGTGTTTTTCTTTTATGAGAATCAGCTCTTTTGTTTGGTTGCTATGGCAAATTAGAGTTGCATTGACTTACAATGGGGAGAATTTTACTGCAATCAAAATATGGAAAACAGTTATATATTTTGTTATCAACTCAACAGACTGTCAGACTGAGACTTTGTAGTAGTATATTTTGTATTAGCCTGTACAAATGTGACAGCAGTTTTAAAAGCAATTTTGAGCTAGAGATCTGGTGAGCTTTGTGGCCTGTGGGCCTCTTGTTGTTAGATTCTTGTCCGCTCTATAACCTGAAAACCCTTTGGAATATTCTCATGATACTTCACAGATATGTAGAACAGGTCATGACGGTGTGTCGCGAACAAGAATGACAACTCTTGCTTTCTTACTTTTTGAGTTATTTCCCCTTGATCATTTTAGGTATGATTTCGTGCCCGCTCTATAACTTGAATACCTTTTAGAATATTTTCATAATACTTCACAGATATGTAGAACAGGTCATGACGATGTGTCGCGAACAAGAATGACAACTCTTGCTTTCTTACTTTTGGAGTTATTTCCCTTTGATGATTTTAGGTGTCGCTCCATTGCTTGAATACCTTTTGAAATATTTTCATGATACTTCACAGATATGCAGAACAGGTCATGACAATTTGTCTCATACATGAATGATAAGTCTTGCTTTTATACTTGGTGAGTTATTTCCCTTTGGTAGTTTGAGCTGCTGTATGAGTCTCTGCTCCATATCTGTATAACCCTGGCCAGCTCCAGAATTTGAATAACTGTGTACCTTTTAGAATATTGATTATCATGCTGTGATATCTTATCAGTGTTCCTTACTCTCTCTGACCCCTCCACATTCCCGCGCCCCCTCCCTCACCCGCCCCCCCCCCCAAAAAAAAAAAAAAAAAATTTTTTTCCAGATCTGGATTCTTTGTCCAAATTCACTTACTAGAGAGCTCAAAATTAGGTTATTGGGCTTGTACTTTAGAAGTTATTCACACATTTTGAAAGTTGAATGTATCGTATGCTATACATTTGTGTATATGGTGGCTGTTTGAGATATCACCTCTTTTTAGCAGTCAAGCATACTGTTTTAGTCTGAGAGTTAGATAATCATGCATATGTTAACAGTTAAAGTCAATCAGAAGCATAAAAGAACAACAATATATTACTAATATGTGTTTTGAAGTGCACCCTTTTTACCAAGGCCCATGGGGGTCTTCGGTCGGGGGATTTGCCATCTCCTCTGATGGCTATTATTAATTTGCTTTTTAGTAGTGAATTAATAGTGAGTTTGGAAATTTGAGAGAATACTAATATTAAAAGTAAAATGCTCTATCAGTGCAGAAGACAGTGCATGAATGATCCCTGCACAATGTAAAATGGATCATTCATGTTGGTTAGGGCAGACATAGGCGAATGGCTGTAGTGCTATTTTCTCTAGGAACCATAAATAGGATAGGAAAGAGCCTTACTGGTCTGTGTTGAGTTGATGTTGAGTTAAGTTGTAGTTTAACATCCCAGTAACAATACTTTAGTCATGTCAAGACATTGCCTCCTTATATGTAGGACTTATACCCAACCAGAGACAAATGACACCCAGGTTCTGCTACAGCTACTAGCAGCGGTGCTACAGAGGCACCAGGCAGCCCATCTATTTTGCCGGTCCTGATGGGCAACAGGCCTCTTACTGGTCTGTGTATATGGATTTACAGCATATATTAGCATGTTCATACTGCCTTGGGCCATATGATAATGAATAATCATGAGGCCCATATACTGGTTTCACTGGAGTCTTTACAGACTCATCTCACAGGGTCAGCAGAAACTTAAATAGTCTGCAAAAGCTTCAGGCTTTTTTAAATCGTAGCTCCTTACTCACAATTTATGCGTCCAGAAATAAACCTGAGTAAACATTGGGCCTCTGAAACTCCTCAGTAGATTCTTCACCATTTGCTCATTTAACCCATTCCATTCGGGATACCCCATTAGGGGTATTTGGGCAAACAGTTTGGATCCAGATCAGGCCCCACAAATGTGGGGCCTGATCTGAGACCCAAACTGTTTGCTGCCCAGACGTCATTTCTACAAGAGTTGGTTAAACCAATATTGTCAAAATATTATTGATTTTTGATGCAGGCGACAATTTCAGTAGACGACAAAAATACCCAGAATGCAATGGGTTTAATATTTTTTCAGGAATTTGAATATGATTATGGAGGAGTTGGTCCATGTGATTCAAGATGAAGAATCTGTAAGTTGTTTCCTTCATTTATAAAGTTGTTTTATAAAATAAAAGAACTATACATGTACATTCTTGTTGACAAATACCTGTAGGAAGCTTTTGGGATCATGGTCAAGTGATGCTAAATCATAATGGAATTCTTATAGTGGTTGAGCATCACGACTTTCATACTGTGTATGTTGTTACATGACTTCCTTTCAAATCAGCCAAGAATTTGCAATTGAGCCGCGACACGAGAAAATCAACAAAGTGGTTATGCGCTCAGCACAGACACAGATCAGCCTGGGCATCCGCCCAGTCTGATAAGAGCCTTCGCTGTCCGCATGGAGGTAGCTAAGGCCCTATCATCATATCCATTTTAAAGCCCTGTTTTCCTCTACCGAGGGTTGGGCTTGTTTGACAAGTTTCTTCGAAGGCGTCCTCTCCACTCAGAACGATTCTGAGGGTCAGCAGAATCCATACATAGCTTCTTTCTGTCGTTCACAAGCACTTCATCCCATGTTTTTCTTGGTCTGCCCGGTCTTTTCTGTGCAACCACATTCAGCTTGCGTACTTCTGCAATCCAGTCTGTGCTGCGCTCTACATGTCCTAACCATCTCATCCTACTGGTGCGGAGCACCACATCTAAGTCCTGGATGCCAAGCTTTGTGAGAAGGGAGTCTGAGCTAACTTCGTCCTTTGCCTTGACATTGCAGATCCAACGGATCATGGCACGGTAATTACGCCGGAGACGTAAGCTCTACATGTACATTTAAGCTAAGCTACCCTTTAAGTTCTTAGCAAAGAGTCTGATCAGACTTGTTGGATGCCCAGACTGATCTGAATCTGCGCTGTGTGCACAACCGCTTTGTTGGTTTTCTCGTGTCGCGGTTCATACACATGTAGATACTGCTGTAAAAATTCTTGATATTGGGACTCATAAAACGATTATTATACTAGTCCTGAAAATGAAACAGTTAGGTTTAGCAGTGTAGTAATGTATCCAAAACAAAAAATGCAGATGGAATGGCAAACAGTGTAGACCCAGATCAGACTGCTCCTTTAGGTTTGCACTGTCAGGCCTTTCTGTCCCAATACTTAGAATTATAAGGTATAAGCTATCTTATGATATCTCATTAGAGAGCCATTCAGTTCATCAAACTCTTTTCTTGCATTTTCACAATTAATATTACAGGTGGGGCCCAAGTATTTCGGTCAAGTGCTGGCCTGTTGATGTGCCGGTCCTGGGTTTGATTCTGGACAGAAGGGAAAATCTTTTCAACCATTAACTGGGTTTTATTGCACACAGCCTTTCATTATCATCCTCCCATCATCATGGTATAACTCAAATGTTGTTGAAAAGGGTGTAAAATCCATCCATCTTATATTGCAGGTGATAGAATCTCTCTCCCTGGCAGACTCTAGGCTCAAAAGTAATATGAACCAGATCATAAATGCCCTCGGTAGTAACTCTTCACTTACAGAACTCGACATCAGGTAAATGCAGTGAAACCTGGGTTTAGCATGAATTCATTGGAAAACCAAAACATGGTTGTTTGAGACAGATGATTGCTTGATCCTGGTAAATTTCTACTTTTTTGCATTTTTAAGTTGGTCTTTTGATACACCTGATTGTAAAGACAGGTTTGACTGTACTACAGTTGTATCTATGAAAAAAATAGTAAATTTCTATGTTGTTTAAAGTTCTGTTGTATCTAAACTGTTAGCTTCTGAAAAAAACTCACAAAAAAACACAAAAACTTGGTGTCCATAAAAGCTATCTTGTATTTAAAAAGTTTTAGAGTGAAAACTTGTTTTAAATTGAGTCTAATGTGTAATTATTATTGATGAATATATGCTACATTTTCAGTGGAAATTCCATGGGTGATCTTGGTGCTAGGATGCTATCCAAAGCTCTCCAAATCAACAACAAGCTGAAGACGATAATGTGGGATAGAAACAATACTACAGCACAAGGCTTTGAAGATATAGCAGATGCTTTAGAAAAGTAGGTCCTCTTACCCCCCCCCCCTCCCCCCCATAAGTTGTATCATACTTACCATGGAATTTGGACAGTGTGCCTAAGAACACAGTGTAGACCCAGATCAGACTGCTGAACAAACAGTCTTATGGAGATATAATAAAATCGTCCCAGAATAATTGTCAGTACTGCCATCATCTTGAGATCTGTTTATGTTAAAAATTTAAAGTGTTGAAAAAGAAAATAACTGAAATTGCAAACAGCATAGTTCCAGATGAGATGGCTCATAAGTTGGCCCTCTTTTCTTTGATTATCAATATGAAATATCATTGACAAATCATTTCTTGAAATTTTGCAGATGTAAATTTTGTTGTCTGCCTTTTAAACGCTCTTTAGGCATTGAAGTTAACAGAGCACTAGATAAGAGGGGATATTTGGTGATAATTAGGGATTATTTTTGTTAATTCTGAGTAAAAACCTATGTTGTGACCCCTTATCTGAACCGTCTCGACGAGACGGTTCAGATGAGGGGTCACAACATATGGTTTCAATGGGAAATAAGAAAAATTATCCTTAATTATCATCAGATACTCCCCCTTATCTAGAGCTCTGGTTAACAAACAATAAATTGTTCTATTTCTCTAGGAATTATACACTACGCAAGATGCCAGTGCCAATCAGTGATGCCAGTTCAGCTTCAAGGAGCCAGCCTGAGAGAACAGAGGCAGCTCTGCAGTCGGTAAGAATTAAGTATTGTTGAACATCCTGGAAAGAGTCTAAATGTATATGAAAATGTCAACATTTAACATACTAATAAATAATGGGGCAGAAAAGTTTGAGAACTGCATAATTGGGACACATGGACGAAAGTGGATGTTTTGGCTATGCACCTTGTATCTATCACATATCAGATCCACCTTACAGGAACCCTAATCTGACCCAGTAAAATCTGGGCTTGGTTGTTCAAATAAAAATCCGTTGGAAATTAAAAAAAAAAACAACAAAAAAACAACAACCCCAAAACACACAGACACATACAACAACCAAAAATGGAACTCTGCTCAGTTTATTAACACCCCTCAAGGCTGTGACAGCCCCTGGTACTGACTTTAGTTGTACTAGATTTTAAGCAGTGTTAGCTTAGAGTCTTTAGTCAAGGATTTCTTCATAAAATGTAGTGTGCTGATATTCTTTTACTGAAAAAATGTGAGGAGCTTTTGCACTGCATTGTTTCTTGGCTTCTATTGTCTTGTTATCTTCATGTCTACAAGTACAACCCCATGAAAAGAATTTGCTACTAGTTCTTTCCATTTAGGGTTGAACCCCCTGGACAAGGGGGCATAATGTAATTGACAGAGTTGTTTCCCTATTAAGACTATCCATTCACCACAAGTCCATATATCGTTGTAGATTGAAAGATTGCTGCAGAGGAATCATAGCCCACAGAAATACTCGTCAGACCAGGCTTACAGACTACAGCAAGGTTTTCTCATCAGCTCTACACAACAGGTATATTGGAAATAGAGCTTTAGATAATTGGGGAATCACATTGATAATTGGGGAATCACATTGATATAATCTCTTTCAACTTTGAGTAAAACCATATGCTATTTTGTTTGTGATACATTATATCCAAACAAGAAGTTTAGTTTGCAGTGCAATACTCATTTTGTTCAAATGTTATGTGGTTGTCTTAATGCTAAGTCATTTGGACATTCCAAAATAAAAAGTAAGAATGAAAATGCATTAAGTAAATGGATTTTTCAAAATTATGTGATCCCTCTTCTCCAGTCTTTTTGGATAAGATTTTAAAGCAAGGTCCTGTCTCCAAATGACCTATTTGTTGGTGTGATGTTAAACTGGAGTTCATTCACTCTTTTAAAATTATGAGATACATGTATTTTCGACACATCACTGTGTACATTATTGGCAGTTCATTTGTTAAATTAGAATTAATTTTGAGTCTACTGTTTCAATTCTAGATGGTTGACAGGCTAGTTGTCCAGTCACAAGACACAATTAATGCCTTGAGTATAGACCCACAAGACAGTTATAGTAAAGATATAGAATCTACAAAAGCTCTCATAAAGGATGCTGACAACTCAAAAATGGTGAGTTAACATATTACTTTGGTTATCAAAATGGGTTTTTCCTTCAAAAATAATCTCAAAGATGTAGATCCATCTTACAAGGATTTAGATCTTTGTGGTTGTTTTGGACAAGAATTCCAAACATCTAGATCCATCTTATAAGATGGATCTGGATTTGTAGGATTGTTTTGAAAAAGACCCATTTAATAGCCCAATTATACAGTACTGATTTATATTTTTGTGGTAATTTTGGAAGGATAAACCCCTGTCTTGTAACTAGAAAAAATATGGTGAATATTTTGAAAGAAATGACTATGCAAACAGTATGACCAAGATCAGATTTGTCCTAAGGATCAGCCAGGGTTTGCAAGCAAACTTCATTGTTATTTTGCTTTTGCTTAAAGAAATAAAGTAGCTTATATTTTAAAGTTGTCAGTGTTGTTAGGGAAAGAGTATTTTGTTACTGTATTTCATTTATAGATAAATGTAGACATAACCTTATAGTCATTAATTCCTATTTCTAAACCTGGCAAATTTCTACCAAATGATCATTTTAATTGTATTTATCATTTAGCTAGGGAAATAGGTACATCCCCCTGATTTTTACAGGTTTTACAAAGTGAAAAAAGATTTATAGACTGTCAGTTTGCATCCTTGCACGAGGAAACCCTGCCAAAATGATACAACTCTTAAAGGAAAGAATTTGCTGACACCTAATGAGAAGCATGATAAAAATGAAATGCGTTTCCACTGATCTTAATATCAGCAAAGGTGTTGCATAGTTATTATGGGGCTGCTCCAAAGGAAGACATGGTCTACACTTCTCTTAATTGAACAAGTTACAGCTCTTTTTATGAAATTTCAGAATTTCATTGTCAAAATTAAGGTAGCACTTATTACATACACCATCTTTTGTTCATATAATTTCAGCTGTTGCCCAGACTTCATGACATTGCAATAGAGTCTCAGAACCCAGGTAATCCTGTGGAAGTCAAGATCAAAGAGATTGCTGAAGATCTCAAGACTGTGCTTGAAAATCAGATGAAGGTAATGCTATCGTAAAAATTCTAAACATTAGGACACATAAAACAATTACCGTATTTGTCCTAAAAATTGAATAGTTTCATTTTACAGTGCAGTAATGCATACAAAAGATGCAAATGGAATGGCAAACAGTGTGGACTTTGATCAGACTGCTCTCTTAGGAGGTCTAAGCCTGCCCATGAATAGTGTGGTTAGGTTAACTGACCGCCCCAATATGACCATAGCTGTTTACCGTGGACGTAAAGCAACCAATCAATCAATCAGTCAATCAATCCCTTGGGAGCAGTCTAATCTGGGTCTGCACTGTTTGCTCAAATCTGTTTGTCTGTCCTGATACTTAGAATTTTCAGGAGCTTCATATCATTAAAATTCATATTGAGAAGTGATGTGAATGTTACAGGTTTACCTGCAAAATGCTTCAGAGAAGACATGAAAATATTGAAGTGTATGAACAATCTCTCAGTCGACAAGGAATCTATAAGAAAATGTTAGGACTATTTTAGTTATTCCAAATGAAATTGATACATTATAACTTATTAAAGTACTGGCAAACTTGATGGTTGACAAACACGAATGTACACACGAGACTATCATTGTCATGAATACCATTTTTATTTGGTCATAAGGTAGTTTCCTTTCCAAAACAATTGATATCAAACTTGTTGGCTCACAAACACAAATGAACACACAAGACTACCATTGTCATGAATACTGTATTTATTTGGATATAAGATGAGGGCTTTTCCTCTCCAAACAACCCCAGGGGCCGTATTTATAAAACGACTTAAGTGGTTGCTATGCTGTTGCTAGGGCTGAATTTTTATGAAGGAGATTCCCTACAACTATGAAATTTGCTCTGGAGGAACAGTCTAAAAAGACTGTTCCTCTAGAGCAAATTTCGTAGTTGTTACATAATGTAGGGAATCTCCAACATAGAAATTTAGCCTTAGCAACATCATAGCAACGACTTAAGTCGTTTTATAAATATGGCCCCAGAAATCTAGATCCATCTTAAAGCAGAAATAATACAAAATTGATTGCAGTATTTGGGGTCATTTTGGCATCCATAGAAAGGCATAGCATAATAAAATTTTACTGTGACTAACTGCATGGGAAAACAGGGCCAGTCAGCATTAAATGCTCATGCTAGTCTCATTGAGAGCCGTAGCATGATAGCCTTATAAACTAAATAGCTTTATAGTGTGTAGTGTTTTTATGAGGCTATTCTGTATTTCAGAAAAGTGTTGAAGACATGTTGGAGAGTACAAAACAACAGTGCAAGGCAATAATGGGAGATGAGGTATGAAGTAGTTCTTTGAGGTGAGGTTTGACATTCCTCACAGTCCCACCCTGTACCAGACCACACTTAATTTGTACTTCATTCTAGCAATCCTGTTTGAAAGTACAATAAGAGCTATAGTTCTATCTGTCATTGCGAGGTTGATATTGGTGTAGATACCAACTCTGGCATCTGCAGCAATGTTAAAGTTTTACGTTAAAGTTTCTGTATTATGGTCAAACACACCATCAGGCTAGACATCCTGCTAAGTGACCTAGTCGAATAGTGATACCAAGAGGTAAGATATTGCCCTGGTCTTGATACAAGTTTTTACACTCCTACTCCTCTCCATGTTGTTGACGTTTGATACCAGCCTGCAATTGGGCTTAACCCTTAGACTGCTGAAAAAATAATTCACCTGGCCCTAAAATGGGGGTAGGGGTATCTCAGAGGCCATAACTTGCACACACTCTGGTCGGTTTGCTTGAAATTTTCACTCAATATGGCCGATGTGTGAGCTGCCATTTTCTGGAAGTTACCAAGGTCACGTGACCTGCCATATTTGGGTGTCACATGATAACACCGGGAACCGATGTAGACACTTAAAAAAAAAAAAAAAAAAAAAAAAAAAAAAAAATAGTACAAGATATTAGCGCCAGTGATATGCTTTGAATGACAAAAGTAATTGCTTGTCTGAGGGCCGGTTTTATTGCTGAATATTTATCAAGAGAGAAAGTTTGGAAGGATGAAGTCTAGTTGTCAGAAAATCGGGATCAAGTAAGTAGGGGTAGCCACCTGAAAAGCTGATGTTGAAAATATCATAAATTTTTGACGTTTTCTCCGAGTTTAAAAGGTCAACAAATCAATAAGGTGGGTAAAACCTTGCTCTAGTAGAAAGCAGATTCCCTCTTGCATAGGACAACCGCAAATGATGGGGAGTACTTGATGTCTAGTGTGCCTGACATGCTCTCAAAGTGACCTACCCCTCGAGAACGACTATAGTTGCGCTTAGCAGTCTAAGGGTTAATAGAGGAAAAAATAAATTTTCAAATTTGCCCATTTCTGGCCCCAATAGACCTAAAAAAGTGAAATTCAGGTGAAATTGACAAGTCTGATTTTTAGCACTACCTTCTGTTAACCCTTAGACTGCTGAAAAAATAATTCACCTGGCCCTAAAATGGGGGTAGAGGTATCTCAGAGGCCATAACTTGCACACACTCTGGTCGGTTTGCTTGAAATTTTCACTCAATATGGCCGATGTGTGAGCTGCCATTTTCCGGAAGTTACCAAGGTCACATGACCTGCCATATTTGGGTGTCACATGATAACACCGGGAACCGATGTAGACACTTAAAAAAAAAAAAAAAAAAAAAAAAAAAATATAGTACAAGATATTAGCGCCAGTGATATGCTTTGTATGACAAAAGTAATTGCTTGTCTGAGGGCCGGTTTTATTGCTGAATATTTATCAAGAGAGAAAGTTTGGAAGGATGAAGTCTAGTTGTCAGAAAATTGGGATCAAGTATGTAGGGGTAGCCACCTGAAAAGCTGATGTTGAAAATATCATAAATTTTTGACGTTTTCTCCGAGTTTAAATGGTCAACAAATCAATAAGGTGGGTAAAACCTTGCTCTAGTAGAAAGCAGATTCCCTCCTGCATAGGACAACCGCAAATGATGGGGAGTACTTGATGTCTAGTGTGCCTGACATGCTCTCAAAGTGACCTACCCCTCGAGAACGACTATAGTTGCGCTTAGCAGTCTTAGGGTTAATAATGGAAAATATAAATTTTCAAATTTGCCCATTTCTGGCCCCAATAGACCTAAAAAAGTGAAATTCAGGTGAAATTGACAAGTCTGATTTTTCGCACTACCTTCTGTTAACCCTTAGACTGCTGAAAAAATAATTCACCTGGCCCTAAAATGGGGGTAGGGGTATCTCAGAGGCCATAACTTGCACACACTCTGGTCGGTTTGCTTGAAATTTTCACTCAATATGGCCGATGTGTGAGCTGCCATTTTCTGGAAGTTACCAAGGTCACGTGACCTGCCATATTTGGGTGTCACATGATAACACCGGGAACCGCAAATGATGGGGAGTACTTGATGTCTAGTGTGCCTGACATGCTCTCAAAGTGACCTACCCCTCGAGAATGACTATGGTCGCGCCTAGCAGTCTAAGGGTTAATGAACTTTGTTGTTTTCATCAACTTATGGGCTTTTTCCGTTGCAGTGGTTTTACGGGTGTTTTTTCTTCTTTTTCAGGTGTTCACGTCAGCCCTGCAGGCGGGGTGCAATAAAAACAGTTCATTTCCCAAAGATTTCACTACAAACATCTTGGCAGCAGTGGATAATGAAATATTCAACAAACTCAGGTAGATATGCTTTACTCTTATAGTACCAAAATAAGCAGACAACAAAATTTACCTCTGCAAAATTTAAAAAAAAGAAGTCTGTCCAAGCTAATTTAGATTGAGAATTGAAAATTACAGGAAAATAGGGGGCAAACAATGTAGATCAAGATGAGGCGGCTCATTATGAGCCACCTCATCTCAAGCTATATTGTTTGCTGATTCAGCTATTTTAATTTATACTGGTACTCTTAGTGTTCAAAAATAAAAAAAAATATGCTAATTTGGACATCAAAATGGTCATTGAGACTAATACTTAGATGTTTTTGCTATATGCTTTCAAGTAAAGCAGCTCTTATTCCATCATTTAAAATTCTAATTCACTTACGTATGTAACGCGACGCCTGATTGGATAAGGTAAAATATTTGCGACAGTAAGTGCTGCGATACACTGTTAGAAACCGGACGTCATTATGTAATGTCACTTCTCATTCGCTGACGTCTTATTTTATGTCGCTGAAAGTGTTTGCTTTGAGTCCAAAGTTACACTTTTTTTAAAGGTGAAAATGTGAAAAGTGCATTAGAATGGGGATAACGGTATTGAAAATTGTCATTTGGGGAGGTAAATTGTCGGTTTTATGGTCGCAAATTGCATTTTACCACTCCGCTGGCACGTTGCCATTATAACAAAATTTCCGACGATAAAACCAACAATTTATCTCCATAAATGACAATTTTTAGTACAGTTATCCCCTAAGTGACGGCATTGTTAATTAACCTGACATTATTGTTTCAAACATATTATTTGCAAAGACACTGACATCATTTGCTAGAAAAATGTTAGCAAATTGAGTTTATGTGTATTAGAAGATTTATCAGACCCTTGACTTGTGACTTTATTAAGATGCCAGTGCTACGTATTACCAGGCTCTTGATTCTTGCTACATTTACTTTTGTAAGCATGTCTTTGTTTTATGTGGTATTTTGTTTTCCAGTGAGCTGAACCTTGCTGTTGCTGCCCATGTATCAGATAGAATCCTTGATGAAGTTATTGACAGACTTTCAAAGAGCCACAAGACTCTGGTTAGTATGTGTATAAAGTTTTGTATTATGTCAAGGAGAGAACTCGTGAGAATTTTCAATAGACTTAGCATATTATTTCATATTTGGTTAAAAAAGGTACCATTTGATATTTTCAGTCTGCATTATTCTTAAAACATTGTGAAATTATCTGAAATGATGTAAACCTAATGTAATCGCTTGAAAGTGTTTTAAACCAGAAAGTACCCAAAAAGCAGACTAGAAAATTTCTATTCTATTCTATTCTATTCTATCCCATAACCTTACTAGGTCGTTGGGGCACCACAGCTGACTTCAAAACAATCCCTTTCCACCTTGTCCTGTCTTCAGCTGCCCTAGTTGAGCTGGCAAAGTCCATTCCAGTCCACTCCTTGATATTGTCTTCCCACCTCTTCTTCTGTCTACCTCTTCTTCTTTTTCCTTTCACTGTGCCCTGAAGAATTGTCTTTGCTAAACCAGAAGACCTTGAGACGTGGCCAAACCACCTTAGTTTCCGTTTCTTGACCAGCGTCAGGAGTTCATCATATTCTCCAATGGCTGCTTGGATCTTCCTGCGAACCTCCTCATTGGTTATATGGTCCTTGTACGAAATGTTCAGTAACCTTCGGTAGCATCTCATCTCAAAGGCCTGCGTTCTTTTCTCTAACTCTGCTGTCAAGGTCCATGATTCACAGGCATACAGAAATATGGAAATGACAAGGGAGCGCATAAGTGTCACCTTTGATCCAAGAGATATGTTGTTATCTCTCCAAATTGGTTTCAGCTTGGCAAGAGCTGAAGTGGCTTGTGCTATCCTTGAGAGAACCTCCTGTTTTGAGCCATCATCTGAGACAACTGCTCCAAGGTATTTGAAGCTGCTTACAGTACCCAGCTTCTGCCCCTTTACCTTGATCTCCCTCTGGATGCCATCTGCGCTGTTTGTCATCAGTTTGGTCTTCTCAGCACTGATCTCCATCTTATACCTTGTGCAGGTCTGGTCGAGACTTTCAACTAGAGCTTCTAGTTCCTGCTCTTCCTCAGCAAGAGCGTCTATGTCATCGGCAAACCGCAGGTTGGTAATATTTCTGCCGCCTATGCTAACCTTTCCATCATGTTCTTCCAGAGCATCGGACATGATCCGTTCGAGAAAAATGTTGAAGAGGGTGGGTGACAGAAGACATCCTTGTCTTACTCCAACTGTTGTTCTGAACCATTCTCCTGTGCTTCCATTTATCAGGACTGCACTTGTAGCCTTGTCGTATAGCTGTTCAATGGTGCGAACTAGGTTTGCATTGATATTGTACTTCC
Organism: Ctena decussata; assembly: GCA_963989385.1. NCBI lineage: Eukaryota > Metazoa > Mollusca > Bivalvia > Lucinida > Lucinidae > Ctena > Ctena decussata. Next base: position 34,997,695 of record OZ022503.1, read on the forward strand.
TCATGGTGGCCCATAAGGCTGCATGCCATACCCTGTCAAAGGCTTTTTTGAAATCAATGAAGACATGGTACAGATTCTGCTGATGTTGGAGATACTTTTCACACAGGATTCTAAGGTTGAAGATCTGTTCTGTGGTGCTCCTTCCTGCTCGGAACCCAGCCTGTTCCTCAGCGATTATCTCTTCGGCTTGTGGCTTAAGCCTGTTCAAGATAACTTTCAGCATGACTTTGCTTGAATGACTTATGAGGCTGATGGTTCTGTAGTTCTGGCAGAGCTGTAGGTTGCCCTTTTTAGGGAGAGTAATAATCAGCGACTGAGTCCATGGGGTAGGCCATTCTCCTGTTCTCCAGATCCTGTTACAGATATCTGTTAAAACATCAATCATGGTCTCCCCTCCAGCTTGAACAAGTTCTGCTGGTATATTATCAACTCCGGCAGATTTTCCCTTCTTCAGCGCTGCTACTGCAATCTCAACTTCCTCACGAAGGATCGGTTGTTGATCTTCATCTGGGGGCTGACTGCAGTCCAGAACAGTATTGTCACCATCAGTCTCATGGTTGTATAATTCTGAGCAATATTCTGTCCATCTGCTGAGAATCTCTTGTTCTTCTGTAAGGCATTTCCCAGACTTGTCCTGGATAGTTGTGGATCTACCTTGTTTCTCTGAAGTTAGATCCTTCACCAGCTGGTATGCTTTCTTGCTGTTGTTTTTGTTCAGGCAAGTTTTGATCTCCTCGCACTGACTAGCTATCCAGTCCTCCTTCGCTTTCTTCACTGCCTTCTGAATCCTCTTGTTTGCTTCCCTGTATTCTTCTGCTCCTCCTGCTTTATACCTCTTCTTCTTCAAATTTCTCCTCTCATCACAGAGGTCGAGAACATCTCTAGTGACCCTTTGCTTTTTCCTGCGACGTTCCTTCCCAAGTATCTCACTGGCTGAATCAGTCACTACTGTATTGTAGGTGGTAATCATGGTATCTATGTCCATGTCATCATCCCTCAGACCAATGAGTGGTGCAAATTTTCCACCTATTGTTGCTTGAAAAGTGCATGCCACCTCTGGGTCCCTTAGCTTCTCAAGATCAAACTTCAGTCTTGGCTGGGTTGGCTTTCTAGCCTTCTTCAGACGAACTCGGAAGGTCATCATGACCAGGTCATGGTCACTTCCTATGTCTGCTCCAGGAAAACTCCTTGTCCTATGGATGTTGACTCCTGATCGGAAGCGCTTCCTCACCAAGATGTAATCAATCTGATTGTGGTGTTTCCCATCTGGGCTGTGCCATGTCCATCTCCTTGATGGTTTGTGAGGGCCAAGGGTGTTTGTCAGTACTAGGCTGTTACAGGTTGCAAACTCTAGAAGTCTGAGACCTCTCTCATTTGTCTCGCCATTGCAGTAGGGTCCACAAACGTTTTCCCAGTCTAAAAATTTACATCTGCTAAATCTAAATGTTTCTAATGTTACGTAGATGAGAATTCAAAGATTAGAAGGCAAACAGTGTAAAATCAGATGAGGCTTTTCTTACATGAAAGCCAATACAAAAGCCTAGAAGTTGTATCCTGTCAAAAAAATTGGGGAAAAGGTAGAAATACTTTGCTTATCACTCAGCCATTTCTGTGTTTGTTCTTGGAAAAAAGTATAAATGTATTAGAAGAAGAAGGAGGAGATTAGATCAAGAATAGATCAAGAAAGTTTTAGTTTTATGGCTATATTTCCATGTTTATGCCACCAACTTTGAAAAAGTTGGTGGGGCATATTGCTTTTGGCTTGTCCGTGCGTGTGTGTGTGTGTGTGTGTGTGTGTGTGTGCGTCACGCTTTTCATGATTGCTGTAACTTTAGAATCCTGCAAGCTAGGGCCTTGAAATTCATATATGGATTCCTCATGGAAAATTAGCTAACACGTATTTTTTTTCTATTCTCAGTTATGCCCCTTTTTGGAGTTATGCCCCTTTTAGAAAAATGAGATAAATATCTTGTTAGCAAGATATCTCAAAAAGTATTTGAGCTATGGCCTTGATATTTGGTATACTGATTGGGTATGAGAAGTAGATTACCTGATTAACTTTTGAGACAATTCCGTAAAATATTGATGGAGTTATGGCCCTTGTTTGAATTTGGCATTTTTCCAACTTTTGAACCGCTTAAGCTAGGAAGCTGGTTTTTTGTATAGTAGTAGTTCTTGGTGTGTTAAATACTTTAGTACAAGTTAGGTAACTCTGCATTCATTATTTTTTTTCCTCCATTTTTACAAAGGGAAACAACTTTTGTGACTTCCTGTTTGCATCTCTGGCAGTTGAAGCCATACCAAAAATGAGTCTACTCTTAAAAGAAAGAATTTGCTCCAAGAGGAGCAAATTCATTCTATTAAGAGTTGACCCTTTGGGAAGGGAGGCAAAAGTAAAAATGGCAAAGTTGCTTCCCCTGTAATTGTATAGGTTCCCTTATGTCTCTGAGGTTGGAGAGACTGAATCTTGATACCACTGCTACCTTCTTTTTTCCCCCGCTCCCCTGGAAGAACTAAAATGTTGTTGCTTTCGTTCTAATCCCATTATTTGTGACAGTTTGTATATTTTGTACATGTATGCCCATTTTTGAAAAAAATATGTTAAAATCACTCCCCTTGACCCTTTAACTGTCCAACTGTACTGTTTATGCATTTGTTCCAGACCAACCACTTGAACATAAAGAAGAAAAATGAGATGAGGTCCAGTAAGACCAAGTCCGACAGACTAAATCTAGACGCTGCTGATGATTCTAAACTGAGACCTAATAATAATAGCCCACAGGTGAGTAAAATATTGAGTTTACAGTCACTTTATATTGCTGAGAAAATTATCTGCATAGACAGCTGTTAGCTTTCCTGACTTCAGACCACAGGGGCATACCGTGGATTTCAGTTCAGTTCAGGTCAGTTTTCTTATCGAAGTTACCCAAGTGGCTCAACGGTACGTAACCATAGTTGGGCACACTTGGGCCGTGTGTCGGTCCAAAACTGTGGAGTCCAGACCCCGAGGTAATAAAACCTTTTTTGTGCTCAACTCAGCTGAGCATGAAATTTTCTCTGCTGACAAATGTGAAAATGCCAACTAAGATTGGCATTTTCATATATATCAGCAGGTAAAATTTCATACTCAGCTAAACTGAGCAAGAAAACAAAACAACTGTACATATCAGTAATTTGCTATTTATTAGCAGGTAAAATTTCATGCTCAGGTGAGTTGAGCATTGAAAAGTTTTATAACCTTGGGGCCTGTTGGAGATGAGATTCTGTCAGACCCTAAATGATGCTTCATTTCACCCTTCATAATAACCCTCCAATCATTGACTGAAATACTGTCAAAAAGAACATAACCATCCTCCCTTCTTCTCATATAATAGAAACACTGTTGAAACAAATGTAATCATCTTCCCATCAACCTGATACCACTAAAAGACTGCTGAAAAGAACGTAATCACCCTCCTATCATCCTGATATGACTGAAATACTGCTGAAAAGATTAATATCACCCTCCCATTGTCCTGACATGACAGAAATACTGTTGCAAGGAATGTAATCACCCTCCCATCATCCTGATATGACTGAAATACTGTCAAAAAAGAAAAAAAAATCAACATTTTTTAACAGGGGGTATAGCTTAACAAATATACTTCAATATTAATTCATCAATTTTACAACAACACATTTCTTTAAATCATATAAAAAATTTCAGAGTCGTGTTTTCGTTATAAAATTTTTTACATGAAGAAAAGCAAATTTCAATAGCTAATGAAAATTTATGTATTCACCAATAGACCTTTTCACATTGTTATCTCCCTTGCCGGCTACTCTTAAATGGAGGTACGAATGTTTACCTGTAAAGTTATATGGGGCAATGATGATCTGGCCATGCAGGAAGAGATGTGTTGGTTTTAGAATTTTGAATATTTTTCGTGCGAAATAACCATTTAAATGGAATATGTATTGTGATTCCTTGATTTTTTGAAAGATTGTTCAATTATAAATGTTTGTTTATTGATAAAAAATAGCTTTTGTTAAAAATAAAGTACAAATAGCAGAGGTATATATCGGCGGCGTGGTTCAAAACTATGGTATAAATTAGTTTTTAATCATTTAAATACTTTGGTAAATTACTTTTTAAATCATTAAAACATCACCCTTTCGCTAAAAGGAATATCAAAATAATGTTTCAAGACAGTAATTAACCAAATTTTTTATTTCAAGAATAATCTAATGGTATTAACACTGGGATAGAAACATTGCTAGCCACAGCAGTTTCTTTCGAGATGACATCGGCCTCGCTCATGGTTGAATTAATTAAATCGTCGGTTTGTTTTTAATATTTTTTGTTTTATCTTTTTGAAAACATATTTTGACTTATAAACAGAACAAAATGGAACAAAAATAAATAGCCTATATCGTCAAACCTAGTCACAAGACAGATGCCGAATGTGGCCGCATCTTCATTATAAATTAACATGACATGCACAGATGTGTGGATGTGTCTGAAATGTGTTTAAATAAATCATAAAGCCAAAAAATAAAATGTATTGTTCCATAAATTAGAAATGCATGAAGATACAGGGGCCTAGCTACATTTGTTTGCTTAATAATTTGAATTGATTGGTGCATATTTTATCGTTATTATAAAATTTATACCGTTTAATTAATCGCAACAACAACTTGTTTTGTTTTTTGATGACAGTTTGCATCAGCCGATAACAAGTATCTGCTAATTATGCGATATCAATACAATATACAATACTATACATTATACAATAATTTATTATACGATATCAATATCACCCACTAAAGTATGAAATACTCTCGGCAGTGTCAACGTATTACATGCTCCGTTGATTGCGTTTATTGTCAATATATAAGTGATAGTGTATGTCAAACGTTCTGATAATTAGCAAAAATTATGACACAAGACGATTTACACTCTTATTTGGGAGATTATTTCATCTCTTGAATATTAAGTTTCACTTATTTATATTTATTTTGTTTCAATTGAAAAATTTCAACCTCATACACGAATGATTTTCCTTTCGTTCAGACTTCATTAAAAAACAACAACAAAAAAGAAAAAGCATATTTCAATAAATTAATAGATAAATAAATGATCTGTATTTGATCCCTTAATTTAGAATTATTCCGTTTCGCGACTTGACTTTTATATTAGACATACACCTTTTCTGAGTTTTCTGCATATCTTTTGATGTGATTTCTTTGCAATTTATAATTAAAAATACAAGTACTTATGATATAAGCTTTAAATCACTGTGGAAAATAAAAATAGTAAATAAGGCATCATTAGGACAAAAAGAAATGTGAATATAGATGATTCAAACAATTATTTGTCAGTCATTACTTAGGAAGTATCAATGGCTTAAAATCATCTTGCCCCCTCAGTGTAAAGTCTCACCTATTATCGGGAAATAATGTGTCACGTGAGCGGTATACGCATGCGCAGAAACAATGTGAAAAAGGTCTATTCACTTGAAATGCGTAGATATCTGCCAGAAAGTATAGGTCATCTTTATGGACCTCTAGATGGCACATACTTTGTTATGGAATTTATTTTAATACCTTAATGGACTGCAGAGCAATGTCAGTCAATTCGGATGTCTGGGAGCTAAAAAATTTTCATAAAAAAATGTCTAACCATCACATTTTCTCAACATCATTGAAATAGGAATTGTTGTTTCATACTCCAAAAAATTCACTTAGTGATTCACTAAAGAATGAAGTTTTTTATAATATATTGTTTGACTAGAAAACAGAAAATTTTGGTTTTGTCCTATTCCTTTTTAGCTCGCCTGAACGAAAGTTCAGGAAGAGCTATTGTTGTCACCACGGCGTCGGCGTCCGCGTCCGCGTCCGCGTCCGCGTCCGCGTCGGCGTCCGGATTGGATGTTTTGGTTAAAGTTTTTTACAGACCTATATCTCCTTAACCCATGGATGGATTCATTTGATACTTGCACTGTAGTTATGTATTGGTCCAAAGTTTAACAGGGTACCACCCCCACCCCTGTTTGTGACCTTGATGTCAAGGTCATGGACTTAGAAAATTGGGAGTTTTTTGGAACTGGATGTTTTGGTTAAAGTTTTATAAAGCCTTATATCTCCTTAACCCATGGATGGATTCCTTTGATACTTACACTGTAGTTAGATATTGGTCCAAAGTTTTTCCAGGTACTACTCCCACCCCACTCAGTGACCTTGGTGTCAAGGTCATGGACTTAGAAAATTGTCTTTTTATTGATTGGACACATATCTCCTGAACCCATAGATGAATTCTTTTTATATTTGCACGTTAGTTAGATATTAGTCCAAAGTTTTACAGCGTACTACCCCTACTCTGCTCAGTGACCTTGATGTCAAGGTCAGGGACTTAGGAAATTTGGTCTTTATTAAAGTTTTCTAATAGCATACTGATTCATAATGCTTGGCAGAGATTTAGTTTACACTTGAACTGATGTTAGACACTTTTTGAGTTTTTACAAAACACTATATACTTACCCCACTACCCCACTGGATGACCTTGAAGTCAAGGTCATTGACTTTGAATTTTGGTTAAAGTTTTATATTTATGAAGACATAATTTCACAGTGCCACGATGGACTCAGTTGATACTTAACCTTGGACTGATGTTAGATAATGGTTCAAGGTTTGATACATCCTAGCCCCCCCCCCCCCCACTCCTCTCCCTCCCTCCTCCCCCCCCCCCCCCCACCCACCCCCTTAGTTCTTTGATATAAGCTCATGGACTTTGAAATTTCATGTGGATTTTTTTTTTTATTTTAATTTTATTTTAAGACTTATTTCTGAGATAGCTTTTGCTTATATATGTGTTGTCATTATGGACATGCTTGCCTGAAGTTTTATGCATAGAGTCCACACCACCGTAGCGACTGTGTGATGGGCAAGCACCTATTCAGGTGAGCTATGCTGTCAGGCGACAGCTCTTGTTTAGGAAAGGATTTACCTCCTGAGGGGAGCAAGCCTTGTCCTTTAAGATTAGCCCCTTATGAGAAGAGCGGTAAATACTCCGGGCAAGAGTCATCTCCCTTTGCTAGTTGTATTCTTTCTCCTTAGTGGCATTTTCTGGTTTTACAGGAATCACCAAAAGTGGCAGCCAAAAGACAAAGCATGCTGAACAGGAAACTCAGACCACAGTCTGTCATAGGTAAGTCATCTAAATTCTTAAAAGCATATGTATTTTTATTTATGACTTATGTTACTTATAGTTATATCAGCCCCCACCCAGCACTAGATAACTGCTTTAAATGTGTATATTTTGGCTGCCTGTTTTAGTTCAGCTGTGCTTAAAATGAGTGGATACACTTTCAGGGAAAGCAACTCTGCCATTATGAGGCATGCCTCCCTTCTCAATGTAGGTCAAGAATGACTTCTCTAGGAAAGTCAGGCCTACTCTTAAAGGAATGAAATAGCTCCTAGAGAGCAATTGGGTTCCTTTTAGAGTAGGCCCCATTCTAATAGGGCTACCTTGTCCAGGAAAGCAAATAGGAAGTCACAAAAATTGTCTCCCTTTATTAAAACGGTGGAAAAAAAAACACTTGTGTATCCATTCACCTTAACTGAGTTACAGTATTTGTTTGTTGCTGTTTGATATTGCTGCATGGAGCCACAAATTATTTGCTGTTGAAATATGTAACATTTAAATGTGCATTTCAGAAATGTTTTACTTAGAACTGAATTATTATGATACATTTATAGTAAGATAGTAACTCCATGGAAGGGAAGGCGATAGAATTCAAACGGTAGAGAATTTTTGTGTAATACCTGGTCATGCACATCATTTCATTCATTTGAACAGTGTAGGTATCTTTGACTCATTGTTTCCTTGCTTTGAATGAAGCAGAAATACGGCCAGTTTGAGGACCACCTTGACTACATAAATATCTAGTTCTCAAAAAACATGAAAACTCTGAAAGTTGTTCAAAAATACTTTCCATAGGCATAATAAATGAAAAAAATCAACAAATGATCAGCTTCTTGTAAAAAGGGCATCAAAAAGCGAAAAGCAGTGACTGACCAGTCTGAGCTGATGCACACTGATTTTAGTATTTACATTGGGTTCTTTTTCATGCAAGACCAATCAAATGTACTGTATAAGATGATTGGGGCTATGACAAGCTAAAAGGATATTAAGTGTACATGCAAACAGCTAGGTCTAAGATATTACTGTGATAACTGATTTTGAAATAAAAAAAAAGGCAGTGTATGTGATTATCAGTAGGTATGTATAATTTAAGTAGATATTAAATGCAAGATAATAAAAGTATATAAAATACATTGCTGATTGTTTTAAATTATTATATAAATGGGTTACCCCCACCCCAACCCCACCCCATACACACATAAAACAAACACTCCACCTCCACTTCTTTTTTGAAACCACTGCCTCCACCGTGGTTTTCAAATACCAATATGTGGAGCTTGATCAGACTCAGCTTTCAGAATTTACCTCCCAAGATAGCTGAAATTTATCAAAATAATAATACATGTAGTCAAAAAAAGAAAAAAAAATGAAAAAAAGCTTTTCCTCTGAAGCTCCATCATGATATATTTGGCTCAGATTTTGTAGAGCATTATTGGGACCTTGGTTCTCTTACAAGACTGATTGAAATTTATAGTGAAATTATGTCATGGTAGTTCTTTCCAGACTTATGGGATTAAATCTTTAAAAAGCCACATAAACATTTCTCCATTACCGTAGGTAAGATAGACCTTAGTGACAGGTAGATACATAAAAATCAAAATCAGGAGGCACATAAATAGCCCTCTTAAAATCTAGACAGTTGTATCATTTGTGGGTCCGACCATTGTCCATCATACTTATTCCTGAAGGTATGAAAGAGAACTAAATGAGCCGCGACACAAGAAAACCAACAAAGTGATTGTGCCGCCAGCGCAGACTCAGATCAGCCTGGGCATCCGCCCAGTCTGATCAGAGTCTTCGCTGTCCCCATGAAGGTACCTAAGACCCTTAGCTACACTTTGAGCACCTAACAAAGAGTCTGATCAAACTTGGCGGTTGCCCAGACTGATCTGAGTCTGCGCTGGGCACACAACGACACTGACCTCCTAGTGTAGTCAGTATTTTGCTTGTCTGGAGCATATCTCTAAAAGTATGGAAGAGAATATAATAAAAGTTACAGTATTGATAGAGGGAGTGCAGAGCACAAGAACCACAACCCTGTCCCAAGTTATTTTGCCACTACTTCCATTATTTTTGCTCAGTTGGATGCTTGTCTGGGGCATCTCTCTTTTAAGTGAATTAAATGAATTTCACACATTAATAGATTGCAATGTGAGGCAGTGCCGAGCTTATAGCCATGTGGGCACCATTGATAAAAACAGGCAGCACATTTTGGGAAACTGACTGGTGTCTTCAGTTTCCAGATTTATAGATTCTTCATGATTTATGGACCGTTCAGTCAAACAGCTTAGTGTGCAGATGTACATGTCTTAATTGAAGATGGCATAAAGTGCTCTTTAATATGCACATTATATGACTTTCTCACTTTGCCCAGTTTCACAAAAAGTTGTCAAGTTTCAGCTTGAGGGTGAAGTCAAGTGGCTAAAAATTGTTATTGTGTGTGGTCTGTCACTGCAACTGTGGATATCAAAGTTGCAAAAATTTCTGAAACCTGTTTTGAAGGTAGGTCACAGTGACCTGCTTTTTCACTGTGACATGCTTTGCTACAGTTTTCAAAATTCAAGAATACCTCTACTACAATTTTTAAAATTCAATTTTCAAAAATATCTCATGTACTGATTATCAGATTTTAAGCAGAACTGTTCAGAAGGATAGCCCTAGAGCTCTTTGTACTGATATAAATACAGTAGAACTTCAATGGCTTGAACAAGCTTGGGACCATGAAAAATAGTTTCAGTCAAAGGTAGTTCCGGCCATCCAGGTTTAGTTTCTATGTAAACTGAACTCTGGGGACCCAACAACAAGCTCTAGCCAGGCAGGGTAAAATTATACATCCGGTTCAAGCCATTGAAATTTTACTGGACAAATACAAATTTTAGCAATATTGGTCTGATAACCGCATTTCTTCAGTAAAGACAGAGGTTTTTTCCTTCCAAAACAATCACAAAAATCTAGATTCATCTTATTTGATGGATCTAGATTTTCATGATTGTTTTAGAGGGGGAAAAACAACAAAAAACATTTTGTAGCAGAATTTCAGGAGACTGATTTGTATATTTGGGATCATTCTAGAGAGGTCAAATTCCTGTTTTATAGCCAAATAAATATGATACTTCAAAACCATGACATCTTGTTTCTTTTGAGAAGAGTTAGTGTACCCAATAGAAAACTTTTTCAGCAGATTTTCTGGATTCTTATACAGGATATTGATAGGCATTTGACTGCATACTGTGATTCTAATCCTGAAGTCAGTGAATGCACCAAACTACTCCAGGTCCCTGCACCCCTCCCTTGCCACTCCCACCACCATACCCCTAATCCATCCACAACAAAACTACCATATGTATTATAATAAAATCCCTGGGAGCAATTAAAGGTCCAATAATGACATTCTCCAGATAAATTCTGGTCAATTATATAAATTTTGGTGTCAGAAAGCTAATTTTGGTGGCATTTGGGTTCAGACAAAGAAAGTGTTTGGGCATCATTTATTAGAATAAATACTGGAAGATTACAGTCACCTATTTTCATGAAAATCAATGGTGTGCAGTTTTTAAGGTCATTCTTATATTTTTGCTTCTGTAAGCCTTATGTTGATCAAACTTCATTAGTGCTTGCATCAAACTGCTCTCATGAAAATAGGTGACAGTGACATATTTTCATAAAAAATGACTAAAAAACAAGTTTTTAAGGTCAGCACTTTGTTTCAGCTTCTGTAAGGCTGTTCAAACTTCATTAATGCATGCACCAAACCACTCTGGGTCTTACCAGCAAAAATAGGTCATATCGACATACTTGCCCCCCAAATCAGCACCATGTCAAGTTTTCAAGACAGTCCCTGTATCCCAGCTTCTTAAGCCTCAAGCCTTTCAGCTTCATCAGTGCATGTGTCAGCTCCAGGCTACCTATCACAAAACTGGGTCACAATAATCTGCTTAGGCAAAAATCTGAAGTTTTAAGATCAGCCCTTTAAATGAAACTTCATCAGTGCATGCACCAAACAGCTCCAGGTCACATCTTTAAACATTAGGGCACAGTGTCCTACTTTTGTGAAAATATACACTATATCAAGTTTTCTAAGTTTGCCCAGTTCGTAGGCCTTTCGAACTCCAAAAGTTTATGACAGGTTAGGGAATATTTATGTTCCACTAGTTATAAGATCAGGAGTAAAACATGCCCTTTTGGGCCTCTTCTTTTACTGATGCATGGATGAAAAGATTTGAACAAACTTGTTCTGATGGATCCTGCCATCTACTGAGCTCTCATAAGTGTGCACTTATGGTTTGATTGCTGGGCACCATTAGGCCATAAAATAATTGACACCTAGAAAGCATTTTGAGGAGATGTTCTCATGCATGTATGAGCAGATTTTGATGGAACTTTGTCAGACATGTCCACATTCATCTTCTTTCCCTAACACTTAAAGTGCAAAAAAGAAAAATAGTTGAATTAGCAAGCAGCATAGATCCAGATGAGGTGCTCATAATGAGTCGCCACAATGTTTGCCACGTAGTCATTGAATTCTCAGTTTGATATAGCATGAATGAAACACTTAATTTTGCACTCATGAATTTTGTCATCTGCTTTTTGAGAGATGACCCCTTAATACAGGTTCACAGGTTCTACTGTACAGCTTTAAGTTTACTATGGAAGTCAAAATTATTATTTCAAAATACTTTAAAAATTGTCATACATACACAATAAAGGAAATTAAATACTTGCAATGTCAAAGTTGCCGTGATAAAAGAATTAATGGTTTGGAGCTCAACTTAAGCTGTAATTTTGGGTTTTGTTATTTCTTCATTAAGTTCATGTTTTGACTGGCAATTTGACAATGTAGAACACTTAACAAAATTCTATAGCTTCCCTGGTCCTCCAGAAAATCTGGAAGAGCAGTGGATAGATCCCGCAACCCGTGGATTGGTAGTCAACTACCGTAATCGACCCATTTAACGCACCATGCGCTTAACTTTTTCAAAATTGCAACAAAAAGGTGTGGTTAAAAATGTATCTAATAACCGCACACTCTGAACAATAAAATGCAGGGTGACTGGAAAGAGACAACATGGAGTAGGACTGGAAATACTGTGAGTTTATACTTTCTATGGGCCAGAAAATGATACTCAAACCTTGAGTTTGCTGTTGAAACAGTAATGATAAGTTGTTAGGTTTTGTGAGAGTTTCAAAAGGAAAAGCAGTGTGCGCTTGTGCAGTTTTTTCTGGAAATGGCCATGGTGTGCAGTTATAGGGTCATGTGCGGTAAATGGGTTGATTACGGTATGTAAACTGATCTCAGAATTATCCTCAAAACTCAATTCATCTGGCACTCTAACAATAATTTTTTTTTCAGTAATAAAGAAGCTTGAAACCCTTTAAGCACCAAAAAGCAGGTGAAATAATTTACGTCTGCAAAATTTGAAAAATGTTTCATCCAAGCTATATCATTTTGAGAATGAATAGACTAGAGGGCAAACAGTGTAGATCAAGATGAGGTGGCTCATTAAGGCTTAACCCTTAAAGCGCCAAAAATTAAAATTGTTGAATTGGCAAACAGTGTAGATCCAGATGAGGTGGCTCATAATGATCCACCTCCTCTGAATCTACACTGTTTGCCCTCTAGTGTTTGAATTCTCAATATGATATCGCTTGGACGAAACATTTTTTGAAATTCTGCAGATGTAAATTTTGATGTCTGCTTTTTGGCGCATTAAAGGTTAAAGTGTTAATCCCAAATTTTACCTTATCTGAAGCCCTAGATCAATGATAAAGATTTTGTGTAGATTTATTTTTTTTTTCAAAAAAAAAAAAAAAGAAAAAAAAAAGTAAATATATAGGATTGATGTGTAATGGAAAATGGATATACCCCAATGAATTATACCCATGATGTCTACCCGTGAAATTGTGTAAAATTTAAAAGGAAATGACTAAATTCAGGATAATAATAGTGTCTTTGAGCTTTTAAACTAGAAATTTAATGTGGATTCATACGATTACCGTTAGTTGCTATAGATACCGCGCACATTTCCCCATCAGAATCTTTATCCGAAATACCGGTGCGCGTTGTACATGAGAACAAAATTTCCAAGATTTTTTTCCCAAAGCCAAACATCGTTTTTACGGCCATATTCGATGCGTGGCACAGCCGGTGCTTTTCGCGCATCGATAACAACTTGATCTTGACCGTATTCATTCAATTTTATCTCCAAAATGCGTCAACTAGATCAGAATACGCCCCAAAACTTGCGAAACATGCGTTTGTTTACATTTTTTTAGCCGGAAACTGATCGAAGTAAAAATAGGTAGACTGGTATGCGGTATTTTTCCCGACATAGAACAGAACAGAACAAATACCTACAAATATCGGACTCACAGTGTGTTTAAGCTAAATACTGCAATGAAAAGAAATATACTAACAAAATAAGATATCTGAATTAATACTACGATGAAATAAATCTTTAAATGATTATGACTGTATCTAGCTTTGCAAGTATTTATTATAATAATATATAAAAAATAACATAAACAGAAATGAAATAATAAAATAATAAAAAAAGATAACAAAATGTAAAAATATGTATGATTTTCACTTTGATATGTTTTATTTATTTTTTCTTTTCCATCTAAGTTTGTTTGCAACAAAGATGTAATTACATTAACTTTCGGTAATTGGTGTGAAAACTTTGATGTTAGTACCGATCAAAGAGAACCAGTCATTGGAATTAAAGATGTCAATTAACGTCAATTATCGAGGTGATAGCAACACAAAAGGATCCAATTAACTTAAGTGACAGTGAGAAGACTCAAACTTTAAGTGAGAAGTGTCAAAGTTCTCAACGAGTGTTTATAAACCAACGAAAATTGCAGTTACGGCACACTTCTGTTATCAGAAACGATTGTTGCTTTGATTGTTGCTAAATAGAATAACCTAAACCCCCTCCATCAGAATGGGTCACAAGAGAAATTCCTACACTGCTAAAGAGAAATTAGCTGTAATCAAGTATGCAGAAGCCCATGGAAATCGAGCCGCTGGAAGAGAATTCGGCGTTGGTGAATCGTCTGTCCGAGATTGGAGACGCATGAAAGATCGCCTAGCCAAGCTACCCAAGACCAAGCAAGCTGAGCGAGGTTCGAAGGCGCACTTCCCGCAAGTAGAGGAGCAGCTGCTTGAGTGGATTACTGACCGACGCAGACAGGGCATTGCCGTATCAACGCTCGAGATTCGGCTACAGGCGAAGATGACAGCCTCCAGACTCAACCAGGCAGCGTTCAAGGGCTCTGTCAGCTGGGTGTATGCCTTCCTGAAGAGACACAGCCTTTCTATACGGCGCCGAACTCACATAGCTCAGAAGATGCCGGAAGACTTTGAAGACAAGCTGGTAGAGTTCCAGAGGTTCATCATTCACGAGAGGCAAAGGTTCGACTACGACCTGAGTCAGATCGGTAACGCTGACCAGACGCCACTGACTTTTGATCTGCCATATACAACCACCGTTGACGTCAAGGGAGCTAAGTCTGTCAACATTAACACCACCGGGAATGAAAAGAATCGATTTACAGTGATGCTTGCCTGTACGGCTGATGGTGGAAAGCTCCCCCCTTATGTGATCTTCAAGAGAAAGACTTTGCCAAAAGTTACCTGGCCAAAGGGGGTCGTTGTGCGATGCCAAGACAAAGGCTGGATGGATGATGCACTAATGAAAGATTGGATAAAGGTTGTGTGGGGGAGGCGTCCAGGCGGCTACAGCAAGAAGAGTCTGCTCGTCCTTGACAGCTTTAGATGCCATAAGTCTCAAGAAAACAAGGACCTTCTCAAAGACGAGTTCCGGACAAGACTGGCCATCATCCCCGGTGGTATGACGTCAATGCTTCAACCACTGGATGTGAGCATCAACAAACCGATGAAAGTTCTGCTCCAGCGACGATGGAATATGTGGTATGCCAGCGGGACCCACAGCTTCACCAAAGGCGGGCGCATGAGGAAGCCAGAGCTGGAGGAGATTTGTCAGTGGATTGTCGACGCCTGGCAGGAGTTGGACCCCCAGATCATCATACACGCCTTCAAGAAGTGCTGTATATCCAACGCCCTGGATGGTTCAGAGGACGATATTCTATGGCAGGACCCACCCACAGCTGACACCACCACCGCCGACGACGTAGATGCGGAAAACGACTACTACTCAGAGACGCCGGGTATGATGACAGACGAGGAGTTCAATAGATTTTTTGAGGAGGCAGACAAAGAGTACGAACAGGATGACGAATTTGAGGGTTTCAGCGAGGATGAGATAAGAGGAGGGGTTTAGGCAGACTGTAGAACTTGATCTTCTATCAGTCACAACGGCTCTTTTCAGAGCCACCCAAATATTCACGAAAGAAAACCGTATTTGTTGCTTACAATAACCTTTACCATTGTTGCTAATAGAGGTCCAGCCGAATTCAACCTTGACCATTGTTGCTAATAGAGGTCCAGCCGAATTCGCCCGAGTAAAAAAATATAAAACCCGTCTAAAGATGCGGACCAATCAGCGAATTGGTACTGTCACATGTAGACAACATGGCGTCGGACGAGTTTTAGAAATGTCAGTCTGTAATTCAGAAGGCTGTATGCGCGTTGTACAGCAGAACTAGCTTTTTTCCAGCTTCAGAACGGCCGAAAAAGGGGTGCGCGTTGTACATGCTTGCGCGTTATCCACAAACAAATACGGTAGTGAACAAATTAATTTGTGACATGAAATTCTAATTTACTGAATAAGGGTTTTCACAGCCATTAAACCTATGTGTAGGATTCCTTCATTGATAATTTTGATCTTACATATGTTAATACTGGTTTATGCTTTACTGAAGTGCTAGTATGGTTTTAACACTGTAGCCTACAAACAATAAGCTACCATTCATGGTTTTCTTGAGGCTGTAATGTATGGGCAATAAATAACAATTTTTCTTTTTATAAAGCCAACCTTAGTGGACTATGGCCACCTTTACTTTGTCATAGGGGTGTTTATGAGAGGGGGTAGGGGGGCATACATGTGTATTACAATTAAGAAATACAGTAATTTATTGGAAGTTGTCCCATTGCAAGAAGAACAGCAATTTTTACTGAAGCCTAAAAATAATTTAACTTCTTCAAATTGTTTAAAATAATGATAACAGTACTTGGTTAAGGTGTCCTACCATTTAGAAAAATTATGGTAATTTAACTTTGAACAAATGTGCATTTATCACAGTTTGTATTTTGTACAAACTTTCAATTGATACTTCCATGTTAGTTTAAAACATGTCAAGATAACTTGAGAGATAACTACTTAATAATTTCTAGGCTGTGACATGAGGAAAATAAATGACTTCATGTACCGTATTTATGTGGCTATAAAATTAGGGGATAACTGTATTCAAAATTGTCATTTGGGGAGGTAAATCGTCTGTTTTATGGTCGGAAATTTCGTTTTATGGTGACGCGTCAGCGGAGCCGTAAAACACAATTTGCGACCATAAAACCGACGATTTACCTCCCCAAATGACAATTTTCAATACAGTTATCCCCATTCTAATGCACCTTTTGACATTTTCACCTTACAAAGTGTACTTTGTTGCACCCATTGCAAGCGCTTTCAGCAGCGTAAAACCAAACGTCAGCCAATGAGAAGCGACGTTTTATAATGACGTCGGGTTTGCGACAGTATATCGCAGAATATACTGTCGCAAATTTTTGACGTTATCCAATCAGACGTCGCGTTCTATTTGTAAGTGCATTAGAATGAGGTTTTTCCCTCTCTAGAATAGCCTTAAATATTTTTATCATGCATATGCTTCAAAATTCACCTGATAGCAGGGGTGTGATATCATGTCACTTTAGAACTGCGCTTGCGCGAATGTTATCAGGTGATGCCTACAGAAGCGATCTCAGAAAACGATTGGCTACATAATTTCGTTGGCCGTGATATCAACGTTCGATAGGTTAAATGACGTCACCGACTTACGTCATAAGGCATTCGTGACGTCAACAAGTTTAGACAAAACAACGTTTATTTTTCTTTCGTTTGACGCTCTTTACACCTGAAAATCTTCTAATGTTGCATGATAAATAGAAAACCATGTAAGTGTCTTTTGATATCAAGTTTATCAGGCTCGACCAGAAACACGTCGGACTGGCTCCCATGTTTCTGGTAGAGCCTGATAAACTTGATATCAAAAGACCCTCACATGGTATTCTCTATAAATCAGTCGGATGAAACTCTGTTGTAAGATGGGGTTTCCAAAATAATCCAAAAAATCTAGATCCATCTTATACACAGGGTATAATCGATTCCGCTAATTTTCGCTTCCTGCAGAGACTGTACATAATATTTGGCTTCTGCCGAGACTGTCTGCGAACTCTTGCGTAGACTCTGCAGGAAGCAAGAGTTCGTGGACAGTCTCGGTGGAAGCGAAATATGACAGACAGTCTCTGCAGGAAGCGAAAATTGGCGGAATCGATTATACCCTGTGTTATAAGTTATTTCTAGATTTTTGGGATTGTTTCTGAAGAGAAAAAACCTCTGTCTTATAATAGAAGAATTATTGTATCCTGTGCAAACAACAACGACACAGATCAGACTGTACATTCATACAGTCTGATCAGGGTCTTTACTGTGTGTTGGGATAGTCTACAGATAGTGAGAAATCTATTTGACAGAAAAGGAAGACTGATCTAAAAATAGGAAAGACACAAGATGAGATTTGAGCTGCGAAACGAGAAAACCAACAATGTGGTTGTGCGCCCAGCGCAGACTCAGATCAGCCTGGGCATCCGCCCAGTCTGATAAGAGTCTTCGCTGTCCGCATGGAGGTAGCTTCGACCCTTAGCTACCCTTTTAGCACTTAATGAAGAGTCTGACCAAACTGGGTGGCTGTCCAGGTTGATCTGAGTCTTCCCTGGGCGCACAACCACATTGTTGGTTTTCTTGTGTCGCGGCGCATTTAGTGAACATATCTCCCCAAGATTGAGACATTGGAATCAATTACTTATTTACTGTAATTATTGTAAAAATTGGTAAAAAAAAATGATTTAACATGAAAAAAAAATATGGTCAGGGGCGGATCCAGGAATTTTGGATAGGGGGTTCATGTTACTAAAAGGGGGGTTCGATTTATGCACTTTGACCATTTTTCCTGAAATTCCCCAAGAAAAAATAAGATAATATGGACTGAGAAGGGGGTTCGTTTGAACCCCCCGAACCCCCTCTGGATCCGCCACTGATGGTAGATGGCAGGCTGGCAATTAAACAATGCGTTTCCTGTTTCTCATATTTCTCTGTTCCAAAATATAAGGTATTTAAAGTATACATGATTTTTCTCAGAAAATATATTGCAAACTCATAATTTGATAATGATGTAGTGTTAATTAAGTAATGATGTTATTTTCAGTGTTGTTAAGCATATTAATGGTGTAAATTCAATTAGGTATACAGGACTTTACTAATATCAAAATTGTGGGGATGAAATTTTGGATGGATGGATGGACGACTTGAGATTTTACGTCCTTTTCAACAGTATTTCAGTCATATCAGGACGATGGGCTTGTGATAATGAAAGGCTGTGTGCAATGGAACCCCGTTTACGATGGAAAGAGCTTCGCCTCTGGCGGGGCTCGAACCCGCGACCGCTAGATCAGTAGGCCAGCGCTTAACCCACTGAGCTACCGGGGCTCCTGAAATTTTGGAAATTTCTGTTTTTTCTATGCTAGAAAAAGAAAAAAAATAAATAAACTAAGCAAAAAGAAAAAAAAAAAAATATATATATATATAAATAAAATATAAGTAAATAAACAAAAAAAAGAAATGGGATCTCTAACAAAAAACAAAACAAAAGAAAACAACGACAAACCCCCCCCCCCCCCCCCCCCCCCCCCCCCCCCCCCCCCCCCCCCAAAAAAAAAAACAACAACAACAAACAAACAAACAAAACAAAAACAAAATGTAATAAACTGGAGTATAGGAGTAATAATCCTAAAATTTTGGGTTTTTCAAGATCTCTAGCACAGTTTTAATTTTGTGATCATAGTGTATGTCTTGCTCTTCTTGAGAAAAATTGCCATGTGAACCAGCTGGATTTTGCGATAATGCTAATGTCAAGGATATTTTCTGAATTACTTATATGTAGCCTGCAGACTGTAGTTTAACAGGGTCACTTAGGATTGCTTCCTGATAGTCATTGTTCAGTGCTAAAAGGGAAATAATCGGTTGCCATTACAAAACTGAAATTAGACAAAACAGGAAAATAAAGCATATCATAATGACCTTAAATATTTGGACAGACATGTCTGAGCAAACATTGTAGACCCAGATCAAACTGCTCCTAAGGGAGCAGTTTGATCTGGGTTCAGTACTAAAAGGGAACTAATCGGTTGCCATTACAACACTAAAATTAGACAAAACAGGAAAATAAAGCATATCATAATGACCTTAAATATTTGGACAGACATGTCTGAGCAAACATTGTAGACCCAGATCAAACTGCTCCTAAGGGAGCAGTTTGATCTGGGTTCAGTACTAAAAGGGAACTAATCGGTTGCCATTACAACACTAAAATTAGACAAAACAGGAAAATAAAGCATATCATAATGACCTTAAATATTTGGACAGACAGGTCTGAGCAAACATTGTAGACTTAGATCAAACTGCTCCTAAGGGAGCAGTTTGATCTGGGTTCAGTACTAAAAGGGAACTAATCGGTTGCCATTACAAAACTAAAATTAGACAAAACAGGAAAATAAAGCATATCATAATGACCTTAAATATTTGGACAGACAGGTCTGTGCAAACATTATAGACCTAGTTCAAACTGCTCCTAAGGGAGCAGTTTGATCTGGGTCTACAAAGTTTGCCATTCACTAAGCATCATTTGGATGCATGAATGGGTGTAAAATCCACTTTCTTAGAATTTTCGAGCAATAATTGTCTGGCTTTCAGGGTGTCCATAATTTTAGGGTCGTTACGGTAAATAAACTTAAGGTCTCATCAATATTCTTCAACAAATATATACATGCACACCGAGCCACACTTTGTAATTTGCATATTACAAGTTGTAATAAAGAATAATTGTTTGAATAAATTAAAGAGGTTTATGAAAATATGAATTTTTCGTGCAGTAAAAGCAGTAAAACAATCTGAACCATTATTCGTGTAATACGTATGATCTGCTTGGCTGCATCACACATAAATTTTTAATTAAATCATTTTATGTATCATGATACACCACAGATTGTGAAAGTTGACAGGAAAGTAATCAAATTGCATGCTGTGACAAAAAGTACAGCACTACCTAGATAAGGCAGTACCTGGATAATAGTACTACCTAGATAAGGCAGTACCTGGATAATAGTACTACCTAGATAAGGCAGTACCTGGATAATAGTACTACCTAGATAAGGCAGTACCTGGATAATAGTACTACCTAGATAAGGCAGTACCTGGATAAGGTAGCTCTTTGTAATGGAGTTTAATCTTAAAGGAAAGAATATGCTCCTAGAGGAGTGGAGGAGCAAATTCTTTCTATTAAGAGTTGACCCTACTGAGAATGATGACAAAAGATAGTGGAGGTGCTTCCTCTGCAGTTGTATACATTCTCCTTAATACTGTTTATTAGAGATATTTGGTAGTGGCTGATTTACTAAACTTTAGGTTCTAAATAACCTCCCCCCCCTCCCCCTCCCCCACACATACACACACAACACCCCAGGGGGGTGGTCGGGTGGTGCGATGGTGCTGTTTATAACTTCCAGTGCCAGGGCGTCCTACTGATTTGGAACACTCTAGGGCAAGGGCCTATACTGTGCTTGCAATAGGTGCGGGTGGTTGTTTGGACATTTTTTCTGCAGTCTTTCTCCCTCTCTCTGGGAGATGGCCTGATATAGACTGAAATACTGTCTCAAAGGGCCAATAAACCAGAACAGTCAATCAATCATAACACCCCAGGGCAGTTGTTCGGAGTAATATGATAGGTTTTCATAGGAATTTCTCTACAAAATATTTTGAGGTTTATTAGCATTGACTACCAAGACATTGCTCATATGACACAACAGCCTATGCTTTGTGGAAACTAATCATAATTCAGGTTCCATAAATTCTGACTTAATTGAAGCTCTAAAGAGATCTGACCAAGTAATTGACCATATTTTCTCTATAACTACTTTTCCTCAGCTTGGGGACAGTTTTTTTCTCATCTGTGATGAGCAGAAGGGGAAATATAGGTACATGACTGTATTGCTTTTCTGGCATGGTCAGTAGTATGGTTGGCGGCACTGCAGTTGACATTTTCGTCAACTTTTCTGATTTAGCTCTGTTTCAATGATAATGGGCAGACAGGCAAGACACTGTCTTTTGCGAAATTGTTCAAGAAACGGAAAATAATTATCTCTGGCCTGTGTATCGGTTCAGCTCAGGTGCACTCACAATAACATGTTTGATAATTGATACATTAAACCAGGAAGTAGAACCTAACAAGCCAAGTGTTTTTTCAAACTGAACATTAATATTTAAACAAACATATCGTAAATGTAGTTCTTCATAAAGGATTGGTAAACAAGAAAGAGCTCGCTACTTGTATTGTCTGTATTTTTGATGGAGTTTGAATTTCATGTCATGATGTGATCAGGAGTTTGTGAATCATTCAGCAGGAGGATATAATTTTGATAGGTGGAAATTAAGGTGTACATTCTCGTGTTTTACCCAGTTTATCATAATGTGCTTAAATATTGGAACACCTAAAATAATTAATTTTCCATTTGTCCCAAATGGAAAATTAATTATTTTTAGGTGTCCCAATATTTAAAATTAAAAAGTGTATTTTTTTTTATGGATGGAAAAAAATTTTTTGGGTAAATATTTGATGGACGGAAAGACATTCCTGTGTTTTATTTGGATAAAATTCTAAAAAAAAAAGAAAAGAAAAAATGTATTGGTGCATAATAGTCGTGAAAAATAAAACAGCAGCATGACATAGATCTAACTATGAGACTGCGACACAGTCTGGGTATAGACTGGTACCATGCAATGTTTATGGTGGAAAGTAAGGGGACTGAAGAACACAGTCAATGTTGGAGCACCAAGTTTTAAGAGTTACATCCCTGACGAAGGTAATTGTGCCCCGTCCCCCCCCCACCCACTAGTTACTGTCAATCACTTTAACTCTCTAAGTACCAGTGACGAAAATAGCAGAGTTGGCAAACAGTGTAGATCCTGATGAGGTGGCTCATAATGAGCCGACTCATCTAGATCTACACTGTTTGCCCTCTAGTCTTTAAATTCTCAGTATGATATAGCTTGGATGAAACATTTTTTTAAATTTGGCAGACGTACATTTTGTCGTCTGCTTTTTTGGTGCTTACAGGGTCAATTTGGTGCATTCCTTATTTAGCAAATTTCTTATCTTGGAATTATATTACCATGTACCATAAAACTTTTAAAAATTGGGACATCTAAAATAATTACCATTGTTGTCTGAAAAGTGAAGCAGTCTGATCTGTCTATTGACTGTTTGCTCAGAGTTATCTGTCCCAGTATTTAGAATTTTTTGGTACTAGAATTATAACAAAGTATCCAAGCTGGCACGCAGCACTGAAACAACGTCAGAAAGTCAAGATGTTGCATTCATGTTGGTATGATGTTTCATTGTTTCAACTTGTGTGCATGATGTGTAGTTGCCACTAGACTAAGATACCATATTTATTCTAATGAATGCCATGGGATTTGGTTGGTTGGTTGGTTGTTTTGGGTTTAATGGCTCTCTGAGACAGTATTTCTGTATATATTGAGCCAACTCCCAGAGAGAGGGAGAAAGAAAGAAAATAGGACAGGCGAGAGGAAAAAATCCAAACAACTCCCACCTGCGCCTACTGCAAGCACAGTAGGCCCCTGCCCCACTATTTTCCAAATTAGCAGGACCCCCGGCACTGAAAGTTACCCAGCACCATCGCCCATGGCAATCTTGAGACAAAATTTGGGCTATAAATTACAAATTTTGGTGGTCGAAGGAACCTTTTTGAAAAAGTTGAAGCATTTATTTGAGAGGGGGCTTTTATTAGAAGAAGTACAGTTAGCAAGCGAACAAATGAGCCGCGACACGAGAAAACCAACAAAGTGGTTGTGCGCCCAGGGTAGACTCATATCAGCCTGGGCATCTGCCTAGTCTGAGCAGACTTTTCGCTCAGCACTTTAAGGGTAGCTAGGGGTCAAAGCTACCTCCATGCAGGCAGGGAAGACTCTGATCAGACTGGGCGGATGCCCAGGCTGATCTGAGTCTGCACTGGGCGCATAACCACTTTGTTGGTTTTCTCCTGTCGCAGCTCAAATATGAATCAACTTGTGAATATGAAGGAATTTACTGTATTATTTCTTTGTTTCTGTCTCTGTTGTATATTTTCATGTATTGTTTTGTGAAATGTTTTTGTCAGATCGTGATCGCTTGGCTGTCAATAATGAAGCAGGCCGCCCAGTAACAGTCCCACAAGCCAAGCGATCCCCAAGGCTTGGATCCAGGTCACCAAAGGTTAAAAAGTCAAGGCCAAAGCAACCTGTCCCTGAAATTGAGATTACATATGCCAATGTCAGTAATGCCATAGGGCTCAAGAAAGATGAGCGTATCTATGACAATGCCAAAAATGTTATTTATATGAACGTTGGCAAACCTGGAGAGGTGTATAGGCCAGAACATGAAGAAACTCGGGGTTTGTATGGCCTTGACCTTAGCATCTTGACCTTGGCATGGTAGATGGCTGGTCTACAGTATATATTAAATGTAGGCATGGTATTTTTTTTCGGCATGCATTTTATAAATCTTAATGTTTGAGGAAGTTAAAGCATTTTAATACTTAAATTTGTCGTATGTAATGATATGTTTCTTGTTCCTTTTTCAGCTTACCAATTATAAAAGAGCCACGACACAAGAAAACCAACAAAGTGACATGAGTGCCCAGTGGAGACTCAGCAGCCTGGGCATCCACCCAGTTTGAACAGTCTTTGCTGTCCTTTTGAGCTAGCTTAGACCCTGGGCTACCTTTGAGGGCAAAGCGAAGACTCTGATCAGGCTGAAACCAGTCTGGGCTGGGTGCACATGCCACTTTGTTGGTTTTCTTGTGTCATGGCTCAAATTTTCCTTATCTGTTTCATACAGTATAACACAATATGAGTATCCATGACATCTAGTTATTTCATTCTTTATATTTTCATATTGTATCAAATTCTATAGTCCGGCCGCGATAAGTTGGCAATGTTATTGTTTTGTGTTTATTTTGATTTTGTGACTGACTGGCTAAATAGCAGAGTTCAGCTTATCCAACTCAAGGGAACGAAAGAATAAAATTTGAATAATTTCGTTACTATTTTGTTGTCAATGATATTTCTAAAACCAGAGGCAGTTCCTCTTTAAGCTTTCAAAAAGTGTCATTTAGATAAATTAGAACTGCAAGTTAAGCGTAATGTTCCATCATGACCATAGATCAAGAAGTTACATGAACTGCACTGTAATGATAGTACAGGTACTGTTGACATTAAAAATGTAAACAAAACATTGCCACTATAGCGCGACCGACCTTAGTATAATATTTGAGTCAGGCTCTGTGAATATGCATAACTAGTTAAGACCTTGGTCAGAATGTGCATCAGAGCATTCATATTTGTGGACCTTAGACTCACACCTGGTTAAGTATGTTTTCCAGGCTTTTGAAACCAAAAAGAGCTGTTACGAAATGAAAAAGTCATAGTTCCAAAACAACTTGGTCATCATGGCTAAACAGGTTGTTTGGAAACAAGGACTTTTTTTTTTATATCCCGCCACATGTTAGTGACGGGGTGTTATGTTTTCCCGCTGGCTGTCCATGTGTCTGTCTGTCTGTTCATTGTACGTACATCTGTCTGTCCATCCGTGAGCTTTTTGTATATAGTTACATAGTTAACCAGGGGTTGTTGTTCGAAGCATAGTTAGGTTAACAAAGTCCTTAGTCAAGGATTGTTTAAGTCTTCTAGCACATTATAAAGCAAAATGTGCTTTTTTTTTGGGTCTAACAGAATGTGATGAGCTGTTGCATGGCAAAAGCTCTTCACATTTTTCAGTCAAAAATGGCAGTGGATAAATTTTAAAACATAAGGTGTCAATAACTAATCAAATCATTGGTTTTGAACAAGTGCCCAGCAAGCAGGCTGATCAGGCTGCACTGTGGGCATGCTGATTTAGGTCTTCACTCTTTTCATATGTACGAGGGTTGTTCAGAAAGTTCTGATCGTGACGTCTTATTTTGGTAACTGTCATAAATACAAAACTTCTGATAGCAAGGATATTAAAGTATGATATGTCTGGAAAACCCTGCAAACGCGGTGTATATTTTCTAAAGGACATATTTTTTAACATTTTTGAAAGAGGTATACCCTACAGTCACTGCAGATTTTCACTTAAGAAGGTCATAGTTCATATATGAGCAGTCTTTCATATGTTTTCATCATTGCGACTAAAACTTAGTCCCCAGGCAATTGTGACCTGTAAATATCGCGGAAAATATATTCAATCTAAGTTCCATACTGTCCCTACAATTTACGTTATAAGCATTTTATGTAGTAGCAAATTCTCCCTATCTACTAAAGTTATAATGATTTTGTACAAAAACAAGGATCTTAACATTCAAAATCTTGTTAGGAAGACCTTTTGCATGGACTAATTCGAAACCGTCGAAAAATTAAAATTAGTATAAACAACGAAGCCGCAACAAGCTTTCGAAAATGACGTTGACGTCGTTTTCAATAACGCCATAAGAACTGCGCACTGCCTTGCAAGGACTAAATTGATAACGTTTGTTGTCATTCTAACTTTTGACTGGATATTGAAAGCTACGAGTGACAAGAAGCTTACAAACATTTATTTTGTATTTACAACGATTTTTTACTTGAATGACACATTGAAAATAAATTCACATATGAAATTAGCCCAGTGGTATGACTGGGGCCAAATATCATGCGTTGTAACTCAATAAGAACATATATCTTTGTATAGTGTTAGGTATCTTTGTAAAGACGAAATGTAGTGCTTTCAAAACATGCATAGCATTTAATTGTCCCCAGCATGCCGCTAAACAAAGTTATGAGGCTAGAATCAGAACTTTCTGAACAACCCTCGTATATAAAGGTACTTTCTCTCATAGAATGGATCATTACATATAAACTTTCTTCTTATTAAGTAAGGGTCCAGAAAGGATGGGTACACTGTCAGGGGAATCAACTCTGCCATTTTTAGCTTGTCGAGAGCTTGATTGTTGTCCCCTGAATGTCAGCTTTGGCATCTGCATTGGCTTCAGTGTTGTGTCCAAATGGTATAATTTTGATTCAACTTTATTATTATACCGCCGACATACGAAGTATGTCAGGGGGTACGTAGTTTTTGTCATTCCCTCTGTTTGTCCATTCGTCCGTTGGTCCGTCCATAATTCCGTTCATCCATCCGTCAGTCAACTTCAGATCAAAGTTTTGTGTTAAACTTTATGTAATTGCTCATATTTCTGTAACCTTATTATATCAGATTCTCTTCATATTTAGTTCATTTTATGTCTATAGCATTACCTTTGATCTTAAATATCAAGGCACCTGGTTCAGGCCCCTGGGTGGAGGTCAGGGGTCAATAATTATGACTTAGGCATTTTCATTATGTCAAAGTTTGGTGTTTCATTATGTCAAAGTTTCGTGTTAAACCTTTTCTAATAGTTCATATTTCTGTAACCACATGTCAGATTCTTTTCATAATTTGGTTCATTATATCTCTTGAGCATTACCTTTGATATGAAGAGTCTATGTCCCTGGGTCAGGCCCCTGGATGGGATCAAGGGTCAGTAATTAGGACGTAGCCATTTTCATTATGTCAAAGTTTTGCGATTGCTTGTATCTCTGTAAATGCATTGTAAACATCTTCCATATTTTATTCATGATATCTCAATAGCATTGCTTTTGATAGGAACCTCGTCAGGCTCATGGGTGGGGCCAGGGGTCAATAGCTAGGACTCGGCCATATGTTGTATTTTTTGCTTGTATTTAAATGGAGTCTAGTGATGCATGACTAATTTTATTTTATACTAGTTTACATTGTATTGATGCTGCTGATCTAAGGTCAAGGTCACAGATTTGTGTTCCTTTATGACATGTGCATTAAACTTTTGTGTTAATATACTGAACAAAAAAAGAAACGTTACATTTACTTTCACTGCACGGTTTGCTTGAACCGAATTAAGATTTTTGCCAATTTTATTTTGTGATTAACTGACAAAAAGTATTTGGAGTTCAGAAAAATGAATATCACAACAAAAACTGCAAAATTAATGTCTCCAGATTAAGTTGAGTCAGTGAGGGGTCAGAATTTGAAAGTGCTATTATGAGGTGCTTTTTGAAGACCCGTATTTCACTCAAGTTGTCAGCCTATGTAAGCCAGTCACTTCTGAGATGTTTATAAGGCACCAGCTGTTGAAAAATGGTCCAGTCGCCGCTTGCAAAGGCTTGATCAGTGAAACACAAGGCTTTGAATACCGCTTTTCAGGCCTCTTGAGTCTGACTTTCATGCTATGCACTGCAAATCCCATAGACAGTGCAAGGTGGTATTTCATGAACAATTAATCAATTTGATCAAACTTTTTCATCGTGAACCATTGTCTGGAGAAGCTGGAATAAGATCCATGGATTAAACTTGAAAACTTTCTTGGAACGTGCTGGTTAATTGAAGTAAATGATTTGCTATACGTTTAATTGCAAGGGAGGCAATTTCAAAGACACAAAATCTTTAACATCTTATTTCTTTGAGCTGCTGGTTAGGCGTCATAAGGTTCATAGGGTTTCTTTTTGGCAGTTACAAGGCAAATCCGAAAGTGTAAAAAATTAAGCGCTTGCGCATGGGCATTAAGCGTTTCACATTGTCTGTGGTGTTTTCAGTCAAATTGGAATAATTCTGTAACGACTGATGCAAATCGAAAACCGATTAGTTCATAAGGTGTCCGAGTTCTCCCATGTGAGAAAATAACGTAGCGATTTTTGGAAATATTGTTCTTCAGCTTAAAATCCATTTATTAACTTTGTAATGTTTCCTTATTTGTTCAGTATAGATTGCTTTCATTAGGCGATGGCGCTGGTTGGGGGTATACGTGAACCCCTGCTCACTTGCTCTAGTGTGATGGGCAAGGAGCATTTAGGGGAGCTGTCCTGTGCATGACATCTTGCTGTTTTTGTCTCCCTTTTTAATGGGGATCAACTCTCAAAGGAAATAATTTGCTTTTGGAGTGATATTTTTCTTTTAAGAACTGACTCCATTTTGGAAGGTCATCCTGGGAAGCAAACTGGCGGTCACAAAAGTTGTTCCCGTTTGTAAAAATGGTGAAAAAAAACAACAACAAACAAAAATGAAGCTTTGCCATTGACCTTTAGATTATTTCTGTTCATCCTTCATCAAAACATAGGTTGTGACCTCTCATAAAACCTCTGTTTTGCTCTGGACCTCCAATTCACTGTACGTTTCAAACAAAAGGGATTTCATTGGGGAAGACGATTTTACTAGAAGAAGTGTTTAGTTGCATACCTGGATTATCGGTTCTTTCACTTGGGGTTGTAATTTTTGTTGGAAGCTGACATTTTAGCTAAAGCTGCACCATTTATGCAGTAAGTCAACTCCTAGACTGGCTACTTGGAAGAGTGTATAATGCAGCTATATATACTCATAAATTGTATTATATGGCTAGCTACTCTGCTATGCAGGCTATGTTTTGACCAGTCAAGGTTTCTGTGGGAATTTGAAGGCAAATGCATGTAATTGTTACAAATAAATACTTAGTTTTAGCATTCTTGAATGAAGTTTACTGACCTCAGAAGATATTGTAAAATTTTAGTAATGTCAGCCGCAATAAGTGGAATTATTGAAACTGTTTTCCAAAATCTAGGAAATTTCCATCAGAGCCTTGACTTGCAAATAATTTCAACAGAAGAAAAATAGTTTTTGACATACAGTCATAATTAGCTCACATCTGTCTGTGATACATAGTCAGGCCCTCGCGGTAATAAGACTTTTTTCATGCTCAACTCGGCTGAGCATGAAATTTTACTCGCTAATAAATAGCAAATGACTGATTAGTACATTTGTTTTCTTGCTAAGTTTAGCTGAGTATGAAATTTTCTCTGCTATGAATATGAAAATGCCATAAACATAAGTTGGCATTTTAATTTTTATCAGCAGAGAAAATTTAATGCTCAGCTGAGATGAGCACGAAAAAAGTTTTATAACCTCGGGGCCTGGCCTGAAAAAATCTCACTCAGATCAACTGAAAACAAAAACGTTTGTGTGCCAGTTTATTGCAGCCATGCATATGGCTAAGCTAATAACAGTGGGTGCAATAACATGGGTGTACTGATACATTTCAAGCTTCCAAATTCACACCTGGTAGGCGGCAATTGAAAACACTTCTAACAGTCGATTAACACTGATCAAAAACCATTAGAAACAGTGTTTTTGAATGCGAATTTGCAACAATTTGCAATCGAAAACGCTGTTTCTAATGGTATTTGATCTGCTTCGTCGACTGCATGAGCATTTGCAATTGCCGCCTACCCAGTGTGAAATTTGGATGTAAATCTTACCTGTCTAATGCATTCAATATCTATTTTCTTTCATGACAGCATAAATATAGGCCCCCTAACAACTTAACCAGTCATGAATATACTCAGCTGCATAATTCACTTTTCCACATAGTCAGTCTATAGGGGATGTAGATGTCGTTTTGAAGATATAGTTTTTTGAACTCTGGTATTATGGTTTTCATGTGTAAAAGGGACAAACATTGCTGGTGGTGGCTGGTGAAAGTGCTTTTGACAGTAATACAGTATTGTAGAAAAAAAAAACATGGAAGAAAGTTAAGCATGTTAGAACAAATCTTCTTTAAAGCAGAGTCACCATCCTACCTCCCTTCCATCCACTTGTGGGTACCTGTATTTCTAGGGTAACTGAAAAATTGCTTGGCATTTCATGATGAAACTTGGTAAATAGGATGATGGTAAGTGGAGATTATGCACATTCTGTCATTTTGTCATTTAGCATGACCTTTGGTAGATATGACTTAATTGCAAACTTGCAGTATCTTGATCCTGCTAGAACTTAAAAGCATTAAGCCTTAATTTCATCATAAATATTAGTAAATTGATAGTCAAGATTTCTTATGTTCTTTCAGTCTGAATGCCACTGTCTACATATTCATAATAGAATCTTCCAAATATTTATGGTATTCTTATGCCCCCGCCATGAAATGGCGGAAGGGCATATAGATTTTGCCCTGTCCGTGTGTGCTGTGTATGTATGTATGTATGTATGTGTATATGTATGTATGTTTGTGTGTTACCGAAATCGTGTCCGATCCATAACTTTGGATTGCACGGTGGGATTCAAAAATTATTTGGCAAAAATGATCATTATGACAAGTCTGTGTGTCGCGTGCAAGAACCATGTCGCTATCTCAAAGGTCAAGGTCACAGTCTGCACTCAAACTTTGTACATAGGCTATAATGAAATATGTTCGTGTCCGATCCATAACTGTAGACGGCATTGTGGGATTTAAAAATTATTTGGCACAAATGATCATCATGACAAGATGGTGTGTCGCGTGTAAGAACCATGTCGCTATCTCAAAGGTCAAGGTCACAGTCTACACTTAAATTTTGTACATAGGCTATAATGAAATATGTTCGTGTCTGACCCATAACCTTGGACTGCATGGTGAGATTTAAAAATTATATGGCACTAATGATCATCATGACATGACAATGTGTTGCATGCAAGAACCATGTCACTATCTTAAAGGTCAAGGTCACAGTCCGCGCTTTAACTTTGTGCATAGGCTATAATTGGGATCACAAAATTATTTGGCATAAATGATTGTCATGACAAGACAGTGTGTCATGTGCAAAAACCATGCTGCTAGCTTGAAGGTCAAGGTCTCAGTCAGACCTTAAGCTTTGTGCATAGGCTGTTGTGAAATTTTGTCTTGGAGGATGGGATTTCAAAATTATCTGGCATAAATAATTATCATGACAAGTTGATGTGTCATATGCAAGAATCATATCGTTTGCTCAGAGGTCAAGGTCACAGTCTGCACTTAAACTTTATGCATAGACTTCAGTGAAACATGTTATGTCCTGTCCATAACTGTATCCTGCATGGTGGGATTCAAAACTATATTGCATAAATGATCATCATGACAAACCCCTAGCTTGAAGGTCAAGGTCACACTGCTCATGTAAACTTTATGTACAGGCTATAGTGAAAACATTTTTGTGTCCGGCCTATAACTTAGTCCTGCATAGGCCATTTTGATATTTCGTGTCTCTTGATTTGCCATTTATATTGTACAAGTCTGCCTCTATGAACCTAGTTATCCTACAAGTGCCAGTAACTTAATCAAGGTGCCATCTTACTCTAGGCACTAGGCAGGGGCATCCGTGTCCAATGGACACATTTCGTTTAAAGTATAAAACAGAAGCTTTATTCAATGCAGTCAATGCATCGGTGTCCAATGGACACATTTCGTTTAAAGTATAAAACAGAAGCTTTATTCAATGCAGTCAATGACTGCATTAAATAAAGCTTTTGTTTCATACTGATAAAACTATTAACAGTAAGTGCAGCTTCTGGGGTGCTTGTCACCTCGGAAGAGTATCTTAGGACATAAGTAAGGGGCTATTGGGCTAGAATTCCTGAGGGTCATAGTGGTTTCACAGACTGTGAACCTTGAGGACTCTGTGAGACAAGCAGTGATGTTCTAGACAATTCTGGGCAGTTGCTAGGGCCTTTTGTCATCGCCCAGCATCGTAAGGTCCTATTTTCTAGGTCACAGCTTGATATCTTGAGTTACTTCCTGATCTTTAGTGAATTCGGATTTCCCAAAGTGTTAGTTTCATAGTATTGAAATCGTAGTTACTTAACTACTGGATAGCTGTTAAAACATTTTGTCCTGTTGACAAAGCCAGAAGCAAAAAAAGATCCAGGCATGTGTGCTCTGATATTATGTCAGCCTAATGCTGAAATCATTCAACTCCTTAACCCATAATGCGCCAAAAAGCAGACGACAAAATTTATGTCTGCAGAATTTCAAAAAATGTTTCTTCCAGCGATATCATACTGAGAATTCGAACAGTATAGGGCAAACAGTGTAGATTCAGATGAGGTGGCTCACTATGAGCCACCTCATCTGGATCTACATTGTTTGCCAATTCAACAATTTTAACTTTTGGCGCTTTAAGGGTTAAATGTTCAACGGCTGTAAATAATCACATTTCCATTCTTCAACCTTCAGTCAAATTTCAGGAAATGCATCATAGACTCTTTTCTTTCCCTCCAAATTCTCATAATTATTTATGTTCCTTAGGTGGTTGAACAAGATGTACTCCCTGGCTCCAAGTCCGCTTGTGTCTTCTATAGTTCGAAGACGAGAGCCGAATAATTTTTGTGCATTACATAATTACGTCTGACTTGACATCTTATGTAAAGTGTGTAGTTAATAAGCATGTGGATATGGCCATTCTTAAACTGAAAGTAGTCCGAAGAGTTTATTGATACGAAACCTTTCATCTAGCGACATAACTTACAAAAACAATGATCAGAAGAGTGAGTGAATGGTTCTTCGGTCTGTTTTCTCAGGAAAAAGATGGTCAAATAAGGAATGAGGAAATTATAGAAAATGATTCGGATGCACAAAACAATGGCAAAGTAACTGAGGAAGATAATGTTGATGGTAAATGACGTCGATTTTAATAATTAAACGTGCTGCAGAAATTTTCTTTTCCCATATTTAGTTAACATCATTGTAAATGTGCGTGTTTAATTTTTACTTATTTGGAATAAACAAAAATTCATTATTTTGCAATTGCCTATACACGTTTA
The DNA here is from genome assembly GCA_963989385.1 of Ctena decussata. Lineage (NCBI taxonomy): Eukaryota > Metazoa > Mollusca > Bivalvia > Lucinida > Lucinidae > Ctena > Ctena decussata. Next base: position 35,030,795 of record OZ022503.1, read on the forward strand.
TGTTAGAGAGTAGTTATAATGTGATTTTGATTTCTGAGGAGCTATGTAATTAGTTTTCAAAGTGAATCTTTCATTAAAATGAACTAATTAATATGAATTAGTCTTTTACTGTAATGATCATAACCTGATTCAATAAAAATGTTTAGGATTAGAAAAATATCAAAATGGAAAGTAACTAAATGGGTTAGACGTCATATTTGGCCTAGGAGGAGAGGAGGTATAGGTGAGCAGTCTCATTTCTTTATCCGGCCACATGATAATAGTGATTGAGGTACTTTATTATATTTACTCTTTGTTGTCCATGTGTCTGTCCATTGGTCTGTCCGTCTGCAGTTTGTTTCCGGTAGATAACTGGAGTAAATATTGATGAATTTTCTTCAGTCATGATCTTTAGATATGTCTCAGGTATAGCTTGTAAGGGATTGCTAATTCCCATCATCCTGATATGACCCAAATTCTGTTGAAAAAGAGGTAAAATCGCAAGTCATCCACCCATCACAAAGATTTAATATACTGCATACATGGTATGTTTACTTTATTTCATGGTCAATTGTTTGTATGAAGTACTTCATGATATGTTACAGGAAACTGATTCTAAAAGAAAAGAGTAGCCACCATTCTTATGTATCTCTTTTGCATTGCTGTGTTTTCCTTTGATAACAATCTAACCCTTTTTCGCTAGAAACCCATTTTGGGGACATATGCAAACAGTGCAGGCCCAATTTGGATGCAGCAGAATGCGGTGTATGATCACTCAGGGTCTGGACTGTTTGCTTTAACTCTTTAAGCACCAAAAAGCAGACGGCAAAATTTACGTCTGCAAAAATTTAAAAAATGCTTTTTCCAAGACAATTCATATTGAGATATCAAAGACGAGAGGGCAGACTGTGTAGATCTACATGAGGCGGCTCATCATGAGCCGCCTCATCAGGATCTACGCTGTTTGCAAATTCTGATATTTTTCATCACTGGTGCTTAAAGTGTGAAGGAAGTTCTATGCAAAATACAATAAAACATGAAAAAATCACCATAAATACCTAAAACTAAAAATGGACTCATCCAAATGATAAGGCCAAATCCACTGGCCATAAAAGGGTAAACAAATAAATTTTTGTTTTACCATAGTTTTTGGACACATATTAGTCAGTCCTATAATTTAATCCTCTGTACATTAAGGTGTTTTGATACATTTCCTTACTTTGGCCTCTGTTTTTTCAAAGGAAACAACTTTAACCCATTGTTTTTTCAAAGGAAACAACTTTAACCCATTCTATGCGGGATACCCCTTTAGGGGTATCTTGGCAAACAGTTTGGATCCAGATCAGGCCCCACATGCGAGGGGAGATTTTTGCTGCAGACGACAATTTCAGCAGACAACAAAAAATACCCAGAATGCAATGGGTTAATCAAAATGTTGAGCCACAACACAACAAGGCTGGTGTGCCCAGTGAAGACTCAGATCAGCCTGGACATCCACCCAGTCTGATCAGAGTCTTCTCTGTGTGCTTAAAGGGTAGCTAAGGGTCTATTCTGCCTGCATACTGACAGCGAAGACTCTGATCAGACTGGGTGGATGAGTTATCGCTGGTAACACATGCTACTTTGTTGGTTTTCTCATGTCACAGCTCAAATAGTGCTTGCTTGCTGGGTAGGTGAACATTTTCTCCAGTGGGGGCTTGTTTTAAAGGAACGAATTTGCACTCAGAGAAAGAGAGACAGAGAGAGAGAGACAGACAGACAGATAGAGAGAGACAGAGAGAGATACTGCTTCCGATCATAAGGTGTTTTTCCCTGGGTGCTCCAGTTTTCGCCCGGCCCTTCTTAATGATCAGCTCAACATAAGTGAAATAATCTTGAAAGGGCTGTTTATAAAACCTGACATAAAAAAAACAAACTTTCCTTTAAAACAAGCACACTGTGAGGATGGAGGTATTCTTCATTATGGTACTATAATTATCTTCATAACTCCATCTAATCTAGAGTTCTGGGGCCGTATTTATAAAACAAGTGGTTGCTATGCTGTTGCTAAGGCTAAATTTCTATGAAGGAGATGCCCTACAACTATGAAATTTGCTTTAGAGGAACAGTCTGTAAAAGACTTAAGTTGTTTTATAAATACGACCCCTGGTATCTTATCGGTAGTATACATAAAAAAGTAGGATTTCATTTAAATCGTCCTGCAAAGGGGATGATCACGCAATGTCAGGCCATACTTTTGGGGATGATTTGAATGCAAGGTGTTCAGCTCTGCTGTCTGCAAAAATTTATTGGTTACCTGCTCATTTTACCCACAGCTTGCTAGAGGTTACCGTATTTCTTCAGTTATAAGATGGGGTTTTCCCTTCCAAAACAATCTCAAAGATCTAGATCCATCTTGTAAGATGGATCTAGATCTGTGGGATAGTTTTGGAAGACAGAAAAAAAACAAAAACAATTTGTAGCTGAATTACACAATACTGATTTACAAGTTTGCTGTGATTTTGGAAGGATAAACTCCCATCTTATAACCAAATAATTACTGTAAATAACGTAAAAAGTGAGGCTCACCATGTTGGCATGCTTTCTTCTGGTGCTCATTGTCATTTTCTGTATTTTTTCAGACTCTGTGGATGACCACCTAGATTCAGCAGTAAAAACAAATAAGTCAGGTAAGTTATTTGAGATTAAAGGAAAACTCTTCATCCAAATTCACTAAAAGAAAACTCTTCGTCCAAATTCACTAAAAAAAACCCAAATTCACTAAAAGAAAACTATTCATCCAAATTCACTGTATTTCTTTGCTTATAAAATGGAGGGTTTTCCCTTCCAAAAGCAATCCCAAAAATATAGATCTGTCTTAAGACAGATCTAGATTTTTGGGGTTGTGTTGGAAGGGGAAAACCAAAACAATCCCAAAAATCTAGATCTGGCTCATGGCTTATAAGTCAGATCTAGATTTTTTTGGGTTGCTTTTGGAAGGGGAAAATCCCATCTTATATCGGAACTTCATAAGACTAATTTAGATAATTTGTGTCATTATAGAGAGGGGAAACCCCCATTTTATAGCCGAATAAATATTGTAAGCAGGTCAGATTAATATCACTTCTGATATTTTTCATGCCAATTTTTTGAAGAAGAACGATTCACAGTCAAATCTCATTATCTCAAACACTGATATCTCAGTGGACCCTCTTATATCAAAGACTATATTTTGGACACATTTCCTGTTTTTATTTACGTGTCAACTACTGATATATCAAACTGTTGGTAACTCAAAGTAAATTTTCTGGAATCAGAAAATTTACTTTGAGATATCAATAGTATGGGATGAACTTTGACTTTGAGGTATTCAGAGTTGACTATAAGATCCATGCCCTTATGAGCTTCAGACTGGCATGGCATGTACAAAGCATAGTTCTTAGGGCAAATGGGAAAACTTTCAGGGGAACTAACTCTTCCATTTTCAGTGGAATGGTTTTCCTTGAAATATTTTAAGACATACTACATGTTTTTTCCTTTCCAAAACAATCTAAAAAAGTTTTGTCCAAGCTGTATCACATTGAGAATTCTTAGACTAGAGGGCAAACAGTGTAGATCAAGATGAGGTGGCTCATGATGAGCCACCTCATAAGGATCTACGCTGTTTGCGTATTCTGCAATATTGTCACTGGTGCTTAAAGTGTTAATACAGCACAACTACACAATACTGATGAAGATATTTGGGGTCATTCTGGAGGGTGGATATGTGCATCTTATAGCAGAATATTTACATTATACAGAGCTCTAGATAAGAGGGAGTATTTGGTGATAATTAGGGATAATTTTTGTTAATTCTGCATAAAAAACATATGTTGTGACCCCTTATCTGAACCGTCTCGATGAGACGGTTCAGATGAGGGGTCACAACATATGGTTTGAATGAGAAATAAGAAAAATTGAAAAGCCCTATGGTAAACCATTGGAACATAATGTAGCTTATACTTCAGTAACTACATCAGTTCACGTAACGTTACATGATGTAAAGTGACGTCAAAATAAACCATGGTTCTCCAGTCTGATTCGACGTAGGCGACATTATGACCTTGTTAAGTCGTTGACACTGTTCCACTTTCAGTAGAAAAAACTGTGTATAAATGTTTTTCTGCTTCAACTGTGGCCCCTAACACAAATTTGTGGTCAAACAATAGATAGAAAAGAATGTAAATATAAGCAATGAACTTAATTTTTCTTGTGTTTATCAATGTATGAACTACATTGGGTGGCTAGCAAAGTTTACATGAGCCCCTTCGGGGTTCACTAACTTTGCACGCAACCCAATATAGTTTATACTTCGATAAACACCAGAAAACTGAAATTCATTCCTTAAATAAATACCGTATCATGGCTGCTTACAAAACAATACCAATGTTAATCTAGCAGTGTTTCTATTGCAGTCTCAGCCAAAGTTAGAAAGAAGGATGAAGATTTACTAGCTGACCTTCCGACCTTGACCGTTGAAACTCAGAAATTAACACACTTGACAACAGACAGACCAAAAGTGGCCAAAAGAGCCAACAGAACAAGGCCAACAACAAGAAAATCACAGTTACCAGGCACTAATGAAGCTGTGGATGAAGGGTTGGATGATTTCTTTGGGTCAAGGACAGATGATTTGAACATAACTCCTATTGCCAAGGTTACACCAGACAGCAAGAAGAATGTCAAGGCTGATTCAAAGTAGGTGTTTTCAAGACAGATTGCGCATTATTTATTTGAAATTTTTGGAAATTGGAATGAGGTTTTGGTAGGGATTTGAATTTGTATTATTTTGCTGGGTGTGAGGAATAGTTGGATTATTTAGGAATATTATTGCTTTTGAACTCTTTAACTAATTAAAATGTGTAATCTACGAGTAAAATCATCCCTATAATTGCGGTAATAGATATTTTAAGAACTGTAGCAGATGCAGGCTATGCATAATATTTTTCTCTTTAGAATATCTTTTGAAACAGACACTAAATTAGTTCATTTTCACAGGACATTAAATGCTCCCTTATTAAAGATTTTCCTTTTTTACATGAAAAAAACAACAAAAAAAAAAACAACAAAAAAACAAAAAATAAAAAAAACAAATAAATAATGAATCTAATTAATTTGTTTGCCAACATATACGTTTCCGCTAAATCTATTGGTTTATCATAATCATCCATTAAACTTTCCGAGGAAATTAGTGGAATAAAAATATGATTTCTACAAATGATCTCAAGTCTGAAATACAAATTAGAAAAAAGACAATTGAAAAGAATCATTTTTCTTGTTTATGTTAAGGAGGAAAGGCATATTGATTTTTGTGTGGAAACCTTTGGCATAGACTTTGACATTGACCCATTGTCCACACCACATCCGCAGAATCAAGTGATGGTTTTTGACTAATCTTTCACAGATATTCCATTTGGTGACCATAACTCAATTAAGTACCTTGATTGTGTTAAAAAAAAGGGCTTGTTTGTATCCTGTCTCCTGAACAAGATATTAGATTCATACCAAACTAACATGGAATAATGTGGAATCATCACTGTGAGCAGGCACAGAACTCAATAAATTTCAATAACTTTGATCTGACTTCAAGGTCTTAGGATATTGTTAGATGTTTAAAACAACTTGTCTGCACCAAGTCTTCTGATAGAAATGTTGGCTTCTTACAATACTGGCTTTGAATCATTAGTGGAAGGAGACACAGAACTGGGTTCGAGGTTAAAAAAACTTAAGAATAATCCCAAAGCCAATCAGTGTGCTTTATTTTGAGTTTGAGAATATACTCAAATTGTATAACCTCGTGGTCTGAATGGGTTTTTGTAAGCTTGACCCCATTTCCAAGGTCACAGAAGTTTCCCTGCCATGATCCTCATGGTTCTCCTGAATCAGTGTGTGTCTTCTCACCAGACTTTTGGGACAAGCCAACAAGGTGGTTATGTTGTGGTGACATGCTCCTAATTTTCAATTTTGCAGGAGGTCTTCCTCTAAAACAAAGATACTCTTTAATCATTTAATAGATTCTTAAAAAAACAAAAAAAAAACACATTTTTAGTAATATTATTCATCACTTGACAACAGGGGTCAGCTGAAGGAAAGTATGTGCATAATCTTGTAACAACTTTTGTGAAAAATAAACAACTGTTTGTTGCAACAATTCTGATTGTAGATCCTTCATCCTTGACCCCTGTTGCCAAGGTTACATAATAAGTAGGTCACATCTACATTCACAACATGAATTTTGTGAAGCTCAGCGACTGAGGCTTTGCTTACTAATGCTTCTGTCTGTTAGATTTCATCATATGCTGTGAGTAGAGGGTTGGTTAATATTTTTCTGTCTCGCCAAAGTGAGACATGGGTATTGCTTTTCTTGTGTCATCGTCAGCATACTCCCATTGAGTTTGTTCAGTTTGCTCTGCAAGTACATATAGTATAGGAACCTCTTTGTGACAACATATGACAGTGAGACACAATATTCCATGGAATTTTATTCAAGGTCGTGGTAGTGAAATCCCATATGCAGGGCTCCAAAAATTTTTTTGAACGTACTTGTCCTGCAGGGCAAGTGCTTTCAAATTTTTACTCGTCCTTTCAAAAATCTACTCGTCCGTATTCTACTTTCACTTTCACTCGGTTATTTCCGGTACTTTCCGTAGGTAATATGGTTTCGTCCCAATTCAGGATCGTACAAAGAGGTTTCGTTTATAAAGATTTCTGCACCAAAGTAGATTTTTGTTCTGCTTTATTCAAGAGAGGACGTGAAAATAATGTCCTATACAGCTATTTGAGTTGGATTATGCATTTGTAATCATGCAGTTATAGAGCGCAAACAACTTAGGCGAAACCGCGTTGGTGCGAATCCTCATCGGGTCGCTGTTCGATATGCGCAGGCGCACTGTTTATTTACAATTTGTCATTTCCGTTTTCATTTTTTAGACAACACGATGCGGAAATCTATGGGATTTCATGCTTTCTGCGTTACATTTAACATTTGTTTGCTGTAATTTGATCGATTTGTAAAGTGCTTTTCCTGAACGGCATGATTAGACAATTTTCATGGAGGAAAAACCTACTCGTCCGGCAGGGCAAGTCAGTGACAATTTCCACTCGTCCTTACCGACCATCTACTCGTAAATACGAGTGGACGAGTGGAAATTTCGAGCCCTGATATGTATAGCAAAACAACAAAAATATTGAAATTGTCTCTCTGAAACTTCAGCTTTAGATGATTCTTTTACATGAACTTTACTTATTTTAACATTTGAGCCGCGACAGGACAAAACCAACAAAGTGGCATGTGCGCCCAGCACAGACTCAGATCAGCCTGGGCATCCGCCCAGTCTGATCAGAGTCTTCGCTGTCAGCATGGAGCTAGCTTAGACCCTTAGCTACCCTTTAAGTGCTTAGCCAAGAGTCTGTTCAGACTGGGCGGATGCCCAGACTGATCTGGGTCTATGCGGGACGCACAACCACTTTGTTGATTTTAATATTTGGAACTCTTTATTTTACTGTTCTATACAGCTTCAGATCAGGGATTTTTGGTGATGATTCTGAGATAGTTTATATGCTCTCATTCTCCATAAACACATAATCTGTGACCCATCAGAACTGCAGTTTTCAGGCAGTCCTGTTGAGGGACAACATAAATTGGGTTTTAAAGTAAAGTAAGAGATTTAAATCTCAGAAATAGCCATCAGAAACCCACCGTCACATGGAGCTGCGGGCCCAGTTGTTCATAGCTAATGATGTTGTAAGTTTTTGAGATGTTGAATTACCAAACTCATTGAACATTAAAACACTGCCATGTTTTGCTGAAAAAATATGAGGAGCTTTTGTGCTACAAAAGCTCTTCACATTATTTAGCAAAATATTTTAGTGCACTTGATTTATTTTATGTATACTATAAGTTGACAAACACTTCATTAAGCTTACTATGCTTTGAACAGCCATGCCCAGATCTTTGAAAATTTCTTTCATATATATTTTATAAGCTGCATGATGTGGGTGTTGCATGCTTTTCTCATATCTAACATTATATAATCATTCACCTTCTACAGCAAATCTGAACCAGAATCCAAGAAAAAACATGGATTATTTAGCCGCGGAAACAGCAAAGAGAAAGAGCATAAAGAGAAAGATCATAAGTAAGTTCAGTGTCATCAGATGAAAGTGAGAATGTTATTTCCTGCCACACTGAGGGATATACTTTTTCTTTGGCCCATATATACATCCTTATAAATGTTCCTGCCTCCTGGGGGATCCATATCACTTTTAGTCATAAAATACTTCTGCTGGGTAGTTCATTTTGGCCTTTTCCATTTTTATCACCAAATATGCAAAAACTAAGTTAATGCCAGTTATTAGTATACATTACATTACAATACAATACAATATAATACAGTGCAATGCAATGCAAAACAATACCATATCTTATTGCATAAACAAAGGCCACAGGCCCAAAAAACATTACATAATACATGTATTTCATCAAGCGTAAGTAGTAGGGATATGTTTCTCATACAATAATTCTACAGTTCATTGTTCAGAGTCTGTACCTTTTTAGCGGTGTGTCAATATATACTGAACAAAAAAAAGAAACGTTACATGTATTTTCAATACATGTTTTCTTTGAATTGAATCATGATTTCGCCAAATTTATTTTATGTCAAACTGAAAAAGTATTCGGATTTCAAAAAATGAATATCACAACAAAACTTGCCCGATTAATGTCTCCAGATCAGTTGGAGTAAATGAAGGGTCAAATCTGGAAAGCGCAATTTCGAGGTGCTTTTTGAAGACCCGTATTTCACTCAAGTTGTCAGCCAATATAAACAAGTCATTGCTGAGACGTTTATCAGGCACTAGTTGTTACAAAAACAGTCCATTCGCCGCTTCTAAAAGATTGATCAGTGAAACACAAGGCTTGGAATATCGCTTTTCAGGACACTTGACTCTCACTTTCATGATATGCACTGAAGCTCCCATAGACAATGCAAGGTGATGTACCACGGTTAATTAACCAGTTTGGTCAAACTTTTTCATCATGAACCATTGTCTGGAGAAGTCTGAATAAGTTCCACAAATGAAACTTGAAAATTTTATTGATACTGGTTAATCAGAGTAAATGATTTGCTTTACTTTTAATTGCAAGGAAGACAACTTCAAAGTCATAAAATCTTTGACATCTCATTTCTTTGATCTGTTGGTTAAATGTCAGAGTGTTCATAGGGTTTCTAATAGGCACTTTTAAGGCAAATCCGAAAGTGTAATAATTTAAGCGCTTGCGCATGCGCATTCAGCGTTTCACATTGTCTGTTGAGTTTTCAGTCAAAATTGGAATAATTCTGTAACAACTGATGCAAATCAAAAAAGGATCAGGTCATAAGGTTGTCTGTCGTCTGGAATGTAAGAGAATAAAGTAGCAATATTTGGAAATATTGTTCTGTGGTTTAAAATTCATGACTAATCTATGTAACGTTTCTTTTTTTGTTCAGTATACAAACAGAATTTTCTAATTTTAACAGGGTCAGTTGTACTTATGAGTTCGAAAAATTCAATTTTACTGTCACCAAGCTGATACCACAAGAGCCAATATTGCTCCCGTAGATCAGTATATTTAGGACAGACCAAAAATCTTCTACATCACATCTGTCTAACTGATCTAGAAAGTAAAAGCAAAGTCTGTCAGCCCTATATATACCTCTGTGGCAGCCAGTTTCAGTATTGAATTTATGACTCGAGCACCGGAATCTTGCAAAAGCCTTCCTGAAATAAAATGGCGTATCTATACAGAAATACTTTTCAGCATTCAGTAATGTTTAAATTGATTTTACGTAACACAACGCGATGGGTCATTAATATTGGACTGCCAGTCGGACATCATCTCAGATCTTGGACTTATGTACTTACAAGTTTGTTTAAATGATGACAGTAAGTTAGCCTTGATCTTTACAGGAAGGTCACAGTTTCTTCCTTGAAATATCCATTCTTTATTTTACATATACATACATGAACATATGATAATAATTAATGTCTAATGTGCCTAAATTTTGGGAAACCTAAAATAATTAATTTTCCATTTGTTACAAATGGAAAATTAATTATTTTAGGTTTCCCAATACTTAAGCACATTACTGCATATATTTATTTTCATGATATGTAACAGCTATTCCCTGGTTTGTCCATCTGTAAGAGGAGAAAATTCACAAAATTAGCAAGCAGACAATCTCCTACTCAGGTGTACCAACCTTTAAAGGCAATAGTCAAATCTGTCACCCATAGGTACTATTGACAGCCTGATGCATTATTGCATGAGGCCACTACGCAGAGGGCAATAGTACATTGGTCCGTCCACAACACCAAGGGACAAAAGATTTGACCTTTGCCCGTAGAAGGCATGAAATAATTGTTTTGTTACCCAACCAGTGTAATACCGTGTCTCCATTATGCAAGGAATTTCCAGCTACGTGAGACAGTAAGCAGCGTGTGACCAAGCAATAGTCAGAAATATTGACCGCTCTCTTTCTTTGTGTCCAAGTGTGTGACATCACTTACTGGGCAGTAGTAAAAAATATTGAACTTTAATACTACAGTAGACAGTCAAAACTTTGTAATTACTTTGCATATACCGGTAATAGGTTGGGTAATAATATAAATATTTCCTGCTAAATTTTACATTTTCTGACAAGGGTGGTAAACATAAAAGATGAAAGATACTTTAGACACTCTGTATTTTAAGTTTATAAAGAAATTTTTTAATATTATCTTATTTTTCCAGAAAAGGCCTTCTTGGCAAGTTCAAAAAATCAGACAAAGTAAAGCATGCAGACTCGCCGAAAAGTTCACGGAAATTATCACAGGTGGGTGAAGAACAGGTTGATGGTGAAGTCAAAGATGAATCTCTGTCACAGAGAAACTCTTCATCACAGAAAAGTTCAGAATCTTCATCACAGAGAAGCTCTCAGGAGAAGAGAAGGAGTAACCAGTCTGTGAACTCTTTAGAAAAACATTTGACTGGTTCTGAGGCTGATTCTTCTTCAATAAAGTCAGGTGACTCAAAAGACTCTGGCAGTATAAAAGACAATAAATCTGAAGTGTTGGAAGAGAATGAAACAGAAGAAAAAGAAGAACAAACAGAAGAATCTGGAACAGAAGATGGGACAACAGAAGAAGAATTAGATGAAGAAGGATCAGAAAGCCAAGAGGAGATAATTGAAGAAAAGAAGCCAGAAGAGAAAAAGCCCTTAGAATTGCCAAAATTCAAAAAAAGTTTTGAAAAATCAAGTGAAACAAAGAAAGAGATTGACAGTAATAGTGATAAGACAGATGAGGATGATGGAAAGTCAGAAGAAGACCAGGATAAAGGTGACACAGAGAAAGAAGAAAAGTCTACAGAAGATGTTAGCGAAGGTATGTAGAGTACAATTCTAAAAAAGTTGGGACCCTAAAACAATTACTGTAGTCCTGAAAATAGAACAGTATGTTTTTATAGTGCAAGAATGCACCCAAAAGATGCTGATGGAATTGCAAACAGTGTATATTTAGGATTATTGAGGAAAATTGAAAAAGTCTTTGGTCAAAACAATTAAGGAATTATGTCAGGCATGGCACAAACTTGAAACTGAGTACATATTAGAGCATGATAATTATGGTTATAGGGTGGAACTGTCGTGCCATATTTGTGCAAAATTCACGTTGTATGAAGTAGCTCCCTTAACCTTTTTAGACCGGAAACCCATTTTGGGGTATAATACAAACAGTGCAGACCCAGTTCAGATGCTGCAGAACACTGCATCTGATGAAGATCTACACTGGTTGTTTATACGAATTTCTATGCAAAAAAACAATAAAAGTGAAAACATATACCAGAAACCCCTAAAACAATAAATGGACTCATTCAACTGATAAGGATGAACAAGTCTGTTGGTCAAAAAGGGTTAATATCTGTACTTTGAATTTGGACAAGTTCATTGTTTGGACTATACATCACTATTAGGCAGGCAATAAATGTGGTCAGATGAGACTAAAGTGACTAGAAGATGAGTAAATAAGGGCATTAATAATAATAGTTTGGAGACAGTTAGCTCTAGGTTTTCACGTTGGTCGTCCGTGTGTCTGTCTGTCTGTCCATCCGTCTGTCCGTCCACACTTCGTTTCCGTTCGATAACTTAAGTATTTATCAACGGATTTCCTTCAAATTTTGCATATGCATTTGTATTGAGAATGTCTTGCTTGGGAATGTTAATGGGCAAATTTCGTTAATTTCTGACAGAGTTATGGCACTTGTCAATGTACAAAAAAATGGCTTCTGGCCTCTAGTTCCTTTACTACTTGGAGTATCATGATGAAACTTAAAAAACATGATTGAAATAACAAAAGCTTTTTATGAGCACAGAAATTTTATCATTGGGGGTTATCTGCCCCTGCCCTGGGACTATATACATGTATAAAATCACGAAAAATTCCATCTTAAATCAGAGTTTGAAGCAATTTTTCCGAAACTTTCAGCAAATGATCAGAGTGATGAAAGCCTCCAGTGATGCGCAGATTTACCCTATGGGAGTTATCTCCCCCTGCCCTCGGCTATATTCATGCATAAATCTGGAAAAATTGATGTGTGAAAAAGGTTTGCAGTGGCGGGGTATCACGCAGTCGTTTGTGATGCTTTTATTCATAAAAACATGGTGCGCCTTAAAAGAACCATTGTAAGTTTATTTCCCTCTTGCACACACTTAACTACTGTTACAGTAGAACATGTTTGATACAATTAAACATGATTAAGAGAGCTAGAAAAATTAAATTTAGCTTTTCATTTCTCTTTGGTGTACCCATCATATTCTTTCAATTTGAATCTATAATTTTCAACCAATTTGAACAGAGTAGTCCCAGCCCAAAGACTCACATGGTGTGTCAGAGATGAGGCTTTGTCTAGTTTCCAACTTACCTGTAAAGCCTCGTTATCAGAGTGTCTGTGATTTTTAGGATTGGGATTTCTCTGTCAGCATTATAAAGGCTGATGAAACTAAGTGTTGCCTCCAGATTCTAATAGTTATCTTAATCTTAGTCCACTTTGCCTATATATTTAAAATATCAATATACTAGTACATTTTGATATTAATAAATGCATTCAGGGGAAGCAATTCACCCAGTTTCACTTTTGCAACTTTTCAGTGTGGATCAACTCTTGAATGAATATTACTTTTGGTTTAAACAATATTTTATTCAAATAAGTTGCTATACAATTGTACATAATATTATATGGTACATGATCTGATAGAAAGCTGAAGCTTATTTAAATCATCTCCTGAAACATTATGAATACAGCAACATACGTGAATGATGGAAAGAAAACAAGTAAATCAGGTGAAAAGAATGAGAACAAAACCGAGCAGAAACTGATTAAAACAGAGAATACTACATAGCTTAACACGTATCCGTACCCAGCAAGTACTCTTCGCATGCTTTTGTGCCCCGAAGCTCCACGGGGAATATTACTTTTAAGAGTAGACCCCCTTTTATAAGGCTTTATTCATCGTGGAAGAAAACAGGAAGTCATGGAATTTATTCCCTTTTCTAAAAATGGCAGGAAAACATGGAGGTTTAACCATTTGCCTTAATTATATAGATAAGGAAGAGAAAAAATCAGATGAAGAAGAAAAGAAGGAAGAACCAGCCATGATGAGAAAACCTGTAGGAGTTCCCAATATATTGGGAGGGTTAGGGGGCTCAAATATGATGGCAGAACTGAAGGCTAAACAAGAGAAGAGAAAGTCTCAGGTAAGCTAATACTTAGCCCTTAAAGGGACAAAAAAGCTGATGACAAAATTTATATCTGCAAAATTTGAAAAAAGATTTGTCCATGTTACATGTATATTATATTGAGAATTCAAAGTCTGGAGGGCAAACAGTGTAGATCCAGGTGAGGCAGCTCATGATGAGCCACCTCATCTGGATCTAAGCTGGTTACACATTTAACTAATTTCTGTATTGGCTCCATGTTGATTTTGTGTCAAAATAAAAAAAGACTGCATCAGCTGTGATGATGATATTTAATGACATTATTGGTTGGAAAAGTATATGTGTGTTTGCATATACAAAGGCACAGCTGAACCTCAAAAAAGAACTTACCACTGTCGGAGGTGTATTTTGTGAAAAAAATTATTAGCAGTGTTTGATTTTTGAAAGAAGCTAGTTTACTGAACTTAAAATATCTTCAAAATAAAATCACAGCCAGCACAAACCTTTCTTATTTACTATTATCAGATTGATAATAACAATTCCCTAAGACCAAGCCAGCCATGCAAAAATGGCTGTCAACCAAGACATTCAACAGCAGTATCAGCTTGGTTGACAACCATAAACAACTGTATCATTTACTGTTACTGGTATTACTTACTACAGAATACTCGGTCAGCAGACTTACAGTATCAAATAAGTCAACAGCACAGGTAAGCAAATTGGGATTATCCCCCATGGTTATACGATGATTGTGAATATGAAATACGAAAGAATTTTAAATTTGATTAAAGTGAACACAACTCTTAACTCTTTCACTACCAAAAAGCAGACGACAAAATTTACGTCTGCAAAAATTAAAAAAATGCCTTGTCCAAGACTTTTTATATTGAGAATTCAAAGACTAGAGGGCAAACAGTGTAGATCTAGATGAGGCGGCTCATTATGAGCCGCCTCATCAGGATCTACGCTGTTTGCAAATTTTGCTAATTGCGTCACTGGGGCTTAAAGAGTTAATCTTCTTTGTTTCAGATGCCACTAGGACCAAAAACACCTGAAAAGCCTGATAAATCTCCAACAGGATCAGCAGGATCTACAGAGGAGAAACATTCACCATTTGGTGGTGTCAATCTAAAATCAGTCACTGACAGAAAATCTAAAGACAAAACAGATGACAGAAAGTCTAAAGACAAGGCTGAAAATGATAATAGTATTGTCAGTCTAAAACCAGTCTCTGACAGACAGTCTAAAGACAGAACTGACACTGAGAATATTGGTGTCAGTCTAAAACCAGCTGCTGACAGAAAATCTAAAGAAAAGACTGAAACTGAAAATAAAGACTCAGAAACAACTGTTAGACCTTCTAGTGTAAAACAGAGTGAGAATAAAGACAAACAGAGTGAGACTAAAGACACTGAAACAACAATTAGACCTTCTAGTTTAAAACAGAGTGAACTAGCAAAGTTGGATAAGCCGGGATCCACACCTGGGAAACCGCCTTCTGAACCTTCAGAGACATCCAGTGGTGAGAAGCCTTCAAAACCTACTGGTAAGTATCTGGAATATTATGGATGGATAAATGAGATGTTTTTTTTTTTTTTTTTTATCTCATTGAGACTAGCAGAATGCAAGACCTAGTTATTGTTTTTTGATGGCAGGGGGCAGCACAAACTCTCATCAAGTTTTTGGGTGTACATTGCCCAGACAAGAGAAACATGGTTTTTCACAAAACAGTTAAATAGCTCTTGATGTAGTATTTGAGATATGTTGGAGTGATAGGAATTTGGCAACATTCATCAGGAAAAATACTTGTGAAAGCCTGTACCTTTAAGCAAGTTGATACTTCTTGTAAGTAGTGCTTATATTTGGGGTGTAAGATGGGGTATTCCCCAAAACAAAAAGGCGCCAAATATGAAAACCAGTTTTGTGAAATTCTGCTGTAAGATGAGATTTTCTCCTCCAAAACAGTCACAAAAATCTAGATCCATCTTTAAACAGTCCCAAAAATCTAGATCCATCTTAAAACAATCCCAAAAATCTAAAACAATCCCAGAAATCTAGATCCATCTTATAAGATGGATCTAGATATTTGGGGTTGTTTTGGAGGGAAAATTCCATCTAATAAACAAATAAATATAGTACGGTTACAGCAAGGTCAGAGCTCCCTCATCAGACTTGCCTTTGCCTTGTTACATGCTAAAATGACAAGTCTTGCTTTCACTATTTATCAGTTATGTCAGTGTTTTTGTTTTTATTATGCCCCCGAAGGAACTTTGGGTGGCATATTAAAATCGCACCGTCTGTCCGTCCGTCCGTTACAAATCATGTGTCAGCGATAACTTGTAAACTACTGAAGTGAATTTAATCAAACTTCACAGAAAGGTAAACCACAATGAGAAGGTGTGTCGCACACAAAATTCAGATTCCCACGGCTAAGGTCAAGGTCACAATCAAAGGTCATACAAATTTGTTCCATACAAATCGTGTGTCTGCCATAATTTGTAACACTACTGAAGCGAATTTAATCAAACTTCACAGAAAGGTTAACTACAATGAGAAGGTGTGTCATGCACAAAATTCAGATTCCCACGGCCAAGGTCAAGGTCACAATCAAAGGTCATAGGTTTGTCCCATACAAATCGTGTGTCCGCAATAACTCAAAAACCGCTGAAGCAAATTCAATCAAACTTCACAGAAAGGTAAACCACAGTGAGAAGGTGTGTCGCACACAAAATTCAGGTTCCCACGGCCAAGGTCAAGGTCACAATCAAAGGTAATAGGTTTGTCCCTTACAAATTGTATGTCTGCAATAACTCAAAAACTGCTGAAGCAAATTTAATCAAACTATACAGAAAGGTAAACCACTATGAGAAGGTGTGTCTAGCACAAAATTTATGTTTCCATGACCAAGGTCAAGGTCACAATGAAAGGTCATAGGTTTGTCCCTTACAAATTATGTGCCTGCTTTAGCTCAAAAAACGCTGAAGTGAATGTAATCAAATTTCACAGAATGGTAAACCGAAATAAGAAGGTAAGTCATGCACAAATTTTGATTACCATGACCAAGGTCAAGGTCACAGTCAAGTGTCACAGGTCAAATCTTGTTTTGGCAATTACTTAAAGGCTACTCAGTGCAGTAAATTGTATTAAATTTTGCTTAAAGATACAGCATAAGAAAAGATGTGCCCCATGCAAGATTTAGGATGCTCAAGCTCAAGATCACATATCAAGGAATGGATGTCAAATCACCTCTCTGTGATTACTCGAAAGCTACTGAAGCAAATTAAATCAAACATCTTCTAAACGTAAACGATAATCAAGAGGTTTGTTATGCACAAGATTTGGTTCATGTGCCAAAGGTCAAGGTCAGAGTCAGGAGTCAAAGGAGTCAAATTGTATGTCTGAGCACTATTATTCAAAAACTACAGAAGCCAGTTGGATCAAACTTCACAGAAAGGTAATGCCTGATGTGAAGATACAAATTGTGCAAGATTTATGTTCGCATATCCAAGGTCAAGGACATGTAGTAAAGGATCAAGGTCAAATGTGACTTTACCATTACTCAGAAATTACTAAAGTGAACCTAGTGAAACTTCACTGAAAGTTACAGATGGTGTGACACATGCAATAGTTAAATTTCTATGCCCAAGGTCAAGATAATGATCAGTGTTAAAGGTCAAACCATGCCAGCAGTTATTGAAAAACTACATTGATATACATGTATTTGATCAGGGATCAAATACCAAGTGTAAGGGGCCTTCGGGGGCATTTGTTACACCCTGTAACATTTCTTGTTTATGTAGGCTGCATCAAGAAAGGTAGAAATATTGGGACCAGGGAACACATATACTTTTGCATCATTTTCCCTATTATGTTGCCCAACAAAAGTACGCAACCTTAAAAGCAGTGAATAAAAACTATTTACAAAGGATCAATAGAGAAAACTTCATAAAACCATTAATATTAGCATGAATTGATTTATTCAGAGTTGTTATTCTTGTTTAAATTTCTGTGAAAAGCAAAGTAACTGTGCTTATTTTTCTAGCTCCAGCAAAACCAGCAACTCGGCCTAGACCCCCACCAATTGGCAACAAACCAAAACCAGCCCCAAGAAGATCCCTACAGTCCGACCCAGATGAATTTGGTATGTATATTATATTAGACCACAGCTCAAGCTAATGGTATTATTTGATAGTAATTCGAGAAAAACATAAAAGAAAACATTTTTATTGTGCCACAATGCTTTAGATAGCAGAAGTAACATAGCTGTATAGGGCCGTTTATTAGAAGCTTCGTTACAAGTCATTATCAGATAGACATTGATTTTGCTGAAAAAAAAGAAAGACTGAATTTCACTGAATAATCTCTAAGAGTATTTATCGTATATAAACGTGACAAAAGTTTTAATGTTGGGTATACAAATGTCGTTGCTAGCAATACAGTCAGGTCCATTAGTTTGTGCAGAATTGAAACTTCGTGATCTGCCCTCTAACAACATAATGTTAATCAGCAATAATTCAAGGGAAAGGAAAAAATATCCCTGTTATCCCAGGATTTTCTAATTATGGAATTTACCTTTAGATATGGAATATGTTTTAATTTACCATATTTTTTCATAACTTTCATATGAGCCGCGACACGACAAAACCAACAATGTGGTTGTGTGCCCAGCGCAGACTCAGATCAGCCTGGGCATCCGCCCAGTCTGATCAGAGTCTTCGCTGTCCGCATGGGGGTAGCTTAGACCCTTAGCTATCTTTTGAGCAATTAACGAAGAGTCTGGTGAAACTGGGCGGGTGCCCAGGCTGATCTGAGTCTTCGCTGGGCGCACGACCACATTGTTGGTTTTGTCGTGTCGCGGCTCATATAAGCTTTATTTCTGTTGTCAGTCAAATTCAGACACTCCTTTGGTAAGAATAAAATTGTTCTTTATTTCCTTTGTGCATGATTGTTATTGCATTATCGATTCTGGATGTTTTATTAACTGTATGTCCCTCTGTAATATATCACAAAAATTCTAAAAATCGGGACACCTAAAATAATTACAGTAACTGTCGTAAAAATTGAGCAGTTTGGTTGCACAGTGCAGTAACACATCCAAAAGATGCAGATAGAATGGTAAACAGTGTAGACCCTGATCAGACTCTGATCAGGATCTTCACTGTTTGCTCAGATATATCTGTCACGATACTTAGAATTTTTACGGTAGTATTGTTTCTCTGTAAGTTTTAGATTGAATCTCTTACCTTTGTTTTCATGTTTTCGTTATACTGTTTCCTTGTATTATTTCTTTTATTGAGGTCTTGGTTGCTTTCAGACTGTTTTCACTGAAATTCAAATGCCCCTCCAGCATTTCAGTAGCAAAAGTGGGTGTTATTTAGAGCCTAAAATAAAAAAGTTTAATTTGCAACCAGCATCGATCCAGATGAGGGGGCTCATACCTCATCTGGATATACACTGTTTTCCCTCTAGCTTTTGCATTTTCAATATGATATAGTTTAGACAAAACACTTTATGAAATTTAGCAGAGGTAAATTTGTCTGCTTTTTGGGTGCTTTGAAGGTTTGATTATTTTCTGCTTAAGACAGGGAAATCCCAAATTTTGAACCAGTGGAAAACTTGGAAATTTTGTGAACTTTACTTCTGTCAAATTCCATGGCTCTAATGCGTTTGGATGTCTGTGTCAAAAGTTATTCTTTGTTCGACACTGTTCTGTTTATGTTTTTAGTTGGAGTGAGTGAGTGAACTCGGGTTTAACATCCCACCAACAACAAGGTCATATGGAGACGGGACCTCGGTTTAAAGTCTCATTCAAAAGACTGGAGAAGCTGGGGATTGATCTTGCGACCCCTGGATTGGTAGTCCACTACACAACAACCGCTACTTTTAGTTGGAATATATATAGTTTCTTTTATGCATGCCTAGTCTTTATATTTGCATGAATTTTCAGCTGAAGAGGTAGAAAATGCTAATAACAAAACAAACACAGAAGAGAAAAAAGATACTATAGCAAGTTCTCCCACAAAGGTGTCTGTGAAAGAGGAAATAGCAAAATTAAGGACTTCTGGTGAGAAGGCTGATTTTGCAAAACAAGGGAAACCACCCTCAAAGACTGGTAGTGTTCAAGGGACTGTACTCTCAAAGCCTAAAGCAGTGGAAGGGAAGGGTGTATCCATTGAAAGAGATATGAAATCTGGAAGTATTCAGAAAGCAGATACTGAAGTGAAACCTCTTAAACCTTCAGAAGTAAAGAAGGATGAGTCAGTGAAAGATGCTCAAACATCAGAAGGTTAGATAAACTAAAGAAAAAATTGAAAATCTCTCTGCATGATAATATTGTCTATAAGTGTAAGTATTTGCATTTGTAGGCTGAAAAGTCGGGGTCTTGCCTGACTGTTTAACACATTATAGAATAACAAACTCAAAATTTAAGCAAAGAACATAAACCCAAGAATCGTATCTTATAGCATAAAACTTTCCTTTGAATTGCATGCGACTACTGTAAAAATTCTAAGTCTTTGGACAGATAGGTCTGTGTAAACAGTGCATACTCAGATCAGACAGCTCCTGAATGAGCACTCTCATCAGGGTTACTTGTTTGCTATTCCATCAGCAACTTTTAGAGGCATTTCTGCATTGCAAAATAAAACTTCCATTGTTTGGACAATTATTACGATTGTTTTCTCAGTTCTTAGAATTTTAGTGGTATTAAAGAGTTAAGACTCAGGGAGCTCAAATTTAACTCTTTAAGCCCCAGTGACGAAATTAGCAAAATTTGCAAACAGCGTAGATCCTGATGAGGCGGCTCATAATGAGCTGCCTCATCTAGATCTACACTGTTTGCCTTCTAGTCTTTGAGTTCTCAATATGAAATGTCTTGGACAAGGCATTTTTCAAATTTTTGCAGACGTAATTTTTGTTGTCTGCTTTTCGGTCCTTAAAGAGTTAAAGAAATCCCACGATCATACCTTGTTGCATGAAAACTTACCTTTGAATTGCATGTTATTAGATTTACTGGGTTTAATTTTATTTCATTTTCTGCATGCATAGTGGACATAGTAAATGGTATTTTGATTTTCTAATTAGCAAGAGTTGTAAGCTGCCAGTTTCGAGCAGACCACTTTGTGTACATGCTCAGTCTGTTTAGGGCATGTACAGTTCATCCAGTAAGGTTAAAGAGTACACCTCCATGTTTTCTGCCATTTTCCCAGTACCTCAGCATGCCAAAGATGTGCTCTGTTTTGTGAAGCAATCTGAGGTGCACTGAAGCAGGCTGATGCTTTTATTTGTTTTGCTTTTTTCGAAGGGTGTGGTTTCGAATATTAGACAGATTCCTCCCCATTGAAATCTTTGGATACTGCACTTACATCTGTAGTTGCATTAGCACAGGGTATAATCGATTCTGCTAGTTTTCCCTTCAAACTCTTGCTTCCTGCCGAGACTTCTGTATGCGAACTCTTGCTTCCTGCCGAGACTTCTGTACATGATAAATGGCTTCCTGCAGAGACTGTCCGCGTGATTCTGCTTCCTGCCGAGGCTCTCGGCAGGAAGCAGAGTCATGCGGACAGTCTTGGCAGGAAGCCATTTTTTTAGGACAGTAGTCTCTGCAGGAAGCAAGAGTTTGCGGACAGTCTTGGTGGAAGCCAAATTTGATGTACAGTCTCTGCAGGAAGCAAAAATTAGCAGAATCGATTATACCCTGTGATACGGCAGGTTTATAATGTTATCAGGATTGCTGAAAAAAAGCCTACCAGCCCATAGGTCATGCAGAGAAGCGTTGGGGTTTAAAGTCTCATTGGAAAGACTGAAGGTGTCGGGGGAGGTCATTGGAAAGACTGAAGGTGTGTGTGTGGGGGGGGGGGGGGGGGGGGGGGGGGGGGTCATACCTGCAACCCTTGGATTTGTAGCCTAGTGCATCAACCACCAGAACACCGCTGCCCCTGGCACATTGGGCATTCAGTTATGTTGGCTGAAGCAGAAGGGGTTGCAGGCCAAATTTTTTATGACAGTTTTTAGGTAATTTCTGCTCATTGTATGGAAACCTTTTGTTGGCTGTCATCAGAATGACCTCTGTCATGAAGAATAAAGAAATAAATTGTCTATTAAAATTGAATAATTATGCAATTTCAGCTGGTGTGATTGATCATAAAACTGAGGAGAACAAAGACATGACAGATAGTGGTATTGTGTACGACTCGGACACACTCAAGCTATCAGTGAAGGATAAAGCTTCAAGGTTTGGTAGCAAGGATGAGGTCAGTGATGGAAAGGTGTCACCAAAGTCGGGATCTCTGACCAGAGATGTGAAACAATCGGATGTAAAAGGTTGGTATGTTCATAGAGTTCCAGGTCATCATAAATTGTGATTACAGTAGAACTTCGATGGCTCGAACCCTGATGGCTCGTTCACCCTGCCTGGCTAGAACTCTTTTCTTGGTCCCTAGAGGTCACTTGATATGGAAACTAACCCTGGATGGCTAGAAATACCCTTGGCTGGAACTAATTTTCATGGTCCCAAGCCTGTTCAAGCCAATGAAGTTCTACTGTATATATATATTTGCCGTGAAAACCCATATTGCGGCCCCTCTTTAAAACTGCCTCAGAGAGGCAGTTTTAATTAGGGGTCACAATACACGTTTCTGTTAAAAAATAAAAATCATTCTGGATTTGTCATCAAAAGTGCCATTAGCTGGACATCTATACTTGTTTGTGCTTAAACAGAGCTATAATTATACATATATTATGAGCTCGTTGTTACATAGAGAATACCGTGCTAGTTTCATTGGATATCATATTTATCAGGCGATAGCAGAAAACTTGTAGAAATGACAAGTTCTCCAAGCTAGTTTTTGGGTCATGCATCATAAACATATCAAAAGAAACTAACATGGTTTTCTTTTTATAATGCATGCTTTGGCTATTTTTGGATTTAATTTTGGAATACATGTAAATGAAAAGGTTACGCATATCTTGATCAAATTTTATTACATCTTGTCTACACTGTGGTGCATGTCATTCTGCAAATTGAACAATCAGATCATGTCAGACATCAGTGTTTTTAGAATGCTTTGTGATATAACATTTGCGCAAGTGCATTATTGCATTGATGTGGTGTCATCAAAGTATATCAGACCCCTATACGATCTCAATTTACAGTAGTCGCAGGAATTCAACATCAGTATCAGCAGTGTTGGACTACCAAATTGAATCCAGGGATTGCAAGATCGATCCCCCACTTCTCTGGTCTTTTGGATGAGCCTTTAAACGGAGGTCCCATCTCCGTATGACCTTGTTGGTGGTGGGACGTTAAACCCAGAGCTCTAGATAAGAGGGAGTATTTGATGATAATCAAGGATAATTTTTTTTATTTCTCATCGAAACCATATGTTGTGACCCCTCATCTGAACCGTCTCGTCGAGACGGTTCAGATGATGGGTCACAACATAGGTTTTAATGCAGAATTAACAAAAATTATCCCTAATTATCACCAAATACTCCCTCTTATCTAGAGCTCTGTAAACCTGAGTTCACTCACTCACTCACTACCAGCAAAACGAATCAAGCTCTAAGTTTGATTCTTTTAAAAATTTGCATGAAAAACAGCCGAAAATTGAACTAGAACTGTTCAAAATAATTTACAGCCATTGAAAATAAAGGTCTTGATGTGATTTAAATGAAATCCAAAAAAAATGTTTAAATGTGAAAAAAAAAAAAAAAATAAATAAATAAAAATATTTTGTTCCTGGCAACTGATAATTGAACTTTATAAATTCTTCAGAACCTGAGGCACCACCAAGAAGGCCGAAATCAATGTTGGCTGTGCTTGAGAAAAATCCGAATCTGAAAAAGAGTGAGGAGAAACGTGACTCCACTTCGAAGTCAAAGGAGGCTGAAGACACTAAAGAGGAAAAACGAGACTCTAAAGACTCAGAATCGTCGGCAGACCAAGTTGTGATGGTTTAACGAGACACTGCTGTAAACTTACCTTTATTTGTTCACTGTTTGCAAGTACCGTAATCGACCTAATTAGCGCCCTGTGCGCTTAACTTTTTCAAAATGGCGGCAAATACTTGTAGTAAACTTTCTTTTATACAAGCGCACATTTCAATAGGTTATATATTGAAGGGAACGAATTTAAAGGTAAAGCATCAGAGAAAAGTTGCTTATAAGCAGCTTTTCTCTGATGCTTAACCTTTAAATTCATATGGATATACATGTAGAAGGATAGAGAAGATTTAGAAGTAAAAACTTAAACATTCTATTGCATTTTCAGCTCTTGTAAACGAGAAAGCAAAGGGATAAGCCAGTAAAAATATGTGCATTAATAGTCCTATGCCTCACAAATTGCCAAGGCGTGCGCTTATAGAGGCATGTGCGCTAATTAGGTAGAATACGGTAATGAGTATGAAAACAGAAAATTGACAGAAAGTCTTCTCTTTATGTAGGTGTGGAAAATACCTTTTTCACAGAATCAGAAAACTCGCTTCATGTTTCTCCGTCATTTTTTGCTATGCAGATAATGTTGCCGGTGCAAGTTCTTATAATAAACTAGGGCTTTTCTAAACTTTTTCCCATTGCACGGTACCCATTGAGTTTTTGCAGTGACAGTATTTACTAGGTTATAAGACAGATTTTTCCTCTTCCAAAACAAGAAAAACGTCTAGATCTGTCTTACAAGTCAGATCTAGACTTTTTGGATAGTTTTAAAAGAGAAAGAAAATGAAAAATATGTAGTAGCAGAATTTATACATCAGGGTCCAGTTGTTCAAAGCATCGTTAGCCTAATGAGCTCATTAAGAGGTCAACTTGTTCAGTGTTTTGTGACTTTATAGCCAAATGCATGGATATTTTTGTTGAAAATATGTGAGAAGCTTTTGCATTGCAAAAGCTTCTCACATTTTTACAACAAAAACTATTGGCATATTTGAGATGTTAAAGTTTGAAATTTTAACGGCACGTTAACTAACGACGTCGTTAGTTTTGAACAACTGGGCCCTGATTTTCATAGTTATGAGACATTTTAGAAGGGGAAAAATGCTGTCCTGTAGCAGAATAAATGCAGTATAAGGGAATAACAGGTTATTACAAATAAAGGTAGGTTTGCAGTATTCTTAGATTTGTTAAGGGGTCTCATTTACTCTATATTCAAGCAGTCTGGCTGAACATACATGATGATCTAATAAGTAACAGTCTGATCTGGGCATAGGATTTTGAAACATACTCCAGAAAACGTTCTTGTTCAAAACTAAAACTATCCTGTGTAGGATAGGTCTGGGAGATAATAAATCTGCAATTTAATTGTTTATTGGTATGGATTATCTGTTTCCAAAATCTTTTGTTTGTTTTTATCTTTTCATGTGAGGAAATTAGAAACAAATCAAAATTTGATCCCTAGATTCTTGGCTTATGAATATGTAGCTCAGAAGGTTGTTGTTTTGAACTTTGATGAAAGTGCTTTTTACTTGGGCACAGCAAATTCCATTAATGTGTTCAAACTTATTTTTGATATCATTTTTCTTACTCTTTGTCTATGTAATATTAACTGTCTGAAGTAGAAACCTTGGGGGGTATGTGAACTGAACAGGGCCAGTCTGATCAAGGCTGTGCATTTCTTTTAGATTTAAATTGTATGGGTATACCCCATGTTTTTTCCACCATTTCTGCTGTGGGGTATAACTGTCATGACTTCCTGTTTGCTACCCTGGAAGACTACGGCAAGTCCTTCCAAAACAAGTTCTGCTCTTAAAGGCAAGAATTTGCTCCTGGAGAAGCAAATTCTTTCCAATAAGTTGATTCCCATTTAGAAGGGAGGCAAAAATGAAAATGGCAGAGTTGCTTCCTCTGAAAGTGTACCCATTCCCTTTATTAGTGAACAGCACTTACCTTGACAAGACTGTACATGTATCTCGGCTGGTTGCAGATGCTTGAAGAAAGGTATTCTGCTACATAATTATATGAGCCACAACACAAGAAAACCAACAAAGTGGTTGTGTGCCCAACACAGACTCAGATCAGCCTGGGCATTTGCCCAGTCTGATCAGTCTTCACTGGCCTCATGGAGGCAGTTTAGACCCTTAACTACCCTTTAGACTAGATTAGACTGGAGCAATGCCAGACTGATCTGTCTGCGCTGGGCGAACACCCACTCTGTTGGTTTTCTCATGTCGCAGCTCATTTACCATGTTTCGTATAGTTATTAATCAAGATCAAATTGTAAAATTGTATATGTACGTCATGGCTTTTTACATGCATATACATGCACATAAAAGAATGTAATTTTTCTTGTGAAGTAATTCTCACAAGGTCTCGACTTCTGTCTTTGTTCATTCAAATACGCATACTTTATGTAAAATAGTATCTTGTAATACATGTCTGATTGTACATTAGAAATGGTTTTGTTTGAAGCAAGTGCTTAAACCAAGGCTGTAGAAAGTGTGGCTAGAGATATGTTAATTATTTATAGATATATTGTGTATAGTATTATTCTGTTGCGGATATAAGCATATTTTAAAGCTGATCGTAGAAACGTAGCTGAAGTTGCCATTAAAATGTTTTTATTTGTAGGTAGAAAAACAAAATAACTTAACTGTTTGTTAGATAGTATTGTAAAATCATTTACCCTCAGCTTCAGATAAGGTATTTGATTATAATTTGAAGATAATGTTTGTTAAATCTCAATGAAAATATATGTTGTGACCCCTCGTCCCTCAGAATTGCCTCAATGAGGTAGTTCAAATGAGGAGTCAGAACATATTTTTTTTAATCAAGAAATTAGAAAAATATCTCAAAATCATCACCAAACACCTTGCCTGGAGCATTGCTGACATGGCCATATTCTCTTAAAAGCCTTAAGGTAGTAAGATACTGAATAGAAATATTGGGGGGGGGGGGGGGGGGGGGGGGCATTCAAACCATTATGTCAGCTAAATAACCCCCCAAAAAATTCACTGGTTTGTTTTCCTTAAATCAAAATAACTATATATACTCCACAGTTGACAGATTTCATCATGAACAATAACTCTGTTTCGTTTTAACAAATAAAAAAAAGTTATTCCGTATCTTAAATAAGGTGGAATTTTGTGGAGTTTTCTTAAAAAATTTGCCCATAATTGTAGATAATTTGTTGGCCATCCATGAAAAAACATGCAGTGTGGCCCTTCATCACATCAAAGTAGTTCTGAAAAAGAGTACACAGTCATTTGTATGGCAGAAAAATAAAAATCATTTCAGTACCTTCATCATAATCAGAACAGTCTCATGAAGATGTACATTTTATTTGTTTTTGATGCTGCTGTTATTGTGTGCCTTTCTTGCTCGGAATGTTTCTAAACTTTTCTTTGCTATGCATAAGAGCCAACTGCAATTTGCTGTTATGATTTAGGACTGCCTGTATGAGATAGTGCTTCTGTTAATTTAATTAACGTATTGTTTATGATTATTTTTCTGTCTTTGTCTCACTGGCTTCTGGCTCAATAAATGCCATGTTTATCATAATTTTTAAAAAGAAAGAACTTAAAGTGTTTGGGTATATATCCATCTTTTTCTGCCATTTTGACAAAGGGAAACAATTTTTGTGACTTTCTATTTGCTTCCCTGAACAGTCGTAATTTATTTAGAAAATAGGGTCAACTCTTTAAGGTAAGAATTTGCTCCTACCTTAAAGAGTTAACCCCCTGGAGAAGGGAGGCAAAAATAAAAATGACAGAGTTGCTTCCCCAGAAAGTGTACCCAGTCATTGCGCCATGGTATGTTTTTTTATGCCCCCGAAGGAACTTCGGGTGGCATATTAAAATCGCACCGTCCGTCCGTCCGTCCGTCCGACTGTCCGTCCGTCCGTCAGTCCGTCCGTCCGTCCGTTACAAATCGTGTCTCAGCGATAACTTTAAAACTACTGAAGCAAATTTGATGAAACTTCACAGAAAGATAAAGCATAATGAGAAAGTGTGTCGCGCGCAAGACTTAGGTCCCTACGCCCAAGGTCAAGGCCACAATTGGGTCAAAGGTCAAATTGTATCTTAAAATCTTGTCTCAGCGATAATTTTAAAACTACTGAAGCAAATTTGATGAAACTTCACAGAAAGATAAAGCACTATGAGAAGGTGTGTCGCACGAAAGACTTAGGTCCCTACGCCCAAGGTCAAGGCCACAATTGGGTCAAAGGTCAAATTGTGTCTCAATTTCGTGTCTCGGAAATAATTTTAAAACTACTGAAGCAAATTTGATGAAACTTTACAGAAAGATGAACATAATTAGAAGGTGTGTCGCGCGAAAGACTTAGGTCCCTACGCCCAAGGTCAAGGCCACAATTGGGTCAAAGGTCAAATTGTGTCTCAATTTCGTGTCTCGGAAATAATTTTAAAACTACTGAAGCAAATTTGATGAAACTTTACAGAAAGATGAACATAATTAGAAGGTGTGTCGCGCGAAAGACTTAGGTCCCTACGCCCAAGGTCAAGGCCACAATTGGGTCAAAAGTCAAATTATGTCTCAAAATTGGCTCTCAGCGATTTCTTATAAACTACTGAAGCAAATTTAATGAAACTCCGCAGAAAGATGAAACAATGAGAAGTTGTGTTGTACATCACATCTGGGTTACCAGGTTCAAGGTCAAGGTCACAATTGGGGTTCAAAGGTCAAATCTTGCCTTTATGATAGCTTAAAACCTGCTGAAGCTAATGTCATCAAACTTCACAGAAAGGTAAACCATAATGAGAAAGTATGTTACACACAATATTTATGATCCCAAATCCAAGGTCAAGGTCACAGTCTGGGGTCAGAGGTCAAATCATGTCTAGGCAATAACTCAGAAAAGTACCAAAGCAAACCTTAAAGAAAGATAAAGCCTAATGAGATAATTTACCATGCACAAGACATAGGTTCCCACACCCAAGGTCAAGGTCATAGCCAGAGCTCAAAGGTCAAGTCATTCATCCTCAATTACCTATAAACTTCTGAAGTAAACTTCATTAAACGTCATGAAAAGGTATAAAACACCGAATATGCCCCAAACAAATTATGGTTCTGTTGCCCGAAGTCAGACTCATGATAAAATGGTAACATTAAGAAAAGTAAAGTATGAGGCATGTAAGGTGCGGTATTTAGGTTCCCACACCCAATGTCAAGGACACAACACAGTTTGGTTAGTGGTTGAATTAAGTCCCCTTGAATCCTCTTAAACTTCCAAAGTGCATTTAAACATTACAGAACAGTAAACCAAAATGAGAATGTATATCATGTGCAAGACTCGGGTTCTATGCCCAAGGTCAAGGTCACAGCTAGGGCTCAAGGTCAGTTTAAGGGGCCTTCGGGGGCATTTGTTACACACTGTAACATTTCTTGTTTTTTTTTTTTTTGGCTTTTGGCTTAGCTTAGAGTTGAAAATAGGAATCCGATCAAATTCAGAGCTCCAGATTAATTTCGAACGATGTTTTTCCTATTTCTTCATAAAAAACATATGTTGTGAAACCTTGTTTGTGCCACCCATCTGAGGTTGCTGTAACAAGCACTCACAATCTCATGTTTTGATGGGAAATAGACAGAAATTATCTCACAGTTAAGCTGAAACTCGTACCTTGAGCCCTGCAATTAAATATGTTGTCTTCCAATGTCAAGGACTTAAAGGGACTGTATTAGGGCTAGTTCTCTCTGAGCAATTTCAGAATACATGTCTTTCAAACACATTTGTATTATATAGATAAATAGTAACTGATAAAGAAGAATAGATGCCGAATAATAATGTAACAGATTTATAGTATAATCATGGTTTATCTGTTAATTGCAAGTACGTCATTTTTAGCTCGCCTGAACGAAGTTCAGGAAGAGCTATTGTACTACCCCATAGTATAATCATGGTTTATCTGTTAATTGCAAGTACGTCATTTTTAGCTCGCCTGAACGAAGTTCAGGAAGAGCTATTGTACTACCCCTGGCGTCGGCGTTAGCGTTAGCAAAATGTTTAAGTTTTACATTAAAGTTTTTTATGTGATAGGCAAGGCACTGTCAGGTGAGCTATCCTGGCCCTGTGACAGGTCTTGTTTAAATATGTTTTTTTTTTTTTTATATAAAGATGTCTCTTTTCACTGTCTAAAGATATACGAGTGATGCTAGCAGAAAAAGGGCACTAACACAATGTGTAAACATTGAAAGATCAGCCTGCAGTTTGATCAAAAAGTGATTTCCTCTTGCTATTTGTGTGTCTAAGAATTAGTGAAGACACTTTTCAGACAAAAAGACATTGATGTTTGGTCAACTCAGTCACATTGACAGGTACATATTCAGGTTCTACAAGTAGAGCAAATTTGCTGTATTTACTTGCTGTACAGAATTTGGGTATACCGCCTTTGTGGTTGTGATTGCACAGTCTGTGAAGATGAGCAGGCTGACATGTTTTATAGCTTTTGCCACATCGTAAGATTTCTTTTTACATGGCTTGAATCATTTCTCTCTCTCTCTATATATATTTTTTGTACAAGTGGACCATAGTTATCGTCATTCCATATTTTGCTTAGAAAATGGGTTGGTTATTAGAAAACCTTTTTCAATGCATACGAGAAGCCACATGCTCAGACTTCATGCTCTGCATATATATACAGTTTTTCCAGGGCGTGTGTAGGAGCCCCGGTAGCTCAGTGGGTTAAGCACTGGCCTGCTGATCTAGCGGTCCCGGGTTCGAGCCCCGCTGTAGGCGGGGATCTTTTCAATCGGGGTTCCATTGCACACAGCCGTTCATTATCATCCACCCATCGTCCTGATATGACTGAAATACTGTTGAAAAGGACGTAAAATCGCAAGTCATCCATCCATCCATCCAGGGCGTGTGTACCTTACTTAGACTAAGTAAGCTTTGAGCTGAATGAGTACACTGTCACATTTTTCTGCAATTATTTTTCTAGCGGAGACAACTCTTGGGTTTTCTCCTTGTACTTAAAGACTTTCCAACAGTCTGCTCTTAAAGGAAAGAATTTGCTCCTAAAAGGAGCAAATTTTTTCATTCAAGAGTTGACCCTAAAAAAGAGAGGCAAATGAAAATTGGAGATTGTTTCCCCTGACAGTGTATTCATTTGTGTCAAAGAAGTGAATTGAGAATGCCCTGGCCAGACTTATTATGATCCTATATATGCATTACAAGAGGTTTTATCAAGAAGTGACTCACTTTGGCGTAATTTTGCATTTTAGCATATTTAAGTGCAATATTCGTGTAACTTACATATTTAGTAGCTTGTTAAGAGTAGATTTACCGTATTTACATTTACATCAGTGAACTGATCTACCATGATTATTTGGTTAACCCTTAAAGCGCCAAAAATTAAAATTGTTGAATTGGCAAACAGTGTAGATCCAGATGAGGTGGCTCATAATGAGCCACCTCTTCTGAATCTACACTGTTGGCCCTCTAGTGTTCGAATTCTCAATATGATATCGCTTGGATGAGACATTTTTTGAAATTCTGCAGACGTAAATTTTGTCTTCTGCTTTTTGGCGCATTAAGGGTTAAAGGAGTTTTCATTTTTCCTTTCCAAGATAGCACTAAAAATCTAGATCCGTCGTACAAGATGATTCTAGACGTATTTTGATTGTTTTGGAAGAGAAAATCCATCATTACCTATTTGTGGTAATTTGGGAGATGGAAACCTCCGTCTTTTAGCCGAACAAATATGGCATACTTGTTTGATAGGAAAAAAATCAGTGTCCAGATTTAGCTTATGGGTTCATTACAGTAAATTAAAGATCAAGGATTAATATGTCCATATGTATATATTTTTGCGGATGACTATATTTTCGAAGTGGACCATATAGGCAGATAAGTAGCTTTAGGGACCATAGAAATACAACTTGGACCGTAAGTGCAAGAAAGTGTGCTGTACATATACATGATTATATTTTAGTATGAAATGTTGCCTTCTTCTAAACACCAGGGCCTGGTTGTTCAACATAATAACTTGACAAAGTTGTCAGTCTAAAAACTGGTTAGTTTTCTATCATGTATAAAATCAAATGTGCTAATAGTTTTTGCTGAAAAAATGTGAGGAGCTTTTGTACTGCAAAAGCTCCTCACATTTATTTTCAGCAAACAATGGCACAAATTTGGAAACAATGTGTTTTAAAATGTAACATCGTATGAACTTATGATGTTGTGAGTTCAGAAAAATTGGGCCCAAATAAGAAACAGTATTGTATTGATTGACCAAGTCAGTGCTTTTGCCACATTCCAGTGATCAGATAAGGACTTCCAAGTTATTGGAGTAAAAACTGATTTCCTGTTAGTATTTTGCCAACATATGTTGTAGTACAGTATATCTGATTTAAATATTCTGTGTTAGCATAGCAGTCTGCTGATCAGGAGAAGTACCTGTGGGTAGCAGCAAAGACTAAGGGATCAAAATATTTAAGATATAAATATTTAGTATTATGACATTAAGGCGAATGGTAACACCTTCATGTTTTTCCACCAGTTTTACAAAGGGAAAAATCCTGTGACTGACTTC
Organism: Ctena decussata; assembly: GCA_963989385.1. Taxonomy (NCBI): domain Eukaryota; kingdom Metazoa; phylum Mollusca; class Bivalvia; order Lucinida; family Lucinidae; genus Ctena; species Ctena decussata. The sequence continues at coordinate 35,063,005 of OZ022503.1, forward strand.
CTGTTTACTTTCCTGGATGATAAAAAGTTTCAAAAAAAAGTTCTATGCTTAAAGGAAGAAATATTGCTCCAAAAGGAGCAAATTTTCTTTCTTTAAAGAGTTGACCCCCATTGATAAGGCAATAATGAAAATGGCAGAGTTACTTCCCCTGTAAGTATACCCATTCACCTTAAATATCTTTTCTCAAGTTGTGCCACGTATAATGTAATAATGTGTTCATCATTAGATCAAGACACTTTTTAATGTTTAGCTACTGTTATAACTGTAGATACCAGCATTGTTTGAAACTAGATTCAGAAAAGAAACAAGCATAAACCCAAACTAGCATGTGAATCCTCACCGTCTGATTTGGACATGTGCTGCTTTAGCTGAATGTTACTGTAGCCCATTTTTTCAGCGTTTTTGACTCACCTGCAACTAGCAGAATTGAGAAAGAAGTATTACTTTTCCAGCATTGACAAGGTAAAACTTTCGTCAAGTTTTCTGGTTTTAAATAAGCTGTTTTATGACATTTCACGGACAAAAGAGACAGCACATTCTTCGTTATTCTTGTATACTGCTTTTAGCATTTGCCTTGTTGTTTCTATCAAAGAGCCTTATTAATGTACTTATTCATTGTGCTTTTTGCCTTACTGTTAAACCTATGCAAATTGATGTGCTTTATTTCTTACGTGCACTCTTGCAATATAGTGTAAAATCTCCAAATTAGAAGACAAGACATGTTTTCGCAAACAGTGGAAACTCTGTTCAGACAGCTCCTCTAAGAGCAGCAGACTGCAATCTGAACAGGGTCTACACAGTTTGCCATCCTGCCGACAGTTTTCTAGAACATTCCATGATGAAAACAAACAGATTGGCAAATAGAAGCTTCCACAGAATCAAAAGCTCTCCTGGTGCTATGTAGAAGTTTTTCATTCAATTAAGCCACTGTAAAATGTACAACTTACATATAATATGTTTTAACAGAGCTTCAGATAAGGATTTTGATTATGGTTGGTTGATTTGATGCTTAACGTCTACGGTAAACAACTAAGGTCATGTCGGGACGGTCAGTTAACCTAACCACACTATTCCTGGGCAGGCTTAGACCTCCTAAGCCGTTAACCAGTACTAAGTGCACATACTTTTGCCAGTAACTGACAACTGCCCTTCTTGAATGAGCGGAAGGAAAAACGAAAGTATGTGGCCAGACCGGGATTTGAACCCAGGACCTCTGACTTACGAGTCGGGTGCCCTACTGATTGCGCTACCCGGCCCGGCGATTTTGATTATGACTGGGTGATTTTACATCCTTTTCTACAATATATCAGCCATACTAGGTTAAGCAATAGCCTGCTGTTCTAGCAGTCCCAGGTTCAATTCTAGCTGGAGGTGGAAATCTTTTCAATTGTAAACAGGATTCCATTGCACACAGCTTTTCATTATCACTCTCCTATTGTCCTGATATGACAAAAAATACTGTTGAAAAGGATGTAAAATTGCAAGTCATCCTTCCTGTGCCTCAGTGGGGGCGGTATTTACTTCCTAAGGCCATAACAAATGTATTCAAGAACAACTACCATATTTCTTTGGTTATAAGATGTGAGGGGATGGGGTGGGGATTCCCTAGCAAAACAATCTCAAAAATCTAGATCCATCTTGTAAGATGGATCTAGATCTTTGGGTTTGTTTTGGAAGAGAGAAAAAAACACAAAAAAACAATTTAGTAGCTGAAATGCACAATACTGATTTACATATTCACAGTAATTTCTGAGGATTAAACTCCCATCCTATAACGGAATAAATACAGTAGTAAAACTCTCTCATAATTCAGCCTTTATCTGGTGCTCTCCTAGAAACTTGCAAGTTATCTATTTTACAATATCCATTATACATATAAATCAAATATCTTATGCAAATATGCAATGTTCATAAATATGTAAATACCATTTTGCCTATATTCCATTATTTTCTTGTTTCTTTATTAATGAGAATGTATCTTTGAGAAATTGTTAAGAATATCTTTTATTAGTAAATAAATCTAACATGTATGTTTGTTGTCAGTTTTGATTTCTTCTTCTCTTAGCAAGCAAGAAACTTGTTCAAACTGTATCTCATTTATCACTTGTGTGCCATAAATGGGGCCGGGCCACGTAGCACAATCGGTAGGGCACCTGACTCATAAGTCAGAGGTCCTGGATTAGATACCGGGTCTGGCCACATACTTTCGTTTCTCCTTCCACTGAGTCAAGAAGGGCAGTTGTCAGTTACTGGCTAAGTATTTGCACTTAGTAGTGGTTAACCGCTTAGGAGGTCTAAGCCTGCCCAGGAATTGTGTGGTTAGGTTAACTGACCGTCCCGACATAACCATAGTTGTTTACTGTGGGCGGAAAGCAACAAATAAAATAAAAGTACCATAAATGGGACATTGGCAAACAGTGCAGACCCAGATCAGACACTGCAACTTGCAGCATCTGATCAGGGTCTTCTCTTTAAGACAAACTGGTATTTGTCCTAAAAATAAAAACGATGCACATAAACTGAACTGGACACCCCTTAATTAACAAATGGACTCATCTGTTTGATAAGGATTGAACACTGAGCTGGGCATATATGACATCTCTGCTCCACAACTGAGGATATTGAGGATGTCCCTTTTGTCTACAACTTGGCCACAAATTGGTATCACAACAGTGTGAAAGGAGCCCGCTCTATATCAGTCTGTCAACAATGTGATGGTACAATGCAGTAAAATGTTAAAATTTTGGCCCATCACTGTAATTGGTTAACTGTGCAGGAAAGCAACTCTGCCATTTTCATTTTTGCCTTTTCAATGTGGGTTAACTCTTAAAGGAAAGAATTTGCTCCCTATGAGCTAATTCTTTCCTTTAAGAATACATTTATATAAGGACTGTATCTTGCAGGGGAAGCAGCTACAAAGTCACTAAACATGTTCCCCTCACATAAAAAACATGATCCCCTCACATAAAACTGGCTGAAAATCATGCAAGTGTACCCATATATTTGAGTGAACTCGGGGGTTAAACGTCCCACCACCAACAAGGTCATATCAGATGGGACCTCGGTTTAAAGTCTCGTTAGAAAGACCGGAGATGTGGGGGATTGATCTTGCGACCCCTGGATTGGTAGTCCGGAATGTTATCCACTACACTACTGCCGCTCCTCCCATATATTTGAAGCAATCTTTTAACCTGTCACAATTCAAATGGTTCTCATCCATCCTTCTATCAGTTTTTCCTTGTGCTGCCAAACAGTTCGTGAAGTCTAATCTGACTTTCAATGTACAGGTTCTCCATGGTCTGTAGATGCTGATGTGGGCGAAGAAGGCTCAGATTAGACTGCACAAATGTGTATCATAAAGTACCTTTTCTCTTGGTGTTGCTCATTTAAGGTGAATGTGTACACTTTCAGGGGAAGTAATACTGCAATTTTCATTTAAACCTCCTTTCTTAAAAGGGGTCCACTCTTACAGGATAGATTTGTTAATCAAGGTGTGAATTCTTTCCTTTATCAGAAGACCCCATTTTGGACAGACTACATTGTCAATGGAATCAAACTGGAAGACATGACAAGCCACGGAATTTTTTATCTCACCTGTCAACAAATTGACACAAAATAGAGCCAAACCTTGATGCCAATGCTAGGAAGTAATACCTATGTCTTTTCACAGGAAGGCAAAAGTTGCTTCCAATTGTAACAAGACCTGTCCCTGTACAGGATAGCTCGCCTGCAGTGCCTTGCCCATCACACAAAAAAACTTATAAGTGTAAAACTTTAAAGTGTAACGCCCATGCCCATGCTAACACCGACGCTGACATCCAAGTGACAACAATAGCTCTATGTACTTTCGTACAGGCGAGCTAAAAATGACAAAAAACAAGGAGCTGTATACATGCACCATTTTTTCTGCCCTTCATACAAAAGGAAAACAACTTTGTGTCCATGGATGATGTAGCCCTCCAAAATGGGGTCTACTCTGAAAGGAAAGAATTTACATGTTGCAACTCAAATATTGGCAAAGCTTTGGACAGACACTTACAAGATAAAAATCACGACAACATATTTTATTGCTATATAAAAATCATGAAAAAATAATAGAGACAAAATTGTTCAGTAAAAAGTCTTTAAGGAGAAAAAATGACTTGTTCAGTATATATCTAAAAAACTTAGAAAAAAACACAATGTCAAATTTACTATCTGAAAAATACTTGAGCATCTACAAAATGGTAAATCTATGAGCTTCTGCAACGCAACAAACTCGTGCACATCTATAAATTATAAAAAAAGAAAAAATATTGCACCATATCTGAACTTCAAACAGCTGCCTCTTACATATATATTTGTAACCCTAATACTGCTTGCATTTTGTAAAGCAAGTAACTGACATCTTTGCTCATTAGGGGAGAGTCGGGTAACTTCGGACAGGCGGGTAAATTCAGACATATTATGGCAAACAGTGAAAATCCAGATGAGACGGCTCATAATGAGCCGTCTCATCAGGATTTTCACTGTTTGCCCATTTAATTTTGTTTTAATTCCAAGCAACTGATACATAAAGGAAACAATGTCACTGTCCGAATTTACCCGCCGTACGAAGTTACCCGACTCTCCCCTAGTGTAGGATGTTGATTTTGTCCCCAGCTTGGCTATAAAATTTGGATCATCACAGTGTGACAACACTGAAAGGCAGGAATAGGCTGGTTTGGCTGTCCAAACCAGCCTATTCCTGCCTTTAATTGTGGTCAAGCATAATACCTGAAACTTGAAGAAAATCTGTAGCAAAAACTGAAAATGTAGATTTATCAGGATTTCAAACTGACAAACTGAAAATCTTTCCTGTGATCAGGACTGCTGAGACTCAGGATGCACCTCAATGTCTTTCCCATTATCACATGCTGAGCTGTCAGAGTCTTCAGTATTGCACATGCTGTTCGGAACACTTTCTGGCGGCATGCTAAATTTGTCAATTTTCATGTCAGAGCCAAACAATTATCAACTTGATGAAACTTTATGTCGTCTGCGTTTCCTGTGAGGTTTTCTAAGAAGCTGGTTGTGTCTATCATAATCTGTGAAATACACTGGGGACGGCTCCTCAAACAGAGGCTCGGAACTAAAAGTATATAAAACAGGCACATATTTTAAAGTACAGTTAATATTCTAAGTATTGTGACAGACAGGCCTGATGTCTGGTTTTACGTTGCTGAAAATGGTAGTTTTGGGTGCACAGTACTATACTTTGAAAGATGAAAATGTGAAAAGTGAATTAGAATGGGGATAACTGTATTGAAAATATCATTTGGGGAGGCAAATTGTTGTTTTTATGGCTGAAAATTGCATTTTAATGGCATTGCTGATGAGTCACTGTAAAACAAAATTTGTGACCATAAATTTGACAATTTCTCTCCCAAAAGGACAATTTTAAGTACAACTAGAATTGTTTTTCTACGAAAAAACAGATGTCTCCCCCCTTTCTGATGTCAAAAGGATCAGTCATTAAATACAATTTCAAACGGAAACTTTAAATACAATTTCTAATGCAAATACTGGTCATTTTTCATGCAAACAATGAGCTCGTATCCAGTAAATGTTGACTGATATTCATATTTAGTTTTCGTCAAAAAATATAAATGCAAGAGTTACAGTGCTCTGCACGTCGTCTATTTATATGTTGACTGATATTTGTATGAAGTTTCATGAATATAGCTTAAACGGTTTTCAAGTTATAGAGCTTAGATGATTGAGACACGATTTTGTGAATGACAAAGTTCCAAGGGAAATAACTCAAATAGTATAAATGCTGTGCTCTGCAGGTTGTCTAGTGTTGACTGACATTTGTATGAAGTTTCGTGAATATAGCTTGTCCGGTTTTCAAGTAATAAAGCGATTGAGACACGATTTTGTGACTGACAAAGGTCCAAGGGAAATAACTTAAGAAGTATAAACGCAAGAGTTATGGTTCTTGCACTATGCAATTTTTCTAATGTTGATTGATATTTGTATGAAGTTTCGTGAATATAGCTTGAATGGTTTTCAAGTTATAGAGCAGACACGACTGAGACACAATTTTGTGACTGACAAAGTTCTAAGGGAAATAACTCAAATAGTATAAATGCTAAAGTTATGGTTCTTGCATTATGCACGTCGTCTGATGTTGATTGATATTTGAATGAACTTTCATGAATATAGCTTGAATGGTTTTAAAGTTATAGACGGACTCTACTGAGAGGCAATTTTGTGATGGACAAAGTTCCAAGGGAAATAACTCAAAAAGTATAAATGCCAGAGTTACCATTTGTGCACTCTGCACATCGCCTCATGTTGATTGATATTTGTATGAAGTTTCGTGAATACAGCTTGAGCGGTTTTCAAGTTATAGAGCGGACACAATTTAAACACAATTTTGTGATGGACTAAGTTCCAAGGGAAATAACTCAAAAAGTATAAATGCCAGAGTTACCATTCTTGCACTCTGCACATCGTCTCATGTTGATTGATATTTATATGAAGTTTCGCGAATATAGCTTGAGCGGTTTTCAAGTTATAGAACGGACACGATTTTGTGATGGACTAAGTTCCAAGGGAAATAACTCAAAAAGTATAAATGCCAGAGTTACCATTCTTGCACTCTGCACATCTTCTCATGTTGATTGATATTTATATGAAGTTTCGCGAATATAGCTTGAGCGGTTTTCAAGTTATAGAACGGACACGATTTTGTGATGGACTAAGTTCCAAGGGAAATAACTCAAAAAGTATAAATGCCAGAGTTACCATTCTTGCACTCTGCACGTCGTCTCATGTTGATTGATATTTATATGAAGTTTTGCGAATATAGCTTGAGCGGTTTTTAAGTTATAGAATGGACACGATTTGTGACAAACGGACAGACGGACAGACGGACGGACGGACAGACAGACAGACGCCCGGGGAAAAACAATATGTCTCCCGACCCTTAAGGGGGGAGACATAATTATCCCCAAATTATTAAAAAAAAAAAAAAACACAAAAAAAAACAAAAACAAAAAAAAACAACAACAAATACATATACACAATTACAGTCTTATTATTCCATGTATATATCTGGAAAGTCAGAAAATGTAGTAAAAAACGAGCTTTGCCAGTCTTTGATGATTTCCTCCAAGGCCAAACTAAAAAGATACCTTTGGCACAGTATAATTTATTTCAAAGCAAAGAAGAAACTGCAGATATTGCATTTTCTTATGGATTGGTGAAGCTGAACATTTACTTATTCAGTTATAACTCTCTAAGACTCCTCAATACTATGAGATGCAGTACTTTGCTAACTTAGGCAAGAGAAATCCACCTAGTTTCACTATAAAAGATACATGTAGACATCACAGAAAATATCTTTATTCTCTGTGGCATGTCAATAGTGACCCTCTCCTTCATCTATCTTTAAAAAATCCACGGATATGCAACTTCAGGAATATGGGTACATCTTCATGGGAAACAAGCATATCATTTTGATTTGCCTTCTTTTTCAATAGGGGTCAACTCTAAAAAGAAAGAATTTGCTCCTTGTGGAGCAAATTATTTCCTGTTAGGGTAGACCCCTTTATGGAAGGGTCAAGTCTTCCAAGGAAGCCAACAGGAAGTCACAAAAGTAGTTCCCCTTTGTGAAAACATGGAAAAAAACAGGGAGATTGCACACCTTAACTTGACAAAATTTCTTAGCCACTTAATGTAATTGTCTTTCTCTTATTTACAAGTTTAGATTTTACAATATGGAAGTTTGTTAGGCCAAAAATAAAAATCTCTAGTTTCCAGTTACCCTACCGACCCTATTTTTGGGGGGGTCTACTCAAATGTTTTATGACCAAATGGGATTTAAGTCTATTTTTAGACTATTTTTAGGGAGTTTTATACATTTTCCATACAAAAAAGTATTTAAAAAATAAGTTTGCCTACCTACCGACCCTAATAGTTTTGGAGATTTTACCAGAAACAAGACATTTTTTTCTTTGGCCTAGAGCAACAGCTGGGAAGCTCCTAAATTGTGCAGACCCTGATAAGTCTTATCTTGGGAAACATTGTTGGCTCAGGAACTCTCGTTACAAACTCACAGTTATTAACATTTAAAGTGGCGAAAAAGCAGACCACTGAAGTTAGTCTATATGTGCAAAATTTCCAAAAATGATATATCATATTGAGAATTCAAAGAAAAGTCACTTATCTGGATCTACGTTGTTTACCAATTCATCTCTTGTTTTCATTTCTGGCACTTTAAATGTTATAGTAATCCAGATTGATGAATGCTTCTTATTTCTTATACTTACTAGAAGTGATGATAAGCTAAGAAGTAATAAATTATCATGAAGCTAAACAGCAGCACAGTGAGAACAGTCTTCCCTAACATCTTCCACTGAGATTTCTGAAACATAAAAAAGGAATACCCCCAATGTGCATCAGTATTGGGACACCTAAAATAATAAATTTTCCATTTGTCCCAAATGGAAAATTCATTATTTTTAGGTGTCCCAATATACACGCACATTACCCCCAATGTGCATCAGTATTGGGACACCTAAATTAATAAATTTTCCATTTGTCCCAAATGGAAAATTCATTACTTTTCGGTGTCCCAATATATATGCACATTACCCCTAATGTGCATAAGTATTGGGACACCTAAAATAATAAATTTTCCATTTGTCCCAAATGGAAAATTCATTATTTTAGGTGTCATAACATATATGCACATTACCCCTAATGTGCATAAGTATTGGGACACCTAAAATAATGAATTTTCTATTTGGGACAAATGGAAAATTCATTATTTTAGGTGTCCCAATATATATGCACATTACCCCTGATGTGCATAAGTATTGGGACACCTAAAAATAAAATTCATTATTTTTAGGTGTCCCAATATATATGCACATTAAGGTAAAACTATGTGAGTTGGCAAACAAGTTAATGTAAAGGGACTTTCTGTCCCACAAGTACACCACAGCAAGAAAGAACTGAGAAGGAAGGATGGTTGGGTGGTTTTACGTCCTCTTCAACAGTAACTTAGACATATCAGGATCTGAAGATAGGGTGATTATGAAAGTCTCTGTGCAATGAAGCCTCATTTAAGTTCAGACAGAATCTACCCTCCAGTGGGACTCAAACCACCTGCAACACTGAGACCTAGGTTGGGAGCACTACCACTTGACCATGATGAGGCTGTGGACTACAATAAAATATTAATGATTATACTGGGTTGGACATACATCAGAGAATCTAGATGACAACCTTTGATACAGGATAACAAAATTTTCACATAAGGATAAATAGTTATTTAACTATACATTTTGAGCATGTAATCCATTCACTTCAGGCTGACAAATAGTGCCTCAACATTTTCATTATTTTTGTAGCATTGTCGTAGAATTTATGTGAAAATAGCTATCAAACATGTTTTTCATTGCTTTAACATTTGCCAGATCCCTCAGTAGCTATTGAAAACCTTGGCCTTTGGCCTGGGTTTTCAACATCTCCCCTAGAACTTGGCAAATGTTAATGCATGAAAAACCATGCTTGAACCCTATATTAATTTTAATATTCAAGGTTAGTTTTAATGCCACTATAAAATTTACACTAGCATTTGGGAGTAATGGGCACACTGTCAGGGGAAGCAACTCTACAATTTTCATTTTTGACTCTCTTCTCAATGGGTGTCAACTCTTAAAGGGAAGACTTGGCTTTTTCAAGAGTAAATAATTTCCTTTTTTAAGAGAAGACTCCATTTTGAAAGGGTGTCATTCTCCAGGGAAGCAAACATGAAGTCCTAAAAGTTGTTCTTGTTTTAAAAAAAACGGCCAAAAACATGAGGAGTGGTACCCTCACCTTTAGAGTACCAAAAATGGAAACCTTTAAATTTGCAAACAGCGTAGATCCAGAACAGATGGCTCATACAGAGACCCCTTATCTGAACCTACATTGTTTGCCCTCTAGTCTTTGAATTCTACATATGAGCCGGGACGCGACAAAACCAACAATGTGGTTTTGCGCCCAGTGCAGACTCAGATCAGCCTGGGCATCCGCCCAGTCTGGTCAGACTCTTTGCTAAGTGCTTAAAGGGTGGCTAAGAGTTTAAGCTACCTCCATGCGGACAGCGAAGACTCTGATCAGACTGGGCGGATGCCCAGGCTGATCTGAGCCTGCGCTGTGCGCACAACCACATTGTTGGTTTTGTCACATCACGGCTCATATGATCTACCTTGGACAAATATTTTTGGAAATTCTGTAGATGTTAATTTGTTGGCTGCTTTTTTGGTGCTTAAAGCACTTAATTCTAAAGGAAGTATACATACATCAACTTGACCTGTGTCCCAGTATCTGCTACATGTTAACAAAGAACAAACTGGCGACTTTAACTTGTCTGTAAAAAGAGAATGGGTAAAGTATAACTGCTAACACGTAATGTTCTAAAAATTGGCACCTTATGACAGGCGGCTCAAATGATAAACCAGAACAAGTATTTTATGCAGCACTTAGAGAAAGTATCCCATTTTCATCACTAAAAACTTTGATTTCATCACTAAAACCTTTGATTTACCAACACTTTTTACCATGAAATTGAAACAGTAGCATTTAGACGGAGCTAATACCAATATCAATACCTTTGATGTTGAACCAGCCAGTCAATTACCATACATGCAAAAGTGGCTGTAGATCAAGACACTTGTCTGCATTATCAACTTGGTTGATGGCCGTTTACCATTATGGGTATTGCTTTTGGTTTGAAGTCACTTTGAAGCATCCGAACAGCCATCTGTACAGGAAAACAAATTAGTATAACCCTGTCATTTACTTACTTATAAATATTTCTGATTCATTTCTTGGCATATCTGTTGGTTTACAGCTCGAGAAAGCTCTCTGAAATGAAAAGTACACATAGTCTTTACTCTAACTATTTGATCAGAACTGCCTGAGCAAGAGGGGATCTTTTGTGGATGGAAAAAAAAAAAAAAAAAAAAAAAAAAAAACAAAGTCAAAAATTTTAACACAGAATTAATGTCTGATTTACATATTTTGAATCATTTTTGGAGAAAGAAATCACTCCAGACCTGTCTTGCAGCAACATAAATACAGTATGCTTTTATTATCACATTAGAAACATAATTTCACAATTATCACTAAGTGTTACTTTCATCATGTGCTACGAAAGGAACCATTTTACCAAACTAAATATCATAAAATTAAACTGGGGTCTTGAAATTAACATTATTGCATAAATATCAGTGTCAAAAGCAATGAACAGGCGTGTTTTAACAAACGCAAAACCATGTATTAACAAGGCTTTTCACATGCTATAATGACTCGGTATGTGACTTTTTGCATGCAACTCTCTCAGTACAGAAACAACCTGCAAGATTGCATTTGCAGTTATCAATAAAAGTCTTACAGAAGAGTTATGCAAATTCGGATATTGTAAAAATGAAAGTGCAGACGACACTGAGTGAAAACTTTGATGAACATGATTATGACTTGTTAACTGCTGCTAAAGGATGGACAAAAATCATGATAGTTGACCATGGCTTGAAATGAGGATTTCTATAGGCATCCATAGTGCTCAAACATTTTGTTATTTTTGTAGCATTGTAGTTGATATTATGCAAAAATAGTGCTCAAACATTTTGTTCCAATGCATTAATGTTTGCAAAGTCCCTCGGGAGACATTGAAAACCTCGGCCCTTGGCCTTGGTTTTTAACATCTCCCTTGGGACCTTGCAAACCTTAATGCATGAAAACCATGTTTGATCCCTATATTGGTAATACTTATGCATAAAAAATCAATGATTTTTTGTCAGACAGAAAACTGACAAAACTTACTTTTTTTTTATCCAAAGGATGGCTCAGACAGAACCTCACCTCAAGAGGGGCTCAAACCTGTGACCCCATGATCAAAGGTTTGCATTGTGCTATTTCTTTTTGAATAAATATTGTTTAAACAAAAGGTTTGGACTGCTAATGACACAGCCATACTAAATAATTAAATGCAAAGGAAGGGGCAAAGCAAATTAACAATTTATTAGGGATGGCCTTATAGCAAACATGGTTAAGAAGCTCACATCACACATTTCTATCATCCCTGTCATATCATCTTCAATACATAGAGCCGAGTCCCAGAAATCTGGCTTCATGGCCCCAGACACAATATCACAGCGAAATATATCACAGTAATCCGATAAACACACCGCATCTTGGCTCTGAAAATAGTAATAATATAATGTTATGTTGAATATTATACAATTATTGACCTCTGTTGAGGTGAAAATGCAGTTTTATTGCCCTGCAAAAAACATACTGACAAACATGAAGCGGAGGTCAATATGTTATGTTAGTAGGTCAATTAAACTGTACATGTATATGCATTACGCACCAAAATAAAGGCTGATGAATGTTTTGTTATATTATCATTCTAAATGCAGTTAACTTTGATCCACATGAGACGACTTGGTATCATGTTGTCATGTAACACAATTAGTATTAATGTATATGCAACGTTACATCACCAAAAATATGAATGACATCAGTATAAAAGTAATGTTGACTGACTTTCACAAGATATAGATCGGCAGGTGATGTTGAATCACCCAATGAAAATGAGTGTATATCTCGGTCATATAATAAAACACTGCTATTCCATGGCCCCCACTGAAACTTCTAAGAAATAGAAGGCAAACTAACTTATATGACTAAATGCTTGAAAGCCGATTCCGATGTATACTGTTTGCGAAAATCTTGAGATTTTTAAAGGCTTAAGGCTCAACTTAAAATATACATGTATCTCAATATGAAATTAATCAAAGACTATCAATAAGTACTGACAACTTAATAATAAGATAATCAAAAGTGAATTTCATTGGGTGATTCAACATCACCTGCCGATCTATTCAGACTATAGATAAGGTTTATGATGTATTGCACTGTACAGGTATTTTTGAAAGATCACAACTGGTTTGAGAGTTTAACACCACCTTTGTCATGCCAAAAAAGGGTATGTAACAAATTAACACATCTGCAAACAGCAAAGCTCCAATCAGCCTGCACATTAACATGCTATCGTCAGAGCATTTGCTGTTGGTACACAACATGTATAAACCCTGATCAATCTACAGGCTTAAAATACAGTCAACTCTCGATATTTCAAAGTTCATCCCAAACTTCTGATATCAGGTCTAGGAACAGCCACAAATTCTCTCTGGCAGAATCCTTCTCTCCATAATTACCCCATGCTGAGATAATTGAGATAAAGTGGCAATAAAATCATCATCTAATAAATAGCTGACCACAGATTAACCCATGTGATATAATCTGTTAACTGTCTACACAGTCAGCTCAGCTGGATGTTTGTTAGAGTTAAGCTGACACTTTTACTTGAGCAATAAGAAAACAAGAGGGCCATGAGGCCCTGAAATCGCTCACCTGGGCAATTGGCAAGGTGGCTTTTTCTTATCATGTCTGAAATTATCAAAATATGAGTCTTGGGTCAAAAGTCAAAGAATGACCATGACCGCTTGTACTCATAAATCTTCATGTACTCATTAAGACAACCATATATACCATTTTTAGGCCAAAATCTTCAAAACTTTCCACAAAATCTTATGTTCTAGCATTTTCCCATATTTGACCATGCCACAAAAAAGGTCAAGGTAAACCCAAGGTCACCATTTGAACACTCTTGGTGGTACTCTAGTACTCCATGCTACTTACCAAGTTTCAAGGCCATAGATGTATTGGACCTGGAGAAGAAAAATATTAAAGATTTATCCCATAAGTGGTAATGGCGGCCATGTTGGTCATGTGACCTTGACTGTTTGAACAAATTTTTATTCAATCAACCCCTGGAGGCTCTATATGAAATGTGTCTACAATTGGCCCTTTGACTTTTGAGGAAATGGTTGAAAATGTCAAAATATGAGCGATCTGGATCAAAGGTCAATAAATGACCTTGACCTCTTGTACTCATGATTCTTCATGACCTCATTAAGACAACTGTATATACCAATTTTTAGGCCAAAATCTTCAAAACTTTCCATGTAATCTTATGTTCTAGGATTTTCCCATATTTGACCTTGCTGTAAAAAAGGTCAAGGTCAACACAAGGTCATAATTTGAACAATCTTGATAGTATTCAAGTACCCAATGCTACATACCAAGTCTCAAGGTCATCGGTCAATTGGTTCTGGAGAAGAAGATTTTTAAAGGTTTTTACCATATATGGGCATAGTGGCCATGTTAGTCATGTGACCTGGACGGTATGAATAAATTTTTGTTCCCTCAACCCCTGCAGGCTCTAAATGAAATTTGGTCACAATTGGCCCAGTGGTTTTTGAGGAGATTGTTTGAAATTGTCAAAATATGAGAGTTCTGGGTCAAAGGTCAAAGAATGACCCTGACCTCTTGTACTCACAAATCTTCACGTACTCATTAAGATGACTGTATATACCAATTTTTAGGCTAAAATCTTCAAAACTTATCATGAAATCTCATGTTCTAGCATTTTCCCAAATTTGACCTTGCCGTAAAAAAGGTCAAGGTCAACACAAGGTCATAATTTGAACAATCTTGATAGTACTCAAGTACCCAATGCTACATACCAAAACTCAAGGCCATCGGTCAACTGGTTCTGGAGATGAAGATTTTTAAAGGTTTTTACCATATACGGGCGTGGTGGCCATGTTGGTCATGTGACCTGGACGGTATGAATAAATTTTTGTTCCCTCAACCCCTGCAGGCTCTAAATGAAATTTGGTTTCAATTGGCTCAGTGGCTTTTGAGGAGATTGTAGAACTTGTCAAAATATGAGAGTTCAGGGTCAAAGGTCAAAGAATGACCTTGACCTCTTGTACTCGTAAATCTTCATGTAGTCATTAAGATGACTGTAGATACCAATTTTTAGCCCAATATCTTCAACAGTTTCCAAGATATCTTATGTTGTAGCATCTTGCCATATAAAAGCATAAGGAAGCAAATTTGACCTTACCGTAAAAAAGGTCAAGGTCAACCCAAGGTCATAATTTGAACAATCTTGGTAGTACTCGCGTACCCGATGCTACATACCAAGTTTCAAGGCCATCGGCCTATTGGTTCTGGAGAAGAAGATTTTTTCAGGTTTTTACCATATATGGGCATGGCGGCCATGTTGGTCATGTGACCAGGACCGTTTGAACAACTTTTCGTTCCTAAGGTCCCAGGAGGCTCTATATGAAATTTGGTTACAATCGGCCCAGCGGTTTCAGAGGAGAAGTCATTTGAAATTGTGGACGGACGGACGACGGACGGACGACGGACGGACGACGACGGACGACGGAGCCTTACCATCCTATAAGCTCCCCCGGAGCCGCTGGCTCAGGTGAGCTAAAAAAATAATAAAGTGATATATTATGCCACTTGAAGAAAATTGTCTATCTCCCAGTTTGTTTCTTCTACAATTTATTTTTCTGTTCTATATTTCCTTATACCTGGACCAGTTTAACTAAAACATAGTAATGCCTACTTTATTTTATTTTCAATGAACAATATTTAAATGCAAGTTAAATACCATATTAATCCTATTAAATGCCTCGGGAGAGTTGTATTTTAAAGGGGGGAGGCGGGGCGGGGTGATTTTAAGTCTAAAGGGCAGTAACTCAGCTACTGCAAATACTCCTTATACATAGTATTAGGGTGAACGGGTATACTTTCAGAAGTTTGCATTTCTTAATTACCAGTATGGGTCAACTCTCCAAGGAAAGAATTAGCTCCTACTAAATTCTTTCAGTTAAGAGAAGGCCCCCATTTTGAAAAGCTAGGTCATCTGTAGAAGCAGACAGGAATTCATGTAAGCTAATATGACATTATTTTCGAAAAAGAGGTAGGGGCGTTTATTAAAGCAGGATTAATAGGGTATACTACTTACAGCCCTTTTGATAATGTTTTATACCAAAAGCGCTCTAGGAATAAACAAAATGTAGCCTATTTTGGCATCTTGATTATATATACACAGAAAATTAAAAACAAGAACTTAGACTGATCTGCAACCGTCTGCCAATCTAAACAGTCTGATCAGAGTTTTCATGTAATTAGAATTATTATGAGAAAAGTACCCATATTCACCCATGGCTAACTATGTATATACAACGGTTGTTACGAAACAAAAAAAGAGCTGTTATGAAACGAAAAAGAGTCAAAGTTACCAAATGACCTGATGTCAAGGTCATTTGGTAACTTTGACTCTTTTTCGTTTCATAACAGCTCTTTTTTTGGCCAACAGTGACAATGAAGATCAGGATGCATAATAGTATCAGAATAATATGCGGATCTAGCAGCAATCATAGACCAACCACTGATCAGTCTGTATTAACACCTGAGCTGATCTGAGTCTTTTTCAAAGTACGGATGACTTAAGGTATCTTTCACACTACACCACTACACCACTTATAATTAAGATGCCTAAAGAGCAATATCTATCATCATACCAAATATGATTTAAATTGATCCAAGAGTTTAGGAAATATGACTTCTTAAAAACTTTAACGTAAAACTTTAACATGAAAATTCTAAGTCCGTGACCTTGACCTATAGGTCATGTCTGGGTGGTGGGGATGGTGCTGAATAAAATTTTGGACCAATATCTATTATCACACCAAATATAGTTCAAATCCATGGAAGGGTTTAGAAACTATGAGATCTTGAAAACTTTAACGTAAAACTTTAATATTTTGCTAATGCCGCCGCCGCCAACACCGACGCCGGGGGTAGTGCAATAGCTCTTCCTGAACTTCTTTCAGACAAGCTAAAAAAGGGCAAAAGCACATTTTCAGTATGTCTAGTTTCAAATTGATAGCTTAACAAGACCTGTCAGTGGGACAGGATAGCTCGCCTGACAGCGCCTTGCCTATCACCTACAAAACTTTAACGTAAAACTTTAACATTTTGCTAACGCCGCTGACGCCGACGCCGGGGATAGTGCAATAGTTCTTCATGTACATTTGTACAGGCGAACTAAAAACTGTGTGAGGAGCTGAACTTTCCTTCCTGTATTAGCAAGAACCTAAAATTTCAAAGTTTTAGCAGACCTGAATTAATCAATTTAAATTTTCAATTTAGAAAAGCATACGTACAGCTTTAATAAGTATGTAACATCTGTATAAAATTTCAAACTGATAGCTTAAAAGTGAAAAAGGAGCTGATTATACAAACTTTTTATGTGCGATGGACTGACAGACAGATTCATGGACTTTCAGATGGACAGGGGCAAAACATACTACCCCCGGGATGAATGTCACATGGGTATAAAAGGACTTGTCAGATGTAAACAGTGTCTTCTCAGATCAGCATGCACATCTCCGTTAACTGAGCAGTGTCTCCTTTTTTTAGGTTATAGACTCATGAGTATAGACTTTACGTGGTTGAATAAACTGTTTACCCAAACAGGAACAAAGACAGAGCGCAGAACCACATGCTGGTCTGGGTCTTTCCTTTTACCACATGCCTTAGGTTACATTTTCGTATGATACCTCCAAATCACAATAATACACTTCGGATACATTTTAAGAATATGAAATAGTTTCCTGCTTTTTCTTTTCCTTCTTCTTTTTTTTTTTTTTTTTTTTTGTTTCTGACTATTCACTTGAGCATAGTGTCAGTGACTGGTAATTTTCTGATAAGTTTACAAGGAACAAGATCAGATTGACATCAGCAAACAAAAGATTTTTCTTTGTGTGAAGTTCTAAGTGTTTTCAAAACTTCACATTACCTATGGCAGCGATTGTCCTTCTATATTGTTTCTTTTACATGTTGCCGGGCCGCGTAGCGCAATCGGTAGGGCACCTGACTCATAAGTCAGAGGTCCTGGGTTCGAAACCTGGTCTGGCCACGTACTTTCGTTTCTCCTTCCGCTGATTCAAGAAGGGCAGTTGTCAGTTACTGGCGAAGGTATGTGCACTTAGTACTGGTTAACCGCTTAGGAGGTCTAAGCCTGCCCAGGAATAGTGTGGTTAGGTTAACTGACCGTCCCGACATGACCTTAGCTGTTTACTGTGGACGTTAAGCATCAAATCAACCAACCAACCAACTTTTACATGTTATTGATGTTTCTTTCTTTCTGTATTAAATTATGGGTACTGAATATTCACTCTGAACAGGGAATTGCAAGAGAAGGAATAACAATTCTTACAATTCCCTGCTCTGAAACTGTGTAGGATTTTATCTATCATGTGCAATATCAACACGGATGAGGGAATCTTTGCTAATTAAGACAGGCCAGTGGAGGCACCCCTGCCGTTTTATTGCAACAGTTGCAGCAAGAACCTAATTGCCTCCACAGTTTTATGATAGCTCAAAATTAGCTGTGAATCTATGGCCTTTCCTAGAACTGATATCTCAAAGCAAATTTTCTGGCCCCAGAAAATGTTCTTTGAGATATCAGTACTTTGAGATAAAAGGAGTTGAAATGTAAATAAAATAGGAATTGTGTCCAAACTATATTTTTTGGTATAAGAGGATATTTTGAAGTATCAGTGTTTGAGGTATCAAGAGGTAACTGCAAAGGCTCAAGCTAGACTTTCTGTTGAGACATCAAGAGTTAACTGCAAAGGCTCAATCCAGACTTTCTGGAGTCCCAGACTAATCTGAGCATTTACAGTTTGCTGACAGGTTACAGTGGAAAAGTACACTTTCAAGGAAAGCAACTCTACTCTTTTCATTTAGCCTCCCTTCTCAAGGGAGGTCTACACTTAAAGAAAAGGATTTGCTCTCTCAGGAGCAAATTCGTTCCTTTCAGAGTAGACCTCATTTAGGAAGTGTTTTGACTTCCAGAGAAACAAACACAAGTCACAGAACTTGTCTCCCTTTGTAAAAATGGCAGAAAAACATGGAGGTGTACCATTCGACCTTAAGCTCCCATTTTTCATGCTGCACTCATATAACTTCTTTCACAACTCAATTTGGGGATAAACTCAATTAGAGGATAACTACTAAAAATTGTCATTTGGGCAAATAAATCAACTGTTTTATAGTCCTAAAATTTTGGTTTATGGCAACATCACAGTGGAGACATAAAAAAGCAATTAAGGAATGAATGTTATTTTTTCATCGTTTACTGAAGTATAAACTACATCGGGTCACGAGCAAAGTAAGTGAACCCCGAAGGGGTTTACGTAAGCTTTGCTCGTGACCCGATGTAGTTTATACTTCAGTAAACGTTTAAAAAATAACATTCATTCCTTATATTTATATTATTAAACGATGCTTTTGATCAATAAAAAGGTAAACAAAAATAAGAAATACATATATAAGAATCGTTTTAAAAACATTGCCGGTCGAATTTTGCAAAAGTTTGGAACAGCCGCATTGTCACTGCCTGCCAGTAAATTCCACCTCCTGCTGTAGATTTCACGTGCAAGTAGGCGTAGCGAGCTGTCACTCAATGTTTACCAGCCATTCAAGTACATGGCATGTTGTAGATTTCATGTGCTAGTTAGTGAAATGAGCTGTCACTTTAAAGGGCGTGACACAATGTAATTATTGACTTGTAAACAAAATTGACTCCCGCATCACTTAATTGGGTTAACAGAGAGCTCTGCACTGAAAATGTAAATATTTGACAATAAACCTCCTCAACTAAGAATTTTAAATGCAGTTATCCCCTTCTAATGCATTTTTCATCTGTCAAACACTCTACTCTGCATCCAAAGTAAGCCCTTTCAGAAACTGTTACAGCCAATAAGAACCAAAATTTTAATAAAATCAGGTTTCTGACGCAAAGTTTTGACTTTACCCAATCAGGTGCTAGGTTATATTAGTAAGTGCACAAGTACTAGCATTCATACATAGAAACCCCCATTCCCTGGATTTCAAAGATCCAGACCTCACCTTCAATACTTTATCAGAATGCCTGTTCTGTAAATGATTATCTAGGTACATTTCGGCATAGAACGTTTTCCCGCAGAAATCACAGGCCCACCTTGAATATGATTCTTCCGTTTTGTGAGTCTCATGTAGGTAATACATATCTCTAGCTTCAATAAAGGGACAAGACTGGGGCATGGACACATTCTTCTTCTTATAAACTGGATAAACTATCTGAAAATATATATGGGAGTATGATATATATAACGGGCCTACATGGCCTAATGAATAAGAGCCCTGACTCTTAAACATTTGGCCTCTCACCGCCAAGTGTTCAAAACTTGGGTGCACACGTGAGAAAGCCCAGTTATACTTATGGAAGGTCAGGTATTTTTTCCCCAGGAAGCACTATACCCATCTCTGCTTAATGACTGGCTCGATATAAGTGAAATATTTTTGAAAGAGCCATAAAACCAATATATAAAAAAAAAAAAAAAAAAAAAAATGGTATGTGGACGCCAACATGACAACAATAGCTCATCCTGTACTTACATATGGTAACAAAGGCATCCTTTCCTTTTAGGGTTTGGACCAAAATCATGGGTCAAAGTATAAAAGGCCTTTTTGTCACACCCTATACTATAGTTACATGCATTCATATAGTCAGATTATTTGTTATGATAATTAATAATAGGGTATCATAAAGGCCTACACATTCAGTATACACTGATAAGACTGTACAGGTCAATGTTCCCACTGAGTTGCCACTTATCTATTACTTCATAATTCCCAAACTTTTCCCCAATGTTTATCAGTTTTCCATATTCTACGGATCCAAAATTTGAGTATACTCTTTACCTTCACAAAGCTAAAAGTATCACTGGCAAATTGGTGCTACTCTAAACGGGAAAAAAATTCTCACTAGGGGAGCAAATTCTATCTTTTAAGAGTAGCCTCCAATAAGAAGGGAGATAAATGTTTCTGTGTATGGATTACCTTTCCTGAAAGTATACACAATCCCCCTTGAGCATTTTCTGAAGGCTAATGACTGCTATAGCCATTATATTTTAATTCCCTGACTATCAAATCCTTTTCAAATTTCCATTAACAATCACAAATTCCCTGACTTTTCATTGACCCAGGAAAAAAATATTTTTCAGATGTTTTCCCTTAAGTGCCGCAAACCCTGTCCCACATCATAGCTTAACACATTCAGACAAATGGCGTTAACATACCTCTTGTATCATTTTCCGAACAATCCTAGATTTATCTCTGGGACAACATACTATTCTGTGCAGCTCTGATATAAGAACCTGGTGAAGAAAAAATTGACCACTTCTAAGTGTTTGAAATTGTCAAACTTTACCTGTAATACAGAATGTGGATCTCTCTTAATCTTAACATAATGCCACAGAATAAGATCAGAGCTCCTATGTGATAGACCAAAATGCAAAAGATTGAATTTATAGTTATTTGGACTCCCAAATTTGGTCAATCAGATAGGCAATCTGGTATTATTCTGTGGCTTCATAAATGGACTACACCAGAGTACCCTTTTTTGTCCTGATGAATCATCATGGTTAGCACAAAAAAAATCCTAATTCAAAAGTCCCCCACACCCTGCCCATCACACACTCTGCCCAAGTTCCAAAGTAATGAAAGGAATCCTGCACAGCTCATAGTCTGTTTCTGGAGGCAGCAGATCCACTTGAAACTCCAAAGATGCCCTGATTTAGGTCATTCCATGGCGTTACCACTCTGATTCATGTTTTTCACTATACATGTATTACTTCTATTTTTGCACTCCCAGTACATAACAAGAAAATCTTTTCATTTCTCTGGCAAATTTTTGGGGTAAACCCCGCACATCTCCCACCCCTCAACTTATAGGCTAGACGCTAGAAATAATAATACTACCTTAGCCTTCACAGGCAAGGTAGTAATTCCTTAGGATCGTTTTAATGATGCAGCGGAGAAGTGATTTCACTTTTCACATATTAATCTATGTTACACAGAATATCTGATGAAAATAACTTAGACATTGATGAAATTATACCTACTGAGGTATTACAGCATGATCATTTAAGAAAACTTGGCTTTTAAATACTTTAAATAGGCAAGGGTACCCCCCCCCCCCCCCCCCTGTTTCATACTGAAGTCAATTCCCTTAAAATTGTTCATTTCCAGAGTTGAAGGCTGAGTTTAGATGGACTATCATACTGTTATAGCTCATTCAACACCATTCCATTAAATATTAGTTTCAAAGTGAACTTCAGTGGAAACTTAATATAATAACGATTTTTTGACTACTTTTCCACTGCAGTATGATATTAAGGAATTACTACCTTGTCCAGCAGACTAATTAAGGTAGTGATATAGACTTGGGGCACCACATTAATCGAACAAGCTTTCTTAAATTAACTCTGCCGGGGGTCTGGTTCCCTTCTCACAGCAGATTTACTTGTACAGGTATAGGTGTGAAAATCTATTCAACCAATCAGTTGACCAGAATTACTAGTTATGGTCATTTTATTGGCTGACTGGAGGTGTTGACACTATGTGATCAAGAGACAGAATGACACTGTTCTGTTCTGTTCAATTCTCGTATCGACGTTACCCAAGTGGCTCAACGGTACGTAACCATAGTTGCACACACCTGGCGCCGGGTGTCCGTCCAAGAATGACACTGTTGAAGTTAATCCTCCTTTTATAGTACCACCCCTGTCTTTAAGCCCAAAACCTTCTGTCCGATATGTGAAGGATTAATACTGGCCCCCGAGGTTATAAAACTTTTTTTTTAGTTCTCAACTCAGCTGAGCATGAAATTTTCTCCTCTGATAAATATGAAAATGCCATATGAAAATGCCAACATTAGTTGGCATTTTCATACTTATCAGCAGAGAAAAGTTCATACTCAGCTAATCTGAGTACGAAAAAGACTGTACTTATCAATAATATGTTATTTACTAGCAGGTAAAATTTTATGCTCAGCTGAGTTGAGCATGAAAAAAGTTTTATAACCTTGGGGCCAGGTTTGATTTTGGCGAACGATTGTCTTTAAGTCACACATAAACAATTCTGATCTGATCTTTATGTCACGAAAACATATTATTATTAGGTAAAACACTTAAACTGTGACAACAAAATCAACTGAACATTTATTAAATTGCAAAGAAATTATTTTTTATTTTGATGAACTTACAACACCATAGATAATTATGGAATAGCTTTGAAAAATCATATTTTATGAGATTATTGGTGACTTTTCTTTCTGTTCACTTTTGGCAAGATGTCGTTATTGAGACCTGTTCGGTATATCTGTCCAGGTATATCCGAGCATTATCAGTCACTGGAGTTGACTCTAGCTTACACAATCTACCAAATCTACAAAAACTTTAGGTCATTTACATGATTACAAAAAAAATAACTCAGGCAGTTTTCCTAGGGTAATCATATAATAAGTACTATGATTAGAAAACTAAATGGACAATGCAATATTTTACAAAACTTGAATTTTTTTCCCTTTTGAAAACAATGTTTCCTCTAACGTCTATGAAAAAAAAAAAAGACTAGAAATCCGAAGGTAAAATTTAAAGTCAAGCTGTTCAATTTCAAGAAGAACAACTGAAATCAAATAAATATTGCATCATATTAGCTTTTTATCAGTACCAAAATTATTGTAATATGTTAAACAGAAGTGTCAGAAATTAATTTCCAGTAAACATTAAAATACACTTGAATCTCTGTGAAAATTAACTTTGTGGACTAACTTTTGGCCCTTTATTGCATCTCCTAATGCGGCATCATAATTGCAACATTCACATTATACTCATGAGTGTAGCAGAACGTAATAAGAGCCGTGTAAATCAGATAGTGAATATATCACTTCCCTTGTAAAAGATAGTTTCTTAATTTTTTACGTATGTTAATTTTTTATTCATTTTTTCTCTGGCCTTAGGCAACCAATTTTCAGTCATTTTCAGACCCTTTCATACAGCGCTCCAGGAGGTTTGTGTTAGGATTCTTAGCTGTGTTAGAATTTTTTTTTTTAACTCTTAATAGGTTATGGGATAGAATAGAATTAAAACTAAGGCTATGGGGTAGAATAGAACAGAATTAAAATGTATTTTGTTGAATATATTTATAGAATCACAACATTTTGTCAAAGAACTTCCTTCCAATATTTTGGAAAGCATTATATAGCTACCACTTAAGTGTTTGCATAATATCTTAAAAGTCTATTTCTAAGTCTTTGGCAAGTCTAATTAAATGAGAACACAATACTGCATGGAAATATCACAAGAAAAATGTCTTATGATAGCATGAGCTAAGCATGTACATCAACATTATTTAAATTGCTATATAGATTCCTAAGGATTCTTAAGTTGTTGATACGAACAATATTCGCTGTTTGTGCATGCTGAAAGTTATACTTACACAAATGATATTAACTTTCTGTTTATCATGTTTACTTTTATGTGAACAAGAAAACTCACTCTTCAGCTCATATCTGATCTAACTGACCCAAACTCCAGAAACCTTGCTGCTGATGGCATCATGGTAGTTTCCTTCTATTTTTTCCCTGTATCTCCAGTTCTCTGGAACGAGACTAAGTTTGGAACCATCCGTTCCATTACATGGACAACGTCCTTCCATCTCTTTTTCTGTCAATCTCGCTTTCTTGATCTATTTAAGTGTACGGTTGCATTTCCCTATTTTCCTGCCATTTTTACAAAGAGAAACAACTTTTGTGGCTTCATGTTAACTTCAGCAGACAACAAAACCCTTCCAAAATGGAATCTACCCTAAAAAAAGAAAAGGATTTGCTCATATGGTAGCATATTTTTCTTTAAGTGTTGACCCGCATTAAAAAGGAAGGCAAAATGAGAAGTTGCTTGCCCTGAAAGTGTATCCATTCATTTTCACAGCTCCATGGAGTATTGTCTCAGACAAGCCTGATGAGACAAGACAATAGGGATGTTAAGATTTTTAACTTGTACGTGTACGTGTACGTCTAGCAATGATTTGTGTGCATAAGTCATCAAAAATTGCATACCCGCTACCAGTTAGAAGTAAATTCTAGACGTTGACTACTTCTAGGAGGCCGTTTACACGTAGCTTAATAAACGTATACTTTAGATTCATTTTTCGGATTGAATACAAAAACGTAAATTTTATTTTATGGTATCGAATTTGAGAGCATATATCTAAGAAATGATTTAAAGCCTTCACTTGAAAATCAGTGAAGCGTAGATAAGATAGACCAATGTTTACAATGAGGGTGGTACATGCCAGCTGCAAGGCAGAATCTGTTGTAGATATCTCCGCAGTTGTAAAGATGGATGGATGAATGATTTCGGGTTTACAGCCCGTTCAACAGTATTTTAGTCATGAACGGCATATGAGCAAGTATATGAGATACTGACGACGCTGAAATAAACCAGATGCAGTGCGATGCAGTGTAACAGTGCGATTATCAGGAAAATGTGTTTATAAGATGATCGCCGGTTGTGATAGTGGACGAAGACCGGGCCTGTGACACTAAATAATTAGACCGTCAAGTTTCGACAAAAAAAAACAAAAAAAAACAAGAGGGCCATGAGGCCCTGAATCGCTCATCTGAGTAAAAAGATCAATGGTCAAACTAAGATCATCATTCGAACAAACCTAGTAGTTTATACTGTCAAAATATGAGAGAAAATAAGCTCCAAAAATGACATTGACCTCTATTGCTAAAATGTTTAAGTACACATTTATTTGACTGTATTTATTAACTTCTGCAGCAAAATTTTCTGCAAGTTTCATGAACTCTTATATCTAACCATTTTCCCATATAAAAGCAACAGGAAGCAAATCTGACCTTGCCAAAAAAATATCAAAGCCCTCAGCCCCTGGAGACTCTCCATGCAATTTGGTTACAATTTGCCTAGTGGCTTATGGGGAAAAATTTGAAATTGTCAAAATATGAGAGTCCTGGGTCAAAGGTCAAAGAATGACCTTGATCTCTTGTACTCACTAAGCCTCATGCACGCAATACGATGACTGTATATACCAGATTTTAGGTCTAAATCTATGAAATTTTCCAAGATATCTTGTGTTCTGGCATTTTCCTATAATTGATTATGACGTTGAAAAGGTCAAGGTCAACCCAAGGTCATGATTTGAACAATCTTGATAGTACTTACGTACTCAATGCTACATACGAAGTTGCAAGGCCATCTGACAATTGGTTCTGGAGATGAAGATTTTTAAAACAAATTACCATATATAGGCGTGGCGGCCAGGTTGATCATGTGACCCACACCATTAGGGCGCGTTTACACGAGCAAAGTTTCTATGTCACAGAAACTTTAACAAAGAAAGTATGACAACCATTTTGCGTTTACACGGATCAACTTATTTGTTAAAGAAACTGTGCCATAGAATCTTTGTCACATAAACTTTGGCAATGAAATATTTGCTGCAGTGTTCACACGACCAAATATTATTCGTCAAAGTTACCTGCAGCGATGAAACAAAATCTTTGTCACATTTTCCACGCTTGTAGCAATGTTCTTTGTTCATAATCTTTAGCAAAGTTCTCCGTTTACACGGACAAATTTAATTTATCCAAGTAACTTTACCATATATATTTGTCAAAGAAACATTGTCATATTTTGGCATTTACACGAGCAATTTTTTCTGTGACAAACCTACTTTGTCATAGAAACTTTGGTCGTGTAAACGCGCCCTTAGTAGAAAATTTCGTTCCCTCAAACCCTGGAGGCTCTATATGATATTTTGTTCACTGGCCCAGTGGCTTTTGAGGAGCTTGTTTGAAATTGTCGAAATATGAGAATTCAGGGTCAAAGAATGACCTTGACCTCTTGTACTCATAGATCTTCACGTACCCATTAAGATGACTGTATATGCCAAGTTTTAGGCCTAAACCTTCAAAATTTTCCATGAAATCTTATGTTCTGGCATTTTCCCTTATTTAACCTTGCCGTCAAAAAGGTCAAGATCAACTCAAGGTTATCATTTGACCAGCCATGATGGTACTAGAGTACCCAATGATACATACCAAGTTTCAAGGCCATCGGTCAATGGGTTCTGGAGAAAAAGATTTTTAAAGATTTTTACCACATATGGGCGGGTGGCCATGTTGGTCATGTGACCCAGACCTTTTGAACAAATTTTCATTCCATCAACCCCTGGATGGAGGGTCTATATGAAATTTGGTTACAGCTGGTCCAGTGGCTTTCTATGAGATTGTTTGAAATGTCAAAATATGAGAGCACAAGGTCAAGAGTCAAAGAATGACTTTGACCTCTTGTATTTACTTTCAAATCACCATGTACTCATTAAGATGACTGTATATAACAATTTTTAGGCCAAAATCTTCATTTTTTTTTCATGAAATCTTATGTTCCAGCATTTTACCATATTTTACCTTGCCATATAAAAGGTGATGGTCAACCCAAGGTCATCATTTGAACAATCTTGAGTACCAAGTGCTACACACAAAGTTTCAAGGCCATCAGTCAATCGGTTCTACAGAAGAAGATTTTTCAAGTTTTTTACCATGTATGGGCGAGGTGGACATATTGGTCATGTGACCCAGACCATTTTAACAAATTTTCATTCTCTTATCTCCTGACATTTCTATATGAAATTTGGTTACAAATGACCCAGTGGCTTTTGAGAGGAATTGTTAGAAATTGTCAGAATATGAGAGACCTGGGTCAAAGGTCAAAGAATGACCTTGACCTCTTATACTCATAAATCTTCATGTACTCATAATCTGATTGTATTTACCAATTTTAGGCCAAAATATTTAACAGTTTCCAAGAAATCTTATAATCTAGCACTTTCCCAAACTTAACCTTGCCCTAAGAAAGGTCAAGGTCAACCCAAGGTCACCATTCGTACAATCTTGATAGTACTTGAGTACCTGACGCTACACACTAAGTTTCAAGGCCAGCGGTCAATTGGTTCTGGAGAAGAAGATTTTCAAGTTTTTCGAGGCGTAGCCTCGTATAATTTCGATATTGATCCACATTTCACAAGATTCCATTGGTCAAATAACGCGTATGTCAAAATTTAGCCAATAATTTCAAAGGTCAATGAATATTTAATCTTCGTTTTTTTCTCGTCGTACTGCACTGTGAATACTAGCACTCTGTCTTACATTTTACAATCGAAATGTTATGGAAAACAGACGCAGAAATTCAAAACTTTCTTTTTTTTTCGTCGTAGATCTACTTTCAATTTCTACTTTCGGTTTAATACACACAAACAAACAAACGGTGCAACATGTTGATAACTATTCTGAAATCAGGTCAATTTCAAGATTGACCGCGGTCCATTTTTGAATTCCAAGTTGGACAACTCAATTATGAGATAGGTCGTGTCGCTACCCAGTATTACGGTTGTGGGTTCTTACCGACATAGCTTACTTATCTTATTCATAAAAGTTATTGTCAAATCTTCAACTAGAGACATATAACAAAACACACTTCAATTTAATCTGCGCCGATTATCTTTTTTTAAAGATTTTTCTTGTTTACCATATATGGGCGTGGCAGCCATACTGGTCATGTGACCCAGACCATTTTAACAAAATTTCATTCCCTCTACCCTGTCAACTTCTATATGAAATTTGGTTACAACTGACCCAGTGACTTTTGAGGAGATTGACTGAATATGTCGAAATATGTGAGACCTGGGTCAAATGTCCTTGACCTCTTGTACTCACAAATCTTCATGTACTCATTAAGATGACCGTATTTACCAATTTTTAGGTCAAAATCTTCAACAGTTTCAAGAAATCTTATGTTCTAGCATTTTCCCATATTAAAGCACCAAAGACCAATTTTGAACTTACCGTAAAATAGGTCAAGTCCAGTCGAAGATCATAATTTGGATAATCTTGGTAGTACTCGCGTACCCAATGGTACATACCAAGTTTCAAGGCCATCGGCCTATTGGTTCTGGAGAAGAAGATTTTTTAAGGTTGTTACCATAAATGGACATGGCGGCCATGTTGGTCATGTGTCCAGGACCGTTGAACAATTTTTCGTTCCTAAACCCCCAGGAGGCTATATATGAAAGTTGGTTACAATCAGCCAAGTGGTTTCAGAGGAGATGTCATTTGAAATTGTGGACGGACGGACCGACGACGACGACGGAGCCTGCCTATCCTATAAGCTCCCCTGCAGCCTTCGGCTCAGGTGAGCTGAAAAATGAAAAAACGACCGAAACAATTGGTGTACAGGAGAAAGGATGACAAGAAAATATTAACCCTAAACGTGCGGCGGACGAAAGGTCTTGCGGACAGCTTTTCGATTATAATTCGCCGCATTTCTTTCGGTTACAAGTACACGTACTAGTTACATTTATCTTAACTATTGTTAACCACAATTCTAACTTGTACGTGTACGTGTGGCTACCAGTAGCCGTAGGCGTACAAGTTCTAAATCTTAACCTCTCTATTAACATACTTCTTGAGACGATCTTGAACTACAGCATACTTGGACCTTTCTTTCCACCCGCATCAGTTTCAAGTCACTTGATAGTAAACCAAAGCTGTGTAGTTTTTAAAATGATTACAGCATTTGCTTTGGTATCCTAGTTTTCATTTATGGGCACAATATATACTCGTAGTAACAGTGTTTCTGTTGAACTTTGCACCATTGACTGGCCTGTATTTTTAGATTGAAAGCAAAGTAAATTTCGAATGTTAAAAAATCTAAGAAGATGTACAGAAGAAAAAACGGAGAAAGATAGGCAATGCTCAGGAATTAATACAATCAAATCCCACACCCCGCCCTCAAAACCAAAAGTGAAAGAAGCACACATACAAAAATTGACAAAATTCACGAAAGAGACACACGGTAAATCGAATGAGCAGCTCTTTTCCAAACAGATGGTCATACAGCTACCCTAATTATAAACAGAGCAACATCTATTTTTACATATTTTCTACAACAAAACAAAACAGCAGAAGCATGGGCAGCTATTCAGGTGACCACACTGCTAAGGACCATAGACAAGCGGACCTAATGACATGTAACATTGAGGAACCACAACGGAAGGACCGCATTGGAACGGTCAGTAAAAAGAGTATAAGATTACCGGGGCCTTAAACTAGTTTTACTGGATCCAAACCCTCGCCTTCTGCTTCTGCAGTGGTATCCCAGACACTGATTTAAGTAAGCTGATTTTCTTCAGATTTTAAGGGCATTGGCTTAACAATATTTCAGCAACTATAAAATTCATATGTATATTTTGTGTCATATGTATCGGAATCTGATAGTACGTATGGCAAAATTTATAAGAAATTTCCTGACTTTTATAAACAGGAATTGTCAGAATAGGTCATCTGCAGTCACATGTCAGACTGAACCATTATCCCAGGTATATGATGAATACCAACTTTAATAGTGCTCTAAATATGATGTAAATCACTGAACCTTGAAATATCAGTGACTTCAAATGCTATCAGGGGATTCAATGTGTCCGACTAACCCATTTTGCCAAGTTCGATGTTATTCTATTAAACAGTGTTGGATATACAAGGCAAGAATCACTGAAGCATGAAATTAAGTCAGAGTGACCTACAAATAGTTTCAAGTCATTTGCAGAGAAAGACTGAACCATTATCTCAGGTATGATAGATATCTACTAAATTATTTTAATAGTGCTCAAGATATGTTATAATCACTGAACCATGACATGTAGGTCACAGTGATTTCAGACTGATTCACTATCCCAGGTATGATGTTAATCAAAAGTATAAAAATGCCTTAAATTGGTGCAAAACGGCAAAGTCAGTCAACCAGAGCATATAGGTCAAGGACACACAATTGTATGATGCAGCTGCTGCAGTCATATGGATGTATATATGTACCAAGTATGATGATTGTAGCTGCTGCAGTTTGTAAGATACAGAGTTAGAGATAGTGTTTAATGCAATTGTTAACATAGGAAAACTGGATCGCAAACGCCGACGAGGAGCTTACGCACACTCAGACAACGACACCAGGGGTATAGCGTAGGCTCGCCTTTGCATTGGCAAAAATGCTAAAACGATTTCAAGAACCAGGGAATGATTTTTAAACAAGCATATTCTGTTTAGGGTTTAAAATTTTTAGAAGGTCTGTCTTGGATCTGTGGATTGTAAGTTTATTTTTTCTGATTTACCCCTTTTCACCTCGCTGAAGTCAAGTCAGCATAGTGGTGTTTATGCCGAATGTGTAAGCCTTACGACACTGCAATTCTGGATCCCGGCTGCTACTTGTGCATTGCGATTGCGCGGGACTACAGAACAAGACACGTTTTTGATAAAGAGCGTCTGCTAGCACGTCATGCACGTGTTCATCCACAGGAGCTGTGTTCATCAATGAATTAATAAAAATAATGAAAATAAAATGTCATCAGATACACAATTTAAAGATCGAATCGACAGAAGTTGTCACCTCACCCTAAAGCAATACAACATTGTTTTATCCTACCTAAATACAGGCATAAAGCCATCCATTCGAACGCTAGAAGATGCCGATTTGTTAGGGAACTTGAATGGTGGGGTTAACAAATCTGGAAGATTTCACCGACTGAAATCAATTGCTAGTCGACTGGCACTTAGACCAGCTGATGGAGCTCTTTTGTTTGCAAGTAATGGGAAAGTTATTATTCCATCATCAAAGTTTGTTTCAACCATCAAACAAGCTCACAGAGGGACAGGAGACAAACATCTGAACTGCTCACAGACATTGGCAAAGGTTTATAGAAAGTACACCACTTTAATTTTTATCTTGAAATGTGAAACTTGTGCAAAACAGTCCAAATAGTGATCTTTTTAAAGTGTGCTTTTTTTATAGCCTCATTGTCATTAGCACTAAAATACCATACCATTGAAATTATTTGGGCAGTGAGTGCTGCAACTGCTCATATTGCATTGCTGTTTTATTTTATCTACCTATCTTACAAAGGGAAACAATTTTATGACTTCATATTTGCTTCCTTGAGGAGGCTGCTTTAGCAGAAAGGCACCTACTCTTAAGGTCTGGAGTTCACAAACTGCTTTGAATTTATGCCAGTGTATCAAAATTATCCTAAATATTGGGACTTTTTGATCAGTTACATAGTTGTAAAGAAGTGGAAGTTTAAAGGTAGGTTCCTGTACTTTGGAATGCATCATAATTTTGATGATCTTTCAAGTTGTTGGAAAGCACTTATAAAAAGGGTATGAATAGCTTCACTTAAAAGTGTAAATAAAAAAATTATTAGAAAAAGTTGTTTTGCAAGGGATTTCCTAACTCTGCTTCGCACACCAGTTAGGGCTATTTTTAGTTCGCGCCAAAAATAGACAACGCAGTTGACGTCATGCTGCATTGCATTTTTGGATAGTTTTAACCCATCCACCATGCCAGGACCTCTAGGAGAGCTCACGGCAAGAGAAAATTTGCCTTTGGAGAATGGCATCAGGAATCGCGCACTTAAAGACATATAACATATCTATTTTTAGAACTGGAATTCCATCGAAGGAAAATAAACCAAAAGGGAAAACGACTATTTTCTTCAACATCTGACGATTCTCTCAGTAGCAACAGATTCAGAAAAATAAAAGAATTCAATACTACCCAGAAAAAGACCAAATTATTTTGTGAACATAATTGTTATCGCTAGTTCAGGAACCTACCTTTAAGGGGAAGCTGATTTTACTATTTGGTGGTGTGTCAATCTGTCAGAACAATGCTGACAATTGGGCCAACAGTGCAAACACTTTCAGGTCAGACTGCTGCCTTAAGATGAATGTGTATACTTCCAAGGGATGCAACTTTTCTTTTTTGCCTCCCTTCTCAATGTGGGCCAACTCTTTAAAGAAAGAATTTGCTCCCCTAAAAGCAAATTCTTTCCTTTAAGAGTTGATTCCATTTCTGAAGGACTTCTTTGTCCAGGGAAGCAAACTGGAAGTCTCAAAAATTGTTTTCCTTTGTAAAAATGGTGGCAATGCAAGGAGAAGTGTATCTATTCACCTTTAAAACAGTTTGATGTCTGTCTACCTTGTTCAAACAGTTCTGCTAATTATATTTATGTACCTAACATGTTTCAGCTTCAAGAGACATATACCATTGGTCGAAGACAGTTTGGGATTTGTGAAGACCAAATCAGAGATGTTGTTAAATCTTGTAACCAGGGAAGCTGTCGTAAGTCCAGAAAGCGTAAAAGAAATAGTAATTATGGTAAATAGAACCAGTATCATTTTCATAACTTTTTTCATCTGGTGCAAATGAGACCTGCCATGAAAACATCCTAGCTTCTTGTAGACACACATGTTGAAACAACACTGATCATGATGAGTGTGATGTCATGTCGTCTTAAAGATATTTATAGTGACATTTCAGTGTTGTTTGATTGCTATGATGATGCCACCTAGTATGTGCTAATTGACAAAAGAAATCAATAGAGATGGGCAATATAACCGGTATACACTAGTTTTTCTTCCATGTGTGATTTCTACGTTGGTACACTGTCTATAGCTACAGCACTGTGGCTTACCAAGATCTGTGCTTGTTTGTTGTATAGTATTTCTGTAAATAAGTCAGAGCAAACAGTGACCAAAATTTGATTTAAACATTTGTAACAAAAAGCACATTTTATTCTTGAAAGCAGGTTGAAGTGTGCAGTTTGCTCTGTTGAAGATGTTAACATGCTATCAGGCTGAACGTATAGAAGACATATATGTATGTATTCCTGATATTGAGTACTCTAATGTGCTTAAGTACTATTGGGAAACCTAAAAGCATCAATTTTTCCATTTGTTTCAAATGGAAAATTAATGGTTTTTAGATTTCCTAATTTTTCTGCTATGCCTCTTTGCATATTCCTATATTTGGTTTCGGTTTTAAGGTACACCAGCCAAGAAAGCCAAACATGACAGCGAAGAGCAACCCAAAGAGCAACCAAAAGAAAAGGCGTCACTTTTGAAATCTTTACTAGCTGTTAATGTGTACCAGTCCCCAGCAGAAGGAAGCCAGACTACTTACATTCCGAATATGACATCTACTTTGCCACAAACACTGAACCAGTCTGCTGTGCCGTTGGGAAATATACGACCAAATTTGAATACTAAGAATTGTATTTTGGTTATCAACTCAAATCTAGCTATGCCTTCATCATCACTGACAGATTTGAACAGTTTCACCAATCAGCAAAACTATGGCAGCAGTAATACTTCACTCATAAATCCACGAACAGCTAGTCAGACTAACTATGTTTATATTCTTCCAAGTACACAGGCTACAGAGAGCCCTCTCAAAGTACAACCAGTTTCAAGAAGTTTACAGACACCATTTGGAACAAATCTTCTCTACGTACCAAATCCCAGTATTGCATCGACCATTCCTCAGTCAACTGTACAGTTTCTGTACAACCCCATTTCAACCACGTCATTGAAAGAAACGGATGTCAGCACTCTCTCAGACATGAATTCAGTTATTGATTCATTTAGCAATTCTGTTGACGAAAACAACAACTTGAAACCACTGGAATGCTCAGGGCCTGCCTTTATAGAAACAGATGATGATCTAGAACAGTCAAGTTGCAATGACCTTGACCTCCCAGGTCAACCTGATCCAAGTTTTGGCAGTGATGATGAAGCTGATGATGAAATGAGTACTCCAGGATCGAGTGGTAACACAAATATGATCTACAAAGATGCAACTAGTGATGAAGATATTGTGCCATTCCCGCAGATCTGGCATTACTTTCAAGGTAACATTGTGGGTGGGACAGAATGTATCTTGTACAAGTTTTACTTGGAGATGTTAAACCAAAAAGGCAAATATGTGCAAATCAGTAACTACTGTGTCACTCATTGACTGTTCTAAAACACTGCACCTAAAGAAGCAATGGAAAGATTCAGAGTTTTATTCTGCAACTATTAATCACCATTTAGCAGTATCGTTGGCAATTACTGATTCATTTTATGATATTTTAATGACATTCCTTGACATTGGACTATTTAGCGTCTCTGGTTTTTCTTTTCTGAAATCGTAATGAAAGCATACATTTAGCTCAAGCTGTGACAATTAAGTATATTGACAGGATTCTGAATGTGCTGGCAGGAGGGTTGAGAAAATTTGAATAGAATTCTTTTTCAGCATTTTTGAGAGTTAGAATAAAACAGTTCAGCTATAGCATTGAATTATTTTATAATAATTCACTGTTTGCTGGTTAGTTGAAAGTAGAAATATCACTCTGCTCCCCTCTCGTGATATGATCTGCTTTACAGTTGGCCTCCAAACAATGAATTACTACTCAACAGTTCACTGCTAGAGCTGATCTGATTCTTCAGCATCACAGCTGCCATGGACAATTTTGTTTAACACTGGCTGATAACAAAATTGTCAATGGCAGCAAAGTTCCATTCACAACTATGATGTTTGTCTGTATTTGATGGACTTTATCAATTTGCCAACATTTGCATCTTCTGGATTTTTATATCAGGATGCACAAACTAAGATTTTGCATATATAAGTACAGTCAAATCTGCATATGTGGTCACCTCTATTAAGGGGTTACCTAATGGCTGACATTATGTTTGACTGATATCATGTCATTACCATGACTGTTTTTTTTGGTGATAAATTGGTTAAGAATTCTTCCTCAAAGTGCAATCGGTGAACTTAACACTAAAATTCACAAAGAATGCACAAAACAGTCCACAAATAAACTGTAAATATAAGAATGAATTAATGTCTTTCAAAGTTCACTGTGTGATTTGGCAAGCTGTTGTAAAAAGTCTACAAGAACCTTTGATGCTTCATGGAATTTTAGCTCCACTCACTTGTTTTATCACATGATGAATGTTGAAAATTTAATTTAAATTCTTACCTATATTGGAAATATATGTTGCCACGCTAAATATGCTTATATGGATTATCAAAGACTGCTATGCTACTCAACATTTTACAGTTTTTACCACATATATTCAGCTATTAGGCAGGAGCTTTTT
The DNA here is from genome assembly GCA_963989385.1 of Ctena decussata. Classification (NCBI taxonomy): domain Eukaryota; kingdom Metazoa; phylum Mollusca; class Bivalvia; order Lucinida; family Lucinidae; genus Ctena; species Ctena decussata. Next base: position 35,098,850 of record OZ022503.1, read on the forward strand.
CTCTTCCAGAATGAACCCATATATCTGACCCACTCTTGTGTAATTTTGCTATACAATGAGTTACATGATTATGTCCCTGCAAAATGATCCAAAAATCTATCCCAACTCCAAAACGAACCAAAAATCTAGATCCGTCTTCTGACGGATCTAGATTTTTGGTTTGTTTGGAGGAAAAAAATCTGTTCTATAGCTGAATGAATATGGTATATATTTTTGCTACAGACTTAAGCTCAGAGAAAAATCTGTATCAGAAGATTAATATTGGTATACAGGACATGAAGTTAGATGTAATGAGAAGTCTGATTGGAGATAACATTGCGGCTGAGAGGCTAAAGAAAAGTAAGTTGCATTATGACTTTTCATCACTTTTACTGAAGTAGAATGCTCCCAAAGCAGTCTAAACAGTATAGACCCAGATCAAGGTGCTTCCGGGTCTGCACTTTTGCCAACAGCTCCATTTGATATCCAGTTACATATAAAAAAAACTTGTTGAAATTTAATAATGACAGAATGCTGCATACCTTTTTTAATGGCAGAATAAAGATCCCCAAACAGTTCAGATGACGTGAGTCCTTTTTTTAGCAGAGGTGGGGTGTGGGGGAGTATACAGGAGAATTGTAAAGGTGGTTTCTGTTATAAAGCTGATGATGTACATCCTATTCAGTATTCAGATATTCACTGCATAAAGTATATAAGAACATACACAAGCTAGTATTTTATATATGAAGTTGAAGACTGAATATTACTCTGAATTTTATTGCAAGTATGGACTTTAGTTGCTGCAGAATTTGTTGTCTGTTTTTTTTTGTTAATGCTTATACTATTCCTGAGTTGTTACTATTCCTGAGTTGTCAAATGTCTAAAGGTATTTTGACCAGCCCGCACATCAGCATGATGATGTCAGATGTACTAGACTTTTTGTTTCCTCTGTGACTAGTAGAATACAAGTCATATTTATTACTTTCCCGTGTCAGGGGTGTAAACTTTACCCACATTTACTGTAAAAATTCTATATATTGGGACAGTTAGGTCTAAGCAAATCATGCAAACCCGGGATCAGACTGCTCCTTGAGCAGTCTGATCAGGGTTTACATTATTTGCCAGGGCCTGACAAAGCCATTGTCCAGCTGCCCGGGACAAGTTAAAAGTTTTGCTGGGCAAGTAAAAATTTTTCTTACTTGCCCAGAAAAATGTATAGGATATATAGGGAAATCCTAAGGATATCAGGGGTTTGTAGCAGAATCTGTGTACCGGACAAGTTGATCAAATTCTGATTTGTCAGCCCCTGATTTGCTATCCCATTCGCATTTTTGGATACATTACTGCACTGTAAAACCAAATTGCTCCAATTTTAGGACAATTATGGTAATTATTTTTGGTGTCCCAATATTTAGAATTTTACGGTAGCTCTGTTTTGTGACAGTGTGCAGACACGTGAGAAACAGAATTCTGTGGAAGTTTTGTTTAATGTCACAGCTATATTAATTTGTGTGTTTCAGAAATTAACTACCTGGATCACTTGGTGAAGATGGAAAAGAATGTTACAACCTGAATTTACCATAATTACTATACTGTAATGACCCTTAATATTCGGACAGACAGGTCTGAGAAAACATTGTAGACCCAGATCAAACTGCTAAAAGGAGCAGTTTGATCAGGGTCTAGAACGTTTGCCATTAAGCATTATATGGATGCATTAATGTGCATAAAACCCTTTGTTAAGAATTTTAAAACAACAATTGTTCGCTTTTCAGGTGTCCGAAATTTTAGGGTCATTACAGTAGATATTGAGTGCCTGAGCAGGTAGTGTAGACTCTGTTAACGCTGCTCCTTTTCAGATGGATAGGCACACTTGTTTTTCCACAGTTTTTACAATGGTGGACAGCTTTTGTTACCTCTTTCTTGCAGCCCTGGACAACAAATCCTTTTACTATATAAGGTCTACTCATAAAGGAAAAAAATCTCCTTTGGGAGAAAATTCTTTCTTTTAAGAGTAGGCTTCCATTGGGAAGGGCAGGAGAATGAAAACGGCAGAGTTGCTTCCACTGAAAGTGTACGGGGTAATTCTGAGGGTCGGGGGGGGGGGGGGGGGGGGGGGTTGGTTGGTATCATTGAGGTTTGCTGGTTTAGCTCTGTTTTGTGTGGATGTGCAGACAGACAAGACACCATTTTCTGCAAAAAATCTTTAATGTTTTACCTTCTTTGCATGCAGAAAAATGCAACTGACATGACTTTCTAGTTTACATTTGTATCATATTTGTTCCATGTTATTTAGTTCATGCTTTGGTTTGTTTCACCGAAAAGTTAAGATATATTTTTGACATACTTAGTTACGGACTTGTTTATATACTACCCAGAGTACTAATGAATATCCAACGGTGTGTGCTTCGAATTAACACTATCAAACTTCTTGCTGGTATTATCTAGTAAAGTCATATCAAGCAGTTCAAATACGAGATCACAACTTGCGTAAGACCCAATTCTATCCTTAAGAGACAACCTCTGTTTGGACGTGTTGTCTGAGGAACCAAAAAGGATTTCATAAAATTGCTTCCCTTGTAGAAATGGCAGATAATATGGAGTTGCACCCATTCACCATAATGCTATCAAAACCATTCATGTGTGAAATGTAAATGGTTGGGTTAGTCTCCAACCACAAGTCTGTTAGCCCATGCAGTCATCAAAAAACAAATCTTTAGGCTTTTAAAAAGCAAAAGTGCATGTATACTGCTGATCTGGGCATGGACAGTTTGTACATCATGTAAATACATGTAGTTCAATAAAAACATAACCCAATTTTGAGATCTAACAAGAAGACTTAACAACTGGTCTGGTGGCCTTTGTGTTTGGAGACTGCTTGCGGCAAGAGGTCTATTCTACTAGGTAGAGAACTGACCATGCAGTAATTCAGCTGTTTTATTTTTTGTTCCAATTTTAATAGCATCAACCTGGATCTGTCACTTTTAAAACAAACACAAAGTCATCAAGCATATAGAAACTACTTTCCATGTCCCCTTCACACAGGTAAGGTAGTCTGGTAAACTTGACTAGAGAAAAACCAGCTGGCTCAAACACATCCTTGACAATGCTAGTCACTTGTTCTTCAAATGTCCTACCATTCAGGAGAATGTTTTCTGTTGGTTTATGGTCAGACGACCCTGTTTGAATAAAAGACAAGTATCGTAATAACACTAAACACTATATGATGGATGTTAAATGAAAAATGACCTTAAGTCATGTGTGTACAGTAAATACATCACATTTTTATGCGACATTCAATAATGTACATAAACTAAAATCTGAAGAACACGGGTATCAGGTCAATGAAAGTAAAGATGACAATGCCAAGAACAGCTAACCTGCTCAGACAGGGTTGAATCTCCAATGGCAGCTGTCATATTTCTTCGGTTATAAAATGAGTTTTTCCCAAACTTCTAGATCCATCTTATAAGATCAATCTAGATTTTTGGAATTGTTTTCGAAGGGATAAAAAAGAATGAACAGCTCTTTCCCAAACAGGTGGTCATTCAGCTACCCTCATCAAAACAGCATCGACATCTATTTTTTAGCTCACCTGAGCACGAAGTGCTCAGGGTGAGCTTTTGGGATACCGTGATGTCCGTCGTACGTGTGGACGGACGTCCTTCAACTTTTGCTTGTGTACACTCTAGTGGGCACAGTTTTGATCCAATCTTTCTGAAACTTTGTCAGAATGTTTATCTTCATAAAATCTAGACCAAGTTCGAAACTGGGTCATGTCGGGTCAAAAACTAGGTCACTAGGTCAAATGTTAGAAAAACCTTGTGTACGCTCTAGAAGGCACAGTTTTGATCCAAAGTTCATGAAACTTTGTCAGAATGTTTATCTTCATAAAATCTAGACCAAGTTCGAAACTGGGTCATGTCGGGTCAAAAACTAGGTTACTAGGTCAAATCTTAGAAAAACCTTGTGTACGCTCTAGAAGGCACAGTTTTGATCCAAAGTTCATGAAACTTTGTCAGAATGTTTATCCACATAATATCTAGGATAAGTTCGAAACTGGGTCATGTCGGGTCAAAAACTAGGTCATTAGGTCAAATCATAGAAAAACCTTGTGTACGCTCTAGAGCACACAGTTTTGATCCAAAGTTCATGAAACTTTGTCAGAATGTTTATCTTCATAAAATCTAGACCAAGTTCGAAACTGGGTCATGTTGGGTTAAAAACTAGGTCACTAAGTCAAATCTTAGAAAAACCTTGTGTACGCTCTAGAAGGCACAGTTTTGATCCAAAGTTCATGAAACTTTGTCAGAATGTTTATCCACATAATATCTAGGATAAGTTTGAAACTGGGTCATGTTGGGTCAAACACTAGGTCATTAGGTCAAATCATAGAAAAACCTTGTGTACACTCTTGAGCACACAGTTTTGATCCAATTTTATGAAACTTTGTCAGAATGTTTATCTCCATAAACTCTAGGCCAAGTTTGAAAGTAGGTCATGTCAGGTCAAAAACTAGGTCACTAGGTCAAATCTTAGAAAAACCTTGTGTACGCTCTAGAAGGCACAGTTTTGATCCAAAGTTGATGAGCGTTTGTCAGAATGTTAATCCACATAATATCTAGGATAAGTTCGAAACTGGGTCATGTCGGGTCAAAAACTAGGTCAAATCTTAGAAAAACCTTGTGTACGCTCTAGTGGGCACAGTTTTGATCCAATCTTTCTGAAACTTTGTCAGAATGTTTATCTTCATAAAATCTAGACCAAGTTCGAAACTGGGTCATGTCGGGTCAAAAACTAGGTCACTAGGTCAAATCTTAGAAAAACCTTGTGTACGCTCTAGAAGGCACAGTTTTGATCCAAAGTTCATGAAACTTTGTCAGAATGTTTATCTTCATAAAATCTAGACCAAGTTCGAAACTGGGTCATGTCGGGTCAAAAACTAGGTTACTAGGTCAAATCTTAAAAAAACCTTGTGTACGCTCTAGAAGGCACAGTTTTGATCCAAAGTTCATGAAACTTTGTCAGAATGTTTATCCACATAATATCTAGGATAAGTTCGAAACTGGGTCATGTCGGGTCAAAAACTAGGTCATTAGGTCAAATCATAGAAAAACCTTGTGTACGCTCTAGAGCACTTAGTTTTGATCCAAAGTTCATGAAACTTTGTCAGAATGTTTATCTTCATAAAATCTAGACCAAATCCGAAACTGGGTCATGTTGGGTTAAAAACTAGGTCACTAGGTCAAATCTTAGAAAAACCTTGTGTACGCTCTAGAAGGCACAGTTTTGATCCAAAGTTCATGAAACTTTGTCAGAATGTTTATCCACATAATATCTAGGATAAGTTTGAAACTGGGTCATGTTGGGTCAAACACTAGGTCATTAGGTCAAATCATAGAAAAACCTTGTGTACACTCTTGAGCACACAGTTTTGATCCAATTTTATGAAACTTTGTCAGAATGTTTATCTCCATAAACTCTAGGCCAAGTTTGAAAGTAGGTCATGTCAGGTCAAAAACTAGGTCACTAGGTCAAATCTTAGAAAAACCTTGTGTACGCTCTAGAAGGCACAGTTTTGATCCAAAGTTGATGAGCGTTTGTCAGAATGTTAATCCACATAATATCTAGGATAAGTTCGAAACTGGGTCATGTCGGGTCAAAAACTAGGTCAAATCTTAGAAAAACCTTGTGTACGCTCTAGTGGGCACAGTTTTGATCCAATCTTTCTGAAACTTTGTCAGAATGTTTATCTTCATAAAATCTAGACCAAGTTCGAAACTGGGTCACGTCGGGTCAAAAACTAGGTCACTAGGTCAAATCTTAGAAAAACCTTGTGTACGCTCTAGAAGGCACAGTTTTGATCCAAAGTTCATGAAACTTTGTCAGAATGTTTATCTTCATAAAATCTAGACCAAGTTTGAAACTGGGTCATGTCGGGTCAAAAACTAGGTTACTAGGTCAAATCTTAGAAAAACCTTGTGTACGCTCTAGAAGGCACAGTTTTGATCCAAAGTTCATGAAACTTTGTCAGAATGTTTATCCACATAATATCTAGGATAAGTTCGAAACTGGGTCATGTCGGGTCAAAAACTAGGTCATTAGGTCAAATCATAGAAAAACCTTGTGTACGCTCTAGAGCACACAGTTTTGATCCAAAGTTCATGAAACTTTGTCAGAATGTTTATCTTCATAAAATCTAGACCAAGTTCGAAACTGGGTCATGTTGGGTTAAAAACTAGGTCACTAGGTCAAATCTTAGAAAAACCTTGTGTACGCTCTAGAAGGCACAGTTTTGATCCAAAGTTCATGAAACTTTGTCAGAATGTTTATCCACATAATATCTAGGATAAGTTTGAAACTGGGTCATGTTGGGTCAAACACTAGGTCATTAGGTCAAATCATAGAAAAACCTTGTGTACACTCTTGAGCACACAGTTTTGATCCAATTTTATGAAACTTTGTCAGAATGTTTATCTCCATAAACTCTAGGCCAAGTTTGAAAGTAGGTCATGTCAGGTCAAAAACTAGGTCACTAGGTCAAATCTTAGAAAAACCTTGTGTACGCTCTAGAAGGCACAGTTTTGATCCAAAGTTGATGAGCGTTTGTCAGAATGTTAATCCACATAATATCTAGGATAAGTTCGAAACTGGGTCATGTCGGGTCAAAAACTAGGTCAAATCTTAGAAAAACCTTGTGTACGCTCTAGAAGGCACAGTTTTGATCCAAAATTTATGAAACTTTGTCAGAATGTTTATCTTCATAAAATCTAGACCAAGTTCGAAACTGGGTCACGTCGGGTCAAAAACTAGGTCACTAGGTCAAATCTTAGAAAAACCTTGTGTACGCTCTAGAAGGCACAGTTTTGATCCAAAGTTCATGAAACTTTGTCAGAATGTTTATCTTCATAAAATCTAGACCAAGTTCGAAACTGGGTCATGTCAGGTCAAATACTAGGTTACTAGGTCAAATCTTAGAAAAACCTTGTGTACGCTCTAGAAGGCACAGTTTTGATCCAAAGTTCATGAAACTTTGTCAGAATGTTTATCCACATAATATCTAAGATAAGTTCAAAAACTAGGTCATTAGGTCAAATCATAGAAAAACCTTGTGTACGCTCTAGAGCACACAGTTTTGATCCAAAGTTCATGAAACTTTGTCAGAATGTTTATCTTCATAAAATCTAGACCAAGTTCGAAACTGGGTCATGTCGGGTTAAAAACTAGGTCACTAGGTCAAATCTTAGGAAAACCTTGTGTACGCTCTAGAAGGCACAGTTTTGATCCAAAGTTCATGAAACTTTGTCAGAATGTTTATCCACATAATATCTAGTATAAGTTTGAAACTGGGTCATGTTGGGTCAAAAACTAGTCATTAGGTCAAATCATAGAAAAACCTTGTGTACGCTCTAGAGCACACAGTTTTGATCCAATTTTTATGAAACTTTGTCAGAATGTTTATCTCCATAAACTCTAGGCCAAGTTTGAAAGTAGGTCATGTCGGGTCAAAAACTAGGTCACTAGGTCAAATCTTAGAAAAACCTTGTGTACGCTCTAGAAAGCACAGTTTTGATCCAAAGTTGATGAGCGTTTGTCAGAATGTTTATCCACATAATATCTAGGATAAGTTCGAAACTGGGTCATGTCGGGTCAAAAACTAGGTCAAATCTTAGAAAAACCTTGTGTATGCTCTAGAAGGCACAGTTTTGATCCAAAGTTCATGAAACTTTGTCAGAATGTTTATCTTCATAAAATCTAGACCAAATTCGAAACTGTGTCATGTCGGGTCAAAAACTAGGTCACTAGGTCAAATCTTAGAAAAACCTTGTGTACGCTCTAGAAGGCACAGTTTTAATCCAAAGTTCATGAAACTTTGTCAGAATGTTTATCTTCATAAAATCTAGACCAAGTTCGAAACTGGGTCATGTCGGGTCAAAAACTAGGTCATTAGGTCAAATCATAGAAAAACCTTGTGTATGCTCTAGAGCACACAGTTTTGATCCAATTTTTATGAAACTTTGTCAGAATGTTTATCTCCATAAACTCTAGGCTAAGTTTGAAAGTAGGTCATGTCGGGTCAAAAACTAGGTCACTAGGTCAAATCTTAGAAAAACCTTGTGTACGCTCTGGAAGGCACAGTTTTGATCCAAAGTTGATGAGCTTTTATCAGAATGTTTATCTTCATAATATCTAGGATAAGTTCGAAACTGGGTCATGTCGGGTCAAAAACTAGGTCAAATCTTAGAAAAACCTTGTGTATGCTCTAGAGGACACAGTTTTGATCACATCTTTTTGAAACTTTGTCAGAATGTTTATCGTCACAATATCTAGGACAAGTTTGAAAGTAGGTCATGTCAGGTCAAAAACTATGTCACTAGGTCAGATATAAGAACAACCTTGTGTACGCTCTAGAGGGCACATTTTTGATCCAATCTTCATGAACCTTTGTCACAATGTTTATCCACATAATATCCAGGCCAAGTTTGAAACTGGGTCATGTCCTGTCAAAAACTTAGTCACTAGGTCAAATCTTAGAAAAACTTTGTGCACATCCTAGAGGGCGCAGTTTTGATCCAATCTTCATGAAACTTTGTCAGAATGTTCATCTCCATAAAATCTAGGTCAAGTTTGAAACTGGGTCAATTCAGTCAAAAGCTAGGTCACTAGGTCAAATCTAAAATAAGTTGTGCTGCAAGAATCAGAACTAACATTGCAATGATGCCAGCCACAAACTCCTTGGAAAACATTAATTTCACCACAGTGAGATAATGATGCTACCATTCTATCATCTGTGTTTGCCTAGTTCAGTCTAGTTCAAATCCATCAAAGGAACTCAACATGAATAGGAACTTTTCGGGGAAGCAACACTGCCATTTTCAGCCCTCCTGAGCCTTACAGTATTGGTGTTAGCTGCCTCTGTCATGCATACATAAACATTTTCAAACATCTCTGAAACCACTGGGCAGACTAAACTCAAATTTCATATGGAGCCTGCACATGGATCAAAGGATTTGAAAGTTCTTCAAATGATCTTGGTCACATGACCAAGGTGGCCGCCATTCCCATGTATGGTAAAAACTCTTATAAATCTTCACCAGAGCCAGTGAACTGATTAATGCTAAGGTGAGCGATTCAGGGCCACCATGGCCCTCTTGTATCTATTTTATTTTTAACTTACAAAAAGGCAGATTGGGTAGCAAAACAGGTGTCAGACCAAACCACCAAAGAACACAGACAAGCTGACATAGCTCAATGTAACATCAAGGAACCACAAAAGAAGTACCGCCTTGGAACGGTCAGCAAAATATTACTGGGGGGCTTAAACATGTTTCACTGGTACCAAACCTCGCCCTCTGCTTCTGCAATGGTTTGAAACATTTAGTTAGCTGTTTGGGCCTCATGAAGGTTTCCTAACCCATCAATGAAACATCATCGGAAACAAACAAATCACGTATAAGACCCATGATGAATCAGAGATGAGGACTCTACAGAAATAATGTATTGCAATACCAGGAGACCCCTGGGAAGTCAAACACCACCACTGAAATACCGGAGCAAAAGAAAACCATCAGTTAGACCTCTAACCACCATCCCGACATGACCATAGTTGTTTACCGTGGATGTTAAGCATAAAATCAATCAATCAATAGACCTCTAACCAAGCAACAGACAAGGCAAACTCCTGCCCAAACCAACTAAACTATGTAGCTTTCTGTCGGGCCCATCATTGAGTCTGATACCTGACCAACCGGCGTGCAATTAAAGAGGGAAGCAAAGTTATTAACCATGATTGGGTTAACTACTAAACATGCAGACTGTAGCATTACATTTATGTTATATCCAGTACGTTTGTAACGAACAACAATTTTTCCGAACTGATCAGAAATATCGGAGCTTCCTACAATTTTTTTTTAAATTTATAAACTAAGTCACCATAAAATTCTGGTTCCGATAGGCCCTGTTGCAAAAGACTTTTTAATCCGACCTTGAATTTAAAAATCAATTCATAGTGTCGATTATAAAATTTTGAAAAAGCTTTTCGAAGTTTATGATACCGATGGACCTGTTGGACTGTTTTAGATACTTGGCTTCTGGAGATGGAAAAGTACTGTTTTATAGCCAAATCAATACGATAGTATACATGTATATAATTTATCATATGACTGCCCTGTTCTGCAGTGATGTACAGTGACATTACGTAAGTTCTAATATGACAATATATATCATATAGTTACGATGCACAATATTACACGATTTCCAACCATTACAATTTTGATAAATGTGAGAATTTTCTATGTCATTCAAAATACCTTAAAACGGGTCCAGAATCTTAAACCAAGGCTATGGCATTTGGTATGCAAAATAAAAAGACTCATTTCAGAGCTCAAGGTCTTGAGGATACTCCACAGACACTTTTCCTTGTATATTGTGACCCTCCATAAGAACTGTCTAGTGGAGACTGTTCTAATGAGGGGTCATACTCTAAGTTTTTATGGAAAAATAAGGAATCTTATCCCTAAATTATCTTTGTGACTCCCTCTTATCTGGAGCACTCATTTCATCATGATCAGATCCTTTATTTCTTTCTGATGTTCTAATGAAAGCAATATGAGCAATGAAAAGCAAAAATGTAGCTCAAAGCATAAGTAACTACAGGTTTAGGTCAGCCTGCACATCTGCTTTTAAATTGTTTAGAGTTTCCTGTTTGAATTATCTCTGGCTGTTGATATTCATATAGCCAACAGTCAAGAAAGATCAGACAGCTTGGTTGTGCAGGCTGATATTGGTCTTCTCTGTTACTTTTCTTTATTAGCTAATGTATTTGACCAACATGTAACTTACCGAATTCAACATAAGGCTTGAATGGCAGTACAACAGCAACAATAACCCTTCCTGTTCCTGGCCTGAGTACCTTCTTGATGGAATGTAAAATGCTGATAGGTTTATCACAGCGGTCCAGCAGGTTCAAACAACCAATCAAATCATAGGTAAGACTCCCATTATCCCATTTATCTACGTCCAATACTCTGAAATATATATACTGTGACATCAAAAGGACTCTTTAACCTACACACACAAGAAGCATGTAAATCTGCACAAGCTTAATAAGAATCCATGTCTCCTTATATTAAGGTGAATAGGAATATATTATGGGGAGGTAATTGCTGCTAAAATCAATTTGTTCCCCATTGCTCAAGAGAAATTCTTAAGAGTAGCACCCAGTTCTGATCTGTGCAACCTTGCTGAACCTTGTTCTGTGTGTACATACACAGCACTATGTTCAAACAGCAAAGGCTCTAATCAGACTTCAAGTTGGGGGTTCTGCAGGCTAGTCTGAGCCTTTGTAAGCTGCAAAAGTGTTAAGAACTATAATTTTAGCATGTCTCTGAGCTGAACTGCCCCCCCCCCCCCCCCCCCCCCCCCCCACACACACACCGCTTTCAAATACCCACATCAATGCAAAGCTATGTAGTTATACTCTACTCAGGCCTCATACTGACAAAGCTTTTCCAAGCCTGAAATGCCTGCTTTCACAGCCTAAAACAGCCCTTTTTAAGCAGAAAAAACACTGAAAACTTAAAAATCAAAGCCTGAAATCCAAGTAAAATTCAAGAAATGAAAGCCTGAAATCCTGCAAAAGCCTGAAAAGTAAGAGGCCTGTCTACTAGATAGAACATGCAGCCTGATTATACTAGAGATTAGTGTTTTCCTATAATTTAAAACTGTGTAGTCAATATGTTTATATATCAGATTCACACTGGTCTGGCATTCAACAGAGGCAAGGAAGACAATGTACAGGAAACTTGCTTGTTCCTCTCATCAGGGTAAGTTTGTTTCAGAAATATTGTCTCAAGACCCATCCACCTCTGATTCTTGAAATAAGAATCAAAAGGTTTATTGAACTGATATGCATATTCAAGAAATGCATGGAAATAATTTCTGGGCTACAGTGTCTGTGACAACAGATTGGTGAAGAACTTACTTTAGCACAGGATATATATCAGAAGAAAGGAGCAGTCTATATAAGGCCATTTTTATGGCTAAAACCGATTTTCTTTAAACTTTGCATACTTAAACTGATATATATTGACTGTTTTATGGTGCAATACCAGCTTGTTTGGTTCACTGGTTTTTGCTGTATGCACAATTTAAGTGGGTGGGGTAATTCCACCCCATTAAAAGTATAGTTACAAAAATGCTATTTTTTCTATTCCAAGTTCATGCTTCAAAATGGTGGTTGCAATAGGAAATGAACACTTCTGGATTTAAAAGATGATGATAATATTGTTCTGAAATTCATACCAGAATAGAGTTTATATTCGCTTGTAAGATGTACCCCAATTTCAGTATTTTTTGTTCTCTGACTTTACGAAAAACCACAACACGTTCAATATCAGCATGCATTTGTCATTCCATAGTACTCCAAACTCCATTTGGAAGTTAATAACACCTTTTGATGCAAATATTTGTTAATTTTTGTAGGCATTGGAGTTATTTTTGCATGCGACGATGTCATATTTTATGTAATTTTGAAAAAAGGATACCTCGCATCTGGAAAATTAACAAATTGCCAATGACTTACAAGCAGGGTTTGCTTAGTTTTTGCAACCTTATTAAATCATGCTAAATGCTTAAATTAAAGTCCTTATGGCCCATTCGTGTTTTTACGCTGGTTATTATTCATCTTCTTCAGAATCGCTATACGTACTCCATGTGCCAACAGCAGCATCTTTTACATAATGTGAATCTTGCTCGGTTTGGCTTCACTGTTTTCTGTTTCGTTGCGGTAATATCCTAAATACCAAAGCACTGAAGCCACATGTGCACAACACCCAACGGTGCGAGCACCACTTCTGCACCCACAATACCATCCACTGATTGGGTTTAGCCCTTGAGTGTATTCAACCCACAAGTTATATGTTTTATTTGATGTGTGACGAGAACGTATCTGTGCTTTGAGAACACCGTCATCTTCTTTGTGCGCCATTATCTCATATGATCCCTTTTCGTCAAAGTGTTCATCCGTGTAGGATTTGGCCTGTTTAAGTTGGTATATTCCCATTGTCAGGTCCCTGAGTTCATCCTCAGTCAACTCTGGGAAATTGTCAAGCTTTGTGTCATCAATCTTTTTCTAGAGCTAGAGCCATCATACATCAAGCAATGACTTTATCTGAATCTGTGCTCGTTACCAAAGGAGGTCTAAATGCATTACACAAAGAGCATACAATTCTACTACTGTAATGGGGATAAAAGTGACCCTTGCCTGACTCCATCTTTAAAGAAATGGAACCAAATATAATGCCAAGTACCTCCATCAGAAACTACTGGCGAAGAGTTATTTGAAAAGAAAATCAAGCTGTATATATCAAGAGCCACATCCTCTTCTAATAGTAGAATTGTATGCTCTTTGTGTAATGCATTTAGACCTCCTTTGGTAACGAGCACAGATTCAGATAAAGTCATTGCCAGACGTATGATGGCTCTAGCAAAATCTCCAAATAAGCTGCAGGATTAGGTCATGAAAAGTGCTTGAGGTAAAAAACGGGTAATATGGAAAAAGATTGATGACACAAAGCTTGACAATTTCCCAGAGTTGACTGAGGATGAACTCAGGGACCTGACAATGGGAATATACCAACTTAAACAGGCCAAATCCTACACGGATGAACACTTTGACGGAAAGGGATCATATGAGATAATGGCACACAAAGAAGATGACGGTGTTCTCAAAGCACAGATACGTTCTCGTCACACATCAAATAAAACATATAACTTGTGGGTTGAATACACTCAAGGGCTGAACCCAATCACTGGATGGCATTGTAGGTGCAGAAGTGGTGCTCGCACCGTTGGGTGCTGTGCACATGTGGCTTCAATGCTTTGGTATTTAGGATATTACCGCAACAAAACAGAAAACAGTGAAGCCAAACCGAGCAAGATGCACATTGATTATGTAAAAGATGCTGCTGTTGACACATGGAGTACGTCTAGCGATTCTGAAGAAGATGAATAATCAGCGTAAAAACACGAATGGGCCATAAGAACTTTAATTTAAGCATTTAGCATGAGTTTAATAAGGTTGCAAAAACTAAAAACTAAGCAAACCCTGCTTGTAAGTCATTGGCAATTTGTTAATTTTCCAGATGCGAGGTATCCTTTTTTCAAAATTACATAAAATATGACATCGTCGCATGCAAAAGTAACTCCAATGCCTATAAAAATCAACAAATATTTGCATCCAGGGTTTTCCCGGACTCAATATTGAGAGTCTGAGACCCCTAAAATGGTGTCTGGGACTCCCTGAAAAAAATCTGTGCATCCACTGGGACTCTCAAAACAAAATCCAAGTCCCAATTCAAAGTGATGAATTCTTATAAAAATTATATTATTCTTGGCACAATACAAAGTAACGATTTTCAAAATAAAGTATTTTTTTATGAAATTCTGATATTTAATTTGGACATTATATAACGTTTTTCAGAGTACAGGACCCTTTACTTTTGGCACTGGACTCTTAAAAAATTGGTATGTGGGTTCCAAAAACTCCTTAAATACAAGACTGAGGGAAAACCTTGTTTGCATCAAAAGGTGTTATTAACTTCCAAATGGATTTTGGAGTACTATTGAATGACAAATGCATGCTGATATAGAAAAACGGACAAAATCAAATTTTGTGGGGAGATAACTCTCATATTAATGATCATAAAATAAAATAACTTATGACATATGCCTGCAATGACTATTATATCAACATAATAATAGCAAAAGATTTTTAAAAAATCTTGAAAACTGAACGTGTTGTGGTTTTTCGAGAACAAAAAATACTGAAATTGGGGTACATCTTACAAGCGAATATAAATTTTATTCTGGTATGAATTTCAGAACAATATTATCATTATCTTTTAAGTCTAGAAGTGTACTTTTCCTATTGCAACCACCATTTTGAAGCATGAACTTGGAATAGAAATAATAGCATTTTTGTAACTATACTTTTAATGGGGTGGAATTACCCCACCCACTTAAATTGTGCATACAGCGAAAACCAGTGAACCAAACAATCTGGTATTGCACCATAAGACAGTCAATACATATCAGTTAAAGTATACAAAGTTTAAAGAAAATCGGTTTTAGCCATAAAAATGGCCTTATAGAGACTGCTCCTTTATTCTAAAATCTAGTCTAAGAGGTCTAACAAACTGTCAGGTCTGTAAGAATGATAACTTGAAAGTGAATTAAGAATATGCAAAAACAATTGAGTTTTATAGTATGTTGCCTGTTTTGAATACAAGACCAATGTGAGATTGCTCATAACAGCTGTATTCATGCAAATTATTCAAATACAATAAAACTTCTAGAAGTCTGGACACATAACAAGGCATTTAAACTTACATGTATCCCTTGTCAGTGAGTCTATTTATCATTGGTTTAGAGGCTTCTGTTGTGAACACATTTCTAAAATATGGTGATATCTTTTCTGTAACACGCCCATCACCAGCACCTGTAGATATAAACACACATGTACCATCCTGAGTTACTGTATTTATTCAGTTATTAGTTTGGCTTTCCCCCTGAAGAATGACCCAAATCAACCACTCTTGCACCATTCTGTAAGATGGTGTTTTCTCTTCCAAAACCCAAAAGTCTAGATCCATCTTATGAAATGGATCTTGATTTTGAGGGTTGTTTTGGGACTCCCAAAACAACCCTCAAAATCTAGATCCATCTCATAAGATGGATCTAGACAGGGAGGGAAAATCCTGTCTTATAAGTGAATAAATAAGAACTTAAATAATCCTGTCTTATAAGTGAATAAATAAGAACTTAAATAATCCTGTCTTATAAGAGAATAAATAAGAACTTAAATAATCCTGTCTTATAAGTGAACAAATGAGAACAGTCTTATAATGCAAAGTATCTTCCCATTGCTCATATGTGACGATATTAATTAGCTTGAAAATATAACAAAAGCTTACTTTTTCTCGGCAAAGCCGAGTTTAATTTCACTTTTGTTCCACATTTCACAAGACTTCATTTGTCAAATAATGGGTATGTCAAAATTTAGCCAATAATATCAAAGGTCAATGAATATCTAATCTTTGTTGTTTTTTTCCTGCTGTACTGCACTGCGTGAATACTAGCACTCTGTCAGATATTGATTATCTTGTTTGTAAATTTACAATGGAAATTTTATCAAAAACAGGTGCAGATATTCAAAACTTTCTTTTTTTCAGTGTAGATCTACTTTTGATTTTTACTTTTGGTTTAATACACACAAACAAACATTGCATCATGTTGGTAACTGTTTTAGAATCAGGTCAATCTCAAGACTGACCGCAGTCCATTTTGGGATTCCAAAATATTCACTTGGGTGACAAAATATTCACATAGTTCACTTGGGTCATATTCATGAAAACTATTGTCAACTCTTCAGCTTGAGACATATTGCAAAACACACTTCCATTTCATCTGCGCAAATTATCTTTTTTTTTAAAAGATTTTTCTTGTTTGTATTTATGTTTGTGTGAACACATGTTGGTTTAGATAAATTCACAAGCATGAATAATACATGCATATTGATGATTTTGTTGATCGTAGAATCTGTACGAATTTACGTTGTGTGCCCTTATGAATGCTAGTCCCAACATTACAAAGAGTACTATGCAATCCATTCATTCATTTACACAAAAACAGTATTATAAAATATGTCATATCATTATGCCATCTCTATTAACAAATTAAATAGGAAGAATCAACAGCTAGAATACAGTGGGAGGTGGTATCGTCTATACAAGAGAATATAGGTTGAACAGGATCATCAGAAGACCTGACAGAGGTAATAGGTATACAACAATCAATGGATGACTTGGCAGTTTTACCTCCTTTCAACATTACCTCAGGCATATAAGTATAATGGGAGGGTGACTATGAAGGGCTCTGTACAATGAAGCGCTGCAGGTTCAGACTGAATCTTGCCTTCAACGGGACTTGAACCCACAACCACATGATCCAAAATTGGAAGCACTATCCACTGGGCCGTATGAACACTTTACAAGAAATTGAAAACAATGCTAATAGGAGACACTAGCCACTTTCACCTAAGAACACAGAGTGCCATAAAATGAGGATATAACAATAGGCCTGTGAGTATTTTGTCCTAAAATGTACGAGCACAGCCAAATTTTGGGGGCCATGGGTGACAGGCCCCAGTTAGTCTTTTTCCCTGTATTATGATAGTCCCCACAACTAAATCCCAAAGAGAATTTTAAATCAAATTTCAGAAAGACAGCTTTGATTTACACTGATAATGCAGCTGAAATTCAGCCCATGGAAACAGTACCTAGATCAAGAAGACTTTCTCCTCTCCAATTCGCAGGCAGATCAAGTAGTTCAGCTAGCTGTGACTTTGAGAAAATAAACATGGAACCTCTACCAAGCAATCTGTGAAAATAATTTTAACTGTAAGGGTACACTTCCACAGTTTTCTACCAGTTTTTAACACGGCAGACAAATTTCAGGACTTCCTGTTTGCTTCTTTGGGCAACTAAAGCCCAGAAAAGGGTCTACACTTGAAAAATTTGCTTCTAGAGGAGAAATTCTTTCCTTTAAAAGCTGAGTCCCACTGAGAAGAGAGGGAAAAATGAAAATTGTAGTCAGTCATTTCCCCTGAAAGGGTATCCATTCACTTTATTTATCATTAGGAAAGAATTTACTCCCATGGTCATTTCAAAGTTGTGGTAGTTGCATGTGATAACATTTTTTTTCCATGGAGAAGACTAAATAGCACAAATAACATCATAAAATGATGGCATGAAACAGGGATAATCTACTGATTCTATCTCATTCCACTGGCATGGCTCTTGTTCAGGAAAGAATCTGCTCCCGCTGAGGACGCAAATTCATTCCTTCTAGAGCACCAGCTCAATCTCTGGAAGCCAACAGCAGCAAACAGAATGCAGACAGTCACATCCATTCTTTTACAACCCATTCCACTCCAAGCTTTAAACTACAGCACAACCTCCCCTAACAGTCACCTCCCACCGACAGTCACCTCTTAAAAATGGCCACTTTCAATCCCCCCCCCATTTTTGTATCCTATATTTTTCACCTCTGACCAGTGGTCACCTCTCCATTCCAGTCAGCGATCATAATTTTCGACGAAAAAAGTCAGAATTACATCTATAACGGCCAGTTTTTATGGTGGAGTACAGTACTTTTTTCCGTTAACAAGCAACGGTTTACCTTTTTGTAACATATCAGCTAATTGGAATAATGTTTATTCATAGTAAATGTGAAGATTACACAAAAGATTTGAATTTGCAGACATATACATTATTAAGACTGTTGTTTGACTGGTACTCAGTGGTCAAATGCCAACTAAAAGCCTGTGAGTTAAAACCTCTGAACAGCCACCTCTCTACAACGGCCAATTTTAGCTGTTCCGGATGTTGGCTGTTGTAGAGAGGTTGCATTGTACACCTAAAATGATGCTTTACCTAGAGTTATGTTAAGAAACCTACCCATTTATAGATGTGCTAGTCATGAACCAGCCTAGAACTGACTTGGCCAGAGAGTGCCCTATCTGTACAAACACCCAGTCTGCTTTCTCATAACAATTTTCTAAGAACTCTGTGGCCTCTCTGTCTTGATGAAACTGGACAAATTTTTCGCAGACATCTGCTGGTAGTTTTTGTCTGTCTATGTAGTACCACTGGAATAAATTGAATATATCAAGCTTTTAAGATCAATGGATACACTTTCACCCTGAGACACCTTAAAAGGTGAAAGGTTACACTTTCAGGGAAAGCAACTCTGCCATTTTCATTTTTGTTTCCCTTCTCAGTGGAGGTCAACTCTTAAAGGAAAGAATTTGGTCCTGTAGGAGCAAATGCTTTCCTTTAAGAGTTGACTTTGGAAGGGCTAGGTAATGCAGGGAAGCAAGTATGATGTCACAAACGTTGTTTCCCTTTGTAAAAATGACAGAAAACTTGCTGTGTAACCATACATCTTAGTACAATAATGACCCTTAAGGCTGACACGAAAGCACCTGAGCAAAGATAGACAGTGGCAAAATCAATGTATCTGCTTTGCCCAGAGAAACCTCTTTGCCCTTAATATAACTACAATATTGGCACACACTCTTCAGCAATGCACAGATACATGTACATGGATGACCTCTGTTTTACAGCCCTTTCAACAGTACTTTAGTCATATTGAACCAATGGATGAGTGATAATGAGTCTGTACACAATAGATTCCTCTTTATGGTTGAAAGAATTCCAGCTCCCAAAGGAATCAAACGTAGATCCCTATCTTAGGAAAGTAGCATTTAATCCACTAAATTACCAGGATTTCAGTAAGAAAGGGACGTGACTTTTATTTAATACCAGGCATAATGAAACATTAACCTACATAGCTATGATTATCATGTCTGTGTTGCTCATCTGTAATCATTCGCTGATAAATTGTCCTGGCAAGAGAGGTGCGTCCAGAATAGGAATTCATCTTCCTTGCTCCACTCACATTTTGGTTTATCAAGATGCTATCTGAAAGAGATCTAAGTTTCTAAGTCACAGTAATGATTAAGAACCTATACAAAGTTTAAGATTGGATTTTAAGTAACGAATGGCAGAGCTTTAATTAAGAAAAGTACTTGGAAGCTATAATATAATTGAGCCAACACATGAGGAAACCAACAAAGTGGTTGTGGGCCAAGCACAGACTCAGATCAGCCTGGGCATCCGCCCAGTCTAATCAGAGTCTTCCCTGAGCACTTAAAAGGTAGCTAAGAGTCTGAGCTACCTTCATGCTGACAGCAAAGACTGATCAGACTGGATGGATGCCCAGGCTGATCTGAGTCTGCGCTTGGGGCACAACCAATTTGTTGGTTTCCTCGTCTCACGGTCCATATGGTAGGTCAATTTCTGCAAACTTGTAAACCTTCCATATACCTTATTAGCACTGCATCCATAATAAGGGCCACATTTATGTTTTCACTGAAGAAATAAATATTTATTAAATCAATGCATGAAATGTCTTTTCCTAAGATGACAAATAACCATGTAGCATCCAGGTTATAGCATAGCAGCAAACAAGATGTGACTATCAAATGATACAGCAAAACAACTGTTCTTACAATCATTTTGTGTAGCAAATATCTGATATTTTCAGTGATAACAAATATCATTTTTACCAGCCCCAAGCTCAAGTGGTAGCTAGAGCATCCATTTGGGAACAGGAGGTCCTGGGTTCGAATCCCAGCCGCATTATACCAAAGGCCTAAAAATGGTACTGGGAGCTCCCTTGGTTGACACCTATAAAGGATAGTCCTAGGTTATAAAATGAAGTCATCAGGTTGGATACTTTGTTTGTTGCAAGAAAAGCCCTACTGTGCTTATGTTGTCTCCACAATATGCAATATTAAATAAAGCTTCTTTTTTTTGTTGTTGTACAAAATCATGCGCCTCAATATTAAATTTAGAACTGTTGGCAGCCAGATTTGTCTCTAGACTGGCTACATATGTACCTATACTATGCAGGTTCAAACCTGGCTGGATGCATAAGCACTGGCAGGTATGAATGGTTGGCTGTTCCCTTCGGAGAGGTTATTTAACTGTGTATTTCCCAGCCTCTATACTGCTGAGAAGTACTCCTCGCTTTCTTTTACCACAGACAGTCCTCTAATATAATGATCAGATGTGATAAAATCAGAGAATGGAGAAAAACAGCTGTGCAAAAACGACAGATGATATTGTAAAATTTTTGCATCAAGATTATATAGTCTGCTGGAAAGACCCATACTTCTAATGAGATTCGTAGTAAATTTTGTGTGTATCGTACCACACTGCTTAATTGAAACTTGAAATATAGCACCAAAGCTAGACCACAGCAGGGTTTGTGAAATATGCCGTCACTCCTGTTTATCATCGACCACATAATTTTCATTGTTATTGCAGTATAAACAAAATAATTTGATTCACCAACACTGGTCTTTAATAGTCAGATATCTTCCCTATATCTGCTGCACAAAGACTTTTTCCTCAGTCATGCATATAAGTTTGCTAAACAGAATCCTTAATATCTGATCACCTGACATATCTAGACTGCACATCGACACCACCTGGTTTCCGATGACGAGCAATTAGTCACGAGACAACGATAAAACGCTTGCATGGAAAATAAAAAAATGAGCAATATTCTGATAGAACAACTCCTTACCTTTGAGCAAGATGACAGATTCTGTTCATACTTCCAAATTGCATATTTTAAGCAAGTTTATATTGAACCACTGTTGACAAATTTCTCAAACATAGGATATTCAGGAAAAGTTTAAGCTACTTCACTTTTTATTTTTGAGCAGTCATTCACTTTACCATACAGGGATCTCCCCAGACCATTAAGGCATGTCGCTTGCAACATGCCTTCCTGTTCAAATTACAGTCAAGGGACATAATTATTCCCCACCCAAGAAGAAAATTGGTAGACTTGGTTTACACAGTGTGTTTATTTTGCTGTGTGCTACTCACACACAGATAATCAATAATTGTAAGGGACCAACCATTTGATATTCTGGGGGGGTGGGGGTGGGGGTGGGGGGGGGGGCCTGGTATATTTATCAAAAAAATTCCCTGTCTTTGGATATCCAAGAAAAAAATAATCTGGCTCATAAGGGGGTTCAAAAAAATAATTTGGCCTCAAAAGTAAGAGAAAACTAGAAATTGTGTTTTTGAAACACTATGCCCCAAACCATATGCTTGCTTCTAAAGGTGTCAAACTTTAGAATGTCTAAGTCTGAAAAGGAGTTACCTAATCTTTATTAAAATATTAAACACATCAAGAACTACTGTTAAACAAAAAATCAGCTTCCTGGATCAAGTAATTCAGAAGTTGGAAAAATGACAAATTCAAACAAGGGCCAAAACTCCATAAATATTTACAGAATTGTCCAAAAAGTTGATCAGGTAATCTACTCCTCATACCCAATCAGCATACCAAATATCAAGGCCATAGCTCAAATACTTTTAATACCTCCATAATTAATGAATGCAGAGTTACCTAACCTGTACTAAAGTATCAAACTCATAAAGGACTACTAGTATTCCACAAATCAGCTTCCTAGCTCAAGCAATTCAAAAGTTGGAAAAATGCCAAATTCAACCAAGGGCCATAACTCCATCAAAACTTAATGGAATTCTCCCCAAAGTTGATCAGGTAATCTACTCCTCATACCCAACCAGTATACCAAATATCAAGGTCATAGCTATAATGCTTTTTGAGATATCTTGCTAACAAGATAGTTATCTCATTTTTTAAAAGGGGATAACTCCAAAACGGGGGCATAACTGGGATAAGAAAAAAATACATGTCAGCTAATTTTCCGCAAGGAATCCATATATAAAATTTCAAAACCCTATGCCTAGTGATTCTTGAACTCAGTAGCTGCATAAATACTGAACATCAGGGGAAGTAACTCAGTAAATAATGAATGCAGAGTTACCTAACTTGTACTAAAGTATTTTACACACCAAGAACTACTACTATACCAAAAATCAGCTTCCTAGCTCAAGCGGTTTAAAAGTTGGAAAAATGCCAAATGCCAAATTCAAATAAGGGCCATAACTCCATCAATATTTTACGGAATAGTCTCAAAAGTTAATCAGGTAATCTACTCCTCATACCCAATCAGTATACCAAATATCAAGGCCATAGCGCAAACATCTTTTGAGATATCTTGCTAACAAGACAGTCACCTCATTTTTCTAAAAGGGGCATAACTCCAAAAAGGGAGCATAACTTAGAAAAGAAAAAAATACGGGTCAGCTAATTTTCCACAAGGTATCCATATATGAAATTTTCAAAATTTCTATTCCTAATGGTTCTTGAACTCAGTAGCTGCATAAGTACTGAACATCAGGGGAAGTAGCTCAGTAAATAATGAATGCAGAGTTACCTAGCTTGTACTAAAGTATTTAACACACCAAGAACTACTACTATACCAAAAATCAGCTTCCTAGCTCAAGCGGTTCAAAAGTTGGAAAAATGCCACATTCAAACAAGGGCCATAACTCCATCAATATTTTACGGAATTGTCTCAAAAGTTAATCAGGTAATCTACTCCTCATACCCAATCAGCATACCAAATATCAAGGCCATAGCTCAAATACTTTTTGAGATATCTTGCTAACAAGATATTTTTCTCATTTTTCTAAAAGGGGCATAACTCCAAAAAGGGGCATAACTGCGAATAGAAAAAAAATATGTGTCAGCTAATTTTCCATGAGGAATCCATATATGAAATTTCAAGACCCTAGCTTGCAGGGTTCTAAAGTTACAGCAATCATGAAAAGTGTGACGCACACACACACACACACACACGCACGGACGGACAAGCCAAAAGCAATATGCCCCACCAACTTTTTTAAAGTTGGGGGCATAAAAATAACCTGTCTCCACCCAAAATTTCAAAAAAAAAAAAAATATAGTCTGCAGATAGTTCCATTGTCCATTGAGTTTTTATAATGTCTCTGGCTTCTGGGGGGCTGCGCCCCCAGACCCCCATTTATAGCAATATTTTAGTATCTACAATTGGTTTACACCAGCGGGCCTGCATGTGCATACATTTACAAAAACATCCTATACAACATTCACATACATGTATTATTGATCTGCCACATTACTAAGTACATGTTTCCACTAAAACTGAATTGCAAAAGAGTCACTAGCTTATGGAAGACAAAACCATAATGGCAAAATAAACACTCTAAAAGGCAAAAGTCCTAATATAAAAACCCTTATTTTTATCATCATTCCTATTTTTTCTCTATTGTTTCCAGTCTTAAAATTGCCATTGAAATTGGGAAATTGCTTTAGCTTCTGGGGGGCATTGCCCCCAAACCCCCCTTTGTTAACTTCTTATCACATAACTTTCAGCCATTTTATTAATTGCCATTCATGTATAATGATGTAAGTAATGTGACTCTATCATGTAAGTAATGTGACTCTATCATGTAAGTATTTATCAAACTTTCTAAAGTACGAATAAAGCATGTTTGGGCATATATTGGGATAGAAAAAAAGCTTAAATTCCTAATGTTAGCCCTAAAACTTTACCAAAATATCCCTAAATTTTGGCCAAAATTTCCCTAATTTAAGGCCTAATTTTTGGCCAAACTCATACAGGGATGTTTGTATCTGTACCTAAGATGAAAAGAGTAACATGCTCCAGGCACTGCTTTGCAAAAGCAAGCTAAGCCATGCCCTTGGCCTGGTTAAAGACAGCACCATGTTCTTTTTGTGAGAAAAAAAGGTGTAAAAAATACTGATGTGGGTAAAATAAAAGGATATTAAGGTCAAGTAAACAAGGATCTGATAGTTCAGCTATATAATTAAAAAAAAAAATAACCTGTTTGAGTTAGTTGGTAAAAAAAAATAAATTAGCTCCCACAAGGTGAAAAAAAAAAGAAATTGTTTCCAGAGGCCAGTGAAATAAAATGTTGTGTCTCCATCAAGAATACCAGGCCCCCCCCCAGAATATCAAATGGTCGGTCCCTAAGTTATATGATTTAATTGCTTATAACCTCATGATGATGTCACAAGGTTGATTGATGACATCATCACCATGGATACAGAGTGCATGATGGGTATTACAGCATGGCTACCATGCACAATAATTTTGACAGGTGGGCTGTTAAATGGAATGTTTAGTTAATTTATAGATGACAAAAAGTTATAAAACTGAGTGAGCATATTTTGCATGTCTGGGGCCACAGTTTCATGACTTGAAGGAAAAATATAGTTTGTGCAGTGAAGAAATGAAGCCAGACTGTGATGGTAGATGTTTGTTTACATCTAAAGCAGATAGCTAAATTTGAGTTTAGTGAAAATTAACAGCAAGACGACTGTGGGAGAATGTATTGGTGTACTGGAATTTGTTATTAGGTACGGATTTTACAGAGAAGATAATTAAGAGAAAAAGACAAAGGGGCTGTCAGAAAATACAAGGATCACAGGAGGTGGGTGGGGTTGGGGAGGAGGGATGGTAAAGAGGATGACATAGGATAAGGAATAGAGGGACTGTATTATTGACATACAATGGGGATGAATGGACATCCAGTGATGATTGTCAGCTACTTTATGTTTTATTTTCTTACAAATCTGGGATGTGGAGGGACAATTAATTACATGCCTGTCACTGGCAGGAGCATCACTCTAGACACTACTCAATACTATTGTTTTGTGACTATTTGTGTTTGAAGCTTTCACGAATCTAGCTCTGGACTAATAAAGTATGTATGCCCTGAAATTATGAAAAGATACCTAACAAACTTCAAAATTAACTGGTACCAAATAATTGCAATTAAAAATCAGTCTTCAAAATCAGGACCCCCTCTGTACAAATGACACAGCCATCATATTTCCACAAGGCCCAGAAACTAATTAATTTATCTGTATTTTTCTTTTACACTACAATCACGAAATTTTCTCAAAAATCATGGTTTGTCACAAAGAGAAGTCAAGAAATTTATGTTTGAAAGCCAACCTCACTCATTTAACAAATGGAACCAATTCAGCCTGCTTGAAAAAACATGCAGTTTTAAATTTTTCAGAGATTAACAGCAAAATATTGAAGAAAAGCGGTATGTAGTTAATAGAAAGGAGATTTATTTTTGAAAATTTCAATGAAAACAATTCCAGGATAATAGCACAGTGCCCGTTTGCATTCAGTGCATCATTTCTTTGTTGACGGTGGCCATTTTGAAAGTGGCGAATAATTATGTCCCTTGACTGTACCTTTGCAACATGCCTTAATTTCCAATGAAAATTTATTAAAGTGCTATTATTTTCATTTTTAAGCCAGTAAAAGTTGTTTTAAATACATTAGGGATCATCAATAAATCATTTATAATATATAAATTTAGTCTAATTTTGACAAAACATTGCTATATTAAGGATTTTAAAAATTGATCAACAAGTCAAAATCTGATTTTTGTGCTAAAAGCGACATGCCTTCTGAAATTTCTGGGGAGAACACTGCCATAAATGGTATAACCCGTCTTAATTCAAATGATGTTTTATGTAGCAACCAAATGACATGATAATTCACGTGTGTATCTAGTATACCCAATTCTCCTACTTCCGTAGTTTCCGCTATTTCCGTAGTTTACCGGCATCTGTGTCAACAGCTGATCACGTGACCTCCCACTGCTAGTACAATATCTATAGCCCAGTTCAAATCACCAGATATTGAAATTCTCTGTTTTCACTGCAATTTTACTCTTTTATTCCACAATGAAAATCACTAGATAGATAACAGGAAGTATGTGTTAATAAAACTATAGGGCCTGAGTTCAAAATGATATTTGAAAACTAAAATTTTCACTCAACCAGAAAATTTTTACACTTGTGAATTAAGCAAATCCACTTCTTTGAACTGTACTATAGTTTAAAAATATTTCCCACCGTATGACCTCATGAATCAAAACTTCCGTTTGACCTACGAACCTCAGGAGAAAGTTCCTTACAGTGGGCAGTGATTTTAAAGAAAGATTTAACTAACATTTCTTTGACGCTGTAAAAACATTTTTGATCTGTAGGTCCTCAATATCATGACATTTCATTGCACTTTATTAAACTATTAAAATGCGCTAGTGAAAACATTATTTCTCTGACTTCCATTTAGTGCTACGGAAATAGGAGCAAAGGGCATAATCACAAATTGTCGAAAACCGAGTGCAGTCGAAAACAGGGGGTAGACAGCGATAAATGTTTGCTGCCATCCGACGTGTACATAGACTTTCCATAGAAGTTTTTAGGTGTCGGCCAGCTAGATTTTTATAAGTTGTGGATTTTAACATAAATTTTTAACCTGAACTTTAATCACGTTCCTGTGCGGAACGGTGCTCCTACCTAGAGGAGGAAAATACATCAACAAAGACAAAAAAAGGTTGTTTTGAAGGACTGATTTTACTAGTAAATCGGTCAAAATATAGCCTTCAACAATTTAAAAAAAAACTGACAGCCACAAAGAGTGCGTTCGTATTAAAGCAATGCGTTATTTTCTTAAGAAATATGATACTTATACTTACAAATAACTGCGATGAAAATCACACTCATCTGCCACAAAAAAAATCTTGACTTCCGCTTTCGTTTTGGAACGGGCTGAGGATATCGGCACGACCGTCGTGCCGATAAGAATCCTTATCGGCAAGACGGTCGTGCGGATAAGAATCCTTATCGGCAAGACGGTCGTGCGGATAAGAATCCTTATCCGCACGACGGCGATCAGATACTCCATTACAGATGCTATGGTCTTTCTTACAATGGTTTCATACAACACTGTGTCAGCAATTCATATGGAGGATATTAAATAACTTTAAAAATGGTATAAAAGCATCTTATGGCCATCTTTTAGTTGTTAAAACGTCTGAGAACCGGCATCCAGCTTTACCGCTAACGGGGACAATCTTATTTTGGGCATATTCCAGTTCGATGTGCACAGGTTGTATCGTTTATACATGTATATGTATGTAAAAACGTATTCAGTCAGAGTGACAGTATGAGTTAGCACTGAAAAATTGGTTTTAATTACCATTTTTAATTTAATTTCTTTATTTGTTCTGCTTATGTACAAATCCTGAGAATTCAATAAAATTAATAAATAAACAACAACAACTAATAAGTGCAACCCAACAATTGTTATATCTGACAATATTTATCAGACAAGTAGAACAACTGACTTTGACCGACAAGTTATTAAAAGAAAGTTAGGCATGATTTATCAGACTAACTGTCTTTAACTTGTCGGTTAAGGTCAAAGATTTATTTCAGTTGTTGGACAAGGGCAAAGATTTTTTGACTCATTTTATACCAGTTAAGTCTGCTACAATAAATTTAATTTTGTTCGATAATACATTTACATTATGTAATGCTATTTATAAATAGGTTTCGACATTTTCCTAAAAGGATTTATTAGTCTAGATTTCTTTCAGTAATTTGTCAGTTAAAATCTAAAATTAGTTTCTATTGCTTATTCAAATCGATGGTTTATTTCAACACATTTTATATTGGTAACACATATTATAAATTTATAAATTTAAAATGATTGATATGAGCCGGAATTAGGCCGTAAACAAAATATTGACAAAAACTTTGCTAGGAAAAAAGTCTGACACAAGCAGGTTACAATCAAATATTTTTCTGATTCAGCTTGTCTGTCAAGGTCAAAGATTTGTTAGAAATAAGTTTATGTCAGTCAACAAAATAAACTATTAATTGGCAAATGTTTTTTGCAACAAATGATTTTTTATTAAGAAAAAAAAAAAAAAATAATAAAAAAATGCCATGTGGGGTCTTGAACCCGGGTTGTAGGTTTGCAAGGTCGCGCACATTCCCACTACGCGATAATCTGAATTACTTAATGTCAAATGTTCAATATACAGCTGTTGTCATACCCACATCGGACTGTGTTTTAACTGTAATAAACTTGTTGTAAACGTGAACCTGATCATCCGACCAGATAAAAAGTATTCAGCAACTGATGTTGAAATATATAATTCGCATTTTCGCAATTATTCGCCGGCTCTATGTTCGACGGTCAAAAGGCTTCCATGATGAAATATAAGAAAATAATTGAAATTAACATTGTGTGTTGTGACTCAAATACTTAAGAACAATTTTTACAAACAGAAATGAAATAATATTATTATACCATAATAATAATAATTCTCAGAATGATTGCAACTTTGTCTATAGAAGATCTGACCGCCGTCGTGCGGATAAGGATTCTTATCGGCACGACCGTCTTGCGGATAAGAATTCTTATCGGCAAGACCGTCGTGCCGATAAGGATTCTTATCCGCAAGACGGTCGTGCCGATAGTCACTCCCTTTGGAACGAGGTAGCAAAACTGGTAACACTAAACACCGTATCACTAGTTAAATCATCCAGCCAATGTAGGTCACTCTCAGTTGACACTATCAGGACAAATAGCTACCTCTGTCCATCAAGTTAACGTATTTTAAATACTGAAAGTGCATATTGATGACTACACAGGATGTAACGTTACTACAACCAAGTAATCTTTCCCAAAAATTATTTTCATTGACCTTACTGAATTTGCAACTGTGCAAGAAATTTTACTGTGAGACTTGTATTCAAACATTCATAATAATGTTTGCATGCTTAAAACCCTAAAAAATTCTGCAATATAAACTGATTTTTAGCTTGCCCTAAACAGTGACCTATAATAGGTCACTTCCCTAAACATACTAATAATTAAACTACAACTGTTTGAACTTCAATAAATTTTTCACAAATGCAGTTTCTACTGACGTCAATGGTGACGTCATCCAGAATTGGCTAGAAAGTTACTAGTGTTACCTTTAAAATCATATTTCTTAAGGAGCAATGCTTGAATTCACATCAAAATTATTAGATGTTGCAAAATCATTGCTCTTTCTAACCACATAAAACTTATATCAAACGATAAACAGTTCTAGTATTGCTGTAGCAAAATTCCCCACACACCTGCACATGAATTGAACCCTATAGAAAATGCAATGTTGGGAAAAGACTTTTGACACTTGGTTGTACAACAAAACTACCACATCTGATGATCTTCTGCACTGTTGGTAATTGCACCAGCCTTTTTCAGCACTTCAACGGATGTTATCAACTGATTCAAAATAAGAAAAAATATAACTGGTGAAGGTTTCCTTCTATTTAAAGTTTATATGTACACCACCATGTTTTCCGCTTTTTAGGACAGACAACTTTTGCAAGTTCCTGTTGCTTCTCTATGGATGAAACTCTTCAAAAAAGGGTCTACTCTCAAAGGAAATAATTTGCTCCTACAGGAGCAAATTATTTTCTTTTAGAGAAGAACCCTACTGAGAAGGGAGGCCAAACTGAAGATTGTGGCGTTGCATGCACTGGAAGTATTGTCATTTACCTAAGACACACATTGTCCCTATCTTCGCAAGCCAAGGGTACTTAGTCCACTTTGTTCCTTACGTACGTACACACGTAAGGAACACAGTGGACTTAGTACCCTTGGTTTGCGAAGATGACGTTATCCCATGCATCGCTTTAACAAACAAAACTAGATAACGAGATATTAACTTTCTTTTTCTGGAAGTTACGTGTACATCAAATGCTTTCAGTAAAGTGCAGTACACAGCCTAAATTTTGAAGATACTTAGCAAATACGTATATCGAAACAAATGTCAGTAGTGTAGTGATTAGGTATATACCAAGCAAAATCTTTGGCAAACAGAAATAGAAGGACTAGTCTTATTTCATTTTGAATTCTTTCATGCAATACAGTCTTTCCATTTTTTGTACAATCTGTTCTTTCTCAAACGCAATTAAGATCACTGGTGCCAAAATTCTTTAAATTGCTTAATTATCCTTAAAATATTATAAGAAATACTCGGCACCTAGTCAGTTACTTTTTCTGTCCCTCCAAACCAAATTTTCCTGGCTATACTAAAAACTCAAACTAAAAGGAATATTATATGCTGAGTACCGTAAACTTTTTAGACATTGAGACAGATAAGTATGAGCAAACAGGCCAGACCCAGGTCAGACTGCTCCTAAGGGGAGCAGTCTGATCAAGGTCTACACTGTTTGCAATTCCATCCACATCTTTTGGAAGCATTACTGCGTTGTAAAACCAAACCATTCCATTTTTGGGACAACAACAGTAATTATTTCAGATGTCCCACTTTATAGAATTTTTAATCAATATACATCCAGTCCTTTATTTTTCTTGTTGATCGTGGTTTTGCTCGCTTTCCTCTCTTTTTTCTTCTGAATGATCAGCGTCACCACTCTTAGCTGAAACTCTGTTCACGACATGTATCTCTGGAGATTTCGGCACCGCTTGCATGAAACGCAACTGTGGACTGAATCTCAATTTCTGACGTTGATTCATCATGCGAATCTGTGCCGCCGAATGCGCTGATGGCTTCACTCTGGCAAAACGAACTACTGGCTTACCGTTGTCATAATGCTGTACTGCGATGATACCAGACCTTGAACCAGGTACTATGTATGGATTTGATGCGTTCATGAACCGATTTTGAGGCACAGAGGATTTAACTATGTTTCTAGCATTGTTTTCTTTCTCCGCTTTTGTTATCGGTGTATCGGCGGACTCCGGCTTTGTGTCGGAGTCCTGATCTTGATCTGAATTAACCTTAGCGCCGTATTTACGCTGTATGTCTTCGAGGTTCAAAATTGACCTAAATTCGCGATTATCATAAGTGTAAGAAGTTAGTGATCTGTTGTTATTGGTGTTCCTCTGAACATTTTCTTGAGCAGCCTGATCGTCCAGGAGGTCATTAATGACCCATGATGTCAACATAGACGATGGAGAAGACCTCGCTTTAGATCGCCCATAAATGTCGTAGTCTGATGAGGGCGCTGTGCTGATTTCATTCAAGACTTCTTGCACGGACGCTGGATTGAGCTGAGGCAGGTCCCCTTCTATTGCCTACAACATAATAATAATTATAATTAGCATAAACAATCTTCAAATGGAAAAGTTTACGCCGAACAGAATAAGGCGTGAGTCAGAGAGAATACGTTACAGATGCGAATAACAAAATGTTGAATAATGTTGATAATGATCCTAATAAAATAACTCATCACCCGAACGATACTGAACCAGTGCAATTTTCAACACGAAAAACGCATATGCCATCCAGTACTTTTAACCAATTTATACGCTCTCAGCAGGCACACAATTGGTGAAACAACGTTGAGGCAACGTTGGATGTCTATTTTCCTTTCAAAAAACGTGGTTTGCGAATGAACTAATTAGGATCAGCTATAATTCAGTGATTTTAACACTACTATACAGTAAGAATCTGTGTGAGGGTGACGTGCCGTATAGTACATGTAATGAGAGAATCGGCCCCGAAAGGCATTCCTCTCGCTACTAATGCATACTGAGACTGACATACTGGCTGACGGGACACACACACACGCGAACACGTACACACGCGAGCACGCATGCACACACGCATGCACGAGTTAGACAGAAACAGTAATTCCACAGAGACATATACCGGTATAAGAATCATCTGATCATTGTCGTGTTGGGCATCTTGTCCTGTGAAACTTGTCTGGTTTGCTAATTGGTCTGTGTCGTTTTTCAGTCTGAAAATAGATGTTAAATAGTAAACTTAATTATTTGAGAATAAATTATAGATTTGAGAAAATCACACTTTTCCATTATACGAATTTCAGATAGCATCTTATTTATAATTCGAGAGGAGCATGGCACACACAGGATGCTCCTTTCGAATTATAAGTGTGATGATGCCATAGATCTGTTACCATAGCAACTATGGAATAACCAAAATATTCTTTCTGTCAGAGAAGACCCCATTTTGGCAGAGCTTTTTCGCCCCAAAAAGTCAACAGAAATCACAAAAGTCGTTCCCCTTTGTAAAGTGGTGTAAAACTAAGGAAGTTTCTCCATACACCTAAAAAAAATTATTTATTCAATACTTTGATGCATCGTATATAGTGAAAAGCAAAAATCTACTCAGTCATACATTTTTCTCAGGGTTCATCTAAAATCATTTTGGTGTTTAAAGAGAATGGGTACACCTCCATGTTTTAAAGGAAACCACTTCCGCAGCCTCCTATTTGCTTCATTGGAGGACGAAGCCCGTCGAAAAGGAAGTGTTCTCTTAAAGGTAAGAATTAGCTCCTAGAGGAGCAATGTTTTTCTTTTAGGAGTAGATGACATTAAAACAGAGAGGCGAAAATGAAAATGACAGAGTTGCTTAACCAGAAACGTCCTCTTTCACCTTAAAACAAAATCCTTGTTTATAATAAGAGTTTGGTTAAAGTGCAAAGAAAAGATGGGCTTAATTTGTCTTTTTGTCTTTTTCATAATTTTATCTTCTTAAGCATAGGAACCTTCCAGAGAGAGAGAGAGAGAGAGAGAGAGAGCATACTTGTTTGTCAAATCCATAAAGCTGTCTGTCTGAAGTTCGTTTCCCGACACCCCAAGTTTTCTGTCTATCTCTAAATTCTTTATGTCACACAGAACTTCAGTAAGTCGGCCGGACACGACGTTTCCTGAAAACTTCACACTGCCACCAGTAATAAGTTTCTTTACAACACCAGAAAATGTTTCTTTAAGTATATTTTTCCGATTTTCTCTGTTCTCTTTCCAGATCTGTATAATCTTATCTTTGACAGCAAAAATCTTTTCAAACAACAATTTTCTATACTCAGACTGTGTATCAAAGTCGTACAGCTCTTTCGACTGCTTGGCTGGAGTCTTCGTCTTTTTCTTAGATTTTAAGCTGGATTTGTTTTTATTTGTTTCTTTCTCCTTAAGCTTTTCTTTCTCGACTTTTGCAGCTTGCAAACTTTCCTTAAAGGCAGTCAAAACTTTTTTGTATTCCTCTAGTGAAACTTCGTGATAGAAATGTAACCATTTCTTGAGCTCTGATAGTTGTTGGTTGGAGTCCATCATAATAAATTTTGTTAACGGCGGGTTGGGATCAACTGAAGTACTCGGCGTTGGCTCGGCTGGTTTGGGAACTGAAATGTATAACATTCATAGCAAGCACTCAACGGTGAAATAACTTCGAATCAGTGTCGATTGCGGTGTCCAACAAACAAGGAAATCAGAAAAAAAAACCAAGAGAGAACCAATGGTCCTGTAGCTCACCTGAGATTTTACTGTCAAAAGACACAATTTGTCACTTCGCTCATTTCATTTGTTCCCAATGGTTTTACAGAAGTGCATGTTTTAATTTTAAAATGTCAGTGACCTAGAGCAAAGGATAAAGAATGACCTCGACATTTGGTGACCTTATGTCTTCATGTATTCATTTAGTTAACCATATTTTCAAATCATTATACTAGGCTTAAAAAGTTTCAAGTGAAATCCCTTGTTTAGTGATTTCCCATATAAAATGTTAGGAACGAAAGTTGACCTTGACACAAATTAGGTCAAAGTCAATGCAGGGTCATCATTTGAAAAAAATATTTGTAGGGCCCGAGTCCCCAATGCTACAAAGTTTCGAGGTAATTAGCCTTAAAGTCGTGGAGAAGACAATTTTTTAAAGATTTTTGCCACATATGGGCATGGCTGCATTCTTAGTCATGTGACCAAGAGCATCTGAACAAACGTTAGTTCCCCGGGCGAAGGGAGACTGCATATGAAATATGGCTTTAGTTGGCTTAGTGGATTCAGAGAGGAAGATGTTTCAAAATGTTGATGGACAACAGATTTTCTGTGACCTTAAACAAAAGGTCAGAGAATGACCTTGACCTTTAGAAACATAGTGTCTTCATCTGTTCTGAAATTAACCATATCTACCCCATTTTATACCTTAGACTTAAATAGTTTCTGAGAAATCCATTGTTTAAGCATTTTCTCTTGACAATTTATTTATTATATGTCCCTCAACGACTTTAGGTAAGAAATCTAAACTCGCTAAGATGTTAATCTGACTTAAGATACAGATATTCCTCCTACGGTATCTAGCACACAAAATTAAAGCATACTTCTGGTGTTAATGTTTTGCAGTAAATACAATGGACATCTTCATAGAGGGGAATGAAAACACTGACAATTTTCGAGTGCGAAGCACGAATAAAAATTTCAATGCTTTCATCACATGCAGTGAAAGTTTCTATGGTAACTACTCTAAAAAGAATAAATTTTTATTTTATGTGTGTCTGCTTTTTGGGTAGGGCTACCAACAAAACTGATAAAATATAGCAACACTCGGAAGACTTTGGATAAACACAACGCTTATATGCCAGAGGGTAACCCCCCCCCCCCCCCCCCCCAAAAAAAAAAAAAAAAAGCAAAACAGCCAAAACGTTCGTTTTGATGGTTTTATTCACGGAAAAAGAGTAGCAGGCGTTTCAGTCGGAAGTTCGGAATGAGACTGTCAGCAACATAGCGTGAAGAAGTTATCCAACAAACAGTGATATCAGTCACATGTGAACTGATACAATATCAGCTCACTTGCTAGTGATTACCCATTGCTTACTATGTATATACAAGGGTTAAGAAATGTAAAAGAGCTGTTATGAAACGAAAAAGAGCCATAGTTACCAAACGACCTGATGATGATCAGGTCGTTTGGTAACTATGACTCTTTTTCGTCTCGTAACAGCTCTTTTACGTTTCGTAACCCTTGAAAAATAGTTCACCAGGTATGGTGATACTACTATTCCACTGGAATTTACTTCTAAGCGTACAATAAAAGATGGTATTAACGTCGATGCAAATTTTTAACGTTGCATCCTTGTTTGATACGACGTTGTTTCAAAGTTGTGTAGCGATTTTATTTATTTTCTCCAGAAAAATGCAAGGACAGACAAAACCTACCGACATGATTCCTCGTAGAATGTCTGTTTTCGTCTTTAATAGCATTTTTGGCTCGAATGAAATATCTAAGCTTTTCTTTCTTAGATAGCGCCTCCCACTTGTGACGTAAGATGTCGTCAATTTCAGCATGCGTTGAATCTGGCCTCGACAACACTATGTGACGTCGATTTTCACTGAAGATTGAAAAAATAAAATGCCATAAAGGCCCCTAATAGCTCACCTGAGATCAGATTAAAAGGTGCCGTCAGTTGAAAGCTAGTTTACAAACAACATGCTGCCTGTCTGTAAATTGTAAGTCGAATCGAGTTAGTTGTTCTGGGAAAAGGGGCATCCAATTCTTTACCGTATTTCAGCATGAAACTTTGAATCTTGAAAGGCAACCGTATTTATACTTTGGTCTCCGGTGGTTCAAATAGATGATGACCATATCCCTCCCAAGAGCACTTTGTGCTCGAGCCAGCTCAAAGTATGAAACACACAAAAACTTGTCTACTGATATGGCAGTTTCTGTCACGTTTTCTCATTCTATATGTAAGGAAATATACGGTAACAATGGTCCCATTTCGCCCTTTATCAAAACTGGAATCGAAAATGTTGCGGTTATAAACATACTGTTGAAGTTTGAAAGGAATCTCTATTGTCTTCACAAGATGATATAAAAGGTTTTCACTGTTAAGGAACGATAACTCTGATAGTGTTGGTTCAGTTTGACCCAGTATAGACTTAGCTGATATAATTTTACCATACACATACTGTCCAAATTCGATTAAGATTGTTCAAATACTGTAGCCTCTATTACATGTTAATATACAGATTTATTTTACTAACTAAAGTTCAATTACTGTAGTAGTAATGCCTCAATTAGTCCCATTTTTGAAGCTTTTTCATATCTTTGAGCCGTAAACACACAGTACATTTGGTAATGATTGCTCAAAACCTGTAGCCTGAATTGTCTTCATAAGATGGAATTCAGTATTTTTTTTTTACTTAAAGGGGCAATAGCTTCAGTGTAAATAGTCCGATTTAGCCCATTATCAAATATGCTTACCATTCTGTAGCTATTGACATACTGTAAGTTTTGTTATAATTGCCTTAAAACCTAGCCTTTTTTGTGCTCACAATTTTTCGATAGACAAAGGGCAATAATTGTTGATTTAGCAGTCAGATTTGGCCAATTATCAATTTTGTCCGATATATTGTGGCCAAAAACATACTGCGTAAGTTTGCTGATGATTGCTAAAACATGTAACCTCTATCATGTTCACCGGTAAATAGTGGACGACAGAGACAGAGACAGAGACAGACGGACGACGGACGGTGATTGATCACGATAGCCCATCAAACACTGTGTGCTCATATGAGCTAAAAAGCAATAAAATAGAATTTCAGCAATATCAGTTGGCAGCATGACATCAGTTGGAACTGAATGCTGAACTAATTAGTATGCCTACTGGGACGAAAACAATAACTGGGAGATAAAAACAATTTGGTAGCAAGATTTAAGGTAAATGGGTACACCTCTAAGGGAAGCAACTCTGCAATCTTAACTTTTCTCGCCCTTCTCATTGGGTTCAACTCTTAAAGGAAAGAATTTGCTCCTGAAGGCGCAATTTTTTCCTGTAAGACAAACCCAATATGGAAGGGCTTCATTGCTCAGGGAAGGAAACAGGAAATCGCAAATTTATTTTCCTACGTAAAAACGACATAAACATTGAAGTAGACATTGATTTCCCTTATGTTCCGAAATTTCATTTGCGGCGAATTAAAAAAAAACAGCAAAAAACAAAACAAAAACATACAAACAAAAAAACCCTCTTAAATTAAGTTTAAATTTAAAGTTTTTAAGCATGATAACGTAAAATGTTTCGCTTTAGCCTTAAGTCAACAGTTCAACGAGTTGCTATGACATAGACCAGTTCTAGCAGTAAATAGGTAGGCTAGTAATTCACTGCAAAGAAATCGTCGTAAAGCAGACCATAATATGAGCTCGAGTCATGAGTGATATAATAAATTATGCACTTAAAACTGACCGCATAGACTTTAGAGTTATTATTCAACAAATCGTTGTTTTAGTCGAACTTTTTCGATTCTAACAAATTAAGTAGAAGAAAACTGTAGTCATTTTCTTTAATTTCTCTTAGCCTCGCTTCGAGTTAAAGTCTCATGTACTATAGTCTGAAAAATATAGAGCACATTCGGCATAGGTACTTAGGTAAACACGAGCAACACCTTGGTAATCCTCGGGCTACTCGAAGATGTGTACAATCTATAAATCATATGTACATATAAATGAGCCGCGACACGAGAAAACCAACAAAGAAGTTGTGCGCCCTGCGCAGACTCAGATCAATCTTGCTTCCGCCCAGTATTATCAGAGTCTTCGCTGTGCGCTTAAAGAGTAGGTAAGGGTCTAAGCTACATGCATGCGGACAGCGAAGACTATGATCCGCCCAGGCTGATCTGAGTCTGCGCTGGGCGCACAATCACTTTGTTGTTTTTCTCGTGTCGTGGCTCAATTGTAGATTCGAGTAGCCCGAGGAATACCTGGGTATAGCTCGAGTTTACCCGTGTAATTATGACGAACATGCCTTTAGCTGCTATGCAAACAGTTCCATAGACTGATTTCAGTCGATATTAGAAATTCTCTTAACCCTATATTCATATTTTACAAATTTTACTCCTCTCTAAAATCTTTATTATGTGTTATACTCCTGGCTCCAACATCTCCAAGATGTTGAGTCAGTTACAAAAGTATCAGACAGGGCCAAGTAAAAAAAAAAAAAAGAAAAAAAAAATAGAAGCAAATCTAACATCTTCGGTTGACAAAATTCTAACAGTTCCAATTTACCTGGACCATATGACACAGGCATGTTTGTTCAACATGGGATTGGTCAGCATATCGTCTGCAATAGATTGTCTTCTCTCGTTGTTTATTCGAAGTTCCATACAGCTTGTACTTGGAGAACTGAAATTCACACTCATTATGATAACAGAATAACAAAATACTGACAGAAATCCTGTAAATTAGAACTTGTGACTTCGAACTCCGGCAAAAAAATAAAGCTACATACAAGAATAAAGTCCCTATTTCCATTTTATAATATCCACAAATTAACATGTGATCTAAAAACGGACACTATTGACACAAAAAAAGAACATTAATTTCAGTGATATCCATATTTCATAATCTGGATAAAACTATTCGTGTTTTTTCAAAATGATGTCTATTTTGTGTTATCGCAAACTCAATTTGTGGTGGATACATGAGAGACGTTCTCAGTTAAGTTGGGCCATTAGCTATTATTTTTGTCCTTCGTATTACCTTTCTTTAAATTACAAAATAACGGTCCTGTTTACCCTCTGACAAGTAGCCCTCTGTCTAAAGAAGTAGATAAAAGTACCAAGACATGTATGCGTTTTGTTAGACATTTTTAACACTGGTTCAAATAATGATACCCTGGTTTAAAAGGCGACGTTTTTAAATGTCGCAATATTGCCGATGTATAGATATGAACGCCGCACGGCTAAAAAAGATAAACACTGCTTAAAATCGAGTTCCATTATTAAATTCAGGTGATTCCTTATATATTTCCCCGCTTAGACAATATCTAAAGGGTATTTTTTGCTACGAAATGAGACTGGGAACTATTGTCGCAAATTTTATGTAACCTACGTCACGGCGCTAAATTCGTGATACATGTATTAACTAAAATGGCACAGCATCATAAAACTTACAAGATCACACGAAGAAATATGTGTTCCTTAATAGTTTACATGATTTGTGCAGATTTGGTCCATTTTGTATATTTTACTCGACTTCAAAGTACATTACTCCAGCATTTTTCTTTAAGAATGTAACCTTACGTCACGGGCTTTTCTTAAAACTGAGCAAAGCAATCGCTCTGAAACTCATGTGCAAAATCCTGCCTAGTAACAGCTACAAGATGGTGTGCTTAGATTTCATGCACTGAAACATTAAATGGTATAAAAACGTTAAAAAGTGTGTACTGTAACCTACGTCACACGTAACCTACGTCACAACGTCACTAAGATCACGTTATGAAAGCGTTGACGTCATTTGATTAAGCAGCGCTTCATAGAAAACCCCTTTCTTCCAGAAAAGCAAAGAAAAACATTTTAAATTGAAACCAGCCAAAATAATCAAATGTCAGTAGATTGGTAAAAGTGCAATGCTACGCATGTCAAAGAAATCGTATGCGACATCGTTCTTCAACGTATCTAAATAACGTCATAAAATACGCCATTTTTAATTGTTAGGGTATGTCTCTAAACACGGTTGGTATTCCATAATCTTAAACTATTATCTGAAAATATTTTAAAGCTTTGAAGCAGATATCATGAGCATTATGGTCGTGATTTTTTCTTGAATTCTGGCATGGTTGTATATATGGCCATTTTTGTCCGCGAATGGCCCAGCTTAACTGAGAACGTCTCATGTATCCATAATTTGAAGCAATAGGATTTATTCTCCTCTGTTGTTTGAATTAGTAATTGCCATTAAATTCCGATATCATCTATTAAACACTGGCTGGGAGCGTACAGTACATGTGCACCGTTGTCGAATCTGTATAGTGGGCAAATCTTTGTCTGTTGTCATGACCTT
Organism: Ctena decussata; assembly: GCA_963989385.1. Classification (NCBI taxonomy): domain Eukaryota; kingdom Metazoa; phylum Mollusca; class Bivalvia; order Lucinida; family Lucinidae; genus Ctena; species Ctena decussata. The sequence continues at coordinate 35,138,824 of OZ022503.1, forward strand.
CAGGGTGTGTTTGTGTGAAATGTGTTTTCTTTTATTGTTTAAGAAATAGATCAGCTCTAGTAGTGAATTGTTGAGTAATAATTCACTGTTTGGAGGTCAGTTGGAAAGTAGGTCATATCACGAGCGCGGAGCGCGAGTGATATATTCACTTACAACTGACCGACAAACAGTGAATTTTCACTCAACAATTCAATGCAAGAGCCGAACTATTTCGATTCGTAAGTACTGTCAAAAGCGCCGAAAAAGTATTCTTTTCATTCAAATTTTCCCAGCCTTCCTGTCAGCGCGTTCATTCTCCCGCTAATATTCTTAACTGTATCTAAGATAAATGTACGTTTTTATGGCGATTTTAGAACGAAAGAGAGACGTTACATCGTCTAATGTCTCAAAACGTCACAAAATTACGTCAGTATTTCCAGTGACTTCAGTAATTAGACTCACAAGCTCCGAAACAGTGAATTGTGACACAATAAAACACGGAAACTTTCATTGCTTCTGTAGGCGCATTGTGTTAGAATTGGCTTTAAACCACTTGGTAAGAGTGTTTTATCTATTTATGTATTTTATAATGGTCGTCTTTGGAGATGGCTAGATGTTGCTTTCTTTGCTCTATATTTATCTATGATCTATATTTTCATCTGCAACTCACTGGTACTTGAAATAAGATCACTTCATGTGTTACCAGAAAATGCACCGAGTTTACGTTTAATTCGAAAACATTGTTAATCCCTTTTTAAGATAGATCAAAACTCTGGTAAGAGATTTACTCATTATATATATCCTGTAAGTACGGGACAAAACTACACGACAAGTAAGACTGAGCATCCCCAAATGTTTCTGACTGTTTGGGATGTCTCAATGAGAATCGGTTTTGCGACACATGATACAGAATAGTTTTTGAACCCACCATTGCTTTCTTTGAAAATAATTGCCCTTACATAGCATGATATCTAACAAGATTAATTAATCCTGAACCGAATTAAATCATAAAATATTTCTAACGAAGATGCGGTTGTTTCGTGTTAAACTGATGGCAAAATTTGAAGAAATGGTACCAGTGCAGCTTACGAAATCGAAAGTAGAATAGTGATTTTCTCAAGTGAAATGTGAACATAAAGCATATCATAAAAATAAAAAGAAAATAAAAGTGGCATGTCGAAAAGACCTGTTGTAATGCTTGTCGAAGTAGCGGTACTACCTACACTTAATGATTTTAAAACACAAAAATAAACAATTCTGAAATTTACCCGACATATTGGGACAAAGATGCGTCCACTATACAGATCGGTACTACGGGTCAGTTGTACTGTACGCTCCCAACCAGTGTTAAATGGCAACACGAATTAACCGAGTCCCTGGTTGAAATTCCGACCCCGGGGGAAAAATGTACTCATGATTTATTTTTTCTTCCACTTTTAGCGAATTTATAAACCTTAATTCGAATGAGGCTTCAAAATGCAAAAAAAAAAAAAAAAAAAAAAAAATAAATAAATAAATAACCAGCGATCTTAAATTTTGAGCAGCCCAGTATGTTTGTCGGGTCTTACTCTTAAAACGGATCTTAACACAGGTTGCACCTTGAAGATAGCCGGGATACACAATTTGTTCACTATCTTTTCTTTCAGAGACCAGAAAGCCTCTTACTTCGCGCTTGACAAGTTGCAAGCGGCGTTACATAAAATCTAGAGACGTCACAAGCGTATGATCTGCTGTCAAACGCCGTCCAGGTTGCTTGCCTGTCCATTTTCTGGATTTATAATTGAAATACATGCATTAGTCAACAGATGCAAATGTCCTGTTGCTAATATTTGATGTTGCTAAAAGAAGATAGACGTTTCTTATATGAGCTGAAAGCCTCCCAGCAGGCACATGACGTCGTAATGACGTCGCACTGATATCGATGCGACGTCCTCACGTCGCATCGACGTCAGTATGACGTCATTTGGACGTCATGTGCCCGCTGGGCTATCTTGAATATGTGAAAGTGAGAGAAATTGCCTCCCTTATTTCAACAGATTTCAAAATGACGGACACATACCTCTTTCGTCTTTTAGAAAGGGGCTTTTTAGTCCTTTTGTTCTTTTGTTCTGAGTTGGTGTGTGCTTTTTCCTGCTGAGCAATTACATTCCTTTCTGCATTGCCTGGAGTATTGTTCTTGGATTTGGTATCTTCCCCATCTCTGCAAGAAGTCGCATCATTTGTATCATCTGATATGCTTTCATGGACAGTGGTAATTGTCGTTCTTGCTTCAACTGGTACTTTATTTGTCTTTTTATTGGATTTTTTCTTTTTGGACTGTGAAGTTTTTGGCTTAAGTTTGATTCTCAGTGGAGGGACCTTCCTTCTGACCTTGTCACTGTCCGAATTATCATCTAGCTTATTTTTGGTGTTTGACGTAGATGAGCATATGAACTTTGTGTCTTGCATATCTTTTGGAACCGTAAGCTTTTCTATATCAACAACGGCATGTTTCGCAGGCTTATTAATAGAGCTGCAGGCTGGAGAATCACAAGGAGCGGCATTTATTTTGCAATCCGAATTGGCTCGATGCTCTGTATTTGAACTTTTTTCTTCACGTATGTCAGATGACACTTCTCTGTCGATAATTATAATATTTTCAGTTGGTGATGCGTCAAGCGAATCATTAAATACAAGTGTTTTGTTGACTGAATCATCACATAGGTTCTTCATGTCATTTTCTGTTCTTATTTCAGCGTTTGGGTCCAATAGCTCGGACAAAGTGTAAGAGAAACTTTCAGTAACTGAACTGTCTTGCTGTTCTAAATTACTTTCAGAGGGTGAAACGTTATCTGTTTGTACGATAGAGACTGTATAATTATCCTCTGATCCACTGTCCAAGTTTTCGGTACACGTTGTGTCACAACTGATGTTATTAGAAACAAGTTTAGTATTGTTTATAGCCATAGAAGAAATCTGCCCACTATAATCATATGTCAAAATTTCAAGAATGGACATATCTTTTTTCATGTTGTCCTTCAACCGCGTATAATCATTATTTTCATGTTGAATTATATCATCTTTGTTTGCTTCATCAAGGACCTCAGTTGTTCCGGAATCATAGTTAGTTTCTGAATTAGTTTTTATTGTAGACTTTCCAACTTCAAGAGCATTACTTGAAGTATGTATAGCAGACGTCTGTGGCTGTTCACGATCCTTATCACTTTCATCCGGCTGTTTTAGATCTGTAGAAGTGACACGAGTAGACTTTTCTGGAGTGGTGCCATATTTTTCTAACAGACGGGAACTTCTCTTTAGTGTCATATTTGGTGAGATACTATACCTTTTTCTTTTAGGTGCTGATTTTGTCTTCTCATTAGATGAATTTGTTGAATAGTTACCAAATACCTTTTGTGTTTGGTCTGTTGTTGGCACAGAAATTTCAGTGTGTGTTGTTTCAGTGCAAACAGTCGCTCCAACTTCATTCTGTGATTCTTCTCCTTTTCTTAAGGTCCGGTTTTGTTCATTCGCATTTACGACCGGGCTATTTTCTAAATATAAGTTTTCAGCCTGATCGATCTGTACTGTAGGTGTTATTGCTTGACATTTTTTATGAGCTGCAGAGATATTCTCTTGCTTCTCTTCACTTTTAAGCCGTTGATGTACCTCTTCTTGCGGCTCGAACACCACATTAGAATCTAATGATGAAGCTGACGTGCTTGGTGTATTTTCAGATTTGGCACTACAATTATATTGCTCTTCCTTTGTGATCGGGGCTAAGCGTTTGAAAGAAAATGTTAATGGAAACCCTTCCCACAGCTCATCTGTTGTGACCTCACTCCTAAGTTTCTTTCTTGGTGGTATATAATCATCATCGTCATCTGAATCACTGTCTGCATATTCCTTTATAGAAATGTCTGTGAAGGCATCGGTTAGGTTTATAATATTCGTTTTGGCACTTTCTTGGTGAGCAGGAGCTTTGGTATTTGATTTACAATTCTTTCTACCATTTCCAAGATCTTGAGGAAAATCGTAGGTTTCTTTATCTCGAATCTCAGCTTCGGCTCCCCGACATAACGATCTCGTATTAATCTTTCTTCTGGGAGATTGTTGTTTTGTGTCTGGAATTTCACATTTCTTGAAATATTCGCTTGTTTCTGTTCGTAAATCTGGCGAATCCTTAATTTGGTAACTGTTATGGTTATTGTGCTTTGAGCATGCGTATTGTCTATCATCTGATAAATGTAGAAATTGCGGCTTTACCATTTCATTTTTGTCATGACGAAGAAGACTGTCTTTAGTAATAAGTTTGTTACTCTCCACAGCAGACAATATTTCTTTGGTTTTGGTTGACTTTGATTCATTTATTTTAAGCCTTTGAGATATACGTCTAGGCACTGGAGACTCCGGTAAAGAAACTCCAGTATTTTCAGAATCATGCGCTTTTAGATTGTTAGTATTTGGTTCAGCACTGGTTGGACTGGACACAACTGCTTCTTTGCTAAGATCAAGAATTTGATTCCCTATATCGCTTGTCTGATTGCTGTTGGTTTTGGCAGAGCTTCGAAGCCTTGGTGACTGTTCGGATACCGGACTTTTACGAGTCCAATAATCTTCCAATTTCTTGAGCTCTCTAACTTGTAGACTGTCCGATGACTTGCTACAAGATTTGTTTGATCTATCTGTAGCTGTGTGCAAATCTGCTTTACATTTGTCAGTGATTTTATCGGTTTCTTCTATACTACTCTGTGTAACGTCAAACTCGTGTCCACTATCCGGCTTATGTGTCACATCATCACTTTTGTCATTACTCAAGGGTTTTGTGCTAGCATTGGGACAGTTAGTATTTTTTGCCTTCCTTTTATCGCTGACTTGTGATTCCAGCTTAATCAAAGAAAATGCATCGGGTTTGAAACTCTTTTCTATAGCAACAGGGGATTTAGACCGAATCGATTTTCTCCGATGCTTTTCTTGCCCATCTGGATTGTTTTGAGAATTCCTAGTCGTAAGTTTTTCCGCTAAGGCTAAATTGTCTTTCTTCGTAGGTTTGTTCTTTGTGATTTTGGCAGAATTTGATTCGCTTTCCCTTTCGTTCGTCTGACACCTAACAAGAGGGGACTCTGTTTTAGTGAAATTTGGCTCTCGCCGTAATGTTATTCTAGGTGATCGCCTTGAAGTAACAGCCGGCCCGTCAGAGGGACCTAAAATAAAAAGAAAACAATGTCATATTTAAATTTGTTAATGTACAGTCAACTGTCGATATCTCGAGCACTGATATCCAATAATATGGCGAGAACTTTCCCTATTTTTATTTACAGTTTAATTCCTTTAATCTCAAACTACGGATATCTAAAAGTAAATTTTCTGGGACCAGAAAATTTACTTCGGGATATTAGTAGTTTGGGCTGACCTCATCATGTATCACTTATAGGCCACTATGACCTATACTTCACGGTTCGGCGATGTTGTCATATATTTGACAATATTTTAAGAGGTTTAATAATTTTTAGGATAACTGTTTATTCTGACTCTGTATTTGTTCTCATTTCATTTGGCACGTATTGTCAATATCAAACATGCCCCTGTTAAAGTCAAGCCGCGCCCCAAAAACACACTTTATTGTTTTCTGATAATTCTTGTTCTGTTTGTTATCAAATGCGCCGCACGTTGTCAAATGATAGTTGTACATGTATTGTCCACGGTCTTAATTGTCACACTGACTGCAAGTACATGTAGTTTAAACTGACAAAAACGACAGTGTTCAGTTTTACAAGTTTCACAAGCTCATCAGTAAGACGGTTCTGAGTCTTATAAATTCCTACTTGCCGGTACAAATTGTTTATGTTATGTTGTTTTGTAAGTTCACGGTTTTTGTCCCGCCGTGTTTTATTTATAATCTTCACTGAATTTAACTTGAATGGGTACACAGTGTTTCCGCCATTTGTACAAAGAGTAGTAACATGTGACAAAGTACAGGCCATCCTGGACGGACGACAAAGCCTTTCCAAAGAGCTTGCTTCTAGAGGTAGACAAATAATTGCTTTAAGAGCAGTTCTGTTTCTAAAAGAGTGTCGGAACAAACTATCTGATAAACGGGTCTGTCTGGAAAGAAAAAAAAAAAAAAACTCGCAAAAGCTTAAAAATACACACTCCTTATGCGACACATCCACAATTCCACAAGTTTGCGGCTATATCCGGTAATATATAAAAGGATATGCATTGCCTTTGTGAGTGAAATGCACACCAAAGTATCAGTTTGTATGTTTTTATTCATCACCTACCTTAAAGATTGAATTGATGATTGTATAGAGGAACTATGGAACTATTTAGTATGGCCATAGGAGGACATCCGATGTAGCTACATGCATTGCGGGCAATATAGGCAATTTCAGTTCAAACACAGGTACCCCTATTGGCATTTTTGTTCTTAGTGCGCTGAAATTGGATTTACTTTAAACAATGGGTCCACAGGGAACCGTATTTACGTAAGGTTGCGGAAATTATTAGCGCTGAAAATTGGAAACTAGTATTTGAAATAGCCCAAATCAGTAGATCCAATGGTCAGTCAATAAACAAGTTTGAGCATGGGAAGAGATAGGATGCTCTAGTTAACAGAAAAGAAAGCGGAAAAAGTGTTAAAAAATAGTCGACTATAACCCCTAAGTCACATGCACATCTAAATACCATGAAAAGGAAGCCTGCAAAGTTTCAAAATGATTCATGAAAAACTTTAGGAGGAGTTGCGCACACAATCTACCTACTGTTAGGCGGGGGGTGGGGGTGGGGGACGGAACTACGGAACTTCGGAGCCACGGAAAGGTGAATACTATGTTCCCTCGCTTTTCTTCGAAAAGGCGGGGACACCAACTACTCGGGATCTAGGGCTTAGAGTGTTGCAGCTTGCCAACAGAGGCCTTGCTTATGTTCAGGCTTGGCAAGCTGACAACAGATTCTGAAAGCGCATTCCACTGAACGACAGTCAGCGGAAAAAGGAATACTTGTAATAACCCTTTGTGTATGCATTTGCCTAAAAGTCACTTAATGGCAGTACCTAGAAATTCTGGAATTAGGTTCGATATAATCAGGTAGTGGCACAGCAACTAGGGTATGAAATTGTTTATAGAATAGACAAAGACGTCTTTTCTCAAGGGAGCGCCAGCCTGGGTTCTCAAGCATGGCTGTAACACTAGCAGTCCTTTCAAAGTTATTCGTTGTCTACCTGGCGGCTCGTCTTCGAACTTTCTCGATTTGGCCTATTTTGTCCTTCGTATGAGGCTCCCATACTACCGCAGAACATTCAAACTGCAGTCGGACCAGGGTATTATACGCCATCTCTCTTACCCTTGGCATTTCAGTTTTTATGTTTTTCTTTTTGATAAATCCAAGAGTTCTATTTGGTTTAAACATATTTATTTCAGTCAAATATACATATATAATTACAAATTACAAACAAGCAGTTCAAGGATTTGAACGAAAGCTATTAAAAGCTTATATAGTTCATCTCCTTCAAAGAGCTGTGAATTTCATAAGGCGGTTTCACATCTACATATGTACAATAGTGTAGCATTTACAAGAGTTCTATTTGCACTGGTGGTAACGTTGTCCATGCTGAAGCCCTTTTAGGCGGGGCAAAACGCCAAGGGCTTTTTCTTGTCTTGTTTCCAGATTAGATTATTTCGTTTTTAGACAATACTGACCCCTTACCCGAAAAGAATACGGAGTGGCTAGTGACAGACGACTGTCAGTAGCCAATATTCGAAGAATTTGCTAGTGACAGACGTCTGTCACCAGCCAGTTTTCGTTGAATTTGCTAGTGACAGACGTCCATTGATATGCAAAACTCTGTAAGTAAATTTGCTGGTGACAGATATATTTTTGTTGGCTGATTTCAAATCAAGTGAATATATTCATACTATTTTTCTATCATTAGTGAATGTAGTTCCTAAAAGCTCGGATACGCATTATCTGTTTCTGACGAAGTCAAAAAATTGTATGAAATCTGGAAATTTGATTGTTCTCACGATAGTTTTATACCTTCGGATCTGACATCAAATTTTCAGAACAGTTTGAAATCCTGCTGTTTTCAGATCCAGACAATACTCGTGTAAGAGCAAGGACAAGGCAATGCGATATTCCTCTAGTGTAAAGTCACTGAGACTTTAGAAAAAAAAAGTAAAAAGTATGCAAAGACCAGGAACTGAAACAATCAAAATCCAAATCCAGCCCTCAAACCATAGTTGGAAACAACTAAGATTACAAATAATCAAGATACAGAGAACATATGGCCAACCGAGTGAGCAGCTTGTTCCCAAAAGGTGGCCACTCAGCAACCCAAACCGAACCAAAAATAATAAGAACATACATAAGGTAAAACATCACAGAAACTCTGACACCAAAAACAGAGTTAGAGTCCGCAAAAAGACTTCATCCTATTTTCCGACCGTTTGTTCATCGGTATCCACATGTTGTTTTACGGTCTTTTCAACTGTGTTCAGTTCTCTCCGACCAATAATGATGTGGATGAAATTATTCATATGTTAAACAAAAATCACGACTAATATCAGCCCAAACCCACGACTTCTGGACCCACGAGCGATATTCCTTCGCCCAACGAGGTTAAAACCTAAAAGGCTCATGATAATAACCATAACTGTGGGGGGGGGGGGGGGGGTGGAGTCCTACTAATTGGATAAGAGTACAGCAAGGGCCTACTGTGCTTGCAGTAGGTGCGGGTTTGGGTTGTTCGGATATTTTTTCTAGCCTACTTATCTATCATTTCTCTTCTTTCTCCCCCTCCATCGGGGACGGCCCAATATAGACTGAAAAACTGGGCCAAAGGGCCGTAAGACCCAAAACAACCAACCAATCAACTAAATATACAGAAATACAAATATTTGATAATTTTACAGGTGTCTGTCAGTAGCAAATTGAACGAATATTGGCTAGTGACAGACGTCTGTCAGTAGCAAAGTTGGCGATACCTGGCTAGTGACAGACGACTGGCAGTAGCAAATATAACGAATATTGGCTAGTGACAGACGTCTGTCACTAGCTTCTTCCGAAAGAATAATTCAATTAGATCAAACATTTTATTTGATACTTATAAAAACGTTCCCTGTAGGTGGGCGTTTGCCCCCCCCCCCGTTTGCCCCCCCCCCCCCCCCCCCCCCACTATTCTACAGCTTTTATCATGTAACGCGACTTATCCAGCTTCAGTAGTCCAGTCTTTGATATTTAGTACCATGCAATGTTACCATGCGTTGTAAACCCACAGTTTGCTGTAGTTTTTGCAAAAGAACATCAACACATGCTTTATCAGAGCAGCCGGAGTGTAGGCGTTTTAGGCTTTATTTGCTAGTCTATGAAATAGATTTTTAACAAATGCACACAATACGATTTCGCGACAGAATAAACATCGCTTAGATTTTATCTTGCAAACAGACTGTCGCAAAGTATGAAGTTCCCTCAGAAAGATGAACTGCAAGAAAATATTCAATCATCCCGATTTACAAAAAACTACACAAAATGTTTAAAAACATGATAAAAAGCTGCAAGTAGATGCGCTTCTTCGAAAGGTCTTTGATAAGAAGTCCTACCTTCTGATATATTTGTTTCAATAACAGTTTACTCTTTTAACCATATGGACATTGATATAAAAGCCATGGGCGTTTTACCCCGCATGAGCGTTTTGCACCACCTTACCCTGTACTTTTAGGGGAAGCAACTCTACTATTTTGTCTCCCTTCTCAGTAGGGGTCAACTCTTAAAGGAAAGCAAATGCTCCTCTAGGAGCAAATTCTTTCCTTTTAGAGTAGACTCCATTTCAAAGAACTACCTTATCCAGAGAAGCAAACAGGAACTAATGCAAGTTTATATAATATCATTTTCGGAAAATAGGCAGGGGCGCTCATCAGAGCAGGGGCGTTTATTATGATAAACACGGTATGTCCTGTTGCAGTACGTACTGAGCTGTGACCCTCGTTGGTTAGGCTTAATAAGGTATCGTCGGCACACAGGCGAACCTGGGATGTATTTTTGTCAGGCAGGCCATTGATGTAGATGAAGGACAGGATCTGTCCGAGGACTGAGCCCTGAGACACACCCGATGTTACTGGTACCGAACCAGATTTTTCACCCCCTACTACAACCTGATGTGAACGATTCCCAAGGAAGGTGCGTATTCAGTTCAATACAATTTTAATCCCATATTCGTGCAGTTTTCAAATCAGCTTTGAGTGACTTACCTTGTCAAAGGCTTCGGACAAGTCTGGAAGGTTAAGGTCAGTCTGTTTTCCCATACCACAGGTACCTGGGTCAGTATTGCCATTCTGGTTCAAAACGATCTCTTGCATATGATAATTTTGTATTTTAGGGTCCTTGTACAGGCCCCGAGGTTATAAAACTTGAGTACATTCTCAAACTCAAAATAAAGCACACTGATTGGCTGCTTCCGAGCACATGCTCGGAAGCAGCCAATCAGTGTGCTTTATTTTGAGTTTGAGAATATTCTCAAGTTTTATAACCTCGAACCCAGAAGTGTTATAACGAGTTTTTGATTAAGTGACGCAAATATTATATGCAAGAGATCGTTTTGGACCAGAATGGCAATACGGACTCCGGGTATCTGTGACCCATTCTTGGCAAAGTCCTCAACCAACATGATAAGCTGGGTCTCACATGATCTTTTCTCTCAAAAACTATGCTGTAGTCATACGTGAAACCCTGCTCATCAAGATGCTTTATAATGTTGAAAGCAAGGATAATTGAGATGCGACTCGGCAAAACCAACAAAGTGGCATGTGCACCAGGCGAAGATTCAGATCGGCCTGGGCATCTGCCCAGTCTAATCAGAGTTTTCCCAGTCGGCATGGTAGCTTAGACCTTTAGCTGTCATTTAAGCTCACAGCAAAGACTCTAATCAGACTGAGCGGCTGCCCAGACTGATATGAGTCTTCACTGCGCGCACATGCCACTTTGTTGGTTTTGTCGGGTCGCGGGTCATTTATGTTAAAAAAAAAATTGCAAAGATTGCAGGTGAGTGAGATAAGGCGATGACTGGCTTCCATGCTCCGCCATTTTTTCAACATAATATTACAAACTGAAGTTTTTCAACAGAAACTTCACAAGTCATTTAATGCCGTGTTAGGTGTAGCCTATAGTTATGCGTGTTTGGTAAAAACCCATCCACTGGCTTAACATAAATCCATTTAGGGACAATGAAAACATGTATCCATTTACAGCTGGGTTAACAGAGATCGTTTGTCAGCTAGTGATTCAAATCTGTGACCAGCTACGCCATACTGACTGAACCATCAGGTAACTGTAGTCCCAACAAGCACACTCTTATACAGGCATCTTTCTTACCCAATTTATTCTCGTACTGAATTTGAAGACGTATGCCGCTTTCCATTTTTATTATCGAACTAGCCCTTGAGGAACAGCGAGTGTTCCAAATCGGAAAAGGAATTTCAAATTTTTAAAATACATCTAATAATTTATTCAAAAACAAGTTTAACGAAATGAATATTTCAGACATATTTAAAAACAAAGGTGAGACGATGGATAAATAGATTAATTTGATAATAAATTTACCTGGTTTAAGCCCAATTTTTGCTTCCTTATTCATTTTAACACATTTTTCTGTTATTCTTCAACGGAAGGCGCCATCTTAATGACGTCATAAAGAAACGTCACTTTCAACGTTAGTGACGTCAATAAGAAGTTACGTTGCGTCTTAGGAGGCAGCGTGAAGATGGTTGAAACATAGTGGCCGCGACTCGCAAAGTGCTTAACGCATTTGCGACCAACATAGGCTCAATCATCTGCGCAGTTTGATCAGAGCCTTTGCTGCTCGCTTCCATGGACCACGAGGATTCTAGGGTACTGGACCCGGTTGTATCAAACTTTAATGACAAATTAAACCGTCATTAAACCGCCATTAATTAACGCGTTATTAAATTCGGTTGTATGAAACTTTTAATGACGCGAGTTCGTCATTATCTCTTCATTAACTTAATGATGGTCTGGGGGTATCTTTAAACCGTCATTAAGCAATTCAAGATGGCCGCCATCGTCCGATTCGACCTCGATATTTCGGAAAAGCGACCATTTTAAAGACAACATGGTCGATGTGGAATGCGAAGGAGATGGAAATTCGTGAACAGAAACCAGATACCTCGATCTGAAATCATTTCCATGCAGAGCAAGAACCTAAAGCCATTCAAATATCATACAGCAGTTGTTAGTTATCCAAAGCTTGGTACATTTCCTTTAAAAACTTGTTTCTTCCCCGTTGGCATCGTAAAATATGTAAACATCATTGAAGTCCTATTTGTTTTGAAAAGTATCGACCAGCTGCTTACGACATGATTACGTCATAAGACATGAGGCAGCGCACAATCAATATCTAAGGACTTTTGATAGAACTTATGACCCGATTTGACTTGATGACCAATAAACTCTATTGAACTAAACTTTCTAAGGTTGTTGGAATTCTGGGAGCCTACACACCCACTGGGTGGATGCTTAGTCCCGGTAGGCGGTGATTTTTTCTGACAATCGTCAACGATTTTTCTGACATTTGAATAAACGATGTGTGCCTACAGCGTGTACCCCTTTGTATGCACGACCACCCATATGAGAGCCTTCACATCGAGCTTTAAACGTTGAGCCTGAGTTGTGTGCCTGCAGGATAAGCACCTCTTTGTATGCTTGACATTCCCATACCTGGATCCTACACATAGGGCACACAACGATGAATCAACGTCGTGTGCCTGCAGGGTATGTATCTCATTGTATGCATGGCACTTTCAGTCTGGGAGCCTTCACATCGGACACACAACGTTGTTCATCGTAATTGCAGGACGTGTCTCCTTTGTAAGATGACATTCCGATTCTAGGAGCCCGAACATGGGACACACAATGTTGAATCAATGTAGTGTGCCTACAGTGTACGGACCCCTGTATGCATACGATCCCAGTTTGGGGTGCCTTCATATCGGGCACCCAACCTTCAATCAACGTCGAGTGCTTGTAGGATATGTACCCTTTGTATGACATTCCCATTCTTTGACCCTACACATCATACACACAACGTTGATTCAACGCTGTGTGCCTGCAGAGTATGTGCCCCTTTATATACATGACATCCCCATTCTGCGATCTTCCACATCGGACACTGAACGATCACTCAACGTTGCGTGCCTACAGTGTATATCTCTTTGCATGCATGACATACCCGTGTTGGGAGCTTGCACATCGGGCAGACAGCGTTGAACAAGTGTCGTGTGCCTGCATGATGTACATCGGATGACATTCCCATTCTCGGACCTTACCATCGGACACACAACGGTGAATTAAGGTTGTCTGTTCAGCAGGAAATGTGACCATTCATATTCATGACACCCCATTCTGGAAGCCTACATATCAGACACACACAGTTGATTAAACGGTGGGTATGTACCCCTTTGTATGCCTTTGGGAGCTTACGTCTCGGATACACAACGTTAAACCAGCGTTGTGTTCCTATTTGTATGCATGATATTCCCATTTTGGGAGCCTACACATCCGTCTTACAACGTAGAATCAACGGTGCGTGCAAGCATGTACCCCTTTCTGTGCATGACATTCCCATTCTTGGAGCCTACATATTGGGCACACAACGTTCGATCAACACTGAATCAACGTTGATTCAACGTCATGAAGCTGAACCGACGTTGAATCAATATTGATTCAACGTTGTTTGCCTGCGGGTATATACCGTTTTGTGTGCTTACCCATAAACTATTGCTGTACCACTGCTTCCAGTCTACTGTTTTCTTTCAACTTCCACATTGACTTTGCGCACATGCCAGAGTTTGAGCTAAAGCTTGATGTGTGCGCGCATGCTGTATGCTCGAAAAAACTATTTTCAGTAGGCAGTAGATATTAAACAAGACACAACAGAAATTAAGCAGTTTACCACATAATTTGCCGTACAAAAAAAGGTACACAACCAGCATTTGTGCATGCGTTTCGCACGGGTAAAATTTGTCACAGTAGACAGTGCACAGGAACACGAGAAAGTACAAAGGAAAAGTTGTACTTCCCTGCGAAAGATAAAATACTGAAGTTGTTCGGAAAGCCACCAAAATGGTATAAATTCATGGAATATTTTACTGTAAGTTATCTCTGAAAGGTTTTCACAAGAGTTTCATCCTTTTAAACAGCTGTATTTGGCCAGTTTTAAACTAATAAAATGAGACTCGGTTTCTGACAAAAAATGTTGCAAATTTTCTTGGTTGGCAATCAAAATAGCTTATATAACATCATAAACTTTATTAGGCCCCCCGTGACGATAGTCAGGGGGTGGGGGGGATTATGTTTTGCCCCTGTCCGTTCGGTCTGTCCGTTCGGTCCGTCCGTCTGTCTTGCCCTCACGCATAAAATATTTGTATAATCGACTCCTCCCAGAGTTTTCAAGCAATCATTTGAAACTTTGCAGAGATGTTACAAGCATATTGAAGATGTACATGTGACGTTATTGGGAATTAAAAAATAAGGTTTACAAACTCACGGCGTTTTCGACTTAGACAATTTTGAGGTTAGGCCTAAATATTGGGTAGCAACTTTGTGTAATCAACCGCTCTCCCAGTTTTGAGCCAATAAATTTGAAACGATGCCCTGATCTTACAAGCAAATTGCGATGAAGATGTGCATGTGACTTTTTGCAGACGAAAAAATAATTCTTGACAAATAATGGCCATGAGTTTCGACTTATTTGTCACAAGCATATTGAAGATGTACATGTGAGTTTTTCTAGATTCAAAAAAAAAAAAAAAAAAAAAAAAAAGAAAGAAAATAAACTACTGCATTTTCGGCTGATTTTTTTTCTTCTGTAAAACGTATGTTGTGCCCTCTTGAGAATCATCTGGCGATGTTGAAGCGACTCACCAGTCGGTTCTGGTTGGTATTGAAAGATCTTATGGGATAAGAAAAAAAAATCATGTGCTATCCAATGACTCGCGGCGCGAAAATACAATTTGTACCGACAATTTCATGAAGAGACAAGGGGAATAATACATTTGAATACTTCTGATTACAAGAACATATGAGTCGCGACACGAAAAAAACAACAACAAAAAAACAACAATAAAGTGGCTGTGCGCCCCGCGCAGTCTCAGATCAGCATGGGTATCCGCCAAGTCTGATCACAGTCTTCACTGTCCATGGTTGTGCGTCCAGCACAGACTCAGATCAGCCTGGGTATCAGAGTATTCGCTGTCCGTATGGAGGTAGCTTAGACCCTTAGTTACCCTTTAAGCGCTTAGCAAAGACTCTGATCAGTCTTGGCGGATGCCCAGGCTGATCTGAGTCTACGCTGGGCGCACAACCACTTTGTTGGTTTTCTCGTGTCGCGGCTAATATTATTTATAAAAATAAATCAAGGTGCACACCAAAGTGTTTGCTATAACATCGTCACATTCCCTAGATATTCGTTCTTTCTTCCGAAACAAGTTTCCAAACCAGGGGTCGGGCCTACCCATGAAGAAGACAATGGACTTGTCTACTTATCCCGAGATAAAATGTTTTGGTAAATTTATTCTGTTGTCGATACAGTGCTTTTATTAAAGTATAGCATGCAGGCCAAGCCCTAGCCTCCAATTTCAGAGTCCGCATCCGATGATAGAAAAAAAATATGAAAAATTTATCCAAGCCAGGTCTGACGATGAAAAGAATGAAAACGAGATTTGCTGATGAATCATTTACCATTTACAGTGTGTATTTATGGTATATTTTGCTCTCTCCATGAAAAGAAAAAAAGAAAAACAGGACCTGTCCGCGGTACAGGATAGCTCGCCTGACAGCGCCTTGCCCATCACATAAAAAACTTTAACGTAAAACTTTAACATTTTGCTAACGCCGACGCCGTCGCCGCCGCCGGGGTAGTGCAATAGCTCCTCCTGTACATTCGTACAGGCGAGCTAAAAAAGATCTAGATCTTCGGCTTAAAACCGTAAATAAATTACTGGTATGCTGTCGTTTAGATCACCTAATTCATATGACGTAAATCTGTGACGTCCTAAATAGAACCGAGTGATCACTAGCAGGGAGGCGACTTTTATGACTTCCTTTTTTTCCTCGGCTGGCACGGCCCTTTTGGAAGGGGCCTTTAGAGTAAAGCAGTTTTTGTTTTTCGCTCTTTCCTTTGGGAGTTGGTCCCGGTTCGGAGTGGCGACAGGCTGATTGGGGATGTTTATGTTGCTTCCCCTGAAGGTGTACCCATTCACCTGAATGTTTATTTATTTATTTATTTTAGGGTGGGTCGAGTCAGGCGATGGTGCTGGGTAACTTTCAGTGCCGGGGCGTCCTACACAGTTGGATAAGAGTAGGGCAAGGGCCAACTGTGCTTGCTCGATATAGACTGAAATACGGTCTCAAAGAGCCGTTAAGCCCCATACAACCCGCCAACAAACTTATTTAATTTTGCAACTGTTTCTGATTTGATTTGATCGTTTCGAGGAAGGGAGAACGTTGCGATTAAATTGGGAGATAGTTTTTTTATTTATTTTATTTTCTATTTATTTATTATTATTCTTTTCTATTTGTTAAACATTTTAACCAATATTAAATGTTGTTAAATCTGCGGTGCGAACAATTGCAGAAAAATATCAAGCACTCAAGAATAACTAGATAATACTGGTGGGAAGATTTTTTAATTGCTTAACCAGTGCGCGAAAATCCAATTAAATAGCACGCAGTCTTAATAACGTCGCGTTATGATGTTCCGATGACGTCAGATTTAATGACAAACTCGTCATTAGCGCATCATTAACTTATGACGGTTTAATGAACGTTTGATACAACCGGACTTAATGCCGTCATTAACTAATTTGTCATTAGGACTTTAATGATAGATTAGCGGCTAATTTGTCATTAGTTTAATGACGGTTTGATACAACCGGGTCCTGGTCTAGTTAAGTCTTTTGCGTGACGCTGCGCAAATCATTATGAGCAAAATTTTATAAACGCCGAACCGTGCGACGAAAATGTGGGCTTAGCCTATAGCATCTGTGAAAAGTCACATCTCAGGTTAGCCTGCACTTTGCCTAGTATGATTAAGAATCTTCCCTGTCAACTTTATAAGGTGAGTGAGTGAGTGAACTCGGTTTTAACGTCCAACTAACACATAGGTCGTACGGAGACAGGACGTCGGTTTAAAGTCTCATCCGAAAGACCGTAGAAGCAGGGGGTTGAACTTGTGGCCCATAGATTAGTAGCCTAGCGCGTTATCACACCGCTACTCCTCAGCTTGATGGGGTTTTAGAATCCGTCGACTGTTGATTCTTGATACGAATGGAAAGGACATTGACCAAGATGCTAGGATGAGCTGATGGATCTGAGTCTTCGTCCGTGCATCATGTTTTTGCTCATAAAGTCAAGGAAATCCAGTTGGCCCGGGTAGATAAGTATCTGTCGGAGAAACCGAAGGTGGTGGTGGGTTCGATCCTTGCCCGAGATGGAGTGGTCGGGTCGGGCAATGTTGATGTGTAACTTTCAGTGCCGGGGCTTCCTTCTAAATAATGGTAGCCTATGCACTATGATAAAATTAGCTACCGTATTTCTTCGCTTATAAACAAGACAGGGCTTTTCCTTGCAAAATATCTTAAAAATCTAGATCCGTCTTATAAGACGGATTTAGATTTTGGGATAGTTTTAGAAGGAGAATCCAATCACATTCAGAATTTCATGAGAGTAATTGAGATAATTTGGGTCATTTTTAGAGGGGGTAAACCCCATTTTATAGCCGAATGAATACTGTACGTAAACACTGGTCCTTTGGGATCATTGAGTTCATTTGCGTTATTTTGAAAATTGAGTTCCGCTTAAGCCGGTGTTAGGGGGCGTGGCTGGTGTCGCACATTTCATTAGTCATAAATAGACTCAATTAAACCGAGTCTGCTATTTTCTATTCTTTGGTGTGTTCCTTGCTTCCAAAGGATTTTACTTTTCAGAACATAGAACATATTGATATCTGATTATAGTTTTAAGTCTATTCACAAGAAGGGGGGGGGGGGGGGGGGGGGGGGGGGTAATACCGATTTCTCAAAATTTGTTGTCGTCCAAGCCAGTCAGTTACCTTATATGCAAAAGTGGCTGTCGACCGATACTATCGACAACAGTATCGGCTCGGTCGACAAACATTAACAATAGTATTGATATTGCTTACGACCGAGTTCTTGGCCGAACGCTGCTTTAGACAGTGGATCGGTCGACAGCTTGGGTAAGCAAATTGGTATTACTCCTGTGTTCCCTGAACTTTCGAAGAAACGAATCATACTATGAGCCTCGATACGAGAAAACCAACAATGTAGTTGTGCGCCCAGCGCAGACTCAGATCAGCTTGGGCATTCGCCCAGTCTGATAAGACTCTTATCTAAGCGCTTAAAGGGTAGCCAAGGGACTAAGCTACCTTCATGCGGACAGCGAAGACTGATCAGACTGGGCGGATGCCCAGGCTGATCTGAGTCTTCGCTGTGCGCACGACCGCATTGTTGGTTTTGTCGTGTCGCGGCTCATATACAATCAGCCCACGTGTGTTATTCTGATGATTTCAGGGAAACCATTGATCCTACAATAAAACTGGAAACATACGCGAAAAGTTGTTTCTGCGAAACTTCACAAAGCGTAGTTTTGCAGAACTGAACTATTCTCAAATAATTATGGCATCCTCAATGCAAATACATGTTTAAAATGACAATCACAAATTCCAAAACTTGCAGATATTTTTTTTCAAAATCTAATTCGTGAAAAAAGTCCGATTCTCATAACGATGTTTCCCAGGAGGCTCAACGGAACGGATCCATGGTTGCACACTCGTGGCAACGAGTTTATCTGTCCATCCCCTCTTCTATTCGAAAAGGAGTGATTTTTTCTTATGTGGGTCAACTTTTAAAGGAAAGAATTTCCTTCTTTGAGCATTTTTCAGGAAGTCACAGAAATTGTTTTTCTTTATAAAATGGCAGAAAAGCAGGGCTGAAAATAATCAGCTATAAACATGTTTTTTTCTCATCTGATTATAGAAAAAAAAAATACTTTTCAGTCTTTTCACCGAAAAATCAAAATAGTGGATAACAAAAGCAGCGTACACGTATAGTTCTGATGATTTTAGCGAAATCGCTGATTAAACAGTAAAACAGGAAACATTCGCGAAAGATTTAGTTTTTCGAATTTTCACGGTTCGCTAACGGAGTTTCGCTGAAATAAAACTATTGTCAAATGATTATGGCAAAAGAAATACCAGTATTAAACCAACAGCGAATCTCAAAACTTGAAAATATTTGCTTTTAGTTTAATTCACGGTATTTGCGATTTTGTTCCCAAGTAAAGTACCTGTAACACTATTTAAGACA
Source organism: Ctena decussata (assembly GCA_963989385.1). Classification (NCBI taxonomy): domain Eukaryota; kingdom Metazoa; phylum Mollusca; class Bivalvia; order Lucinida; family Lucinidae; genus Ctena; species Ctena decussata. The sequence goes on from OZ022503.1 coordinate 35,158,173, forward strand.
AATGGATACGCTTTCATGGCAAAGAACTCGACCGTTTTCATTTCTGCCACCCTTCCCATGCATCTAAAATCTTTCTGAAAAGAATTTGCACTACCGGGAGCTAATTCCTTTCTTTAAGAGTAGATCCGATGTTGGAAGAGCGTAGTCATCGGGACGCCATAGAAATTGTTTCCCTTTGTAAAAATGGCGGGAAAACACGAAGGTATATCCATTCACCTTAATACGACAACTTGAAACGGTCAACAAAGCAGCTATCATAGTACGAAACAATAATTTCACAGACAGCTTTGTTGTAGAAAACACTCTTAAGCGGTCCTTTTAAGTCAGCACCTGATAGAAGAATTTTACTTTCTGTCAAATCAGGGCTCCAGATGCTGATCCTGTTTCCACTGTCGCAAATGAAAATATTCCCTTTGCTATCAGTTGCCACAGCCTTTGGTCCCTCAATTTTACTGACTCTCATTATATCACCATTCCTGCTATCAAGAAATGCAATTGAATGCCTTTCTAAATTGGTAACAATGATAGCTGTCGTACTTTCTCTGTATGATGTAGCCAGCCATTTTGGCCATTCAAAGAGATGCTTATTTTCTGCGACCCAGAGCACGTTTCCAGTCTGGTCTATCATTTGAACAGATCTAGGCTCAGAGTCCACGGAGACAACTATTCGCCCATGGCATGACGTCATGCCGCATACTTTGTCTTTGAGGCGCAAAGCTTTCTTTTTTTTATTTTTGTTAGAAATATCATACACGTAAATAAGATGACCAACGCTTACGGCTGCCAGTTGGTCAGTGAACAAAGCAACGTTTGTCGGATTTGCTGACGGCTCGAAGAATGAAAGTAGTTTATTGTTCGGTGAAAATAGTTTCACTTTCTGATTATCATAATCGGGAAGCAGCAGCGCTCCATCACTTGTGGTGGCGATTGCCCCAACGCTGATTTTAGTATGCTGATCACCTTGTATTTTGAACATCAGAGGTTCCTTTTTTGTTGCCTTTATTCTAGACACATCTGTTTCTTTGGGTTTGCGCATCCCTTGCGTAGGATCTTGGGCTGTCGGTAACACAACAGGTTGTCCTGCTGCCATAACAGGTGGTCCTGGTAACATAACAGGTGATTCTGCTGCTGAGACAAGTGGTTCTCGCGACATAACAGGTGCACCTGCTGGCATGACAGGTGGACCTGGTAACATAACAGGTTCTCCTGATGCCATGATAGGTGATCCTCTTGACATAACAGGTGACTCTGGTAAAACCTGTGCATCTGGGTGCATGGCAGATACTTCTGGAAACGTGATAGGTGCTAGTGTTCCTATATTGCTATGTTTAGACAAAACTTCGTGTACCCAGCCTAGTTCTGTTGCTGTAAGCAGAGTGGATATTTTTGGGGACACCTCAAAATGTAGTTTAACCTCGGCAACCTTTTTATCTATGTCGCGTATTTCCTGCTGACACTGTCGCATTTGCTGCGCAATGTTTTGCATATTCAAAAAGTCACAAGTGGTGAAAGTGTCTTTGTTACCTTTGTCTATCTCTGAAATCGCATTGTTCAGGGCTAATATGTTTTTATTTAATAACGAAGTGTTTCCTAAACGCTTAAAAGCATTTCGTTCACTAATTTCATTCAACACGCTCACGGTGTCGGCATAAATGTTCTGAATATGTGCGATGGCTTTATTCTTCAGGTCTTCGATAGTCTTTAAAATTCTTAGTCTCTGACCGCTTATAGATTTTGTATAAGATTCCAATAATAACCTAACAGAAACAGCAACATCATGTAAGTCGCTCAACATTTTCTTAAAAGAACTAATGTCAGAATACTCAATATCCTCGCTTATGGCCGATACCGACTGAACAAAACACTGTTTATGTGTGTGCTTCACACACTGATAGCACACTAGTTCACCATGATGGCTGCAAAACTGATCCTTGGTATAACCCGGGTGTGCAATACAATCCGGGTACTGCACGGGTCTTTCGGATTGGCTTCTTGGCATCTTGGATCCTCTGACAACATCATGCTGTTTTGTGGCAAGAAAGCGTCCGTGAAAGTCTTCACAAGATTTGCATAGAAACACATTGCATGCCTGACAAAGCCCCTGGGCCAATATTTTCTGATTCTTGTCATCAAAGCAGGTATCGCACCATGGATCTATCAGTTCATCAGAGGCTCTGTGCGGCTCGTATTGGCTCCCGTGCCCAGAGTAAGTAGACATTCTGGAGAAAAGAAACCAGATTAAATAAATCGTATCCAATGGTAACACATCTTTACCCAGTATGCGCACAATTTTTAAGTAGTATGCGTACAGTGTCATGTTAGTTGCCATTTTTTTCAAAAGGAGACAACCTGTGTGACTTCCTGTCCCAGAGGTTATAAAAATTGAGTACATTCTCAAACTCAAAATAAATCACACTGATTGGCTGCTTCCGAGCACATGCTCGGAAGCAGCCAATCAATGTGCTTTATTTTGAGTTTGAAAATGTACTCAAGTTTTATAACCTCGGGGCCTGGTTTCTTCCCTGGACATCAAAGCCATTCCAAAAAGGGTCTTCTCTAAAGGGAAAGAATTTACCCATAGAGGAGCAAATTCTTTCCTTTTAGAGTTGGCCCATTGAGAAGGGGGATAAAAATTAGAATGGCAAAGTTGCTTCCCTTGTCAGTGGCTCATTTGCCTTAAAGTAAATGAGCACATTTTCAGCAGGGAAATTCTTTAATTTCCATTATTGCCTCCCTTCTAAATTGAGGTAAACTCTTAAAGAGAAGAATTTGCTCCCCTTCTTGGAGAGTATACCTATATCTTATTACTTCATGCATGTCGCCATAGTTTTATAACTGATGTTTATTACTTTCAAACTTACTATCAAGTTTTGTAAGAGATTGTGTGCTTTGATTTGTAAAAGACATACTTGTACGTATTAAGAAACACACACAGACACACGCAGTCACGCAGAAGTTGCTGCTGAAGTAAACTAAAAGAAATTCTTACCTAATACGCGTAAACTGTTTTTTTCTTATTTGTTACATGATAAAGCTGTGTAGGTCAAAATATCTACCCGAAAAAAGAGTCTCAGTTATTGATGACCTATCATGCGCAACAAGTTAAAATTTTGAACCGTAAATTTTAAGAGTATAAAAATACAAAAAAATTGTGTATATAAAGTATTACTGATAGCGCTATAAAAAGTGCGTTGCATAAAAAGGGACCTTTACCCTCACAACGCCAGAAATATGCAAACAACACAGTTCCAGATGTTGCGGCTCATGATGACCGCCTCATCTAGATCTACATAGTTTGCCCTCTTGTCTTTGAATTCTCAATATGATACAGCCTTCGATGAAACATTTTTTTTGGAAATTTTGCATACCTAAATTTTGTCGTCTGCTTTTTGGCTAGGATACATTGGTTTATAAAGTCTCATTTTTGTACATAGTTACACATAAAAACATGAATAAAAGTGATACCACATCACAGTACAAACGTCCCCAACAATTCTCCTCACCTCGATATAGTCACGCACGGTACTGAAAATCAGTTTTTGGATGTATTGTAAAAAAATGACCGCACTAATATTTCTTTGATTTTCCTACAAAATATATCAAAAGATTTGTAAGTTAGTGTAGAATATTAGGATAACACAACATTTTTGACTTTAGATCCGTGCTTTAAGAAAAACGTAGAAAACTGAGTAACTTTTAGCTCATTTTCTCTATTTTCCCTATATACTAATTAGGAAATGATGGCCATAATAATCAGAGCAAAAATGACCGCATTAAATGTAAACTTAAAAATTTGCAAAAAATATCTATGTGTAGCTAAAAAAAGTGCACTATATTGACCTAACACAACATTTTTCATTTATTATTCAAGGAAGACAAAAAAAAAAAAAAAAAAAAAAAAAAAAAAAAGAAAAAAAATAGAGAGAGAAAAACTGTCAATGTCCTATACAATTTAATGCCATTTCAAGGTCATGCGATATCGTCGTTTACAGGTAGATTATACGGGGCTGAGGAAAAAAGTTGCCCATGACCACTCTAAGAGAATCATGAGAGACTAAAAATATACATACATACAGGTAGATAAATGGTACTATTCATAATGGCTGTCGACTGAGCTGATACTGCTCTCGATTGTCTCGGTCGACAGCCACTTTTGCATGTATGGTAATTGTATGACTCGGTCGAAAGCACAGGTAGCCAAATTGATATATTATCCCCGTGGTAATGGCCAACAACTGCTGTACCGACATATAAAATGCCTGCTATACAGAGAATACCATGTTAGTGTCTTTTGGTATCAAGTTTATCAGGCGAGACCAGAAACAGCGTAGGAATGGCTCGGCAAGGCAAGCCGGTCCGACATGTTTCTGGTGGAGCCTGATAAACTTGATATCAAAAGACACTTACATGGTTTTCTATTTATCTTGCATGATAAGAAGATTTTACGGCGTAAAGATCGGAAAAAAAGATAACCAAACGCAGCTTTGTTCGAACTTGCTGGCTTCGCGAATGCATTATGACATGAGTCGGAGACGTCATTTATCCAATCGAACGTTGTTATCACGACCATCGTCAGTATGTAGCCAGTCGTCTTCTGAGATCGCTTCTGAAGGCATCGCCTGATAACATTCGGGCAAGCGCAGTTCTAAAGTGACATGATATCACATCATGTTATCATACCCCTGTTATCAGGTAAATTTTACAACACATGCATGATAAATCATAATGGCTGCTGTTGATGTCAGACTGGACGCTGCTTACTGCATTAGTTGTTGCTACTTTCTTTGTACATGTTTCCTAACTCTCCTATTGTAAGTTTGAGCTCTATAGAATTTACAACGTACTTACAGTATGTCTAATTTTCATGTCATTGCCTGTAACTATGCATTTTACAAATGTATGGGGAGGACCGTAATTAATGTTGTAAGAACTTGTGGTCCAACCCAGTTGCTGTATAATTTATTGGCGATAAAATATGTTTAAACTTAACTAAAAACGATGTCATAAACACCCTTTTTCTCCTGTGAGCAGCATGTCGCCAAGCAATGATTTATCAACATGTCTGAGACTCCTAATTTGACAGCAGTGCTCAAAGACCTCATGGGAAGTGTCAAACAAAGCTAATGAAGTTTCCAAGGCTTCAAAGAATCACAATTTACATCGATCGATGTTATTTTAATTATTCTTAGTTTTGCTATGTTCTCGACACAGCTGCGTGTGGATTTCACAGCAAAACAATATTACCGAACACGCCATCTGATACTCTTTCGTTCTCTCTCTCTCTCTTGCTGATCAGACTCTCTCTCTCTCTCTCGCCCAGTCTGATCAGACTCTATCCTAAGCGCTTAAAGGATAACCAAGGGTCTAAGCTACCTCCATGCGAACAGCGAAGATTCTGATCAGTCTGGGCGGAGGCCCAGGCTGATCTGAGTCTGCGCTGGGCGCACAACCACTTTGTTCGTTTTCTCGCGTCGTGGCTCATTAGATATCTTTGTAACTAGAATTTCATACCGAAGTCTCCGTTATGGCGACGAACTGATAAATAGACAGCGTCTCTATGGCTACAGATCGAGAAAATATTTCCTTTGTTGTCTATTCTAAATTTCAAGATGACATTTCAGAGCACTGGATAAACTAACATTTTAAAGGTAATACAATTTTTCTTGCATCTTTTTATAAAAAAATCTACGTTGTAAGATCAAATAAGAATCCAATCACCAAGGAGATTATATAATAAGAACCAACAACATATGTTTGGAGTAAGCAGACAAAGTGTAATTTTAACTCTCATAAATTTGAGCAAATACCGCATGGACTATATAAAGCTACATAGAAATGTAAGAACAATATCAGCAAGTCTGGGTGTGGCTTTTTTTCCCTTCAAATTATAATCATCACCTCACAACATTTGCCAACATGGTCGATTACGATAGGCTGGCTCATAATGACCGGCCTCATCAGGATCTACACTGTTTGTCCTTTCTCCAGTCATGATATAGCTTGGAGTAATTGTTTTGTTGAAATTTCGCAGACGTAAATTTTGCCGTGTAACGTGATCAAAAACAGACACGTGAAACTGTCACGATGATATTCCGACTGACATGAATGAAATCTATTTTGATCTGTGGCATTTGTCTTTAAGATCTATTAAAGTTTTAACTTGATATGTATTGTAACAAAAGCTTTATTAGGTTTTAATAAATATCTTATTGATAATTCTGTTCACAGACGTTTATGATATTGCAGAGAGAGAGAGAGAGAGAGAGAGAGAGATGTTGATGTAAATAGCCAAAAGGATTTACATTCTCAGGTTAATATATCATCAAAAATGACCTGCAGGTTCAGCAGCTATTTCTTTTTTGAAAATTTTGCTGTCATCTGTATTCGCAACAACAACGTATTAAGAGCGCTCCCTAAAGAGAGTTGTTTAATTTTGATCACTATAGGTTGGATGTAAATTTATGTACTTGCCTAGCATCGTTGTTAGCACTACAGGTACGCAGTTCTAACCAACAAAGGACCTCTGACAGTTTCCATGCAAATTTGCCTATATTCGACAAATTACTGCCGCTTTCTTGGGAAGCCAGAAATGAAAATTTTAGCATTTACGGGTAAACTTATACATTATAAAGAGGTTTTGATATTGCTTATGAACAATTATTACATCTGCATACTAGCTCTAACTGATTCTCGCAAGAGGGGTAAGTAAAATTTTCAGCCACCCTAAATACATATGTTTTTCGCTCTTTCTTATTTAATGAATTTTATTTGTTAGATATGCTTAAAATGAAGTATAACACTATAGCTGCTCATAGTTTGCAATTTTTGTAAATAAAACGTATGCTAGCCTTATTTTTAGACACGGAGGGTCTAATCCCCCTCCCTCGTGCCTCAGCTCGCCACTCATATATAATGTGTATATTGACAGTGCACATATTCATGCAAAGTGGCTTGCTGAGGCACGGGGGGCGGGGGGGGGGGGAAGCATCTCTCTAAAACTTTTCCTATTTTCCATACAGTCAATGGTAAAAACTTGTGTTTTTACACCTAAAAACTATGTCTACGTGTGATATAATTGAAAAATTATTTTTGTGCTAACTGTAGGGAGTTCAGAGCAACACATTTCAATAAAAAATTTGAAGTATACAGAAAGTTCATTTATACCCATTTTTATAGGCAAATTTATATAACAACTGTCAGAGGTCCTTATTTGGATGCAGTTGGTATATAGGCCAAACCCAGCGGGCCCATAACGTCGAATTGACGTCGTACTGTGGTCGATGCGACGTCATTACGCCGCATCGACATCAATGCGACGTCATTATGACGACATGTGCCTGCTGTGAATTTTCTCACAAGGCGAGAGGTTCATATGTTGCGCTTTTTTCATGATTATGAACCGGATAGTATTTCCCTGTATTTTTGTCAGAGCCGCCTGAGATGGATAGATGGACGACTTGTCGGTTTAGGTCATTTTGACCAGTACATAAGTCATTTCAGGGCAATGAAATGGTGATTATATAGAGGATCTTTCACGTGTGGTCATTTCTTATGAGGTTTATGAAACGAGTGTAAGATTCTGTTCATCATATGACCCTTTAAAATGGGATTTCAACGCCTTAAACTGAACATTACTTCAATACGAAAACACACTGTCGACACGGACGTTGTCAATGACGTTACATGTACGCACCAAAGTGTTATTACACGTGTGGCCATACGATTTTTATGACACGACGTAATCCACTGAATAACAACGACGTCATATGATAAACAGACTTATGCAATGAAGAGCAATTAAGGATCGGACAGAATGTTGAGGACACGGGAGTGCTACATATCTGAAACGCAGCCGCCCAGGTATGGTCAGCAAAGCCCAGCGAGTACATAACGTTGCAAGGGCATCAGAACGACGTATTACGGTGTCGTGTGTTTGCTAAAATAGAAGGTTCATACCTGTTTACTCTTCCATTGTGTTCTTATGCAGTTTAAAAAAGCAAGTAAATGTTAAAAATAGCTTTTATTAAATTCATTCAACACATATTTATAACTAGCATTACAATTTGACCAGTTAACATGTTTTAAACATATTTATCATATGACGTCGCATCTGAGAGTGTAATAAAGCCATGCTTTAAACGCAATAATCCACTAGCGGATTAAATATGCAAATTACGTCGTTGCGTTATGTGTTGACGTCCATAAAAACGTCGCGTTTTCTAATGGCGAAATCGTGAAGTTTTAGTGATTAACCCAATCACGGTTGATAACTTTGCTGCACTCTTTAATAGCACACCGGGGGATCGGTCGTCAGACTCCATGATGGCCCCGACCTAAAGCTATATATTTTAGTTGGTTGGGACCGGAGCCTTTTTGTCTGTTGCTTGGTCCACCGGGGCTCAACTGGTGACCTTCTTTTGCTTCAGATTTCCAGTGGGGTTGTTTGGCAGGACAGGGATCTCCACCTGTCAGACGGCCCGTTGTATCTGTTGAGTCCTCGTCTTTGCTTCTTCATGGTGTTGAAATTTGATTTATGTGTTTACCGTGATGATTCATTGACGAGTTAGAGGGTTATCATGCGAACCGAACAACCAACTAAATGTTTTGTACCACTTCAGAAACTGAGGGTGAGGTTGGGCCTGTAAAATCGATTTAAGCTCCCCAGTAATTCATTACTGACCGTTCCAAGGCGGTAGTTCTGTTGTGGTTCTCTGTTGCCTGTTTTTGGTGTCAGAGTTTCTGTGATGTTTTACCTTATGTATGTTCTTATTATTTTTGGTTCGGTTTGGGTTGCTGAGTGGCCACCTTTTGGGAACAAGCTGCTCACTCGGTTGGCCATATGTTCTCTGTATCTTGATTATTTGTAATCTTAGTTGTTTCCAACTATGGTTTGAGGGCTGGATTTGGATTTTGATTGTTTCAGTTCCTGGTCTTTGCATACTTTTCACTTTTAGTGCAAATTTGCTAATAAAAATCGATTTTAGTGTCATATGATAAATAGAATCTTGCATTCGTGCTCCTGTATTATTAAATTTATTAAACTCGTTGGGGAAAACCGATAAGATGCGAGGCAAAGTCTCGCATCTTATCTTTTTCCCCAACTCGTTTAATAAATTCAATAATACATAAGCACTCATGTAAGATCCTCTATATATTTATTAAGACTTTCGTTTGCTCTTAGCAGAATACCTGTTTGTTTTCAAAGAAAACTGGTTTCATAGTGTCGCCTTACACGTATCCTAGAACCTGCTAATGTAGTTTTTTGTCTACGCATACAATCCAGCCACAGAGCTTTAAAGAGCAGGACTAGCGGCTATTGACGGCGAACAGACTCTCGGACACCATGGAGTGCAGCCACTGATTCGTTCCGCTGGGCGTCCCTTGATGCTCCGTTATGACTAAACTGACAAACAACAACAACAACGTCTTACACATACCTACACTGTAAAAAAAATACTGTAGATATTACGGTAGAATAACTGGAAACCAGCTGCCAGTACTTTTCCCGTTATTTTTACTGGCGTTTGCCTGTAATACAATGTTGAAAATCACGAAATGAAAGTTTTATGTTAACTGGACGCACTCGAAAATTACTTTGTATTGTTGAAGGGGTATCTCGCCAAAACGACACCTGCTCTGTTCTGTCCCACTCTGCTTGATTATTCCTGCAATTTTTACGGGCGCCCGTAAAATAACGGTAAAAGGACTGGCAGCTGGTTGCCAGTTATTTTACCGTAAAATCTACGGATTTTTTTACAGTGTACGGCGGCTAAAACCGTACACAATTAATAGAAATACCCCATGTAACAATTTAAATAAAACAAAATGATATTAATCACCTGAGACTCTAAATACAAAAGTCTGGTACTTCAGACTCCCTTGTGCCTGAAATTTCTGTTTAGATATGCATGCAACTCTTGATTAAATTTGCTGAGATAAATGATTTTGCAATAAATATACTGACACCTCAAAGAAAGTGTGCAGCATCCTAGAGGTAGAATTTCTACCATTTTAGATAGACATATAGGCACATTTGATATCAAAATGTGTGAAAGGACCTCTGACAGTTTCCATGCAAATTCGCCTATATTCGACAAATTACTGCCTCTTTCTTGGGAAGCCAGAAATGAAAATTTAAGCATTTACGGGTAAACTTATACATTATAAAGAGGTTTTGATATTGCTTATGAACAATTATTACATCTGCATACTAGCTCTAACTGATTCTCGCAAGAGGGGTAAAAGAAATTTTCAGCCATCCTAAATACATATATTTTTCGATTTTTCTTATTTAATGAATTTTATTTGTTAAATATGCTTAAAATGAAGTAAAGCACTATAGCTGCTCATAGTATGCAATTATATGTAAATAAAACGTATGCTAGCCTTATTTTTAGACACAGAGGGTTAATATACCCCATTCACTTTTCAGTTTTTCAGCTGTAGACTATCTTCCCCCCGTGCCTCAGCTCGCCACTCATATATAATGTGTATATTGACAGTACACATACGCATGCAAAGTGGCTTGCTAAGGCACGTGGGAGGGGGGGGGGGGGGGGGGGCAGGGGAAAGCATCTTCATAAAACTTTTCCTATTTTCCATACATTCAATGGTAAATACTTGCTTTTTACACCAAAAATCTATGTCTACGTGTGATATAATTGAAAAAATTATTTTTGTGCCAACTGTAGGGAGTTCAGAGCAACACATTTCAATAAAAAATTTGAAGTATACAGAACGTTCATTTTCCCCATTTTTATAGGCAAATTTACATTACAACTGTCAGAGGTCCTTTATCTGGCAACATGATTAATTTCATATTAATTTCGGTAATGTTTATTTTATTTCTTTAAGCTCGAATATCTTGTGGATGAAGATAAAGGTTGCACATTTTAGTTTCTGTTCCAGGCGCTTTTGCAACTTGCATCTGGTGTTGACGCGTTTCCGACGTCGCTAGGCAGTTGAGCTGCCACAGTAATACTATCATTATTTTGTTTGCGTTGATATCTCCGAGAGGAGGACATACCAGATACAAATACTGATTATTTTTCAAACCTATTGTCTATCGTCTGAGGTCAGAAACACACTTAGAAATTAATTAAAATGTGTAACTTTTTCTTTTCGCCCACAAATAATTCAAGCGTAAGGTAAAAACCCCTTCAGAATTACCTAACTAGGTAGCTTTCCCAAACTAGGGTCTACTCTAAAGGAAACAAATTGCTCATAGGAGCAAATTAGTATAAACATTATTTTATTTGTATAAACTGACAATATAAATACAATACACATGAAAGACATATACAGAAGAATATACAAAAAGGATCCAGAAGGAAGTCAAACGACTTATGTAAATCTGTATCCCGTTTGACAATAATGTTATAGCATATATATAATGAGTGATTTGGTATGTCAGCTACAATAAATAATGTTTAATTGAGCAATATCAATGAAAAAGAAACGTGATACAATAAATAAGAAAAAAAAACAGATTTTTAGAGCATATTGGAAGGTGTTCGCAAGATATTTTCAATAGGACAAAATACAATCACGTAAAATAGTTGCAATCAAGGGTGGGCTCCGATGAGAGGTCTGAGTGAGTCAATTCTTTTCATCTATCAGGGATAGATAAGCCATGGCCCTTAGTGGAACCGCCTCATCGAAGAGGTTCTAATGAACGTCCGGACACACGTTGCAATAATAAGAAATTGAGTAAGGAAATAAAAAAATTATGTCGAAGTCACGGCATCCAGGCCCACCCTTGTGTGCAGCTATGAACGAGACAGAACAGAAAAAGAATGAAAAAAATATGAATAAATAGATAAACAAATAAAAATATATAAACAGGAGAAGGAAAGAAAAGGAAGACTCCACGGGGGACCCCGGGTGAGGGTCTTACCGAGTAACAAAGACATGCTAAGCTGGATGGCTCGGTTGGTTTGTGTTGCCATGTTGCACACAGAATCAAAGGCTAGAGATTGTCTTTTTGATAAAAATTGTATGTAATTAGACATATGTACAGTGTGTCTGGAAACGCTTTGTTTTCGAAATGAAAGACTGTACAGCCAAAAAATAGACTCATTAGCTTCATTTGTTAGCTCTAGGTTCCCAAAGAGTAGAGTATTTAGTGTGGGAGTGGCTATTTCAGAAATGGTCGCTATCATCTCTTGTCTAAAATTCTGGAATAAGTTGCATTCCAAGAGAAAATGATTAGTGTCTTCGACAGCCCCACAGATACAGTTCGGATGCCCTATAATATTCTTTGAAAACAGATGCTGGTTTAGAGTACTGCAATTCATTCTAAGTCTGGTATGATATATCTGATCACTTCTTTTACCGATGTTATAGAACTTTGGAGGCCCCCTAATATTTACATTTAGTTTGTGTTTGAAAATTGCTAATGTACTTGAATCACGAATTTCTTGTGAAAGCTCATTCCAGTTACGAACTACTGCAGGTAGAAAAGAATTGTAGTACTGTTGTGTGTTACAATGAATAGTTTGTGTATTATTAACGTTACGCAGGTTGTATGAAGATGCGTTGCCGACGCTGTCAGGAACTAAGGTTGACAGGTATGCAGGAGAGCGTCCATTTTGCATTTTATAAAACAAGACAAGCTTGTGTTTCTTCCTTCTAGTAGCTAGTGTTTCCCAGCCTGTATCCAAAAGTAAAGAGTTTATTGAAGCAAGCTTGGTAGCGCCCGTTACTATTCTCGCTGCTTCATTCTGATTTTTTTCCAGCTCGTTAACCTCATACTGGGTACAATTATCCCACACCGTGTCTGCATATTCCAGTAGAGGACGAATGAATAAAAAATATATCGTTTGTAATGATTTCCTGTCAAGTGTAAATTTCAGTTTACGCATGATATTGGTTTAAACAATATTTTATTCATACAAAATATACTGACAAGATATATACATGTAATATTCATTGAGGATCTGAACGAAAGCATATTGCTTATATAGTTCATTTCCTCCTTCATATAATTTACACTATATATTCCGTGCATTGTAACAGCATGACTAACATATTATTTAAACGTTATTACTCCTTTTTTGCTAAGGACTAAATACCAAACAAACAAAATGTCATCGAACGCACAAGCACTACTTTATGGTTTACGGGTATACCTTTCAGTGGAAGCACTCTTTCATTTTCAATAACACCCGCTTTCTGTCTACGTATCAACTCGTGAGGGGAAGGATTCGCTCCCCTAGGAGCAGACTCTTCCGATTCCGCTCCCACCGGAACAGGCCCCTCCCTCCACGAGCAGAATGAAAGGGTCGCATAATCCAGGGGATAAAACAGGAAGTCACGTTAATGTTGACCCCTTCAAAAGTGAAAACACAAGAATCATGAGGTACACCCATAAGTCTTAACAAGATTATAAAAGTTCAGCTGGCGTTCAATGATTAGACATATTTGACGTGTTTATACAATGTAATAATAACATGAATTGAGAATAAAACAGAAAAAATAGAAGAGTGATAGAGAGAAGTGAGAATGAGAGCACTGTATGGTGGCTTCCGGGATCACGGCAGCCCCTCATGTAGCCCGGGCATTAGTAGGGTCCAACAGCCGTCGCCAGTTGACATGAGGGGACCCAAATTATGAATTATGAGCGGACAGACTGCGAAATAGTGAACTACGATAGTGGAGCCTGGGTAAAGCAAGACACATCCGCCCGACAAGTCAGTCAAAAATAATTTGCTCATGGTGAAACTCCAAGGGGTCCAAAATGACAATTTAGAATCGTTTACTTGCTAAAATAAATTGCTGGACTTGTTTAAATATGTTATCGTTCACATCTAGGGGCGCATCTGGAATTCCATTCAGTAGTATCGATAGAGTCAGTGGTCGGGGCAAGTTTGAGAAATAGCGAATCCTCAAGTTGTGGTAATTTACACAAGAAAGCAGAAAATGGGAAGCAGTTTCAGTTAACCCACATGAACAAAGAGGGCTATCAATTATATTTTTTAGAAACAATTGTTGGTTTAAAGAGCTACATTCAAGTCTAAGTCTTGTATGGTAAATTTGTCCTTCTCTTGATGTTTGAATATTACTGTAATAACTCGGAGGTTTAATTATTTCAGCACTGCCAGAGTTAACTCTAGTTTTAAAGAGGCTTAGGGAGGAAGCGTTTCTTACTTCTTGATCTAAGGTATTCCAGTCTCTAAGGGCTGATGGTAAAAAGGAGTTAGTAAATACTGCAGTACGCGAGACTGGAATAGCAAAGTCATTATTATTCCGAAGTGCGTAACCTGTCAGTGCTTGTACTATTGGTGGTAATAAGGACCTAAGATATTCGGGAGTTTGACCATTAATAATTTTATACAGTTGAAAAAGTTTGTGTTTGTTTCTGCGTGACTGGAGCGTTTCCCAACCTGTATCGCTATATAATCTATGTATGCTACATAATTTTGTGCCACCAGTTACGATTCGCGCAGCCTCAACCTGCAATGTGTCTATGTATCTTTTATTTGTCAGTGTGCAATTGTCCCATATTATATTTCCATACTCTAAAAGGGGTCTTATGTAGGTTGTATATAATTTATTCAATGTACGCCTGTCTAAGATGAACTTTTTCCTACGTAATGATCCTATTCTTATCCACGCTTTTTCAGAAATTTGATTAATGTGACAATTCCATTTTAAATCATTTGAGATTATGAGTCCGAGGTGTTTGTGTTGCGTGACTTCTTTAACTTCAGTACTTCCCATTTTAAGACGAGGATGAAATTGGTTACTGTGTTTTCGTGATATTAAGAGGGATTCAGTTTTGTTTGGATTAAAATCAACTAACCAAGTCAGTCCCCAATCAAATATTTTTCCTAAGTCTGTATTTAACTGTGTAGCTGAAGATAGTGGATTCTCTACAATTATGTACAAACTAGTATCATCAGCAAAAAGCCTGATGTTAGAATCTATATTTTGAACCAAGTCATTGATATAGATTAAAAAGAGAGTGGGACCTAAGATTGAGCCCTGGGGGACACCTGCTGGGACTTTTTTCCAAGATGAGCAGAACCCTTTAATGCAGACGCGTTGTTGCCTATTGTGTAAGTAGTTTGAAAACCAGTCAATGATATCATCTGAGATCCCTATGCATCTAAGTTTAAAGAGTAATCCACGGTGCCACACTCGGTCGAAGGCTTTACTGATGTCACAAAAGACAACCCTTATTTCTTTATTTGCGTCAAGAGCTTTAGAAAATTCATGATATAGAAAAAGAAGTTGGTTTGTAGTTGAGTCCCCATTTCTAAAACCGGACTGAAAGGGGGTAATGATACTGTTTTCCAAGAGATATTGTTGTACGTGATTATGTACGCACCTTTCCATTAGTTTGCCTATGATACTCAGTAGGGATATGGGCCTATAGTTATTTGGAATAGTAGGGCTGTCTTTTTTATAAACTGCGGTTACGTTTGCCTTTTTCCATGACTCAGGGTATATCTTTAATATAAGAGATAAGTTAAATAATTTAGTAAAAGGGTAAGCTAATTGGTTCATCCCTTCTTTTAGTAATTTGAATAATGATATTAATACGAAACCAGGCTTTAGATTTAATATTATCTATGTGTTCGTGCCAAGTACAATCCTGTTGAAAAATTAGTCCTAAATGTTTATGGCTGCTGACTTCTGTGATCGGTTGATCATTCATATATACAGGTGGGTGGTAAGGTTTGTTTAGTTTACGAGAAAAAAAATAGAGATTCTGTTTTTGACGGGTTAAACGTGACCAACCACCTAGATGCCAAGCGTGTACCTTAGCTAGATCAGAATTAAGCTTTTCTGCGGCTTCTATAGGGTTTTCTACAATGAGATACAGACTAGTGTCGTCAGCGAACAGCCTGATGCAAGCATTAATGTTTTCGACAATGTCGTTAATATATATATAAAAAAGCAAGGGCCCTAAGACCGAGCCTTGAGGGACACCAGCGTGAATTTGAGTCCAATCAGATGCAGCTCCTGGTATAACAACCCGTTGCTGTCTGTTACTGAGATAATCTGTGAACCAGTTTAGAAGAGCACCTACAATGCCAACATTTCGCAACTTATGAATGAGCCCCTTATGCCAAACCCTATCAAATGCCTTGCTGATATCACAAAATATAGCTCGTACCTCTTTACCATCGTCCAAAGCTTTACAAAAAGTATTGTAGATATCAGCTAGTTGGTTCACCGTGGAATCGCCGGGGACAAAGCCGGACTGTAATGATGTTATGACTACATTATCATGAAAAAAATTGAAAACATACTTATGCACTATTTTTTCCATTACTTTGCCGACTGCACTTAAAAGGAGCAAATTCTTTACCATAAGCGTTGAACTGAATTGAATGTGGAAGGTAAAGTTATGTTTTTGCCTTTTTATCTAAGAAGAAGATTAAAAGTAAAGACTGAGACCTAAGTTTTACAAGGAGCTTACAATTGAATGCGGAACAGATCACATACTGAAATTGTTTGAAGCATATCATTAAAATACATGTTGCTAAATTTAAACTAACTTTGCAGACATCTAGCTGACAATCAGTACATGGTTGCTGCTGCTAAAGCCGGAAGAGGGGCTTTAATGCGGAATAGGGGTCTGAGGCCGGCGGCGTACTTGGTCCCTATTATCGCTGTTACTTGGTGTTTTCTGCAAATGCTTATAAGAATTACAAGTACTATAGATTGTTGGGCCTCACTTTCTTGAAATTCTGTAATAGTCTTTTGTTGCTTAGCGACCATATTTTTTTCGGAGATGTTAAATGATAACTGTCAATAAGATGATCATTTTAGAACACAACTTCTTATAATTTGTAAGGACTATGTATGTTAGCATTTTCTTCCCGTCAAGTCTTCTTTGTGCAATTTCACCAATAGTATCGTTTGCACTACTGTATCTCAGAAAGGTACGTCACAGCTGTCACCGGTATGTAACACATAGGTCTTTGTGAATGTTATGCGTAATCTGCTTATGAGGTACAATTTGATCACATTAACTTAAGAAAAAAAGAAGACCAAAAAAAAAAAAAAAAAAAAAAAAAATGTAACGACGGTATTTTGCAAGACTTCTTGGATAACCCTCGTATAATATCTTTTTCGTGACCTAGCAGGTCACAATAAATTTCTCATAAACGATCTAAAATTAAAGACTTATTATTTATGCCCACAATATTTACGACATATACTTCTAATGGAATAAAATGTTATTGCGCAATCTCTCTAATAACCCTTTTATATCAGAATTAAATTAAGTGTAAACGACATACATAAGCTATCATATATTCTCAATTTTCTGAGAATTTCTCGATTAAAGTCAGTTATACCACCCTTACCAGAAAACGCTAACCTTACCACGAAATATTACGCTGTGAGCAATGTCTACACTAATAAGGGTGATATAAATAGTTAAACCATGATTTGTCCGCCTGTACGTGAGATAATCCACTCGCTAAAGCTCGTGGATTATCTCCTCGTACAGACGGACAAACCATGGTATAACGATTACTTATTTAACTCTTTCAAGACATGAAACCCGTTTTGGGGACGTATGCAAACAATGCAGACACGGAACGCGGCGTCTGATCAGGGTCAACGCTCTAAACATCCACCAGGAAGGCAGAAACCGCTTACAGCATAAATGGACTCATCCAAATTATAAAGATAGACAAGCCGACTAATAAAAAGGACAATAATTGAGCCGCGACACGAGAAAACAAACAATGTGGTTGGGCGCCAAGCGCAGACTCAGATCAGCCTGGGTATCCACCCAGTCTGATCAGAGTCTTCGCTGTCCGCATGAAGGTAGCTTGGACCCTTAGCTACCCTTTAAGGGCTTAGCGAAGAGTCCCATCAGCCTGGGCGGATGCCAAGGCTGATCTGAGTCTGCGCTGGGCGCACAACCACATTGTTGGTTTTGTCGTGTCGCGGCTAAATTAGATTTTGTAACATTTGATGAAATTTAAATAACATGCTGATAGCGCTATATATGCCTAATTGAACGTGACTCTCAAGAAAGTATGTAATAAAGCATCGAGCGCATTAATAAAGATTTCCTGGTAATCTAGGTTTTACACGCATTTTCATAAAATTGTTCTTGTAGCCTTATTAACAACTATGTTTCAACAAAAAAATGGGGCGTGAATTCAAATATACCTTACGCTATTAGAAATGCTAGTTTTACAAAATGATTGTTTCACATTTGTTTTATTTACTTTGAGTGAATAAGTGTCATGCTCAACTGTATCAGAGAACCGTGGTTAGCATATTTGTTATAGAATAATAGAGCATACAAAAATTTATGCCCGTTTAAAATTCTGGTCTTTTGGCAAGGCTATATAGCCGTCAGTCGAGTTGCGGAATTAATGGCGTTAAATGATTAATATGCAAACTTTCTTTTATGTGCAAAGTATAGGCCCTACATGTAGTTTGCATATAAAATTTTGCATAATGATCTCTAATTAGAGACTTAACTTTATGACTGTAATGCTTATGACCATAATTCTAATGAAATTCAATTTTACTGCACTAAAATTCAATCTCCTTTTCAGAATTAAATCAAAAGAGTTTAACGGCAGTTTTAAGACCATAATGCAGCTCATGTTTCCAAGAATATCCTTGTCTTCGTCGACACGCAGTTAGAGCACAACTCAAACAATTCGTCGAAAAAATTCTAAAAATTGGGTCATTTTTTAAAAATTAGATTACCGTTCATATTCTAAAACTGGAACTGTCTGGTTTTACATTACAGTTATGCGTCAAAATTATGCAGATGAAGCGGTAAACAGTGAAGATCCTGATCAGACTGCTCCCGGAGGAGCAGGATCAGACTGCTCCCGGAGGAGCAGTCTGATCTTGGTCTGCACTGTTCGCTCATGCACACATGTATTAGTTCCAGTAATCAGATTTTTATGGCGGTCAGTTATTCAATCAGTATTTAAAACATTTGATATTATTAAAACATAAAATGCTGATGTTGCTATAATGAGTTAGGTTGAGTCTTTTAACCGTGTTTTGTAATAACATTGATCGAAGTTGCCTGATAGCTATGAAATTTGCATTTGGAATTCAATGTCTTACGTCATTATGCCTTACAGAAGAAACCGAAGCCATGTTGCTAACCTGCATCTACGGGGTCATAGGAAAAGTCCTGCTTCTGTCTTTCAAGATGCAGGAATCTACACATATTACACACGAGGAAATACTAAACTCTGTCGCCTATAAATTGGTCAGTTTATTTTCCATAAAAAAAGAACTGTTACGACAGTATTTTGCAAGACTTCTTGGATAACCCTCGTGTAATATCTTTTTCGTGACCTAGCAGGTCATATTAAATTTCTCATAAACGATCTAAAATTAGAGACTTATTATTTATGCCCACAATATTTATGACATCTACTTCTAATGGAATAAAATGTTATTGCACAATCTCTCTAATAACCCTTTTTTTATCAGAATTAAATTAAGTGTAAACGACATACTTAAGCCATCATATATTCTCAATTTTCTGAGAATTTCTCGATTAAAGTCAGTTATACCACCCTAACCAGGAAACGCTAACTTTACCAGGAAAAATTACGCTGTGAGCAAGGTCTACACTGATAAGGGTGGTATAAAATAGTTAAACCATAATTTGTCCGCCTGTACGGGAGATAATCCACTCGCTAAAGCTCATAATCCGCTCGCTAAAGCTCGTGGATTATCTCCTCGTACAGGCGGACAAACCATGGTATAACTATTACTTATTTAACTCTTTCAAGACATGAAACCCGTTTTGGAGACATATGCAAACAATGCAGACACGGGACGAGGCGTCTGATCAGGGCAACGCTCTAAACATCCACCAGGAAGGCAGAAACCGCTTACAGCATAAATGGACTCATCCAAATTATAAAGATAGACAAGCCCACTAATAAAAAGGATAAAAATTGAGCCGCGACACGAGAAAACCAACAATGTGGTTGGGCGCCAAGCGCAGACTCAGATCAGCCTGGGTATCCACCCAGTCTGATCAGAGTCTTTGCTGTCCGCATGAAGGTAGCTTGGACCCTTAGCTACCCTTTAAGGGCTTAGCGAAGAGTCCGTTCAGCCTCGGCGGATGCCAAGGCTGATCTGAGTCTGCGCTGGGCGCACAACCACATTGTTGGTTTTGTCGTGTAGCGGCTCAATTAGTTTTTGTAACATTTGATGAAATTAAAATAGCATGCTGATAGTGCTATACACGCATAATTGAACGTGACTCTCAAGAAAGTTATGTAATAAATCATCGAGCGCATTAATAAAGATTTCCTGTTAATCTAGGTTTTAAACGCATTTGCATAAAACGGTTCTTGAAGCCTTATTAAGATCCGTATTTCAAAAAAGAAAAGGGCGTGAATTCAAAGTATACCTAACGCTATTATAAATGCTAGTTTTACAAAATGATTATTTGACACTTTTATTTTTTTTAAATACTTGAAGTAATATGTGGCACATAATGTATTACATTGTATCAGAGAACCTTGGTCAGCATATTTATCATAGAATACTCTAGCATACAAAAATTTATGTTCGTTTAAAATTTTGGTCTTTTTGGCAATGCTATACAGCCGTCAGCCGCGGTGCGAAATTAATGGCGTTAAGTATACATGTAGTTTGCACATAAAATTTTGCATAATTATCTCTAATTAGAGACTTAACTTTTATGACTGTAATGCTTATGACCATAATTCTAATGAAATTCAATTTTTCTGCACTAAAATTCTAAATTTTGCATAATTATCTCTAATTAGAGACTTAACTTTTATGACTGTAATGCTTATGACTATAATTCTAATGAAATTCAGTTTTACTGCACTAAAATTCAATCTTCTTTTTAGAATTAAATCAAAAGAGTTTAACGGCAGTTTTAAGACCATAATGCAGCTCATGTTTCCAGGAATACCCCTGCCTTCGTCGACACGCAGTTAGAGCACAACTCAAACAATTTCTCGAAAAAAAAATCTAAAAATTGGGTCATTTTTTAAAAATTAAAGTACCGTAAATATTCTAAAACTGGAACTGTGTAGTTTAGCATTGAAGCTATCCGTAAGAACGATGCAGATTAAGCGGCAAACAGTGGAGCCCCAGATCAGACTGCTCCCGGAGGAGCAGTCTGACCAGGGTCAGCACTGTTCGCTCATGCACACATGTATCAGTTCCAGTAATCAGATTTTAATGGCAGTCAGTTATTCAATCAGTATCTAAAACGTTTGATATGATTAAAACATAAAATGCTGATGTTGCTATAATGAGTTAGGTTGAGCCTTTTAAACGTGTTTTGTAATACCATTGATCAAAGTATCCTGAAAGCAATAAAGATAATAATTTGCATTTGGAATTAATCAAGATGCCATGCGTTATTGTGTCTTACATAGGGAATTGAAGCGCTATTGCAAACCTGCATCTACGGGGTCGTCGGAAAATTCTTGCTTCTGTCTTTCAAGGTGAAGCAATCTACACATATTAGGGCGCGTTTACACGAGCAAAGTTTCTATGTCACAGAAACTTTAACAAAGAAAGTATGACAAACATTTTGCGTTTACACGGAGCAAATTATTTGTTAAAGAAAATGTGCCATAGAATCTTTGTCACATAAACTTTGGCAATGAAATATTTGCTGCAGTGTTCACACGACCAAATATTATTCGTCAAAGTGAAACAAAATCTTTGTCACATTTTCCACGCTTGTAGCAATGTTCTTTGTTACATAATCTTTAGCAAAGTTCTCCGTTTACACGGACAAATTTAATTTATCGAAGTAACTTTACCATATATATTTGTTAAAGAAACATTGTCATATTTTGGCATTTAGGGCGCGTTTACACGAGCAAAGTTTCTATGACAAAGTGGGTTTGTCACAGAAAAAATTGCTCTTGCAAATGCCAAAATATGACAATGTTTCTTTGACAAATATATATGGTAAAGTTACTTCAATGAATTAAGTTTGTCCGTGTAAACGGAGGACTTTGTTAAAGATTATGTAACAATGAACTTTGCTATAAGCGTGGAAAATGTGACAAAGATTTTGTTTCATTGCTGCAGGTAACTTTGACGAATGATATTTGGTCGTGTGAACACTGCAGCAAATATTTCATTGCCAAAGTTTATGTGACAAAGATTCTATGGCACATTTTCTTTAACAAATAATTTGCTCCGTGTAAACGCAAAATGTTTGTCATACTTTCTTTGTTAAAGTTTCTGTGACATAGAAACTTTGCTCGTGTAAACGCGCCCTTACACGAGCAAATTTTTCTGTGACAAACCTACTTTGTCATAGAAACTTTGGTCGTGTAAACGCGCCCTTATACACGAGAAAATATTTCACGGTTGATTGAACATAGAAAACATTCACGTCTGTGGAAGAGCTACTGAGTCATTTTGAAAAAAAAGGAAAAAAAGAAAAATAAATAAATAAATAAAAAAAAAATGAATAAATAAAAAAGAAAAAAGTTCTGCTGTGAGAGTGGTGTGTGCGGTGTTGGGGTGGGGAGGGGGTTGGGTGCGGGAATGGGGGAATGGGGGAGTAGGCTTAGTCGCCGCCACTGTTCATTCTGGTCCTGAACAGACTTAGTTAAATCGCGTCTGTTATGTTTATTTCTTAAGCGTATTTCTTGGGTCTAAATGATCTCACGATTTCGAACTTAATAATATAATTATAATAATAGAAGGTGTAATGAAAATTGGGCAGTACTAGTAGGCAACCATTTTTTTCTCTTGCGAAATCCTTCATGAACTTCAACCTGTGGAGTGGCGGTGCTACAAAAAAGATAAAATAAATAAAAAAGTTTTTTTGGTCTACCATGATTTCAGCAGCGTTCATGTGGCTCAAAGCAATTGTGTTAAAAATGATAGTGGTCAAAGTACCCAAATCATAAGTCCGAACTCGTAGGTCAGTTAAACATAGACAATTCCGGAATATTTTAGATACACAGACATGGACCCCAAAACAGAAGTGTGATCAGGTGCCCGCGGGGTAGTAAGCATCACCTGCCTATTATAATACACCCGCCATATCTATGTATCTGTGGAAAAAGTCAGTGAAATTGAAAGTCTGGTATTTGAAAGCTTAACTAAGCTTCGGCTGAGGCCATCAAATCGGAGATTAGTTTAGAAACGGCCACATTGTAGGGATCAACAAGGTCATGGTGTCTCCCATAAAACTTTTTAACTGTCGACACAAGCTTTGTTTTATGATAACCCTGCTTCAACAGTTTCTAAGTGAGTAGCTTCCCTCTTTCAACAAAGTCTTGATATTTGAAACAGACCCTAGCATAGCGGACTAGTTGAGAAACATAAATTCCGTATGCAGGTGCCGAAGGGATATTACTACTCAGAAATGGAAAGTTAACTATGGGAAAGTTGAAGTCGTCCCTCTTGTCATAAAGCCTAGTAACAAGCTTTCCATTGTCTATATAGAGATAGCAATCTAAGTATGAAGCAGATGAACTGGACTCTGTGGTACCTTTAATTTCAAGTTCACATGAATAGACCTTGAAGAAAGATTAGTTTTCCCAATAGCCAATATAATGATCACCCGAATTGTCTTTAGTAGCTGTTCCTGAAATCAGCCAAACACCATTTACTCATGTCAGTGAAAGATATACGTACTCCATCGGAATTTTTCCATATACGAATACAATCTTTTTACTAAATTTCGTTATTTATGTTATCACATCTAAATTCTTGGCGAAAGCTCATAAAATATTTTGGTATATAACAACTATGAACTGAAACAAGAATTGTCAGAAAACAAATAAGCGCGACTTATGAAAGTTTGACTTTAGCAAGGGCAAGTTTGATATAGATAATAACCAGCCTAAAGAAATGAGATCAACTGCAGTGTCAGAATATAGAGTTATCCTAAGAATTATTCATACCTTTAAGATATTGCCAGGGATATGACAATATTACTGAACTTTGAAATATAGGTCACAGAGACCTAGAAGTGATACAAGGTCAATCAACGTATTTGAATGTACCCTTACACCAAGAATAATACAAGTCAATGAAATAGAGATATCGGCTTATATCACTGAACAACGAACCATAGGCCACGCTGACTTACAATTAGTATGAGGTCATTCAAAGTGTCAGCCAAAACCATTTACTCAAGTATAATGCAAATCCATGAAATAGTATTTGAGATATCTAAAATCACCTTCTTCAAGGTCTACACAAGTATAATACAAACCATATAATCGTGTTAGAAATATCATAAAACATCACTGTACCATGAAATATAGGTCACACTGACCTTCAACTAGTATTATGTCACTCATCGTGTCAGCCGAAACCATTAGTTAAAGTATGATGCAAATCCATTAATTCTGAGGCAAAATCACTTCACCATGAAATATAGGTCACACTGAATAACAATAAGTATGAGGTCACTCATAGTTTTAGCCCAAATCATTAACCGAAGTATAAGGTAAATCCATGAAATAGTGTTAAAATATAAGGCGACATCACTGGACCATAAATATGGGTCACTGTGACCTATTTTTATTCTGAGGTCAAACATAGGGCCAGACTGATTCATTAGCACAATCAATAATGTGCATACAGTCTTAAAGATATAAGGCAAGGTCTAGTGCGTACCAAAGTGGCTTCTTGTCAGGGAGTTGACTTTCTTAGTTTTGCAGGCAACACAAGGTGTGTGAGTTCACCTGCATGTTTTCCGCCAGCTTTACAAAGGAGTCAACTTTTGTGACTGGAGAATGAAATAAAGGTCACTGTGATCTCCGTACTCTTTGAGTTTAAACTTCTGGTCATACTGACGTATTTTTTCCAAGCTATCATGTAAAGTTACATCAAACAGTCTTCAAGATATGAGGCAAAGCCACTGGGCCATGAAATATAGGTCATGGCCCGATATGCACTTCAGTAGAACCTCCAGAGATGTTCCTGTGTAGCAATTTTGAAGATTCTATATCTCCTTTTTACTTAGAAACTGAGCTAAAGAAGAATATTATTGTCTATGTTCAATGATCCGTGAAACATAGGCCATAGCTCGATATGCACCACTGCATTCAGTAGATCTTCCTCAGATATACCTACGGAGCAAGTTGGAAGGCTCTTTCCTTTTTTTCATAGAATTAGTAACTGACTAAACGCACCAGGTGAATATATTTGCTGCGTTCCATCCATCCGTGTAATGTTGGTCACGGTCCAATATGCATAGCTGCTTTCAGTAGATCTTTTCTGTTTTTATCTATAGACCAAGTTTGAAGATGCTATCCCTTTTGGTTACTCAGAAACAGAGCTAAACACAACAGGTGAATATTATTTTGTATGTTCAATGATCCCTTAAATATAGGCCATGACCCGATATGCACCATTGCTTTAAGTAGTCTAAGATCTTCTCCAGATCTATCTATGGAGAAAGTTTGAAGACTTTTTTCGGTTACCTAGAAACTTGGCTAAACGGACCAGGTGAATATATTTTTTTCTATTTTCAGTGTTCCATGACCAGAAATGCCTCAGTGCTTTCATTTAATCTTTCCTAGCAGTATCTATTGAGAAAAATTGAAGACTCTATCTTTCTTGGTTACTTAGAAACTGAGCGAAACGCAACAGCTGAATATTTTGCTAAAGCACACACACACACACACACACACACACACACACACACACACACACACGCACGCACGCACGCACGCACGCACTAGTTCAAATCGTGTATGCAAATTAAAACAAACGTGAGACATTCAGATTATCAATACACATGATGATACCCAAGTTATTTATAATTCGCGCACGTAATTGGGTGGTGTAAAACAATGAGTCAAAAGTGTTACATGAGGGGTCTGTTCACTCTCCCTGATATGTTATAAAGTATAAAGATACAAAACTGATGAAGTAGCATTCATAGGATAACCAGATGATTTCTGCACAAGGAGATCTAAATATGTATCATTTCGGTCTAGAGCTCAAGAGTTATGACCCTAAACGTGTGAAAAAAAAACACACATTTTATTTGTCCCGAGTGTAACAAAACTTCTGATGCATATTATTCCTAGGTCTTTGAAAGGAAATAGCTGATTGTGGTATTTAAACAATTATATTAATATGAGGGGTAAAAATTATGGTAAACTTTTCCTGACTTCTATTTGTTGCAGAAATTCGACCTGGTATGATAAGGCCCATATTTGGGCCCCAGAAAACTCATTTTTCAAAAGTTCTATTTCGATAACTAAAATGCATTCATAGGAAGTTCTAACCTTGAATGTAACAGCAAATACAAAATAAACCAGTTCTTGCATAAAATATTTGTGTTTTTAATCTTGAACATACCCATACCCCCAACGGATTCTGAAGAAAAAGACGAATTTGGTAGCCTTCGCGGCTTTCAAAATATATGAGCACGGTCTCCAGCACATTTTATATTTTATATGCAGACATAATTTTGATATATTTACATGCCATGAAAATATTAAATGTGCTGGAGACCGGGCTCGATCTTTATTTTTAACTTTTTGTTACCAAACTGGCAGCGTTCGGAACATTTTCCCTGTTTTCTAAACACAAAACACCCATATCTCCGCTCATAGACAAAATAAACATGTGTCGTTGGTATTTATTTTCTTAGTTAGAACACAAGGAATAATTTGGTACACATTTCATTTTGATCTGTTGGAATTTTTTGGTTAGCGGCTCTTGACTTGCAAAATTGAGTGGGTGGGGTACCTTGGCAGGCCTTGTGCAGTGCACAGGTAATTAGCCGTGGTACCCAACGTTTAAGCATTTCATCAAAGGCCTATTATCAAGAGCTTTCTAAGGCTATTATAAATGACATATTTCTTTAAAGGAAAAATGATTAAACTCAGTTTTTCTTGCAATTTTCCTTCATATTATTGAACCAACATAGGCATGCCAGAAATCATGTTATTCTGAGAATTAACAAAAGTGAAAAATATTATTTCTGTTTGTTCCCATACGCTCAAATGATAAGCAATAGAAACCATGCTATTTTAAGAGAATTTGAGTGGGGGCCAAAAATGGCCCTTATCATACCTGTTCCTTTAGTCAGATTTGTAACACTCGGGACATTTTTGCACCAAACCTTATTCAAGTACACACCATGCATGCAATATCAAAATTAAAGACAAAACAATGTGTTGATCTGAAGGCCCAATAATGTAACTTTTAATTAAATGTTAAAACATATATTTAAAAACAGCCATTTTAATCATGCAAAGAGGTAAAGAGGCAATTTTAGTGAAAATGTCACACTTTTTGCGTTACACTTGGGACAAAATTGACCCTTTTTTGAGCCATCATTTCGTAAGTATTGAAGCTACGAAAGTAAAACTTTGCACCACTTTTAAGATCATTGCAATGCATACTCTGACAATAAATAAAGTGTACAAAAGGCTTGCTTTCTTCAGATATCTCAAAGAAACGAAAAAGACTCTTTTTTTAAAAAAAAATCACCCAATTGTTATGTCAGTCGAGTTTATAATAAACACCCCCTCTCGTGCTCTCCCCCACTTTTCAAAAGCCGACGGCGGTCCTGGTTTATTTAGACCAATCATACGATTTCGATTGCAGTCCGCGATTCACTCACATTTGTTATCTTTTTATGTCTTAAATGTGCTTTACCGTAAACCAATGTCTAATATTTACTTTCTCATAGCTGTCAAGTAAATATATTTTTACAATATCTCTTTCGTACTTTGGCAAGGGATTTCATCTTTAAATATTAAATTCGAAAACAATATTTTTCAATAACTTTTTATTTCATTTTAACTTTATCGTCATCTCCTTTATCGTATCGTAGTGGCATTATGGTAGGCTTCAAGAGCATTTTATATCTTCTTCTATAGGCTTTAATGGTCACTGTCAATGGTATTATATTGCTATGGAAACATGTTTAGCTTTTATATTGATTTCACTTGACTGAAGCTTAAGGTTATTATTATCCATAAGCAACTTGTACTTTTTAGAGATTATCTCACTGATTTACGCATTATATGTGGGCAAAGAACAAATGCCTCATTAACAGTTGGTTTTGAAACGATATTATAAATGGAATGGAAGCATTATCACTCATTTGTACACGCCTAAGACTGTGAGTTGTTTTCCTGAATTGAATTATTATCTATATTCGCTATATATTGAACAGTTACTCTATCTATCTATCTTATCTTATCTATCTATCTATCTATCTATCTATCTATCTATCTATCTATCTATCTATCTGTCTGTCTGTCTGTCTGTCTGTCTGTCTATCTATCTATCTATCTATCTATCTATCTATCTATCTATCTATCTATCTATCTGTCTGTCTGTCTGTCTGTCTGTCTGTCTGTCTGTCTATCTATCTAGCTAGCTAGCTAGCTAGCTAGCGTCTGTTTGTCATCATGGTATAATAGATCACGCAGCCTTTGAAGGCTCTTAAAATAAAAGATAGATAAATTCGGATTTTAGATTAATTTTAGTTACATAAATTTGGTCTTATTAAAACTCCACTCATGGACGTTTGGGATAAACTCAATTCTAGATATACGTATGTTCAACATTCGAGTTTGTCTCAGCAGGTGCGATATATCAGCCCGAGTTTCCTTCGATCTTTCGTTTTTCCTTTCATCTGTCCGTCTGTCGATGTCGATATTTACGTTAGCTCCATTTTTATTGATAGTAAAGGCCGTCAATCATCAAAACTGGCAAATGAAACCTCTCTAGGATAGACTCTATTTTTAATCTTGTCATACTTTTCATTGTGTTGTGACGTATCAGTTAACGCCAAGCCGCTAACATTCATCTGCATGTTTGATCTCCTAAAGATGCTAACTCTAGCATCTACTTCCTTTACTGATAAATGATCGGTAGTTATTTCATATTACTATTAATGTACAACAATACCCAAGTACATTTACATTTGAATATTTTTTTCTTTTTTACTTAGCCGAAAGACTAACAGCATGTCAATGTTGCAGTACAATATTCAGAATGAGGACTGTACGTCCCACCGGGCACACAAGGTGGAATAAACCTTGTATCAACCTTGATTCAACGTCGTGACGTTGAATCAAGGTTGATTCAAGGCTGATTCAACCGTGTGTGCCTGCTGGGCAACTGCTATTGAACAGACAACACACATTTCTAATGCAAGTGATTAAAACAATAGTAATAGTGACAATACTACTTACAATAATTCAATAATTATAGCAAAAATAATGGCTTTAAATAAAAACAAAGTTCAGAAACTGATTGTATCGCTTCGCACTTGGCAGCATTTAATTCCACTCTTTTGTCCTGTGTGCATCTGCGCACTAAACACTGTTACATGTGGCCTTAACTCAAGGACATCATTTAAAAGCGATTGAAGAAAAAGGTAAAGGTAAAAGTTTCCTATACTAAAAGTTTGCTATAGCCTAATAGCCGAAGGGGCAGTGGGGGTTAGAGACCAACTGTGTCTTGGGCACAGCTGATGAAAGGCGGAGCCCATCCCTCTCCTTTCGCTGCCTTATCCTTCCCTGATTCAAAAAAGGTACCCATTTACTGCTGGGTTGACAGAGAGAGTTTTCCAGTCGTCGGATAGCGACGGTGAGCCGCGAACTCACGACCTTCCGGTGATGTTCTGCACAATAACCGAGGCACTCTAACCACTCGACTACGGCGCCTCATTGTTGACGAAGCAAGTAAAATATGTTAACATAAAACCAAGTATTTGATACAGCTTGTAAATAACACACACACACACACACACACACACACACACACACACATGGCTTTATATGCCTGCAAACATAAAAACTGCGTCTCCACTGTCTTTGCAAAATATTGAAGTCGCTAACACATGATATTTGATATTGGAAATAAAAAGAAGAAAAAGCCATTCTATCAGATTCCTTAAAAGTATATTAAACTACAAATTTACAATCTTTGTCCTATAAATGTCCCTGAGAGCATTCCTTGAATGAATGGATGCCACAAATGACCGTCGTCTCACCTGAAAAGGAACCTTACTGTAAGGATGAACTTGAAACACTCTGGCCGCAGATCACAGTACTCCTTGTTTATAGAAACACTCTATGGGAACGGGGGACCTATGTAGCGAAACAAGAAGACCTCGTCATTTTGCAGAGATGCACTAGCTTGTATGAGTATTTTGTTGTGACACATGCCCTAAGGTAAAAAGCTGGATCCTTTGGAAGCCATGAAGATAAAAGAAATATTATCCGTGACAGATTAAAAAGTCTTATTAGACATGAAATGTTTACGAACGTTTTTATTAAATATACAGAAATCTTTTCCAAATGATCAATATTACCTAGGTTCAAAGCAGAGTAGGATGAATGGATGGAAGCATGACTTGCAATTTTACGTTATGTTCAACAGTATTTCAGTCATATCAGGACAATGGGAGGGTGATAAAGAAAGGCTGTGTGCAATGGAACCCCGTTTACGTCTGAAAAGATTCTCGCCTGAAGCAGGCCAGCACTTAACCTTTGAGCCATCGAGGCTCCTAGCAGAGTAGGATATTATCAGAAAACATAGACAAATCGAAATTCTGCATTTTCCCCCTACCAATGGAAAAATGCATGCATTAATAGTACTAATTTTATTAATTTATGCGGATGAAAACTGCAAAGCCTCGTTTCATCGCTATAGTACAGTCCAGCCAAGGGATCATAAACTATGAACAGAGAACTTAGCTTTAGGCAGAATAAATTTTATTCCTTTCAACTATGAGTATGAAAACAAAACTGTGCTTCAGGTAGAATAAAGTTTCTCCTTACACGGGCAGGTGATTCCCAAACATTTTCTAAACTGTGTTAAAACAAGAGATATTCTTGCACGAATACCGATGACAATGGCAGTGATATGTTTCTTTTTGGCCACTTCCTTCTCAGCGGGCATATAACGTCGAATTGACGTCGCATCGACGCTAGTACGACGTCATTTCACCGTCGTGTGCCTTGATGGGTTGGCAGTATGTCAGTAAATGTACGCTGCATGACCCGTATTATAACAGCGTTATTGAACCATTGTTCACAGAAATACTGGCAAAATATTTAATGGATAATAATGCGTGTACCAAGTGCAAAAGCGTTAAAGGAGCTGAAAATTTTACCATATTTTACTGAGCCGCGACACGAGAAAACCAACAAATCAGTTATGCGCCCAGCGCAGACTCACGCCCAGTCTGATCAGAGTCTTCTCTAAGCACTCAAACGATAGCTAAGGGTCTAAGCTACCTACATGCGGACAGCGAAGACTCTGATCAGACTGGGCGGATGCCCAGGCTGAGAGCTGAGCCTGCGCTGGGCGCATAACCACATTGTTGGTTTTCTCATGTCGCGGCTCAAACTTAATGAAGGCTGTTGCTAGAATTTATAAATTCACTAGTTTGAATCGGAAAAGAAATATGTTGGATACATATGTAGATACAGTACGCATGCTCAAAGTTTTTTTCCATAAATTTTAGAAGAATATCCAATTGAAAAACTGTGTTCGTATTTATTCAATTTTGGACAGGGATCAAACAATGGTGGCGGGATCGAAAAGAGAAAACCTAAGTCGATGGATTGGTTCGAAAAGATAAGCGGACTTGCTGAAAATTCTTAAAAGGCCCCCGTTGGTGATAAATAATGACCGTCCCTGGGAAGAATAAATGTCTACCCCAATATCACTCATTTGTAGGGGTGGCTTTAATGACTGCCAACAAAAGAAAATAAAGACATATTTCAATAATGTCAAACAGCATACACCCTGTTTATGTACATACCGCTGACAGCCTGGTGAAAACATCTTCAAAGACACGATCAGTAAATTAGAGACGTACTTAATTTCTACTGAGTTAATATATATGTTCTGCGCAAAGTAGGAATCGGTACAATTCCGGAATTGTCCTGCGCAAAGTAGGAATTCTCACTTTGTGTTACAATTCCGGAATTGTACCGGTACAATTATAGAATTGCGCAAGGGATTTGGTGGGATTTGGTAATCGAACAGGTAAGTGTGTCTGCGCAAAGTGGGAATCTTTAGGTCAAAGTGAGAATCGAATATTCATTTGATACGCGTAACAGGGAATTGACTTGTAAATGAGGAATCTGTATTTTTGACAAAATTAAGGCCTTATACTTATTTGGTTTTGGGGTTTTTGTCTAGTACAGGATGACAAGCTCGTAAAAGCAACAATTTCTTCCACAGTGTTAAGGAATCGATTTGATTGTTTTTTAAAGATGTAAGAGACATATTTAAAGTTGTTTTTAATGTCAGAGGCTTATACATTCTATTCTGTTAGACTTATAATTACCAGAAAAAAATGACCATATCAAACAAATGAATGCAAACATATACTTGTTAACCGCACAAACCTCTTAATTATTCTCATTTTGTCCCGATTCTCACTTTGCGCAGAGACAATTCCGGAATTGTTTTGCGCAAGGTAAGAATCCCACTTTGCGCAACAAAGTGAGAATTCCTACTTTGCGCAGGACAATTCCGGAATTGTACCGATTCCTACTTTGCGCAGAACATATATACGCGTCTACTATTGTTTTAATGAGGCATTGTTTAAAGCTTATTAGTAATGTAACCGTTACAAAACCAGTTTAATTAGACACTGACAATCAATAAACTGTCTACTGTCGCAAAACGCTTTAAATGAAAAGCTAATTATGCTGGGTTTGATAACAATTACGTATGTATATTTGGGCCCAGTTGTTTAAAGCATCGTTAGCCTAACGAGCTCGTTAAGAGGTCAACTCGTTAAGTGTTTTGTGACTTTATAGCCAAATACACATATATTTTTTGTTGAAAATATGTGAGAAGCTTTTGCAATGCAAAAGCTTCTCACATTTTTACAACAAAAAAATATTGGCATATTTGTGATATTTTACGTTTGAAAATTTAACGTCACGTTAACCAACGACGTCGTCAGTTTTGAACAACTGGGCCCAGTTGTATATTCGGGAAAAGAAATTTCAAAATGCCCTTTCAAGAGTGTGAAAACGAAATAAAATTCTCTTCTCGTACATACATGATATTGAACGTTTACAATCTGACAACACCTTTCTTAGAGTATATACAAATTGTGCGTATGCTTTGACAAGAATACGCATGTGTCCAGGCTGAATTTTTTGCATGATATTCACATAGATAGATTCTAAAATGTAACACTTGGGACTATGAATGCATGTACAATAATGAAAAGAGCAGACTCGTCTTCATGCTATGTTTCTTAGGCTGACACTGTGGCATTATTTAAAATAAAAGAATGTTTCACCTTTTTCAGTAAAGCGCAATATCCTTTTTACCAACAGGGTATATACTGAAGCATATTACTATTAGTAATATTACCGGATAAGTGCGAGGGACGCATGGGCTAGAAAGACTTCAGCACGCGACCGGCGCTAGCCACTAGGTGCTTAGATACAACCGGGTAGGCGGCTATCCTGAACACTCGCGGCAATCCAGAACGCGGATCAAACATTTATGCAACTGTTTTGGGTAACTCAGTTTAACATGTTTCGTTTCATTTAATCTTACTGTTTTTGGTAAAACGTTTATTACGGGTCTGAAGCACCATGTCTGAAACTTTCCCTCAAGAAGAATTTAGTTCTTAAAGTCTGCACTGCCTACTTACATTTTAACCATGATATCTTAGACTGGCAAGCTTATTGTATAATTTAGTCAAGGTCGAATTAAAAAACAACAACATAGTCTTTTGATAAACTTGAATGTCTTTCCTAAACACCTGTAAAACTTCTAGATCCTACGTTTAAGTTTCACCGCAACGGGATGGGGATGAAAATGCAAGGGTGAAAACTTCTGGCAATCGAAAACGTCTTTTCCTACAAGCGGTTGCAACCGACTAACGCAGGGCATAGCAATCGATGACGGACATACTGTAAAAACAAACTGTTTCTAGATTAAGTTATGCTGCATGGATTTGCTTTTACTACGGGTCAATCAACTACTGCAACATTTCGCTGTTGGAGGAGATTCAGAAACGTTCCGTTATCTCAAAAGAATGAAAAGACAAAGGATCAAAGTTATTTCTTCACAGACGCCGGCTTAGTTGGTCATTGTCACAAAATGTATGTTATAACAGTACCTGTCAGCTACAAATACGGCGGTCACTTTGCTAGCTAGCGGTTCACAGGGTACAGCGAGACCATGGTATATAATGACGTCACAAATCTAGTTACCGCGACCTTAACTGAGCGGTTTTAATACAGTTATAACTGAATAAAAGAAATCAGTTCTTCGATGGAATGTTTGATCTGACAGTTGACCGTAACAGATTTTCATTGCCTTTAGAAGGATGTTTGTTGCAGTAGATAATTGATGCGTAGTAATGACATGCACCCTCAGGACTGGGTGTTTCTGTTAACAGACACGAAATTACATTGAAATCCATACATGTCTTAAAGAAGAGTTATGCCTGGAAACATTCAAATACATGTATACCTCATATGGGTTAAAACCTTTTGCTTGTTTTTGTCGCTGAAATTGTTGTTCTTGATACTGACTTGTTGTGGAGGCTGTTGTAATTATTGCTGTCGTTGTTTCCGGTCTTTGTCTAAATCAGACTCTCAAAAAAAAAAAAAAAAAAAACACACACAAGGAAGCGCAGTATATGTATTTTTGCTGTAAAGTTGAAAAGAGAGGTTTTGTCACCTTACCCTAAACAGCTGCGTAAGTTTTTTTTGAACCGCGGTCTGGATTGCCGCGGTGTTCTGGATTGCCGCGGTGTCCAGGATTGCCGCCTACCCGGCGTGTTAAAGTTCTACATGCTGTGGTCTTTCAAATCCATGCACTGCTAGCACGAACTTCCACTTCCACACAAACAGTAATGGATGCAAGTAAGTGATACATATTTGTTACTTAACTTGCATTTATAGTAATGATGATAATAATAATAATGTGTGCAAAACAGCAGGGGCATATTCGCTCTTGATTGCTATGGCAAACAGGATTGTCGAATGTTGCACGATTTTTGCCGAAAGGCATTATAAGCTTAAGTTTGACCTAAATCCGGGTCTCGGTTTTATGAAAGCAAATTTTAAACTATATAGAATGTAAACAAATTCGAACAAGAAAATCTGTCTGTACAGTTTTCAGACGATATGCTAACTGAGAGAATTTGATTTTTACTTCATCGTTTTGTTTCTGGTGAAATCATTTTACAGATATACCTTTCATTAATGAATAGAAAATCAGTTAAGTTTACTGGTTTATTGTTATGCTCTACATGTGAAAAGTGTTGGAAATCGTCAAAATGCCAAAAATAGCATAATTTGATATGTTTCATTTTTTTGTTGCTCTTTTAAGCTGTTGCCAAAAAAAAAAAAAAAAAAAAAAAAAAAGACCATAAACTTTAATCATTCCCATACCAAAAATTTTAATTGTTGGGTTGCTGTGTCAGTTTTCATTTTTAGTCATTTTTTTTCACTGTCTGTAGATTGAAAAGTCTTATATTAGAGTGTATGAGTGAAACTTAAGTTTGTCCTTCAATATTTCCTATTATGAATGACAGGCAAGTTTTTAATTTTTCATATGTTCATTGATAATAGTAAAGCTACAAAATATGCAAAAGTGAACCAATTTTGAAGGAGCCCCAAAGTGGCCTTAAGTGTACGTGGCCCTTTGCTATATATCTACCCTGCTGATACTATTATTTTCAAGCTGTATTTTGTCGATTTTACTTTCTTCTTGCAAAAGTTATAGCAATAAACATATAATGAGGTGATATTAACTCTCAACTGATGTCCTTTTTGTAGTTAAGGATCTATTTTATAATTTTCTGTAAAATATTCAATACAATACTCTGGAGCAGGTAAGCGCAATACTGTCGCAGATTTTAAAGCGATTACCAATCCCTGATGGCTGATGCCTTTTCACGATAACGCAATAAATACATGTATTTGAATTTTATTGCATAAAACGGTTTTAAGTAATGAAAATATTTTAGTTACGTTAATTCGTTGGACTATCTTCTATGAAATAAGTGAGTTAAGTGAGTGAAGGATAGTCACTTATCTATTATCCAGAGCGGATGATCACGCGTTTTCTGGCGTTATTTTCTTACGTTATTATGAACGAGGAAGCGCCGGGAATTCTTCACGTTTTACTCAATAATTGCGTTGCCTCTGCTTGCTCTCTTTTAAAATAAAACACAGAGAGTGTATTGTCATGAGTAGTTTTAGTCAATATTCGCAAATTTGTCGTCGGTTTTATATACTGAAACGAAAAAGAAACGCACAGATAGATTTAAATTTCAATATTTCATATCCTGACCATAGGAATGACAAAACATTTATCTCACTTTATTTAGCAATCAATAGCCTATCAATATTGAGGGTCAGCTGTTCTTGAATTTTATCATCGTAAATACACTACACGTCAAAAGTAAGCTAGGGTCACAATTCTTGCCATTCACGATTTAGTAACGTGTATGTCCAACTCTCGAATAGAAGCCTTCGCGAATTCTTGAGCCAATTGAACCAATCAGACGGTTTATTTTATACACTGGAATGTTATTCCACTCTTCAGTCACCGCACGTGACAGTTCCTGTAGAGTCCTCGGTTTATTCACCCGACGTCTGACCCTGTGGTCTAATTCATCCCACATATGTTCTATTGGGGAAAAGGTCGGGCTATAGGGAGGCCAGTCCATGACATTAACGTTATTCTGGGTCAGAAATTCTGTGCAGATCCGGACAACGTGGGGTCTTGCGTTGTCATGTTGAAACGTCATCGCACGCTGTTGTGTGATGGGAACAACATGTGGAGCTAGGATCTCATCTCTGTACTTCACAGCTGTCATTATCCCGTCGACGAGCACAAGTGGTGATATGTAGCCATGCGCAATACTCCCCCAAAGCATGACCGAGCCACCGCCAAATCGATCTCTCTCAATAATGCAGGCGCCAGCGTACCGTTCGCTCCTACGTCTGTATACACGTTACCAACCGTCCGCACGATGAAAACTAAATCTAGACTCGTCGGAGAATGAAACACTGCGCCAGAGACGTCTTGGGAAGTTGATCGTAATGCCTTTCCCACCAATCTAAACATATCGCCCTTCTATGTGCCGTTAGTGGCGTTCCGACGTATGGGTTACGTGCTCTTATCCGGAATTCACGCAGTCGGTTTCTGACGATCTGAGGGTGAATACGATGATTGTTAGTCCCGGGTGTATTCAGTGCTGTTTCTATTGCTGTCTGAAAGCGATCACGCAAGTGGGTCAAGCGTATTTGACGGTCCTGTCTGGCCGTTGTTACCCTAGGACGTCCGCTCAGATGTGTTTCCAGTGCGGCGTAGACGTAGCCAAAGTCGACAAATGGTGGAATGGTTAACTCCCAATCGTCCGGAAATCTCCGATTGTGAGATACCTCTAATCAGCAGGGTGACGGCACGATCACGGTCAGTTTGGCGTAGCCGTGGCATGATTTGCGGCGTTTCTGCGTTAGAAAAATTGTTTTAAAGTGTAACGCTAGCCGGAATAATGATTCAGGAAAAAGTTTTACACTTTTAAACCCTCTTAAATCTCACTCAGCAGGAAAAAAGTGATTTCACGTGTTACGCGAAACGCGTGAAATTACAGGTAATCTGCTGAGTACTGTTTATGAACTCAAATTTGCATTATCTACAGAAGGCCAATAATATAAAAATATTCGTTTTCAAGCCAACCAATAAAATGTTATTTCAGCAAAACACCTGTGCGTTTCTTTTTCGTTTCAGTATAGTTATGTTATTATTATTGTTGTTAAATCGCCCCCCCCCCCTGTATCCGAAACTGAAAAAAGGCTTTGGTGTTTTTTTATCTCCGTCAATTTTGTTGTTGCTCCAAAACGGGGGGAGGTCTAAACATGAAAAATTGTAAGCTTTCAGTAATGAGTAATGGCTAGAATAGCAATTTAAAGTACCCTCTGTGTTATATTCTATAAGACTGCATTCGAAAATAGAGAAATTATATTGAAAAACAAACCACGATGTAGATGAACTTTTAAATATTGACAATCCTTACTTTGAAGGCATGGTGAATAGAATTTATCCACCTTAGCTGCAGTTAAACAAAGCAAATACAGCCGATACTGAAGCCCTATTTTGGATTTATATTTTATCTATTGCAAAAGGATTTGTTTCAACCAAAATTTATGATAAACGCGATGACTTTGATTTGACATAGTGAATTTTCCATTTTTGGATGGTGATTTTCCCCGTTCTACCTCTTATTGGGTTTACATTTTGCAGCTTATTCGGTTTGCTAGAGTGTCTAGTCAAGTGACAGACTTAAATGCCCGTAATAAAATTTTAACCGCTAAACTTCTTCAACAGAGCTATCGGTATCATAAACTTCAAAAAACTTTTTAAAAATTCTATCGCCACACTATGAATTGATTTCTAAATTAAAGGTCGGATTAAAAAGTCTTTTGCAACAGGGCCTATCGGAACCGGAATTCAAAAAAATGCAGGTAGCTCTGATTTTTCTGATCAGTTCAGAAAAATTGTCATTCGTTACAAGCGTACTGGCTATAACATAAATGCAATGCTGCAGTCTGCATGTTTAGTAGTTAACCCAATCATGGTTAATAACTTTGCTTCCCTCTTTAATTGCACGCCGGTTGGTCAGGTATCAGACTCAGTGATGGGCCCGACGTAAATCTACTTAGTTTAGTTGGTTGGGGCCGGAGTTTGCCTTATCTATTGCTTAGTTATTCGGGGTCTAACTGATGGTTTTCTTTTGCTCCGGTATTTCGGTGGTGTTGTTAGACTTCCCAGGGGTCTCCTGGTATCGCAATACGTTATTTCCGTCGAGTCCTCATCTTTGATTCATCACGGGTCGTATACGTGATTTGTTTGTTTCCTATGATGATTTATTGATGCGTTAGGAAACTTTCATGCGGACCAAACAGCTAACTAAATGTATCGAACCACCGCAGCAGCAGAGGGCGAGGTTTTGATCGAGTAAAACATGCTTAAGCCTCCCAGTGATTTACTGCTGACCGTGCCAAGGCTGTACTTCTGTTGTGGTTCTTCACCTTCTTGTGTCATAGTCAATTCATGGTCTGCTAGCAATGTGGCCACCTGCCCACTTTGCTTCCCGTTATGTTTTATAATAAAAAAAATAGAAAATAGGTAAAAATAGTTGTTGAATGATTTGCATATAGTTTGTTTAGTCTGTTGTGAGGTACATGTGTTTTATTTGCGTTGAACCATTTTGGAATATAAGGGTGAGGTTTGGATCCAGTAAAACATGTTTAAGCCCCCCCCCCCCCCCCCCTAGTAATCTTTTGCTAACCGTTCCAAGGCGGTACTTCTGTTGTGGTTCCTTGATGTTACATTGTGCTATGTCCGCTTGTCTATCTTCTTTGATGGTTTGGTCACCTGTTTTGCTACCCAATCTGCCTTTTGTTTTGTTTTGTAAGTTAAAATATAATAGATAAAAATAGATGTTGATGCCTTTTTTGATTAGGATAGCTAAATGACCACCTGTTTGGGAAAGAGCTGCTCATTCGGCCTGTCTTTCGTGAACTTTTGTCAATTTTTCCATGTGTGTGTGCTTCTTTCCCTATTGATTTTGAGAGCTGGATGTGGGATTTGATTGTATTAATTCCTGATCATTGCCCATCTTTTAACTTTCCAAGTGTTTTCTGCTGCGTTAAAAAATAATAAAATGACAGTTTTCCTAACCCATCAAATATTCAGTCTCTTATCGTTACGCGTGTCCTTACGTGTCCTTGAATGCGTCACGTTGGAAATATATACACACCAGTCTAATAAAAGCTCTGATGGATTTTATTTTGTATTACAATGGTTTAATTTAAAAGAAAATGCATGACTATACAATATTTTGTGAATAAGCTTTTTAAATGAGATATTGTTATAAAAGTACTTTCTTTTGTTTTTCTATCAGCAAAACTCCTTCTTTGCCATCAGATAGTGAGAATCTGATGATAAAATGGTACTAAAATAGCCTTACTGATGAAATTCAAGATTTTCCTTACTGAAATGTAAGATATAATCGACTGTATGTACTTACTTTCTTTTTTTACAGGATCTTATCATCTGGCTTTTACGCTGAGCGAGACAAAGTCGGATATATGTCCTGGAAACAACAAATCAGATCGTTTCAAGAGCATTCGTTTGCTACGATGTTACAGGATGACAACGATTTTAAATCAGCTAAAATGGCCTTTATACGCTTGAACTAAAAACCAGAAGCATAGCATATGTTGTTTTAAAGTATGATGCAGTTGTCAGACAAAAAATATGAGCCACATCATGTGATTTACAACAATGTGGAATTAGTTACAAGCATACGCTCTGACCAGACTGCACTTATGTGCAGTCTGATCAGAGCCTTTGCTTGTCACATCAGCTCTCTATGGCAGTGGCCGAAGCCATAGAGCCAACGGTGAGCTCCCCGATTATCCTTAAAAATGAGAAAAATACCACATGACAAAATTGCCACATTGTTGGAAGTCACATGACCTGCTCATGTATAAATAAAATGACAGTTGTAGCCGCTATAGAAAGAAATTTAAGTTGAAAAGTATTAAAATTGTAGAAAAAAGTTTAAGCTGAGAAGAAACTCAAGAGTCTTTTCAAACACAGTACGTGTAGAGGAGAGGATATTATTACGTCAGCAAAGTAAAACAAAATCTAGGAAAACAGACATGCAGTTGATGAGCTGTATATTACACTAATAAGAGCATGCTGCGTGTTTTAATCATTTAACCAGTTTCTAAAATAGTTTAGAACGCAATGGTACCGTTTACGTTTACAGTACCATAATTTGCATGCAATATAATTTTTTCCAGTTCCTGAAAATGTTATTCAGTTGATACACTGTTGATCAAATGGCTGTAAGTTTACACGAGATTGAAAGAACTTGCTTCTAGCTCTCTATAGAATTCCACAAAAGAGATGAGAACGTGGAGTTTCATCAAACAGCTGCCGGACTTGTGAACGAAAGCACACATTGATGCGAACATTCGAACTTGGTGCGGCTAGCACCATCAGTTTGTTTCAATAATGATATTTATGAAGTATATTTAGCGTCAAACTATGGACTATAAGTAATTTTGTGCATAGATACAAAACGAAGAAGATCCTTCTGATAGTACGGAAGAAACCTAATATTAGACTACAAAATGACAACTGATATTAAATCTGAATTCATATAATTAATGAACCACGTATATCACGAGGCTTGACAAATGTTTGCTTTGCTGTCAGATCGTTGCAGAAATCAGAACATCACGGAGAATAAACTCACC
This sequence comes from Ctena decussata, assembly GCA_963989385.1. Taxonomy (NCBI): domain Eukaryota; kingdom Metazoa; phylum Mollusca; class Bivalvia; order Lucinida; family Lucinidae; genus Ctena; species Ctena decussata. The sequence goes on from OZ022503.1 coordinate 35,199,419, forward strand.
AGTAAACAGTGATAATGCATTATCAACACATTCTGTGCTAACCAAGTGCCTGAAAAGTTAATGAAATTGCACATTTTTGTGACAGAAGAAATTCTGGTAACTGTCGTTGAAACCATTTGACTGAAGATGAAACTCTTTCATCGGCAAATCCTAGAAATGATGCTGACAGTATGAAACTGATGTTAAGTAAAGGAATGTTACTGAAACACATGTTTTCAAAGGTGATCGTTTTCAGCATTTCTCAATATATTTGGATATGTTTGTTACATGTATATTTTGACTGTGTTGATTCTTGCACCACCAATACCTACAATACTACTTCGGGTATTCTCTACAGTATTAATTATCCAGAGGATTATCCAAATAACCTAAACTGCATAACTGTGATTGAAATTCCTAATGCTTTTTATATTGAAATTAGTTTTGATAAACTTCACACAGAATCTATTGCGAACCTGAACTTGAAGGGCGATCTGTGCAATCTGGATTACGTCGAGCTAAAGGTTAATGGCAGTGTTCACAAACTTTGTGGTAATTGGAACAGAAAGGAACATTTCCTTTATTTCAAGTTCCAAACGGAAAGGGTAGTGATAATGTTTGTTTCGGATGACCAGAAAACTACAGATGGTTTTGTGATAAAGTGGGATGCAATACAGATTGATGTCAACTCCACAGGATCTTGTTCACCTGCGCATATAGATACAGTTGATTCCTGTTTTGAAATCGTATCAAAACCTGAGAGCTGGGATGATGGTCATCACATCTGTAAATCTAAGGGAGCTTTTCTAGCAAGAATAGACTCTTATGAAACACATACAGCCATACAAGAACAATTAATTTCAAGGTAAGTTTCTTACATTCCTGTCTTTAGATTAAAAAACATCAAGCTTGTGCAAATAGTAAAGCAAAATATGAGCCGCGACACGTGAAAACCAACAAAGTGGTTGTGCGCTCAGCGCAGACTCAGATCAGCCTGGGGATCCGCCCAGTCTGATCGGAATCTTCGCTAAGCGCTTAAAGGGTAGATAAGGGTCTAAGCTACCTTCATGCGGACAGCGAAGACTCTGATCAGACTGGGCGGATGCCCAGGCTGATATGAGTCTGCGCCGGACGCACAACCACATTGTTGGTTTTGTCGTTTCGCGGCTCATATAACAACACTATTTGACATAGAGGATCTTACACGAGTGGTCATTTCATATGAAATTTATGAAACGAGCCTTGACGATGTTAAAACTGAGATTGGGACAAAACATGCTCCTTTGCTCAGAAACAAAGAAATACGATTTGATAGATAAAGATACATGCATTTTTTTATTCTATGAGGCAGGAATGTCTTTCAAGGTTCTAGGTTAACAAAGGGATAGAGTCTTCAAACTTGCTTTACAATAGCATCAAGGAAAAGACAACTGGCTTCAATAATGTCTATTGGCATATCCCATATATTTTACGGTTCATTGAGTGTAGAAAATTTCGGTTTACATCTTGCATTTAACTAAGTCTATAGTTTAAAGGGGCAGAGTACTCAAATTTGCTATGTAGTAAAGATCAGTAGAATCTGGGAAACGATAGCTGAATGCAATTACGCATATTTGTAAATGCCCTGTATTTCACTGAACATTAGAATGTTGGGTCAACCTTTTGGATTAAGTTCAGTTTCTTAGAAAGAAAAAGGTATTGAATCTTCAAACATGCTACACTAATTGCATGTTCCATACAAGGTGTTAACCTATTGAAACATCCCTGTTGGGCTGTACAACTCGTGAAAATATGTGACTTTTCCTTTGGCGATTATTTACCTGTCCATTTCTCACTTGGTTGCTGATATGACATAATCAGCAATAAATCCTGCTAACTGCCATAGCATGGAACTTATGCTTACATGCATAAAGGGTTGTAAGCCTCGTTAGTTTCCATAAAAACCAAGAAACAACTCGATGACAGTTGAATTTCCCTCTTCCATGAGCGCAGCCATTTTGAATCAGTCACGTGACTCGCTGCACCTGACGGGGAGATAATCCGTCTTTGCCATTGGCGGATCGAACGGCCAGCTACGGCCAGCGCTTGCGCACTCCCTCTGGCGGGCGGCGGATGCTGCAATCAATCAGAATCCTCTGTCCGTGCGGCCAGTCTCTGTGATTGGCTGAAATGACTGCCACTTTACGGCCACTGAATTTGGCCACCCGGGTATAAGACCGCTGCGTCCACCTAAAAATATCGGAAATTGTGGTCTTGAGATCTTGCCCCCAGACTCCTTGTCGGACGTCATCAGAAATTGTATTAAAGAAAACTGAGATCTAGTCTAGTTGTTGATCCAAGTCTAGCAGAGACTACTAGTGAGTAAGTTAACCTTGCAAAATGGGTTTTTAACGTTCACGGTTCAGGATTCGAAGACGCGGTTAATTTCTAAATTTGTTAAGACTGAAAAGTAGATTTGACCTTTATTTAAGTTCCTTATAAGAGGTACCCGGTAGTCTCCATAGGTGTTTTTTGACTATGGTGAGGGTGCATGGTTGAATTGTAAACCTCAGCGGCGAGGTGCTTCACATGATATTTTAGGCGGTGGAGTAAATTAACCAGTTAGTAGTTGGGTTATTTCCAAGTCTGTGTGTTGTGGCTTGGTGCTTTAGTTTTACCGTGTCAAGTTTCGTGGGTTGATAGGCGCGAAGTTGTGGATTCAGCTACCTCGGCCGAGGCCAGGTTGCCCAAGATTCGCTCAGAGTAAACTCACATGGTGGGTCAAAAATACTTTAGCTGTAAATTTAAGTGTGTTTAAATGGCCATATTCACACTGTGGATGTATTTGTAAGTTGCGCTTCGAATCCTGGGCAGTCTTGTTACGTTACCCTGTTATTCAGGTTACACTCACTACGCTGGACGTTCCCATCTCCATCCCCTAAATGGCCTTCAAGTCCCCTAGGACCAAAACAATGACCCCTCCCCGGTCCTTGGCGTAACAGCACAGCAAAGCATAGTTAGGCACCGTGGTGCATAGTGGATTGTAAGTTAGTTACTCCTCTTTATAGCGAGGATTTTTTAGAGTAAATTTTGTTAAGTGTAATTACGACCCCATACCGTCTTGTCACGGGGTGTAATCAGTATGTAATAGGAAGTTGATAGATGTTGTAAGCCACGTTACCAAATCTCCATTACTGTCATCATCATCATTCATCAATCATATTAAGCTAATGAATCATCTTTCATGCTATAGTTAAGATCGTCTAGTTAAGTTTGCAATCATTCTTGTTAGGGTCTATCAGGGATAAACGTTTAAAAAGCAGACTATTCTTATTAGTATTTTACTTCCCAGTTGTTTACTTAACGGTTGTCCCCCGTGTTACAGTAATATAATTACCAGAGGCATTAAATTGGTCCGAATGGAGTGACTGCACGGACTACGGGATGCTACAAAAATTTGGCGCCAGCGGTGGCAGAAAAATGATTTAAATCAGTAAATTATTCACTTTTTCATTGGAAAAGTTGGTCCAGTGGAAACTTGAGCAACTGCCTTAAGCATACTCTTGTCAGTGCAGTGTTTCCATTTGTGAAAATAGTCTCTTTAGATAGATTCATTGTTAACTGTGCTGTTGCGCCAGGATACAACGTCCATTTTCCCCAGTTTACTTCTTGTTACTGTAGTGTTATATTCTGAAAATGGCTGCTGGCAAAGAACCAGGTGTAAATCATCCCTTATCCCCCTCAGACGGGGAACAAGAGGAAAGAGGTGTCAGAGATCCGGGAATTGTCTCGGTTGACGAAGGACGTTTGCCCTGCCCAGATCCTGATCTCAGACCCAATTCCCCGTCCTTCGTCCCTGAGCGTTCCTTTACACTCGGTACCCTAAGTGGCGAAGTTTTATTTCGTCGACCAAATCGTTACGAACATGTAGGGGAACCAGCTCAAGATCCTCATGTACATTTTGGTCAAAACTTAGATATTCCGGGTAGAAATAAAGAATCAGATGATCTTAGGGCGCAAATTGCCGCAATGCAGGCATCACTATCTGTAATTTCAGCCCGTCTAGAAAATCAAAACATGAACCGAGAGCCCATCAACTTACCACACGGTCCTCGGGCCCAGGAGTGCAAGTGTGCCCTCTCACTTCCCAAATAGAGTACAAAGCAATCAAGATAGCAGTGAAATGAATGACCGTTACGCTGTTCAAAACGGTAGAGAAAGGTCAGTATCCCCACATCGATATGCATCAGACAATTACCCCAAATTTTCGATGGCTAGTTCCGCGCCTGTCAATGTCAATTACCGCAATAGGTCGCATGAACCGTATATTAAAGTACCTGTTTATGATGGTAAAACAAGTTGGAAAGATTATTTGGTTCAATTTGAATTAGCAGCCCAGGAAAATAGATGGAATTCGCATACGCGAGCGATTCGACTTGCTTGTAGTCTGAGAGGCAGTGCTGAAGCCCTCTTGAGTGACCTCACCCCGGAAATAAGACAGAATTTTGACAGACTCGTTAATACCCTCACTGAGCGGTTCGAGCCCCAAAATCAGTGCGAAATCTACAAATCCCAACTTAAATAGAGAATTAGGAAGCGAGATGAGGGACTGCCAGAACTAGCACAGGATATAAAGCGTCTGGCTAGGATGGCATACCCCTCGGCCTTCATTGATTTAAGGGATACCTTGTCCAAAGACAGTTTCATAGAGGCGCTTAATGATGCGGAAATGGAACTTTTTATTTGTCAAAAAGAACCCGCGACAATAGACGATGCCGTTAGGCTAGCCTTAAAATATGAGGCATTCACTCAAGGCAGACGGAAGAGGCTTTCCTCTGCCAGAAATGGCGTAAGGATGCAATATGAGGATGAATCTCAAGGTATGATATCCCGTAATAATCCAAGAAATCAGAAATGACATAAGGGAATTGAAAACTAGTTCTAACGGGCCAGCCAATAAAGGAAAACCCGCTCAGAATAATAGAGGTGCGTGCTTTAATTGCGGTCAGATGGACCATATGATCAGGTCTTGTCCCTTTAAAGATACTGCGGGTAATTCCCAGCGTTACGAGACTAAGCATCAACGTCAGAATCGTTCTGGTCCCCGTAACGGCCCTCAAAACAAGCATTCCAATGAACGTCAAAATAATCAAAGTACTGATAGTACTGTAAATGCCAGTAATGACCGTCAAGATCAGAACTCGCGTCGAAATAGGAATCAGGGAAACTTTCAGAAGCTGGCGCCGCGGGTCAGGCTTCAGCTTTAAACACTACCCCGTTGGACAGACCCACATCTAAGGCCCAACCCCCCAAGGAAAAAGGTTTATTTATAAAAGTGGAAGTATTTGGAATTCCTGTAGATGCCTTATTAGATACCGGAAGTACACTATCGGTTCTCAGCCCGCAAGTTTTTGAGAAAATTTCTGAAGAAAATAAGCCCCAGATAGCCCAAGTTGAAAGTAATTTGCGTATGGCAAATGGCGATACGTCCACCCCACAAGGAAAGGCCTGTTTCAAACTTGTAATTGAGGACACAGAATTTTGGCCTCACTTGACTATTGCTGATATTGAAGTCCCCATGATAATTGGTTATGATTTTATGTATGCTCATCATTGCTCCCTTGATGTGAGAAACAGCCGGTTGAAAATAGGAAGACAGTATATTAAATGCCATCAGGAAGGTCAGACTAGCTCGCTTTTCAGAATACGCCTTGACAGGGACGTAACCGTTCCACCGGGCGCTGAAATGATTATTGGCGGGAAAATTGACCTGAATGGCCAGTCATTAAGGGAAATTTCAGAAATGATTATTGAGCCCAAACCTGAAAGCGTCCTTACCAAACAGGGTATTTTAGTAGCTAAAGCCCTCATTAACCCCCATTCAGAGAGAATTCCGCTTCGAGTGATGAACTTGACGAATGAACCCCAGCCCTTGCATACCCAAACTATAGCTGCAACTGCAGAGAATATAGAATCTGTACTTTTGCTACAAACTAGTGTCCCACCCTGTCCCCAGATGTTAGTCCGGTCTGTTCGTGACCTGGACCTTGAAGAAATGCCTGCCCATATTAAATCAGTATGGGAAGCCAATGTAACCTCATTAACCGAGGAGCAAAAGAAGCCCTTCTTTGACCTATTGATGAAACACCAAAATGTCTTTGCCAAGTCAAAATATGACCTAGGACACACCACCATTGTTCGTCATGAAATTTTCACTGGTGATCATCCTCCCATTAAACAGGCCCCACGTCGTATGCCCCTGACAAAAAGGGAAGTTGTACAGAAAGAGGTTCAGTCAATGCTCCAAAATGGGATAATCGAGCCCTCAACAAGTCCCTGGAGTAGCCCAATAGTATTAGTAGAAAAGAAAGACCACTCCACTCGATTTTGTGTTGATTACCGTGCCCTGAATGAGATCACGAGAAAAGATAGCTACCCCCTTCCAAATATTCAAGATTGTTTTGATGCTTTGGGTGGTACTAGTTGGTTTAGTTCCATAGATCTCCAAAGTGGTTATTGGCAGGTCGGTATGTCATCGGCTGATGCTCCTAAGACAGCATTCACGTGCTCTGAAGGCTTGTTCCAGTTCAAAGTTTTGCCCTTTGGCTGTTGTAATGGACCCCCCACGTTCCAAAGACTGATGGACTATGTGCTGTCAGGCCTCCGTTGGAAAATTTGCCTCCTGTATTTGGATGATGTGATAGTATTTTCCAAAACTTTCGAAGACCATGTTGAACAGCTCAGTCAGGTTTTGACCCGTATCAGTGAAGCAGGTTTAAAAGTCTCCCCAAAGAAATGCCATTTTTTCCAGTCTGAAGTGGCTTTTCTAGGACATATCGTATCCCGAGATGGCGTGGCGACAGACCCTTCAAAAACTCAGTGTATAGCCGATTGGCCCCAGCCCAGAAATGTCAAAGAGGTGCGCCAATTCACAGGCCTCTGTGCCTATTATCGTAGGTGCGTGAAGAACTTCTCTCAGATTCCCCGACCCCTTCACAAACTTACTGAAAAAGATCGGCCCTTCCTCTGGACAGAGGAATGTAGCAAGGCATTCAAGGAACTTAAGCGCCTGCTCACCTCCAGCCCGATTTTGGCCTACCCTATACCAGGCTTGGAGTATTTAATCGACTCTGACGCAAGTGCAGAGGCTTTAGGAAGCATTTTATCTCAGGTTCAGGCTGGCAAGGAAAGAGTTATAGGTTATTACAGTAGGTCCTTCAACAAACAAGAAAGAAATTACTGTGTAACTAGGAGAGAATTATTGAGCATAGTAGACAGTGTGAAGCATTATCACCAGTATCTTTATGGATCCAAATGTACAGTAAGGACTGACCATGGGTCCCTGGCCTGGTTAATGCGATTTTCAAATCCAGAATCCCAGCTGGCTAGGTGGCTCGAAACCCTGTCATTATACGACCTCACTATTAAATACCGCCCAGGCCGTTTAAATTCTAATGCTGACGCGATTAGTAGAATTCCATGTGATTGGTGCAATTACTGTACCAAACAGGAAGCCCTTAGTGCCCAGCGTGCTGCAAAGGAAACCGTCACTAAGGACATGTGCAGAAAAATGACCCTCCGGTCCCATACTCAAGCTGTTGCTGAGGATCATTCTCTAGAAGAAAATCCTCAAGGTTCTGCCTGGATTACTATGAAAACCCCACAAGACTTCAGAAATGGCCAATTAAATGACCCCACCATCCGGGTAGTCCTAGGATGGAAAGAAAGTGACCATAAGCCCAAATGGGATGAAATCTCCCACCTGGGTTCAGCGCCCAAACATTACTGGTCCCAGTGGGACAGACTGAAAATCATAAATGGTGTTCTGTACTGGGAATGGTATGAAACTCAAAGTGGACCCTCTACCCTTCAGTTAGTATTGCCAGAAATATGGCGTGCAGAAGTAATGACCCTGCTGCACGATAACATTTTCTCCGGTCATATGGGAATACACCGTACAATAGCCCGTGTAAGAGTTAGGTTTTATTGGGTAGGTTTTAAAGAAGATATAGTCAATAAATGCAATACCTGCCATGCGTGTCAAGCTCGGAACATGCCGACGAAGCCCAATAGAGCCCCTCTTAAGCCCTACATTGTTGGTGTTCCAATGGAGCGCATTCAGATGGACATAATCGGGCCCCTCCCTGAAACCCGCCTGGGTAATAAATATGTCCTCACTATTACCTGCTGCTTCACCAAATGGACAGAGAGCTACCCCCTTAAGAACATTACAGCCAAAGCGGTAGCCTCGACCTTTGTTAAGGAATTTATATGTCGATATGGCCTTGTAAAGGAAATACATAGCGACCAAGGTAGACAATTCGAGAGTCAACTTTTCAAAGAAATGTGTGACTTATTAGGCATAGATAAAACCCGAACCACAGCGTTTTACCCCGCCAGTGATGGTCTAGTTGAACGCGTACAGCGCACAATAGAAGACATGTTGAGTAAATATATCAAGTCGAGCCAGCGCGATTTGGATGAAATTCTCCCCTTTATGCTCATGGCCTATAGATCCTCAAAACAAGAAGCTACAAAAATGACCCCAAATCTTATGTTTCTGGGTCGCGAAGTAGACTTACCTGTTGACTTACTATATCCGCCCCCTCCAGTTGAGCTAGAGTCTCAAAAGGATGAATATGTGGAAGAATTACAAAATAAACTGAAAACAGTTCACGAAATGGCACGTACTTCCCTACTGGAGGCAGGCCAAAGGCAAAAACTAGCGTACGACCGCAGAGTTAACAAACACACTTACAAAATAGGTGACGCGGTTTGGTTACGTTCGTATGTAAAGCCAAAAGGCTTATCAAGAAAGCTCCAACTTCGTTGGGAAGGTCCCTTTAAAGTTGTTGGAAAAATCTCCGACTTAACATATAAGGTACAGAAGACCAGAAAAGCTGATTTTAAAGTCGTGCACTTTAACCGGCTAAAGCCCTACCGAGGAAATTTGAGTACATGGTTTACCCGGGGTACTGAATAATGTTTTATAAGCATATTGTGTTACTATAGACTGCCAGAGAATTGTTAAGGAAGCCATTTTCATCTTGTTATCAAATGTTGTTATGTTATTCTGTTCTGAGTTATTTGAACAATGTGTACATGAACGAAAAGGGAAATGATTCCCTGATGTAAATTATACTTTCAGTGGCGTAGCTAGGAGGAGGCCTGAAGACACAGGCTTCAACATATTTGCATCTATACTCCAGATAAATGGGTACAAATTTATAAGAGAACATATCTGCCTTTCTGCCTTTTCTCTCAATGAGCGTCAGCTCCTTGAGGAAAGAATTTGCTCCTCCAGGTGCAAATTCCTTCGCTCAGGATTACAGCCCCTTGAGAAAGGATCTCTATCCAGGGAAAAACTTAAAAAGGAAGTCACAGAAGTTGTTCCCCTTTGTAAAAATGGCAGAAGGGAGCACAATTTTAATATAAGAGGGAATTTGCATGGAATTGCATGCATTCAGATTGAAAATGCTCGTTTAAAAATTAAAGTATAAGGTCTGGCTACGCTTCTGCTTGTGTATGCATAATGTATAAAACTTGTGTATAAATATACATGCGAGGAATTTGTTCCTCTATGTATTATGAATTCATGTATCTTATTAATTGTTAATAGTTTTGTTCCTGTTACCCATGTTGGGTTTTGATCTAAAAGCATGGTGTAAGGAATCTAGATGGTGCCACTGTAAACTGTTAGTAATATTATTGCATGATACTGGATAATTCTGAGTGGTTGCATGGAAACCATTGTGGATAAATGTCGATAAACCCGATGGAGAACCACGTTAAACTGCAAATATTGGCAGTAAGTGATTCTTATTTCAGACTATGAATGCATCCGAGCATCTTGAGCAGCTTCTGGAAGTCGCTTACCAACGGGTCCCGAAATCGGCTCAGCTGAATTTGTGGGCATGGCATAGGCAAACGCGTAGGTTAAAACATAGACTGAGAGCAGTGATGACAGTTCCGCGGGGAAGAAGCAAATATCTTTGTGCACGATGTACTTGGATGACTTTGTAATCCATTAAATGAATCAAACTTTTTCAGAAATCATTTTATTAACGTCATGTCGACGTTCAGACGTACCTTAAACAGAGAACGCTCTAAACCAGTTCAACAATCACATAGCAGCTCCTATTTTATATGGGAATTCATGGAAAATACTCTGGTTTCATTACTCAATTATGAAGTTTATGCTTCCTGTTACCAAACTTTAGTGCATTAACTGACAAGCAGTTGGCTTTCAACCTCAGAAACAACATTTGTAATAAGTCAAACTGATGTCTCATTCTAAACTCTAGTGGTCAACTGTATCAGTTGAAAAGCAAGCAGTTGTAAGTCATATCCCTAGTATGACTTGGGCGTAGACTGTTTCCTCACTGAATTGCCCAGTGGACAGCTTTACCCTCATACCAAGTAGTAACTTTTGTATTCTAAGATACGGATTTCATCTGAAAGGAAATGTCGCCGTAATCCCCAAAATGAATCTACGCTTTGGACATTGACTGGTACCATCAAGCCGTTTATACCTTGTTATCGTTCGTTTACAACTAATAACCCCATCCGACGAGCAGAAACTTCTAATTTCAGATCATGAGTAGAATATCCTCCTTGATGGAACTCCAAGCATTACCTGCAAGTTCATTCAGAACCAGTACACTGAGAAACTACACCTGTGTGGTGTGTCATAAAACCTTTGAAAGAGAACGGTATCTCAAGGACCATATTCAATCAGTGCACATCAAAAGCGTGAAGTGCGACTTCTGTGGTTATTGTGTAGCGCCGAGGCGCAGGAAGAGACTTCATCAGCATATGCTTCGCAAACATAATTTCCCCGCCAAGCCTTCCTTATATGTTGATCTTCCAGGAGTTAATGCTGTACAAACTGCCGGTGAGCCTGTGAACGATCTTGTACCCCCTGAGACAGATTCCATTCAACTTGACCCAGCTGGTAGCTTTGACTTTCCTGGTGTCACTTTTGCTGAAGGTTCAGAGACAGTATACACAGACTGTATGTTTTCTAATGCCACCTTGGACCTCACCCGGTCACATTCCCCAGTTCCTACCCTCACAGATCCCCCCACCCCTTGCATGGATGAACGGCCTTCTTCATCCCTACCCATCTTCACTGACTTAAACTCATTTACCCCCTTTTCGCCCCTTAACCAAGACTTGCCCACACTTCAATCCCTTGTGGAAGAACCTGAAGTGTCCACTGAGGTTGCGGACACCTCAGTCCCCATATCCCTGATGGACGCGGAATTACAGACCGCGGTCCAGTCTATTATCCCCGGCCCTTCCCATGCCCCTGGGACCTCCTCCATTTCAGAGGAGGACCAAACCCCTGGGTTCTTCTCAATACCCGAAGAGGACTCAGCCCCGAGGACCAGCTTCGGTCCAGACCTTATTGGCCAAGAAGGACCCAACTGTGGTCCCGACCCAATCTCATCCCCCACTCCCAACCCTGATGTCTCCCATGGGGACATCTTAGCCCAGGCCATGTCTGTAGCTGAGGTAGAGGTCATGGCGACCCCAAGAATTCCGGCTGCCCCTCTTTCCCCCACTGGTCCGGCCGATCCCCGGTATTTTTTTTATGGCGCACCCAGCATGGCGGATGATTCTCCCCATGCTCGCCTCATACAAGAGGCACGGGAACGCGCCATGCAGGGGTGGGAGCATGAGAACTATTCCGTTCGCTTCACCCCCATGAACCTCTTCGCCCTCCAGAAGGTGGAGAGCGTGAGACTGCCGGATGGGACAGAGTTCTCCCTAAGCAGTCTCTGGGTGGAAAGACCTCAACCCCTAGGTCAATAAAACACCCTTCTCCACCTGCAAACAATTGATCTGAGTTATAGATCAACCCCACCCCTAAAGCCTTCCCTGTTCCCACTATATCCATGCAACCCACTGATCTAAGGCAAAGATCAACTCCGACCCAAAGCCTCCCCTGTTTATGATTGCCCCGCCCCCTCCAATCCATGCAACCCGCTGATCTACAATCTAGATCAACGCTAACCCAAAGCCCCTCCCTTTGTTATGATTGGCAGCTGCATAAATTGTATTTTAGTTTAATATATACTCTATACAGAATGTATATTTGTATACGCGCTGTATAGAGCCTATATTTGGGGAGTCAGAATAGGGCAGTAGCTGCCAATCACAGAAATATATTTTATGATTGTTATTAAAAACAAATTTTAAACAAATCCCTCACATAGAGAGGAAGTATGAGGGATAAATACTGAGAAACTGGTTGATTCTTTGTTCAAACTATTCCCATCAAGAAGACCCGAAGATGTCTCTGAAAGCAATTTTATGGCTCAAGTGTATCCACAGGATTTCCTGTGTGCAGGTTGTGTCATGCGCTGGGCTGATCTGCATTCAGGCTCTTGTGGTGCAATGGGTAGTATGAGACAAATTCTGGATTCTTTCCCCTTGTATAATCTTATAGCGACCCTTGGAGACGTTGTTCTTCTGCCTCCCTCTGCTACACAGATGTACAGTGGATAATTGACGGAAAGCAGAGTGGCGCGGATGTGAGCTTCTCCATGCTGAAATATAAAGCAAACAGAATATGGTGACACTGAGTCATCATCTTTATAACCACTATTCTCCTCATTGCCCATCACACTGATCATCAGCCATGAATCCATATAGTTTACTAGCATGTATGTTCTACGGGAAAATGTCCCGTTCTTGAAGAAAAGGAGTCCCGTCAGGTTAGCTGAAGTTTGTATTTTGCTGGACCAATAGTTACCATTGCGGTAACATAGGTAACCTATCGCAGATAGTCCAGTTAGGTTATAAGCATTTTGTAAATTTGCCGGACTAAAATAGTTAAATGGGAAATGTTCCCAGAATACAAAATAGTCCAGTCAAGCATAGTCTTCCGACTTAGTTGGAATAAATACATAGGTAAACAGGGTACAGAGATCAGAAGAGAAATGGACAAGTACTGTGTCGATTCGGATGTTTACTGTCAGTTCGGGACGAACTTTTTCAAACCGGGAGGGCAGTGAAACATCCCTGTTGGGCTGTACAACTCGTGAAAATATGTGACTTTTCCTTTGGCGATTATTTACCTGTCCATTTCTCACTTGGTTGCTGATATGACATAATCAGCAATAAATCCTGCTAACTGCCATAGCATGGAACTTATGCTTACATGCATAAAGGGTTGTAAGCCTCGTTAGTTTCCATAAAAACCAAGAAACAACAACTCGATGACAGTTGAATTTCCCTTTTCTATGAGCGCAGCCATTTTGAATCAGTCACGTGACTCGCTGCACCTGACGGGGAGATAATCCGTCTTTGCCATTGGCGGATCGAACGGCCAGCTACGGCCAGCGCTTGCGCACTCCCTCTGGCGGGCTGCGGATGCTGCAATCAATCAGAATCCTCTGTCCGTGCGGCCAGTCTCTGTGATTGGCTGAAATGACTGCCACTTTACGGCCACTGAATTTGGCCACCTGGGTATAAGACCGCTGCGTCCACCTAAAAATATCGGAAATTGTGGTCTTGAGATCTTGCCCCCAGACTCCTTGTCGGACGTCATCAGAAATTGTATTAAAGAAAACTGAGATCTAGTCTAGTTGTTGATCCAAGTCTAGCAGAGACTACTAGTGAGTAAGTTAACCTTGCAAAATGGGTTTTTAACGTTCACGGTTCAGGATTCGAAGACGCGGTTAATTTCTAAATTTGTTAAGACTGAAAAGTAGATTTGACCTTTATTTAAGTTCCTTATAAGAGGTACCCGGTAGTCTCCATAGGTGTTTTTTGACTATGGTGAGGGTGCATGGTTGAATTGTAAACCTCAGCGGCGAGGTGCTTCACATGATATTTTAGGCGGTGGAGTAAATTAACCAGTTAGTAGTTGGGTTATTTCCAAGTCTGTGTGTTGTGGCTTGGTGCTTTAGTTTTACCGTGTCAAGTTTCGTGGGTTGATAGGCGCGAAGTTGTGGATTCAGCTACCGCGGCCGAGGCCAGGTTGCCCAAGATTCGCTCAGAGTAAACTCACATGGTGGGTCAAAAATACTTTAGCTGTAAATTTAAGTGTGTTTAAATGGCCATATTCACACTGTGGATGTATTTGTAAGTTGCGCTTCGAATCCTGGGCAGTCTTGTTACGTTACCCTGTTATTCAGGTTACACTCACTACGCTGGACGTTCCCATCTCCATCCCCTAAATGGCCTTCAAGTCCCCTAGGACCAAAACAATGACCCCTCCCCGGTCCTTGGCGTAACAGCACAGCAAAGCATAGTTAGGCACCGTGGTGCATAGTGGATTGTAAGTTAATTAATCCTCTTTATAGCGAGGATTTCTTATAGTAAATTTTTTTAAGTGTAATTACGACCCCATACCGTCTTGTCACGGGGTGTAATCAGTATGTAATAGGAAGTTGATAGATGTTGTAAGCCACGTTACCAAATCTCCATTACTGTCATCATCATCATTCATCAATCATATTAAGCTAATGAATCATCTTTCATGCTATAGTTATGATCGTCTAGTTAAGTTTGCAATCATTCTTGTTAGGGTCTATCAGGGATAAACGTTTAAAAAGCAGACTATTCTTATTAGTATTTTACTTCCCAGTTGTTCACTTAACGGTTGTCCCCCGTGTTACAGTAATATAATTACCAGAGGCATTAAATTGGTCCGAATGGAGTGACTGCACGGACTACGGGATGCTACACTATATTTCATGGTTCACGTCACTTAAAAGATTTTCCTCAGGTGCTTTAGTCAGTTTCTTAGTAACTTAAAGGGGTTGAGTCATAATGTAGTACGACATACCTGTATGTCTGTAGAAGACCTGCGGAAAGCAGAAAACCATATCTTGCGTTGACCTTTATTCCCTGCCGCAGTAGCTTTGTCCTATACTATTTTATGGATTTGCATCATAAATGGAATACTTGTTCAATTTGGCACGGTGGGCTACTAAGTTTAGGTCATTGTGACCTATATTTTAATGTTCATTGATTTGCTTCACAGCTGCAGCACTATTTCATGAATTCATATCATATTTAATATGTAAGACATTTTGACTTGGTGATTGAGCTTCTTTAGAGGTCACTGTGGCAGATTTTACAATGTGATTTTTGCGGTATCGGCACTTTTTCATGGATTCGAATTACGCTGAGGCTAATGGATCATTCTCACGATGCAATTGACCTCATTTTACTGAATGTCACCTTAACCTCTGTTTCACAGCTAGTAAAACTCAATATCTTAAAGGCAGGATTTCTGAACCCCCCGGCAGTAAGTGGGCGTGGCTTAGCTACTGTGCAAATTAGACCACTGTCCTGTTTTAGCCACAGGTAAATACCCCAGCAAATCAACAGCCAATCAAATTAGAGATAAATCTACAGGAGCTACTGTAGATGTTTACCCTTTGGTGGCTATTGGAAAACTGAGAATAGGTAGCTAATTTTGTCTTTTATAGTCCACTCCTGCCTTTTAACACTTTTTAAACCCATGTTTACTATAATTAGGATATCTTTTTCAGGTTGACATAATGGTTGATCCATTGCTATTTGTTTCTCACTGTTACGTATTTTTCATTGTTCAAAGAATTTATTTACAGTGTTCATGTATAAAGAATAGTGTGCAAGAGGTTCAACCTTTTCTTAATCATGAAAATTAAAATCTTTCCTGTGTGAAACAAATGCCTCATTTTTACGACATCATGAAAATGTGAGGGTTTAACGTTTTTCAAGCAAGTAAAAAGCACTCAATTCTACATATTTTTCGCATTTGTTTTGCTCTCCGTCAAGGTATTGAAATAAATTTCTTAACAAACAGCGCCAGGTTAAGAGGCCTTTAAAAACATGTCATTGCGTCTTCCAAGTATTTTCGCAAACATGATCCTTCGTTTACTGTTGAATATTGCTTGTTTTCACATAAAAGATAAGTTAGAGAAAATACGTCTCCGAAAATATATATCTGAATTTTTGATATGAAGGAATGAAAAATATTTGCAGGTTATTTACGAAAAAATATTAAGGTTTTATTTAGTAAAGTTTTCACAAGGTAGCTTTGTTTAACTATACCCCTGTTCCTGTAACGACGTTGCTTTAAACACCGACGGGCGATGTTTCCTAAGAATGTTTTCCCATATATCTTTAGTTTCTTATGGAACATTCATAATCTGTTGTAGAAGATTTAAGTGAATGAAAAAGGAAAAGACAGAATCAATATCTTATTCTGTTTTCCAGGGAGAACACTTTAGACACGCCAACAATCCGTTTTTGCCATACTGTTTTTTTTGCGTAATGTGACGTCTCGTTAATCGAAGCCTTATTCCGCGACGTCTCGTACAAAAAAAGCGTAAAGAGAAATGGCATGTTCGAAGTGTTCTCTCCAAAAGACGAACTGAGATACTTATTCGTTTTCTCATCTTGAGTGTTTTATCGGAAATAAAAGACATATCTGAAAACGCTCTTACTGTCCATTTCAATCTGACGATAGAAGATACAAATATTTCCTGTTTCAATGGCGTCGTGAAAATGCGATGGTTTGACGTTTCTTATGCAAAATGAACATACTAATCGACATCTAAGATATTGAAATGAAATTCATACCAAAGTATTGCCGTCAAGAGGTCTATAAAAGTGGTGTTATTGCTGCCCAATCTCTGTTACGCATGAAATGGGCAAACATATTACTTTTCGTTTGCTGTTTAGGAATTTACCTTTTATTTGCCTTTACGTAGGAAATGAAATAGAGAAAGAACGTACCCGAAAAATATATCTCAAATTTTGATGCGTTTCATTAAAAAGTGATTTTAGATACTGATGAAATAATATTACAATTTTTCAAACTGTGCCCTTGTTTTGACACGTTCGTTTCTCGCTCAAAAGACAGTCATTGACTGATTCAGAAAAGACTGAAGTTTAAGCTGATAAATTGTTTGACAAGAAAACTGAATTTTGTTTTGTTCTGTTCTATGACACATTAAGGCAACCTTTCTGCAAGAAAAACAGAACATACACTATTGTTTTAAATGTTCTCAGGCCACACGCAGATAGCGAATGTTCTGCAAGGTAGACAATAGTAGTAATACATTAAGAGTTTGTTTTCATACTGTTGCGAAACAAACGACGTCTGCTAAATAGTGAAATGTAATAGACTATAATCTCACACAGTCTTATGACAGCTGCCACATTTTAATGCGCATGTAATATGTCAGAAGATGAACAGCTTTAGGAAATGACAATGATTGCAGGGACTTTATATCTTTGTAAGACTGTTCCTCCAGAGCAAATTTCATAGTTGTAGGGAATCTCCTTCAAAGAAATTTAGCCTTAGCAACAGCATAGCAACCACTTAAGTCGTTTTATGAATACGGCCCCAGCTCTTAAAGAATTGAAGTTGCTCCGACTTTGCTCCTAGAAATTCTTTCCTTTAAGAGGTTATCCCCAGTTAGAAGGGGAAAAAGCGCAGAGTTGTTTCCCGTGCAAGTGTAAATTCACCTAAAAATTTCTTTTCTTCAATGATTATTGCGCAGTTGATTCGGAAACAGTCCTTGCTGAATTCATTTGTTTTCATAAAGCTCTTACTAAGTCAGCAGCTGCGCTGAAGTCTGATTGGAACCTTTAAGTATCATATTACCATATTCAGCAGAAATTTATGTGGAATAAATCATCAGCTTAATATCAGAAGTTTTATACTGACAAACTGTGACAGCATTTGTTTGACACAGTTTTAGAAGAGTTGGATTTAAAACTTGCGTTGATACTTTTATCACGTCTGATTCTGTCCATCTCCATGTCCGTCAGTCCGCCCACCCGTCCGGAACCATTACTAATTAACCATCGACAGAATTTAATAAAACTTTAGATAGATATATATCACCTTAACGCAGATATGGTCGTAAAGTTTCGTCAGACTGGTATAAGTAGTGCTCGAGTAATCATCCTTGAATTGATTAAAAATCAATAAAAATGAGCCAAAACTAGTTAATCAGGGCCCGGGTTCACAAGCATTCCTTAAACTTAATGACGACCTTGAAGTCAAGGTCTAAAAGTTCATCTTGAAATAAAAACTACAAACACTAAATGTATTTCAGCAAACCCATTAAATTTGCAGTAAATACATATGAGCCGCGACGCGAGAAAACCAACAATGTGGTTGTGCGCCCAGTGCAGACTCAGATCAGCCTGGACAGCCGCCCAGTTTCACCAGACTCTTCGTTAAGTGCTCAAAGGGTAGCTAAGGGTCTAATCTACCTCCATACGGACAGCGAAGACTCTGATCAGACTGGGCGGATGCCCAGGCTGATCTGAGTCTGCGCTGGGCGCACAACCACTTTGTTGGTTTTCTCACGTCGCGGCTCATATTGATCTTTCATTTATCCAGTGATGTATTTAATTTACCGGTCTTACTTCGGGAGGTTGTCTATATGGGTCGTCAAAGTAACCTTTTGACGGTTCTGCGGAGCACGTTAGAAAATTGCCTTATTATTTCGATTTTTTGTTTCATCTTTGGCTATGTCCAATATTTGCAGCAGAGTAACATGCTTCACATTTAGTATTCTACTTCGTTATGGTTTCCCCTTTTCACTATCAGAAAAACAACAATAGTTATGCTTGCATTAGCAGCTTAAAATATGGTCTGCGGGTCATACAAGGGCGTAAAAATGACGTCAAACATTATACCGTGATTTAATGCAAGCTCCAGGTTTTGTATATAACTGTAACACAAATAAGGGCAAAATAAAAAAAAACCAATGTTTTAAATGATCAAATTTAATATTATTTGATCCGTGTATGTTAGTTTCATCTGATGTTGTCACTGATTTGAGAGTTGTAAACCTGCATTTTGACATACACCGCAAAGTAATGTACGCTGACACGATACTGTCAGCAAAAGTTCGGCTCGCATTTATGAACCGATAAATATCAGAAGAATATTCTATGAAGTTCTTCAAAACAATCATATTGCATGCACATGTGTCTGAAATAAATCAACGTCATGAAAAATCTGCAAAAAAGGGTGTTAGTTTGTGAAAACGGAGAAACAAAAGAACTACAGCAATGTTGAAATGGGAAAAAAAACGCCAAACGTCATTAATTTCGTGCTCCGCTGTTACAGCTGTAGCTGTACCTACCTAATATAAAATGATAGAAAACAATCATTTTTCATTGACATTTCTTCAAAACTTCACATTGGGTAGTTTAAAGATCAAACCTTTCGGCAGTATGAGAAAAATACTATAACTACATTACCTTTACCGCCACAGCAAAAGTTCACGCATTTTTTTATTACCTTCGTACGTTTTGTGACGTTTTATTTTATGATTTGGTATGTTTTGCGATACCTACTGAAACGTCACTTTGACTAGGTAGTTACCCCGGACACTACGTTCTAGTCCTAGTAAACCGTACGGAATCGTAGTAGGAAAGTAAAGTGTTCTCGTTCCTTCTGAAAGCGTGGCACTCAGCCGTTTGATAACCGTGTAATACGAAGTAAATCGTAGTTAAACGTATTGGAAGCGTACGAGAAACGTAGTAAAAGTAAAGAGTATGCAAAGACCAGGAACTGAAACAATCAAAATCAAAATTCAGCCCTCAAACCATAGTTGGAAACAACTAAGATTACAAATAATCAAGATACAGAGAACATATGGCCAACCGAGTGAGCAGCTTGTTCCCAAAAGGTGGCCACTCAGCAACCCAAACCGAACCAAAAATAATAAGAACATACATAAGGTAAAACATCACAGAAACTTTGACACCAAAAACAGGCAACAGAGAACCACAACAGAACTACCGCCTTGGAACGGTCAGTAATGAATTACTGGGGGGCTTAAATCGATTTTACAGGCCCAACCTCACCCTCAGTTTCTGAAGTGGTACAAAACATTTAGTTGGTTGTTCGGTTCGCATGATAACCCTCTAACTCGTCAATGAATCATCACGGTAAACACATAAATCAAATTTCAACACCATGAAGAAGCAAAGACGAGGACTCAACAGATACAACGGGCCGTCTGACAGGTGGAGATCCCTGTCCTGCCAAACGACCCCACTGGAAATCTGAAGTAAAAGAAGGTCACCAGTTGAGCCCCGGTGGACCAAGCAACAGACAAAAAGGCTCCGGTCCCAACCAACTAAAATATATAGCTTTAGGTCGGGGCCATCATAGAGTCTGATGACCGATCCCCCGGTGTGCAATTAAAGAGTGCAGCAAAGTTATCAACCGTGATTGGGTTAATCACTAACTTACTAAGCATGCAGACTGTCGCATAACATTTAAATTATAGCCAATACGTTTGTGACGTATTATTATTTTTCGGAATTGATCAGAAAAATCAGTCCTACCCTTAATCTTTTTGAATTTGTATACTAAGTCACCATAAAATTCTGGTTCCGATAGGCCTTGGTGTAAAAGAAATTTTAATCCGACATCAAATTTTGAAACCAATTCATGGTGTCTGCGATAGAATTTAGAAAAAGCCTTTCTAAGCTTATGATACCGATAGCCCTGTTGAAGAAGTTTAGCAGTTAAACATTTATTACGAGCATTAAAGTCATCTACATGACTACACACTCTAGCAAATCTTATAAGTTGAGAAATATACACTCCATAAGAGGGACGACGTGGAACGTCACAATCCAAAAATGGAAAATTAACTATATCAAAGTCAAAGTCATCACGTTTATCATAAATTTTAGAAGATACAAAACCGTTAGAAATAGATAGATGTAAATCCAAAAAGGGGGCCTCGGTATCTGAAGTATTAGCTTTATTCAATTTAAGTTCAGGTGGGTAAATTTGGTTAACCATGCTTTCAAAATAAGGATTATCAATATTCAGAAGATCGTCGTAATATCTAGAGGTTGAGTTAAATGCCTCAATGATATCAGCTTGATTATCAACAGAAAGAGAAGTCATGAAATCTCTTTCATAACAAAATAAAAACAAATCGGCCACAAGAGGAGCACAATTTGTACCCATCGGAATACCAACATTTTGTCTGTATAACTTATTACCAAATCTGATGTAAATATTATCTAAGAGATATGATAAGGCGTCACATACATTCTGACATGACCAAAGACTATATCCTCTATATATTTTACGGTCAGTAGAAGTGAAAAACGCTTTCTTATCGTTACAGGCAATATAAAGGGTATCTTCATTTTTGGAGAACTTTTTGAAGGCCCTCTCAATCAAATCAACAAGTTTTTCCTTTATTAAATTATGGGGTAATGTGGTATAAAGAGTAGAAAAATCATATGTGGACAAACTAGTCGCACGGAACCCTCTTGACTTCAGTCTACTAAATACCTCACCAGAATTTTTTATAGACCAAAACATATTTTTCCCTGACCTCTCATACACTGTCTCATAGTACCCAATGACACGAGATTTCACAGCAGTGAGGCAAGAAGTTAATAATTTAGATAATTCTGTAGTAGTACAAGAGCTAGAGTTGGCAATGAATCTAGCTTTATACGGTTTTTTGTGAAGCTTAGGTAACCAATACATCGTAGGAAGTTTGTCTTGGCGTTCCTTAACGTTTACAGCAAACTTTAAAGGCAAATTATTTGAGTGGCTATTAACGACAGTCTTCTCATCTGTAAAAGTCTCTTCGTAAGCCGTGGTGCCGTTAAGTTCCTGCTTCAAAGTGTTAATATAGTGCATCCGACAAACAACAACAATGTTGTTTGCGGCCTTGTCAGCAGGAACCAAAACATACTTCCTATGAAAATCCTGGATACCCTGCTTCAAATAGCTAAAGGAAGATTTAGGCTTAGGAGGTAAAAGATTAGTATTGTGTGAATAAAACTTTATACGTTTATCCACAATATTAAAGATACTAAGTTTCCATTTCTTTAAAGCGTTACTTTCAACACCCTCTCGTTTACACCAACGATTACCAAAATCATTTAATGCAGATGCAATTTCTTCCCTACATCTGTTGAAATCGATATGGGAAGGGAATCTATACTTAGGACCCTTAGAAACAATGTTACGAATTCTAGAATCCGGGATGATCTTCAAATTTCCAGTCACAACATGACCTGCTGATGGGTAAATAAATTTGGAATCTTTACAATCTCATGAATCAGGAGTATTAGCATCGATGTCAAGATCAGACACAAAACTTAAACACCTATACAAAACGGGGTTTACTTTTTGCCAAACCTAGGGTGGAAAACGTAATACGACCTAACCCTCAAACGTGACAGTGAGACTGTGGCCTAAACAAAATAAAAATTATGATTGTCTTTTCAAGTGAGGTAATTTAAAAATTCAAGGAGCAAGCAAACATTCTATATAACAATGTAGACACCGGTTCTTGTGGAAAGTGAGTGAGTGAACTCTGGCTTCACGCCCAATCAACCACAAAATGCAGAAAACTACGTATTTTCACTATTTCTTCCCTCTCCTATGTACATCTTTAGAATTTGGGTTTCACTCTTCACCCACATTTCTGTAAGTCTTCATGCACCGATGGCTGATGGTACAAACAAGTCAACCTAAAATAGATTATAAAACATGAATTTTATTTGCCTTGAAATTCCAATATAAAAATGCGTAATTGATATTAAAAATCGAAGGTATGAGTTTCCATAACCTACCTGTATTAAAGATCTGCATGCCATTAGCTAAATTGTCTTTGATGCTTATGATACTGAAAGCCATATGGATTAGAAAGGACGGCTAGAGCTATTAATGCGTAGCTCTTTGTTGTGTATTATTTTCCTTTTTCAGAGGATAATGAACCTAAGATTTTGTTTTTGAATTTGTACAAAGTGTCCTTGGCTTCATTACGGTATAGGATGCATCTGAAAGGGTGATCAATCCAACATAACAATGTTTGTCTGCCTTCTCATAGGGAATTAAGGGGAGAATTTGCTCTCTGTAGAGTCTGTAGAGAGCAAATTCATTTCATTAGGAGTAATCTCGTTTGGAAAAAGGGTTATCTATTGCTGACCGCTACAAGGCGGTACTTCTGTGATTCCTCAATGTTACATGTTGTTAGGTTCGCTTGTCTATGGTCTCTAGGAATATGGTCACCTGAATACCTGGCAAATGTGCTTTCTGGTTTGTTTTGTTTTGTTTTGTTTTGTAATTTAGAATAGAAAATTGTTGAAATAGATGTTGCTGCTGTTTTCAATTAGGGTAGCTGAAAGACCACCTGTTGGGGAAAGAGCTGCTCATTCGGTTTACCGTGCGTATCTTTCGTGATTTTTTTGTCATCTTGTGTGTGTGCTTCTTTCGCTTTGGCTTTTGAGGACGGAATGTGGGATTTCGTTGTATTAAGTCCCGAGCATTGCCTATCGTTTTACTTTTCACTTACCAGAAAAATAAAGAAAAAATCTGAAGTGATGCCTGATAAATAAAAACCCATGTAAGTGCCCTTTGATATCAAGTTTATCAGGCTTGACAAGAAACATGTCGGACTGGCTCGGCAAGCCTCGCCATTCCTACTTCGTTTCTGGTCTCGCCTGATAAACTTGATATCAAAAGACACTAAGATGTTTCTTCTATATACATGTATTCGTATGGTTCTGGGAGCGCTCGATTCGAAGTGGGCACCGTCGCAAGTGAATCATACTGCCATTAGGATTTGCGAAATAACTATTAGATATTGAATAGCCAGTCACAGTAGAGTTAATGTCAATTAGCAGAGGTCCTGTCGCTGTGATATATTATTGTGCAGTTCTTATTAATTTTCAGGAAATTCGAATCTGAAGCCTTTTGGATCGGAGCCAGTGACCGTCTGTACGAGGGAGACTTCAGATGGCCAGACAGATCTGCCGTTACTTTTCAAAGTAAATATGCAACTTAAGTTTGTTTTTCTTCTCGATTTCTTAAACGCAATAATAAAGAAGTTATGTAACAAAGTCGAACTGCTTTCTACTTTAAAAGATACATGTTCTTGTTTTTTTACACATGACAATTGGTTTCCTTTTTTTTAAAAAAAAATAGCGTATACATGGTTCGCCTTGTCATTTCTACAAGTAATAGTAATACCACGGGTTGTACACCTGTGGGAGGAGATAATCCACGAACTACTGCTAATGAATTATCTTCCGTACAGGCGGAAAAACCATGACATAACTATTTTATACCACCCTTAGGGCGTCCTACATGCTCTGTCGAGAATTAGAAGAAAAAAAAACAATAAAAAAAAAAAAAAAAAAAAAAATACAGATTATAGTACGAGTAGTTTGCACATGTTCCAGAGATTTTTTTTTATATGGGGCGTATTTTATCACAAGCAGGTACTTGCTGTAGAAAGCTTAGCGCTATCGCTTAAGTTCATGTGCTTTTTTATGCCACGGACTTTGAATCAGTTGGTGGGACATATTGCTTTTGGCTTGTCCGTTCGCGAGTTTATCCGTCCGCCCGTCCGCATTGCTTTTTATGCATGCTGGTACTTTGGAACCCTGCCTGCTAGGGTCTAAAGTTCATGAATTATGAATCTGTGACATAGGTAACTTAAAGCATATTTTGTCTTTTCCCAGTTATGCGCCCTTTTAAAGTCGTGCTCCTTTTTAGCAAGATATCTTAAAGAGTTTTTAGGCACGGCCTTGATATTTAGTATATGATCACGTTTTAGGAGTAAATTGGCTGATTAATATTTTTGGAAATTCATTAAAATTTTAATGGAGTTATGAACCTTGTTTGAATTTGGCCTTTGCTTTGATTTCTGAGTCGCTTGACCTGGGAAGCTGATTTTGATATAATAGTCATAGTTGTTCTTGATTTATTAAATATCTAAGTAAAGGATTGGTCAGTCTTAATTCATTGATAACGGAGCTACTGGGCTTTAAAACCACTGGGCATTGGGTTTTGGAATTTCATTTATGAGTAGATCATGATTAATGAGCGGACACGTACTGTATTTCTCCGTCGAACTTACACTTTTTAAGTTACCTCCTCATTGACAAAAATAGCTGGAAATATTGTAATCAAGATATCCCAAGAAATATATTTAAACTGAGATTATATTTGGTAAATTGGTGTTATATTTTGGGATTGACAAGCAGGACGATTGATTGCTCTTATTCGTTCTTTATTCATCCACTTTTCTTTGTATTTTATAATACTTAGAATGTTGAAAATTTAAGTTACAGTTTTGTTTGCAACTTATTATTTGTTCTTATAACTTGTCAGAGTAATACTGAAGCAGCGCAGCGGCGCTATTGTTAGATCAGCTGACAGTTCTAATTAGTCCAAACTTGTGGGCGCGTAGATAATTCTTATTTGATTCCAGTATTGTTTTTTATGGAAAACAAATGAAGGGTTATCAAAATGTCTTTCATCAATATTGATTTCGTTAATCTGAAGCTTTGTCATTTAGAAATTTGACTCCATTATGCAATGTCATTATGTCGAACAATTTCCTACGAATAGATAGCACTACGATAATATTTGTGATAGCATCTTTTCTGTCTGTTTTGTTTGATTGTTTACTTGATATGTTGACAGTGTCTCGAAGGAATCGCAGTAATGCCCGTATCAGATGTCACGTTCATAGCGTTAGGTGCACTTTATAGATGCATTCGACTGCCTGTGTGTAAAAAATCTGCAATTAATTCAATATTTCAGCGATAATCCGATACCAGTCATTTTTATTTTCGGTTTTGAAATATGAGAATGTCAAAGTTATATCCTAAGTACTTTTTTTAATAATCTGGTGTTTGATATTCCTTTATTATGCATAGTCATTAAATCAACTAATCTTCAGCAAGATAAAATCTGCGATATTATCTTTGCTGTCACTTTGACGCTTTATCTTTTGATGGTTTTCTTGATAAGGGTAAAATGTCTGTTAGAAATTGCACATTTCGTGCCATCTCCATGCAGTTAGTGTCGGCTGCCACGTACATTTAAAGTATGATAGTACTTACAGGGTGACAATAAAAACGTATTGTCTTCAAGGTAGTGCACAAATCTGTTCAATCAAACCTGATCCTGCAAGAAAGGCACTAACATTGACCAAAAGAAGTGAAGTGCTTACAGTAATATGAGCCGCTTCACGAGAAAACCAACGAAGTTGTGTGCGGCCAGCGCAGACTCAGATCAGCCTGGGCATCCGCCCAGTCTGATCAGAGTCTTCGCTGTCCGCATGGAGGTAGCGTAGATCCTTAGCTACCCTTTAAGCGCTTAGGAAAGACTCTGATCAGGCTGGGAAAATGCACAGGCTGATCAGAGTCTGCGCTGGGCGCACAACCACTTTGTTAGTGTCGCGGCTCATATATGGTGCAAGACTTGAAATGTACATAGCTTCTATAAGTAGATGAGAAGGCGATGATGAGGAACCGATACAATCGAATTCCACACCCTGCCTTAAACACCAAATGAATAAGGAAAACAATAAAGACGGTTCATAAGGGAAAGCAAGACGAGCAAATAGCCAAGCGATCAGCCCTTTCCCAATTTCCCAGCAGTTGGCAGTGAGACTATCTGAAATATGTACAAAATACAAAAAAAAAAAAAAAAAAAAAAAAAAAAGCATACAAAATGCATACAACATTTATTCGAGAACAAAATTGCTAGACAATGATTATTTGGTTTTAATTTACAATGAGCGTTGCGTTTAAATGTTTCGTTTAATATTTCTATATTTCAAAACAGGTTTAAATGGCATTGTATTTCCTTGTCACCATTGTTTCAGATTGTTCAGTGGCAGTCTGTTGAATTTCGTCGGTTCCTACTTAGTCTGAGGCAGATGCCTGAAGCATAATTAGTCTGATGAATTGCAGGAAAGTCATGTACAATAGGCACTTGACGTTTGACATTTGGATTTTCTTGATAATATTAGCTTGTGTTTGAGGAAGTGCACTTTTGACAAGATATGTCGCGTATCAGGTATAATCTGTAATTGTAATCCGATAGCTACTCGACAGTCAATATCTAAAGTGTTTAGGTACACTGTCATATTTTCTCACCATTTGTATTAAGAAAGGCAACAATTTATCACTTCCTGCATGCTTCCTTAAACAACAAAACCCGTTTTAAAAATGGTCTTCTCTAAACTTAACAGTTAGATATACTAATAGTATTTAAAAAATCCCACTCGAGGTTTTAATATCGCAAAAAAATAAAAATAAAGCTACGTCAACCAAAAGTTCAAAACATGTATGTTGTTTTAAGCCTGATTATGTCCGTGTATAATTTTCGATTTAAACACATTTTATTCCCAATAAATATACATTCATGGTTACAGCAATGATGAGATATGGACACAATAGGATCAAGTTTATTTAAATTACTTCTTCTTCTTGTATGATTTTTAAAATCGTACAACCGAACCGATCAGAAAATAGCACGTTCTCCTCGTGTTCTTAGCACAGTTTATATACAGATGAGTAATTTCCTGATGAAGCATTCATTCCTCCTTCAATAGAGCCAGGCCGGGTAGCGCAATCGGTAGGGCACCTGACTCGTAAGTCAGAGTTCCTGGGTTCGAATCCCGGTCTGGCCACATACTTTCGTTTCTCCTTCCGCTGATTCAAGAAGGGCAGTTGTCAGTTACTGGCGAAAGTATGTGCACTTAGTACTGGTTAACCGCTTAGGAGGTCTAAGCCTGCCCAGGAATAGTGTGGTTAGGTTAACTGACCGTCCCGACATGACCTTAGTTGTTTACCGTGGACGTTAAGCATCAAATCAACCAACCAACCAATCCTTCAATAGAGGTTTGGAGTCAGTCTGTGACTTTGTTTGGCATACCGTGCTTTAATATCGAAAACAAATGCAGATTTTTGGGCCAGTTGGAGGGTAGAATTTCACATAGAGAGGTCGTGAAACAATTACATGTATATGAATTAATTTCAGCACTTTAGAATTTCAGACGACATGCATAGTTTTGACAGCCGAAAAAAAGGAAACAGCTACCGAGATAAAGAATCACAGAGCTCCAGATAAGAGGGAGTACTGAGTGATAATTAGGGATAATTTGTTAATTCTGCATTAAATCATATGTTGTGACCCCTCATCTGAACCGTCTCGACGAGACGGTTCAGATGAGTGGTCTTAACATATGGTTCCGATGTGAAGTAAGAAAAATTATCCTTAATTATCTTCAAATACTCCCTCTTATCTGGAGCTCTGGAATCAGACGTGATGACATGAACTTACGTCAGCGCCATTTCTGTAATTGGTTTTGCACGACAGCGTCCACTACACTGATAAGTGCAGCCATCGCAGACGACGTATATTAACATTAAGACCGTTAGAAATCGACTGAAAAAGCATGGCGTAAGATAACGAAGGCCATACAAAAGACTGATTTTTAAACGACCATCAACAGGCAAGAAGAAGTAAAAGTTTTTAAATCTCCTGAGTATCTATGAAAGCTCCAAGTTCAGAAAAGAAAGGATTGAGACATGATTTTTTTGTATATCAGATTGATATCTGCCGTCTGCATCTCTGCCGGGAATCTGCGGGGGCTAGAGCCAGGGACATGCTGCCTGGACATTGCTTCCGCTACATGTCGCTGTGTCTCCGTTCCCCGTAATGTTTCTCGGTGTCGTACAAAGATGCATAGGGTGCATATCTGTGCTACAAAGTACTATGTTATTCAGTCAAACAATGTGATCGAATGGTTCTTGTATATGTGTGTATATGTGTTCATATTTGTATATACTGTATAAATATTTTTTATGTTTATTTTTTTTTTGTTTAATGTGTTAAAGAGGGCCACGTGGTAGACTAGTCATATGGCGAAATGTGATCTACCTGTTTGAATCCTTGCACAATAAGCCCCGTTTGAAAGGGTCTTTTCTTAAAAGCACGGGTATAAATTTACAATAGTATTTTCAGTCACTTTTTACACGACTTCGGTAATGACGTCAGTGGGACTTCAAGGGCACTTACAAATATAACGCAAAGTCTGATTGGATAAAGTAAAAATTCGCAACATTACAATCTGCGATAAACTGTCGGAACCCGACGTCATTATGACACGTCGCTTCTCATTCGCTTAAATTTGGTTTAACGTCGTTGAAAGCGCTTGCAATGGGAGCCAATTAGTACACTTTGAAAGGTGAATAAATGAAAAAAATGCATTAGAATGGGGATAACTGTATTGAATATTGTTGTTTGAGGAGGTACATCGTCGGTTTTATGGTCGCATTTTGCGTTTACGGCTCAGCTGACGCGTGGGCGTAAAACAAAATTTCCGATCATAAAACCGACGAGTTACCTCCCCTAATGACAATTTTGAGTAAAGTTATCCCCAAATCGGTTGCTTTAAAAATGATGCTAAATAAGACAAGTTAATTCTCGACAGTGAAAAGGCAAAGTTCAGTTCAGTCATATGTGTTTATTGCATTGTTTATTTAGCTTTCCATCCATAACTGTCGTTGAATGGTTGATCAAGCGGAACTGCAAGATTCAAATGTCTGTCTCTGAACATGTAAAACCTCGTTAGTCTGTAGGAAAATGTGTTTGTGGAATTACATATCAATCTTAACTTTACTATTAATACAACCTTAAAAGATCGAAGCACATTTCATTTATTTTTCTTTTAGAGCAGGCCCAGAAGTTATAAAGCTTGTGTAAATTCTCAAACTCAAAATAAAGCACACTGTCTGGCTGCTTTCGAGCACATGCTCGGAAGCAGCCAATCAGTGTGCTTTATTTTGAGTTTGAGATTATTCTCAAGTTTTATAACCTCGAACCCAGGCCTCCATGAGCGGGCAGATAACTCCTTCCAGAGCAGAGTTATCTCCCTTTATGAGTATCCATACACCATACTAAAATAATATTTTATATCACAGACTGGTTTCCTGGTTGGAGTCAGCTGAACTCGTCGTCAAGGCAACCGAGTGATGATGGCTTCTCTAACGAAGACTGTGTAGAAATGAGACGACAGTTTTCCTTCCCGGATAAAGGAAGAGGCGTGACTGACTCTTATTTCTGGAACGACCGCAACTGCAATATTACAAACCCTTTTATATGCCAACATTTAAAACAACCAGGTAGGCATCCTATTTTATGTA
This sequence comes from Ctena decussata, assembly GCA_963989385.1. Lineage (NCBI taxonomy): Eukaryota > Metazoa > Mollusca > Bivalvia > Lucinida > Lucinidae > Ctena > Ctena decussata. The sequence continues at coordinate 35,229,350 of OZ022503.1, forward strand.
CAAGTTTAAATACAAAAAAAACAACAAAAAAAAAACAACAACAAAGAACTGGATATAATGTCGGAATACAGATTTGAAAGTTGCCTCATTGATAACTGACTGAATAACCTTTCTTCACTGGAAGTTACATCACTGATTTAATTTCTTCTCTAAAAGCTGCATATTGATAAAAACTCTGTATAACCGATCTCTTCTCTTTGAGTAAAATACTTAACAGTATCTCTTAGGCTCTTCACTGGAAGTTTCATCACAGATAAATCTATTTAAGCTCTTTCAACTGCAAGTTTCATCCCTGATAAAAAGAACTCTGTTGAACCTCTTTTCACTGATCGTTGCATCATTGATCAAAATACTATATTAAAGATCTGTCTTCACTGAATGTTGTGTATTTCATACTGCTTAACCTTTCAGAATGTATTTATAATTTCCATGTATGTAGGCAACGCATTTACCCCCTGAATTTTGATCAGTATTAAGTTTTGCAATACATTCTTATCTTAATAGCTGATTTATTCCTTCTTTTTCCGCATAGACAAAGTATCTACCTCATACAGCCCTGTTGACTGCGATGTATTCTACAATCTTACGGAAGACCAGCCCACCATTACTGTGACGTCACCAGGTCACCCGCACCATTATCCAGAACTCACTTCCTGTCACATGATAGTAATTGCACCCTTTGGAAAGCAGGTTGTCGTAGAATTTTCTAACTTCAGACTGGAAGATGGAGCAAGGTAACTAAACACTCTATTGTACCGTATTTATTCGAATTTAACAAGTTTTTTCCGCAGTCTGGAATAAACACAAATATCTATATCAGTCTCACGGAATTCTGCTATAAGATGTTTTTTCCAGGCCAAAGCAATCCTAAAAAATTAAGATCCGTCTTATGAGACGGATCTTTCTTTTTGGGAATGTTTTGAATAGGAAAAAGCCTCCGCTCTGTCTTGTAACCGAAGAAATATGGAACCCAATGTGCATGTAGGGAACTTTGAACCAAACAGCGCGACTCGGAACAACTAAAGTGGGGAAAAAGAATACTGTCTTAGAAACGGGTGAATGCTTTCTTTAATATCTTCATTCACTGAAATACCCAGATGACAAGATTCTGTATTCGTATGAAGAAGGAATAATGCTTTGTATTTAGTTCAAGGGCCCTTACTTTAACATATAAGAGACCGTGACAGCATGAAACTTTACAATTCTGGCAATGTCATATAACGTAAAATTCCTCTAAAATCTTCATTTGGTATCCATTTTCTTTTCGTGACTCAAGACATCGATAAAGAGTTAAAAAAATGAACATAAAAAACTATAAGTGGTATGCGTAAATGATACTTGGACTTAGTCAAGGTTTGATAACATAGGCACAAAGTATCACAGACCAAATCCTCTGTAGTAGGTTGCTCTCAAATATAAAGAGAATAAGGTGCCTGTTTAACTTTGGTTTTCAAAGAAAATTGTTCTGAAAAATGGCTAAAATACAAAACCACAATTCATTGAGAAAAGAAAATCAACATCAGCTCATTCAAATTGCAAAAATTTATATATCAAAGAAATAAAAGGGTTTAAACAACAAATGAAAAGACGCAATCATTCGTATTTTTTAACCAATTTCCTTGTTATTGCACATGTAAGAAGCACTGGTGCGTCTCTGTTAGTATATTTACCAATTTTGTCTGAAATAATTAGAGAATTTACATAGTTCAAACCCTCTATCTCTGTGACATTATGCTTATGCCCATATATTTGTTCCGAGTTGGGGTCGACGCTTTACGATAGCCGGTGTGATAGGTGATAGTCCGGTCAGGTTCGACCTATACGTGTTTTGTAACACTAGCGTTTGCTTGGTTAAAGTCTTGGCAATGCAATTATTTTGCTGTAGGTTCATACAGTATGTTCGAGGTGTTGGCTTTCAGCTGTTTTCAAATTAGGGACACAAAACAAAATGTCAACTCGCATCTAGAGAAATTGATTTATGAATTGATACATTTGATTAGGGGAAACAAAATACTGGTTAATAAGTACAATTTGAGTGGTGCTCATAAAATAAATATAGTTTTCTCATATTTTGACGTGTATTCAGTGCTCAAGATAAGAGGGGTAACAAGGATAATTTTAAGATACTTCCTACATTTCTCTATTAGGAAATATGTTGTGCCTCTCATTAGAACAGTCTCGCCGAGGCAACCTAGGGTCACAACATATGTTTTCGATTAGAAACATGAAAATTATCTCAGAATTATCCTAAAAATCCGCCTCATCTGGAGCTATGATGCATCATTTAAATTCGCTGTTTTAGTGCTACAATCCTTATGTTTACACTCGATGGTTAAATTTGATACGATTGATAATTATGTTTTTTGCGACTTCGAAAATAAATACTGATACTATCCTTATGTCAACCACTGAAGTAAACGTGTTATCAGAATATAAGGAAAACTCTAGATGAAAAAAAAATGTCAAAAGTCGTTAATTTGGAACAAAATCATTGCAAAAACGAAATGAACGACAAACCTATCAAAACAAATGACACTTGTAGCATATTGGGAAATTATGTACATTTTTTCACAGACTGTCAAACATCAATTCTAGCATCTTTCAATTACAAAATACCGAAAAACAAAATTGCCATTAAACGTAAAATCAAAGAGTAATTAAGTCAGGTATCATCTCAAGGAAACCATATTCAAGTCCGCTGGATACCTGTACATAAGGGCATAAACCCACTGACTACACATGGTTGAATCAACCTTAAATTTGCGTTGAATCAAGGTTGATTCAAGGATGGTTCAACCTTGTGTGTCTGCTGGGTTAAGGGTGATGAACTTGCAGATATGCAGGCTAAAAGAAGGTGCATTAGAAATGAAATATCCAGGTTCCAACATTCCAGCAGTCTTGGATAAGAAATATGCTGTTACAAAACGAAAAAACATATGAAGGAGAAACTGAGTAAAAATATATTATGTCAGAGAAAGTTTATGGTATTCAAGAAGTTTTTGCATAATTTGGCGTTAGAAACTGTCGGTCGTGGCGAGGAAGACAAATAGACATTCTAAGCCCTCAATCAGTTACTGACAGGTCACTCAATTTTAAACAAACACAGAAGTAAACTCGACCCCATTGTATCTGCTTTTGCAGTACTTGTCAAGTTCTCGAAGACGTACAACACTACCTATTCACGTGTTGGGCTTTTAGAAATGAAAGAACAATACTGAAAAACACTGTAAAAGAAATTCTTTATAGAGAAGGGCTGAATGCTAGTGACATTGACCTGAAGGTTAAAATTGTGTTTTAGAAGACATTAACAAACAAGCTCAGAATGACTAAATTGGTGCACTTCTTCAGTACATCAAGTGCACCAAATGCTTTAACTAGCCAATATATAGATATTCTACGCATGCGCACAGAGTAACATGAGTATAAGTACCCAGAGTTAAGCTGTAAAATGTAAAAAAGCACACAGAGGCCATAAGCAGCAGGATAATCAGATATACAACATTAACAAACAAATTTTCATATCCAAACTTGTATATGGACTCTAAACACGATAAAGACTTAAGAAAAATAAAAAGTGTACTATTACAATTGATCTCTTGCTTCAAATATGTTAGCGAAGATTCGTTAATAGTCCCCTTAACGCCGAATGGGTACACCTTCATGTTTATCTGCCGTTTCTTTCAAAGAAAAATAACTTTTGCAACTCTTTTTTCGCTTCCGTTGTTGACGAAATCCTTCCAAATAGGGGTCTACTCTTAAAGGAAAAAAATCGATTTTAGTGGAGCTAAATTCTTTCCTTTTAGAGTTGACCCAAATTGAGAAAGGTTGCAAAATGCAAATGGCAGAGTTCTCATTAATACCTCATGATATTTAGTTACGTAGTTGCATTTTGGATTGCCCTGGAGTTCATATCATATTTCTCTTATTATGCTTTTATGAAAATCTGTCAACTTCCCCTACACCTCTACCTTCTTGTTAATTATGGATCTTCTCTCAGAGTAGACCCTATTTCAGAAGGGCTTTGTGGTCCAGGGAAACAAACACAAAGCTATACAAGTTGTTCTTCTTTTTAAATATTCTGGACTAACGTGGAATGTTTCCCGTTGCATTGTAGCCGTAGAGGCACACATACGCAATAAAATAACGAAAATGAAGTGTTTGTTTTTGTTTTACTGGTATACATGTACAGCCGAGTGTCAAAAGTTTTTCCCCCAAAAAAACAAAAACAATTTTCCATAGACTTAATGCATTTTCAAGTGTGCGGGGAATTTTACTGTAGCAAAACTGCTTATCATATGATATTAAATTTTATATGATTAGAAAAATGCAATAATTTTGGCAACATCTAATAATGTTTATTTGCACTCTAAATCATTATTTTTTTAGAAACATGCTTTTATAGGCATCACCTGTTTTTTTTCAGCAAATTTTAGACAACGTCACCATTGACGTCAATAGAAAACTGCATTTCTGAAAGTTTTATGAAAGTTCAAACACTTGTAGTTTAATAGTGAGTAGGATTAGGGCAATCTAAAAATTATTATATATTGCAGAAATCTCTAATTTTTTAAGCATACACAAAATGTTATGAACATTAAAACACAAGTCTCACAGTAAATTATCTTGCACACTTGCAAATGCACTAAAATCAATGGAAAAATATATTTGGGGAAAGACTTTTGACACTTGGCTGTGTATCTAAACGGTTAGACGTAATGTCAGATGTTGGTGAAAATAAGCGTAACGTCAGAAAACGTTAGATTTTGAGCTCTGTTGCCAGTTCACTGCAACGGCCACAGCGCATTTTTTAAATATTTTCCGAAATAAATACTCATTAAATGTGAATTGAATTGCCAACTGCAACTGGTAGCAGAATATATTCGGAAGATATTAATTTTCGAGACAACTTACGATTTGCTCGATTTCATAACGGAGTCCCGTAGCTCAGTAGGTAAAGCGCTAGCCTGCTGACATAGCCGTCCGCGGTTCAATCCCCGCTTGAAGCGAGAATCTTTTCAAAATTAAACGGGGTTTCATTGCACAGAGCCTTTCATTATCAACCTCTCATCGTCCTGATATGACTGAAATACTGTTGAAAAGGATGTAAAATCGCAAGTCATCCATCCATTCACTTATTTCAATAAAACGTTACCAGCGTATAAATACAGTTGCGGGCAAAACCGCTTGATTTGCTTATTTTACATCGGCTCTCATATATATATTCCAAAAAAAGTCTGGTAAAGAACTATTCGGAACAGGTATTTCATGTCCGCCTGATTTAAATTTTATTTATATTAAATTTCGATATGATTTTCTTACTCAGAAAATACCACCCAGTATGCAAAATAAAGAAATGTGGCGTTGCGGACAAAACCGCTAGATTTGGAAAATTGGGTATTTCTTTAAATCGCCGGGATCATGCATTCCGAAGTCTGATTTCACAGTCCAAAAATTCCAAGTAGGTATTGTATGTCAGTATATTTTCTACTCTTCTTCTGCTGCGTATTGTTCTTTAGAGGACCCGTGATCTTTGTTGGGTGCCGTTTTTTAGTGCCAAAAATATGAAGTTTACCCTTTCCTTGAATCGCTAAATATTAAGTTTTCTTCTAGACGGAATGGCTTAACTTGTTGGCGTTCCGACGTCAGTTTACATTACTTTACTCGCATCGACGATGGAAATTTTTTTGGTTTTTGAGCTCCAGTTTTCAATTTAAGCTGAAATAACTAGTTTGCATGACGAATGCGTTGCAACGTCTTACAGTCTGAAAATTTGACGTTATTTGGTATTATAAGGCGGTGTATTTATTTTTATGTCTCATAAATGAAGATTTTCATTTTATCTTCTAAATACTCAATGAATAACCTTTTAAATCGTATAAAATTTATTACGTTTGCTCGTCCGTTAGAAATACTGTATCAGGGGAAAATTATAAAGATGGCTTGAAAATGAAATTTTCACCAACATCTGACGTTACATCAAAAAAGGTAAAGGTAAAGGTTTCCCATAGCCTAATAGCCGTAGGGGCAGTGGAGGTTAGAAACTCACTGTATCGTGGGCACAGCTGATGAAAGGCGGAGCCCATCCCTCTCCTTTCGCTGCCTTATCCTTCCCTGATTCGAAAAAGGTACCCATTTTCTGCTGGGTTGACAGAGAGAGTTTTCCAGTCATCGTATGGCGACAGTGAGCCGCGAACTCACGACCTTACGGTGACTTTCTGCACAATAGCCGAGCCACTCTAACCACTCGACTACCGCGCCTCTCTGACGTTAAATACATCATACTAAACGTCAAAACAATATTGTATCGACGTAATGACATCACATCGACATTGTTGAGACTTAGATTCTACGTTGTTTTAAAATACCTTCCGGGATCTACGAACACAAGCTCGACATTATCTTTGAAATCATTTTATAAAGTACCTAAACCGACTTAAGTGCAATAGAGGCGCTTATCTGAGTGTCGCTAAGCCTCATTCTATAAAAAGAAACGTGCCTTTAGGTTGTACTCTTCAATGTATTATAAAAAAAGAAATATGATACACATTGACATTCTGTTCGCACTGACCTAACTCTTTGATATACGTATAAGTGCAAAGTGCCTAGCAAGATATCAAATTGCCAAGCGCTCTAAAGCTATATAATAACAAGAGATTTCCACAAGTTTTGCTCAGCTCAAATTTCTGTCATAATCTTTGGAAAACTTCTAAGCGCATAACCAAGACCAAATTCCCGTTTCACAAAGCATCTTAAGCCTTAAGATTTTCTACTATGGAACTATAGTTCCATACAAACTAATGTGACCTTTCAGTAAATATCTTCAGCCCAAGATTTTCTTAAGTTCCTTACAAACTGTATGGAACTTAAGAAAATCTTTAGCTTAAGATATGTACTGAAAGGGCACCTGCTTCGTAAAATATCATTTACAACTAAGCAATCATTTTATGAATGTCACAGGTACAGCAGCATTGATGCAACATAACATTTTAGAAATGTACCCTCAACAAATAGTGTTCGCAATCTTAAGTCAGTGGACCGCTACATAACTATTGCGATAACTGTTCTAATGTCGGGACACTTTAACTAATTTATAGAATTCTCCCATTCCCTAACGTAAGCATAAACTTCGACGCCGAATTACGCAGTATCATATATATTTATTATAAGATTATTTTTTCACCCTTTCTTGCAGAAATCTAATCTGGCAATAACTTTAACGGAAAACACAGCTTTATCAGGGCGGCGTCATAATGTTTCTCTGAATAACTAAGTGTATGCCTTGTATGAACATGATAATTTCGTGAGATTAGGTTATCACAATGCCTACGGCGTTAGTCGTATGATAAAATTACAAGTCACGCGAACAATTAAAACAGAGCTGATTTCAAAGTAGGTCGAAATGTATAATTCTAAAATCGTATTTTCTGGAAATATTTGTATTTATAAGAGTTGTAATAATATATTTTTCACATTTACTTCAGATGCGAATTTGACAATATCACGTTGTCTACATTCCCCGCCACAAAGGGAATAACTCATTGTGGGAACTGGAATGAGAAGTTAAAGAAGTTACGGTGGACAAGCGATGACAACACACTTTTATTGTCGTTTATCACAGACCACAACAAAAACTACTCCGGTTTCAAGGCAAAGATTGGATATGTTGATAATAGTGAGCCATATTTAATGTTCATGTTGTGTTTTCTACTACCATCTCGTCAAAATCAAAGCAATTTAAAATCTCGTCTTTTACTTGGGTAATTTTGCCTGAGGCCCGAACTGTCATAAATAGCCCTAATTACCACACTGTGTAATGCCTAGAGGGCTTTATTCTTAGTTTGTGAGTGATTCGCCGACCGGCATTAAAATCCACAAAAATAAAATCCTTTTCCTATAATTCCACCTCGACCATCTATCTGGAAATGGCCGCCAAAAAATAAATTTATTCATAGATTCCGGTTCAGGGGATTTATCGATGTGTAAAAAGCCATTTTCCGCTCGTTGTCGGCCAATCAGTTTGCACTTCATTAGCAACAGAATGTTGAATTGGTATTATTAGATTGTCTACTTACTAAATTAGATAGTACCTAGTACCGCCAAGTATGGTTGTTATATTCGTATTACTGCATCTTATGTTTCTTACGTAAACCTGAGGTTGCCATATACAGTTTCGCAGTTTTGGCCGGAGGACAATAAAAATGCTGATTTTTTGGGAGTAGGCAGTCAAGAGTTATCCTGCTCTTGAGTAGAGCATGCCTGATTATGCCCTTTTTTGAAAAGTTTTCTGGCCCTTTAAAACTTGGTGGGTTGATTTTCTCTGCAACCATATTCATATGGTTATAGAAATGGCTTAACAGCATTTAGGCATAACAAAGCACATTCAAACAGAAAAAAGTGATTTATTCATTCAAGCAGGCTGGAATGTCACTTTATTTAGTTAGCCGGCTGCGGGTGTCACCGAGTGATCGAGAAAACTGTGAAGTGAAATCATAGAAAGAAATGAAGATGAAGATGAAGATAGACTAACGACTCTGTTTAAAGAAATTTTAATTTATATATAGGTGCATTGAACAAAATGATTATAAAGCTTCAAAATGTTAGACAAGTGTGAAATATCATATAATTTTCAAGTCATAGATCAAGACAAGTATGGTATCCATACTAATTGCATTGAACAGCCCTCGTTCTTGACTCATTTGTGCGATACCATGCAACCATGCTCCTTTAGACAGCCATCTTGCCCTTTTCTTGATCTTTTTTCTTTATACTGATTTTCATTTTATGTAACAAAGTTTAACTGTTATCGTTACTACCAATTTTACACCACATTTCCATATTGCAGATCACAAATGCTCACCCAGCCTGACTAATGGAACATCTAGTGATCGAGCAAGTGGCGAATGGGTGTATGGTCCAGGTGGCTGTTGGAGGTATCTTAACCACACGGCTGAGGCTGAACTAGTGGGCTCGTCATGTGAAGCCATTGATAGCCTGATTCCTAATGCCATTGGAGACGGACAAGCAATATTCGTGTTGAATCTTCTGGAATATAGCCGTAAATATTAAAATGATTCCAATTGTGTCAAACGAAAATGGGCCTTATAGCACGAGAGTCAAAACGGAGCAACACGATACAGCATTTATTGACTATGAAACAGCCCCTCCCCCCTTTAGAATAACCCAAATATCTAAATCAGTCTTATGAAATTCTGCTTTAAGATGGGCTTTTCACTTCAGAAACAGCATCGAAAATCAAAATCCATCTTATAAGACTTTTAGATTTTGAGATTGTTTTTGAAAGGGAAAGGCGTCCGTGCTCCGTGCGTGTATAATTGATGAAACACGATGAGGTCAATGCGTGGACAACAGAACAATCTGCGAGTACGAGCTGTTTGATAACTGCATGCTGGCGCTATGTAGATGCCTTAGGAAATTTGGTTTGTAGGTTGTTGATTCAAACAGACTGCACCCATCTGCACATTTTGTCCATAGTCTTCTTTGTGAGCACATGCTGAAAGATCCCTTTTTCCGATGTCGCGGCATATTTTTGATTGATGATAAACACTGCTTTCGGTCTGTTGCTGTCTTAATGAAAAACCTGCTGGGACTAAGTACAACAGTAATGATCCAAACTACTAGCAAAACTTATTTCTGGCATCTGTAACCTGAGAGACTTTACAGGAGACTTTACAGGTAACAAGGGTTATCATCTGTCTGAGACTAAATAGATATTTTACATTGCAGAATATCAACGCAACGAACAATGCATTACCTTTTGGATTGGACAGACTGAAGTTGAAAACTTTACATCAAGTGAAAACAGTAAGCTTATATGTTTTACATTAAATTTATTGATTGCTGAGGTTTAACTGCCTCTTGAGACAATTTTCAGTCTGTATCGGACCATCTTTAAGAGACAAGAAGAGAGTAAAAGTAGTCAAATTACCAAACTCACAAAAAAATAGAATCATTGACAAATCCGAAATATTTAGATACATATACATGAACCCTTTACAGAAATGTGATCAAGTGCTTGCGAGTAGTAGGCATCATCTGGCTATTATAATACACTCGCCAAGTCAGCGTATTTGAAAATGTTAGGATTAACAAGAGTGCAATAAATAAATAAACAACAAATAGAAAATCTAAGTTCGCGCCTGCTGCAAACACAACAGGCCCTTGCCCTACCAATATGAGTAGGCCAATAGATGGATAGGTGAAGTTTGCTCTTTCGTACTTTGCAATAGTAGATCCGTCATATCAGGACGATGGGAGGATGATAATGTGTGCAATGGAACCCCGTTTATGGTTCAAAAGACTTCCGCCTTCACCAGGAATCGAACTCAAAACTCTTGTTTAACAGGCGTAGCGCTTAACCCACGGAATCACCAGTGCTTATATCAGTAAACAGTCCCGGTGACGGAAGTCATGGCACATGCTTATATACTCAGCACAGAAAGAACCTTGACGGTTGATAACAAATAATTTTTTTTATAAAAACTCAGATTTCACACCAACGGCTTTTGAGTTGAGGTTGATAAAATATACATGTCATCATTTCAGTCGTCTCAGGCACAATTTCTACGTGAAGCTGAAAAAGTTTTTAAAAATGTCAGGGTTCGACTTGGAAATTGGTTTTATGTCAAGTTTTTGGAGCATGACAAAATTAAGTTCTTAAACAAAAATTTTAATTTGAAGGGGAGAATGTAAAATAGCAGTATTCATAAACTGTTAGCACAACATTATTTTGTAAAGTGATGCTAACGCCTCTGATTCTGACGTTCCGTCAAATAAACGTAGTGCAAGTCACTGTATCGTGTTCGATTCAATGTTTCTGCTAGAAACACGCCCAATCTGCAGAACGGTGTGCGAGACAGATAGAATTATTTAGCGACTACAATCCAACGGCCAGCTTACTGATATAAACGTAACTGTACCGAATTACGTGCGGCATGCGCGCATTTCTGCATTTAACTTCTTCAGTGTCGATAAGTCCCAAAAGTTTATAGGAAAAAAAATTGATGGGCAGGTCTCGGCATGCAACGAACAGCCCTCTCCGAGCCACACTTACTGAAGCATTCCGCGATATTCAGTAGCTGCAGACATCAAGTAAGGACGCTTACGTACTAACTGGCGAGCGCAGCAGCCCCCTCACCTAGCCACCTCGACCCTGCATCTCGAGAAACGAGACCGACAAGCGCATCAAGAAGGAGATGACTAATGCAGCAAGAAGCAACAAAAAGCTGAAACAATCCAAAAAATTGAAGCCATACTCCGCTAAGATTCATATCTTTATGAACGACGCTATTGTCAGTGCAGAAATTCCAGCCTCACGGTACCTCCCACGTACAGAGAAGTGGGACATTCTGATTGTAATGCAGAATTTGAAAGTGCATGGGTGAATGTTCCTTTGCTGTCACTGTAGAGCGTCTACAAAACAGTTGGTAAGCAAAGCTACGAATGTACAACATGTAACTGTTAGATACTTCGAAAATTACGATTTCAGTGGAGAGGAATATTAGTGCAGGATATTACTCAAGGACTTTTAGAAAAAATAAAGAAATAAAAAAAAAAGGAAAAAAAACCCTCAAGTTTCTTCTTCGCTAAGTATGTATTGGTAAAACTTAATGTATTTCAGGGACTCATTGCTTAGCTCAGACGCTGTGTGTCCATGATTCTCGGACAAGTCTTCATGTACAATATAATTCTTCTGTTAGTCAAGTGCCTTGCTCAGAAAAGCTCAACGTTTTGTGCCTTAGACGTGTATCAGGTAAGTGATGTAACATATGCAGGGGCGTAGCTAGGGGCAATAACACAGTACGCACAATCATGTTTTATACTAATTGAGGGCAATACTAGGGGGTTAAGCCGCTAAGATATTTCGAATTTGCTTGTCTGTTGGCAGTTAGTATTAAAATTATGCCCAATTAACAACATTTCATCATAAAAATACGCAGGTGTGTGTTGAAATTTTGTCAATTTGACAAAATTTCAATACGCACCTGCGTATTTGCGTAAAGGTAGCTACGCCCTTGATATGAATTGGTAAAATTGGCAAGCAACGTAATATATATTCAGTTATAAGACGCGATGTTCCCATCCAAATACAGTCAACTCTCGACATCTCGATCTTTGATATCTCAAAGTACCCTCTTATGTCAAAGAATATAGTTTGGACTTATTTCCTATTTCTATTTACATTTTAACTATAGTTATATCAAACTACTGATATCTCAAAGTGAATTTACTAGGACCAGAAAATTGACTTTGAGATATCAGTAGCTTGTGTTGAACTTTGACTTAAAGATATCGAGAGTTGTATTTCAGAGACATTGCTTAAAGATCTAGAGCCGTCTAAATCAAGATATCTGGAATTGTTTTCGAAGCGAAAAACAAATTTTAGAGCTGAATTATTTCAGACTGATTTACATACTTTCGGTTTATTTGGAATGGTAAACACTCGTCTTATAAGCAAATAAAAAACGGAAAGGCAAATTACAGAGTACAGCTCCCTTATGTCACTAAAGATGCATGTAAGAATGTGAAAATTTCCTGATGGAGTGTTGAGGGCGCACATATGTACATGATTGTTCTGTATGCAAAAATTACAAGAAAAACATGCTAAAGCTGTCATAATAGTAAATAAACAGTAAAATTTCATATGTAAAAATGCTAGAAAAAAACAAGTGTGAATAAATATGGACACTGTTAAATATGCAAAAGGTAACTCAAGAGAGATCACTAGGACACGGATGCATCATTTCCATTTTCGCACGGGATACACTTTACAGAAAGACTTTGCTCTCAGAGAGCAAATCCTTTTATTTAAGAGTAGCCTGTACATCTTACATGAAAGAAAATATATTTTTTAAGTTTTCTCCCTGTTAAGATGTTCTTGAAACTATACAGGTGTGTCCTTACCCATTTTAATATCAAGTAAGGCTCGATATGATGGACTGCTGATTTTGGTACTTTGACCACATTTGCTACCAACTAAACGAATATTAGTTGTGACATAAACAGCAACCAGTGTAGACAAATATCAGACTCTCCTGCATTCTGGTCTGTGTATACATTGTTTACTTATCCATCTAGTGTTTTCGAGGGAAATGCCTGCAAATAATCCATTATTTTTCTAATGGAAGGAGCGTACAAAAATTCCGAAATTACCGAATTTGTTTTATTTGCCTTTACACTGAAGCTACCAATGAATCTCGTCTTTTTCAGCTCCTGAAACAGATCACCATGAGTCTCTTGTGACGGAGCCCGAGGGTGAAATCTTCAGTCCTGGATTCGCAAATAAAACATATAATAACAATTATCATCATACATACGTGTTCACGGCTCCTTCAAATCATTCCATTTTCTTCACCGTGAAATATTTAGATTTAGAATACCAAACTCAGTGTTTATATGATTCTTTAAAAATATTTGGTATTACAAATAATACAACTCTATGTGGAAAATTAGAAAATGTTCAAAGGTTTATGTCAACGTCAAACAACTCTAGCCTCGTTTTCAATACGGATGACAGCGTATCTTCCGGCGGGTTCCATATGTCTTGGTTCTGGATAAATAAGACTCTGCCAATATTTTATCATGAAGATAGTGGCGTCAGTGGCATAATTACAAATTTAAATTTTCCTAATAGTTTTCCAGAACCAACCAAGGGTTGTTCTTCAATATCGGCACCAATGCACCACCGAGTTTTAGTCGAATTCCAAGTAATTAACCTACCAGGATTAGAATGCAGTGATGCCAAAATTGAGCTAATAACAGGAGGTCGTGTACTCAAGATGTTTTTTGGCAATAAAGTAAAGATGAATGAAATGGCATTTTTTGATTGGATAGTGTTATCAAGTGATAATTCACTGGACATTTGTGTTGACTTACCTCCCCTCGGCAATAAAGATGGATTTAGAGCTTCATTTCGCTACGGTAAGTACAATAACTTATTAACCATTAATGCGCCAAAAAGCAGACGACAAAATTTACGTCTGCAGAATTTTTAAAAAAATGTTTCATCCAAGCAATATTATATCGAGAATTTGAACACTAGATGGCAAAAAGTGTAGATTCTGATGAGGTGGCTCATTATGAGCCACCTCATCTGGATCTACACTGTTTGCAAATTCAACTATTTTAATTTTTGGCGCTTTAAGGGTTAATGCCTAGTGGACTATTCTATCCTTATAAATTGGATGAGTCCATTTATCATTTTAGGGGTATCTGTATTTTTATAGCAATTGCTGTAAAATACGAACAGTCAAAAGCCTGATCGGACGCTGCGATCTTTGCCTGTACTGTTTCCCTTTGTCCCCCCCCCCTTGTTTTTATCGGATTCTAGGCATAAATGCGTTGGAGACGTTGAAGTTACCGTATAGTAATTTTATTACTTGTTCGAAACATGAGGATTTTTTGCTCTTTATCACTTTCTAAATCATTAATTTCCAAATGGTATTCTGTCTTTACTATTATGACATTTGCTTAATACTGTTTTAATTGTTGCTTTAACTCTGCATGGGGACCGTTACATATGAAAGAGGCATATACGTACAGCAAACTTTCTTGCCTGTTGCTTGGCTATTAAGGTTTGAACTGGTGGTTTTCTTTTGTTCCTGTATTTCAGTGACGTTTTACACCCAAGTGGTCTTTAGATATCGCAGTACTCGTTTCTGTCGAGTCCGCATATTTGATTCATCAGTTTAGTCCGTGAATTTTTGTTACCCATGAGTATTCATTGATAGGTCAGGAAACCTTCACGGGGACCGAACAGCTAACTTAATGTTTCGAACCATTGCAGAAGCTGAGGGCGAGGGTTTGGATCCAGTAAACCCAGTTGAAGCAGTCCAGTAAATTATCACTGACCGTTCAAAGGCGGTACTTGGCTTTAGCAGTCGCACAAATTGATGCTTTATTTTGCGTTGAAAAAAATAGTGTAGTAAGTTAGTTTATTTTCTGTTCTCAGTTGTTTATTTTTCTGTTTTCAGTCTTTATGGGGCTAGTAGACAGTTTTCAGACCTAGTTCCAATTGCTCTCCCATACTTTGTAGTGAGAAAATATGTATGTGTGTGTGTTATAAATATCACTTTTTGTGACTGAAGGACAGTAAAATTCTCCAAAGAATTAATCTTCAGTGTTTTATGAAAAGAATGCTCTTGTCACCACTTAAGTCATCTCATTATAATTTAAAACCCACAGCTTTGAGTTTTTGAGTAAGGGCTTAGTTTTTTTCATGATGAAATCTGCTGCATTTTCCCTGCTTTCGATGAATTTAATTTCATTTTTTGAAGAATTTTAATCTCGTTCTGTACCCATGTCCCTCATGTACCAGTATTACACCCTAGTGCTGCTCTAGCCTCCTCCCACTCACTCTTAGACTCCCACCATGGGACCATCCCCGAAATAAAGTCGTGTCATGTATCATGTTAAAGATATTTTTAAAAGGCGTCGTAGGAAAATATTTATTTTAGTTTTTCCAGTAGAAGGATATTGGTAGAGATAAGGTTCAATAGTCTCCATAGTCTCCATCATAGTATCACCTCTTTCGACCTCTATAACTACCTTCGGAAGGGTTGAAAAGGTTATATTTCACTGAATAAAGAAACTATCTACAATCTACAATTTCATGTGCAGTATTTCTTTATCTGTTTGCTATAGCAATCTGATACATGTACTTAGATAATAGATGATTGGGTAGTAGTGCATCAATCCTTAGTTTAATATTCCATTTGCTAATTGCAATTGAAAATGATAAATTTGTACTGTTATGTCTTAAAATAAAGATAAACAAATGTAACTAGAAGACAATTTTCTAAACGCTGACGTAATAATGCCTTTCTTCTCATTACCTTCAGAAGTAAAATTGAAATGAACTTCCAGATGCGAATACACACTTAGTTGTATTGCTGAGTAGATGAGAAGGCATCGATCAGGAACCGACACAGTCGCTTACCAGATCTTGTGCTAAACACCAAATGGGAAAAGAAAAAATGATCCGCGACACGAGAAAACCAACTATGTGATTGTGCGCCAGCGCAAATTCAGATCAGCCTAGCCATCCGCCCTGCCTGATGAGGCTCTTTGCTAAGCGCCTAAAGAGTAGCTAAGGGTCTAGGCTACCTCCATGCGGACAGCGAAAGCTCTGATCAGACTGGGCGGATGCCCAGGCTGATCTGAGCTTTCGCTGGGCGCCCAACCACTTTGTTGGTTTTGTCATGTCGCGGCACAAATAAAGACTGCACCAAAGCAAAACTAGAACGTCGAAAAGCCAAGAGGACAGCTCTTTCTCAGCAGATGCCCACGAGGCTACGCAAATAATGTACAAAAAACAAGGCCAAACAAGACAGAAAGCAAAGCAGGTAGCTAATCAAGTGGTCGCAATGCTAGATTTATAATAAACAACAACAAACCGCAACAGAAGCGCCGCCTTATAATAGCTAGTAATAAACTGACCACACTAGTATGTGGAACCCTGCAGTCGGACTAGGGTATTTGCTATGCGCTATATATTTTAGAAGCTCAAAACCTATTTTTGCCCGAAGCAAAGTCTCCAAAGACTTCGTGGAGGTATTTGTGTATTTTAGACCGTTCTAATACGATCAGGATTTTCTAAATGACAGGACATCTCTGCCTGGGGTGGGGGTCTGGTTCCTAGCATATACATGTAGCAATGCTACCTGTATAGGTAAAAGTGTGAAAATTTAGTCAACCAATCAATGGACCAGAATTATTAGATATAGTGATTTTATTGTCTGACTGGAGGTGTTGACACTATGTAAGCAAGGGCAGAATGACAATGTGGGAGTTAATCCTCCTGATACAATGCCCATGTCTTTAAGATGTTTCTTAGCTAGTATGTCTAAATTAAAGACTCCTCCTTTGTTCATACGGTCCGGCAACTGGTTTTAGGTGGAACCTTTTTCTTTCAAACTGCTTCAGTATAAAAACGATTTTACAGACTCCAAAAACATTATCTCATATTGCATGACTCCGTAGCTACCCGTATCTGTTATTATCGATTATGGTTTAGTTGGATTGGGCGGGGTTTTCCAAGGTAATCCTTTCCTTCCGATTGCCAACCTACGATGAGTTACAGTATAATTTTATGAAGGCGAGTGCCGTCTGTTATGATATTACAACCTCAAAAGGAAGATCCGCATTTAGACCGAAATCATGCAATCCCATGACTACATCTACAAATTTTTACTATATAAATATTGTTATGGCAAATTTCATATTTTTGCGAAATATGAGCGTCTACAACGTTTACTTTCTCTAGACGATTTAACGGGTCAGTGACAGACATAACTGTAACGTCTCAAAGACCTGTGACTCTTGTATTGAGGACACATGACAATATAACGGTAGAGAGATGTAATCAGTAGCCGGAAGTGTCAATCAATTTCTGTGCTTGAAAAGATGTTTAGCTGCTTTGACTAGCTAACAAATTCGGATCTGCTACCTTTATCAGATTAATTTGTTGAAAATCAAACCTATAAATTTTTGTCGATGGTGAATGAATCACGATTTTACGCCCTTTTAAACATAATTTCAGCCATATCAGGACGATGGGTTTGTGATAATGAAAGGCTGTTTATGACTGAAAAGATACCCGCTTCCAACGCGTCTCGAGCCCGGGATTTATGTACGAATGCAGAGTCTAATCCCAGACTGGGCAGCTCGCTAATTTCCCATGGTCCCTTTTACTGACGCGTAAAAGGGCGTTAGGGCATATGTGGGCTTTGGTGACTCAGACCAACCTGTGTTTTGTGCACAACAGCTAAAGCATTACTTTTAGCCTGACGACTCTCACGTGTGTTACCGGGGTGATTTGGTGGTGCGATGGTGCTGGGTATAACTTCCAATTCCGTGGCGTTCTTGCTTGCAGTAGGTGCAGGTGGGCTGTTTGGACATTTTTCTCGAGCTATCACACCTCTCTTCTTTCTCCCTCTCTTTGGGAGACGGCCCGATATAGACTGAAATACTGTCTCAAAGGGCCGTTAAACTCAAAACAACCAACCAAAGTGTGTTACCAGAGTTACAGACTTTTGGACTGCACAGTTTTCTAGTGATTTGTGTGTCACGCCGTAGTCCATTTGTTAGAGCGCATAGCTATTGCACAGAAAGTCGCGGCTTCGAAACCCGGCCCGGTCAACGACTGAAAATTTTGTCAACCCAGCAGTAAAAGATTAACCTCTTGATGCATGACTGCATGCAGCTGAACTGATGACTTCGACTATGGACAACACACTCGCGATATGATATGCCTCGCCTAAAAATGCAAGCTATGCCATCACGCTGTGTAATGTGATCAAACTGAATCCTCACTTTTATTCCCCAGTATCAGATTATCTAAGCAATCAGACTGCGCGGAAGCGCAGGCTGATCTTTACCTTCCCTATTCCCCCATTCGTTTTAAGGTTCAGTTTCAGGTGATGTTATGCCCAATGTTGCTTCGTCTTATTTATTATGGTTTCTTTACACTAACTTACAGTTTTTGATTCCATTTAACAGCTCTTTCCCAAATAGGCGGTCATCAAAAACAACAGTAACATTTACTTACCTATTTTCTATTATAAATCACACACACACACACACACACACACACACACACACACACACACAGAGAGAGAGGGAGAGCAAAGTGGGCAGCTTCACAGGTGACCATATCGCCAGAAGACCACAGACAAGCGGACCTAAGAACACCTAAAATTGAAGAACCACAACAGAAGTACCGCCTTGGAACGGTCAGTAAATGTTCTTGAACACAACAAAAGAACTAGACTTCAAATCCATTTGGGAAGAGCCGCATTGTCAGGATCCACATTAAGCCCGTAGTCAAGATACCGTAAACAAAGCTATTACGGTTGTGTCGAACTAACTTGTTATGTCTGTCAAAATTTATTTAGTCAGCTTAAAGTACATCAGTCTTATTGGTAGTCTCATAATTATTATTGATCCATATGACCCGCCTCCCTTTCACCCTATTATCAAATGCAATTGAACTGAACTGAAATATGTACAAAATGCGACCTTCTTATTTGACATGATGTTAATGATATAGTCATTGGCAAGCTTAAAAAGAGAAAAAAGAAAACCAGTGTTTAATTAAGGTCAAGAATACGTAAATGCCACATACATAGAATTTTTTAAAATTTTGCACAGGGGTGCATTTTCATGTGTTACATCGAATTGTGCAATAAAAAAGATAGGTCACCGAGTTCGTTTAGTCGCTAGATCAGATTGAAAAACATAAAATTTTTAGGCCGTTTCCATTGACTGCAATGGGAATGCAATGAAAAAATTTAAACGTACACAGCTTGTTTACCACTACATAGATTTTTTTCAAAAACTGATATTTTATGTCACAGGATCTTTCGATTAAAATGAGGTAAGAAAAGTCCTTGACTACCGAGCTCGTTTTTCAAGTAGCGCTTGATAAGCAAGCATAGGTGAGTATAAATTTTCGCCATTCCGCGACGTCATTTATAAGCGACGTTGCAGTCGTTTACTGGCGACGTTATAAGACATGCTAAGACCGTTATGAGAATACGGAAAGATGAGGACTAATAGGGTTCTCAGAATGAATTCCTTAAGCTTCGTTCATACGGGCAAAGTTTCTGTGACGAAGTAGGTTTGGAAAAGAAAAAAATGCTCGTGTGAATGAAAAAATGTGCCACATTATCATTGCCAAGCCAAATTTATATGGGAAAGTTTTTATGACAAACAAAATTTGTCCGTGTGAACAGAAAATTTGCCATAGAATACATGTATGTAACAAAGAAACTAGCTATGGAGATAAGCACAGAAAACTTTGCTCATAATCAAATTGGTTTAATTTTGAACAAAGTATATTCAACAAAGAAAATGTGGCATGGTTGGCCGTTCACACGGGCAAAGTTTATTTGTCCAGGTAACCTTGACAAATAATGTTCGATCGTTTGAACACAGCAGCAAATATTTCCTTGCCAAAGTTTATTTGACAAAAATTCCATGCCACAGTTTTCTTCACAAATAATTTGCTCCATGTTAACGCAAACTTTTTGGCAAACTTTCTTTGTTAAAGATCCTGTGACAAAGAAACTTTATGTCGTGAAAGAGGCTTAAGTGAAAGAATTTATTTTTCAGACTTCCATAAACAAAAAATAGTACAAATTGCAAGCACACTTCTAACAGTAGCCGACACGACTGATCCGCACATAAAAAACTGCGTTACCCTAAATCACAAAATGCGCCGTGCCATGATAAAATGGGTGCTTTGGGGCATATACGGTCGGTGGAAGCTCAGATCAGTGTGCGCACCCGCCCAACCTTACCAGAGCCTTTGTTGTCCTCTTGTACAATGATTCCGTGAGGAACAGCGAAGAGAATTATTAGTCTGTGCGTATGCGCAGACTGATCTGTGTGCATGTACCATATTACTGACGACTCGTGTTCTGTCGGTGTGGCCCATGGAAGTCAGATAAAATTGACTTTTTGGACAGTATTTTAGTCATATCGAGATGATGGTAAGTTACATGGTCAACTACCAAATCCACCGTCGGCGGGATAGGTAAAGGCAAAGACTTCTTGTAGCGTAGTGGCCGTAGGGCGGTGTGAGTAAGAGGCCCGCTATATCTTTGGCAACGGCATACAACAAGTGGAAGAAATATTGTACCATTCAAGATTATTTTGTAATCAAAATAAAATTTTCGATGTCCAGAAAATCGCAAAAATTGGCATTATAATAAATATTACATTCCGATCCCTAAAGCTGTAAAATCAGCTGGCATACATTTACTTGGTTTATTAATTATTTCGGATGCATAATCCCACCGGCGCCGCGGACGTTCGGTTATGACGCAGACGGTTGCGGGTTCGAATCCGGATTCGGCCAGCTTGCAAGCGACTGGAAAAGTCTCTTTGTCAAGCCAGCAATAAATGGGTAGCTTTTTCAAATCAGGGAAAAATAACGCAGAGAAAGGAGAAAGATGGGCTCCGCCTTTCATATGTGTGTCTGAAAAGTCCTGTGAGCCCTGAAAGCAGGAAGGGAACATGTATTCCGGCCAGCCTTAAATTGTTATACATATGAAACTCTGTCTGTCTGTTAGTCTCTCTCTCTCTCTCTCTCTCTCTCTCATTAATTTTGTATGAATACACTTGTGTTGATGAAATAACTTCAAACATACAGGGAAAGAAAAGAACATTGCAATATCAGCAAAAGGCTTGAATAAACAATGACAACAACTCCGTTTTCCCCATGTTTGACGTTATTATTAAATGTCCGAAGGGGCTGCCATATTGAAAATTACACTGACTAGGAAGTATTTCGTGACCACGTAATTAATTGCGCCGGTCATATACGTATTCTTGACCTTAACAGGCCCTTTTAATAGCCAAAACCGGAGCTCATGGGAAAAACTCCTGACGTTTAGCAAGCAGAGCTGTTGTCGGCCTGTGCGCTGAGCGAGGCTCGAACCCACAGCAGTCACAGAGGTAACGTATAAGAGCCAGCGCTCTTTCCCACCAGGTCACTGGAGCAATGAACAGAATTTGTGCGATTATTTTTTAACTTTTGTGGTCCATGTAAGTGTTAATTTGTGCGTGCCGATTTTCCCTTTAGCGATTTTAACAAAAACAAATGAGCCGCGACACGAGAAAACCAACAATGTGGTTGTGGGCCCAGGGTAGACTCAGATCAGACTGGGCATCCGCCCAGTTTACTCAGTCTCTTCTTTATGTGCTCAAAGGGTAGCTTAGGGTCTAAGCTACCTCCATGCGGTCAGCGAAGGCTCTGATCAGACTGGGCGGATGCCCAGGCTGATCTGAGTCTGCGCTGGCCGCACAACCACATTGTTGGTTTTGTCGTGTCGCGGCTCAAATGCCTTTGCAAATGTAAAACTTCGTATTTTGATAAGCCCCCGGACAAGTAAGCATAGACTTTCTGATGTAAGAACTGTCAAGTTTTACCTTCGATTGTATCACTAAACCTGCACGCGACAATAATAAGTGGCGTGTCTTGATTAGCGAACGCTGCAACAGGGCAGTCTCAAAGGTGATTGACGTATACTGAAATACTGAATTGACTATCTTAGATATGCAAATCCGTAAAACTGTTGGTTTGCTAAAAGATATACGTCACAGCTTATTAATTAGTTCATTCATGAAATATAGAAAACATGATTTTGCCGCACGGATCAATAATCAAATGTTCGGACTTTAAAAGATGCATCGAAATGAAGGAAAAATAAGAGGTGAGAAGTTTGTTTTATAAATCAGAACTCCGCATGGCAAAATCACAGAACTTGTATTTACATGAAAACGAAACTGACTCTGCCGCGCGGATAAATTCTCAAAGTTTTCGGACTATTAAACATTAGGCCTACAGCTCATACATGTAACAGTTTTCCCTCGTTTTGCTGCGTGTTCGAATATCTTATTTTTTCTTTTCAAAGTTGTTTCCCAGGAAGCCAAGGAAGAATCATTGATGTGTATCTTCTATCTGAGCCCGGCACTGAGTCTGATAGCGTCCTTTCAGAATCGGAGAAATGATTTCTGTGATTGAAAATTTTACCTAAATACCCTATGTGTAAAATGGTCGCCTTTACTATAACAAACTTTTAATGTGTGTGGGTACACCTGCATATGAGCCACGACACGAGAAAACCAGCAATGTGGTTGTGCGCCAAGCGCAGACGCAGATCAGATTGGCCAGTTTGTTGTGGTTAAGAGTTGATCTTATAATGTATTTGATCAAACTTTAGAAGTGAAAAGGATACATGGTATGTCCCGTATTGGTTGATATCGGGAAAGATCTGTCTTAAGGTGAATGGGCACACTTTTCGGGGAAGCAACATTGCCATTTTCATTTTTACATCCCTTTCTGAATGGAGCAAATCCTTTTCTTATTAAAAGTGTTGACCCTATGAAAATGACATCATTTGGATTCAAGCCGCGTCGTTGCCCAAACAAGCCTATATACTAATATGTAAAAACAGCATGATAGGCACATGTTGCAGGATAGGTGAATCATACGGTGTATGCTCTGACCAGACTGTACAAAAACTGCGCAGATACACATAACACGCGGATCTTTTTTATAATAGCGTCCCAAAAGCCGAGTCGTCTTCCCCTGTCGACTGAGTAGATCCTTTTATAGACTGTCTCGAACGACAGCCACTTTTGCACGTATATAATGATTATTCGATCAAACTCGGATCAGCCTGTGCATATGCAATGTTAGCAAAATCACCTCGTTCCTGATCAACAATAAATGAAGTCTACAGCAAATAGCCAACACTCTGCTCAGATCAGACTTGCAGGCTGTTCTTAATATTCGCTATTTGCCCGTGTCTAAAGGTACTTCTTTCTCACGTCGCGACTCAATTAAAATGGCAGCTCAGGTAGGGGTATTGACCAGTATTACCAGTATGTACACGGGCGGCGAATTATGTTATCTTTATTGCCTGAGTGTCGTATACTTCTTTACCCCTTAGTGCTAAACTATCACCGCCGTTTTAAACCACCAGGAACTCTGCACTTTTCTATCAAATAATAATAATAACAATGCCTTATCTCATTTATATAGCGCATTATTTACGCAGTCGGGCTTGACTGCTTATCCTTTTTTACTATTATTATTCGATTGATTTCACCGTATTTTGTAACTTCACAGTTGAAGAGCATTGCCACGTGCTTGGTGATTTATGCGTTAATAATACCGCTGACAGGTGCCGTTAAGTTTGTGACAAAACGGTTTACTTTGAAGCTAAACTACCGTTGTACACCTGCACTTTAGTAGCGGAGAAAACCGTTATCCTGTCTAATTCAGTTTAAAAAGAGAAACATTTCAGACAGTCAGATTTTGCGTAAATATGAAACGGGCTGTATCACACGCTTCACAACAGAATACTGTCAGTATGTCAATGTCATAAAATTTGGTAGTAATTTGAAATATTGCATTAAACAGTTTCTGCTTTGATATAATTGCGTAGATACACGCATTTTTTCTTTATTTTATTATCTGCCTTTTGCTAATATAACAGAGATACTGACTTATCAAGCTGTACATCAAGTTTTTTAAGCGTTTGGTTTATTGTTTCATCTACTAATTACAAACTGAAATATTAACTGCACGTACTTTCCTAAAATAGTATCTAATTTAATTCAAGATATACTAATTCAACAGAAATAGAAATTAATCGTTTTGCGAAACATTGCAAAAAAATCAAACTCCTCTGCACTCCGAGGAAATCATCAACCCAGTAGTCAGTGCTTCAGTGCTGATTCTGGTTCTTTAGTAGTATTTGGTTAAGTACTTGTAAACTGATTTAAAATAACCGCAGCAACCTTTTCCTTGTAAAATGCTTTGAAAACTAAGACAGGCCCTTAGGTTATAAAACTTTTTTCGTGCTCAACTCAGCTGAGCATGAAATTTTCTCTGCTTATGAATATGAAAATGCCAACTAATGTTGGCATTTTCATGTTCATAAGCAGAGAAAATTTTATACCCAGCCAAACTGAGCAAGAAAACAACCGTACTTATCAGTAAGTTGCTATTTATTAGCAGGTAAAATTTCATGCTCAACTCAGCTGAGCATGAAAAAAGTTTTATAACCTCGAAGCCTTATTTGTTTTAGCGACATGTATCTTAGCGTTCTATTGGATAGTAGGCTCTTGCTGCATTGATCATCACTTCCCTGATGCTCTTGCCTATCGTCTTTCTCGGGTAATTGAGGCTAAGGTGGCGCCTGCGCTCGTGACTTATAGAGAATACCATGATAGTGTCTTTTTCAGGCGAGACCAGAAACAGCGTAGGAATGGCGAGGCTTGCCGAGCTAGTCCGGCGTTTTCCTGGTCGAGCCTGATAAACATGATATTAAAAGACACTATAATTGTTTTCTATATATCATGTACCATTAGAAATTTTTAAGACGAAAACAGAGTCAAACAGATGAAAAGCAAACGCAGTTTTGTTCCAACTTGCTGACGTCGCGAATGCAATATGACACGAGTCGGTGACGTCATTTAACCAATCGAACGTTGTTACATGTATCGCGACCAATGTCAGTGTATAGCCAATTGTCTTCTGAAATCGCTTGTTTACATTAGCGCAAACGCAGTTCTAAAGAGACACGATATCACATCATGTTATCATACCCCTGTTATTAGGCGCATTTTGCAGCAGATGCATTATAAAATAACTGTGCGTCTCTTGTCTGATGTCTGCAGCTGTTCTGCCTCGCGGAATAGGTAAGAAAGTGTGCCTCGGGGAGGGATGTACATTGGCTGCCAAGACCTGCCCATCATCATTTCCTCTCAATCTTTTTTGGGTTTAGCGACACAGGAGAAGTTAAATACAGAAATTAAATACAGAATTCTGTCACACCAAATTTGGTAAAGGTATATTTATATCAAAATTATGCAAACAGAGCTGATACCCAATCCAACATTTTGCATGTTTGTATATCCTAGCGAAAACAAAACAAACACAAAACAGTATTCACAATCAGTGAAAGGACGAAAGGAAAACATTACTGAATGATCGATTATTCGCTTCGAAAATTCACCGACTAGAAACCAAAGACACATTTAAGAAAACGGTTGGCGCCAAATAAAGTGTTTAGCTACTATTTGCAAACTTATTTTCTAAGGGAAATCTACCTTCTGTTAGTTAGGGAAAGACAATTAACAAATGATAACTAAAAATGTGAAACAATACAATCAGCACAAAGCTCGTATTCAAGAATTCTTTATAGTTGAGCTTCGTCGGGGAAAGAACGAATATGCAAACTTGCATACTAGCCTACTCAAATTTGAAATGACAAGGACATAGTTATCCAGAGCATCGTTCGCTTAACATGTTGTTTCTATTCTTTTCCCTTTTGGTTTAGTAGGTGCGATTCGGAATTCGATTGTATCATTTCCCGGGTATTTTGTATAACAATCATAAAGTTCGCAAGGCTACTCTCTAACTGTATGTAAGGTGTTTTAATTGACCTGAGTGTATATTTACAGTCGAGGATTTGTATTTAAAGTCGAGGATTTGATGTTCCGTTTTGTAATTTGCGTTTCACGTGGGTTTTTCTTTCGATGTCTTGTATGGGTTATGATTTGTGGTTGTTGCCTCTCATGGGTGCTTTCTACTAACTTGATACTTTTGATAACTGCAATTGAGTTGTCATTAAATTGTGTAGACAAGTTTTGGATATTCGAAAGTGTAAAAACAGTCTGCCCTTATTGCTGTTTTTTTCTGTTTTCGTTCTTGATGTTCTGTCTTTCTCAAAACTGTCAAACCTATGCTTTAGATGCAGTAGGAATCTACTTGGATCTACAGTTTTATGATTTTTTAAATTAAACTATGAATCAATTATTGAAGCATTCATTTCTATTCAGCTCCTGGATGTTTAAACTACTCGTAGAATATATTGAGTGTCTATCATTTTTTTTTAAATTTCAGTAGATCAACTTGTCCAAAAGAACTTCGAGTAAAGATAGAAAATGATCGAAACTCCTTTTTAGATTTCCATTATCTGTAGCTACCTATATTATTTCTACAAACATTTATCAAAGAACGAAAGGACTTTGAAGGTGAAATTTCACCAGCGTCCTCAGTTTTCACTTTTCAGATTCGCCAGTACTCATTGCAGATATAAGTAAAAAGGGAAGGCACCGATATAACTGCGCGGATGCACCGGCTAATCTGAGTCTTTCCTGTCTGCACATACCGTGAGGTACCTTTTCAAGAGACGCCAATAATTTGAGCGGCGTCACGACAAAACAAGCAAAGTGGCATGTGCGTCCAGGAAACATTCAGATTAGCCACAGAATCCGCACATTCTGTTCAGAGCCTTCGTCATGCCCTTTAAGGTCTACGCTACCTCCATGCCGACAGCGAATCTGACCGGGCGGATGCACAGGTTGATGTGAGTCTTCGCTAGGCGCACATGCCAGTTAGTAGGTTCTGTCGTGTCGCTTTGCATTTCTGGTTCTTGCTGTAAAGAAATTTCATTTATGTATTAACTCATTGTAACACAATCAATCTCTGATAGACTTCCTCGTCCTGATATTGATACGTCATAAAATGGTATAATTTACGTAATTCCAACCGCAACTGGAATACTCTAAAGCATGTAATATTAATCTAAACAAATATTGGCTCAGATAGGGTCGCTCATAAGTAGTGCAATAGCTTTATCTAGAATAGTTAATTCCTTATATTGTCAGAGCTGTGTTTATACAGTTGCTGGGTATTGTTCTCGCATCAAATGCAATATCCGCTAGTGGAAAGAATAATCATCGACTGTAATTAAGCGTATGGAACGATCAACTATATATGAGCCGGGACACGACAAAACCAGCAAAGTGGTTGTTCACCCAGCGCAGACTCAGATCACCCTGTGCCTTCGCCAAGTCTGAGCAGAGTCTCCGCTTTGCACTTAAAGGGAAGCTAAGAGTCTAAGCTATCCTCATGCGGACAAAGGCGGCTCTGATCAGACTTGGCGGATGCCCAGACTGATCTGAGTCTACGCTGGGCGCACAACCACTTTATTGGTTTTCTCGTGTCGCGGCTCAATAATATTGCATTTTCCACAGTATCAACGAAATCGTGTGTCATATTAGATGTAAATAATGTTAATTGCGTCATACAACCACACAGCCGATAATTTCAGCTGCAATCATTGTTATGTTTTACATTTAACCAGTTTCGTAATATATACAAAATCACGATGTTAATATAGATTATTACCAGTTTCCAAACAAATATTCTCAGACAATAATGGTTTCCAAATTAAATGTGTTCCTGCACGATTCTGATTATTAAATGTGCATTGAAAGCTAAGTAAAGGTTATGTTTGAATGATTTTTGTAATTGGCATTGTGCATAGATATACAGACTTGAAAGGATGGGCTTTCAACAGGCTTAATTAGATTGTTTTTCTTCTGTATGAAAAAGGTAAATCAACGTAGAAGCGCATCTCAAACGACTGATATCTCAAAGTTAAGTGTCCGGGATCAGAAAATTTAGTTTGAGATATGAGTTCTTTGAGATAACAGGAGTTGAAATATAAAGAAAACTATGAACAGTGTCCAAACTATATTTTTTGATATAAGATAGTGCTTTGAGATATCAGTGTTTGAGATAACAAGAGTCAACTGCAACTGAAAGAAGTTGGTAAACTGACTCTAAAAATTCATTTTTTTCTGCAGATACTTTTTTGCATTCAAAGTGGTCTTTGTAGACATGGCTTTATATTTAGTTCAAAGAAATACTAAAGTGCATTTAATACATTTCAGATTTAAGTCAATGCTTTATCACTAAGAAGGTCGTCTTTCTTGATTTACTCGGGACCAAACGATTCTAGGAAAATGCTGGTGTGTATGTGTAAAGATTGTAGAGGTTATTCGAGTTTGTTAAAAACCAAGATGGCAGACAGGAGATAGACTAATTCTAATGACACGTTCTATTTTTTTATCTCTTACCTCACAGACCAAATATATAAAAGACCATACTGGGAAGTGCTTTTAGCATTAACGGAATGATTAAAGTGTTAATTAAGATGTATCCGCTGTAACATCTATTTATGCGCAGTTGATTATAATTTATGTAGTAATGACAGAGCATAATACGTATGATGCAATGAAAACAGAAAATGAATATGTATAACATTAAATGGATATGACAACTCGAGGCACCGATAATTCTTGATACTGTGCATATTACCCTTTGCATGACTATGCCAACTACCCTATGCATCTACATCTAAATCTACATCTATACGTTGAACCGTCACACTTGACTGTTACTCAACGGGTTTGACTTCGGGGTGGTAACGCTAGGAAAATATGAAAATAAAGAGAATATAGGCAGGAAGAAGAATATTACAGAATAACGTAGGGTATATATATAAAAATGAATAAATAAATAAATATGTATGTCAAGTGAATTTCAAAATAAGAGTAAGAGTACCACTAAAAGAAAAGAAAGAAGGAAGAAAGTATTTTCAGAAGCTTTTGGCTTACCAGGTAAAGACCAATCTGCTTTCCTTG
The DNA here is from genome assembly GCA_963989385.1 of Ctena decussata. Taxonomy (NCBI): domain Eukaryota; kingdom Metazoa; phylum Mollusca; class Bivalvia; order Lucinida; family Lucinidae; genus Ctena; species Ctena decussata. The sequence goes on from OZ022503.1 coordinate 35,258,381, forward strand.
GAGGTACCAGGGCCCATACGTCCCCGACAGCACAGCTCCCTACCATGGTAAGTTAATCAGCAACTGGGCCCCTACCTAACTTTGTTTAGAATGAGAGGGTGGACAGCCCCTTCCTGAAAGATGCCAGTGAAGGGGCCTCAGCTACAGTAGCTGGTAAAGAATTCCACAAGGGTATAGTCCGAGGGAAAAGCTGAATTTAAATGTATCTGTAGATGGAGAATACTGTCTAAACTTCCGGGAATGGGCAGCTCTGGTTCTTGCTGTGGATGGGGTCAAATAGCTGGCAGCAGGTATGTCGACTAGGTTCTGAACCAACTTATACAGCATTGTAAGCTGTATTTTTGACCGTCTTGTTTCCAGGGACTCCCACTGTAAGTGATCAAGCATGGATGATACACTGCTGGTATTTCTGTACCTGTTTGTGGTGAAACGAGCAGCTCTGCGTTGGATCATCTCAACTTTTTTGATATGGTCCTTGTGATGTGGGCTCCACACGGAACAGCAATATTCCAGGTTTGAACGAACCATACAAAAGAAAGCGTTGGCTTTTTCCCTTCTGATCCAGCCTTTAGATTGCGTCGCAGAAATCCGAGTGCGTTATTTGCTTTCTTGGTGATCCGATCTATGTGGTTTTTTCCAAGATAGGGAAGCTTGCAAATCCACTCCCAAATACTTTGTACATTCCTGAACTTCAAGGATATGTCCCTTGAGGCTGTATGAATGCCTAATGGGTGACATAGATCTAGTGGCGCTTAACACACTGGATTTCTGTGGATGAAATTGCATGCCCCATTTACGTTCCTATTCAGCGAGTGTATGGAGATCCTGTTGTAGGGCCATGCAATCTTCTAGAACATGGCGTCAATTTCTTCTTTGGTGTCTCTGAGCTCCCTCTTCAGTGTTTCAAAGTCGGCCTTATTGTAACAATTGACCCTTCTTGGCGGTGTGATGGCTTTGGTAGGACGTAAACTCTACTCAATATAGGCAGCCTCATGGTCCGAGATACCAGGTATAACTTTTGCTCTGTTTACAAGGGTCTGGTTATTGGAGAAGAAGAGGTCAAGTATATTTTCAGTGTCCTCTGTATTCCTTGTCGGCTCCATTATCAGCTGGTCGAGGTAGTTGTCCTTGCTAATGTTGAGTATTCGGTGGCATAACCCAGGTTTGTAGGCATAGGGCTTTACACAATCATTTTCCCAGTCTATATCTCCCAGGTTGAAATCTCCACCAAGCCGGACATGTGCTCCAACTGGGATCCTTGACAGGGTAGACTGTAACTGGTTTAGGTACTCTGGATCGTTTTCATCGGGTTGACGGTAGAATGAGCCAATAAACAATTGACTAGTACCCGGCACTTGTACATGGGCCCACACAAGTTCGCAATGCTCATCAGTCCTGAGTTCTTCAGGCTTAATACTCACTAATTTCCAGAGAACAAAATAAATACACCACCTCCTGTTTGGCCACACCTGTCATTCCGGTATACCTTGAAACCTTCCGGGAAAACTGCTGTTGATAAATGATGGTTCTTCAGCCATGACTCTGTGCCTAGGATAATATCAGCCTGGGTTGAGTCTATCAGGTTCTCCATCTGAGGCTTCTTGTCAACTACAGAATGACAGTTTATTACGTTAACCTTCAATGGTAAATCATCTCGTTGCCTGGAACTGCGTTGCACAACTACCTGTTCAGTGTTACTGTGAAAGCTAGGGTGTGTAAGGGCTTCGTTTATGCCTGAAGACTGGCTTTCTGCCGCAGAACAGCTCGAGATGAGATATGTTTTACTGGGTTCCGATTCGAAGAGACAGTCTTTGTTGATGAGGTTGCTTGAGGGCTATTGAAGCTAATGTCACGGTCATGTGAAGTGTCATGGATGATTGGGTCAAAGGTATTTGAGGTCTTAAACAGAGAGATATCAAAGAGAGCTGATGAGAAATTCGGCATACCACAGTGCGTGCATTCCCAAGCGATGCGAGATATATACAGTCCTTCATACCCAAACATTCTTGGTGATACCAGGTGTATGCATGGCTATGCCTATTCATGAGACATCAGACAACATACCCAACAGAGGAAAATTTTGTTCCAACCACGGGGACATATTGGCTTTTGGCGTGGGTCCTCTCGGCGTCGGCATCAGTGTCGGCGTCTGCGTAGCTTCTTGTTTGCACTCTATCACCTGAAGGGATAAAGCGGATTATATTCAAACTTTCAGAGATACATCATAGGGTAGAGGAAAAGAACTGTTTAGTTTAAGGTGACCTTTATCTCGTTTTCCAGGTCACAGAAGGTTGTTGGAAAGTTGATAATTTGCTTTGTCTGCACTATATTCCCTGAAGGGATGGATGGAATGAAACCCAACTTGGACAGATGTATAAAAGAAGTCGAAAAAGAAGCGATTAGATCTTGGTGACCTTGACCTTAATTTGAAGGTTGCAGGAGGTCAAATAATATTGAAAAAATGCACCATATCTCCTGCAGGAACTGATGGATTTTAAACATGTACAGGTTTACTATTGTGAGATGGAAAATTGGTGACTTTGACCCTATTTTAAGTGGCACGGGAGGTCGTTCAATGTTGAAATTGGTTTGTTTGCCATTAGCTCGTGAAGGAATGCATGGCTTGAAACAAAACTTATTACAGATGTATTATTTGGACATAAGGAATAGTTGAATAAGATTTGGTGACATTAACTCCTCTTTCAAAGTCACAGGAGCACTCAGAAGCTGATAAATAGCTTGACTGCATCCTACTTCCCGAATGAATGGTTGATTCTTACCAAACTGCCATGGAATTATCTGTTGGGGAAAGAGCGAATGTGCTATATAGTAATGAATGACATTAACTCTGTTTTCAAAGTCATATGAGGTCCTAAAATGTTAAAATAGGTTCGTTTGCATCCCAACTGCATGTTTAATTCATGCTAAACTAGCATTGAATCATCATTGGGACAGGGTTCATAAATAATTAAGTTTTGGTGACGTTGACCCTATTCTCGAGGTCATAGATGGATTAATCCTTAAAATGACAATATCTCTTCAACCAAACTTGCAATTATACATGCATTTCTTTCGGACAAGACAAACCCTCCATTAGGTTTTGCTGACCTCGATCCCATTTTCAACGTTACAGGAGGACTTTCGCTAAAAATCAAAGATACATCTTAAACCAGTGGATGGATTTTTATCCAACATGTATAAACATATTGTTGGATTAAACAAGAGATGTGATGAGGTGCGTGTTACCTTTATTTCATGTTTAAGGTCACAGGAGGCCTTTAATGTAACAGTTCCTTAGATTGGTATGTTAACGTAGCAGCATTCAGTAAAGATGTCACTGCTGGGAAAGCGCGGGGGTGGAGGGAGGATGCGTGGTGATTTTTATGAAAGAAAAAAACAAAACAAAAACAACAACAACATTTTTTGTTTAGTATGCATTAGTTAAAAGCATGTGGTTTTGTTGAGAATACAGGTTTGCAGCAGAAATTGCTCATGTGAAAGTTTTTTTAGGATGCACAGCATGTTGTTACGAACAGAGAAGACTTTTATGAGACTGATGGCATGCTGGTCTATGAACTATTTAAACTCTAGGCTAAGATTATCAGCTTTCTGAAAGAGTTTGTCCATTGCTCAGATGCCGTTTAATTATTACATGTCATGTCTGTAGTGAGAACTACAAACACTTTATCTATTGGCCTGGTTTCAAAAGTTGCCAGGAATCTTTTTCAGATGAAAAAAATGAAGCCATTAGGATTTTGTTGAGGAAAATGGCTAGATAAATAAGTAACACAGTCCAACCTGTATTAAGCAAGCACGTAAGGAATAATCAGAATGTGCTTGCTTAATACAGGTTAATTTCAATGTATTTGCCTTTTTGGGGAAATGAGTACATGCTTAAGACAGCTTGCTTACCTAAGACAGGGTTTACTGTAAAAACATGACTTCTAAATTCGGATTAAGACTTCTTTATATAATGCTACATTAAAAAGAAGTACTGCCTTTAGCTTAGAAACATCGGGCTTGAATAAAAATCGATCTGTGACATAGCGTTTCTTAGATTACTCCTCCCATGTCATTTTCGTTCCACATATGACCGTAGGGGTGGGTCTAGTTTTCCTCTTTCAAGTAAAAAATTTAACCACTAGCCCACTTTCAATCTATTTGGAAAGACTCATCTCGAATTTCTAACTGCCTTTATTTGTCAAGCCAAGCTGAATCGTCGTAAAGCGTGACCAATGTGAATGAAACTTCTCATCTGTGGATGCAGACAATGAAAATGTGAAAAAAAAAGAAAAAGAAAACGTGTACAGAAACTCCGGGACAAAAAGGCTCAGCAAAACGATTACGGGTCAAGTGTGCCGTTCCAATTTGGCTTTTGTCTCAGATTTTCTGCTTCTTTTGGTGTCTTGGATAGAATGTGGTGTAAAATTTTGACATTCCCTAGGTTTCTCCAGTTACACCTTTGTGGATGTCTTTATCCCTTTAAGTGCTTCTTTCATCTTCCAACAAGCATTTTTACGTGCTGAGTAAACATCAGGTAATGGACTACGGAATAAAATGACAGCAATATGTTTGTATAGCTGATGCACACTTCTGGTCTTATCTTTAACATGTTTAAGTGAGCCGCGACACGACAAAACCAACAAAGTGGTTGTGCGCCCAGCGCAGAATCAGATCAGCTTTGGCATCCGCCAAATTTGATCAGACTTTTCGTTAAGTGCTCAAAGGGTGGCTTAGGGCCTAAACTACATCCATGCGGACAGCGAAGATTCTGATCAGACTGGGCGGATGCCCAGGCTGATCTGAGTCTGCGCTGGGCGCACAACCACATTGTTGGTTTTGTCGCGTCGCGGCTCAAGTATCAAAAAAGGCTGTGCCGCCACAGAAAATATGTTCAAAGTAAAAGCAAAAACTCATTCAGTCATTGAATCAGATGCAGATTTATCAAAATTTCTTTTTATACCATTTACTTTTTTCAGAGTCCACAGATTTTGAATGCAAACAGGGAAAGATGTGATCAGACTCTGTGGATGCGCACAGGCTCTCTAAGGCCTTCCTGTTTGCATTATGTAAGGAGCACCTTTTTTCGTGCCGCGGCAAATCACAGTCACAGTGCATTAAAATCATGAGGTTTTTTAAAGAGTGTAACTACGTTTCAAAATTCCTTAAATGTTTATTTTACACCTCATGGTGCTGTTCCTGTGGTAAACAATACCACGCTTCAATCCTCCTAATGTGCATACGATTTCAATTAATTCTTCGTTTTGAGCTCGCCTGAACGAAGTTCAGGAAGAGCTATTGCACTGCCCCCGGCGTCGGTGTCAGCGGCGGCGTTGGCGTTGGCGTCGGCGGCGGCGTCGGCGTTAGCAAAATGTTAAAGTTTTATGTTAAAGTTTTTTATGTGATGGACAAGCGCTCTCAGGCGAGCTATCCTGGCCCTGTGACAGGTCTTGTTAAACAATTTTAATAAAACAGATTTTGTAGAAAGCGGAAACACCATCTCTAGGGATTATGTCGTCATATGGTCAGTGGTTGAAATATAAAATGTAAAGGAATTGCAAAACGAATACGAATATATTCAATTTGATTAGGTACGAAAAGGCAACCTAAGATCAGTCTGTGTATCCGTGTAGTCCGATCGGTCTCTCCTCTTTTTACATATAAAGTCCTTAAACCACTGGATATTTAAAATGGACAATTGCAGTCTCTGACCGATTTTACAAATTGGCGTACGCATAACAGTGAAGTGACAGCATACGCGTGCCTCGTTCATCCAGGGGAAGGATTAGAGTGCACAGTTCACATCGGCTATATATGCAGCCATACCACGGACTGAGCTATGATCTGATTTTTCGCCGGATTCAGTTTCCAGACAAAACCGTAATAGAAAGGGAACAGACTCTAAACGTCATTAAAGCGGTATCAGATGTCTGACAGAAGTTAGAGTAGGTTTGTAAGTTTCCAAAAACTATGACAGGCATAAACCCTATCGAAAAGCACCAAAAAAGAGCAACTACCACGAGAATATAGTCGTTGTTGTGTTTATTACGACATTTTGTACACACAGCATTTATAAGAAAGGATAGGGGCTTTGATTTTACCTGATACCTGATTATAGGTATGATTTATTACCGATACTCGGACAAAAGAAGCTTAATTTTCAATGGAATGAATGAAGTTTCATGTTCCATCAAACACATAAGAAGGCCTCTTGCTTAGAATGTTTTAAGTCAAATGATACAAACCAATTATTATACCAACAATATATTCTGTTTTATTGTACATGATACTAACAAAAACCTGTAATGATAAAGCATTAAAGATTCCTAACAAATTTGTGGCATGCTGCCTTTATATTATGTATAAAATGATCCCATCATGAGGTTGCAGCCAGTTTCAACAATAAAACTTGCATTAAGATATGAAAATAAGTACCAGATATATATTTGTTTGGTCAGTATATTAACACTGCATAATAATAAGATGACATTTATACATACTTTTCAGTGAATTCCAAGCAAGGTCCCAGAAATAATAAAATCTAATCTATCTGTGTAAATTAACTTGATACTTGTTAGAGATCCAGAGCAGTAAAGGCTAAAACAGTTTCTAATTCTATATATTTAATGTGTATAAAAGGCCCTTTTTTACAACGTGAACGAAGCTTTTCATGGAATTAAAATATTTTCCCATTCCTATTTATTTTAAAAATGGGAATGCTGAAATATTGCGTTTATGATACCATTTCAGTCGAAATGCCAGCTGACACCATTTTACACTTACAGTGACATTAGCAATTTAAATTGAATTACCATAGTCTAGGTCTTCAGGTGCTATGTATTCTTAATCTCACCGTAAAATCTAATATGCGTGTCCACGATGTGACATTATTTTGTAGCAAAGTACTGCTTCTCTTTTCTCTTTTTATGTGTATTTCCTCAGAAAGGTCACTGCAGATTTAAACGTAATGCATAAGAAGTACAGGTATTTGTTTGTGCCACCTGACAAAGCATTTAAGAGTATCGTGATTGTCTGTTAAACACATTATATCGACTCCTTATAGAAGAGCATTGTTTAAACCATTTATATCTGGAGACAAAGAAAGGGGCAGTTACAAACAGTGTAGACAAAGGCCAAAAACGCCACGTCTGATCAGTCTTAAAATTGTGTGCCTTAAATATTAAAATTTCTTTAAATGAAATAGTAAAGTATACCTGACACCTCTTGAATTGGAAACGAACCGTCCAAACAGAAGGTAGAATAATCTTTTCATCAGAAGCAGGTTATGTACGTCGGCTGTGAAACTCGGTGTGTCAGCGTCATTGATCAAAAAGAGAACTCTCGACAATCGCGAATCCAGTATGCCCGCCTCTTCCGAAGACCTTGATTTCCAAAAACTTGTATTAGAGAGAGGTCAAACTTACAAATTGTGGTTCTCGACGAAGCGCTTGAAATACTTATAAGGATACTATTTGTATCTTAAATACTTATAAGGATACTATTTGTAGGAAAAATGTCTTCAAAAGTATGGTGGCATTGCGTACACTAGACATGGTGCATTTTCAAGATTTCAAAAGAAGTTTTAAATATACTGCTCACTTAAAGTAGGGGATATTATGACATAGAAGCGTGTACATAAGTTAATAATAAAGACTGGGTTAGTTTATTGTTGTACATTGACAGAACACTATTCAAGTAACAATATTCAACTAAACCAGAAACAGTCAATGCAAGTCATGTGACCTAGAGCAGCACATTTAGGACTATTGGGTCTACACATCAATTTCACATCGGCGAAAAAAATTCTTTTGGAACCTCGGATACTGTGAATAATAAAATTCTCCATAATTTTCCAAACTGAAAGCACCCACTTTGGTAGGCTTTATTGCGTTATTTAAGGTGTAGGGCCGTTACAAATGTCACTATTTGTGAGACAGTTCACTACACAATGGTATCTTTTACGCCTGTCATTTTCTCCTGTGATAAAACCGCATGTAAAAAGTATCTGTATCTTACTGAGGCATTAGGCGTCTGTCTTAAAAATGTTTGCATAAAAATTATTAGTCATTGCTGCGCTGGATTCGTGTGAAATTTGGGTGTCGACCACTTGTCTACTTCTAATTTACTCTAGGCCTTGTGACAAGGTTTCGATATTCATATCGAGGGTCTGTATGAATATTTGTTTTAAGAATTATAACAGTTTAATATTCATTTACTTATTTTCCTTACTTCTGCTGCCTTAAATGTCTTAATATCCCTTACTTATTTTGATCAGTATAAATTGCATGCCAATACATTTTTGATATATCTACAATGTACATGAATGTACCCCATTTAAAACTGCAGTCTTAACTTAATGACATTATAATTTAGTGTTTCTTTCATAAAAAGGAAACCCTCGTTTTGCACATGTAATTTTACTTTACTCCCCGAATCAGTTTGGTAAAGGACCAATCTTAAAAACCTTATAAATACTCTGAAGGAATGGTGGATTGTTTGTAAATTGCCAACATGTTTGTATATTTTAGAGGACAAGCTCTTTAACAAACAATCGATATTCCAATGAGCACTAATTGTGCTCTACTTCTTGGCAATTTGTATCTATACTCGTATATGTGACTGATTCTCCTCAAAGTCTACTGATATCAGGAGAAAAACGCCCTTCCCAACAACGCAATCTCAAATACAGATAAACAGCTATGACACAGCCATACTAGGTTTCATTATAGGAATGAATTTTAATCTTTGGATTTTATCGATGTGTAAACGCCGGCGAATCACTCACAAACTGAAAAAAGCCCGAAGAGTGAGTGATTCGCCGGCGTTTACACATCCATAAAATCCGCAAAAATAAAGTTCATTTCTTTAATTTCAACTCAGTCATTTTTATCCTAAAATTTTCAGCTATACCGAGTATTTTAGAAACTACCATAAAGAAAATAGTCCAAGTAGTTCCCAGTTCAAGTTCAGGAGATTTATCGAGGTATAAACACCGTTTTCTGTACCCTCTTGACCATCCAAACTGCTCTAAATTAGCAGCAGATATTGGAGTTGGAATTATTAGTCCCTAACAAGATTTGATATTGCTGTCTCCTTTGGTGGACAGACAAAGAGCAAAGTATGCCTTGCAGAAGATGGTTATATCTGTGTACTGGAATAAAGGATTGACATATACCTTCTTTGCAATTTGATTTTAATAAGTCGCCTTCGGATTGCTGCTTTACGCTATTCACAGTTTTAGTATGTGTACATATATTTCTTTTTTCATTGCTCGTTTTAAATGTAAAATCGACAGCCGTCTGCTGAATAGGATTGACTTCTGCTATAAACATTTTCCTTGACTGTATGCCCTTTGATGAAACTTCATTAAGGATTGGGACAAATATGCGACCTGCCCTTTCAAAGTCCTAAAATAGAAATAAAAGTGATGATAAACAATGTTTCATAACAAAACATGATACATATACAGATCCATTGTCTTTAATTAGAATTTCAAAATAACCAAATGATGACAGATACAATCGCAAATATGAGCCGCGACACGACAAAACCAACAAAGTGGTAAGTGCGCCCAGCGAAGACTCGGATCAGCTTTGGCGTCCGCCCAGACTGATCAAAGTTTTCGCTGTGCGATTAAAGGGTGGTTTAAGGTCAAAGCTAGGACCATGCGGACACCGAAGACTCTGATCAGATTGGGCGGATGCCCAGGCTGATCTGAGTCTTCGCTGGGCTCACAAGCCACTTTGTTGGTTTTGTCGTGTCGCGGCTCAATTATGTATACGAAACATGTAGGCGGGTTTATTTTTCGCAAGGTGCACAATTAAGGTTTGGCATGTTGTTAGATATTTGAAAGCGAGCGCTAAAGCAAAAGCTGGTTAGTTCACTGTAGTTTAAAACTTGGCAAATTATTGGAGAATCTGTTTTCTTTTTAGTGAAAGTAAGGCATCAACCACATGGTGCACGGTGTCGCAATTTGTTTACCGGACCTTTACGACAGATAACAAGAAATGCCTAAAATCGTCCGGAAATTGTTTTTGGAAGATGCATCGTATACACACGTGTGCGTAAGTAAGAGCTACCACTAAGCTTTCAGTTCTGTAGCTGTGTAGCAAACTACAAAATGATGTTTAATTAGATTTGTCGTTTTTGGAAACAGTTTGTAAAGACACCTTACATGCATTTTCGTTGTGGAATCTAAGAGAGTAAAATCAATATTGCTTACACGAAGGCTGGATGAATTACTTGTTATTTCACGGCCCTTTCAGCAGTATTATAGTCATAATAGGCACTGGGAGATGGATAATGAAAACTGTGTGCAATTGAATACCGTTTATGGTTGAAAATATTTCCGCCTCTAGCCGGAATAAAAACCCGGACCTCTACCTTAGCAGACCAGCACTTAACTCAGTAAGCAGCCGAAATTCCTGTTTTGTCACTAGAAAAAAAGGAAAACAATTATAATTTTTTTCATTTCTAAAACACGTCGTTTTGTAAGAGGTAGTTTGTTGCTTTGCGATGTTTGATTGGTGCCAACTGTACGGTTCCATATTTCTTCTTCACATTTATGCTTCTGTTGACGCCTTGTGTAGATTGTGTTTTGGAGTTGTGACATCCCCAGGGTATGCACGGCTATACCGTTCATACCTTTGCGGATGTTCTCATCCCTTTAAGTGCTTCTTACAACTTACAACAAACATTTTGCCGTTCTGAGTAAACATTAGGTAATGTTCCACAGAATAAAATGACAGCAGTGTGTTTGTACAGATGATGCACACCTGTAGTACTATCTTTAACATGCTTCAGTATCTGTAACAAATGGCTAAGCCGGTGCAAACGATATGATGATTAACAAAAACTCATTCAGCCAGGGCATGAAATGCACAGTAAAAAACATTTCTTGATTGCACCATTTGGATTTCTCAGAGGTCATAGATTTTTTTAACAATGCTGATCAGACTGCGCAGCTACGCAGAATGTTTTAGTTTTTGCTGTTTGACTATGTCACCTTCACTCGTGCCGCGACCAGAACAGGAAGGAGTCGCAGTCGCTTTGCATTAAGATTATGGGAATGTTTTAAGTGGTTCTAGATTTCAAAATTCTTGTTTTGTTTATCTTACACCTCATGATACTTTTGACAGTGGTAAACAAATACCACGCTTCTATCCTACCTTTCCAACGCCTTTAATGTGCCTGCAATTTCGATTTATTCATCGTTTAAGAGCAGTTCCGATAAAACACATTTTGCATAAAGCGGAAGCAGGATCTCTTGGGATTATGTCATTATGATGCAAATGTTTGAAGCATAAAATGCAAATGGGTTGGGAAACGAATATATTAGATTGGAGTGGAGTCACATGCATAGTATCTTTAGCATGTACAAACAGGTAAGACTCAGGTCGGCTTATACACTCGCGCATTAATTAGAGTCTTTCAGTTATACATAAACAGTCTTATGGTCTGATCCATTGGCTTATGTATCAGCAGACAGATGTCAACTTTTGATGTACATGTACCTATATGTTGTGAAGTCCCTTTTTATGCTGCGCCAGTCATTCACATTTCGCTCTGATGAAATGTGAATTAACACTTTAAGCACCAGCGACAAAATGAGCAGAATTTGCAAACAGCGTAGATCCTGATTTGGTGGCTCAATATGAGCCGCCTCGTCTACGAGGGGGGATCAAACAATACGTGGACTATTGCTGTGGCGGTAAGGGTAATGCAGTTATAGTAATACCGCAGAAATATTCGACCTTTTAGTTACGTAATGTGAAGTGTTGAAGAAATTTCAATGAAAAATAAGTATTTTCTTCCATTTTATATAAGAGATAAAAGCGTGACGTCACTGATAAGACACCTGGGGGATTCCCTGAGTATGGTTGGCAGAAAGATTGATACACTATTATGGCATACAACTAATCCGCATGATTGTTTGTGTAGAATATGAATTCAAAACAGCAAAATTTTAATGTTTTAGACAGATAATATGTAAAGCTTACATTTTCTTTAATAAAATTGTATTTCTTGATTTTTTTGCTTCAAAAATCTATATTTTTTCCTTTCTATCACACATGTTCATAGTGCAAATTTATAAAAGTCCAGATGATGTAGCGTGTAAAAAGGGAAACGAACAAACAAACCATTAAATGAATGAATGATTGAATAAATGGCAACGAATCGTCGATGAATGACTCGTATGCATATCTTTTTCTTTTATATTTCGCAGCTCATCATGTAACTTTCAAGAAGTACTGTTGGCTTAGCTCTAATATAGAATTTTATAAACTTTTTTAAAATAAATATTTTAGGTGACATTTACTTGTTTTAGGATATAGCTAAAAGCTTACACTGACACGAGATAAAATGCGAAATTCAGTTTTATCATTGAATTATAGTTAGCATTAAACTGTTCTTAACTTGTTAGATCTCGCATTCACAAAATATAATAAATACTTTTTATCATAGATACTCTAATAAAAAGTATCTGAGTCTGTATCCTATGTTAATTTTCTGAATTAAAAATGTTTGTTTCCTGTTGTATAATTGTATCTTCGCTGTCTTCAGTGGATCCTTTGATCAAAGATGCCTTATCATAGTTCAAAAAACGCCGCTGATGCCCCGTGGTGACAATTTGAAATAAACATGTATCTAAAATAAACTGTTTGTGCGCCGAGTGTGGCTAATTATCCGTTAACACAAACATATGGCTGCCTCTATTTTATTTATTTTTTCTTTCTTTCTTTATTTAAATGTTCTTTTTTATTATTTTTCTACTTTATTTTTTTTACACCGAATCCTCCAACAAAATGCCAGAAAAACAGTCCGGTTAAATTGATGGGTATACCCAAATACGCGTTTTACTAGATGAAATCAATTAATTAAATGATTTCTTTTTCGTATGACAGGTGACTATGACCTTACTCCCAATTGTTTTAAATGGTAGCTATTTATTCGCACTTATTTTAATTATCTTTTACGCATTTTAGCGATTACACTTCAGACTATCCTAAAGTAAAACACTGTCCGCTGCTAATCTTTTGCCAACCAAGCTACCCACGTGATCATCCGATGACGTCACTGCGGGGATTCCCGTTATCTCCTATTAGGTAGGTATAGCTACAGCGGAGCACCACATTGATGACGTTTGACGTTTTGTCCCGTTTTAACATTGTTGGGGCTCTTTTGTTTCTCTGTTTTAAAGAAATAACGCCCTGTTTGCAGATTTTTTTTATGATTTTGACCAACGTTAGACACATCTCCTCGCAATATGATTGTTTTCAAGAATTTTATAGCATACTCTTCTCGTCTTTATTGGTTCATAAATCCAAGCCGAACTTTTGCTTTCAGTATAGTTTCCACGTACAAGACTTTTGCGGTGTATGTCTAAATGAAGGTCTACAACCCTCAAATCAGATATTTGCTTTTCCCAACAATTTGATTTCATATACAGATATACCAGCACCATGCTATGTTTATTGTGGGTCATGCTTCAAAACTTAACTTAGCGTGTTTGTGTTGTCTACTTCAAAGGGCATGGATGAGGGCGTGTAATAATCTGTCCGAAGCCACGCCTACTTTAAACAGGTGTGCATCGTTTTCATTAACTGCAAGGTAAATCACGGACTTATTTTGGGAGATCAAACACGTGAGATTTTGTTTGTGGGACTATATCACGTGCTAAATGGCCGCTGTATAGATCAGTTATATAATATTAGATGTCTTTTAAGTGACATTGTTGGTGTGGCTCGCAAAGGTCTATATGCTTTAAGCAGAAGATGAGATGGTTACATCTTGTAACAACTTGATCTTTCCTCTGAAAATGAGATTAAGGTAATTTTTCAGATTAAGGTAGTGGAATAACTTATAGCTGGTTTGCAAATGATTTCCGTCAGACGCCTCAAATTACTGTTTAACGATTTCCATAGTTCTAAAATGCTAACAGCGATTTATTGTTTCAGTATGTAGTGTATTGTTTGTTTTAAAAGTCAAATAAAGAGCAGCCTGCTTACTCTAATGAAGTTTTAAGGATTGACTCCTGTTATGACCATCGTTATAGATACGTGTTGCTAAACGAGATCATAAATTCTAAATATTATGTAATTCTTCATTCAGAAAGCAGACAAAAAGACAACATGACCTTTCAAAGTCGCAACAACTTAAAATGAAGCGATGATAAACTACTTTGAAAGGTAAAAAAGTGTTATCTACACTGTTTTTAAATGGCATTTCAAAATAAACAACTTGATTCAGAAAGACATGACCGAAACAGTATCGCAGATAATATGTATACAAAAATATTGATAGTGGGCTGGTATTTCGCAAGTCTGCAAGAATTAAAGTGCACACTCTAGGTTTGGTATGTCTGAGTCTTACATTTGGTTAGAAACTTCAAAGTAAGCGCTAAATTCATTTAAAAGCTTTGATGAATCTTTGGAGGATTACTGAATGTTTTTCATTGAAGACTAGATATCTCAGTGTTATCAGAGGCGATGCTATAATAGAATTTGTCTCCCGGTAAGTTGAAGGGCCAAGATGTCCCAAAATGTTACAGAAATTTTCTGGCGGACAACAGAAAATGACTTAGTTCGTTCGGAATCTGAAATACGTTTTTATTAGATGCAACGTATACAAACATGAGTTTGATTAAGATCAGTTTGCCTGAAAGTTTTGTAGCAACCTGTTGAATGATCTATATCTAAAATATTTCGGAATTGTCAATGTTTATATGATTGACGACTTTGGACTTCTGATTTGGGTACTTTGACCACTTTAACTTTAAGAAAATATGTCAGTTTTATGAATATTTGGTGGGGCAACTTCATATCTACTTGTCTTGAGGAATCTAAGACAAAATACCATGTCGCATATGTATAAGAAGAAGAAGCAGAAACAGAAGTAAAAAAACAAAACAACTTAAACCAATCATGAAATTTAACATTGTATAATCACCTTTCTGTGAAGATATAGCTGATTGCTTTGCTTTTCCTTATTTGTGTTCCTTATAAGTGTTATCTATGATTTGTTCCTTTGCTTCCCAGCAGGCACACAACGTTTAATAAACATTCAATTAACGTTGCTTCAACGTCTTGACATTGAATAAAGGTTAATTCAGTGTTGATTCAGCGCTGTGTGCCCACTGGGGCTAGGCTAATTACGATAATCATAAAATAGCTCCAATAGTATTAGATATGGTGATTTGTTCTGGGTTCTCCGACGTCATCTAACTCGTGGTTTCCTTTTCGTGTGGCTTCGGAGTACTCAACTTCCCTTCATCATATTTTTCTAATGTATCTATGTGCCTTACCAATGAGTTAGAAGGGCGCTTCACAGACCGACTATTTACTTGTTTTTGGACCTGTATGAGCAGGGAGTGTGAGGGTGGGGACGTAAAGTAGTTAAAACCCCAGGAGGTTAAAATACTATCCATTCCAAGAGAGAACTCCTGAATCGGATCCTTTTTGTTGTTGTTCTAGCATTGCGATTATCTGACTAGCTGTTCACTTTACGTGTTGTTTTGTTTGGTAGTTTTAAATAGGAAATAGGTACTAATAGATGTTTTGCATGTTGGTATGTAATTTGTTTGGATTTTAATATTGTTCTATGTATATATGTTTCTTCAGTGTGTTTCTGACATGTTTGTTACCTAAGATATACCCTACTGTGCTTCCACTTTAGTTTCTCGCTTCTTTTGATGTCCTAGATGGCTTGTGTTTACATATTGTATATGTTCAGAAAATATCTATTCAAAAGGCTGGACCACACTCGAATACTAACTGTATTTTCATAACTGTTATGCGGGCAGTTAGCATACCATTATATTCATACACTAAATGAATTGAATATTGCTTTTCAAGTTCCAGTTTCAAGTTCAAGTTCAAGTTCCAGTTCCTCAAACTATGGTTTGAGGGCTGGATTTGGATTTTGATTGTTTCAGTTCCTGGTCTTTGCATACTTTTTACTTCCAATATTGCATGTCTGTACCACTCAAACAAAAATACATCATTAAGATGTTGCGGCGAGTTTGAAACTTCTGTGTTCCATTGTTGTTTGTATACTGAGGGAACGTTCGGTATTGTTACTTGTGTAAACTCGAGCGTTACCCAGTAATTTCCTGGGGCTATTCGAAAATACCTTGACACATACAGGGCATGTTCGGCAATAATGCTCGGGTAAACCTGAGCAATACACAGGCATTCATCGGGCTACTCAAAGATATATCTCGAGCAATACACATGCTTTCATCGGGCCACTCGAAGATAAAGATATATCTTCGAGTGGCCCGATGAATGCCTGTGTATTGCTCGGGTTTGATATATCTTCGAGTACCCCGATGAATGCCTGTGTTTTGCTCGGGTTTACCCAAGAAATTATGCCGAATGTACCCACACGGTTCTTCGAATAGCCCGAGTAATAACTGAGTGTTGCTTGGGTTTACGCCGAATGTTCCCTTAGTGTATCTATGATCTTGATGATGGTCTTTAGTGTTAGTTTTTCAAGAAATTACTCAAAACGATAAAGTTGAACTTTCTAAATTGTACTCGATGACATATAGTACGCTTTGGAATTTTGCAATTCTACTAAATGGAAGGCTATAATGTATTTACGGTTAATTTCCCTTGATGTTTGTTAATAACCTGTTGCACCAATTAACTAATGGATTCGTTTATAACAATGCCATGGCCCAAAGTGTTAGCGCTGAAGAGAAGAAACACTGCAGATCAGAATCAGACTGTTCAGTGAACAGTCTGATTAGGATCTACATTATTTGCAATTCCACCATCAACTATTTGAGGTAAAAGACAATTTATTCAAATTTTTAAATGCTTGCAGTTGTTGTTAAAGATTTTGGAAATATGCAGGGCAGCTACGGCACAATAAGAAAGGAACTGATTGATTTTGTATATGAGCCACATCATGTGATTTCTAACAATGTGGTGTTGGTAACAAGCAAGGTCTCTTATCAGACTGCACATAAGTGCAGTCGGATCAGAGCCTTTTCTAGTCACACCAGCCATCTATGGAATTGGCCCGAGCCATAAAGCTAACAGTGAGGTCTTTGATTACCCTGTTTAAGTAGATTTGAATATTACATGACAAAATTACCTCATTGTTGGAAGTCACATGATGATAGTATCATGGCTTGGAGGTATATCATGCTGACTAAAGTTTGCTGTCTGATTGTTGACTAAACTAGACTCACCTTGGGGAAAAAACAACATCCCATTGCGTGTAGAAACCTGTTAAGAAGTACTTTAAACCCCCGCATAACCTTTTCGAAGCGTTCAAAGTTTATCCGTCGAAAGATGGTCCCTGTATTGTGCTGACCTTTTCTAATGCCCTGATAATAATCTAGGGCGCAAGGGCTTGTCTCACGTTCAGTGTTTTGAAGATCTCACTTTTTGAGTATCCTAAAGGCAACATTTATCCAAGAGATGCAAAAGTAAATAAGCCATGAAACTGCAAATAATTGCATACAGGAAGATGATCGGAACTTGATAGTTTAGTTTCCGGATGTTTCATGCAGATATAATTGGGCCGCGACACGACAGATCGATCGAAGTGGCAAGTGCGCCCAGCAAAGACTCAGAACAGCCTTGGCATCCATCTAGTCTGATCAGACCTTTTGTTGTTCACTTAAAGGGTAGCTTAGAGTCTAAGCTAGCTCTATGCGGACAGCGAAGACTCTGATGAAACTGGGCTAGTGCTCAGGCTGATCTGAGTCTTCACTGGCCCCACATGCCACTTAGTTTGTTTTGTAATGTCGCTGCTCTATGAAAAGACATATACACACCAACTGTTATGCTTAGTCCCTTGGCAGAATGAAGTCTGGATGACGTACCTTTGATAGCAATATGGACTCTAAGGCGCTATGGTAACAGCTAGATGACGTCATTGGTATCGGAGCACGACACACAGTGTATGCCATGTTCCGCCATTTTGCGAATTTCATTACAAACTAATGTTCTTTTAACAGAACTTCAGATTTTCTCAAACAAATAATTATTCTCTAGTCATTTAATTCCGTGTTCTCTTGGTTCATTCACATTAAATGTACAACCTCTCCTGCTCCCCTATTCTACTTTAATATGAACATAATATATACTAATTAATCCTCAAAGGGATGTACTTTCAAAGAAAATAATTAAGAGTAATCATGTTCTACATTTTACATTTTTGTATGTTTATTTAAAAAAATATGTTTTCTCACCGGTGAATAACCGCTACTTAACCCATGCTGTTGGAGGGCAGTTCGCGAAGTATTAATTTACGACGGCGACGTCGGAGAAAATCTGCCTAACAACACGTGCTTATCAATGATGATTTAACAGTTAGAATTTTTTTTTTAATTTCGATTCTATCATTAAACAGAATAAAAAAAAGTGACGTTTTTAGAGAAATATTTTGAAGGGAATGTTGCAAAGGTAAATCATTACATGAAGGCGCTGCGATCTTAGTCGCCCATTACACGCTCAATGGGGGAAAACGTGTACGTCATGTTAGAATAGTGTTTCGTACATGTTGCTTATATTTAGAGATGCATATGTCGTTTATACAACGGCTGCAATTTTGACAGTGAATTAAACGTTTCAATCTATCTTTGCAGTTATTTGAAACCCGAATATGTCGTCTCATGATGAAATGTTCCATCGAATCTTAACATGTCTTGTTACGGACCAAAGTGCTGTCAGACAGTGCAAATGGCATCCAAAGGGAAATCAAGCTTATATACGTAGGAGCATTAGCCTGAGACGATTTGTCAAAATCTGAGACTCTCCCAACCAATTTGAATCTAGTTTTGAGAGATAAAAATATATCTGCCGCGAAACGACAAAACCAGCAAAGTGGCATATGCACCCAGAGAAGACCAGATCAGCCTTGGTATCCGCCCAGTCGTAGATGGGTCTTTGCTATGCCCTTAAAGGGTAGTTAAAGGTCTTAGCTACCTCCATGCCGACAGCGAAGACTCTGATCAGACTGGGCGGATGTCCCGGCTGATCTGAGTCTTCGCTTGGCGCACATGCCACTTCGTTGGTTTTGTCATGTCACGGCTTAATTCATGATGGTGTTACGGGTGCGCTAGTGTCTTAGTCGTCTTTCAAGATGCTGTGATTCGTTTACCTTTCCAGTAGGGTGAGGAAAGGAATGCAGGCCTCAGAGATGAGATGCCACCAAAAGTTTTTTAGCATCTCGTACAAGGACCATGTAATTAATAAGGGCGTCCACAGAAAAAGCCAATCCGGCACTGCAGAATATGACTTGGTCAAGAATCAACTGAAACTAAGGTTCCTTTAGTTTATCAAGGACGATCATACAATGCGGCATAGCGCAAGGAAAGCGAAGGTGATGTAGACAGAAAGAGATTGGTAGACAATACAAATTCTAGCATATAACGTTAACGTTTTTCTCATCGAACGCATGGGACGCGGCATCGTTTGAAGTTTTGTGATAATTCACGTCGCTATCGCCGACACGTGTCAATTTCGCGCCTTGATGACGTCGAATGTAAACATTTGCTTTTGTTAACGTCCGCCTCAAGAATAGTCCTCTAGAAAACGGTGTTTTGGCATTTTCATTCTGTATAATGTTAGAATTGAAACATATTTTCCTTACCCGTGACTTATCGTGGATTAACACATGTGTTGTCGGGCAGACACGAATATTAATTTACTTCGGCTTCGCAGTCATGCTTTAATATTTCGTGATCTGCCCTCAAAACAACATATGTTAATCAACGATAAATCACGGGTACGGCTAAATTATTTCTTATATATAATGCATGTATGAACCTTTGCTAGACCAACCCGGGCAGCTGAAAATAGAACCAGGAGGAGACAGATTATTTTGGGAGTAATCTCTGGTGCCGCAACGACCTATTATGGTTATGGGATAGACAAGACTAAAGTTCATTTTTTTAAACGACACAGAATGTTCTGAAAAGGTTTGAAAACGTCAGGAATCTGTATCTCAAAAAAAACAGTAAATTATGTTTTAAGTGAAATCAGTCAAAGAGAGTGTACTTTTACGCGTAATTTCCGTAAATAGCATTGTTTATATAAACGGCAATGAGAGACTTTTACACTTTACCAGAGACAAATAGGTCTCAAATATAACAAATAGTATTGACTTCGAAGGCAAGAAAACTTGATCAAGTCTAGCTGGAGGGTTTCATGTGATCATTTGAATAAATAATAAATGAATGGAAAAGTTTAGAAGTGGTAATTGTTTTAATAGTTAAGAGATGATTATAACTAACCTCTTAGCAAATTTTGAGAGAAAATAGAAAATTTTACGAGGGTTGATCCATAAGTTCCATAAGTTCATAGACACCTTAAATAGATAAGGACTCTGAAAAGGCTCATCAAATAAACGTCGCATGCCAAATGCATCACCATTGATAAACATACGTGTAAGTTTTGACTCAGATATCTCAAATGGTTATTATATAACAGTGCATTTTGTTTAGTTACCTTAGGTTGCGCGGCGCACGCTACAACGTCACGTGTACGTTTGGTATACTGTATGCTAGCGCTAAATATTCGAAGCTGATAAGATCCACTAATAGTCCAGGCAAACTGGCGATTTTTTCCCTAAACCCAAAACAAATTGCAACAAAAGCTTTTCTTGCATTTTTGTTGAGAACTAACATTCACATATGACATATCAAAAGTAGGATAAAGTCGGATAATGCAAAATGTCTTTTTTCTGCATTTTTACAAGCGCCTATTTGCGTCTTAAATATACCAATTATTTGTAATATTTTATATGACATAACATTATTGCTGTGAGTTTTATTTCTAAAAACCTATTCTGCTTCTGCCAGAATTGAATCTAGAAGCTTAAGATGGAATTTGGCACATTTTTGTTGAATGTAAAGCCATCTAGGTCTAAAAATGGTATAAATTACCCCTCCCACTTTATTCTGCCTTAAAATCTGAAGTGAATTTTTGAAGGTCAGTAACTGAACTGCAACAAGAAATATATCATACTGATGACTTTGCTTAGCATAAACATGCTTCAATTTAGGATACTGATCTCTGAAGGCATGAGAAGCCCGAAACAAAGGCACAAAGAGCAGAATACTACATGCATAATAACACAAACAGTGCAACATACTTATATGAATAGTCTTTGAAAATCTCCTCGGCAGGATTTTTAAACGGGACCACTAAACATTGCTAAGTACTAAATATTTAAGCTCTGGGCCTCATGGTTTCAGGGAAGATGAATTTTTAAAGATTTCTCCAATTATAAGTCTATGGGAGCTAATGACCCCTGGGGCGTGGCCAATTTGGGCCCCAGGGGCATGGTTGGCAGGATTTTTGTACGTGACAACTAAGCATTGCTAAATACTAAGCATGTAAGCTCTGGGCCTCATGGTATCAGAGAAGAAGATTTTTGAAGGTTCTTTAGCGATATAGCTCTATATAAACAAATGACCCCCTGGGGAGGGGCCAGTTTGAACCCCAGGGGCTTGATCGGCAGGAGTTATGTAGGGGAACACTTAACATTGCTACATAATAAATAAATATATAAGCTCTGTGCCTCATGGTTTCAGAGAAGAAGATTTTTTTCAAGTTTTTCCAATTATAAGTCTATGAGAGCCAATGATAGATCCAGCGGGGTGCAATTTGGATCCCAGGGGCATGGTTGGCAGGATTTATGTACGTGACCAGTAACTATTGCTAACCATTGCTATATACTAATATACTAAATATGTGAGCTCTGGGCCTCATGGTTTCAGAGAAAAGATTTTTGAAGGTTCTCAGCTATATAGCCTATATTAACAAATGGCCCCTGGGGTGGGGCCAGCTTGGACCCCATGGGCATGATTGGCAGGATTTATGCAGGGGACCACTAAACATTGCTACATACTAAATGTTTAAACTATGGGCCTCATGGTTTCAGAGAAGATTTTTTTAAAGTTTTTCACTTCATAAGACAATGGGAGCTAATGTCCCTGGGGCGTGGCCAATTTGGACGCTAGGGACATGGTTGGCAGGATTTATGTACGTGACCACTAACTATTGCTATAAACTAATAAACTTAATATGTGAGCTGTGGACCTCATGGTTTCAGAGAAAAGATTTTTGAAGGTTCTCACCTATATAGCCTAATGACCCCTGGGGTGGGGCCAGTTTGGACCCCATGGGCATGGTTGGCAGGATTTATGCAGGGAACCACTAAACATTGCTACATACTAAATGTTTAAGCTCTGGGCCTCATGGTTTCAGAGGATTTTTTTTTGATTTTTTGACTTCATAAGACAATGGGAGCTAATGTCCCTGGGGCATGGCCAATTTGGACCCTAGGGGCATGGTTGGCAGGATTTATGTACGTGACCACTAACTATTGCTACATACTAAATATGTAAGCTCTGGGCCTCATGGTTTCAGAGAGGAAACTTTTTGAAGGTTTTTTAGCTACACAAATGGCCGCCTGGAATGGGGCCAGTTTGGATCCCAGGGGCATGGTTGGCAGGGTTTGTGTATATATATCAGCGCTGGGCCTCATGGTTTCAGAGAAGAAGATTTTTAAATTTTTAATCATTATAAGTCTGTGGGAGCTAATGACCCCTGGAGATGGCCAATTTGGAAGGTTCTTTAGCTATATAGCCCTATATAAACCAAAGGGCCCCTATGGTTGGGCCAGTTTGGAACCCAGGGGAGGGATTGGCAGGAGTGATGTAGGGGACCACTAAACATTGCTACATACTAAATATATAAGCTCTGAGCCTCATGGTTTCAGAGAAGAAGATTTTTTAAGTTTTTCTTATTATAAGTGTATGGGAGCTTCATATTGCCATGGCAACCAGAGTTCCTATCTGATCTGCCCTATAACCTTATTCAGTCAATTTCCCACTCCAACAATGCTACACATAAAATTTGATCAAGATTGGGCAGATGGTTTAGGAGGTATGTTTTTAAGTGTGGAAGATGACAACGGACTATGGACCAAGGCTAAACTATAAGCTCACCTTGACAGGTGAGCTAAAAACCTTAAAGAACATCCCATATTTAAACATGAAATTTCCAATTCCATGACCTAGACCTAAAGATCACTGAGGGCAAAGGGTGTAAAACATAAGACCATTATCTAGCAGAAGTGAAAGTATCAACTTAGGCTATCAATGGGTTAAAGAGATATGGGTGTTTAAATAACCCTTAACACCCAAAAGGTGGACATGGACGCTGGTGCAAATGCAGAGGCCGACACTGGGTTGACAATAAAGCTCTTCCTGAAGGTCGTGGTCGGAGGTGGCTGTTAGGTGGGAAGGAGGTATAATTTGTAAATTTTGAAATAGCAAAGTAAACATTTTACCGTTTGTGTATGCAATAATGTCATGGAAGTCATCACCTAATATCCCAAAGCATGTCTAAGTTATTTACATATTTAACCCTCGTTCAGCACACGAAGTATTTAGCCGGGCCACATAGTGCAGTCGGTAGCGCGTCTGACTCAAGAGCCAGAGGTCCTGTGTTCGATACCCGGTCCGGCTACTTACTTCTGTTTCTCCTTCCGCTGATTCAGAAAGGACAGTTGTCAGTTACTGGCTAAAGTATATTCACTTAGTACTGCTTAACCGCATAGGAGGTCTAAGCCGGCCAAAGAATAGTGTCGTAAGGTTAACTGACCGTCTCGACATGACCATGGCTGTTTACAGTGGACGTGCCCAACAAAACAACACTCTCAGATGTCCCGTCATTTGATGAATAGGAGTTACATCAAGCTGTTTTCTTCTATTGTTCTGTCACAGTCTTCATTCAAAAACATTGATTCTGTTTACTATATTCATTACCATCCATATTGTTCATCTGAATAGAGGTTATGGTAAAAGCAAAATTTGCACTGGTCGGTGGGGTAAACCAATAGTAATATACTATATGATCGACCGGTTATGCATAATCAGTAAATTTAATGGTAGACAAAAGCTAAAGAACAGTATATAGCTGTTTTATCAACGACTTCTATGGATTTAACATGTTTAGAAATGATGTTCAGAAGTGGCTTTCCGACCAAAAGTAGCTGTGCAGTGGTTTAAATCCTTCGAAAACAAGACATATGAAAAAAATCCAGTTTCGCATTCTCCGATTTTGTCCTACTTTTAGTATGTTAAAAATGTAGGTCTTACGAGCTTATTACTGCAAAGAAACCTTTTTTTTTCAATTTGTTTTAGGTTCCCCCACAATTTGACTGGACTATAAAGAAAAAGTGACACTAAAGTCACAGTTTCCGCTTTTATGTAATACGAGGAATAGAGCAATAAGACAATCACAAGTTTTCCATTAGGTTTTATAAAGTACAACTGACATTGCGTTAACATTCTTGGGCTCAGATTTGAGGTGTAAAATCTACTATTTCATCGAGTAAGTGCAGCGTTGCCAACCTAAGGTCCGAAAATGTGTCTCGAAATCTAGTTTTAGCACTCCTTTACACAGTATCTTGAAATGCTGATGTCTCAGGATGCTTCGTGTAAAATATGATTTGTTTACATTGGTTTATGTCTTATGTCGACCTATAGACAAACTGAGTGCGTGCGAACGTTACAAAAGCGTATTTTCTTCTTTCATTTCTGAGGATGGTGGTCTGTTTTGTTTGTACAGTCTGTCATGTCAAATGCCAGTAATGAATATTCATATCGTTTGAAATCAGGAAATGCTACGTTAGTTATAAGACTGAAACTTTATACAACCCATGGTACATGTATATTCAAACGGAGATTTCAGACCCATTTTTTATTGATTTTACCTGATATTGTGAAAAAATATTCAGTCATATATAGAGAAGCATTGGTTAAGTTTTGAAAGAAATTACTTATTTCATTTGGATTGTATGGTCTGTGTCCTCGAATTTCTGGATTATGACGTCATCGGTATAGGAGCACGGTAAACAGTGTTTGCCATGCTCCGCCAATATGTCAGTATTTTAAAAACTGAAGTTCTTTCCACAGAAAATTCAGCTTTTCTCAAACAAATTGTTAGTCTCAAAGTCAGTTAGTTCCGTGTATTTAGTCCTTATTGTTCGCAGATTCGTAAATCATCTTGATACTCGCCCGTATGCATTGTATGCTTTATTTAAATCTTTTTAAAGACCCACATCTCTTACCCATTGAGGGAGTCAAAAGCATACTTGGAATGTATTTAGATACAGGTCGTAAGTTTAACACAGTACCAACTATCAACCCGATTAAGGACCTTGAGGTCAAGGTCAAGGACTAAGAAATTTGAAGTTTGGTAGACGGTCCAAATTTCTAAACAGTACCAATCACCACTCCGCTCAGTGACATTGAAAACTAGCTCATAATCTACAAAATTAATTTGGTAGTTTTTGGAGGTTTTTATAGACATTCAATGGAACAATTTCGTGATGAATCTAGTTGATACTTGAACTATATGTATATACTGGTCCAGTGTTCTACTCTGCCTAGTGGTCTTGAAGTCAAGGTGACGTTTGGTTAAAGCTTTTTCTAAAAGCGTATTGCGTCTAATTGTTTTGATGGACTGAATATATACTTGAACTTATGTTAAATACTGATTTATGTGTTATGCTACCCCAACACAATTGAGTGATCTTGGCAGGACAGGGATCTCCACCTGTCTGACGGCCCGTTGTATCTGTTGAGTCCTCGTCTTTGCTTCTTCATGGTGTTGAAATTTGATTTATGTGTTTACCGTGATGATTCATTGACGAGTTAGAGGGTTATCATGCGAACCGAACAACCAACTAAATGTTTTGTACCACTTCAGAAACTGAGGGTGAGGTTGGGCCTGTAAAATCGATTTAAGCCCCCCAGTAATTCATTACTGACCGTTCCAAGGCGGTAGTTCTGTTGTGGTTCTTTGTTGCCTGTTTTTGGTGTCAGAGTTTCTGTGATGTTTTACCTTATGTATGTTATTATTATTTTTGGTTCGGTTTGGGTTGCTGAGTGGCCATCTTTTGGGAACAAGCTGCTCACTCGGTTGGCCATATGTTCTCTGTATCTTGATTATTTGTAATCTTAGTTGTTTCCAACTATGGTTTGAGGGCTGGATTTGGATTTTGATTGTTTCAGCTCCTGGTCTTTGCATACTTTTTACTTTTAAAGGCAAGATCGTGGACTTAGAGAAATTTATCTGTTTAAAGTGTTCTAAAGATTTACACTTTTACAGTGCCATGATGTTTTACGTAAAAGTGTTTGCTTTCATGTTATTAAAAAGCGTCTTGCTGGGATAATATTTTCATGAATAGACTTGCTTAAGGCTTATGCATTGCAAGCAACCTTGAGACAAGGTCACAGACTTTGAACCTTGCCAGCATGATGGACAAGTTCCAGTTCGGGCGAGCTATGCTTTCTGGATCTGTTCTTGGTTTTTCTTGTTGCACACATTTGAATATACGATACTTCCTGTTCTTTGATCATACGAGGATCGTCCAAATATTTCTCTCACTGGACTCATAACTTTCCTCATAGATATGATAGTTTACCACGGTTTGCAAAAATCAAAAGAAAACCTTTTATCTTTATACTGATATCAGGTACATGGTAAAAATGCCATTTGGTTGAGTCATAAGCTCAAATACAGACCTAGTATTTGACACTGGCCTATTTTCATGATTTTTGTTTTTCTGCTGGCTTGTGAAACATGCTGCATATCTCGTCAACTACATAATGCAGGATTCTGACATTTTCGGGGTTGCTGTCTGTTGCATTCTGTGGGGCACTACATAAAAACCAGCGACTTCTGTTGATTATATGCGATGCAAACGATTGATATCTATGGTGTCACAGACATATGTTGAAATACACAGTCACGTGATTTTCAAGGACCCACTATGCCTTCATTTTGCGAGAACTTTTTTGAAAATTTTTGATTGAGATCACATTGTCATGATCTACTGCAGTAAATATATCATTCAGAAGTTATTATACATTTCTGAAGCTTTGGCACTTAGAACATGACCTAGTCGCTTTTCGTTTGGCTTTGTTTGCATAATGTTGATTTTATGAACTACTGTAAATTCTATAAAATGCACAGTATGACTTGGAGATGTTTTTACTGTGTTTATTAGTAATGCACAGGCTGCGATAATAGGCATCCCTTAACCGGACATTGCCGGAGCTGCATTTGCTAATTTGCCAGTAGGGTGAGAGTACCCTTCTTTTTAAAACAGATTGTGAATGTTTTGTCATTGATACAAGAATCAGTTGTTTTACACCTACGTGATAAAAAACAGGGTTTTTGAATGTTTTTATTTTAGGTGAATATCACCTTTCGTTTTTGAGATAAGCCAGTGACAGAATTTTTTGGATGATCCGCGTACGCCTTCAAAAGTCAAAATGGTCAGTCCACTGATAAAGTGGTTATGTAACAATTGCACGAGTTTTGCTTTCTTGTTTTTCTGATTTGGTTTTATAATTCTCACATGAATAGTTCACTCGTATCGAGCAACGAAATGAAAAAACCTGCTTTAGATTTTTTACATAAAACTCGGAAACAGACTGGAGACCCCTAACCAGAACCGTCTCGACGGGATTGTTAACATATGTTGTGACCCCTCATCAGAACTGTCTCAGCGAGACAGTTCTGATGAGGGGTCCCAACAGATGTATTTATACATGCAATTTTAGTGCAGTATCTATGTCATGCATTCTCATCAAAGATGATGTTTGTTTTTATTATTATTTTATTTTGCCATTATAGCAAATAAGTATGCCGTTTAATCAAAACAAAGAAATAGGTGACAAAATATTAAAAATTGTCTCCCTCGATTATTTCATGTTTTCAGAAACAAATATTTAAACAAAATCTCGTAAGACAATATGTAATAGTCTCATAATTAACCGTACAAGTTTTGAGAAAATGCATGTTTTTTCGATAAATGTGGAAAGAAAAATAATCTTCTAATTAAAATGCAAATTACCTATTTCCTAACGGCCTGTAAGAATATCGATTTTGACCACATGTGTCACGTGATCATGTACAGGTATTTTTCTTATTCGTGCACGTGATTATGACGTATGAATAAATTATCTTTGTCCAATAATACGATTTCGAGCGCGGTCTGTGATCGTTTGATATTAATCTTATTCTTTGTTTAAACTCACTTTAATCAGATATTATTATCTAAACTCTATTTCAAATGTAAAGTAAGACTATGTCGGAGGTATTGCATGAAATATCTTATCAAACCATTTTTGTTACTATTATCGATGGAGTACATCTTTAAAATAAAATTGAAACCTCATGTTATAATCGTGAGCCTCACCGATGCATATTTACGTTTTAATATATGACACAGGCTGATAGGTAAAATTGCATAACTATCGACATAACTGAGCCGTGACACGACAAAACCATCAAAGTGGCGTGTGCGCCAAGGCGAAGACTCAGATCAGACTGGGCATGCACCCAGTCCGATCAGAGTCTTTGCTGTTGGCAAGGAGGTAGCTTAGAACCTTAGCTACCATAAAAGCGCACAAAGAAGACTCTGATAAGTCCGGGCATATTCCCAAGCGGATTTGAGTCTTCATTGACGCAGATGCCACTTTGTTGGTTTTGTCGTGATACGACTCAATTATTTGTATGTCTGGATTGACAAATACATGTTTCAAAGTCATATACAAAAATGATGTTCGCTTTTTACACTACAAAATCGGTATAGACAATTGCAATATCAAAGACAAATTTGTGGCTTAATGGAACATGGGAAAGGCAAGATGATGAAAGAGTTATACCTTAGATTATCTGTCGGGAAAACAAATTATTGTACAAGGCAATATGTGCCGCGACGCGACAAAACCAACAATGTGGTAGTGCGCCCAGCGCAGACTCAGATCAGCCTGGGCATCCGCCCAGTCTGATCAGAGTCTTCGCTTTCCGCATGAAGGTAGCTCAGTCCCTCAGCTACCCTTTAAGCACTTAGCGAAGAGTCTGACCAGACTGGGCAGATGCCCAGGCTGATCTGAGTCTGCACAGGGCGCACAACCACATTGTTGGTTTTCTCATGTTGCGGCTCATATGTGTCTTCAAGGCGCGACGACGGAAACTAACCGTTTATTAGAACATGCTTATTAAAATCATAAACCACTCCTACAGCGTTCAAAGATGTAGATCTTTGATCCTTTAGAGGATAGAACTTCAAACAGAGTAATCTGAGATTGATTTTCATAATTATGTTCTAGCTTCAGATTTTCAGATAGTCATATATGTCTGTAATGATATTGTTTGTTACAGCTTCAGATATTTTCTTACAAATGAACTCTTTGACTAGTAAAGGAACTTTATGTCTTTGCCAACAGCGAAAACATGTCAGCCCGCGTACCCATGCAATTTGATCAAATCTGCAAACATCGCCAAATTATGGAGCCCTACGAAATACTATTGCGAATAGTGCAATCTTCGATCCTGCGAAATGCATATGCTCACATCATGAGAAATTGTCAGATATACTTTCCGCACGTTTACATGGTATCTTTTGCATAGCAAACCAGTTTATACCTTAACCCTTAAAGCGCCAAAAATCAAAATTGTTGAATTGGCAAACAGTGTAGATCCAGTTGAGGTGGCTCATCATGAGCCACCTCATCTGAATCTACACTGTTTGCACTCTAGTGTTCGAATTCTCATTATGATATCGCTTAGACGAAACATTGTTTGAAATTCTGCAGACTTAAGTTTTGTAGTCTGCTGTATGGCGCATTAAGGGTTAATTAACCTATACCAGCACATTAACTGTGCAAGTGACATTAGTGATCAAACTGCGAGGATGCGTAGGCTGATCAGAGCTTTTCAAGTTCGCACTTGCCTTTAGGTCCTTTTCACAGGACGTGAGTCAGCTGAATTTCCATATTGTGAAAACCTAGTGAGCACATGGCGTAGATATGACGTCGCAGTTCTTGATGCGACGTCATTACGTCGCATCAACATCAGTGCGACGTCATACAACACCATATGCCTGAGGGAAGCAAGGTGTTTGGAGAAAAAAAATTGAACGTGGAGTCAATTTGAACATGATCTATTTCTGTCTCGCCTGAGACTTGCAGAAGCGACACATATGCCCTACTTAAACGGTGTCATCGTCTTTGGCGGCGGCGTCAGCGGCGTTAACTTTTGTGGAGTTTTTGCAGTTAGAGCTGTTTTTTGACATAACGCTGACAGGCGAGACGCCACATTCCGCGGAATTCTTGTACATATGAGATGTCTGATACTATTACATGTTTTCCAGATTCTTTTTAATTCAAAATAGAGTAGGTCTTGGTCAGTCACTGTGTTATGATCTGTAAGTTTTACTCTTTGCTAGGAAGTCTTCATTTGGCAATACTAAATGTTTCTGAGAGGTACATCTAAATCTATACCGAATGAGCGGTCGAGAATTCTGATTTAAAAAAAAAAGAATGGGGGTGGGGGACAACATGCAATTTGACGTCCTTTTCAACAGTAATTCATTCATATCAGGACGACGCAAAAAGCGACAATAATAGGGTTCGCGCAATGAACAAAAAAAAAAAAAAAAAAAAAAAAAAAAAAAAATAGAAATTAACATATGTTCGATACAAATCAGGGACAGGATCTTTGTATGTCACTGCCAAGCATACTTATCCTCCTTGAAGCCGTCAAAATCAACACCAATGTTATAAAAATTACAAGCAGATTGTAAGTATTTGATGGTTCGGTCATCCTTCCGTCCTCCTGTCTGTATGTGCTGCCTTCCTGCTTATATGTTCTGGTCGTTGGAATCATTAATATATTAATGCCTAGCGTCCTATAACAAGGACATGGGCAAATAGAGCAGACCTAGATCAGGCGGCATCTGGTCAGATTCTACACAGTTTGCTTAAAATTTACTGTGATTTCTGTCAAAATAATAAAGAATACCAGACACCCCTTAAATGACAAATGAGCCGCGACGCGAGAAAACCAACAATGTGGTTGTGCGCCCAGCGCAGACTCAGATCAGCCTGGGCATCCGCCCAGTCTGATCAGAGTTTTCGCTGTCCGCATGAAGGTAGCTTAGACCCTTAACTACCCTTTAAGCGCATAGGAAAGACTCTGCGCAGACTAGGCGGATGCCGAGGCTGATCTGAGTCTGCGCTGGGCGCACAACCACATTGTTGGTTTTGTCGTGTCGCGGCTCAAATAAGTTCGGCCGTTTTATAAGGATAGAAGAGTCCACTGGGCATAAATGGGTTAACCGAGTTTCATTATTTTGGAAGTAGGGATGAGATTAATGCCAGGCTAGCCTTGCGCATACTAATACATGTACTTCGCATGAACACCATTAGCACACTAGAGTTCACTTTTCTCTATATGCGACATGGTCCTTGCTTCAATTTTTTCAATATAATCCTTAAAGCACCAAAAGCGCGTTAAACAAATTTTACATCTGCAATATTTCAAAAAATGTTTGGACCGATCGCGAGCACTATTATATTCAGAATTCAGAGCCTAGAGGGCAACGGATTTAGTATACAGATAAGGTGGATCATTTTAAGCCGCTTCATCTGGATCTACGCAGGTTGCGAATTCAACTTTATTCCCCTTTTTCTATGCTTTAAGAAGAATTTAGTATTGAAAATCTGGATACGTGAATTACCCAGTCTATAAAGTAGAACATTCCTATAGGTACCTTGGGTGTTGCACAGTGGCGCACATTACATGGTTGTCTCGATGTGTATGAAGCACTCTTTTTTCTGCTTCATTTTAATTTGATTGAAAATGAGAAATATTCTGGAAAATATATGTATCTCAAGAAGTCAACAAAGGAATATTAATTTTAGTTTATATGTCTGTTTCCATGTCAACAGTTAGATATGTCTAGTATCTTTCGTAATAGTTTACCACACAAATGTTTTGTTTCCAAAATTGTGACCAATCAATGTCATAAAAATATTAGACTGACGTAATGAAACACTATGATTATCACATTCTATAAAATGGTCGTTTTTGCAATATCTTGATTGACTGAAAATGCGTAATGAGAAGATATGTGAAACAAACACGTGAATCCTGACATGTTCGCGAAAATGTGCTTAATTGTCGAGTTATGCACTCGCAATCTATGTTTAAGGTATACTGTCTGTCCTTTTTGCCGAGTCCATGTAGAAGATGAAAGGCGTGTACTTTTGAACTGTGATATCTTTGTCGCTGTTAGATCTGAGCTCGTAGGAAAAGCAGTCAGAGTAGCCCATAATTATACTTTGTTTAGTGATGAGCAAAAACTGGTATTTTCATTTTCCAACCATAAAATGATACGAGCTAGTGCCAAAGTATGTTGGTTTATTAGCTTTAATATAGAGACAAACACTATTTAATGGTGTGACTGTAGCCATCATTTGAGCCGCAACGCTAGAAAACCAACACTGTGGTTGTGCGCCTTGCGCTGACACAGATCAGCCTTGGCATCTACCCAGTCTGATCAGACTCTTCACTAAGTGCTGAAAGGGTAGCTAAGGGTCTAAGCTACCTCCATGCGGACAGCGAAGACTCTGATCAGACTGGGCGGATGCCCAGGCTGATCTGAGTCTGCGCTGGGCGCACAACCACTTTGTTGGTTTTGTCGTGTCGCGGCTCATTTATCTAAGCATGCTTTTGTATTTTATAGCAACTGAATTTTACAACTTATACATTTTTATTTGCGTCAAAGCACAAAATGTTGGTATCTAAACTTGCTTGCCTCTTGATTCAGATTATAGTCAGAGTTACGTGGGTCTGTTGTAGTATGCAATGACATGTATTTTAGTTTCTGCGTATAGGTCTGGGCATTTGTGTGGTGCTTTGAACATTGTCATTTGCATTTGGTTGATATTACTTTTTTAGAGACTAGGTCAAAGCGTGCTGGCTAGACACTGGTCTGCCACGTGTTGCCTATACCAAATTCTCCAGTTACAACTATATATCTTTTAGATATGATTAAATGTTATCAAGCAAAATTAGTAAAATTGTTTATTTTGGAGATGATGGAAAAAAATGAACGTATAGTTTTAATTGCATAAAGTGTTCTAATATTACTATACAGTGTTTATACATGTGTAGTCTCCCATAGCCCTACAAGGACGACTTACATATAGATCTCTGTGTATATATGAACTTTGTTTTTCATCTGTCTGTTCGGATTTCGTAACACATAGCCAGTTTCTGTCACATTAGTCTCAGTAACCCCATGAGATATAATCTTCAAACATCCTTTTTTGTGAGTGTCTATAAAAGGTAGAACTTTCAAAATTGGTAGGCAGAAAAAGAATAGATTGTTGTAGGATCGTGAGCCTGAATCCTGGCTAATGATAATCTTAATCTTATTATATCATTTAGGTCATGCTACAGTTTTCGCAGTAGCTAATCAAAATAGAACATTCGTATATTCTATGTACAGATGCATTACTGTGAAATTTAGAACTGGGCTTCTGGTTCTCGTTTTTCTCTGTGGCGTTTGTCGATTATTTTCCGTTTTTGGATAAAATATGTAGAAAGATCTGGTGACTAGTTAAATACTGACGTCTGGTCAGCGCCTATTCTTTGCGGGGGATATCTAGTAAACTGTTCTAGTTTGTAGTGGGCCTCTGTAATAAATGAGTTGAGTTATTTATATATTCACCTCCAAATTAATGTCACGTTATGAGCCTTTCAGCTTTGTTGAAGTTTGGCCGTTTTATCTTTATTACGAGTGCCTAAGTCAAAAGCACGACTAAAATCCCAAACATACCAAATGTGGTTCTATATATGAGCCCCGAAAAACAACTTAAAAAGAGCTCGCACAAACATTAAAAAGGGATGTTAGAGAAACTGCTCATGTAATTGTGACCAGTAAGGTTGTCATATTTTAACCGTTCATAGAGTCCCAGTACCTTTGGAGACAAAAGATTCAATAATCTGAAACAATGCAGGTAGTTTTAAAATAACTGTAAAACACTTATTTTGGCGGTTCCTGAATTTTGGCGATATTGGCGGTTACTGCAAAGACCGCTAAAATATAAGTCTGCCAATATTACATACATGTATACATTACATACGCAAAGCATAACAGAGGTTCAGATAGAAAAGGAGTATTTGATGAGTTTTTTTGTTTATTTATTTTTTTATATTTTTTTATACCTTTCCATTTAACTATACATTGTGGCATCCCATTTGAATCGCCTCAATGAGGCGATTCTATTAGATGCCACAGTGTATAGATAAATAGAAAAAGTAAGTAAAATTGTCACAAATATACATCAAATTTTCATTAATATCAAGAGCCATGGTATATCATGATCGCCAAAATTAGTATACGCCAATATGTCATTTTCATTAAGCCGCAAAAGTTTGATACAAATATATATTCAGTGTTTTACAGTAAAATAATAATGAAAAAAGATAGTTTGTGCTAATTACATGTATTACTTGTTTTTTGTTTGTTTACAGTACCTAACCAGGCAAGAATTGAAAGTGTGGTATGGTTGGCTCCAAATGACACCAGACCAATCAATAGCCTTATGTACCCGTTATATGTTCCTGGAAATACTTTCCATGAAACGACCGTTGAGACTGCTATTGGATATACTGTAACACTGAAAAATATTGAAGTTGATTTTCCCGAGGGTATCAGCTGTACTGAAAATCATCTGCAAATCATAGACCAGTCATTTGATAATGATAGTGCAGAGATCTTGGAGGAATTTACTTGTGATAACAGTAGTGATACAACCAAAGCAAAAGATAATCAGATAATTATTGAATTAAAGACTTATTTGAACGTGATGAAGCTACAACTCAGGTCTGCTGGTGACAATAACAACAACGAGACCATAAAGTTCAAAGCGGCTTTAGTATCTGAAATTGGTAGGTACCGTTTGTTTGTTGTCTTTATTACCGTATTTATATGTGTATGTACGGGCAATTTAAACCATTACATTTGAGCCACGACACGAGAAAACTAACACAGTGGCAGTGAGGACTAAGATCCACCCAGTCTAATCAGAGTCTTCGCTTTGCGCTTAAAGTATAGCTAAGGGTGTTAGCTAGCTCTATGCACACAGCAAACATTCTAATCTGATTGGGCAGATGCCCAGGCTGATGTGAATCTTCGAAGGGCGCACATGCCACTTCGTTGAATTTGTCATGTCGCGTCTGATCTATATTTTTTAGCATGATCTTAACATCCATTGAACTTGGACAAGTGTGTTTGTTCTTTCAGAAAATTTGGACAAAAACATTAATTGAATGGCAAACAGTGTAAACCTAGATCAGAGGGAGGTCTGGTCTGAATCTTTTCTGTTTGTATAGTGTCTCTTTTCCAATAAGACGGGCCATTACGGTTCTTATGCCTTTCATAACGAGAAACATCTTTATTAAATACTGGGTGTCATATTAATAATAAGGATTAAACCGTCTTATTAACAGGCATACAATTTATTACTATGCTCTTTTCACTGATAAAAGGCATCGGAAAAAAATCTGATTTTTTTGAAGACGTGATGATTAGGCATGCATGCGTAATCCAACATACTACTCACAGAACATGTCAAGGATTTTTGCAACCAGATCACAAAACATGTCACGTATTTAATGCAGTCAGATTGATTCTGGTTACTTTTTACTGTGGTTTCATAGCGTATCATTATTTCTTAGAGCAGGAACAAGCCTGTTATTTCCGGTTAAGTTTTTGTTAATACGCATGTTTGTTTATATGTAAGTCTATCCGGCTTTCTGTTCTTGTTTGCCTGGTAGAAGTCCGAGATTTTTGTGAATCGTATGTGAACTGGAAAACAAATGGACAAACATGTAATCGGGAGTAATAGGGAATGTTGTTATTACCAGACAAAACACTCACTTTAAAAGTGAGTGGCAGTTTTGTCTGGAAATAACAACATTCCCTATTACTCAGGTTAGAAAAGTGGTTGCAAATGCAAAAGTTCGATTTAACCCCATGTGGCCATGTCGCAGAGGGTCGCGGACTCAGGTCCCTAACTGACCAACAACTGAAAAACATTCTCTATAACCAAGCAGTAAACGAGTACCTGTTTTGGATCAAGGTCGGTTAAAGGCAGCGTACAGAGTGGGATGGGCTCTGCCCAAGATATGGCGGGCCTGTACTGGCCACTGCCCCATGTCCACACGACTATATGAACCCATTATCCTTTACAGTTCTAGTCTTACTACTGAGGGCTTCAAGGTAACTTCTTTGATCTTCCTTATTGCAACTGCACTTTGGGTGACTGAAAGGTCTTTTATCACAAATACATGCCCTTCCCTATAGTCGTATGTGTTTGACTTTTCTTATGTCTATATCTTTCTCAGCTGGCACATTCAGCTAAAATGAAGTTGTCTAATTGTCGGCGCTACATCATGGAGTTGCATCGACCGTAAAAATGACTGCGAATCAACGTCGGTGCACCGAAGTTAGCACGACGTCATTATTCAACGACAAAACTTTATCCCTGGTGAGTTATTCTGATGCGCTTTGTTATCGTGTTCCCAAGTTTTTCTTTTTTTTTTTTTACTTCTTATATTTGAATTCACCCCCATCGAAAATGGTCTTATGCTGCGTCTTGTTCGCATTTAATGCAATGAATGCTTCTCGCATCAACTAAAGGAGGATTTTTTTCTCGCACCGATTAAGGATAGTATAGGTTTTCTCGCACTAACTCAAGGTAGTTATTTTCGCACCAGCTTTAGGGGGGTAATGTTTCTCGCACCAACTATAGAATAATCGTTTATGTTGTTACTTTTTCAGTCACTTACTGGTTTATGTCTATGTGAAATCTGATCACACGTAATTAATCTGACTGCCATTACTCCTATTCGTAATTCTTTTTTCAGACCCGGATTATTTGAATAAGACAATGCATGATAGGGGTAGTTTCAAAAGATGCGAGAACACCACCTGTGGAAACTACGGGAACTGTACAGCAGTCGGACATGATAGATTTACATGTACTTGCCATCCTCAGTATGCAGGTAAGAATTTAGATATGCCGTAAAAATTCTAAAAATTGGGACATCTTGTGCCGTATTCATAAAACGACTTATGTCGTTGCTATGCTGTTGCTAAGGCTAAATTTCTATGAAGGAGATTTCCTACAACTATGATATTTGCTCTGGAGGAACAGTCTTTTTCAGACTGTTTCTCCAGAGCAAAGTTCTTAGTTGTAGAGAATCTCCTTCATAGAAATTTAGCCAAAAAAAAGACTGTTCCTCCAGAGCAAATTTCATAGTTGTAGGAAATCTCTTTCATAGAAATTTAGCCTTAGCAACAGCATAGCAACCACTTAAGTCGTTTTTTAGATACGGCCCCTGGTATAATAATTACCTTAAGTGCCCATAAAGTTGAACAGTTTGGCAATTATGCGTCGAAAAGATGCAGTTAGAATGGCAAACAGTGCATACCCAGATCAGACTGCTTCTAAAGCAGTCTGATCTAGGTCTGCACTGTTTGCTCAGACAAATATGTCCCATTATTTAAAAGTTTTACCGTATGTTAGTGAATCATGTTTTAACCAAATAGGTTTGGAAGAAGGGGAGCGATTGAAAAGTAACATTAAAACACGATCTAAATTTATTAAAGCACTAACTAACTTAGTGTTTCCTAACGGTTCCATCCACTGACTTATTACAGAATGCCAAAACTAAAAAAACTTAATTATTAACCGTAACGCTACACTTGATTCTATTTTAACAATTATTCGAACATACTCTGAAACTATGTGTAAACTCAGACCTGTCGTCAGCAGGCGCCAACGGGAAGGGCGGTCCGCTTGCTTAAGGCAGCTGCTTACGTAATAAAGGTCAGTTGACACTAAAAACGCTATTTTGAGACATGATATTTTGGCTTCTTAATACAAAGTTTTGCTTAAGAGTGGTAGCCTTTGACTGCTTTCCTTTTGGCTCGAAACGTTGGCCAAACACGAATACATATAAGTTGTATCAATAATTATTTTCCCTTTATACAGAAAATTGTTACCTCTGGAATTGCGGATTCCTTTTATTTTACGCATTCGAGTTTAGATGAAATATTTTGGGAAGATTGAATAAGGACTTTTTCAGAGTGGCAATATCTATTTTCTCACTTCTAGATATTACCAGTTTTGATACAAAATAAGAAATTACCTTAGCTCAGTAAACTTAGAGTTCTCATTTTAAAGCATGCATTCTCTAATCCCTCCGCCTCTACAGAGGAGTTAGTGAAATTTTAGAAGTCCCATAATAAGTACATGTTCCCGTTTTCTTTATTGAATTTACATCTTTCTAAACATACTGAATATACTGCAAACACTATAATTGTTCAGCAAATGTAATGTCATGTAAGTATCGACCACTTCAGCCTTATCTTCGTACACAGAGGGTGCATTTTTACACCACACACTTGTCAGTATTTACAGCTGTAGATGATTATGCCTCAAAATTTCACTCATATCACCAGTATATGCTTTTAGACATAAGACACCCTATCTGTATGATGTAACAAGTAGGACTAGGACAAAACCAAGATATTCCGTTTTCTAGTCAAACAGTTTATCATAAAAACTTCAGTCTTTTGTGAATAAAGAAAATGACTTCCTTTAAAGCACGGAACAAATATTTCCTGTGTCAATGACGTCGTGAAAATGTGACGGTTTGACTTTTTTTTCGCAAAATTAATAGCCCTCAGATATCCTTATGAATCGACATTTCTCTGCAGTCCGGTACATGTAAGCTGTTAAAATGAATTTATATCAAAATGCGTACTATGAAGAGGTCCAAAAAAGCTCTTTGTCTGCCATAAACTGTTACAGTTTGCTCTTTTTTACGTAAAAAATAAAATAGAGCAAAAACATCTCCGAATCAAATATATCTCAGATCTTTATGTTTAAATGAAGTGACTTCCGACTATTCATGAAATAATACTAAGATTTTACCTTGTAAATACATGTTTTTTCTTAAAGTAAAAAGATAGGCAATGATCAGGAATCAATATCATCATATTCCACGACCCCCTCTCAAAGTGTATTTTTCTAAACGATACCCACGTTCAGATAACGCTTCTTCGAGCGTCAGACTGAGAAGTGAGAGTGGGGTGCTTAGATCGGTTTTCGACATATTATTTTATTTCCGATAAAACAATAACGAGTTATTCTTAAAAAGCTATCAAAATGAAACAACGAAAAAACATCTTATTCCGTTATCTAAAGTGAACAGTTCAAAAAGGTCAGGGGATCATTTTCTCGGTTTTGTTCTTTCAGAAGTAAGTGACTTCGCAAAAAAAATGTTTGGTGGAAGAGACATCACCGACCGGGTAAACAGTATTATGGTTAAAATTTAAAAAAAATGCACTCCATGCGTGTTTAAAGCCTTTTTCCCGGAAGACGGAACAAGATCTTAAATGAGTCTTTTTCGTTTTTCGTGCAGTTATATTCTCTAGAAAAGATCATGAATCTTTTACGAGAAACTAAAAATTTACCGAAAAACGTTCTTATTAATCACCTTCTTCTCACGTTGAAGGAAACGTCGTTTTAGGAAAAGTTTGTATAGTTGAACAAATTTATTTTGTGAAGAGTTTATTCAGTGAAAACTTAAAATTATTTTCAAAACATACATTTCATTAAAACGTTTCAAAATTGCAGATACGTTTTTCGGAGACATTTTTCTCTAGATAACTTTATGTGTAAACATGCAATATTCAGATCCAAATGAAACGTCATATTTGCGTAAATTAATACAAAAATGCATACATATTTATGAGAAATATGTACACCTCTTAAAAGGCCTCTTCATGGCTGGCTCGCACTTTGGTATAAAATTTATAGCAATACCTTAACGGAGAGCAAAACAAATGCGCAATAATATGTATATTTGAGCGCTTTTCACCGTGCATAAAGCTCACACCCTCACATGTTCACAACGCCATAGAAAAAGAAGTATTTGAAGCAGAATTATTTTGTCTTGTTTAATGTTTGAGAAATACAAACTGAAAAGGATTGTGAAGTTATATATGGAATTTCAGGCAAGAAATGGACTTTAACAGGATTTTATTGGTGTAATCTTGAGATTGACAATAGTAGTTGCTGATTATCTGGTAGAACTTGATTTCTATCATATATGTACTATTTATATATCATCTTTGTTTTCTGTTTTTCACAACAAAGCTGAAAGTAGCTGTAAGATCAGACTGAACTGATAAAAAATTCGTATGCAACCGAATAAAGTTTATACTGTTATGCCTGGCATTATGTTACTGACTCTGTGTGTGGCCTTAGATGTTTTGTTTTCTAGCTCAAGAACTGCACTTTACGTTTTGCTTACAATAAGTCATACATGTATTGAGTATTGCACTAAACATCGTTATGGATGGAACATTTAGGTATGCAATCATATAAATATGCTGACTGTTCTAAGGCGGCAGTTCTGAAATTTTTTTTTATTTGTTTTTGAAAGATTCATATGCATTTATATGCACAAAAAGTTGTGTTTGGACTACTGGAATCTGAGAAAGAAAACAATGACTCAATGCTTTCTTTTTCAGATTCCCGTAGTACAGACTCAACTTTTTGTGCAATTATTGACAAATATAAAGCAAACAACTCCGAAAAATGTACACCAGTTTTTTTGTGATCCACACTAGCACGATGAGACTACCATGTTCACACATGTACAATCTTTCTGAAGTTCAAGCGATAGTTTAGATACATGTACAATACAACTGGATAACGGAGAAGTAAACCTTTATATACGTGAGTTTTGTGGGTTAAACATCATTCAAATAATATTCTTCACAAAGAGTCGATGCATTTTTGATCATTCCTCAAAAGTGTCATCCTAATACGCTTATTATTTTCGTCACCTCAATTTTCTTGCCATTCAAGCACTGTGTTCTTGTCTATTTTTCCCCAGTGCTTCTTCATTTGATCTTGATGCCTTACAGATTTGAAGTGGTATATTTGAAAAGAAATCTAAGCTGGATTTAGGACAACCATTCATTTAAGCAGAAAACTAATCAGACATATGCTCATTAGGGACGGTTTGGATG
The DNA here is from genome assembly GCA_963989385.1 of Ctena decussata. Lineage (NCBI taxonomy): Eukaryota > Metazoa > Mollusca > Bivalvia > Lucinida > Lucinidae > Ctena > Ctena decussata. Next base: position 35,299,337 of record OZ022503.1, read on the forward strand.
ATCGATGTTGCGTGCACATTGCATGTTCCATTTAAATAAGAAGGGCTTTGTGCAAAGGAATCTTATGCCATGTGCGTATGATTAATACTCAAATAAACATATACATTTGCACAACTAACAATTGACCTGTTTGCCTTGCTAGACTTCCCAGGATTATGCGATTAGGAAAACGTCTGATAAGACTGCGCAAATGTGTAGGGTACTCTGACTCTTCCTTGTTCGCCTATAATGTAGGGTTGCTTTTTCAGCCTACATACTGTTGAACAAAAGGGTATTTATTTCTGTCTAAACGTGATTCTAGCTCATTTATGTAACGCTGGAACCTGTAATGAAGCAAGGATCAGATTAAAAGTTTGATGCAGATGTTAACGTTAATTTTATCCCGATCAGAAGAAAAACCCTTAACCTTGTTTTCGGGAGAGACAACACTAGAATCTGATTACCAGGTTTGGTCAGGATTTCGATGACATAACATAACATAACATAACATAGTTTATTTCGTAATGGAAGGCCACCGGCCCATAATACATAGCAATTTGATACAAACAAAGTGACATTTAAATACATGTGACATAAATGTAAGTTTTATCAGATCTTTTCCGAAAGTTACGTATTAAAGACACTTCATGCGAGTGTACCACGATACAATATGCCAGCAATCAGGCCAGTCTCGCAATATTATGGTCGTATGAAGCTCGAAAATGCCATAGTGAAATGGCAATTGCGAACGTCGTACGATGAATTTACATCATATAGGCGTACTCTTACGAGAAACTGTCCGAGATTGCATATTGAATAGACTGTATGTTGTAATATAGCTGTAGCATAGCTGTAACATATCGTCAACCGGAACAATTTGGCAAATATTTCCATTTTTATGAATTTACCCTAGAGAAAAACATTTAATAAAGTTTCAAGAATGCTTGCCTGCATTAATAAGTGCCAAATAATAAGTGACAGGTGTATATAAATAATTAATTTTTACGAACGATGATGGCTCTGCTTGATTGCTAAAACAGCTAGAGTTTTCTCTTGGCTTTAACCTTTCTCATTGGTCTTTTTTACTTTTTCAGGATCAAGTTTATGCTTTGCAGACCGATCTGCCGTGTCAGAGATGTGAAAACTCAAATCTCCGGCATATCCGCAAATGTGTTCCTTTTTAGCGTTGGCAAATCGTATGTCCTTATTAATCCAAAGTCTCTGCGCAGGTAGCGCGCATCGGAGACTGAGGTTTTGCACATAGTTTCGGTCCCTTTTTTATGAGAGTGGTCATATATATTTCAGTAGGAGAAAAGCAGAAATCGACGCACGCAACTACAAAACAGCCCCGATAATTCTGTGAAATAGCTTCTAAGAAACGTTTTAGTATTCGATACACAACTGTTTCCTTCAAAGTTATTGGGTATACTTTCAGGACAACCAACTTTGTCATTTTAATTCTGCCTCCGCCTTTTCTCATTTTCTCTCTCTCAATTGGGTTAACTCTTAAGGGAAAGAATCCCCCCACTTGCAGTAAAGTCTTACCTTTAAGAGTTCAACCCATTTTGTAAGGGTTTCGATGCCTAGGGAACCAAACAAGAAATGACGGCAATTGTTTCCTTTTGTTAAATAGCAACAAAAACTTGCTAGTATACCCATTTACCTTGAATTATAATGGATAGAGACATTTTGGACGGACACGGTGACCTGAGAATATTCACATAGTTTTGATCTACATATTTCTAACTGTAGACGTTTGACATATTTTAGTGTTATTTGCGTTTAAATCAGGGCGATAGATTGCAGTTGCAGTTTCTTTAATCAAAACTTGGTTGCATTTCAAACTGAAATTAAAGATTATCTGTTACGTCTAGATGAAAAGGCAGCATCCTGTTATATTTTAAATTGCACTTCAAACATGTCAAGCATAAGTCAGTCTTATTAGATTTCATGTTATATTCGTTTACCAATCTTTCTGTGGTAAATCTGGTGAAAATAAACGATACATATATCATACATTCTGAGTCAGTTTTAATGTGGTGCTCCACTGAAGCTGGTAATAGGGCGTTAGGAGTGTTGCAATATTACTTTACTCCACATGAACAGATCAAGCAAACCGAGTCTACTATTTTCTTTCTCTAATGTGTTTACTGTTGCAAGGGTATCTGTCTTCAAAATTTATTTTGTAAATGAATTTCCAGCGAAACAACTCAATTTAATCGTAATTGAAGAAAAACACGGCGTTTTTTAATATTCGTTTGCCTGTCAGCTTTGAGACTACCCATGGTGCAAGACTGCATTAATTACAAAAGGCATGTTTCCGAAATCTGTACTATAGCGCTCCTGATCAGCAACTAGCTTAGACTGGCGCTGTTTGAACAGGTTTATCGGTTTTTGTGTCTGTTAAAAGATCTTCGCCTCAACAAATTAAAAATTTGTATGTAAGGAAGAACAGAAACAGTTTAATTATTTGAAGACATTATACAGTTATTTACTACTGAGGCATCCGACAAGATGAAATGTCAACCAGAGGATACCAATAATGACTGACGCGAAAGCGGACGTTTATATTGGTATTCTCTGGTTGACATTACATTATGACTAATGACTCAATAGTCAATAATTGTTTCATAATGTAATGCAAAGTCGTACTTCCTCTGTGGGCAACTGAATTTTGACACTAGGCATTACGTAACAACACGTCGTGCGTAGACATTGGTGCCATTATAGCTAATTTAAATGATGCCAGTATTGTTTGCATAAAAGGGTTATGAAGCAATGAAAATTTGGCGCAAAACGTCTTTGGTTCTTTGATCCACAGAACCTTTTATAAATAACAACGCCAAATACTTCATGGGAAAATAACCCAAGCCATTTGACATCAAGTATGTCAGGAGGTAGTAATCACTCACTCTCTGCATCAACGAAAATTGAGTTTATTTATAGTTTATATAATACTTGTATCTCTTCATTCATATTTTGAACGATCAGTCTGCGTATGTTTTCATATGGAAAGGCTTGTGTGGTATCTAATATCAAGTAGATACACTTTCAGGGGAGCAAATTTTGTCGCCTGCTTTTCGGCAAAAAGGGTTAACCATTTTTGCAGAAAAGCAGACGACAAAATTTGCGTCTGCAGAGTTTCAGAACTTTCAAATAAGAAAAAAAATCTGTCCAACCTTTTCAAAGACAAGATGAAAAACGGTGCAGATCCAGATGAGGGGGTGGGGGCTACATATGGAGCCATGCTGTTTGCAACTTCAATTATTTAGCTTTGTAGCTATTTAAATGTTAAACTGGTTTAAAAATTTACAGAACCTTAGAGTTACATAATTACATCTGCTACGGTTTACACTAACGAGTTAGTATTGAGTCTGCATATCAAGTGTGCGTATTGTCTTCTAACTCATCAGTAAACTTGAAAAAAGGAAAAAAAGCTCAAATACAAAGTTGTTACGAATATGGTGATTCAATACTGTAAGTACCTGCTTTGACCATAATTTGGAGGTTTCTAAATGTTTTATGGGTTCAAAACAACTAATTTGTTTACATTGTACTTTAGAACTGTCTATGACATTGTTGTGACTTTAGAATATTTCAGAAATAGAAAGAATTGTCTTTAAGTTTCTAGAATATGCTCTTCATTGTCAAAAGTTGGTTTTGGAAGGTTTTCGAAACCTAAAGGTCTTTCAAGATATTTGAAGATTTTTCTGGAATAACTTCTTTTTAATTCTAAAGAAAATCTTAGAACGTTCTAGTGAAAACATTTAAACTCTTCTGGTCTAAACTAATGTCAGAACTGAGAATTTTCTGGAAGAATCCATCTCTGGTTAATTCCTGGATAATTCCTAGATAATAAGGAACACAAATTTTCATAAGGGTATCTTTGTAAACTTTCACCCGTCAATAGTCAGTCTGGATATAAATATATTGGTTTACTTTGAGGTTTTCATTCTAGGATTTAGAATTTTGTGCTCATAAAACTTATTTTATCATTTGGGATCAGAAACTGTTAAAGGACTTGTTTTAAAATATTCTGAGGGACATTTAGGATAAAACAAGGCGCTGTAGTTAAATTTTCTTTGCTTGATGATTGACTGTTTTAGTTTCATGTGCTTGCAAAAACTTTTGTTAGGACTTCAAACAAGCTTGATTCTACTACTAAGGGTTTCTAGTTTGACCATATTTTCGTAAATGTGTTGATGCCTTGTAACGTTTAGTCATTATATTTCTTCTTTTGTTGGCCAAGTTGGCTTTGTGTAAGTGTCCTTTCTAGGATACTTTAATTTTTGGTAGGCTAAATTGCATTTGTTTGTCTACACAAAATCTTTCAACGGATCATTTTGAAATAAACGTTTTAGATAATTCCCTTGAACTGTCTCAGAGAATTTCTAGCTTCATTGATTTTATAGCGTGATGTTTTCATGCGTGTAATCAATTTTTGTTGCTTGTAAAAAAAAATTATTCCTTCATATTCTTCCGTTATATCAAAGATTGGCATCGATGAACACAAATACTTATGATTCTTCTTCTAAACGGTTGAATGCATGCAGTTGAAATTAATATACAAATTCAAGTAATAGTTTTCTGAGGATACTGAGGAAAATATTAAGACCGTGATGCAATATATCATTTTAATTGATGGCAGATATTGCTAATATTGGTGATATTGCAGATTTTGGTAATACCAATTTACCTACCTGTGCTGTCGACCGAGGCAGTCAATAACCATACATGCAAAGGTAGGCAAACTGGTATTGTCCCCGTAAACTTATCACCCCAACCTCAACAGACTCCTTCCTTTTTTGTTCTCGACTACGAAAAAAACATGAGTAACTTGCTGATGAATCAAGGTCGATATACGAAAATTTAAAAGGAAATTAGCGGCATGACAATCTGAAAAATACCTATCATTATTGGAAATACATTTAGATACACTTTGATGGACCAAGGTTAAGATTAAGTAGGTGATGCTATTTAAAAAAATATTGGAAACCATTCTTCCGTGTTAATGGCATGTTTTTTCAATTACTTTTGCTATGAATAGAAAATAACCATTAATCACATTTGTACAATATCTATTTAGTGGCACTTCTGTACTAATAACAGATGAAGAAATAAAGGAGCATACTTAAGCATTTTAGTACTTCTGGTTGCTTGACATACTTTATTTTTTCTTTCCAAGAAAGAGTTAAGGTAGAAAGAGTATAGAAGTATTGACGGAGCATTTAAACCATTAATACCAGCTAAATAACCCAAAGGGCTAAAAATACTCGGATTTGAAAAAAAAATAGTCCCCGTTTTATTTTCAAAAGAATTTAAATTTTGTCTTTCCACATACTTTTTTCACATTTTCTATTTGATTTCATTCTGAAAATTCTATAAACTATAATAGAGGATATCAAAAGCAATCTGGTACAAAGAATTGCAGTTATCTTGATAATAATTTTTTTTTACATTAATAAAAAAAGAGAAAAAAAGAAATTTAAATCTCATGAAAAAATCATGAAAAATATAGTCAGTCGATTGGGTATGCCCATGCATATCATTTCATTAAAACTTACATTGTATATAACACAATAAGAAAAAAAATCGACTTTTCTTTTTCATGCAAAACAATGTTAAAATTAAAAAAATATCCCAAAAATTTGAGAGATTGAGTTATGTTTGGGTTAATTCCGCTGCATGGATGGTGGGTTGGGTGTTTTGGATTTAAACGGCTCTTTGAGAATTTCAATCTATGTCAAGCCGTCACGCAGACAGAGAAAGACAGACAGGGAAAAGGAACAGATAGATCGAGGATAGAGGAGACAAAGAAAAGAAAAAAAGAAAGAAACAAGCCTCATTCCGCACCTGCTGCAAAGCCTGCCTTTGCCCTACTATTTATTCGGCAGTTATTCCGGTTCTGCCATAGAATTACCCCTTCAAAACTGCACAGATGGCATGGCAACTGTGTAGACCCTGCACAGACCGATTCCTTAGGAGCAGTCTTATCTCCGATTCCACTGTCTGTACAGAGCTATCTGCCAGAAAATTTGGGATCTTCACGGTAGACTTTGTTATTGTATGTTTTACCTGGACACGATTTATCACGGACAAAAAAAATCTGCTTCGTTTTAACAAATAAAAATCAGTTACTTATGATCTTTTTACCATAGTACTCCCTTTCAACCGTTCGGTAATGTCCACTATTGATCTTAAATTGCGATAACATTTAAATTTCATGGTTGTAAAAACACTTTTTATTACGGTATTTTTTATCAACTTTACGATTCAGCTTCGTTCGTTTGAGAGCTGCACACTATACTCAGCAAAAAATACTAATATATATATTAGTCAAATATTTTCTATTTCGCTCGATGATTTAGGTCTACTGGTATACTTGTAAGTTAAAAAAACTTGTTGTATAATGGTCAGGGCGAAAACTTAAATAAGAAAAATAAAGCTAATTGTTAAATTGTCAATTAAAATGGATCATAAACAAGTAAATGAAATCGATCAAAGGTACCAATTTTATCTATTAAAGCGTAATGAAATGTTATCGCAGCATCGACATAAACTGTTGCGATGAAGTCATATTCTGACATCGCATTTAATAAGCGTAGTATAGGCCATTTGCTGTCTATAAAACAGGTCATTTTGCAGATTTTCTCTTTTATTACTGGTGATAAAATTGATTTTTTTATCTCCACTGGTATTGTCAAACTAATACATAACTGGAAACTGACTTTCAGAATTTTATCTTGTCAAATATTTGCTTTTGCCTATTAAAACCTTTACAAAAATTTACAAATTTGTCAGCTTAAGTAAGGGGGAGTACAATAATTTAATGTAATAGCTATAAGCAATGCCCATATATGCATTACAAACAAGAAATGTTTCTATAGATAAATTAATCCTATTCATCACCAATCAATTTTCTTCCCAACCAATAAATAAATGAATTTCATTTTTACTCAGATGAAAAGATTAACAGGTATACAGGTGCCATTGAGTAACTCTGTACAATTAACTAACAATTGACATAGGTAAATACTGACCATTCAAAGGCTGTTACATAAATAAACTTACTCCCCTGTAAAATACAGTTAAAATATCCTCTAAAAATGGGCAGTTTTCAAAAGAAACTTTTTAGTTTCAAATTATAATTTTGAGGAAAATTATGGATTAGTTATGTATAAGATAGACATTAAAGATGCGCTTTACTTCACAGTGATTGCTGTGGTAGTTTTAGAGATATTAAGCAAAATGACCTGTTTTATAGACAGCATAAGGCCGATACACGTCAAAATGTTGGGATTATCATGCATAGATCAATTTCTTGCATCCCAGTAAAGGATATCCGTTTTTTGCTAGGGATAAAAATTCTTATCTTACCCTGATCATCTGACCCGTGGGTAGGATAAAAAAAAGAAAATTTGCGAGTGACTTCGGTTTGCATTGGTTGTATTGGACGTCACGTAACTTCGTCGGTAGCTGACGTCATAACAATGTCAGAAATCACAACAGTTGTCAAAATGGCGGACGTCGCAAAGCAGTGTCTAGAGGAATCTTTGATGTAATTAAAGATTCAGCACTTAAAGGTATGCAAGAAAAAGAATCTACAATGAGTGTGAGGTACTCGGCAAGCCTGTTGATCTAAACAGTGACCGTTCGGACAGCTTTGATTATCCGTACCTCACACTCATGACAGATTCTTATAATCTCTTATAGTCTACTCAAATGGAGTTTGCTTCAGACAAATGATTACAGACAGGTAATACTTCTATTTTTTTCCAAGTTTTTGCTTGATACTGGTTGGTTGCTTCTTATCATATATATAAGGAAATATTAAGCTTTAATGCCTCCCACATGTATCTTGGTAGATCAGCAGCTAATGAAGACAGATCGGCATGCTAGATCAAGCGGCAACTAGAATGACATGTCTCCATCAATAACTTCTGTATCAGTGTGTGACAATGCTTATGCCTCACAAATTGTTCAAGCCTGCACTTGTACGACACTATTAACTGTGACACTGCAGTTAGATGACGTTCTAAATTATGGTTTATTTAAGAAAAAGATCAGCTCTAGCAGTGAATGGTTGAGTAATGATTCACTGTATGGAGGTCAGTTGTAAAGTAGATCATATCACGAGCGCTGAGCGCGAGTGATATATCTACTTACATCTGACCCACAAACAGTGAAATATTAATCAACTATTTCGATTCTAACACTCAAAAACGCCGAAATACTATTCTTTTCATTCAAACTCTCCCAGCCTTCCTGCCAGCGCGTTCATGCTCCCGCCAATATTCTTAACTGTATCTTCGACAAACGTACGTTTTATGGCAATTTTAGAAAGAAGAAGAGACGTTACACCGTCTAACATCTCAGAACGTCGTAAAATTACGTCAGTAGTTGCAGTGACGTCAGCAATTACAATCACGTGCTCCGAAACAGTGGATTGTTGCAGAATAAAACACGGTAACTTTCCATTGCGTCTAGGAGCACTGCGTTAGAATAAGTCATAAAGCGACAATAAAGCAGACGACAAATCTTACGTTTTTAAAACTTCTAAAATGTTTGTCCTAGTCATACATGTATCATGTAAAAAAATAACATGCTAGAGCGCAAACAGTGTTACTCTAGATGAGACAGCGTGAGCTGCCTCATGTGATCTTTTTTTTCTGCAAATTGAACTATTTTTAGTGTTAAATGTATCATAAAACTAAAACGGGTGTGCATCTAGTATTGAAAGACTGGTAAGGTGGAAGCAAACACACTTTTTTTTCTTTGCTACAAAGCAGAATAGACTCTTTGGTGCCAGGAAACCCATTATTTGCCTTTATTCTGACACTACTTTCAAGGAAGAGTTCCATCAAATCCGTGTCCTTCTTCTTTGTTATGATGCCAGAAAACTCATTAGAGTTTTCTGGCATCATAACAAAGAAGAAGGACACGGATTTGCCAGCAAAGTAAATAGGTAGCACTTAATAGGGGCTAATACAGTCAGATCCCATATCCTGGCCTCAAAACCAAAAGGGAATGAAGTTTATAATTAAACTGACAACATTTCATGAAAGGATCGCAAGATAAACCGAATGAACATCTCTTTTCCATACAGACAGTCATTCAGCTGTTCCAGCCACAATAGCGACATTGACAACAAGAATAACTAACGGTAAGGAACTACAACAGAATTACCGCCTTGGAACGGTCAGTATCAATTTATGGGGGTGGGGAGGGGGCGGGGGTTAAAATAGTGTCACGGGATGCTACCCCCTGCCCTTATTTCATGCAAAGGTTCGAAACTTTATGTTAGCTGGTCGGTCTGCATGGAGGTTTCCTTAACTATCCATGAATCATCACACCAACAGGAAAGAAAAGCTATGTACCCAACCAGCTCTAAACTGAATAGTTTTATTTCGGGTTCATTTTCAAGTCTGATGCCTGACCCGCCGGCGTGCAATTTAAGAGGGAAGTTAAGCTAGCAACCGTGGTTAGATTTAGGTGGTAATCTGTGCTAAATACAAATAGTGAATAAAAAAAGGTGAAAAAAATCTCCCCGAAACTAAACAGATATCTTTGTTTTGTTGTTTTCTGTAGATAAGAATACGAAAACGAGAAACAAGTGATGATGAAAAAAGCGTTTATATGAGAAAAGATCAAAGGGTAATCAAAGGGTAATTTGCGGCACAAGAAATCTAGAAAATAATTATCATTACTGAAAATTCCTTTAGGTCTGAGAGGACGTCATTTCACTGAGAGTAATGTCCTATCAATAACCTTTTCTAATTCTATCACAATTATCAATTTATTTAGAAGAAAAAGTAAATATTTGTCAATGTAAATGAACCATATATATTGTTGTTATACTGATACATTTATTATTAATAGGGTAGGCAGGTATACCTTCATAACTTAAATTGCATTAAACCATACTTATGTGTAATTTAAATAATTTAACCTTGAGAAAGTAGACTCATCGGCATTTCGTCGGGATTATCATTATAACTTTGGAGATCTAACTGTTCTGAAAATTCGCTTATTTAGGATGCCCTGCCCCTTATTTTGGCAGCAGGAAGTATGCGGCGAGCCGTTTAGTGAAATATAGTGTAATATTTTGTTTTCTTCCTTTCTTTCAGTTTCTCGCCATATGCTCTGTGTTTCCTCCCCTTGCATTTAAATTTTCAAATCAGTTACTGTTACCATTGCTTGTATTAGTTCATGATCCACCGTCCGTTTGCCATGTTGTTTAGTATTAGAGATTTTCCTCATTATGTCATTTTACATGTACTTTGAGTGAATAAAGTTATGTCTGTCTGTCTGTCTGTCCGTTCGTAATGTCGTTTCAAACTTGGAAACAAGCTTCTTTTTTATCTGTTAAATTTGATTATGTGTGAAAGAGCTGGAAAACATAACTGATAAGACATTACTCTCAATGCTTTGAAGTACCTTTAGCAATTTCAATTAAGATGGTCATTTTATCTGAGTTTTGCGCCGCAAATTACCTTTTATCTTTTTTTATGCAAACCCTTATTAATATCAACAAGTGACATGTTTTAGAACTCTAAATTTTGTAAACAACACTTTGAGAAGATCTGTTGTATTTGCAGCATTTTATGCAAAATTTTGTATTGAACACAAATCAGTGTTTAACCACTTAGCATGCAGACTGTAGCATTACATTTATTTTATAGCCAATATGAGCCGCGACACGACAAAACCAACAATGTGGTTGTGCGCCCAGCGCAGACTCAGATCAGCCTGGGCATCCGCCCAGTCTGATCAGAGTCTTCGCTGTCCGCATGGGGGTAGCTTAGACTCTTAGCTACCATTTAAGGGCTTAGCGAGGAGTCTGAGCGGACTAGGCGGATGCCCAGGCTGATCTGAGTCTGCGCTGGGCGCACGACCATATTGTTGGTTTTCTCGTGTCGCGGCTCATATGTTTGTAACGAATGATACCGTCTCTAAACTGATCAGACAAAATCAGTCCTACTACAATTGTTTTCATTTTATAGACTAAGTCATCATCAAATTCTGGTTGCGATAGGGGTAGTTACAAAGTGTTTTCAATCCGACATTGAATTTAGAAACCCATTCATAGTTTCGGCAATAAAATTGTGAAAACACCATTTCGAATAAGCTCTTTTAGAGAAGTTTAGCTTAAAATTAAACTCAGCTTTTCTCCTCTGTTTTGATGCAAAGCCAGCTTCCATTAATTAAGAACCAGCAAACCCGTTTTCTCTGCTGTGGTGCGATACCAGCAAACACGCTTTTTCATCATATTTTGACTGAGTTACTTTTGTCATAAATAAAATGAACAAATGACCTTTGACATTTCTTTAAAATATGCCAGTTTGGTATCATTATCTAAAACTTGAACTAAAGTGATATTTTTCTCCGAAAATAAAGTTAGTTCTTGGAACTGACCGAGCTTCCTGTTTCTAATTCCGTCTAGCCACCTTTGTATTCCTATATCAAAGCACGTTATATATCTTGAGACTGAGTTTAAAGTGAATAATTAGCTAGAAATTTAAGATACTTCTTAAACGTTTTTATTTTTCTCCTTTATATTAAGCGCTAGCGGTTAATTCTTTTTTGCCATTGTTCTTAAGATCTGCTAGTTTTTGTCTCTGCGGTAGAATAGATTTGGAATATTAGTTGTCAGTCTTTGCGCATCCGGTAGGTCTGAGGCCACGTGAGAAAAACCAGCCAAACTCTTCACACAATACATCCTCCTTCAGCCTAAGTAAATTTTGAAAATAGGGCTTATCTGGAATATTTACTTTAATCCAGGAATACCTTTTTCTTGCAGAACTGCACTGATATTCGAACAGTAACATACCTTGTTTTTTAATCATAATAAAATGAGAAGAAAAATGGATTTGCTGGTTACAAAGCAATTGACAGTTAGCTTTGCATCATAAAAACTGATTTTGCTGGCACTATAACAGATAGAGAAACATGGATTTGGCTGGCACCCTTCCTGAAAAAGAGTGTCATAAAAAAAGACAATAAGGTGCTTTGCTGGCACCAAAAAGAACGGGAGTCTGTTTTGCATTGTAGTAAAAAAAAAAGAAACGGGTTTGCTGTTACCTAAGCTAAATAAGAGATTACTGGCATAATTACAACGGAAGAAGATAGGCTTGTCGGTGTAACCGGTACTAAAGTAAAATTGGAGTCGCTGTTTCATATGGAGCTTTACCGACAATCTAAGAAAATGTCATGAATTGTTATAGGTAACCTTATTTTACAACCTTGTATGTCCCCTATAAGATAATGTATTAGATTATACTGGGATATTAATCATTTTTAACAAATTAATTGCTTTGCCTGAGAAAATCTATGTTTATTTACTAATAAACGTAGCAAGAAGCCCCACTACTTTACGAAATATGTGTAACCTCTCGAATATTTTAACCGATCTGTGCCCGATTGTTTTACATAGATGAAAAAGAAGAAGAAGAAGAAAAAGAAAAAGTTTATTTCATAAGCATAGGCCAATTGGCCCTTGAGCAATACAACATACAATATAATATATCATGACACACGGTGTTAGTATATAGACATGAAATATTCATTAGAACATAACGGACTGTAATGTTTTAGTGAAAAATTCTGCATTGATGCAGTAGTATGATGTGATACATGTATAACAGATGTGCAAGATGTCAGTTCATGACATTATTCAAATTAATGACATAACCAGCAATGATTAGGAGAGAATGTGAATATCATTGTAATTATTTTGCCCCCCTGTGCACTTTATTTCTGAGACACCATACTCAGAAATGCATGAATGAATATACAGTGCATATATACAGAAAACATACCATAACTCTAACACATTTGGTACAAGTAAGTCGAAAACAAACAAAATGTAACATTATATATAAACATATGTAGGTGACGGAGAAAAAATGCATGGTTAGCTTAACGAAATCGTTAGTCGAGGATTCGTTAAGTCTTATAATACTCACAAAATCAAGTGCGGTAATATTTTGCTGACAAATTGTGAGGAGCTTTTGCCCTAAGCTCTTCACATTTTTTCGGCAAATAATGGCCGTGTTTTCACGTATAATATGTTTAAAAATTCAACATCTTGCTAACTAACCAAGTTAGTTTTAAACAACTAGATCTGTTTGAAACATTTCAGACATTTTCAACATTTTTTACCTTAAAATTGCTGTGTATTATTCTTAGTTCATATCATTCCATAAGGAGTGGGTAGGTTGTGTAACATTTTATTGTCCTAGTATTATTAATTCAAATCTCAATTCATTTGTAAACAACCGTTGGCCTATATTAATACTTATTTTTTAATTAAAAATTACGAATGATTCGATGCGAATCTGTGGTGTTATTTAAAAAAAAACACCTTGTTTTCTTTCTTAACTTACTAAAATCATCTGTATTTTCCATGTTCGGGTCCCTTGACTTTGCCCGTGGCGCATTAGGGTAAAATCAGGTTAATTCGGACAGCAGGTAAATTCAGACGGTGACATTGTTTCCTTTACATGTCAGTTGTTTGAAATTAAAACAAAATAACTGGGCAAACAGTGAAAGTCCTGATGAGACGGCTCATGATGAGCCGTCTCATCTGGATTTTCACTGTTTGCAATGGTATGTCCAAATTTACCTGCTGTCCGAATTTACCTGACTTGACCCTATACACCAAAATTAATGTACTTGGAAACTTGCTTGGTAGCTAAATGAGGAAAGAAAAAACATCTTTGAATTTCAAACAGCTTCAGACGGCAGTAATAATTGCTTTCCTAATTTCTTTCAAGTGGCAATTTTCAGCTGGATTTACGTATGAGGTTCTGAAATAGCTTCTGATGAGCAATTTCAGCCTCGGATATGTCTCCATTGCTCATTACTTTGTAATTACGGGTTTTAATGCTGATATATTGCTATCATTTGTGTTGAAATACGAATTTCAGAAAATATTTATTTTTCAAGGAAACAGCTTTGGAAATATACTTTTCTCTGAATTCAATATAGTTTTTTTTTGGTCGACTCCTCATCCCCATATCGACCCCATATTTTTCACATATCGTGTATTTAATGATATCAAGTCATCAAATATGTCAACTTATTTACAAGTTACATATATATTGCATATATGTATATTACAATATTTACAAACATACTTGTATTCAATATATACTCAGAGGCAATAATAAGTATACAGTTTTTGATTTTGAATACTGGACCTCATGTAAATGGCTGCATGAAGATATTAATAATGCCATCTTTGCAAACGTCTAGCTCTTTAAAGCACTATAACAAATTGTTTTGCAGTCATTAATAATGGAGTTATGGTCCTTAATTCAAAATCAATAGTTCCAATCAAAACTCGCTTTGCACATGGCAGATGGCATTTTGCACTTCATGAATATCTAGCACTAATGTATGCGAGTAAATCAACATCGTCATTTAAACTGAAACTCCCATCAAACATCTTCAACCATAGAAAGAAATGCTACATGTCTCAAATTATCTCCCTTTGAATTAAAATTATAGGGAATCAAATGTTTCTCTATTTTACCTGGAGTAAGAAGTTTTCACTTGAAATTTTCGGAAAATTGTTGTTTGGCTTCTTGCCTTTGTGCACACTTGAAAGGAACTTCATAGACTTGTTTATTTCAAAGAAAATTGCAAATAAACTTCCCATTGGAACTCAATGCCTATTCAATGCATGTTACCAGAAGAAGCCAAAAACATTATTTCTTCGTACAGAAATTTGATACTTTATCCCCATTTTATATTAGTGTGCGACATGTCCTTACTAACCTTTCATCCCGTTTTTAATGTAATGCATAAAAATGCATAAAATCAATCTCTATTGTCCAAAGTTTATGTTCAAAGGGGAGCTACTCCAGCGACAATGTTGACTCAGACCCCTGGCTTGTTTAAAACCATGTCATTTCCTTATCCTTTGACCGATTGTATTGAAAATTGTCGCAAATTGTGCGAAAATGATTGTTTTTATCTACAGTGCCAAGATATTAGGCAGATATGCCGACATCTGTAGAAAAATTGAGACTGTGTTACCTGTATACTTTCTTTTGCCTCTGAGTATAGTTAATAATGCATAGTCTAATGGGAACAATATTCCCCTTTCCCATAATGACCTTGACATGATATTGGTGTACAGCTTTCCATTGCTTTCAATATAGGTGTAAAAATTACAAACGGGATGTACATGTTTAATCTTCTGCAAAAACAAGCCAGGTTATCAATGTGGCCATAGTTGTCTTTGCATGTATATTAAATGAAAATGCGAAGAAAAATATTGATAAAGCAAATTATCAACTAAGACAGGTGGTGATGCCTGCCCAAATTCGGTTTCAGCTGTATCTGATGAAAATCTAAGCATAAAAAAGCATTGAAACTTACAAACTGTCACACTGAGGACCGTAAAGAAGGCATAATGCTTTTAAATATTGTTTCCTCAAGTTACATTTACAACTAGTGGACACTACCTCCTAAAAAGGGGATGCACGGCTTGCCGCTAACAATATTCGGTAAGGTGGACAGGTTTAAGAAGCCAGACTCCAGCATATGAATTATTCGAATGGAAAGTACTAGTCTTAACTATACTTCTATCATCAAAAACCAGTAAAACACGCAAAACAATTAAGATTTGCTGGCTGCGAGCGTTTAATGCACAATGAATAGAGCAAGGATATACATGTACAGTAGAGACAGAAATCGTAATGTCGTAATTGAAAGACAAATTTGACTTGCGCAACTGACAATGCGTGTCTTAAAACACTGACAAAATGCTCCACTACATGCTCAGGTATTTTAAGCCCCTTCAAGTATACTAGCCGGTCACGAAAACCAGAGATAAAAAACCTTTAAGGAAAAATGCTCTGGAACGTGAGTCGAAGCCATGCTAAAGCATACCTCAGGGCAAGATGTCGACCTCATCCAAAAATACCAAACCATATACTGAACCAATCAGTAGTATCCCAAATACAACGCACATATATAAGAAGTTGTGAAACTGAGTGATCTTTGAGAACGCTTCGCAAGAACTGACCACTGCCGACCAAATCGGCGCGAAAACGATTTAGTCACCTGACTAAAAAACAACTGACCAGCTGACCACATGATGAATATTCGTACCATTAAGACAAAAGTTTCTCGCTATACTTCGAAACGCGAGAAACTATTAGTCTTAACTATACTTCTATCATCAAAAACCAGTAAAACACGCAAAACAATTAAGATTTGCTGGCTGCGAGCGTTTAA
The DNA here is from genome assembly GCA_963989385.1 of Ctena decussata. NCBI lineage: Eukaryota > Metazoa > Mollusca > Bivalvia > Lucinida > Lucinidae > Ctena > Ctena decussata. The sequence goes on from OZ022503.1 coordinate 35,315,564, forward strand.
TGCAAGAAACTTTAAATTAAGGAAGCTGGACAGTTTTTCACTAGGAGTAGCGCTTTGATAATATATGGGTGATAATGAAATCATAAATAGTGATCAGAAAATCACAGTCCTCATAACTTTAAAGCTTCTGTTATTTTTAAACGTTTCTGAACAGAATCTTCAATGTAACCGTCTTTGCTGGAGTCAACCTTCCATCTGCCATGTCTTTTTAAACATCTATCGCTAACATCTGCGTTAGCAGCTGTGGATGCCCCACCCGCTCTGAGAGAGTGAATCCCCAAATTTAAATCTGGTGCTACTAATTTCAACTTCTCGAGAATAACCTCCCTTGTTCTAGTATAATTGAGCTTCTTAACTTTATCAAGCAATTTGCATGTGTTACGTGATCGAACTACGGGTCTGAACAAATAATTTTCAGACAAATTATCTATACAAACTGATGTCATGTATCGCTGTAACATTATATATGGACAAGCAGAAGTAACACCCCTAGCTATCAGAATCTCGTTTCCTGACCTGTACACATCGGTTTTACTTTTACGAATCTGAAATATCAAATAATTATCTTGAAAGCTAATATCGTTACATTTCAGCTCTACCAACTCATCAAAACGCAGAAATCCTGCAAACCCAATAAAAATCATAGATAAATCTCTGAGCACTAGTAAATCTCCGTTTTCTGAAAACATGTCACAAAGCTCTATTAACATTTCTGAAGTAACAGCATCCTTCTTAACAGTCTTGGTAGATCTAAGTCGCTTGGCAGCTTCCTGCAAATTCTTTACGAAACCATTTTCGGTCGGATCCGCCAAACCGTTCATACTATGAGCCCATTTAATAGCGTAAATTGCTGATGAAATAACGTTATATGAAGACCCGGAATCTAGCAAGCTGGTTAAATATAACACAATATGAATTGGCTCTGCCGGTATAATGCTATAACGTTTTTGTATGCAAAATTGCTTCCACTTTTGAAAAGAAGAAAAGTACTTTTTTACCGTGCTGTCACTTTTTGAATGCAACATGTAAGCAGCTATTCGCTCACAAATTTTACTAGATTCTGGTACTGAAGCATCCTTCATGGCTCTAGCAAGACTGACGTTTAAACCAATACCTGAAATGAAATACAAAAAGATGTCACAAAATATTCTGTTTAGCTTTCTCCTTAGTATAAACAAATGAGCGCCCAATGAACACTGCGTCACCTAGGGAAATATCGTATCAAATACGTGAACCCCCCAAAACGCTCTGTTCAGTGAACACCAATGTTTATACATATAAGCAATTCTTCATAATTTAAGATATTAATATTGCTATTGTTCCAAATTCTGTTTGACAATCTTGCTTTATTTTATCCACAGTGCACCGAAACGAGCTTGAGTATTGGTACTCTCGTTTAAACTCACGTAAATGCTTAATTATGATGCTGAATCAAAGAAACGAATTTTAAAAGCAATCATACTAAATGCCAAAGGGTTGCTTGTGAAAATGCCTTTTTTGCATCTTCCGGGCGTTATAATGTTTGATCTTGGCAATTTCTCATAAGCCTTTATGAAATGACTGAAAGAACCCCGTTGGTCCAGAAGCAAAGGCCAAAAAGGCGCCGCACGCCATTCAGGTAAAACAAGTGTTCCTTCAGCCTTTTCTTTTAAAATCTTTTTCAAAACCTTGCTACCCAATGAAGGCGGGGGAACCATCCAGTTTATGCAACCATTCCAACTTTGATCGAAAGCACTCACTGCTTCGGTGCCTGGAACCCAGTATTTGCTATTAAATTTCTGACATTTATTATTCAAATTAGACGAGAAGCGATCTACATCGTGAGGACCCCAAGCTCTGTCTAAAAATTGAAAAGCCCAATTGCTTAAGCCCCACTCATCGGCAGGTGACATTTTACTTAAAAAATCAGCTGCTGTATTTGAATCGCGAGGTAACCATTCAGGAATTAGAGTTATCTCCCTTGAATCACAAAATTCGTTTATTTTGATCGCAAGCATCTGAAGATCGGGCTTCGCACTACCCTTCGCCAAGACTGATTTTACATTTTTATTGTCCGAATATATTTTAACTTTCTTCCCTTTGATTAACTCGGCGTTAGAAAACATAACCCTCCTGGCTGCTTCCACCTCACGCCATGTGGAACTTTGCAACTGCTCTGCTTTTGACCATGACCCGTTTACTACACTGCTTTTTACAAATTTGCGCGGATCTAAATTCTCATGCGTCTTAAGCATTTTACTCAAGTAAACACTGAAAGGTTTAATAACCTGCTGTTCAGAGCAATCATGATCACACATAGTATTCGACTCTACAATACTACTGTCCGACTCTAGGACTATATCCCTCTCCAGGGTGATGTCCGACTCTAGGACAATGCCGGACTCGGCAACCAAGTCCAACTCTTTGGACTCATCCGACTTCAGTGATAAACCTGCTTCTAACATACTTTTTTCTACGACAAAAATATCATCGTATCCCTAACTGTCCTGTTTGCACATATACCCGCCATAGCCGACACTACTTGCATCTGAATACACCGAAATTTCGGTAGAAACATCTGGTGCTATATACTGACCTTTTGAATTCATAGACCTAATGTTGTTTTTCCAGAAATAAAGCTCTGCAACAGCTACTTCGGTAAGCCTCACCGGGGCATTCCAGCTCGCTCTTGACATAATGCACCTGTACAACTCTCTCGTTTTCAGCTGTACTTTTTTCCCAAGCACTGTTTGCATCGAAATAATCTGACCCACTATACAGGCAAGAAATCTCACCTTCACTAAAGGTACGTCACATCTACTGACACTATACAGCATTGATTCAACAGACAACTCCAACCGATTAATTCTGTCTAAAGTCACGAACAATTTACCTTCTGCCATATTCCAGTAATACCCCAACCAAACTGCTTCTAAACTTGGATCCCATTTACACTTGTCTTCTGCTATCAAAAATCCAAATTCACCCAAACTGTGTTTAATATAATCACTGGACGCTACAGCTTTATATCTTTCTTTGTGACCCCCTATCCCGTCATCAAGGAACATAACTATCTGGTGCCCAATAGACCTCCAATATTGCACTAATACCCTGAGAACTTTAGTGAAAATATACCCCGCTGTTGCTAGACCAAGCGGGAGAGAACTGAAAGTATAATATCTAGTTGTCTCCCCTTCTTTCCACTGAACTCCAAGGAACTTCCTGTGTGCAAGCGTTATATCTATATGATGATACTCACCGCGAAGATCAAAACAGAACAGATACGTGCCTTTTTCGAACATCTGTCTAGCTACAGAAGCATCTTCGTACTTAAATTTAAATTTAGCTAAGCATTTATTTAAATGTCGATAGTCTAAAACCAATCTGTGCTTACCCGATTTATTTGTCGCCACAGTCAAGGGATTTATAACTGGGGGCTTATCTTTTACTTCGGTGACACACCCTTTGACCAATAATTTTTGGAATTCTTCACTTACAAAATCTGCTTTATCTCTGGCAGACTTGTTATTTCGAAGCTCCACAGGATCAGGTACTTCCTTAAAGGGTATTTTATAACCTTCTTTGATGACACCCAATATAAAAGAGTTATTAGTTACCTTTTCCCACTGACTGGACATAGATCTAAGTCTGCCTACCGGAGAAATTTGGCCCTGATCAGTACACTGAATCTCGAGTACTTTTTCTGTTGACACGACGTCCTGAATACTGACCTCAGAAATAGTACTATTGTTTACCATACCTGTTGCGCACTCTTGCGTATCGCTGTCTACCGAACCTAAAGTGTTTGTGACAGTGGAATGGGCCCAACAAACAGAAAAATCAAGAATACTTATCTTATTATTTGCCTGAGCCTTTTTCAGCGCCTCACATTCAAAACGCCAATGGCCTGCACCACCACAATACCAGCATAAACCGGGTTTCGTCGCCGCCGGATTGGTAGCCGTCGTCGTCGGTATTGTTGTTGTCTGCACCTGCGCTTGTGACTGCATTGTAGCGGTTGAACTAGCGTACTGCCTGAACCTATATGGAGATTTTCTACCCTTGATGCGCTTCATTTGATCTTTGCGGGCCTTTCGCTCAGCTCTGAGTTCGGCCTTGTAAATTTTCTTTTCGTCTTCGGAATCGGACGCCAGTGGATTTGTCTGATATTCACTTACGACTTTCCAGCCCAATTCTGAAGAGTCTGCTAATTTTAAAAGTTTTTGACGTTGCTGAATTAAAGATTTACCTTCAGAAGCACTGTCCTTGGCCTTTACAACACTCTCTGCGCTTAAATTGCTCAAACTACAGTCAATGTCCGAAAATTTATCCTCCAAGGAAGCATTAAAATTGAATTGCTCCTCACAGCTTTTTCTTTTGAACTGATAATGGCCCGTTGCCGACGAACGTAACCTTGAAATTTGATTTTCTGAAATTGCAGAATGCATTCTTCTCAAATGTTTCAAATTTATTAGTAAGCAAGGAATTGACACTGTCCAAAAGTTCATTTTGCCTCTCAGAAACAGCACTTCTCACAGAATCTGAAACGAAATTTTCTATCTCTGCTCTATCCATTGTGAAACTGAAGTGATCTTTGAGAACGCTTCGCAAGAACTGACCACTGCCGACCAAATCGGCGCGAAAACGATTTAGTCACCTGACTAAAAAACAACTGACCAGCTGACCACATGATGAATATTCATACCATTAAGACAAAAGTTTCTCGCTATACTTCGAAACGCGAGAAACTATTATTATATACTAGACACATTACACTTACACACATCTTTTAAGTACAAATTAAACCAAATGTTACTTGTATGAAAATTACAAGGATTAGATGCTAGGAAGGTCGTTATTCTTAAGCTTGTTTTGGAAGGAATATAAACTATGGTTTAAGAATCTTTAAGTGCCTTCGACTTAACAAGTTTATGAACATATTAATTGTCCATTATGATACAAGTTTATAAACATATCGAATATTCCATTGTTTCTAATAATGTTCCGAATTTGTTTAGACATAGCAGATATTACTTTGTCATATGTGTATAGTTTAACAAAACTAGTACATGTATAAATACATTGCTCAAAACATTTAATAAAACGTTGTATATGATTTCCACAAGTATTTATTTAAAAGTCTTCATTAACAAAACTAATGACTGAATAAGGTATCAATGTCTATTTGAGCCACAACACGAGGAGACCAACAAATGATTCGGCGCCAATTATTTGTTGGCTCTCTATTAGTCGTTAGCTTTTTGTACATAACATTTATTTGAGTAGCCTCGTGGCAATCTACAGAAAATGAGCTGACCTCATGGCTTTTCACTTGTCGCCTATCTTATTTCGCTTTGTGTGCCGTCTTTAGTTTTCCTTTCCAATTATGTGTTTATGGTGGGCGTGATATGCAATTGTGTCGGTTCCTGTTCGTTGTCTTCTCATGTACTTTGTGCTTGTGAGACAAAACTTCACATATTTATGTTTCTGTAATAAATATAAACGTTTTTTCTTTTCGGCAGGGACCAGATGTTTCGCAGTCTTCGGACTGGCTTATAATACTTTTGATATTTTCCTGTAACCTCGGAAATTGGCCTGTCTCTTGGATTGGCATATTTAAATTGTAAGTACTGTTGCATGGTGCGATAAAATTCGACTATTTTGTCGACTTATTTTTGGGCATAAAGTTTATTTTTAGAATTCTCATTTACCTTAAAAATAACAAATCTGATTAAGTTTATGACGTGATCACTTTGGAGGCTACAGATACTGTAGACATGCAGAATTCCCTGAAACTCTACCACAAATAATATCTGTTTCCCACAAGATAAACTGAAATTCTATTAAATAAATTTTAATGTTAAACTAGAAAACTTAAGCAAGCTGCATACACATTACTTTTATTAGTATACAATGGCAATTGTTATTTATTTAGGTATCTAATTCCACTTCAGGTATCTGGATGACCTCTTGAATATTGAAAATAATGATTTTGATGGTGTAATCAATCAGATATATTCCTATGAACTTCTGTCGTTTGACACCGAATGCCAATTTTTGGATTTACATATGTCTATATTAAACGCCTATGATTTAAATAAAAAGAAGTATGAAAAATGCATTGTGGGTGATTATCATTGAAAACGAGCTACAGTAATCCCAATCCACGCACCCATACACTTGATTGGATAATCGGTAATTAGTTCCACACTGCAATAACAGACATTTGAATCTCGTGACCTTCCCAGCTACGTTACACAACAGATCTAATTATAAATTGGACACCAGTGTAAAAAAACTGGTGATTACATTTTAAGCAAAACAAAACAATAGTGAATTATGTAAAGGCTATTTCAGTGAGACATGAGAAAAAGACATAAGACAATGTCTTCCCAGTCAAATCATCTATTAACTCAATTCCTTTAAAATGGCAACATGAGGTAAAGCAACATGACGTGTATTTACGAGGCTTCAGAAGTAATGCGATACTATATATGAGCCGCGACACGACAAAACTAACAAAGTGGTCGTCCGCCCAGTCTGATCAGAGTCTTCGCTGTCCGCATGGAGGTAGCTGAGACCCTTAGCTACCTTTTAAGCGCACTGCGAAGACTCTCATCAGACTGGGCGGATGCCCAGGCTGATCTGAGTCTGCGCTTGGCGCACAACCACTTCGTTGGTTTTCTCGTGTCGCGGCTCATATATCATGGTAAACATACTGGAAATATAAGTAACATCCCATGCCTTGACTGCAAACAATTCTGGTCAACACAGCCACAACATGGCCTATGCCAACCCACCCCAGGGGCAATTTCTAGTACCCTCAGCGCCTGTCCGTGCCTTTTGTGAACCGATTTCAGTTTATGCTGCATATACTTCTTTACTATATGGCTTTCAGTGCAGTATACGGGATCTGATTGTTTCAGTTCCTTGTCAGTGTTTTACCTACTTTTATATATGTTTTTATAACAGCGCCACGAGGCTGAACTTATCACGTGTCCGTTAATCAGTGACTTGCGTATGCAAGCCAATTTGTAAGTTAATAGACCCATCTGCACAGTTATTTTAAAAGCGCGTGTCAGTTACAAGACATGATACTCATTTTGTTGTTTAATGCTTAACAGTGTACCCCACGGATGTTCCTAGACGTCTGAAAATATTTTTTCTTCCTTGTCCAGGTAATGAAACTTGTTTTGCATCAAACCGATACTTAGTTGCTGCGTCGTGCAGAGAAGTCACAAGTTGTCCCCCTTTGTGAAAATGACGCAGAAACACCCAAGGAGGTGTACCCATTTGAGAAATTGAATAACGACCACCGCATCAAATTATCTTTATAAGTTTACTACATATTAAGAGTTGAAAATTTCACCACTTAACAGTATGACTGAGCTGTCTAATTGATATCCACCGGGTCTCCTTTGATGTCATAGTTGTACTTTTAATTTGAAAACTTTTAAACTACAATGTTTAGTATAAACTTGCAAAATAGTTAATATTTGCACTTTTGAATCAGTGATACGATGTTCAACTGCAAACAAAAATATATTCATTTTGGCAGCACAAGCACTTTTAAATTTGAAATTAGATACTTGTTTATATTTACTTACATGCTTGTCAGCAACTGTAAGTGGATGCAGTAGTTTTAAACCTATTCAAGAAATCTCCGACATTGACTATTTTTATACAAAAAATTGAGAAACGGTATTAAAATGTATTTTCACATTTTTATCTAAAATTTAAATTAACTTAAAATCAGGGACGTTCCTTTCTCAAACCCTCTCTAGCTTGTGACTTAAGATCAAACAACTTAACAGTGTAACATTACAACATTCTAAATTTTTCAAATCTGTAATAACTTAATTAAAAATTTATGTATAGAAATTAAAATCACCTATGCCATCACAGAACAATGCCTTGTGATTGAAAATCTATGGAAAAGTAAGGGTGATAATACATGTACGGAAAAAGACCTCTAAATAGATGAGTTGACATAACTTTTGAACGGAGAGGAATTTTAGTTGCGCTTTTGAGCTTTATGATTCTCTTACAGCTTTGACATAACTTTTGAACGGAGAGGAATTTTTGTTGCGCTTTTGAGCTTTATGATTCTCTTACAGCTTTGACATAACTTTTGAACGGAGAGGAATTTTTGTTGCGCTTTTGAGCTTTATGATTGTCTTACAGTTTTTTTTTTCACATCAGCAATGATTTATACTTTAATTTCTTTTCTTTTAACCTGTAAACCTTACTTCGTTTAATAGAAATGTCCTATTCACAAGTAGCTCCGTCTGAAAGTTATTAATGGAATTATTTAACAGGAGTATCCCACTGGGTACACAACAGTGAATCAATCTTGATTCAACATCAGGACGTTGAATCAGTGTTGATTTTATGTTGTTTCAACGTTGTGTTCCAGTTGATATGGTATTGCCGCCCACTGTCTTGTTTCAGTTGTCCGTCAGTTATTATTTATTTTGTCATTGCTATTCTTGTTTCTTTGGTATGCCCATTGCTTTCTTTTTATCCATTTTTCCACAAACTCATGAAAGAATTCGGAGTACGTGACCCATTTATATGTAACCAATTTTCTATGATAGATAAAAAGAATGTTAAAAGTCACCTTATTTCTTGTTTGAGTTTTTTTTCTATAACACATGACCAGTCAGTGTGTCAGACACCGAAAGCCACCTTAATGAGACGTTTTAATTGAGCGCAAGCTCGGAGACATAGGCTCATTATGAGAAAGGGAAAATTATCACAGGGTCTTTTTTTGTCTATCTTCAAATTCCAAGTCACTGTATACGTATATATTTTATTAGGGAGTAAAAGTGTTGATTGCAGTCCTTTAATCAGGAATCAGTAGCACTTATCAAAATTTGGAAGGTGTACGGACACACTTTCAGGGGAAGTAATCCTGCCATTCATATATATGCCTCCTCTCAATAGTGGCCAACTCCGAAGGAAAAAGTTTACTTTTATAGAAGCAAATTATTTTATTTAATAGTTTCAATTTGGAAGGAAATAACATTACACCTAAATCTGTAAATACTTGCAAGAATGACAATCTCAGAAATCCTCTACTTCGTGTTTGCATTTCGAAAAATGAAATAGTACGGAATACATAGGAAAATTGAAGCTATTTGTGAAATAAATATACCGTTTTTATCTTGGTTTGACGCTTCATGAGGATATATTGCAGACAAAAAATTTGATGGGACTATTCACTGATTGTTTGGTCAGTGGTAATCGTAACTTAGCAGCATTTAACTGGTTTTAGTTAAGCATGTGTTTTCTCAAAATAAGGCTCAAATTAGAATGAGTTTACATTGAAAATTTACTTCTCCAGAAATGGTGAAAAGTACTATCTTAGTCGACCGAAATCAGAATCAGCAGGGTTTTTTTTCTAGTGTTTCCAAAAAGCTTGTCGATCCTTCGTTTGCCCGGTCTCTCGGTAGGAACATGAAACCGTCTCCATATATGTTGGTGGGATAACTCTCTATTTTACGCCAAACAAACTCGATTTGCGATCTTTATCGCAAGTACTACACTTCAACCTACTATTGCAATATGTTGTCGTTGGCACAGTTTTAGAAACGTACCGGTATCTCAAAATAAATAAAAAACGACAATCGATCAAATTTATTTCATCACACACACACACAAAAAAAAAAAACAGTCATAGGAACTTCAACAGATGTAAACTAAAAATTGAACTCAGAATAGGGTTCAAATTCTTTACAATATTAGAAGTTTGACACCATCCCACACCTCACATTACATCTCCCTGATAATATCTGACAGCTTATATAACATTCATTTTCACCTGCAGTGATAACAAACAAATCCTGGCACACGTTCGGTAGACAGAAAAAACCCCTGATGAGACTGCACCTGCTGCCAGTACGTAAGGCCTTGATCAGATGTAGGCCATGACGTAGTATGGTGTAGGTCCTGACCAGATGCAACCTTCTGTCACATTTGATCTAGGTCGACCCATTTTGTCATTGCCCCTGTATAAGCATAATTGTGAAACAAAAATTGCAAAATTGCACAGGGGAGGGGCGGGGCGGAACGGGGGGGGTGTAATCAACTCTAAAGTTATTGATTTTGCTATTGTAGCGGCAAACTTTCCTTTTTGAGTTCACCTCTTCGTTGGAATGGTTTCTTCGCCTTAGGAGAAGCAAACAGGGAGTCACAGAAGATGTCACTTTCGTATAATGGAGAATGACGTGCAGGGGCCGTATTTATAAAACGACTCACGTGGTTGCTATGCTGTTGCTAAGGCTACATTTCTATGAAGGAGACTCCGTACAACTACGAAATTTGCTCTGGAGGGAGGAACAGTCTAAAAAGATTGTTCCTCCAGAGCAAATTTCATAGTTGTAGGGAGTCTCCTTCATAGAAATGTAGCCTTAGCAATAGCATAGCAACCACTTAAGTCGTTTTATAAATACGGCCACAGATGTTTCCGCACACATTAAAGTGCTTTGAAATTACAAGTCATCTAACACACAGTTTCCAGTAGTGTAGGCCCTGTTTGATTTTTCATGACATTTTCAATCTCTTATAATGAACCAGTTATCTTAAAAGAGTTTTCTCCCGGGTAGTTTGAAATTAAGTATAGTTTGAATTATATCACCCACTTTCACATATGTATATGATTGGTCGTGACATTTCTTACTCTGATAACTGGCATCATGCATCAATTATCTTAAAATTTGATTGTTTCTTTGAACCATCAAATCTGAACACTTTTGATCTTTTCCTGGCGTAATTATGATTTAAGAAATAGGCTGAGATCGATATATCTAATTTCTAAGGATGACCTAGTGCCTAAATCGTGATGTTTCTTGATATGCTTAATTTGTTATAATAAACCATGTACAGAATTTTAATTATGAGATGACTTTACTGAATACTGTCATTTGGGGAGGTAAATCGTCGGCTTTCTGGTCGCAAATTTCGTTTTATGGCAGCGCGTCAGGGTCGCCGTAAAACGGAATTCGCGACCATAAAAAGCAACAATTTACCTCCTCAAATGACAACTTTGATACTGCTGTCCACATATTAATGCACCATTTACATTTTACCTGTCAGCTCTTACAATGTTTAGTGAGTGCTTTGCAAAGTTCACCAAAGCAAGCGCTTTCAGCAACATCCCTTCTCATGGGCTGACGTTTGTTTCTTAAACAGACGTCAGCCAATAAGAAGCGACGTTACATAATGGTGTCTGGTTTCCGACAGAATATAACATTGATTTATTGAATCTATTAGAGACAGTTTTCTGTATCAACATGTATATTTTAAAACCAGATTTAGAGACAATCAGAGACCAAGTATGTTGGATTTAGTATTTTCAAGTGATGAACTGCTAGTTTGCAATTTAAACCAACTTTCTCCTATTGGTAAAAGTGATCATGTATCTATAATATTCAGCATTGACTGTAATCGTCAAAACATTAATGAAAGAAGTGTTGCATATGCATATGATAAAGGGGATTACCTTGCTATGAATGAAGAACTTTCTCATGTTGATTGGGAATTAGAGTACACTGGAAAGAGTTTAAATGATAGATGGACCATATTGAAAAAAAAAAAGATTCATAATAGTGTTAAAAGCATATTCCAGAGAGAATTACTCGCTCTAACCATACCAAAATTAGACCATTATGGATGACTAAGAAAGCGATGAAGGCGGTTAAGAAGAAACACAGATCATGGAAAAAATACCTTGAAACTCGGGAGCATATTCACTTCCAGTATTATTGTAGAGACAGAAATGCTGCTACCAGGGAATGTAGGAAAGCAAGGAGTGAATTTGAAAATAAACTCTCAGACGACAATAATCCGAAAGCATTTTACAAATACGTAAATTCTAGAAGGAAAGTTAGTGCCGGAATTTCTAGTTTGAAACGTAGAGATAACACTGTGACAGAATCAGATACTGATAAGGCTGAAGAATTGAAATCCTTTTTTAAAGACGTCTTTGTTGTAGAAGACACTGATAACATGCCACATTTTGATGATAGAAGTGAAGGAAATAGCATAGACAATATCACAATCAATGAAGCCATTGTTTTCAAGTTAATTGAAAAATTGAACATTAACAAGTCCTTTGGTCCTGATCTTCTACACCCCAGGGTACTTAAGGAACTACGTCACTCAATTACTACTCCTTTAACCATGATATACAGGAATTCATTTGAAGAAGAGGATTTAGTTGATGATTGGAGGAAAGCTAATGTGAAAGCTCTTTATAAGAAAGGCCCAAGAGACAATCCAAGTAATTATCGTCCTATTAGTTTGACGTGTATTCCCTGTAAGCTGTTGGAAAAACTTGTGAGAGATGCCATAGTTAATCATATGAATACTCATAATTTGTTTTCTGATGCTCAATTTGGCTTTAGATCACTGCGTTCGTGTGTTTTACAACTTCTAGATGTGATGAAAAAATGGACGGAATGGATTGATGAAGGTTACAGCTTTGATTGCATATATTATGACTTTCGTAAAGCTTTTGACACTGTCCCACATGGACGCTTATTGGTTAAGTTCGAATCATATGGAATCAAAGGTAAACTACTTCAGTGGATCAAAGCTTTTTTAAATAATAGGAAGCAGCGTGTTGTGGTTAATTATAGTCAGTCGGAGTGGTCTGATGTATGTAGTGGAATTCCCCAAGGAAGCGTTTTGGGGCCGATTTTGTTCCTTGTTTATATAAATGACATTGAAGACTCGGTGAGAAGTACTCTTCGTTTATTTGCGGATGACACAAAGTTGTTCCACACTACTAATTCAGATACAGATATTGAACAGATACAAGCAGATACAGATGAACTTGGAAACTGGAGTGAAAAATGGCTTCTGAAATTCAACATTAATAAATGTTGCACCCTGCATTATGGGCATAACAATCCCAATCATACTTATTATCTAACTGAAAATGGCTTGAGGAAGGAAATAAGGAATTGTGAGACTGAAAAAGATTTAGGTTTGACATTTGACACAGAGTTGAAGTTTCGGAGACATATACAGGACTGTATAAACAAGGCTAATAAAGTTACTGGTTTAATCAGAAGGTCATTCCTGCATATAACAAGTAAATCCTTTAGTAAACTATACAAAACTCTCATAAGGCCTCAGCTTGAATATGGAAATATCATCTGGAATCCAAGATTCAAAAAGGACATTGAAGCCTTGGAAAGAGTACAAAAAAGAGCTACTAAGCTAGTTTATTACGTCAGAAATATGAGTTACAGTGACAGACTGAAAGTTTTGAAAATTCCTTCTTTAGCATACAGAAGATTTCGTGGAGACATGATTGAGGTGTATAAGTTGTTGAATAACAAAGAGGATATTAGTTATGGGAGATTCTTCGAATTGAATACTAATACAACTAGGGGACATGCACTCAAATTGAATAAAAAGTCATGTAAAAAGGAAATTAGAAAGAACTTCTTTTCATCAAGAATTATTTCATCGTGGAATGCTTTGCCAGAAATAGTTGTGACTGCAACGACATTGAATACCTTCAAGAACCTGTTAGATAAATTCATTGGCGATAAAAAATTCACAGTATTTCCGGAAAATTCCTGGGTGTCCACTCGAGAGGGGGATATATAAGTTGAGCCAACTTGTGTCCCCTACCGGATACAGGATACAGATATACGTCGCATTCATTATCCAGTCAGATGTCACATTATATAGTAAGTGCTTTCGAATTGAATATCATTTCAACTAAATAACCAAGTTTTAAAATATCGAAGACAAGGTTTAAAGCATTTCGAGTGAAAAAAATTTCAAAAACGAATCCTTATTATTGGTCGAAGTGATGATTGACACACAAAAAAAACAACAACAACAAAAAGCCTTACCGCCAAATACATGGATTTCAAATTCAATTTTCTCATGGACAAGTACGGTACAGTTAGTTAAATGACGTTTCCCTGCAGGCATGTGACGTCAAAATGCAAAATGCGTCTTACTTACGTCGTCATTTAACGTCCTGTTCCTGCTGGGATTACTTTGGGATTTTTTTCATTCACTAAAGCAAAATCATTATAGTGAAAATAGATGGTAACGGTCAAAGTATTCAAGACCATGCTCATTTTGGACACGGTTAGTTTTTGCCCATGGCCTACAAGATATATGGTGTAAATAGAAAACCCAAAATAAGATTTTTTTATGTATTAGTCACTTATATGGGACTCATAATGTATGTTTTAAGCGAATCTGACGCGCTACTACAAAGATGTCTTGAGTTTGACAAATACCAGTGCGTAAAAAAATACCGATGCATGTTTAACTATACATTTTCAAAATTGTAATCAGTATAAAGGGATGTAAGGGGTTTTATTTCTATTTATAGCACATGGTCAATATATTTTTTTGTGTAAAGCATATATGCCTAGATGGCGAAAGTATAATTTTTAGCAGATAATTAATGAGCCGCGACGCAAGAAACCAAAAAAACAAAGTGGTTGTGCGCTCAGCGCAGACTCAGATCAGCCTGGGCATCCGCCCAGTCTGAGCAGAATCTTCGCTGTCCGCATGGAGGTACCTTAGATCCTTCGCTACCATTTGAGCACTTAACGAAGAGTCTGATTAAACTGGGTTTATGCTCAGGCTGACCTGAGTCTGCGCTGGGGGCGCAACCACATTGTTTGTTTTGTCGTGTCGCGGCTCATTTTTGGTATAGGTTTGGAGTTTTCAGTGTCTACAAACCAAATACATCAGATTATGGTTATTATTTTCTACTCTGGATCTTGAAATGACTTCACGCACAAAATTAAAACCAAAATGTGATTCCGGTTCAGTAGAATCATCAGCATGGTTGCTACAACAGATGGCATAATCAGGTCGATTTTATAGATTTCTTGCCTTTTTAGTGATAACATTCTTTTTTGTGCCTAGACGACCACTTAAAAATACTTCATTAAAATGTGAAGGATCTACGTTCTACCTGGTATCTTAAACTCTAGGTGCATTTACCTCTTTTGGACGTCCTGTATATAGTGCATAAATAATGTCGAATGCTCTAGGCAGACATCATTAGGAAAATATGTTGCAAAACTGGTGCAGAGACATTTGTAATTAAGTGTTATTTGATATTTGCAGCTGACCTAATTTGCTTCATTAAACCACATTTCCGCAATGATGCTACTGATTGGCACTATATCTGTCCGAGATGATAGTAATAACTACCTTCCCGACTCAGTTTGTCTAAAAATATGTAAAAGTAGGTACTTTTTCATTGATTTTTTAAATTTATCATATATCTAAAAAGGAGCGTCGCTTGACGACCAGTCTTTGGTAAATGGAAACACTAACTGGGGACGCAACACTTCCGTTATTCGTTTTTGCTTCTCTTCCGACTTTCAAAGACAAAAATTTGCCCCTCTTGGAGCAAATCATTTTCTTTAAGAGTGATCCCTTTTTTGAAGGGCTTTGTTGTCAAGGGAGCATGCAGGGACTCACATAAATTGTTTCCCTTTAAAATACTGAAAAACATGGAGGCATATCGACAAACCTTAAACCGTTCAACAATATGAGCTATTATTAGTTAAGGATGGTGATAATCACTGATTTCTGGTGAATATGAAATTCTGCGCAAATGCTGAAAATACAACAGATCCTCTCAAAACTAAATGATGCCTTCTTATGTATTGTTCTAAATTTAGAGTTCCAAACTGCATAACTTGTTGATAAAAATGAACAGATCGAAGGTTTTTTTTGCGAAAAAAATATAAAATAAAAACAAAAAGAATAATAATGATGATAATAATAATAATAAAATGCCATCATTATTGTAAATACATTTAGGTCTGAAGGTGCTTCAGTGCATTGAGAATATGGCTTATCAATATCTTTTTGCCAATTCTTCCATGTATTATCAGGATGAGCAGATAGTATTGCGAAAATAATTTTGTCTAGTCAGCCTATTGAAGGCTGGGTTATTTCACTTTTACACCTGTATGATCACAAAAAAATGAGCCGCGACACGAGAAAACCAACAATGTGGTTGTGCGCCCAGCGCAGACTCAGATCCGACTGGACATCCCCCCAGTCTGATCAGACTCTTCATAAAGCGCTTAGAGGGTAGCTAAGGGTCTAAGCTACCTTCATGCGGACAGCGAAGACTCTGATCAGACTGGGCGGTTGCCCAGGCTGATCTGAGTCTGCGCTGGGCGCACAACCACATTGTTGGTTTTGTCGTGTCGCGGCTCAAATGTTTAAGTTTGAAATTGTATCGCCTCCAGCGGGGTTCAAACCATACTGCTAGCTTAGCCCTCCAGCGCTTAACCCACTGAGCTTCCGGGGCTCCAAAAATGGCAAGAAACAAGGAACCCTACCCATATAACTTATTCTCACAGATGAAACTCAAGGAAAAGCTGCCTTGGAATTATCAGTTGAGGGATTGCTAGAGATATTGTGATCGACGATCTTTGGTTACAGTACATGTATGTTGAATGCTGAGAGAGAATTTCAATATAGAGTTCATCAAAACTAAAGTTTGTTAGGCCTACTGTAAATCGGATCAGAATAGTCCTTCTTTCGTTATATCAAACATGCCTTTTTGCTAATTCGAAGTCAGACTGTAAAACGTAATGTTTTGCCGATTAGCGCTGTTTTGCAAATTATCAAATCATTGCTTTTAACAGAGTTACAACAGCGTTTGCATATATTGGATTACCTTTGTATGTACATACGCATATATCTTCCAGGGCTAATTTCTTTGGCCTTGAATAAGAATATGGGCTCCGAGTGCAATTACTTCAAGCATATTTAAAATATCTGATAAGTAAGTCTGCGTCATAAGAAACCCGTTACTACCGTAAAATTAAGACACATTGACCGTTTATTGCAGTGGTCCTAAAATATGATCAACTTAATTTTACACACTTTCCGATTTCTTAAAAGTGCTTGCGGCATGGCAGACAATGCAGACCCTGATCACACGAGCACCGTTCTGGGTCGACAAGTTTGCTGTGATGCGTCTGTCTCAATATTTAGTGTCATGTGGAAAAAGCTATGTCTGCTTCCTTGATGTTTCTTCTTGACTTGCTTCAAGTTAATTATGATTACACCAAGGTACATTTAACTTTATTTAAAGATCCTATTATCTACGTCAGAAGATCAGAAGACAAAAAATCGGTCCAAATGTTAGTATTCAGACTTCGTAAAAGACTTTCAGACTAATGACTCAGGAAGTTACTTAATGTGTTGCACTGTTTCCCGTACGGCTGTAAGTAGACTGAGCCGCATTATGACAAAACCAAAAAAGTGGCATATGCGCCCAGCGAAGACTAAGATCAGCCAGTGTGATCAGAATCTTCGCTGTGAGTTTAAAAGGTAGCCAATGGTCTAAGCAACTTCCAGGCGGACAGCGAAGACTGATCAGACTGGGAGGATGCCCAGGCTGATCTGAGTTTTCGCTGTGCGCATATTCCCCTTTTTTGGTTTTGTCATGACACGGCTCATATTAAGCCTACTCTGCACTTGGGTTATGGTCTACATGTATTTTTCGACTGAAAACAATGATCGAATAATCATCAAATACTATTAGCGTTTAAACAGTGTTTGTGCCCCTAATAAACAAGACAGAACTAAAATTTAATTATATTTCTTCAGCATTTCTTCACAAGGGAAGTTATTTTAGGCAATATTAATCAAAACCATTCGTTCTGTCAATTTTTTTGGCTTCCAAGCCTTTATCAAGAAGAGTCAATACCAAAATCAAACTGCACGTTTCGAAGCTGCAAATCAAAATTAAAACTACACGTTTTACAATTATACAAAAATCAAACTACATGTTTAACAGCTTCACCTCCTCAAAGCATAATGGAGCTGCGAAACATAAACAGTCAACTCTCGATATCTCAAAGGCATAGTTCATAACAAACTACTAATATCTAGAAGGAAATTTTCTAGTCCCATAAAATCTACTTTGAGATTTCAGAGTGTGAGATAAAAGGAGTTGAAATGTAGATAAAAATAGTACATTAGTCTTAACTCTGATATAAGCGGTTACTTTCAGATACCATTATTATAGGTTATTAAATTAATATTGTGAAATTTTCGGCACGAGGTCATATGGCGAAGGACGCACGAGCTTGCGAGTGCGTCTCCGCCATATGAACGAGTGCCGAATATTTTACAATATAAATTCAATAACCTTTTTATTATATACCTTTAAATTAATCTGCTAATTTCATCAGTATTCGCAAAATAAGAAATTAAAATAAAATATCGGCATATCAACCCCAAAATTGCTTTAAATTTGACATTACATTATTCCGTTTGGTATCTTCATTCATCCGAAAACCACGTCTTACGGCGCGAAAGTGAAAATGACGTTTCAGTATCAGACGTGACGTCAGTAAGCAAACGCTGACGTGAACAAGAACTCGCCGCCATTTTCCAGTCTTTCTCTCTGCATCTCTTACGAAAATATCCATTATTATCTGCAGAATTTGTTTCGTAAAAGTGACAGATCGAAGGTAAATCATACTTAATTACTTTTATGCAATTTATACGGCTAAACCAACGCTAGAGTAGTGTCATCAGTTTACTTGTTTATAAATTGCAGTCGACGACAAAATAGCTGCCAAATTTTTCTCCTTTCAAAGAGAGAAAGTAGGTCTGATGAACGTGACTCCTTAACTCCGTGCAGTATGCACTTGACTCCGTGCAATATGCAGAAAATATTGCACGGTTGCTCTAATGCAAAGTGAATGGGGTTCTTTTTCAGGTAGATCTATATAATAATTCCAGATATTGAACGTTGAATGAAGTTTGATTTTAGCATTGGCTCTTCTTGATATAGGCCAGGGGCCGTTTAAGTGGTTGCTATGCTGTTGCTAAGGCTAAATTTCATTGAAGGAGATTCCCTACAACTATGAAATTTGCTCTGGAGGAACAGTCTTACAAAGACTGTTCCTCCAGAGCAAATTTCATAGTTGTAGGGAATCTCCTTCATAGATATTTAGCCTTAGCAACAGCATAGAAACGACTTAAGTGGCTCCTGGGGCCGAAATTTTGAAATAAAGAGTGATTTTGATATTGTAAATATTGATAAAATAATTAAATAAATAAAAACAATAGTAATAATAAACCAGCCCCTGGTGATTCATATCAGTCGTGTTCATTTTAGAATATTATGGTTATTTCGAGTATGTCGTATATGTATAATATCAAATTTATACATTTAACTGGCATTTATTGCTCTAAAGGAAGCAATTTAAGAAAAGTCTAGACGACACCCAATATGTTAAATTTTTGAACATCAAAAACTATCACATACAAGCCGGCAAGATTGCAGCCCGGATTAAAGCAGTTAGTTCAGAATGTATGAATTTCATTTCTAGGAGTAACTGGGTTTTGCCATCACCTTTCTTATCGAAATATGAAAGATGTAAATATACTCCTCGCCAAAAGTTTAGCATTATTAATGATAAACTAAGCAGCAGATATAATTGATACATAGGACTTCTGATATGTCAAAAAGTTTGTCATCATTGGTCCTGTCAGATGTCATAAAATTAATAGAAGATGCTGAGGTACCGGAAGTTTGGAACTTAGCAGTTGTTTCGATACATATTGCCAAAATTTCAGACTACTGTAGACAATTTTCGACCCTTTTCGAAACTGTGTCCAAACCATCACCAAATTTAATTTAATTTTCACCAAACTAGCATAGTCTATAGACAAATGTTAACAAGTAATATGCTACATTAATTGTGGTCATGTCATTTCATATTCGGGCATCAGAGCCTCAGAGGCAAACCTGTCAAAACTTGTTTCCAAAATGATCGATAGAAAGTTTTATCATTTTTGTCTTACTCGTAGTCTTCCATTCTGAAACTTTAAACGTTTCAAGAAATACATCATTTACATGGCCCCGAGGTTATAAAACTTTTTTCATGCTAAACTCAGCTGAGCATGAAATTTACTCGGCAGAACAACAGCAAATAAATGTTAAGTACAGTTGTTTTATTGCTCAGTTTAGCTGAGTATGAAATTTTCTCTGCTTATGAATATGAAAATGCCAACATTAGTTGGCATTTTCATATTTATCAGCAGAGAAAATTTCATGCTCAGCTGAGTTGAGCACGAAAAAAGTTTTATAACCTCGGGGCATGGTCTCTTATCTGACGTAGCACGATTTTTTTTTTACGCGCGACTTTCATGTATACAGAAAATTAGAATTTAAAAGTAGTGTTTTACTAGAAAAATGCATTATAATTACGTACACATGCCAAAATTCTTAAAAATGATATGTGTAGACCAAAATGTCAACAGAAATACGCCTATGCATACTGTCTTTCGAAGTAATTAAATTATATCGTTGCTTAATATCTTTAGCTCACCTGAGCCGAAGGCTCCGGGGGAGCTTATAGGATAGGCAGGCTCCGGCGTCCGTCGTCGTCGTCCGTCGTCCGTCGTCCGTCCACAATTTCAAACGACTTCTCCTCTGAAACCACTGGGCCAATTGGAACCAAATTTCATATGTAGCCTCCTGAGGACTTAGGAACGAAAAGTTGTTCAAACGATCTTGGTCACATGACCAACATGGCCGCCATGCCCATATATGGTAAAAACCTGAAAAAATCTTCTTCTCCAGAACCAATAGGCCGATGGCCTTGAAACGTGGTATGTAGCATTGGGTGTGCGAGTACTACCTAGATTGTTCAAATTATGACCTTGGGTTGACCTTGACCTTTTTTACGGCAAGGTCAAATTTGCTCCCTTGTGCTTTTATATGGCAAAACACAAGAACATAAGATATCTTCGAAACTGTTGAAGATTTTGGGCTAAAAATTGATATCTACAGTCATCTTAATGAGTACATGAAGAATTATGAGTACAAAAGGTCAAGGTCATTCTTTGACCTTTGACCCAGAACTCTCATATTTTGACAATTTCAAACAATCTCCTCAAAAGCCACTTGGCCAATTGGAACCAAATTTCATATAGAGCCTCCAGGGGTTGAGGGAACGAAAATTTATTCATACGGGTTGGGTCACATGACCAACATGGCCGCCATGCCCATATATGGTAAAAACCTGAAAAAATCTTCTTCTCCAGAACCAATAGGCCGATGGCCTTGAAACGTGGTATGTAGCATTGGGTGTGCGAGTACTACCTAGATTGTTCAAATTATGACCTTGGGTTGACCTTGACCTTTTTTACGGCAAGGTCAAATTTGCTCCCTTGTGCTTTTATATGGCAAAACACAAGAACATAAGATATCTTCGAAACTGTTGAAGATTTTGGGCTAAAAATTGATATCTACAGTCATCTTAATGAGTACATGAAGAATTATGAGTACAAAAGGTCAAGGTCATTCTTTGACCTTTGACCCAGAACTCTCATATTTTGACAATTTCAAACAATCTCCTCAAAAGCCACTGGGCCAATTGGAACCAAATTTCATATAGAGCCTCCAGGGGTTGAGGGAACAAAAATTTATTCATACGGGTTGGGTCACATGACCAACATGGCCGCCACGCCCATATATGGTAAAAACCTTAAAAAAACTTCTGCTCCAGAACCGATTGACCGATGGCCTTGAAACTTGGTATGTAGCATTGAGCACTTGAGTACTATCAAGATTGTTCAAATTATGACCTTGGGTTGACCTTGACCTTTTTTACGGCATGGTCAAATATGGGAAAATCCTAGAACATAAGATTTCATGGAAAGTTTTGAAGATTAAGGCCTAAAAATTTGTATATACAGTCATCTTAAAGAGACATGAAGATTTGTGAGTACAAGAGGTCAAGGTCATTCTTTGACCTTTGACCCAGAACTTTCATATTTTGACAATTTCAAACAATCTCCTCAAAACCACTGGGCCAATTTTAACTTAATTTTTTCATATAGAGTCTGCAGGGGTTGAGGGAATGAAAATTTGTTCAAATGGTCCAGGTCACATGACCAACATGGTCACTATGCCCATATATGGTAAAAACCTATAAAAATATTCTTCTCCAGAATAACTGACCGATGGCCTTGAAACTTGGTATGTAACATTGGGTACTCCAGTATTATCAAGATTTTACAGAATGATGTCCTTGGGTTGACCTTGACTATTTTACGGCAAAGTCAAATATGGGAAAATGCTAGAACATAAGATTTCATAGGAAGTTTTGAAGATGTTGGCCTAAAAATTGGTATATACAGTAAAAACCTGTCTTAGTGGCCACCTCAATTAAGCAAGCAACCTGTATTTAAGCAAGAATGTAGTCAGTTCCCGAAACATGCACATACATTGGAATGTACCTGTATTAAGCAAGCACCTGTCTTAATAATCTTGATAATCCCTTAGGTGCTTGCTTAATACAGGTTGGATTGTACCATCGTTTTAATGAGGTCATTAAGAATTATGAGTACAAGAGGTCGGTCATTCTTTGACCTTTGATCCAGATCTCTCATATTTTGACATTTTCAGACATTTCCTTTAAAGCCAAAAGGCGAATTGTAAACACATTTCATATAGAGCCAGAGGGGTTGATTGAACAAAAAATTGTTCAAATGGTCCAGGTCACATGACCAACATGGCCGCCATACCCATTTATGCTATAAACCTTTAATATTTTTATGCCCCCGTGACGATAGTCAGGGGGCATTAAGAGTTGCTCCTGTCTGTCCGTCCGTCTGTCTGTCTGTCCGTCCGTCCGTTCGTCACACTTTACGGTATAGAGTTTGTGTAATCAACTCCTCCCAGAGTTTTCAGTGGATCTTTTTCAAACTTAGCATACATGTTGTGGACATATTGAAGATGTGCATGTGGGTTTATGTTGGAGCTAGAATTAATTTTGACAGAATTACGGCCTTTTGAACTTAGTCATTTTAGGCAAATTTTTACATTGTAGGGTATGTAGTTTGTGTAATCAACTCCTCCCACAGTTTTCAATGGATCTTTTTCAAACCTTGCATACCTGTTGTGGATATATTGAAGATGTGCATGTGGGTTTTTGTTGGAACTAGAATTGATTTTGACAGAATTACGGCCTTTTGAACTTAGTAATTTTAGGCAAATTTTTACATTTGTAGGGTGTGGAGTTTGTGTAATCAACTCCTCCCTCAGTTTTCAATCTATCTTTTCCAAACTTTGCATACATGTTATGGACATATTGGAGATGTGCATGTGGGTTTTTATTGGAGCTAGAATTAATTTTGACAGAATTATAGCCTTTTGAACTTAGTCATTTTAGGCATATGTTTGCATTGTAGGGTAAGTACTTTGTGTAATCAACTCCTCCCACAATTTTCATTGGCTGTTTTTCAAACATTGGAGACTTTTTGTGGACATAGTGAAGACATGCATGTTGGTTTTGATAGGAAAAAAATAATTCCAAAGGAGTTATGGCCTTTTAAACTTAGTCATTTTGGGCTGCATTTTGCTCTGTAGGGTATAAAGTTTATGTAATGTTCTAGTGGATTCTTTGTAAATAGCATATGTGCTTGA
The DNA here is from genome assembly GCA_963989385.1 of Ctena decussata. Classification (NCBI taxonomy): domain Eukaryota; kingdom Metazoa; phylum Mollusca; class Bivalvia; order Lucinida; family Lucinidae; genus Ctena; species Ctena decussata. Next base: position 35,339,016 of record OZ022503.1, read on the forward strand.
AAGGTGCTTTAGGGATGTACACATGTCCTGTGACAGGCCCTGCCCGGGGGCATCATTAGTGTCTTACAGACACAATTTCTAGTTCTTCTCCAGAACCAATACACCTATGACCTTGAAACTTGGTAAGTAGCATGTAGTACTAGAGTACTACCAAGACTGTTCAAATGATGACCTTGGGTTTACCTTGACCTTTTTATGGGAAAATGCCAGAACATAAGATTTCATGGAAAGTTTTGAAGATTTTGGCCTGAAAAATGGTTTATATGGTTGTCTTAATGAGTACATGAAGATTTATGAGTACAAGAGGTCATGGTCATTCTTTGACTTTTGACCCAAGACTCATATTTTGACAGTTGCAGAAAAACCCACTTTGTCAATTGTTCAGGTGAGCGATTCAGGGCCTCATGGCCCTCTTGTTGCAATTGTTCTGCAGGATGTGTAACAGAACTACCGTTAAACTGAAATATGCTAATTTTTATACCCCCCGCAAACTGTGTTTGTGGGGGGTATACTGTTTTGACGTTGTCCTTCCGTCCGTCTTTCCGTCCTTCTGTCCGTCCGCAACGCATTAAATTTGCTCCGATTTGTTTCAAATTTTGTCCATGGATGCAGCATAAGAAAATAGAGGATACGTATTTTTCAAATTTTCCTGGAAGGTTTTTATTGCGGATTTATGCCCCTTTGTATTTTTCGTGAAATAAGTTTGTTATCACAACTCCTCCTAGATGGTTTGACAGATTATCTTGAAATTAAGTATGTGAACAGATATTGGTATGAAGATGTGCATTAGGGTTTTGATTTTAAATTCTGCCCCTTTTTGCCTGAGTTATGTCCCTTTTGATATTTTTTGCCCTATTTTATAGGGTTTTTGCATTAAATTTGCTCCAATTTGTTCCATATTTTGTCCATGGATGCAGCATAAGAAAATAGTGGATACGTATTTTTCAATTTTACCTGGAACGTTTATATTGCGGAGTTATGCCCCTTTGTATTTTTCGTGAAATAAGTTTGTAATCGCAACTCCTCCTAGATGGTTTGACGGATTTTCTTGAAATTAAGTATGTGAACAGATATTGGTATGAAGATGTGCATTAGGGTTTTGATTTTAAATTCTGCCCCTTTTTGTCTGAGTTATGCCCCTTTTTTATATTTTTTGCCATATTTTATAGGGTTTTTGCATTAAATTTGCTCCAATTTGTTTCAGATTTTGTCCATGGATGCAGCATAAAAAAATAGTGGATACGTATTTTTCAATTTTTCCTGGAAAGCTTTTATTGCGGAGTTATGCCCCTTTGTATTTTTCTTGAAATAAGTTTGTTATCACAACTCCTCCTAGATGGTTTGACGGATTTTCTTGAAATTAAGTATGTGAACAGATATTGGTATGAAGATGTGCATTAGGGTTTTAATTTTAAATTCTGCCCCTTTTTGTCTGAGTTATGCCCCTTTTTGATATATTTTGCCATATTTTATAGGGTTTTTGCCGTTTTTGCTTCCATTTTATTCAAATTGGGTTACTAGATGCAGCATATGAAAAGAGCTGATACATATTGTTCAAGGTTTCCGGAAAGGTTTTCCTGTTGAGTTATGTCCCTTCGAAGTTATCGTAAGAAAAGTTTGTTAACTCCAAGACCATTTGACGGATTTTCTTGAAATTAAGTATCCGAACACATATTGGTATGAAGATGTGCATTAACCCTTTTTGCATGAGTTATGCCCCTTTTATATATGTTTTGCCCTAGTTTGAAGTTTTTTTATGCCATTTTCACTTCCATTTTATCCAGATTTGGTGCACAGATACAGTAGAAAAAAGAGTTGGCACATATTGCTCTGTTTTTCTCAAAAGGGTTTTCCAGCTTTGTTGTGCCCCTTTGTAGTCTTGGAAAACAGAGTTTGTTGTCGCTACTTCTCCTAAACCGTTTGACTGATATTAAATATGTGAACAGATCTGATATTGGTATATAGATGTGCACTTGTAGTTGTCATAAGGTGTATGCTGTGTAAATGTAAAATTTAAATGACAAAGCTGCATGACTAACTGTTAAATGCGGGGGGTATTTAGTAAGCCATGCTTACTGCCACCTCTAGTTGTCGAGATGTATAAAATGATGCCGTCCATGATACAGGTAATAGAGATATACATGTAGGACCCAAAATTCAAATTTATTATTGGAATATTAAGTAGGGACGAAATCTGCATAAATAATATTTTTAAAATTTTCATATGGAAGGAAAAATCGTATATGAGCCACGACACGAGAAAACCAACAATGTGGTTGTGCGACCAGCGCAGACTCAGATCAGCCTGGGCATCCGCCCAGTCTTATCAGAGTCTTTGCTGTCCGCATGGAGGTAGCTCAGTCCCTCAACTACTCTTTAAGCACTTAGCGAAGAGTCTGACCAGACTGGGTGGATGTCCATGCTGATTTGAGTCTGCGCTGGTCGCACAACCACATTGTTGGTTTTCTCGTGTCGTGGCTCAATTACGATTTTCTCGTGTCGCGGCTCAATTATATTCAGATATAAGTCGAGTTTTCCTGTCCCAAAACAATTTCAAAGATCTACAGCCTTCTTGTTAAATGCGGATCTAGATCATTGGCGTGGTTTTAAAAGAGAACCCCCACCCCACCCCACCCCCACCCATACACTCAGCTGAATTACATAAACGATTTACATATTTAGGGTAATTTTAAAAGAATAACCGAATAAATACTACATGAAAACACGGTGTCATGTCTCAAACTGTCTGAAAACAGGTACAACAGTGTTGCAAAGCACGTACTCCGACTTCAAGTTAACAGTTTAGTCCGTTTTTGCTCTTATTAAGCAGATAAATCAAGCTTGTCTTGAAAATTATGATCCCTTTAACAGACAGATTTTAATTATTAGCCTCAGTTAAGCCTCAAATTACTTATATAATGCACCTAGATATTTTTTGCTGTGAAACAAAATTTAATCCGTTGAATCCTATAGAAGGGCGTTTTCGGTCTTCGCAATAGGAGCCCAGTATGAAAACAACGTGGTATTAGTGCATCAATACCATCATTACTTTGCATCCTGGCCCCGAGGTTATAAAACTTTTTTTATGCTCAGCTCAGCTGAGCATGAAATTTTCTCTGCTGATAAATATGAAAATGCCAACTAATGTTGGCATTTTCATATTCATAAGCAGAGAAAATTTTATACTTAGCTAAACTGAGCATGAAAACAGCTCTGCTTATCAGTATTTTGCTATTTATTGGCAGGTAAAATTTCATGCTCAGCTGAATTGAGCATGAAAAAAGTTTTATAACCTCGGGGCCATGCTACTACAACATGTTTAAACATACTGTGGTTAATGGAAAGTCTCAGTTTTGCAAATACTTTAAGGTGGTGATTTGCCTATTGTAGTCTATTCTATCCCATCACCTTACTTAGGTCGTTGGGGCACAACAGATGACTTCGAAACAATCTCTTTCAGTGTTGTCCTGTTTTCAGCTGCAGTAGTTGAGCTGGCAAATTTAAAGAGTAACTACACTTCAGGAACTGACTGAATCAGATCCCAAACCCTATCCCCAACATCAAAGGGAAAGACTGACATAGACATCCCAACAAACAATAAATTACAAGTGATAAGCCGAGTCCATTCCTGTCCACGTTTTGATATTGTCTTCCACTTCTGTTTTAATCTTCTTTTCCCTTTCGCTGGCTGTGCCCTGTAGAATCGTCTTTGCTAAACCAGAAGATAGGTGTTAATACTAGAGCACGAGTAAAAGCGTAAAAGCTAAAAAAACAATTTTTGTCCCAAAAAAAAACTTAACAGATTTCTTTCTCTCTCTTTTTTTTTTTTGATTTCTCGTCACAGTTAAGCTCTTAAACTGAGTGCAGGCTGATAAAATAGGGTTCATGAAAGAAAAGATCACAGGGTAAATTGTAATTGTGGCACCCAAATCTCAATAGTAGGCTGTCTTGGTGGTGGTGCTTATTACTGAGGCCTCTACTAGGAGTCTTTCCACTTATAACACCACAAATCACTACCTTATGAAATATTATAAATCGATCAGACGATGAGGAGTTTCGGTGTGACAAAATGTTGGACAAAGGTGAACAGAAGTCATACCAAGGAATCAAAACGAAATATATGAATATTGGAAAATATTGCAAGCACTTCCTGATATGAATTTTATGACCTTTTATAAGCCGCTCGATCACATAACTGCCTTAAACCATCATTTTTTTCTGATTAGTCGAAATAAGAAAGCAATAAGCACATCGATCAGCTTTTACATATGAGCCACATCATGTGATTTCCAACAATGTGGCAATTTTGTCATGTGATATTCAGACCATCCTTACATTTAAACAGGGTAATCCGAGACCTCAGTGTTAGCCTTATGGCTTCGGTCATTTCCATAGAAGGCTGATTCGAAAAGCAAAGGCTCTGATCAGACTGCACTTATGTGCAGCCTGATCAGAGACTATGCTTGTCATCAATGCCACATTGTTGGAAATCACATGACGTGGCTTATATTAGCCTTTTCTGTTCACACTTACCGTGAGGCATCTCTGCGTTATTTGAGCCGCGACACGAGAAAACCAACAATGTGGTTGTGCGCCCAGCGCAGACTCAGATCAGCCTGGGCATCCGCCCAGTCTGATCAGAGCCTTCGCTGTCCGCATGGAGGTAGCTTAGACTCTTAGCTACCCTTTGAGCACTTAACGAAGAGTCTGATCAAACTCGGCGGATGCCCAGGCTGATCTGAGTCTGCGCTGTGCGCACAACCACATTGTTGGTTTTGTCACGTCGCGGGGCTCATTTGTTCCTTGAGGCCATAGTCACTGGATGCGAAAGCACAGAAGGCACCTTACCTCGGGGTGTATTGTGTTTTGCGTGCTTATGTACAGTTTTGCCAGTATATTAAGGTGGACGCCACAGCCGAGGCTTAGCGACTCTGCTAAAACCCACCGCCACCATGATACAAATATTTCCTGCTTAGGGCACACTGAGTGCAGATTTTCAAGCCTATTTCATTGAAGTTATTCTAGAGACAGGTGTCGCCAGTAGGCCCTGAGTCGAACTCACGACCTCTTGCAAGAAAAGCGAACAACCACTCGACTAGACCAGACCCTTCGCCATTGCTGTTGACATCAGTTTTCTACGGAAGACGCATAATATAGATTCGAAATAAACTTGCGTGCGAAAAGTGGCGGTGATTTTCTGTAATACATTTTACCCTGTAACTTTTACCCTACTTAAGGTATTTCAAAGTATATTCATATTTGACTAATTAAACTAGGGTTAACTGCTATTATTACCTCTTTATTCTCTGAAGTAGACTGTCACATGTGCCAATGGCAGGTCTTTGAATCAGGATACCAACAAGCAGCATGACACGTAGGTATTGTACCAATGGCGGCCATCACGAATGCCATGCACTTAATGATGCATTTGTTGAATGGTGTGGCGAATATTTTAACGTTAAATAAACAATAGCAGTAGTAAGACAGTGGTTTATGTCACATTTTTACAGTGTAAACGCATTCGGTATACAAACACAAGTGACCTACAAACACAAGTTGATTATCACGTGAGAATCAAAGATCGTTGTCCTCTGAAAGGCAAATGGTAGCTACAGCAAGATGTCTTTTACCTCCTATATTGGGATTTGTACTGACCTTTTTTTTGTTTCATTAGAAGATGACGCAAAAAATACATAACTGCGCTTGCAAAATTAACATGGCATTCCTAGTACACGACCGCCACTAGTCCCAAGCCAGTATACTGCCCAAAAACAATAGTTTACTTTTTTACTTTGACACACATTTATTAAAGTTGCAGACAGTTGTTTATGATAGCTGAAACTTCTCTTGGTGTTGCTTTCTTTCTATGTTGGCATAAATTGCTCTTAGCTATTTTCAGTTTTATCCGCTTAAGATTAGATATGTTTCCGCTTTTCTGTATAAATAAACATATTTTATTGTTTATCCAAAGCCTGTCAGATACCTTTTACTAATTTCAATTTTTGGAATAGTTTCAGAAGGTAACGTCTTGTAATCGAAGAAATATGGAAGTATCTCAGCAGTCGCCACAAAGCTCTCCGTTTGGCGGTCTGCATAATTCTGGTACAGATGTTGATCTGATTTAAAGCAAGTACATTTATGTCGCATCTATAGTTAAGAGCTTAATGAAAAACTGTTTACTGCTTTGAAATCACACAGATACGGCTGTACTGAATAAGATTTCTCTACAGTAGTACATGTGTCGTTAAGAGATCTTGCCTTTTATGACTAACACCAGAAACAAAACTATAAGAACATATCATGTTATCTGGATCCAATATCAACATCTTTAACAAAAGGCAATTCTAGTCCCGTATCGCTCACCTGCGACAGCGTGAAGTTCAGATTACTGTATTTATTCGGCAATAAAACTTTGTTGTTTAGAATTGCATCAAATATCTGAATCAAGTTAAGAAATTCTGCTATGGCATGGGGTTTGCCCTTCTAAAACAATCCCAAAATCCTGATCCGTCTGATATGAAACAATGCCAAGAGTCTAGATCCGTCTTATAAGACGGATCTAGATATTTGGGATTGTTTTGGAAGATAAACGCCCCGTATTATAAGCGAAGAAATACGGTATCAGCTTAACAATGCCAAGAGTCTAGATCCGTCTTATAAGACGATCTAGAATTTTGGGATTGTTTTTGAAAATAAACGCCCCGCCTTATTAGCGAAGAAATACGGTATCAGATTAACAGTATCATTAAAAACAAAACCCTGGCATCATATCTTCTACTTCCCAAAATATCACTGTTAAGGACAATCATTACCATACCAAAAAACAAAAAACAAAAAACAAACTTAAATTTATGAAGTCTCTAAATTTTGGCAAATTGTATGTATAAGTGTTCTTAATATACAACAAATATTAAACGAAAGGCTCTGATGATGTATTGCCTTGATGCTCGTCTCAGATACAAAGATAAATATATGTAATTCATGACAATGCTCTGACCTTTGTTTAAAAACTTTCGGTCAAGCTACATGTAATATTACATTTTCGCCAATTTCAAGCCTGAGGAACCAAAATTGTGAAGTAATTACGTTCTAACAGAGTCCGGGTAGAGTTGATTAGTAAAACTTCCAAATTTAGGTTTGGGGAAACTTAGAATGTAAGGTTTTAGCTTAAAACAAGATGTGTAAACTCAGTGTATGCCATTCTTGTTCTCTGCCTGTTATTTCGTCCCCAACTGCTTTCCTCGCTATAGCCATGCACGGTAATGAAAATTCTGATTTTGGATGTAAGATAGAAATAAGTTTGTTAAAATTGACCGCACTAAAATGTAGGTAGTAATAAGTACGTTAAAATTGACCGCACTAAAATGTAGATAGTAATAAGTTTGTTAAAATTGACCGCACTAAAATGTAGATAGTAGTAAGTTTGTTAAAAATGACACATTATAATGCCTTTGATATTCCTTAAACATATATCAGCTGTGCTCGGAAGCAGCCAATCGGTGTGCTTTATTTGAGTTTGAGCTTATTCTCAAGTTTTATGACCTCGAACCCTGTTTTGTAACAATATACAGCCACGTCAGACACCACCTCCTTCGGGATTCTTATTATTTTCACGCGCTAAATTCTGATACAGTTTAACTATTAAACCTTTGAAGCAATCACGTTCGGACCTGTGTCATAGGTCTAAAAGAATTATTTTAAATGATAGTCTGCACATCAAAGACTATGCTGCACTCTCTGAATCACTGAGTAGACAAAAATGGAAACAAACATGCGTACATGATCTAGCTGAAAGCAACATTTATTAATGCCACTTTGTAATATCGTGCACGAATGTGTTAAATAATGATAAGTGGAGCTCAAGATATTTACATAAATGAACAAAACATTTTCACCATAAAAAAACAAAACAAAAAACACAGGCTTGCATGAAACTTATCGCACATCGGTTGCACTTAGTCTTCATGCTTGCCATCAGGCCAGTATAAAGACCGATAGATAAATGAAAATAAACAGTAGTTAAGTCTACTAAAAGCAAAGTGTTTCAACACGCATTCAGTGTTGAATATTCAGCAAAAAAAAAAAAAAAAAGGAACAGCAACAAATGCGACACCACTCGACTGAGCCAGCCCAAAACGACTCTATTTTCAGAGTGCAGTGATTTTTCATCGTGGTACTTATCCGCCATTGTCAAAAAGAGAAACAACTTTGAGTTTCTGGGGCCGTATTCATCAAACGACTTAAGTGGTTGCTATGCTGTTGCTAAGGCTAAATTTCTTTGAAGGAGATTCCCTACAACTATGAAATTTGCTCTGGAGGAACAGTCTTACAAAGACTGTTCCTCCAGAGCAAATTTCATAGTTGTAGGGAATCTCCTTTATGGATATTTAGCCTTAGCAACAGCATAGCAACGACTTAAGTGGCTTTATGAATATGGCCCCTGGAAGTGTATCTATTTACCTCAAAATGTACACTGTCCTGTTACATATTTGCCGCGAAGTGGGAAGAGGGACATCATATAGTGTGGAAGGAGGATGATGTGATTGTACTTTCTCTTCAACAGTATTTGAGCCACGACACGACAAAACCAACAATGTGGTTGTGCGCCCAGCGCAGACTCAGATCAGCCTGGGCATCCGCCCAGACTGATCAGAGTCTTCGCTGTCCGCATGGAGGTAGCTTAGACCCTTAGCTACCCTTTGAACACTTTACGAAGAGCCTGGTCAAATTGGGCGGATGTCCAGGCTGATCTGAGTCTGCGCTTGGCGCACAACCACATTGTTGGTTTTGTCGTGTCGCGGCTCATTTCAGTCACATCATGACAATGAGAGTGCGATAATGAATGGCTTAGTGCAATAAAACTTTGTTTGGTTGAAAAAAATTTGAATCAACGCCGGGACCGCTAGAGCAAAAGGCCAGCACTTAGCCCACTGATCTACCGGGGCTTCTAAATGGATATGTGCATCAGCATATCTTCACATTACAAGGGCGTAGCTACCATTACGCAAATACGCAGGTGCGTAATGAAATTTTGTCAAATTGACAAAATTTCAACACACACCTGCGTATTTTCATGCTGAAATGTTGTTAATTGGGCATAATTTAAATACTAACTACCAACAGACCTCTATTATTGCCCTCAAAGAGTATAAAACATGGTTGTGCGTACTGTGTAAGTGGCCCTAGCTACGCCCCTGTATTAGATATAATAGAATTTCCATGATCCAAAGTTTGTTCAGATAAATCGCGTATGCTAGTATCAGACTTCACAGATCTTCAGGCATGCTGATCTGAGTAGTTTTCTTTTCCTTAATACCAGAGACATTTGATTTGAAATTTGATTGTAATTGGCAGTGCTCCAGATAAGAAGGGGTAACAGTGACCGTTTAGGGACACTATTCCTTATTTTTCCATAAAAACGTATGTTGTGATCCCTCTTTAGAATCGTCTCGCCAAGACGATTTTAACGATGCTAACAACATATGATTTCATTAAAAAGTACGAACATTTATATCTGAATTATCCTCAAAACCTCACTCCATCTAGAGCTCTGTAAATAAAGGTGTGAGTCAAGAAATGTTTTTTTTGCTCTGTACCTTTTGTGCACTATGCCACAGAATTCAAACACCTGCGAGGATGCACTGTAAAGATGAATAAATAAACTTTAAGGGAAAAAAACTAGCCGTTTGTTTTTTTTTTTTTTTTTTTTGCTTCCCTTCTAAATCGGAATCTATTCTTAAAGACTTAAAGAAAAGAATCCGCTGTCCTAAGGGCATTTTTTAGACAAGATTGCTATTTTGAAGGATTTCATTATCCAGTAGGAGGGGTTCTATTTTTCAAGTAGCGAGTTTCGAGTAAAGAGAAGTGAGTTTCGAGTTAAAAAAGCGAGTCATAAAATTTCTTCCCCTTCGTCAAGATGGTAGAAAAAGATACCCATATCCATTTAACACGCCCGATAGTAACACAATTTCTTTCCAGCTTGGAAATTAAAAAGTTCAACCGTCTGCGAATGGTAAACCAAATTCATAACAACGAAGTTTGACTCATTTGTCTAGTCCCTAGTCCATCCCATAACCTTGCGAGGTTGTTGTACATCATGTTCTTCCAGACCGTCAGACATAATCCTTTCGATAAAAATATTGAAGTAGGTGTGTGATAGAAGTATCGTTGCCTAACTCCAACTTTTGTTCTGAGCCATTCTACCGCGCTTCCATTCATCTCAACTGCACTGAAAGCCTTGTCATAGAGGTGCTCAACATTGGTGCGAACTAGATTTGCATTGATATTATACTTCCTCAGGATGGCCCTTAAGGCTACATGCATTACTCTTACAATGCCTTTTTTGAAATCTATGAATACATGATACAGGTTCTGGACTCATTTGTATTTAAAGCAGCATATTGGTGCACAATGTTTCAGTCGACGTAAAAAGACTGATGGAGTATTTGGAATTTGTTGACTGGTTGTTGTAGGTTTAGTGGCCCTTTGAGACAGTATTTCAGTTTAAATCGACCGTCTACTTGGCACAAGGAAAACGAAAGGAAGAAAGGATAGACGAAGGTAAAAAAAGAAGCAACCTGCCCACATCAGGTTTTAAGGTAAATGTTTATACTTTTGGGGGAAGCAAATCTGCCTTTTTCATTTTTACTTCCTTCCCGAAGGGAGTCAGCTCTAAAAGAGAGAATTCGCTCCTCTTGGAGCGGACACTTGGTTTGGACACTGTGGGCTGTACAAAGACGAAAATAGAATTCGCTCCTCTTGGAGCGAATTCTTTCCATTTATAGTAGACCCATTCTGGAAGGGCTTTGTTCTCCAGGAAAGCAAACAGAAAATAACAAAAGTGTTCTCCCTTTGAAAATATGACTGAAAACATGGAGGTGTTCTCATATACCTTAAGGTGAGTTTACAAGGCGATACGTGTTGCATGACATAGTAGTGTCATGCAACCATTTAGGTTATCTTTAGCTTAATAGACATATTGCATGCAAGAGATTTGTTTCATAAAACATGTTTTAGGGGTGTTTGCACGGTGACACATATTGCTTGACACATGACAGTGTCATTCAACCAGTTGGGTTATATTTAGACGATAAGACATGTTGCAACAGATTTGTGTCACTACACGTTTGATTTTTGGGTGTTTACACGGTGACACATGTTGCATGACACATGTATCGCTGTGTAAGCCCACCTTTTTAGAGGAGGATTCATGTACTTTTGGTGATACTTATTGCACTACCATTAAAGACTATATTTAGAATTCAATATATCTTCGAGACTCAAAGACTTTCATTAAATGATAATATGGCAAGGACACTGTGGGCTGCACAAAGACGAAAATAGAAAATTTTACTTAAAGGTCTTAGGTAAAATTGGAATTACTGGTTTAAAAAATATTTTTGAACAATGAGTTTCATAAGATTTCAAAGATCAAAGCTAAAATTAATGTACTACAGTCTACACCTCAATGGTCATAGTTCGCTGGAGGCGGAATGCTTTCAGACCGTAAACAGGATTCCAGTGCATACAATTTTTCACCATCACCACTTCATCGGCTCGATATGAACGAAATGCTGTTGATAGGACTGCAAAAACATAAGTCAGTCATCCTTCTTTAGGTCTACTGTATACTGTTAACTGCATATCCCGTACATTAATTAAGGTAGTTGGATACTGAATGGAAATATTAGCGGGGCATTCAAACCATTATACCAGCTGAATAACCCAAAGAGCTATAAAAAATTTGGATAAGATTTTTTTACCGTTTTGTTTTCCTTAAAATCAAAATTTTGTATTTTTACATACTTTTTTTTGACACATTTTCCATTTAAATTCATATCTCTAGCATATGAATGAACTTTCATTTCTGGAAATCATATAATCTATAAGATATTTGAAACAAACTGGTATTTTTTAACTTTTTTTAAAAAAATGCAAGTAAATTGAATTTCATGAAAAAAATCATGAAAAAAAATATTTTTAATCGATGGGGCATGCTTATGCATATCATTTCAGAATAACTTACATTGTATATTACAGAATAAGACAAAAAAATAAACATTACCCGTTTCATTTCCTAGCAAAACTATGTTTAAATTCAAAAATATCCCCGAAACAGACAACGCAAATACAGCCGGTCCATGCCCAACTATTCATTTTCTTGTTATTCCGGTTCTTCTATAGAGTATTGCCTACAAAAATGCACAGATTAAATGACAACTGTGTAAACCTTGATCAGAATGGGTCCAAAGGAGAAGTCTGACTTCAGTTTCCACTGTTTGTGCAGACATATCTGACTGAAAACTTAGGACCGTCACGGTAGACATTGTGAGTGTGTGTTTAACTGTATATACTCCACCGATTTCATCATGTACAATAACTCTGTTTTTTAAACAAACAAATAAAGTTAATCAGTATCCAACTACCTTATTGAGCTCGTGCTCTGTCTAAGGCGACGTTATCTGCACAACCGAAGGATGTCATATTTGTTTGTTTATTACAATTGCATTTTTTTCCACACAGTAGTTGACATTTTTATGGACAGACTATCCTTAATCCATAATATCAACTCTATTAAACAGACCTCAAAGAGTGGAATGTAATCAAAGACATAACTAAAAGGGAAGGGAGTGAGACAAATTGATCCACGCCATGAAAAAACCCAACAAAATGGCATATGCGCCACGCAAAGACTATTATCAGGCTGGGCATCCGGATGCACAGTCTGATCTGAGTCTTTGCTTGGAGCACATGCCATTTTGTTGGTTTTGTCGAGGTTTCTATATATTGCTATAATTATCACAGTGACATTCGTAACGGCTTTCTTTACTTCGTTTTGTGCCATTTTCTAGCAACAAATTTAGTTCAAGACAATGGTAAAAAGACAGATTTATTGAGAAAATAATTAAAACTGCTGGTAGTTTGATAATTCTCTTATAATTTTACTGAAAAGTCTATTTTGCACCTGCGCTGATCTCTTCGTGTGTGCGCATGCGCATATTAAACTAATTATCAAATGAGGCAAAATATCAACTCATCATCTATAGGTTAGCAGATAATGAAATACCACGGCTTTGTAACATTTGATACAGTACTCTTTTTATCTATTTATTGTTTTTATGCCCCCGCCATTTTAAATGGTGGTCGGGGGGGGGGGGGGGCATATAGTATCACCGCTGTCCTTACGTACGTCCTGTCCCGTCCCGTACAAAAATGGTTTCTATTCGATATCTTTTGAAAACATTGGTGTATTGAATTCATATCTTTTACACAGGTATATAATCATGGAATACAGGTCAAGTTCGATGTTAGGTAAAATCAGTCCATTGTTGTAGGAGTTATGGCCCTTTTTCGACTTCATTTTGTATGAAAAAAAAAAAAGGTTTCCGTTCGATATCTTTTGAAAACATCAATTTGGTGTATTGAATACATATTTTATACACAGGTATATAATCTTAAAACACAGGTCAAGTTCGATTTAGGGTAAATTCCGTCAATTATTATGGGAGTTATGGCTCTTTTTTCGACTTTATTTTGTACCAAAAAATGGTTTCCGTTCGTTATCTTTTGCAAAGATGAATGTATTGGATTCATTTTGTATACACAGATATATAATTATAAAATACAGGTCTGGTTAAATTTAGGGTAAAATCCGTTTATTTCTTTTGAAGTTATGGCCTTTTTTTCAACTTTATTTCATACAGAAATGGTTTCCGTTTGTTAGTTTACGAAAAGTTACTTGTTTCCGTTCATTTCTTTTGTAAAGTTGCATGGCATCCATTTCTGTGATAAGATACAGAATGTTATCATATATCACAGTCATGACCCCCCACCCCCTATCAATACACACACACACACTTCTCTTGAAACGAGAAGCACACTACATCTGCCTAACGAAAAGAATAAAACGTGCACCACACAAGTCTGCCTTTGTGAACCTAGTTATTCTACAAGTGTCAATACCTTAAACATGGCGCCATCTTACTAAGGGCACTAGGCGGGGGCATCCATGTCCTATGGGTACATTCTAGTTCTTTTACTATTTTCAAAGGTGTATGAGTTCAACTGAATTTTCTGCCGATTTTACGCAGAAAAATAACTTTTTTGACTTCCTGTATGCTTCCCTGGATGACACAGCTATTCCAAGATGGGATCTGCTGTAAAAGAAAAAGAATTTGCTACTAGAGGGAGCCAATTCTTTTATGAGACAATTATTATATTCTCATTGCTTTTCCTTAGATGAACCTATTTGGGAGAAACAGTGTTCATACTTCCAGGAACAACAGTCGGTCACGCGACGTCGTTGGTACGAAACATCGCATGTAAACAATTGGCACCATTGACAGATGTAACGTTCTATTGAACATCACGTAATGGCGACGACCGTTTAACGAAAGCGGCTTACCTGTTGGTTAGTGACAGCTTTTCGTCGTATATTTTACAAATGATTCTCTTAAAAATAGAAAATGATCCTCAAAATAATTTAAAAATTAAATCTTATTAAAAAAAGATAAATTTCATTTTTCCGAAGTTGATACAAGTATAAACACAATAGGTCACGTGCAGAGTTAACGTGAATGCCCTTCGGGCGTCACTAACTTTGCATGTGACCCATTTTGTTCATACTTCCATGAAGATCGGAAAAATGAAATCTATTTCTAAAAAAAGTTGAACTGGACAGGTTGCTTTACCTGAAAGTAAAAATGTTTCTTAAGGGTTTATATTTCTTAAAAGTGGGTGGGGAATGGTTGAAAAAGTATTCAGTTTATTTCAAGGTTTATTTCAAGTGTGTTCCATTGGTTTCTCTCTGTAATGTTTAAATTGATTCTATGTATCAAAAATGAAAAATTAGGTGTCGAGTGACAACGAAACCCCATGTTATGATCTGTTTATCATATAGATTCTAGTTAAAAAAAACATGTCCCGAAAGAGTTGCTAGAAATCAACATTTTGAAGTTGTGAAAACATGCTACTACTGCTGAAGGCCAAGGCCTAAAAGGGCATCCAGCAAACACAACCCGAGTGTGAGTGTAATATTTCATTGTATAATGAAACAAGGCAGGCAACTGACGACAAGTGTCTAATGAAACGAGGGATCTTACAATAAGTCTTACTAACACACAGCATCACTGCGCCATTTGAAATGTTTCCCGCCCGTCCAGTCTTGAAGCGCTTGCCGTTTTGAAGCGAAACGAAAAATTCAGCCATTTCATATTTATTTTGATACCAACGTGTTTCTTTCTATCTAACTAAGAAAATTAGTGGTCACACTTTATGTCTACGATGGATAATAAGAGAGATAGAAGCTTTGAAAGGGTGGGAAATTTTCTGTTCTGCAACATCGCTCTCGCCATTTTAACGTCGAAGTATCTCACGCGACGTCATTGACATTAACGACGGGCCGATAAACGTATCGGACCGGGAAAACCTTTATCGGACCGATGGGCAAGATAAAAACTCTGAAAGCCAAGCTTTATCAAACATGCAGATTGCCTCTTAGGCAGTCCAAAATTCTTTTTATCATATAGATACAGAATTTTGGACTGCCTAAGAGGCAATCTGCATGTTTGATAAGGCTTGGCTTTCATAGTTTTTATCTTGCCCATCGGTCCGATAAAGGTTTTCCCGGTCCGATATGTTTATCGGCCCGTCGTTAACGTCAACGACGTCGCGTGAGATACTTCGACGTTAAAATGGCGAGAGCGATGTTGCAGAACAGAAAATTTCCCATCCTTTCAGAGCTTCTATCACCACTGTGTCCATTCGTGTACGCCTGTAAATGCGAGTTGGAGCAGTGTACGCCGAGTTAGAACACCTTCAGAGAATGCTCGCGGACGAGAGGTAAGTGTTTGTCATGTGTTTTAACAGCTAACTAAGGTTTAAGTCCCTCTCTTCTTGACAGTTTTCGTCTTAGACATCATCTACAGCCGCAGGTAAAGTTTCAAAGTACCCCCTCTTGTAATAACACAAGAAACGTCGCAAATCCCTGCAGAACATGTCAAAATATTTACTACTGGTCTTAAATATACGCAAACACTGTCTTCATTTACCAAAATTATAAAACGTAACAAGAAATGATCCAGTTGTGACCATCAGAGCGAAGTCACAAACTGCAGATCGTAAAACTGAGAGAGCTGTTTGTATTTGATTGCACCAGGGGTGTTGCCAAAGTGCACGCCGAGTTGCAGGACCTGTGCACGCCGAGTTTAATCATTATTGACGTAAGAATGTACCGCGAGTTGGAGTACATAAACGCCAAGCTCAAAGACTAGTGACCAAACATGTACCATGCTCTGTATTTAGGAGCCTTATTTGATACAGACCTGACATAAATAATAAATTTTGTACATGTTGAAAGGAAATCGTCAATCTGAACGCTCTGACACTGATAGTCAGAGAGTCAGAGTCAATAATGAAGCTACATTTTGCATTTAAGTACAGTGATAATACTAAAAAATAAATTAACTGTTCCTGAAGAAAATTTCGAAGCATCCTAGCTAAAACAAGCAAGCACCAACCATTAACGCTGACTGAGCTGCGAGTAAAAAGGTTGCGTATCACATAGTGCAAAAGCAGTCTGCCCATGGTTATAAGCTTTATATCCATAACCACACGCACAGGCTGATAAGTATGTTAATCTGCAGTCTCTTTTGACACAACTCATTTGGTATAACACCTAAGCACCCCCACCCCGCCGCCCAACCATGTGGAGGGCCTTGTCTAGTGGATTATATTCGCCTTTCACGCAAAGTGTCGAAGGTTCGACTCCCACGGACGGCACATGTCCGATCCATTTTTCCAATAGACCAGAAAATACACAGTTCTGAGCTGAAATAAGTGGCATTTGAGTGGCAGCTGGTGCTTACAGCGTCATTGAACGTCGGAGATGCGTCCGCCTTATAAAACCGACAAAACTGTAAATGTGCACGCAAAACAGCAACACACACCGAGTCAGTGTGGCTGATATGGTTTTGCTACCCGGCACTGTGGTCTGCTTAAAACAAGAAAGAATGGGCAAACAACAATCATGTGATCACTCCTTCAAGCCCAGTAATAAGCACAAACGTTAAGCGGATGTAGTCGCTACTTTAAGGGCTTTGCCTTTCTGCGCATGTATATTCGGACACAATGTTAATACCCCTGCACATGCCTGCAACATAATTCCATCTGCGAGACCGTCTCCCAGTTAATATATTTATCTCCTGTGCAGACGTACGTACAATTATATTCTATGAAAATATGCGGAGAGACGAAAATTGGAACGGACACGAAAATAACAGAAAAAGGGATGCTTTTGAAGAATTGAGGGATCAGAGTGGCCCGACCTGGAGTAAAGCAAAGTAAATGTGGAACTATTCGCGTATCCACCCATCTGATTTAGAGAAGCGTCTGCCAATGAAGAGCGAATGAGAGAGATTTCATCAAAGCTATTTCAGTCAGAAAAGAGTCTTGCAAAAGAGTCAATAAATCATTGTCCTTTTCCTTAGCAGGACAATAACTTTCATTTTCTTTAGAAAATGATACTTTGCTTGGGCGAATGAATACACTTTCAGAGGAAGCAACTATGTCATTTTCATTTTTTCCGCCCTTCTAAATTCTTGAAGATGTGCCCCTTTGTACAATGATAAAAACAATCGTCTTAAGGTGCCCTTTCATGGGAAGCAACTCTGCCTTCCTTTTCGACATGGGTCAACTTTTTAAAGAAAAAATTTGCTCCGTTTTTAGCATTTTATTTCCTTTATGAGTAGAGCACCTTTTAGAAATGCTTCCTCATCTGGGAAAAACAAACAGAAAGTCGCGAAAGTAAGTGACGGAAAAACAGTGTAACCAGACTCCTTAATGTCCAGTTACATTAAGCTATTGACATACGCGCAGCAGCAAGATAATCAGAATCATTACGATGCATTTCAAATACAGTTTGTATATAAAGGGAGCAGACTCTGAACGTACTACATGGGTGCACAAGTTGCGCTAAGTCTGCGCTGTTTGTTCATACTGTAATATGGCACATGTATAGATTTCCATGCCTCTATGTACGGACACAGATGGATTGATGGTATGATGACTTACGACCCTACGTCATTTTTAACAGTATTAGTCATATCAGGACCATGGGATGATGATAATGATGAAAGGTTGTGTAAAATTGAACCCTTCATCGAACCGGGGAGGTCTAGCTTAGCAGGCCAGCGCATAACATTCTATGCTACCAGGGTTTCTACGGACACACCGTTCTGCATAAAACGGGCGGAGGAGTAAAATATAAGTGAGAGTATTGTGTGTAAACAGTTATCTGGAAGACAAACAAAATGTGGATTCTTAATTATTTACAATATTTTCAATCATTCTGTCGAATTTACTAATTGAATGATTTTTCATACATGTAATCGGACAGCCAACAACAACTAACTGACTTTGGTATTTTAAACACTATCAGTACAAAGCAATGTCAATAAATGCTCAGCTAGACAGTTGCAACTAAATTTAGTGGCATTTTTTAAAACAAAAACACACAGAGCAGTACTTTACTCCAACTAGGCGTACACCGTTTTTGACAAAAAAGCTTAAACTCGGCGTACATGGGTTCTCCAACTCGCCGTATTTTCGTTAATTATGTATTTGCAACTCGGCGTGCACTTCAAATGATTACAGCCTGCCTACAAATGATTTCTATATTCAAAGCGGACAGGTTTTGACAAATTCATGTAATACAATAGCTTCAATATATATCTGCCTTACTAGCAAGGGCCCTATCAATCAAAAGACATATGTATTTGTTAAGAAATACTGAATTCTTTTTTCAGTAAAGGCACTCTCACTTGAAAGGATGTACTGATTTGGCTAAATATTCTGTAAATCGAACATTGCATTTACGTGAAACTATATCCGTCTGAAAGGTTATTCAGTTACAGATACACTCATAATAGTTTATTACATTTAGATGATGAAAAGCCCTGATAAATTAACTTACTTAAGAGCCACGATGACATTTCCGAGACTTGTTTTCTTCTAACTCGGCGTACACTGCTCCAACTCGCATTTATAGGCGTACACGAATGGACACAGTGATCACTCTTATTATCCATCGTAGGCATAAAGTGTGACCACTCATTTTCTTAGTTAGATCGAAAGAAACACGTTGGTGTCAAAATAAATATGAAATGGTCGAATTTTTTGTTTCGCTACAAAACGGCAAGCGCTTCAAGACTGGACGGGCGGGAAACATTTCAGATGGCGCAGTGATGCTGTGTGTTAGTAAGACTTATCGTAAGATCCCTCGTTTCATTAGACACTTGTCGTCAGTTGCTTGCCTCGTTTCATTATACAATGAAATATTACACTCACACTCGGGTGTCCCTGCCGTTGTGTTTGCTGGATGCCCCTTTTAGGCCTTGGCCTTCAGCAGTAGTAGCAAGTTTCCACAACTTCAAAAATGTTGATTTCTAGCAACTATTTCGGGGCAGGTTTTTTTCTTGACTATATTCTATATGATAAACAGATCATAACATGGGTTTTTCGTTATCACCCGATTTATCAGCCCTCGACCAATATCGGACCTCGGGCAAGCCCTCGGTCCGATATTGGAGTCTCGGGCTGATAAATCGGGTGATAACGAAAACCCCATGTAATAATCTCTATATCTATGTGATAAACGTCAATAAAGTCAAGGACGCCATGATTTAATGGACGCGGAAGCAAAAATAACATAAAACGGTCCTATTTATCACAGTCAAAGTTAGTTTGGAACTTAATCTTCTATATTTGTAATCTAAGCATGTACATCCAGCCAATGTCAACGTCAGGAACATAATTACCGCTTCGAGGATGGGGGTGGGGGGGGGGGGTGGGGGGGGAGGCAATTGCATGGACACACAAAAGCCCTTGAATTCTCATTTTCTGAAGTGAAACTTTTTAAAATGACTCATGTAACAATTCTTCTTACAGGGCCACATTTTAATGTTGCTTCGACAAAACAAGTGCAGCTCTGTTAGTTTGAATAATACTAATATATAATAATAATAAAAAAACTTTTTAATCGTTCCCCACCCACATTAAACCCTTAATGGTTCTGTTGTCGTATTGGAGGAACTATATATACATGAACTGTCATATCTTCATTGCGTATTAGTACATATAAGCCAAAAATAAATGGGTGAGGACACGTGCAAAATTCTGTACACATATTTGCGCTGTAAACATTGTCAGTACAGACTTAAAAGCGTATTAAAAGCTTCCTTTATGAAAACAGCTTCACTGGCATATCGTGTGAAGTCATGGAATGTTTTTTTTTCATCTACTCAGTCATAACTAATAAAATCGTTAAGTTGAATAGAGAATACCATGTTAGTGAATTTTGATATCAAGTTTATCAGGCGAAACCAGAAACAGCGCAGGTATAGCAAGGCTTGCCGAGCCAGTCCGACGTGGTTCTGGTTTCTAAACGTGCTTCTGGTTTTTAAACCTGATATCAAAAGACACTTACATGCCTTTCTATTTATCATGCATCATTAGAAGATTTTTAAGCGTAGAGATCGTAAAACAAATGAAAAGCAAACACAGATTTGTTCGAATTTGCTGACGACGCGAATGCGTTATGATGTAAGTCGGTGACATCATTTCATCATTCGAATGTTATTATCACGACCAACATCAATTTGTAACCAATCGTCTTCAGAGAACGCTTCTAAAGCTACCGCCTCATATCATTTGCGCAAGCGCAATTATATACTGACCTGATATCTCACTATGTTTTCATAGCCCTGTTATCAGGTAGAATTTTGTAGCGGATGCATGAGAAATGGATATACCGGCGTGTTTTTCATCCGTTTCACAAATTGAGACATTTTCTATGAGTCTGACTTCCAGTATGTTTCTCTTTACTAGAAAGCCCTTTCAAAATGGAGTCTACTCAAAAAAGGAAAATACTGCTTTAAAGGGGGTCATTTTTCTCCCTATGAGAGTGGACTCCACCCATTGAAATGGGAGGCAAAAAGGAAAAGGCTTACCTTTGGGGTATACCCTTTCCCATTTACTGTAATACAAGTCTAAGCTGTTTTCGGGGTCGGCTGAGATGGGTTGTCAACAGATACCCAGGCAATGGCACAAATTCGAAGTACAACCCACCAGGAACACAGAATGGTACATTTTTATAATGAACGGATGAGTGGATGGATAACGGAAATCAGTTTTCTGTATCATGAAAGTTTCAGATAGTATAATGAATAGATGAGTGGATGGATAACGGAAATCAGTTTTCTGTATCATGAAAGTTTCAGATAGTATAATGAATGGATGAGTGGATGGATAACGGTTATCAGTTTTCTGTATTATGTAAGTTTCAGATAGTTTTGTGAAAATGCTTTTACATTCTCTAACGGTTATTCTCGTTGAAACTTTGCGGAAGACCCTGAACTGTTATCTTTGTTTAAGTACATTACAAAACATCTTGTTGACATTGTATAGTTGAAACCATCGCGTGCTGAGCGATACACAAGCTTTTCACATGACAGTGAAAATCATCTGAGCAGTTTTGTTTTTCATTAACCACATATGAGCTTCTAAGTTCGTTAAGTTCCTTAAAGACATACTAAAGTCAGAAGTGTTTGTTTTATTTTAGCATTCTTTTATATAAAATCTCTTTTTATTCTATTATGATTCCCTTTAAAGTAGAGTCGTTGGAAAACAAGAAAATGGTAAAATAATGCGAGCCGCTGCGCATTGTTGATGCTACAGTCGCCCAAACACATGCACCCACTTGAACAGATTAGCAAGATTTTGATACTCAAAAAAAAGCAATTTTCTGTTTAGTATTTTGGCATATTCCAAGATCGTGTGTGGATAATCATTGAACTTCAGTAACAGCTGAAGTCTTGTGCATACCTTTTCAACTTTAATATCTGACCCTGACTTTACCTCTCTTTAAACCTGGAAAGGCTGTCTCTTTACATTGGAAAGGTTTATATCGTCAAAGCAGTTTTAAGCAGGCACCAACGGGTAGGTCAAAGTGACTGCTTTAGACAGGCGCTTGCTTAAAACCGACAAACTAACTTTTAAACTGTTAATTTGGGACAAGACAAATTGGTTATTTAAGACAGGGGTTTCCTTAATAAAGGTGGCTACTTCCTATATTCGAACTTATTGGCGCACCCTGTAGAACCAGGTGTGATGGTTCTTAACGAGCCTTCTCTTCTGGGCGTGCCGGATTCACCTGTTCCTGACCTAAACTGTTATGTTGAATGGTTAAAAAGTAGTAGCTTGACTTTTAACAACGTGCAACAACAACGAGAATTCGCTAGACTGTCATTAAGAAATAATATTGTTTGGCGCTTGCTGTTTTCTTTCCTGATGATTAATCAGCGCCATCCCCAGTTTATTATTCCTCTGACAGCTGGGATTTACTTACGGAAAATAGGTTCACTTTTAGGGGAAGCAACTCTTCCGGTTTTAATTTTGACTCCCTTCTTTGTAGCGGATCAACTCTTAAAGATAATAATTTGCTCCTGATGGAATAAATTCTTTCCTTTAGGATTTGTCCTCTTTTTGAAAGGGCTTAATTATCCAGGGAAGCAAACATAAAGTCACAACAGTAGTTTCCCTTTGTATAACATGGCGGTACACGTTGAGGTATACCTACGCACTTTAATATCTGTTTTATGAGCTTGCGAAATTTCTTAGAATAACGAAACGTGTTTTATGGATATGAAAAGCATGTGTCGCCATGAAAAAAAAAAGCAATAAGATAAGTAGATAGTTCTGAAAGGACAGTTGTTTTTTTTTTCGTTGGGTTGTCCTTGGAGTTAAAGTTAGCAACTACTCGGCGGGGCTTGCGACTTCTTAAAAGTACATGCATACTTAGTACGAAAGGTAGTTCATGATTATAGGGTGCTTAAATAAATTCTATATACAGACTGAGTGCCAAGAGGTGCAGTCATGGATCCCTCCGCTGAGCCTCTTTGAGGTTATAGTTACTAGAATTGAAATTAAATAACTTCTGAAGGAGGATCCTCTTATAGCAAAGAGTGAGTCAGAGAAACGAAAATAGCGGTTTAATTGAGTTTGTATGTAATAATGCAATATTAAAACATTGCCCACGACCCTTCTACTACTGACTTAAAACTCTATTTTCAAACTAACTCCGATTGAAAAGCTGGAAATAACAGAAAGCAGTTTCAGAAATGCCACATTTTAGCGAGTACAATAAACGTGTATTAGCAAGCATCCAAAGGGAAACCAATTAATGCTGAAGACAGGTGCTCACTTAATACAAGTTGCTTTCTTCTTGGGCCTGAAACACTGGCCTATTCATATTGGTGACTGCACAGAAGAGGGGGCTTTTTCACACTATCAAGGTAGTGGGGAAATCTTTAGTAACGATATACTATTACATGATATAGATACTTGAAACTGATTCGACCTTCTTACATTTTAGAAAACAGATATATGACAAATACATATTTAATTAATACTTATGTAAATGCGAAGGCTCGTTATTAGTATGATCTGGAACTGCAATCTTTGCAAATGAACTTATCTTGGTCTGTTAGGTTTGAAAGTAAACCCCATTAGCTTGAAAAAAGTAAAACAACAACAACAAAAAAGAAAGAACAACCAAAAAAAATAATAATAAAACAACAACAATTCGCCAGACTATCTCAGTTTAGTAGAAATTAGAATGTTTGACGCTTACTGTTTCTTGTCTGTTGATTAATCAGCGCCATCTCTAAATTATTATTCTACTGACAGATGGATACTTACTTCATATTGGTTTTATGATACGGTCCTATGATGAAAAATTTACTTATTGATATGAAAAATATGCGTCGCCATAAAAATAGCAATTAAGTATTTCTAAGGCAGTTGTTTTCTGTCGCATTTCTTTATAGGTGAAGACATCATCTACTGTAATAGTGTTGTGACCTCTTGCAAGAACATGCCTACTTAACACAAACGGGTTGTCATTATCATAGGCGTTGTACACCCTTTTTGGACTAGCAGAATTGGTCATCCGTATCTTTTGGATGAGTCATTTTCCAGTTTCAAGGGTTCTTGTTTTTATTTTCTTTTTTATTGTGTTTTGCATAGAAATTTCAGTAAGCAAACAATGTTGACCCCGATCAGACACTGCTTTATGAACAGGGTCTGCACTGTTTGCATATGTCCCCTGTACGGATTTCCAGTCTATAGATAATTAAATTAATTCAGAAAGATGATCCCCTTGAAGCTACAAGTAACGCGTCGGACAAACGAAAATAACATACTCGGTTTAATTGTGGAACTCTGTTTTCAAACTGACAGTAAAAGATGAAAAAATAACAGAAAGCAATGTCACAAATTACTAATCTATAGCGAATGTTATAAATTATTATATACTACTCAAAAGAAGTTTTGCATCACCGTACTTTTTTCCATTGAGCTAATGCAAAACAGTCGTATTTCACTTGTTTAAAAGTCATATGAGTAGCAATGAAATATATGATCTTGTGTTATGTTGTGAAAAATTCGTCTTCGGGTTTCGTCCGTCTTGGTAGATATAGGTTTTTAAAGAATAAAAGCCTAATTCAGGATGAGTTCCCATATGATTTGTTAAGACATACCTCTAGTCAGTCAGAAACTTTCCTCTACCCCGACGGGGATCAGCTCTGTCCTCAATTTTGTCAGGTGTTTAAAAAGACATTCGTGTGCAAGTTACCGAAACCACAAAGCAAAACAAAGGCATTCCTTTCTTGTATACTTCTTGGAAATGAGTTGATTTAGCATTATGTCTATGGGAAAATATAAGGTGAGGCAAAACTTCTTTTGAGTAGTATAGTTGATCAACGTTGATTCAGTTTTGATTTGGTGTTGTGCCCCTGTCAGGATATGTATAGATGGGTTTTTGAACCGTTATATGTTGCACTCCTTTACACATCAGTCTCTCGCCATTCTTAAAGAATGGTTCTGTACATGCAGTTACTTTTAATACAGAAGTGAGACGTAAAAAACCCATGTGTATTGCATCGTATTGTATCTTAAATCAGTCTGTCATACCAGAAGCTTTACAACGAAACAAACAACCATAACAACAATAAGAACTCTTCAGACTGTTATTAAGAAACAACAAGGTTTGACGCTTCCTGGTTTCTTTCTTGATGATTAATCAGAGCCATCTCCAGTTTAGTAATATTGGTTCTATGATACAGCCTTACGAAGCTTTCGAAATTTCTAAACAGAATAATGAAAACAATATTTTATGGATATGAAAAGCATGTTTTTCATTAAGAAAACAACAATTACGTATCACTAAGTTGTGAAAAGGCAGTTGTTTTTCTGTCGCATTGTTTTTATTAGTGAGGACATCATTTACAATATTTATGACCTCTTCCAAGTACATACTTACTTAACACTAAAAGTTTTCCAAGTTCATAGGCATAGTTCACCTTTTTTGAGTAGTAGAGTTGTCCACCCATATCATTTGGATATGTCCATTTCTAGTTTCAGGGGTTTCTTGTAATTGTTTTCACTTTTATTGAATTTGCACAGTTTCTTTAAGCAAGCAGTGTTGACCCTGATCAGACGCTGTAGTATGGATCATTATGAACTGGGTCAGCACTGTTTTCATGAGTCTCCTGTACGGGTTTCAAGTCTAAAAAAATAAAATGAATTCTCAAAGATGATCCTCTGGAAGCTACAAGGAACGCACCAGAGAAACATAAAAAACAGATTTGGTATAACTGAATCCGTTCATTGTTCATGTGTTTCAACCTGCCAATGTAACTCCTCCACCCATCCCCACCCCACCCTACTCCCGCCTCTACTGCCAATAACGGCTTCCGTAGAATTCAGTATCAAACTGACTTGGATTGAAGAATTTAAATGAAAGAAAGCATTTTCAGAAATGTTTGACATATAGAAAATATTAAGGCCTACGGCTATTTCAAAATGTTTTTCTACCATTTTTCAAAGGGAGACAACATTTGTGACTTTCTGTTTGCTTTCCATGGTGATAAAAATCCTATTTTAAAGGGATCTACTCTTAAAGGAAACAATTTGCTCCAAAAGGAGCAAACTGTTTTCTTTAAGAGTTGATTTCTATAGAGAATAGAGGCAAAAAAGTAAATTCCCCTGAAAAAAGCATCCATTTACCTCAAATTGGAAGTATATCAGAACTTCTCAACTACTAGAAAAAAAACCGACAAAATGTTTTCAAACAGTGGTTGCATTAACTATCTTTGAATCCCATGACCAGCAATTTAAAGATTTAAGCTTGTGCAAATAGCAAATTTAGCATATGCTTTTTTCACTTAAACATATAAGCTTCCACGTGTGGGATGGAGCTAAGCATGTGTATTTGGTATGTGTTCATCAGATCTAATACTGTTTGCTGACTGCAAATGTATGATTAATAAAGGAATGAATTTTATTTCTCTGGTGTTTATCGAAGTATAGACTACATTGGGTCGCGTGCACAGTAAGTGAACCGATGTAGTTATTGAAGTATAAACTACATTATGTTCTAATGGTTTACCATATGGCTTTTAAATAAATACACTGAGAATGAAAATATACATATCTATGCACAATATTTGCACTGAAGTAAAATGAATGGTGGTTATCACAATTCTTAGTCTGGCAGAAATACAGCAAATGCTAAGGGGACCTTGAAATAGGCTTCAAAGTTTTTTTTTGTTAATTGATTATTGAAGCCCAGACATTGCCGTTTAAGAATCTGACTGATGACAACTTGTCATCATTGAGCAATTTGAGATATTCAGCCTGTTATAAACGTTACCCATCAAAAATATATATAAGATTATTGAAACTTACACAACAGTGGAACTGGAAGTCACATTCATATGCTTAAAATTACAATATGTTCTAGAAAACCCATCAGCTACAAGTTCTAATTTTAAACAGATCACTTTAGCTTACTTGGCGTTATATACGTGATCTTTGTTTCGACTCTCCATTCCATCCAAAATGATGTCATCTTTTAAGTTTTTCTTTCGGTATGAGATCTTATATTTATTACTGTCTAAAAAGTGATTTATTCATTTTTTTCCAGATCCGCAAAATTATTATCCTATTTTTTTTTAACTTTGGGAAAAATGGTATGTTCACTATGTTGAACACAGTACCTGCTCACAAATGTTCCAATTACTACTTACCATATAATTCGAAAGTTTGAATTACAATGTAAGAATTTAAAACAACAACAGAGGGTAATATTGACTATTTCAGAATATTAAAACAACAAAGAATGGTGGCATAGTGTCTTGAATGCATCTCTATCACATTTTTTTTCTGATGGCACTTTGGCGCAGTGATCGATTACATATGACTATTTTGTTAAAATCATATAATTCGGACACAGAATTATTTTGTTTTCATTTGTTAGCAGTTTTTTCATAACACAATCTTTAAATATTAGGAAAACATACATTCAAATTTGTATTTCATCATTAACTAGTGACGTAAATAACATATAAATATACGATAGTTCATTATAATACCACTTTTCAAGTTTCTTCACTTACGTGACGAAACAAAGACCACTTCAAAATGTAATAATAAGGTATTTGACATTTGCAGAACATGCACGAAAGGTTTTGCTGCTCGCTTTCTTATTATATTATAAATCAACATATTTAATAAAACCATTGCCCAGCTACCCTCTTTTATAGTTATCATTTTTTAAGAGAGTTATATACGTGGAACTTGTGATAAAAGGCTAAAAGATATAGTAAAAAAATAGAAATAAATACATAAATAGATAATAGTATTACTTTGGAGCAAATGAGTCCGGTGCTATTAAAGGCCAGCATTGATTTTGCATGTAGGCCTCAAACAAAGTAATATTGAGTCAGTTTGGCAACATTAAAACCTGTAGTGAGTGGTTTTGTCATGTTTAGTGTGTGTGTGTGTGTGTGGTGTTCTATTGTCTAACGTCCACGGTAAACAGCTATGATCATGTCGGGACGGTCAGTTAACCTAACCACACCATTCCTGTGCAGGCTTAGACCTCCTAAGTGGTTAACTAGCACCAAGTGCACTTACTTTCACCAGTAACTGACAACTGCCCTTCTTCAATCAGCGAAAGGGGAAATAAAAGTAAGTGGCCGGACCGGGTGTCGAATCCAGGACCTCAGACGCCCTACCGACTGTGCTACGCGGCCGTTACCAGTAGTCCGCAATAAAAACGTTGTACAGCCTTGTTTATTGAAAAGATCTGGTAATATTAGTACATAAACATTGAAAAGCTATAAAGCAGAGGTGTAAAAGTAAAAAGTATGCAAAGACCAGGAACTGAAACAATCAATATCCAAATCCAGCCCTCAAACCATAGTTGGAAACAACTAAGATTACAAATAATCAAGATACAGAGAACATATGGCCAACCGAGTGAGCAGCTTGTTCCCAAAAGGTGGCCACTCAGCAACCCAAACCGAACCAAAAATAATAAGAACATACATAAGGTAAAACATCACAGAAACTCTGACACCAAAAACAGGCAACAGAGAACCACAACAGAACTACCGCCTTGGAACGGTCAGTAATGAATTACTGGGGGGCTTAAATCGATTTTACAGGCCCAACCTCACCCTCAGTATCTGAAGTGGTACAAAACATTTAGTTGGTTGTTCGGTTCGCATATAACCCTCTAACTCGTCAATGAATCATCACGGTAAACACATAAATCAAATTTCAACACCTTAAGAAGCAAAGACGAGGACTCAACAGATACAACGGGCCGTCTGACAGGTGGAGATCCCTGTCCTGCCAAACAACCCCACTGGAAATCTGAAGCAAAAGAAGGTCACCAGTTGAGCCCCGGTGGACCAAGCAACAGACAAAAAGGCTCCGGTCCCAACCAACTAAAATATATAGCTTTAGGTCGGGGCCATCATAGAGTCTGACGCCCGATCCCCCGGTGTGCAATTAAAGAGTGCAGCAAAGTTATCAACCGTGATTGGGTTAATCACTAAGCATGCAGACTGTCGCATAACATTTAAATTATAGCCAATACGTTTGTGACGTATTATTATTTTTCGGAATTGATCAGAAAAATCAGTCCTACCCTTAATCTTTTTGAATTTGTATACTAAGTCACCATAAAATTCTGGTTCCGATAGGCCTTGGTGTAAAAGAAATTTTAATCCGACATCAAATTTTGAAAACAATTCATGGTGTCTGCGATAGAATTTAGAAAAAGCCTTTCTAAGCTAATGATACCGATAGCCCTGTTGAAGAAGTTTAGCAGTTAAACATTTATTACGAGCATTAAAGTCATCTACATGACTACACACTCTAGCAAATCTTATAAGTTGAGAAACCTGAAGTTTGAAGATTTCAGCAAAATAAAGTTATGGATCAAAGCTATCTTTGATATTTGCTGGCATAGTATACTTTCTTGTTTAAGAGTACCTTAAATCTTACATTACCAAGAGAAACAGCATTGCTCAGTTGACAAAAACACTGACATTCGAGAAACAAACCAACGGTTGAAACAGTAAAATAGGAGTATTACTGGATTGCCTTTTCTAGCTCATTATGTTGTAACGATAATGTCCCAAATGGTACTTAGGAAGTATAGTGTATCAGAAATACTTACTCATACAACAGAGACATGGGCAGTTGAATCAGAGGTTTTGCAACAATATATAAATGCTTCTTTAAAATTCTATGATTTTGTTCACTACTTAGAAGTTGTTCAAAGACCCATTTCACTACTAAGACGCCCAGGTCTTGTCCATCTAAGAATGTTCTCATACCCGGAGGCCAGTACTCCTATATTTCTGTGTCTGTTCTCGTAGCTACCAAGCGCCATAGTTCCCGTACATCTGATATTCTTTTACAAGAACATGTTTATCCCGATAGGCTTTCTATGTATTGCAAGATGTCACAATGACATTTATAACGGCTGACTTACACTTCGTGACGTTTTTTGTCATTTTCTGGCGACAGTATTAGTACAAGAAAATGGTATAAAAGACATTTCTATTGAGAAAATGATTAAAACTGCTGATAGGTTGATAATTCTCTTGTAATTTTACTTAAAAGTCTATTTTGCACCTGTGATGAACTCTTCGTGTGTGCGCATGTGTATATTAAACTAATTACTAAATGAAGTAAAATATTTTATCATATGACGTCGCATCTGAGAGTGTAATAAAGCCATGCACTAAAAACGATAATCCACTAGTGGATTAAATATGCAAATTACGTCGTAACGTTATGTGTTGACGTCCATAAAAACGTCGCGTTCTCTAATGGCGAAATCTGACGTTTTAGTGCAAAATTTGCTAATATAATCCGATTTCAGTGTCATATCATAAATAGAATCTTGCATTTATTAAACTCGTTGGGAAAACGATAAGATGCTCGGCAAAGCCTCGCATCTTATCTTTTTCCCCAACTCGTTTAATAAATTCAATAATACATGAGCACTCATGTAAGATCCTCTATAACTCATCGCCTATAGGTTACCAGACGATGAAGATACCACAACTTTGTAACATTTGATACAGTATTCTTTTTATTTATTTACTGATTTCCTTTTCCACACCTGGTTAACTATTTTCTTTCAAGGATATCACGAACGAAAAACGGTTGTTACGAAATGAAAAATAGTCATAGTTACCAAACGACTTGGTCATTAGGTCGTTTGGTAATTATGACTCTTTTTCGTTTCAAACCAGCTCTTTGTCGTTTCGTAACAGTCCTTGTATTTACATAGTAAACCAGGGGTTCTTTTGCTACTTCAAAAGGTGTATGAGGACAACTATGTTTTTCTGCCAATTTTACACAGGGAAATAACTTTTTGTGACTTCCTGTTTGCTTCCCTAGATGACACAGTCCTTCCAAGATGGGATCTACTCTAAAGCAAAGAATTTGCTACTAGGGGAGCAAATTCTATTATGAGGCAAAAAGTGAAACTGGACCAGTTGCTTCACCTGAAAGGCATCAATTCATCTTAAAGGTTCACATTACTTTTAAAGTGGGTGGGAAATGGTTGAAAAAGTATTCGGTTTCTTTCAAGCAAAAAGTGTCCTTTTGGTTTCTCTGTGTGAAAGTGGAGTCTATGTATGAAAAATGAAAAACCAGGTGTTTTTGCATTTAGACTCGCCTAAGTAGTGGTTGTCTTTCCGAAGTTCATACATAGGATGTATAAACGGCAATAAAGTTGAAAATGCCACAATGATTTAATGGACGCGGAAGCGAAAATAACATGAACCGGTCTTATTTAATCTTCTATATTTGTAATCTAAGCATGTACATCCAGCAAATGTCAAAATCAGGAACATAAATACCACTTTGGGAGAAGGCAAATGCATGAACAAACAAGGGTCTTTGAATTCTCATATTTTAACCCTTTAAGCGCCAGAAAGCAGACAACAAAATTTTTGTCTGCAAAACTTCAAAAAATGTT
This sequence comes from Ctena decussata, assembly GCA_963989385.1. NCBI lineage: Eukaryota > Metazoa > Mollusca > Bivalvia > Lucinida > Lucinidae > Ctena > Ctena decussata. The sequence continues at coordinate 35,370,421 of OZ022503.1, forward strand.
TCGTTCAGTCAATATCATATTGAGAATTTACAAACTAGAGGGCAAACAGTGCAGATCTAGATGAGGCGGCTCATTATGAGGCGCTTAATCAGGATCTACGCTGTTTGCAAATTCTGCTATTTTCGTCACAGGTGCTTAAAGTCACAATTTTTAAAATGGCACTTGTTGTAAGTCCTCTTACAGAGCAACATTTTAATGACAAGTGCAGCTCTGTTTATTTAAATAACAATAATAATAATAGTAATGTTAAAACGTTTTAATCGTTCCCTAACCACATTAAACCCTTAATGGTTCTGTTGTCGTATTCTAGAAAGAACCAATTATTTATGAACTGCCATATTTTCATCGCGACCTTCATATGTAATGGTATATATAAGCAAAAAATAAATGGGTGAGGATACGCGCAAAAGTCTGTCACACATATTTGCGTTGTAAACATGTCACTACATACTTAAAAGCGTCTTAAAAAGCTTCCTTAATGAAAACAACTTCACTGGCAGATCATGGGAAGTCATGCAATGTTTTGTATTACTTTTTTTCATCTACTTAGTCTATACTAGAGTTACTGAAGAAGTTCAATGATTCCCCAACCACGACCTTGGAATATGCAAAGAAATGCCAAATTACTGATGAGAAAACTGATTATTTTTGAGTAACAAAAATTTAATAATTTGTACTCATGGGTATCTTTGTTTTGACGATTGTGACATCAACTTTGCATAGCGATTCGCATCATTTTACCATATTCTTATTTTCCTACTACTTTAAAGAAAATCAATGTAAAGCAAAAAAGGGTCTTAAAATATAAAATAATATAAAATATAAAATAATAATGACAAAAAAATGACTTTAGTATGTCCTGAACGAACTTAACGAACTCTGAAAAAGTTCATATAGAGCGCTCTAGAACTAATGGAAACAAAACTGCTCAGATGATTTTCATTGTCATATAAAAGGTTTGTGTCTTGCTCAGCACGCGATGGTTCAAACTTTATGATGTCAGTAAGATGTTTGTAATGAACTTAAACAAAAATAACAGGTAAGTGGCTTCCGCAAAGTTTCAACGAGAATAGCCGCAAGAGAAATCTAAAACATTTTCCCCAAAACTATCTGAAACTTCCATGGTGCAGAAAAGCGTTCACCATCTATCCAACCATCCATTCATTATCAAAAATGTACCGTTCCAAGTTCCTGGTGGGTTGTGTTTTGTATTCGTGGCATTTTCTGGGTATCTGTTAACAACCCATCTCTCACTAAGACTGAAAACAGCTAAGATGTGTGTTATAGTGTAAGATTAATGGGAAAGGATACACTTTAAAGGGAAGCAAATCACTTTTCTTTCTGCCTCCCTTTACAATGGGAGGGTCCACACTCATAGGGAAAAAATGGTACCCCTTAAAGCACTGTTTTCGTTCTTGAGCAGATTCCATTTTGAAAGGGCTTCTAGGTCAGAGAAACAAACTGGAAGTCAGAGTCAGAAAAAGCGTCTCTGTCTCTCTTTTAAACTGGAAAGGGTTATATTATCAAAATAAATTAAATAAATAAATAAAAAATTAATACAGTCAAACCAGTCTTAAGGAAGCGCCCGCAGGAAGTGCAAAGCGTGACTGCTTAAGGCAGGAGCTTTCTTAAAATTAACTTTAAAACTGCTAAATTGGGACATTAGAGTTGGGACATTTAAGACAGGGTTTTTCTAAATGAAGATGGCTTTTGACAGGTATATCTTCATATATTCAAACATATTGGCGCAGTCTGTAGAACCATATGTGATGGTTCTTAACGAGCCTTCTCTTCTGCACGTGCCGGATTCACCTGTTTCTGACCTAATCTGTTATGTTGAACGGTTAAAAAGTAGTAGCTTGGCTTTTAACAACCTGCAACAACAACGAGAATTCGCTAGACTGTCATTTAGAAATTACAATGTTTGGCGCTTACTGTCTTCTTTCCTGTTGATTAATCAGCGCCATCCCCAGTTTATCATTCCTCTGACAGTAAGGATTTACTTAGGGAGAATAGGTACACGTTCAGGGGAAGCAACTCTACCGTTTTATCCTTTACTGCCTTCTCTATAAGGAAAAGGAGCAAATTCTTTCCTTTAGTTGGCCCATTATGAAAGGGCTGCATTATCCAAGGAAGCAAACATGACTTCGCAAAAGTTGTATCCCTTTGTAAAAAAATGGCGAAAAATGTTGAGGTATACCCACGCACCTTAGTATTTGTTTTATGATCAACTTTTATGATCTTGCGAAATTTCTTAAAACAGAATAATTCAACTTCTTATGGTAATGAAAACCATGTGTCACCATGAAAAAGAGAATTAAGTAAAATGCAATAGCTAGTTATGAAAGGGCAGTTGTTTGCGAGGGTTGTGACTTCTTGAAAGTACATGTATACCTAGTACGAAAGGTTGTTCATGAACAAAGGTTAAAAGCTAGTAGCTTGACATGTAAAAACCATCAAAAATAACGAGAATTGTCAGACTGTTATTAAGAAATTCCAATGTTTGGCGCTTGCTGTTATCTTTCCTGTTGATTAATCAGCGCCATTCCCCGGTTTATTATTCCTCTGACAGCTAGGATTTACTTACGGAAAATAGGTATACTTTCAGGGGCAGCAACTCTGCCGGTTTTAATATTGACTCCCTTCTCTGTAGCAGATCAACTCTTAAAGGAAATAATTTGCTCCTAAAGGAGAAAATCCTTTCCTTTAGGAGTTGATCCAATTTTGAAAGGGCTATATTATCCAGGGAAGCAAACATAAAGTCATAAACATTGTTCCCCTTCGTAAAAAAATGGCGAAAAATATTGAGGTATACCCACGCACCTTAGCATTTGTTCAGAGTTTATGAAATTTCTTAGACAGAATAATAAAACGTGTTTAATGGATATGAAAGCCATGTGTCTCCTTGAAGATAACAACATATAAATAAGTTCTTAAGGTTGATCTTCTTGAAGCAACGACTCGGTTTCCACTGACTGCTGCGGAACCCTACATTCAAATTGACTCCGACTCAGATTAAAGGATTGAAAACAAAGAAAAAAGTTTCAGAAGTGTTACATTTTAGTGAGCCCGTAGGATAAACAAAAATTTCCAGCAGGCAGACGACGTTAAATTATCACTGAATCAACCTTGATTCAAACTTTATGAAGTTGAATCTAGCTTGAGTCAGTGTTGGTTCAACGTTTTGAGCCCAGCTGGTTACTGCTTAGGACAGGTACTCACATAATACAAGTTGATTTCTTATTTTTTCTCTTTACATGTCCATTCATACTGCTTAAAAGGGAAGGTCTTTAAGACAGGTTTGATTGTATTAAGATAGACAGGGAAGCTTTATTACTGCTATACCACTACATGCTTTAGTTACCTGAAACTGACTCGACCGCTTTTAATTTTGAAATGATTATATTATGTGGACAAAATAAACATATTTAAAGCCTAGGTGCAAATGAGAAGGCTTGTTATGAGTATGATCTGGTACTGCATAATGCAGTACCAGATCATACTTATAACGAGCCTTCTCATTCGCAGACCAAAATAAGATCATTTGCAAAGAATGATTCTTTGCAAATCATCTTCTCTTGGTCTATTTGGTTCGTAGGTCAGACCCATACGTGAGAAAATGAAAAAAAAATAAATAAAACAACTCCAACAACAACAATTCGCCAGACTGTCATTTAGAAAAAGAATGTTTGACGCTTACTGTTTCTTTCCTGTTGATTAATCAGCGCCAGCTCTAGTTTATTATTATTCTGACAGATGCGATTTAATATTGGTTTTATGATACTGTCCTATGATATGAAAAATATGCGTTGCCATAAAAATAGTAATTAGGTATTTCTAAGGCAGTTGTTTTTCTGTCGCATTGTCTTCATAGGTGAGGATATCGTCTACTGTAATAGTGTTTGTGACCTCTTGCAAGAACATGCCTACTTAACACAAACGGTTTTTCATTATACTAGGCATGGTAAACCCTTTTTTGGACTAGAAGAATTGATCATTCTTATCATTTGGACGAGTCAGTTCCCAGTTTAAAGGGTTTCTTGTTTTTCACTTTATTGTGTTATGCATTGAAATTTCTGGAAGCAAACAGTGGTGACCCTGATCAGACTCTGTGTTATGATCTGAGTCTGCAGTGTTTGCCTACGTCCCCTGTACGGGTTTCCAGCCTAAAAGGATTAGATAATCCCCTGGAAGGTATAAGGAATACACCAGAGAATCGAAAATAACAGACTTGGTGCAACTGAGTCTTTTGATGTGTTTCAGCCTGCCAATGTACCCCTTCCACCAACCCCCACCCAACTCCCGCCCCTCCCGCCAATAACGGCTCCCGTATAATTCCGTATCAAACTGTCTCGGATTGAAAAAATAAAATGAAAGAAAGCATTTTCCTAAATGTTTCACATATAGAAAATATTAAGGCCTACGGCTATTTCAAAATGTTTTTCTACCATTTTTCAAAGGGACACAACATTTGTGGCTTTCTGTTTGCTTTCCTTGGTGACAAAAATCCTTCTTAAAAGAAATCTACTCTTAAGGAAACAATTTGCTCCGAGCAAATTATTTTCTTTAAGAGTTGATTTCTATAGAGGATAGAGGCAAAAAAAGTAAATTCTCCTGAAAAAAAAAGCATCAATTTACCTTAAATTGGCAGTACAGTAGAACTTCCATGGCTCGAACCCTGGTGGCTTGTTAGTCCTGCCTGGCTTGAACTCTTTCTTGGTCCCTGGAGGTCACTTTATATAGAATTTAATCCAGGATGGCTTGAACTACCCTGGGATGGAACTTATTTAAATGGTCCCAAGCCTGTTTGAGTCAATGAAGTTCTACTGTACTTCTCAACTACCAGAGAAAACCCGACAAAATGTTTTCAAACAGTGGTTGCATTAACCTATCTTAAATCGCATGACCAGCTACTTAAAAATTCAAGCATCTGCAAATATTCAAATTTTAACAATAGTATGCCACTTAAACAGTCCAGTTCATCCCCCGCATAAACTTCCACATGTGGGATGAAGCTAAACATTTGTATTTGGTATGTGTTTATCAGATTTAATGCTGTATGCTGGGAAAGTAAAGGACTGCAAATGTATGTTTAATAAAGGAATGAATTTTATTTCTCTGGTGTTTATCGAAATATAAACTACATTGGTCGCGTGCAAAGTAAGTGAACCCCGAAGGGGCTCATGCAAACCTTGCTAGCGACCCAATGTAGTTTATACTTCAATAAACACCAGAAAATTAAGTTTGTTGCTTATACATGTATTTACATTTGTTTTATATCTATTGCTTGACCGCACATTTGCGTTACAAGGTTATAGTTGAAGCAGAAAATATTTTTTCTCAGTTTTTTCTACTAATAGCGGAACACCGTCAATGAAGTCATAACGCCACCTGTCCAATCAGATTGGAGAGAACCATTGTTCATTTTAACGTCACTTAACCTCATGTAAAGTCGCGTGTACCGATGTAGTTGTTGAAGTATAAACTACATTACGTTCTAATGGTTTACCATAGGGCATTTAAATAAATGCACTGAGAATGAAAATATACATATCTATGCACAATATTTGCACTGAAGTAAAATGAATGGTGGTTATCACAATTCTTAGTATGGCAGAAATACAGCAAATGCTAAGGGGACCTTGAAATAGGCTTCAAAGTTTTTTTTTTTGTTAATTGATTATTTAAGCCCAGACATTGCCGTTTAAGAATCTGACTGATTACAACTTGTCATCATTGAGCAATTTGAGATATTCAGCCTGTTATAAACGTTACCCATCAAAAATATATATATAAGATTATTGAAACTTACACAACAGTGGAACTGGAAGTCACATTCATATGCTTAAAATTACAATATGTTCTAGAACAACCCATTAGCTACAAGTTCTGATTTTAAACAGATCACTTTAGCTTACTTGGCGTTATATACGTGACCTTTGTTTTGACTCTCCATTCCATCCAAAATAATGTCATCTTTTAAGTTTTTCTTTCGGTATAAGACCTTATATTTATTACTGTCTAAAAAGTGATTTATTCATTTTTTCCAGATCCGCAAAATTATTATCCTATTTTTTTTTACTTTGGGAGAATGGTATGTTCACTATGTTGAACTCCGTACCTGCTCACAAATGTTCCAATTACTACTTACCATATAATTCGAAAGTTTGAATTACAATGTAAGAATTTAAAACAACAACAGAGGGTAACATTGACTATTTCAGAATATTAAAACAACAAAGAATGGTGGCATAGTGTCTTGAATGCATCTCTATCACATTTTCTGATAGCACTTTGGCGCAGTGATCGATTACATATGACTATTTTCGTTAAAATCATATAATTCGGACACAGAATTATTTTGTTTTCATTTGTTAGCAGTTTTTTCCATAACACAATCTTTAAATATTAGGAAAACATACATTCTGATTTGTATTTCATCATTAACTAGTGACGTAAATAACATATAAATATACGATAGTTCATTACAACACCACTTTTCAAGTTTCTTCACTTACGTGACGAAACAAAGACAACTTCAAAATGTAATAATAAGGTATTTGACATTTTCAGAACATGCACGAAAGGTTTTGCCGCTCGCTTTGTTATTATATTATAAATCAACATATTTAATAAAACCATTGCCCAGCTACCCTCTTTTATAGTTATCAATTTTTAAGAGAGTTATATACGTGGAATTTTGTGATATAAGGCTAAAAGATGTAGTAAAAAAATAGAAATAGAAAAATAAATAAATAATAGCATTACTTTGGAGCAAATGAGTTCGGTGCTATTACAGGCCAGTATTGATTTTGCATAATGCCTCAAATAAAGTAATATTCAGTCAGTTTGGCAACATTTAAACCTGTAGTGAATGGTTTTGTTTTGTTTAGTGTGTGTGTGTGGTGTATTATTGTTTAACGTCCACGGTAAACAGCTATGATCATGTCGGGACGGTCAGTTAACCTAACCACACTATTCCTGGGCAGGCTTAGACCTCCTAAGTGGTTTACTAGTACTATGTGCACTTACTTTCACCAGTAACTGACAACTGCCCTTCTTCCATCAGCGGAAGGGGAAATGAAAGTAAGTGTCGGGACCGGGTGTCGAACCCAGGACCTCTGGCTTATAAGTCAGACGCCCTATCGACTGCGCAACGCGGCCGTTACCAGTAGTCCACAATGAAAAACGTTGTACAACCTTGTTTATTGAAAAGATTTGGTATTGAGTACATAAACATTGAAAAGCTATAAAGCAGAGGTGTAAACCTGAAGTTTGAAGATTTCAGCAAAATAAAGTTATGTATCAAAGCTATCTTGGATATTTGCTGGCATAGTATACTTTCTTGTTTAAGACTACCTTAAATCCTACGTTACCAAGGGAAACAGCAATGCTCAGTTGAAAATAACACTGACATTCGAGAAACAAACCAACGGTTGAAACAGTAAAATAGGAGTATTACTGGAGTGCCTTTTCTAGCTCATTATGTTGTAACGATAATGTCCCAAATGGGACTTAGGAAGTATAGGGTATCAGAAACACTTACTCATAAAACAGAGACATGGGCAGTTGAATCATGAGGTTTTGCAGCAATATATAAATGCTTCATTAAAATTCTATGATTTTGTTCTCTGTTAAGAAGTTGTTCAAAGACCCATTTCACTACTAGGACACCCAGGTCTTGTCCATCATAGAATGTTCTCATACACGGAGGCCAGTACTCCTGTATTTCTATGTCTGTTCTCGTAGCTACCAAGCGGCATAGGTACCGTAGATCTGATATTCTTTCACAGGAACATGGTTATTCCGATAGGCTTTCTATGTATTGCAAGATGTCACAATGACATTTATAACGGCTGACTTACACTTCGTGGTGTTTTTGTCATTTTCTGGCGACAGTATTAGTACAAGAAAATGGTAAAAAAAGACATTTCTATTGAGAAAATAATTAAAACTGCTGATAGGTTGATAATTCTCTTGTAATTTTACTTAAAAGTCTATTTTGCACCTGCGATGAACTCTTCGTGTGTGCGCATGTGTATATTAAACTAATTACTAAATGAGGTAAAATATCAACTCATCGCCTACGAGGGTCGTCCAAAAAGTTCTGTCACTGAACTCATAACTTTGCCCACAGACGTGATAGTTTACCACGGTTTGCAACAATCAAACGAACAATCTTTTATCTTCATACTGATATCAGGTAAATGGTGAAAACATGCCATCTGGTTTAGTTATAAGTTCAGATACAGACCTTATATTTGACACTGGCCTATTTTCACGATTTTTGTTTTTCTGCTGGCTTGCTTCATGCTGCATATCTCGTCAATTACATATCGCAGGATTCTGAAATTTTCAGGGTTGCTGTCTATTGCATTTTGTGGGACACTACATAAAAATCAGCGGCTTCTGTTAATTATATGCGATGCAAAATATTGATATATGAAATATGGTGAAATTCACAGTCACGTGATTTTCAAGGACCCGCTGTGCCTTCATTTTAGGGATCTTTTCTGAAATTTTGATTGAGAACACATTGTCATGATATACAGCAGTAAATATATGCTTCAGAATTTGAAATATTATACGTTTATGAAGCTTTTGAACTTATAACATGACCTAGTCGATTTTCCTATGGCGTTGTTTGCATAAAGTTTAGGTTACGAAATGCTGTAAACTCTTTAAAATGGACAGAAGCACTTGGAGATTTTTACGTTGTGTTTATTAGCACCTGAGATATCTTAGGCACCGGTCAGCGATAATAGACACCCCTTCATTGATTGCATCTACAAATTTGCCAGTAGGGTGAGGGTACCCTTCTTTTGATGCAGATTGTGAATGTTATGTCATTGATACAAGATTCAGTATTTTACAGCTATGTGATAAAAAACAGGGTTTCTAAATGGTTTTTATCTTAGGTGAATAGCACTTTTCGTTTTCGAGATATAAGCCAGTGACAGAACTTTTTGGATGACCCTTGTATAGGTTACCAGGCGATGAATATACCACAACTTTTAACATTTGATACAGTATTCTTTTTATTTATTTCTTGGTTTTCTTTTACTATTTGAAAAGGCATATGAGTACAACTATGTTTTCTGCCAATTTTACTCAGGTTAATAACTTGTGTGACTTCCTGTTTTTCCTGGATTATCCAAGATGGGATATACTCTAAAAGAAATAGAGGATCTTACACGAGTGGTCATTTCATATGAAATTTGTCATATGACCCTTTAAAATGGGATTCTTACGCCTTCAAAATGATCATTATTTCAATAAGAAAACGCATTGTTGTCATGGACGTTGTCAATGACGTTATGTGTACGCGCCAAAATGCTATTACACGTGTGGACATACGATTTTTACGACACGACGTTATCCACTAAATAACAGCGACGTCATTATGTTAAAAAATTTACTGCTAGGGGGAGCCAATTCTTTTATGATACAGAACGTGAAAATGGACCAGTTGCTTCAATTCATCGTTAAGGTCCATAGCTCCATGCGGACACCGAAGAATCGGATCAGACTGGGCGGCTGCCCAGGCTGAGCTGAGTCCTCGCTGGGTGCACATGCCATTTTTTGGTTTTGTCGTGTCGCGGCTGAAGTAAATTCTATGGACAGACTCGGTACCGAGAGGTATTGCTTTAAAGTGGGTGAGAAATGGTTGACAAAAATATATTCAGTTTATTTCAAGCAAAAAATATCCCATTGGTTTCTCTCTGTAATGTTAAAATGAAGCATTTGTATGAAAAAATAAAAAATAAGGTGTTTTTGCATTTAGGCTCACGGAAGTAGGGTGTCTTTCTTAAGTTCATATATAGGATATATAAGCGACAATAAAGACGAAAATGCCACCATGATTAGTGGACGCGGAAGGGAGAATTACATGAAATGGTCTTATTTATCACAGTCAAAGTTAGTTTGGAACTTAATCTTCTATATTTATAATCAAAGCATGTACATCCAGCCAATGTCAACTTCAGGAACATAATTACCACTTCGGGAGAAGTCAAATGATGAACACAAGAAAGCCCTTGCATATTCATATTTTAAAGTGACAATTTTTAAAATGGCACTTGTTACAAGTTCTCTTACAGAGCTTCAGTTTAATGATGTTACGAGAAAACAAGTGCAGCTCTGTTTATTGGAATGATAACTATAAGAGTAATCATAAAACTTTTTAATCATTCCCCACCCACATTAAACCCTTAATGGTTCTGTTGTCGTATTCTATGGAGAAACTACATATTCATGAACTGCCATATTGTCATCGCGATCTTGATATATATAAGTACATACAAGCAAAAATAAATGGGCGAGGACACGGGCAAAACGTCTGTCACACATATTTGCGTTGTAAACATTGTCAGCTCAGTACAGACTTAAAAGCGTCTTAAAAAGCTTCCTTAATGAAAACAACTTAACTGGCAGATCATGGGAAGTCATGCAATGTTTTTTATATATTTTTTTTCATCTACTTAGTCTATACTAGAGTCATGAAAGAATCGTTAAGATGAATAGAGAATACCATGTTAGTGTCTTTTGATATCAAGTTTATCAGGCGAGACCAGAAACAGCGCAGGAATGGCAAGGCATGTCAAGCCGGTCCGACATGTTTCTGGAAAATTTTAAGACGTAAAGAGCGTCAAACAAATGAAAAGCAAACACAGCTTTGTTCGAAGTTTCTGACGTCGCGAATGCATTATGATCTAAGTTAGTGACTTTATTTAGCCAACCCTAATCGAACGTTAATGGCCCACTTCGAATCGAACTACAGTTCCTACCATAGTAGTATTTTTGGGCATGCGCACTCGCATTACCAATCGAACGCCACATTGCTACAATAGTAGATTGTCATGGAAACGGAAATAAATACTGTGCATTTCATTGCCTTTTCCGTGCATGTAGTCTTTAAGAAACGCTAATTTATAGATGAAATGATAAAATGTGTCCTTAAATAATTAAAAATAAACAACTCAGTAAAACAAATACTTGTTGTACACCAACAAATCGCGAGAGACTTCAACGGCCGCCATCTTGCTACTAGAGTAACGGCGGTCCAGTCCTCGGTTGATCTTTGGTAAGTTCATGACGTCATTGTAGTAGCTACCATCGCACTTTGATTGGAACTTTAGTAAATATAGTAGCTACTATAGTTCGATTCGAAGTTGGCCAATATCACGACCATCATCAAAATGTAACCAATCGTCTCCAGAGAGCGCGTCTAAAGCCACTGCCGGGTATCATTCGCGCAAGCGCAGTTCTGTACTGACAAGATATAACACAATGCTACAATACCCCTGTTATCAGGTGGAATTTTGCAGCAGATGGATGATACCGACGTGATTTTCACCCGTTTACAGAGACATTTTTTCTGAGTCTGGCTTCCAGTTTGTTTCTCTGACCTAGAAGCCCTTTCAAAATGGAATCTGCTCAAGAAAGAAAACCGTGCTTTAAGGGGTTACATTTTTCCCTATGAGTGTGGACCTAGCTCCAATTGTAAAGGGAGGCAGAAAAGAAAAGTGATATGCTTTCCTTTAAAGTGTGTCCTTTCCCATTAATCTTACACTATAATACAGATGTTAGCTGTTTTCAGTTTAAGTGAGAGATGGGTTGTTACAATGTAACAGATACCCAGAAAATGCCACAAATACAAAACGCAACCCACCAGGAACACGGAACGGTACATTTTTGATAATGAATGGATGGTTGGATAGATAATGGTGAACGCTTTTCTGCACCATGGACGTTTCAGATAGTTTTAGGGAAAATGTTTTAGATTTCTCTTGCGGCTATTCTCGTTGAAACTTTGCGGAAGCCACTAAACTGTTATCTTTGTTTAAGTACATTACAAACATCTTGTTGACATCGTAAAGTTTGAACCATCGCGTGCTGGGCGAGACACAAACCTTTTATATGACAATGAAAGTCATCTGATCAGTTTTGTTTCCATTAGTTCTAGAGCGCTCTATATGAACTTTTTCAGAGTTCGTTAGGTTCGTTCAGGACATTCTAAAGTCAGATTTTTTCATTATTATTTTATATTTTATATTATCTTATATTTAACTCCCTTTTTTGCTTTACTATGATTTTCTTTAAAGTAGTAGAATCGATGGTAAAATGAGGTGAACCGCTGTGCAAAGTTGATGCCACAGTCGTCAAAACACAAATACCCACGAGTACAAATCATTAAAATTTTGCTACTAAAAATAAGCAGTTTTCTTATTTGGCATTTCTTTGCATATGCCAAGGTCGTGGTTGGGAAATCATTGAACTTCTTCAGTAACGGCTCAAGTCTTGTGCCTACCTTTTCGACTTTTGATACCTGACTCTGACGTTAAAAGGTAATAGTTTCCCATAGCCTAATAGCTCTGACGTTACCTCTCTTTTAACCTGAAAAGGATCTCTCTTTTAAACTGGAAAGAGTTATATTATCAAAACAAAATAAATAAATAAAAATAATACAATCAAACCAGGTTAAGAACGCGCCTACAGGAAGTGCAAAGCGTGACTGCTTTAGACAGGCGCTTTCTTAAAATTAACTTTAAAACTGCTTATTTGGGACATGAGAATTTGGACATTTAAGACATGGTTTTCCTTAATGAAGGTGGCTTTTGACAGGTATATCTTCATATATTCAAACATATTTACGCACACTGTAGTGCCAGATGTGAAGATTCTAAACGAGCCTTCTCTTTCTGGATGTGCCGGATTCAACTATTCCTGACCTAATCTGTTATGTTGAAAGGTTAAAAATTAGTAGCTTGACAATGTAACAACCAGCAACAACAACGAGAATTCGATAGACTGTCATTAAGAAATAATACCGTTTGGCGATTGCTGTTTTCTTTCCTGTTGATTAATCATCGCCATCCCCAGTTAAACTCTTAAAGGTGATAATTTGCTCCTTTTCTTTAGGAGTTGATATCATTTTAAAAGGACTATATTATCCAGGGAAGCAAATGCGGAGTCACAAAAGTTGTTCCCTTTGTAAAAAATGGCGGAAAAGTTGAGGCATACTCGTGCACCTTAATGTTTGTTTTATGAGTTTGCGAAATTTCTTAGACAGAATATTAAAAATATTTCATGGATATGAAAACCATTTGTCGCCGTGGAAAAAAGGCAATTAGGTATAGTAGTTTGTTCTGAAAAGGCATTTGTTTTTCCGCCAGGTTGCCTTAAAGGTGAGCATAGTAGTCACTGGACGGGGTTGGCGACTTCTTAAAAGTACATGCGTACTTAATACGAAGGTAGTTCATGATCTAAGCCGCGACACGACAAAACAAACGAAGCATCCGCCCAGTCTGATCAGAGCATTCGCTGTGCGCTTAAAGGGTGGCTAAGGGACTAGAATGGCTCCGGCATGTGGATAGTGAAGACTGATCAGACTGGACGGTTGCCCAGGCTGATCTGAGTCTTCGCTGGGCGCACATGCAACTTTGTTGGTTTTGTCGTTTCGCGGCTGAAAATATAAACTGGACAGACTCCGTGCCACGAGATGCAGTCATGGGTCTGTTTGGCTGAGCCTCTTGGAGACCATCGTTATGAGAACTGGAAACGCAACAATATAAACATACAAATTCTAACGGAAGAGCTGTTTTAAGCAAGCGTCAATAGGAAAACCAAAAAAAAAAAAATACTGCTTTCAGACAGTTGCTCACCTAATACGCTTTGCCTCTACTTATTTGACATGAAAGATCGAAATATTAGTTCAGCTCCTTTGAGTATTATTTGTACTATGTGCTCATGGGCTTACATAGCCTACTGTTCTAAAATATTATGAATAAACTAAATCATTAAATGGGTCTAAAAGAACTGGCCTGTGCATACTGCTGACTGCATAAAAGTAGTGACTGTATATATATATTGTATTGTATTGTATTATATAAATATGTATGTATATTACAATTTCTGAAAAGAATGAAATATGTTTAAAGCAAAAGTGGAGACTTTTAAGACAGTGTATGTGTCTGTATGTGTTTTATTGTTTAACGTCCAAGGTAAACAGCTATGGTGATGTCGGGACGGTCAGTTAACCTAACTACACTTTTCTTGGGCAGGCCTAGACCTCCTAAGCGGTTAACCAGTTCTAAGTGCACTTACTTTCACCAGTAACTTTTTAAGACAGGTTTGACTGTATTAAAGTAGTTGAGGAAACGTCAGTACTTATACACTATTACATGCCTTAGATACCCGAAACTTACCCGACATCTTCACTTTTAATTGAAAAGAGATATGTGGCAATGCTTATTTAAAACTTAGGAACAAATGAGACTGCTCGTTATTAGTATGATATTGAACTGCATTCTTTGCAGATGATATTATCTTGGTCTGTTTGGTTCGAGGTTAAACCCATAAGCGTGACAATATAAAAACCAACAATGACAACAACAAGTGTTTGTAGTATAGGATGTCACTATGGCCCATAGTGACATCTTATACTACCACTGTTCGCCAGACTGTCATTAAGAAATTAGAATGTTTAACGCTTACTATTTCCTTTCCAGCCATTTTAATCAAAGCCATCTGTAGTTTATTATTCTTCTGACAGATGGGGTTTACTTAATATTGGTTATATGATACTGTCCTATGAAACTTTTAAAATTTCTAAACAGAATAATAAAAATCATATTTATGGATATGAAAAGTATGTGTCGCCATAAAAGGCAATTAGGTATTACTAAGGCAGTTGTTTTTCTGTCGCATCGTCTTCATAGGTGATGGTATCATCGTTGCGACCTCTTGTAAGAGCATGCATACTTAACACAAAATGTTTTCCCTTATCATAGGCTCGGTTAACCACAGAGTATAATCGATTCCTCCAATTTTCGCACCCTGCAGAGACTGTACGTCATATTTGGCTTCCGCCGAGACTGTCCGCGATCTCTTGCTTCCTGTCGAGACTTCTGTACATTAAAAATGGCTTCCTGCAGAGACTGTCCGCGTGACTGCTTCCTGCCGAGGCTCTCGGCAGGAAGCAGTCACGCGGACAGTCTCGGCAGGAAGCCATTTTACGAGGACAGTAGGCTCTGCAGGAAGCAAGAGTTCGCGGACAGTCTCGGCGGAAGCCAAATATGACGGACAGCCTCTGCATGAAGCGAAAATTGGCGGAATCGATTATACCCTTTGTTTACCCTTATTGTTCATCCTTTTCAGTTGAATGAGTCCAATTACAGTTTAAGAGATTTCTTGGAACTTTTTTTATTTTTATTTTATTTTTTTATTTTTTGCAACGAAATTTCTGAAACAAATAGTGCTTGCCCTGATCAGACGCTGCGTTCTGAACTGGGTCTGTACTGTTTGTCACCTGTACGGTTTTCTAGTCTAAAAAAGGACTATATAAGGAAGATCCTCTGGAAGCTACATGGAACGCATCAGACAAACAAAAATAACAGAATGAGTTTAATTGAGTCTGTTCACGTGCAGTAATGTCAAATTGTAACCTGTCAACGCCCCACTAACAGCGACTGCGTCGGAATAATTTCTTTTAAACTGACTCAGAGTGAAAGATTGAAAATTACAAAGAGGAATTTCACAAATGACTCATTTACAGCAAACGTTAAGATAGTTGTGGTGAATGCTTTGCAGATGGTCTAAAACTGGTCTGTTAAGTTAATGGTTCAAAACTAGAAGCTTTAGAGGTTAGAAAAAACTCCGCCATTTTATCTTCTAAAAACTTGCATCAGTCCAGATTCTGATAAGCGCATTCCTATAATTAGCCTTGTGATTGGTATCCCTCATCAGATGATCTATACTAAGTATTTGAACAGAGTATTGTAATCAACTCACAGATGACATTAAATGCAAAATGTCATCTGCGAGCTTATTACATTACTTCCGTTCAAGCATCAAGAATCAGCTTGATGATTCCTCCTGTTTAAGCAACAAAGGTCAGCTCTAATTTTGAAAAGAAGAATTGTGCCATGATTAGTTTGCTGCAAATGTGCATTTGAATTCTAATCGTTTAGAATCTTGTTTAACAAAGTGTAAATGCCATATACAATGCTCGTTTTTTATCAGAAATACAGGCATATAATCCAGTTCTGCTCCATCGATTTGACCGGCTCTGATACTGAAGTTTAAATATAGAAACACGCGCCAACATTTGGTATTTAAAGAGATTAAGATGCGGATGGACAGATGGCTAGGTAGTTTTACGTCCTTTTCGACAGTATTTCAGTCATATTAAGACTATGAAGGTCGCTGTGCAACAATGAAGCGCCAGTTGCAATCGAAGCACCACTCGGCCAGTTCCGTGAATCAGACTGATTCACGGAATGGGCCGAGTGCTGTTCAGATTGGCTATGTTCCCGAACTGGCGTTACACTAGTTTTTTAATAAGGAGGTACTTAATTAACGTAGATGAGCACCCTTTCAGAGGAAGCAACTATCATATTTCCAGTTTTGTCCTCCTTTTTCTTGGGGCCAACTCTTAAAGGAAAGAAGTTTCTCCTCTAGGAAAGAGTTCATTTTTTTTTCAGAACAGACCAAGCCCAGAGGTTATAAAACTTGAGTACATTCTCCATCTAAAAAAAAAGCACACTGATAGGCTGCTTCCGAGCACATGCTCGGAAGCAGCCAATCAGTGTGCTTTATTTTGAGTTTGAGATTATTCTCAAGTTTTATAACCTCGAACCCAATATTTTGAAGAGTTTCGTTATCTAGGAAAGTGGATAAAATTTTCAATACAGCATTACAGTAATTATGCACAAAGAGTAATAGAAGGGCAGAAAGTGTTATTCTTTTTGAATTAGGAAATACCTTGGAATATATTCCATTTGGGAAAATGGTGTTCAGGCGATACATGCAATACACTGATGCAATATGTTTCTATAAATAATCGTGGCCATTCACCATGCACTTTTTCAAGGTACAAAAATATCTGTAATTCTTATATACTTTCTACAGTTCCATGAGTTCTTCAGCTCAGAATACATGTACTGTGCTAAACAAAATGCCAGGCTATGAACCGAAAGGAGTATACAACCATTTTTGAACATCAGCAGCAATTCCAAAGTAACGTTAATACGCACGGTGCTGATGCGCCGTGCAGTGACCTGTCAGTACCCTCAAATGGCTGTTTGGATCTTTCTGCGAATATGCTCATTAGTAATATGATGCTGGGTAACCTTCGATACCGTTTCATCGCAAGGTTAAAGCTCGGTATTGGTGCTTTGAACCTTATCATAGTACATGTATAAGGAGTCATACAAAAACAAAAACGCACTCATATAGTACACTGTATATTTTCTAATGGTACCAAATGATATATTTCTGATATCTGATATGAGATAGAGTTGTCGTGTTTTGCATAAATCATTCAACACGTCATATTACTCGTTGAGTTCACAAATTGGTGCTTTGGAACGACGGATCTTGGGATTTGAAATCTATACACACTCCAACAGACAAGAGCAACTGGCCACACATACAGCAGCAGATTCTGTTTGACCTCATCACTCATTCTAGACTGTGATTGTAACAGTACATAAAGTGCTGGTATTTATTTAGCCCTATAATATGTTTGCAGTTTAAGCAGTTTTTGTTATTTTACTGCATGGATTTAAGGAGTTTGGCAACTTTATCTGATTATCAAAACATTATGGGAGTCTGGCATGTGGTAGTAATGATGGATATAGAGATACCTTGTAAAGGTCACTGTGAAAAATCTTCACACTTTCTATACCATGTGAGCCTGACTGTACACAAAGATGTCTGTTGCGAGCGTTCCTTTCCGATAGCATCATTTGCATCACACTTTCTGTATCCCTTGTTCTTCGGCAGTCATTTCTGACAATGCCAATCTCAACGCGCCAAAAAGCAGACGACAAGACTTACATCTGCAATATGTCAAAAACTATGTTGTCAGGGGCCGTATTCATAAAACGACTTAAGTGGTTGCTATGCTGTTGCTAAGGCTAAATTTCTTTGAAGGAGATTCCCTACAACTATGAAATTTGCTCTGGAGGAACAGTCTTACAAAGACTGTTCCTCCAGACCAAATTTCATAGTTGTAGGGAATCTCCTTTATAGATATTTAGCCTTAGCAACCGCATAGCAACGACTTAAGTGGCTTTATGAATATGGCCCAGAGTTCTATCATATTGAGATGAGAGTTCATAGACAAGATTGCAGACAATGTAAATCCAGATGAGGTGGCTCTTCCGGATCTACTCTGTTTGCGACTTCACCGAATTGCATTTTTGGCGCTTTGCCCGTTAATCTGGTTCATTTCCAGTGTCAGTGCTTTCGGTGTGTTTAGCTCACTATTTTTCGAAATTGTCTGTTACAAATACAACAAAATAGATCTGATAATAAGAGATGGAACAAACCTGACAGCAAGGACGCTAAATAGCACTTTTTATCCCACCTGATGGAGAACATCATTTCCCTTGATTGCAACAGTACCTGCTTCTTCACCCCACCCCGCATCTCATAAATCAACAACTGTGTTAGCTAATAACATAAACAAGCACACAAATATATGTCTTGAAATTCACTGAATCACTTTGACACATTTTCCTCGTATTTTTTGTGGCTTTCACAAAGTTTTCGGTTGGCGCTACTTTACGACCTTTTTCACGGCTGTTTTATGACAGATTTGCACCGTCTTCAACTGCTCATTTCTATTGAATATCGTGACTTTCCTGTAGAAAAACTGTAAACTTGTAACAGGGAAGGAAAAAAATCGTTGCCAGACCGGAATTCGAACCCAGGGCCTCTCGCTTACCGTGCGAGCACTCTGCCAAATGAGCTTTTGAGCCACTTGGTCGACCTTTGACATTTACCCCTGCTTAAGTAAATTCGTTTTCAAATCTACTCGGAATCACGGAGGAGAACCAACGAGAAATGTACCTTTTGATGCTCACGGCCCTTGCCGTGAACCCACACAGAGCCACCAAAAGTCACAGAGGAGGAATAGATCGTGGCCCGACCAGAACTCAAACCCAGGGTCTCTCGCTTACCGTGCGAGTACTCTGCAAACTGAGCTACCGAGCAACAAACAATTTACCATTTTCACGGCGCCGTTTTCCAGTAGTGACTGCACGATGTGTGCTTGTCTTTTTATTTCTTGAGGCACGACGAAAGATAAATTTCAGACTAGAACTATCGTTATTTTTTTAGATTTTCCTAACTGCATACTCTAACATGCCTAAACCGAGGATCGTCAAAAACTTTTCTGTTTTCCGAACTTAAAAGAACGACTCAGTTGTCGCGTCTTTTCCTTCCTGTTCTAATTACCGGATCGTACAACAAACTTCAAGGTAATATTACTAATTGAAACGAATTCCTATGAGAGCTCCAGATAAGGGTTTTGTTTTCACGATCATTTTTAGATGTGTTTCGTTTATGTTCCATCAGGAAAAAATCATAGGTCTTGCCCTCATTAGAACCGCGGTTCTGATGAGGGCGCAGCCTATTTTTTTATTCTATTTATTTATTTTATATCCTTATTTTATTTATTTATTTATTTATTTATTTATTTATTTTTCTTTATTTTTTGGATTTTTTGAGAATAAAACAATGCCCCAAAAGTTAACTCTGTAATACGATCTCCTCGAAGCACTCACTGGCTTACTTCTTCGGAATACAGTGAAAACTTCGCAGAAAGCAACGGGAAGCCTTCCGCGTTCACTGCTTTAAGGAAAAATATAATGGTATGAGAAATAGTTAATTAGTAATTGCAAGCTCAAAAGAAGTGGCATTGATACTTTACATTCATACTTAACGTCAGCTACTGCGTGCCCGATAGGGATCATACTTTGATCGTAAAAAAAACCTTGAATATATGTATACAAGAAACTTAATTTAGTTAAACGAAAGAAAGCAAACTCAATATTTGAACTATCAACTTCATTTAGGGTGAACTGGTACACTGTGAGTGGGAAAAAAACTGTCCATCTTTTATGGATTTCGAAACTGCAACTTTATTAACCCTTTTTGAGCTGTGGACATGTCCATCTCTATAATTTTGATGGTACAAGTTTCTGGTTGATATTTTCACTTTTATTGAATTTTGTACAGAAATTCTTGTGAGCAAACAGTGTTGACCTTGATCAGACGCCGCGTTTTGCGGCGTCTGAACTGGGTCTGCAATGTTTGCATATGTCCAACATGGGTTTTTAGTCTACAAATGGTTAAAGACTCTCTTCTTTGAGTTGGAGGGGACACGGGCAAACTCGGTTAACGGAGATGCATCATTCTGATGGATTCGTTCCGTGGAGCCCCCTGATGAAAACCCTTATGATAAGTGGACGAAGAAGAATCCGCCGTTCAACTACATCGTTCATCAGGCTCAGATTAACGGTGCCAGGGGGTACAATTATGGATCCGTTCCCTTGAGCTTTCTAGGAAATATCTAATGAGAATTTGAACAACATCGTTCATTTGGCATGCTATGTATAATTGAAAAATGTAAGGTATGTCTCTTTTTATTCTTCCTATGGTTGCGAAAATGTTTATCTTAGAACCCGTTGTGAGTAAAGATATCACCTTTGAATATGCGATGAGCCATAAGTCATAAATTACCTTCATTGCGCATGTGAATTAAGAAATAGATTCTTGCTTACAGTGATTTATTGCCCAATATATAACTGGTTGGAGGTCAGTCGTACATGTAAAGTGATATGTCACGAGCGCGTAGCGCGAGTGATATAGTCACTGACGACTGACCGACAGCCAGTGATATATTGGGCAACAAATTACTTGTTAGCAAGAATCTATTTCGATTCTTACACGCCAGAGACGATGAAAACGCAAATGTTGCCTTCAGATTTTTTCCAGTTTTACGCCATGATTACATGAAGAAATCCCGCCAAGAACATTGACTGTAACAGAGGCGTTCACGTGTATTTCGTAAGTTTTTGATGCGAGAATAAAAACGTTACACCGTCTATCCTCATGGAAATGTAAATTGACATCACCAAACGAATACAAATGACGGCCGATCGGCGCTAAATAACGTCACGCTAATCCGCCCTGTGATTTGTTACGCAATATATCACTAGATTTTAGCGTTGGCGATATAGGCGACCAGTGTTAGAATGTCTGTTCATGCATTTCTTTATTGTGCCTACAGACAGCACAGTCAGTCAGGACAACCGTAGGCACCGTTAATATTTGAACAGCTTGTCAATTTAATCATATTTTTCTAATACGGTATATGAACAAACTGATTTAAATACCAGGCAACAGGGGCGTAACTAGGGGCAATTTCATAATAGGCACAACTATGTTTTATTCTCTACTTCTTGAAGAGAAAGCTAGTTTTTCAGCCACTTTGGTAATTGGTATTGAAATCTTGTCTAATTTATAAATTTTCAGCATGCAAATTTGCAGGTGCGTTTTGAAATTTTGTCAATTTTGACAAAATTTCAATACGCACTTGCGTATTTGCCGTAAACGTAGCTATGTCCTTAGGCAATGTGCCTGATATTGTCGACTGACTAAGGGACGGTGCAGACCATGATCTTAATTTGCCATCAGGGTCGTCTAAATTTGAAACAAGCCTTCGTACAGAAATCTCGAAAGAATAGCTCAGAAATACGATCCTTTTATATAACTTCTCATTTTTGTTTAAGCTAAGAATAGCTAAGAAATTTGATCCCTTTATATAACTTCTCACTTTTGTTTTTATTAATTAATTCTTTGACGTCATTATAACGCTTCATTTTCATTTTTACTCATATATTCTTTGATCTCATTCCTCAAAAAGTACTGAAAGGTCTTACAAAGTTCATCCAGAAGAATCGACAAGTCATTTCTGATGATCAGTCAAAGGGTTTATACTGAGGTCTGTAGGGTAACATGAGAGCTCGCCGAGCGCTTGCGGTCACTCGATGTACTGGTGCCAAGCTGTACATAATATTTGAACAGCTAGAGTGCCTAGCGAGTGCCAATTGTTAGGGGAGGCGCTGTGGTTGAACGGTTAGAGCGGCTAGGTTATTAAATTGTCGGAAAGCCGTCACTTCAGACCCGGGTTTGGGCCAGCCGGCGACTGGAAAGCACTCTCTGGCAATCCAGCAGTAAATGGGTACCTGTTTCGAATCAGGGAAGGATAGGGCAGCGAAAGGAGAGGAAACGGCTCCGAGGCTTTCATATACTGTACTTAAGATACAGTGGGACTCTGGCCCTCACTGCCCCTACAACCACTAGGCTATGGGAAACCTTTACCTTTTCTCAGCGAACGTTTACGTTTTCGAACAAATCTCGAGTTTGGCGTGCATGTGTTCGCAGACAATCTTTCTACATATTCATTCTTTGAAAACCTAGTGCAAGCAGTACACAAATTGTGTAGAACTTGGTATAAGTATATATCGCCTGCGAGTGCTTAAAGCGAGAGATGAGAAGAAAAAGACCCAAGATGTGTTCAGAACGCTAGCTCTCGCATTAAGCACTCGCAGGGGTAGGTACCAAGTTGTACGAAATTTGTGTACGGTGTGGCGCCAGTACATCGAGGTCTGGCACCAGCACATCTAGGAAAGAAAGGGTGAATTATACATACTATCGAGAATTCTGCGAATACACAAAGACCCAAAATGTGTTCAAAGTACCCTTTCAGTGGTCGATATACTGGTGCCAGTCCTCGCAAAACGATCTTTGCATAATTCTCGATAGTATGTATAGTTCACCCTTTTAGTCCTCGATGTACTGGTGTAATGGTGCTAAGTAGTACACACAAAATTTCGTACAACTTTAGTCCATGTGAACACTTAAGGTAGACGAATACTGAATAGAAATATTGGCGGGGCATTCAAACCATTATACCGTCTAAATAACCCAAAGAGCTATAAAACATTTGGATAAGAAAAAAACAATTTTCACCGTTTTGTTTTCCTAAATCACAATATTTTGTATTTAAGAAAAATGTACTCGACAGGGGCCCAGTTGCTCGAAGTACCGATATCCGATGGACTTGAAAGTTGGCTAAATTGGGTACTCAATAATATCAACTTTGTTGAAACTATGATCAAGATCACAGCCATGACCATGTATGGTAATAACAACTTTAAAAATCTTCTCCAGATGCAAACGACCCACAATATTGAAAATATGGTATACAGCTATTGGATTCAAATATAATGGGCCTTTGACCGTTTTAGTCAGATAAGAGATTCAAGGCATACGGACCCTCTTAATTATGAAACTTTGTAGAATTTAGATTCAGCTTTTGAATTTGGTCATATCAAGAGTTGCTTTCTATCAGGTGCCTTTCAGGTGCCTTAAGGTGAGGTGGGAGTAATTCAGGGCCGCCTTGCGGCAGTTTCTGTCGCTGCGTTACGTAATGACGTCAAACGTTCCGTTTGATAAAAACAAGATGGCGTCAACGTTAGCCGCTTCTGTGATCACTACATGGTCTGCTCACAAAATGCAAGGAGGCTGAGCGCTGGGTGAAATTTAAAGGAAATAGAAAGTGCCGGAGAGAAGAAACTTTTTTATAAATTATTGCAGATCTACATTTGTGCCATGTTGGTTATTGTATTTCATGTTTTAGGGGAAGGGTTGTAGCATAACTAATATTGAGAGAACTTGAAGCTCGACCCCGTTGTTTGCACATTGTATGTGTACAAAGATAATAAAAAGTATGTTTAAACTAGAGAAGAAACTAAAATGTATAGTTAGTTTTCCGTGCAGAAGACTACTTCTGGGATAGCTGACACTTTTCTTATCAGTTTACTTGACGGAGTTCGCAGCTGTTGAATTGCAGTAATTTTATTACAAATTTTATACGACAAGAATTGGAAATAGAAAGTGCCGTAGAGAAGAAACTGAAAAAAATGTATGGCTAGTTTTCCGTGGGGAGGAAGCTGTTCTCTGACAGTTTCTCATTAGTTTGTTAGACGGACTTTGGAGCTGTTGAGCTGCAATAATTTTATTACGAATTTCTATACGGTAACAAAGCCTCTTGAAATGAATCCTGAATCGTACAATGAGTAGTCAGATCATTGTCTACACTTCGACCACGCACTTTACAGTTAACATGGTAGCAGTCATAGACAGTCGTTTTCATACCACCCACACTTAAAATTCTAATCTGCAAAAGTTATGCCAAATTTCAGTTATATCAAATTCTTAGACTGTTCCTAGCATTTGAACAGCGCCAGACAGCCGTATCAACGTCGATGCAATCTTGTCAAAATCTTTTATCGACGTTGATACGACAATTCAACGTCGATCTGTTCTGTCAATAAGCTCAAAACAATGTGGTGTTTCCTTTTCCTCGCCTTTATTTCACTTTTCTGTCTTTTATTTCTTCTTTCTGTCTCAAGTGTACATAAGAAAGTCGTTTTATTGTATCTCCTAGCTAGACACTAAAGTGAATCGAAGCTGCCTATCATTTTTACTGAGAGAGAGAGAGAGAGTCACCAAAGTCCAGTCGTTGGAACGCTAGGTTATAGTGCATAATATTATAGGTTCTTTCTTGGGTCGGGTCAGGAACTGGAAAACTTAACTCGCTTACACTGCACAAACGAAAAGTGGACAAGGGAATAGTTCAAATGTCATACCACGTGGAAGCCCGCACTGAAGTTGTTGCTTCTGAGAGTTTGTCAACTCGGGTGTGCGTCATCTGTATGGGAGGGCATTATGGCAATGTTTTCGATTTTTTTAAATTAAAAATAGTTAAACTAAGACGGCTTATGCAAAGACTGAGGGAAATTTGTTACATCTGCCACCATCCGGCTCTTTCCCGACGATGACAATCATGAGTGATAAAAGTTCCAGACAAGTTTGCCGGTAGTCTACAAAAAGCGAAGGTTGATATGTGGCGCGAAAAGTTAAGTAACGTTAACGTCACTATGCGCAACGTTAACATTTCAGTCTAAAGAGACGGCAAGCCGGGCATTTTATGCCCAATAGCTCGAAAGTTAAGTCGGCGACCTACTACTTTTATTGTTTTAGTGTAAACTTCTATCATTGAGCCATACTGTGTTAGTTTTTGAAGAAAAAAATGTGTTTTGTTTTCTCAGAATGAAGGTTTTTATCCAAGAGTGACGAGCAAAAAAGTGTGTTTTCCATAGAACGCCATTATAACGTCGGCTCGAAAACGTGGAAAAATTGACGTTTTCGAGGTCAGATATCTTAAAAACGACATCGGCGACCATCCTTTTTTATTACATTTTCTGAAAGAGGGACTGAAAATGTACAATATAAGGAAGTATGAATAAAATCATGTGTTTTGTCAATTACTCCCACCTCACCTTAAATTCTTTTCAAGTTCATCTTACCCAGATCCTGATTTTCCCATTGATCGTCGGCCTTTTATTTTACATGGATTGTGCGTTATATAGTATATTTCTAAAAAGCCAATTAAAATAGAAATATTACAATGCTATCCTACCTATATACAGTCAACTCTCGATATTTCAAAGTCGATTTTTATTCCTAACTACAGATATTTCAAAGTAAATTTTCTGGGGCCAGAAAATTTGCTTTGAGATAGCAGTAGTTTGAGATAAGAAAAATTGAAACGTAAATAAAATGGAATTCATCAAAACTGTATTCTTTCATATTAGAGGTAATTTGAGATATCCGTGTTTGAGATATCGAGAGTTGACTGTATATGTAAAATTATTAGTAAATTCAGCATTTCAAAAGATAAACTGATGGAATTATCACAAATCTGAAATCTAACTCGATTCATTACAGTGTGCATTAATACATTACAGTAATTATTATTGTATGCTTTATATAGGCTATATACGATTCTACTACCATTGTGCTATTTAGGCTGACTACATCATGCACATGTATTTGCAGAAACTTGATCTTTTTTCATTTCCAGTTGGTAATGGAACTGCACTTTTAACAAGTGAGATTATTGCATAATGTGGCGTTCGACACAGTCAGATCAGATTTTTTTTTGGCACTGTTGAGGGCGAGACGGGCTTTTCCAGTGGATGAAAAACCATGACGTTAATTTCTCGCGTGGCGGAAAGCGATATCTCAATATGACCTCTCGCGTTTGGCGCATGGACTTATGGGTAATATCCGTATTTGGATAAAGATGCGGACAAAGCTTGAAAGACTAGCTGTCAGAGTAGCCCGAATGAAAATTTCATGCTTTTTCCAGCGATAAATGCGACGGATAGATACGGAAAGTATCCCAGCACGCACATGACGTTAAAATGATGTCCTATTGAAGTCAGTGCGACGTCATTACGTCGCATTGACGTAAGTGAGACGTTCTCAGTTAAGCTGGGCCATTCGCGGACAAAAATGGCCATGTATACAACCATGCCAGAATTCAAGGAAAAATCACAACCATAATGCTCATTATATCTGCTTCAAAGCTTTAAAATATTTTCAGATAATAGTTTTAGATTAGGGAATATCAACCATGTTTAGAGACATACCCTTTCAATTAGAAATGGCGTATTTTATGACGTTATTTATATACGTTGAAGGACGATGTCGCATACGTTTGTTTTGACATGCGTAACATTGCACATTTACTAATCTACTGACATTCGATTATTTTGGCTAGTTTCAATTTCAAATGTTTTTCTTTGCTTTTTTGGAAGAAAGGGGTTTTCTATGAAGCGCTGCTTAATCAAATGACGTCAACGCTTTCACAACGTGGTCTTTGTGACGTTGTGACGTAGGTTACGTGTGACGTAGGTTACAGTACACACTTTTTAACGTTTTTGTACCATTTAATGTTTCAGTGCATGAAATCTAAGCACACCATCTTGTAGCTGTTACTAGGCAGGATTTTGCACATGAGTTTCAGAGCGATTGCTTTGCTCAGTTTTAAGAAAAGCCCGTGACGTAAGGTTACATTCTTACAGAAAAATGCTGGGGTAATGTATTTTGAAGTCGAGTAAAATATACAAAATGGAGCAAATTTGCACAAATGATATAAAATATTGAGGAACACATATTTCTTCGTGTGATGTTGTAAGTTTTATGATGCCGGGCCATTTTAGTTAATACATGTATCATGAATTTACCGCTGTGACGTAGGTTACATAAAATTTGCGACATTAGTTCCCAGTCGCATTTCGTAGCAAAAACTACCCTTTAGATATTGTTTAAGCGGGGGAATATGTAAGAAATCACCTGAATTTAATCATGCAACTCGATTTTAAGCGGTGATTTATCTTTTTTAGCCGTGCGGCGTTCGTATCTATGCAACTGCAATATTGCGACATTTAAAAACGTCGCCTTTTAAACCAGGGTATCATTATTTGAACCGGTGTTAAAAATGCCTAACAAAACGCATACATGTCTTGGTACTTTTATCTACTTCTTTAGACAGAGGGCTACTTGTCAGAGGGTAAACAGGACCGTCATTTTGTAATTTAAAGAAAGGTAATACGAAGGACAAAATTATTAGCTAATGGCCCAGCTTAACTGAGAACGTCTCAAGTACGACGTCTTTTCGAGTCTTCATGACGACGTCATTTCGACGGCATATGCCCGCTGGGACCGATTTTTGTGACCATGATACGGAAGAGCAAACGTGCCGAAGAGCTATGATTTTAATTTTGTTTTTTTTCGGTTTGTCAACTTGAAATAACACGTTCGTTACTTGTAATTACAGATTTACAAGTTGAAAAACATTTAACATCTTGAAATAACAAATTCATTACTTGTTATAACAGATTCACATTTTGAAATGACAGATTCACAACTTGTTATAACAGAGTAGCATCTTAAAATAACAGATAGATATCATGTTATAACAAATTATCATCTTAAAATAACAGATTCATAACTTAGAATAACAGATTCATATCTTAAAATAACAGATTCATTAATTGTTAAAACAGATTCATAACTTGAAATAACAAGTTCTTAACTTGTTATAATCGGTTCATATCTTCAAATTACAGATTCACAACTTGTTGTTACAGATTCATATCTTGTTATAACAGACTGACATCTTGTTATAAAATATTTAGAACTTGAAATAATAGATTTAGAACTTGAAATAACAGATTCATAACTTGAAATAACGAGTTATTAAGTTGTTTGAACAGATTTTATAACTTGAAATAACAGATTCGCATCTTGAAATAACAGATACACAACTTGAAATAAAATATTAACAACTTGAAATAGCAGATTCATAACCTGTTATAACAGAATGATAACTTGAACTAACAGATTCACAACCTGTTATAACAGAATCACAATCTTAAAATAAATTCGCATTTTTAAATAACAGATTCACATCTTGAACTAAAGAAAGTGAGCAGGGGCTCACGTATACCTCAGACAGGTGCTACCGCCTAATAACAAGATATGAATCATTTATGAAAAGTTGTGAATCTGTTATATTTCAAGTAATGAATCTGTTATTACAAGTTAAGACCTTGTTTTTTTCAAGTTGTAAATCTGTTTTTCACGTTAGAATCTGTTATTTCAAGATGTGAATCTATTTTAACAAGGTATGAATTTGTAAAAACAAATGAATCATTTCAAGTTATGAATCTGCTAAAACAAGTGAAGAACTTGTTTTTTTTCTTCAAATTATGAATTTGTTATAACAAGTTATGAATCTGTTATTTCAAGATATGAATCTGTTCTTTCAAAAAGTTATTCTGTTATAACAAGTGCTGCGCCTGTTATTTCAAGTCGTGAATCTGTTAAAACAAGTTATGAATCTGTTATTTCAAGCTGTGAATCTGTTAGAGCAAATTATTAATCTGTTATTTCAAGATGCAAATCTGTTATTTCAAGATGTGAATCTGTTATAACAAGTTATCAAGTTGATTAGCCTGAAAAAGCAAACTTGAAATCAAATTGCTTTGGCACTATTTCTCTTCCGTACATTGAGGACCCAGATCTATAATCCCACATGCCGTACTCTGTTTATTTCTGTAAATATTACAAAATCAAACTTTAGGTATACTTCAATGCATAAAACCGAAAGAAGATTGTAGGTCAGCGTCAGCATAAAATTTTCCGACGTCGTTTCAACCGTTGACATCACGAAGCACTCTGAAATGATGTCAAATAGTATATACGAGGGATGATAAAAAATACGTGGACTTTTGCTGCAGAATTTTTATTATTGATAGTAAACTCATCAAAGGGGGGTCTCCATAAGGGCCATTTTCTGGTTACAAATGAATTTTCACCAAACCTCACCTATATCTATTTGTAGGTGTTGGCTTTCATGTACTGAAATACTGATCTCATCGAAAGTGTATTTTGAGAGAAGTGCAGTGTCACAGTGGGTGGGGTAATTTCACCCCATACCTTACCATGTATCATTTTTTTTTAAATTATCTCTATAAATAATCATGACTGATTTACCATTATGATTTGAAATAATACAAGCATATATGCTAATAAACTGGGTAATCTAACTTACCACTGTTTTCTTATTCAATACCAATATATGCGCCTATAAGTGGTAACAGGAATTTTACTTATTTTTGCATCTCCAACTTTGCGAAAAACCACAATTTTTCATTATTTGTCCAGCTATATAAAGGAAACTTTGTAATTATATTGAAATGATAGTGTGCATTGCAGAATTATGAGAAAATTATCCAAGGCGTATTAAAACCTGAATTATCTGCCCTTGATTCAAGGAAATATGAGTAATTAAATTGAAAATGTACGATCGAAATTCCACATTGCTAGGTATATTTTTGATGACTGTTTTGCTCCTGTTTCTATCATTATACGGATTAATGAGCTTTCGATTCCATATAGTGCCCATGATATTACACAAGAACTGTAACTGAAGAGCAGAGCTCATCCTGTTATGGGCTTGTAAGTGGTAACAGGAATTTACTTATTTTTGCTTCTCCAACTTTACGAAAAAACACAATTTTTCATTATTTGTCCAGATATATACACAGAAACTTTGTAATTATATTGATATGATAGTGTGCATTGCAGAATTATGAGGAAACTAACCTAGGCATATCAAAACCTGGATTATCTGCCCTTGATTCAAGAAAATGTAAGTAATTAAATTGAAAATGTACGATAGAAATTCTTCACTGGTAGGTATTTATTGATGACTCTTTCGCTCTTGTTTCTGAATTATATTGATTGTTGAGCTTTCAAATCCATATAGTGCCAGCGATATTACGCAAGAACTGTAACTGAACAGCATAGCTCATGCTGTTACATGCATTATAATTATATCACATTGAAGATATCATTTTCCGACCCAAAGTTTGATTTATGGATTTTAGTTACTGATATATCAGATGTTATTAACATACCTTAGTTCTGAATTTCAAAGTCTCACTGAAAACTAATGACAGAGCCAGTGTCCTAGACCCTCCTGCCCAACACGCATGCCATATTTTTTATAACTGACAGTGATCATCCTAATCTTACTTGTTTGCAGTGCTAGTGTGGTCTTTGGAGGCTGATTAGCCAAAAGTTTGCTCTACATTATCTGTAATGAATAGAGCAAGATAGTTCTGGGGACAGAAGTACCACTGGGTGATGCATGATCTCTGTTTTAGCACTTTTTGTGCCTTTGCTTAGCCTCACAGATTCTATTCTGTAATAGTGTTCTTGTATCATATCTTCTGACAACCTTATGAACATTTTTACCCTAAAGTTCTCCTCAGAATATTTTCGTTGGTAAACGTATCTCAGACAGTGTCTGTGAATGTCTTTCGTCTGTGTATTTGTTCTGGTGACATGGCCAACCCATCTTAGCTGAGCCAGTTTCAGAAGGGTATATATGCTTTGCATCCCTGCCCTCTACAGGACTTTCATATCCTGTCTTGCCACCTGAGTTTTAGGAGTGTTCTCACACAGTTTGTGTGTGAGATTAAGGTGATCACTGTCAGATATTAAAAATATTGCGTATGTGTTGGGCAGGAGGGTCTAGTACACTGTCTCTACAATAAGTGTTCAATGAGACTTTGAAATTCAAAACTAAGGTGTTCACTTACATTTGAAGTGTCAGTAACTAAAATCCATAAATCAAATTTTGGGTCGGAAAATGGTATCTTGAATGTGATAACAGGATGAGCTATGCTGATCAGTTACAGTTCTTGTGTAATATCCCAGGCATTATATGGAATTAAAGGCCAACAATGAGTTTAATATCAGAAACATTAGCAAAAGAGTCATCAAAAATAGACATTCCAGTGTAAAATTTCGATCTTATATTTTCAATTTAATTACTTTCATTTTCTTGAATCAAGGGCAGATAATTCAGGGTTTAATATGCCTAGGATAGTTTTCTCATGATTTTGTAATGCACACTATCATATCAATATAATTGCAAAGTTTATTTCATATATCTGGACAAAATAATGAAAAATTGTGTTTTGTTCGTAAAGTTGGAGAAGCAAAAATAAGTAAATTCATGTTACCACTTACGAACCCATAACAGGATGAGCTCTGCTTTTCAGTTACAGTTCTTATGTGATGTCATGGGCACTATATGGAATCGAAAGCACATTAATCCATATAATGTTAGAAACAGGAGCAAAAGAGTCATCAAAACTATGCCTAACTGTGTAGAATTTCGATCTTACATTTTCAATTTAATCACTCATATTTTCTTGAATCAAGGGCAGATAATTCAGGTTTTGATATACCTAGGATAGTTTTCTCATAATTCTGCTATGCACTCTATCATGCCAATATAATTACAAAGCTTCCTTTCTATAGCTGGACAAATAATGAAAAATTGTGTTTTTTTGCAAAGTTGGAGGAGCAAAAATAAGTGAAATTCCTGTTACCACTTATAAGCTCATGAATTTGTATTGAATAAGAAAACAGTGGTAAGCTAGATAACCCAATTAATTAGCATATATGCCTGTATTATTTCAAATTTATAATGGTGAATCAGTCATGATTATTCATAGAGATAATTGAAAAAAAATGATACATGGTAAGGTATGGGGTAGAATTACCCCACCCATTTTGACACTGCACTCCACTCACAATACACTTTCGATGAGATCAGTATTTTAGTACATGAAAGCCAACACCTACAAAGAGCTATTGGTGAGGTTTGGTGAAAATTCATTTGTAACCAGAAAATGGCCCTTATGGAGACCCCCCTTTGCAGTAGATATAGATTCATCTTTCCATTATCCAGTGATGTAAGTTCGGGATGTTGTCTATATGGGTCGTCATAGTAACCTTATGAAGGTTCTGCGCAGCACGGTAAAAATTACCTTATTATTTCGAACTGTTTGTTTTATCTTTTGCTGTGTCTAATATTTGCAGTAGAGTGAAATGCTTGACATTTGGTATGCTATTTCGTTATGGTTTCCGCTTTTTACTTTGAGGAAATTATTGCCGTCAACAATTGTCATGCTTGCATAAGCAGCGCAAAATATGGTCTCTGTATACTACAAGAGCGACAAAATTACGTCATCCATTATACCGTGTATTTAATGCAAGTTCTAGGTTTTGTATATAATTGTAAGAAAAATGAGCGCAGAATCAAAGAAATGTTTTAAGTGATCAACTTCAATATTATTTGTTCCTTGTATGGTAGTTTTGTCTGATTCTTGCACTGATTTGAGGGTTGTAGATCAGCATTTAGACATACAACGCGAAAGTCTTGTACATGGAAACGATACTGAGAGCAAAAGTTCGGCTTGGATTCATGAACCAATAAAGATGAGAAGAGTATGCTTTAAATTCTTGAAAACAGTCATATTGTGTACGGGTGTGTCTAAAATTGGTCAAAATCATGAAAAAAAAACCCTACAAAATGGGTGTTAGTTTTGGAAAACAGAGAAAAAAAACCCAACAATGTCCAATTGGGCAAAACGTCAAACGTCATTAATGTGGTGCTCCGCTGTAGCTGTACCTACCTAATATAAAATGGAAAATAAAATACTTATTTTTCATTGAAATTTCTTAAAACCTTACATAACGTAGCTAAAAAATCAAACTTTTCTGCAGTATGAGAAAAATTACTACAACTGCATTACCCTTACCGCCACAGCAATAGTCCACGTATTTTTGATCATCCCTCGTATGTACATGTACTATGCGACCTTATCGAAGTTAGTAGTTCCTCGGGCAACACTGAAAAGGCGAATGGTATTTTTTCTTTGCTTGGCGTGTTTGTTATTTCTTTTAAAAAATCGATGTTCTGGATTATATACAATAATAGGATTACAAAAGTGTACATGTTCTTAGGTATATTGCTTCATAAGTTCCCTTACTATTAAAGACATTATTCTTGAGCAAAAAGAACGTGTTGTTGTTTTTTTGTGTGTTTATAAGAATAGCCTCACACTGTCGGTCCTTTTGATTTATATATTTTAAATATCATTTTGTACTGCAGTTTATGAGCGTTTAGCGATAAAATGATTTTTTTTGTGATGCCAGGAACTTGACATTTGATTGGAGCAGAACCAAGAAACGTTTAACGTAGCATAGAGCGTATTCTATCCCCGGACACGCCTTAAAGCATGCCAAGGCAACCGCTGTATGCCTAGGTCTAATGTTTACCTTTTCACAAAGTCGCAACACTCAGTGGAGGAATGGGATCACGCCCATCAGGCACATGACGTTAAAATGACGTCGTACTGACGTTGATGCGACGTAATTACGTTGCATCGACGTCATATGACGTAATTTTGACGTTATGTGCCCGCTGGGCGTCGTGTGGATGCGTAGACTAGTCTATGCTGCTCTTAACATTTGGTGTAATCTGATTAGGCTGAAATATGAAATAATATTGTATCAACAATATTTCACGGTATCAAAGAAACTAATGACGTCAAAGGATCAGTGCTACAGTCACTTATTTGATCTCAGCCAATAGAAAAAGGCCCTTAAAATATATACAGTAAACATTCTAAATTTTAAAAACTAAAATGGAACAGTAAGTAAGTAAGTAAGTAAGTAAGTAAGGAAGTAATGTCTTTATTTATAGAGGGTAAACACAGTTGGTAAGACCAATCTTCCCTGAGGCCCTCTGTGACTATCAAAACATACATAATTCAATCATTTAACAACATTATTTACAGTATAATGTCTTAATGCGTCCAAAAATGCAGCTGCTCAGCCGGCACATGACGTCGAAATGACGTCGCACTGACGTTCGGTATGACGTCATTACGATGTCATGTGCCTGCTGGGTGGAGTTGTAAACGGTTGATGCCCTGATCAGACTGGGTCTACACTGTTAGCTTGGACCTTGTCCCAATATTTACATTTTTCACGGTAAACACTGAGACGGACCTATAGAATCGGACATATGGAATCAATCTCTTTGATCTGTTTGCACGGGAATAACGACTTTTTTCCGTTCATATATGATCCATAAGAGACCCTTCCACTGGATAGCAAATACCACATTTAAGAACATCTTTTCAGTATACTGTAGCTGTTTTACAAGAAACATGAAAACAAATAATTTGCTCCGCGTGATATGGTACCTTAAGATATTAATACTCTGATCAGAATACATAGCTTTGTAAACTGATCGGAGTTTTCACTTAGCCAATTTTAGATTCCCCAGGAATAATAAATTGTATATGCAAGGCTGATCTGAGTATAATCTTTTCGCACTTGCAATAAAGTCCCTTTTCATGCGACGTCAATTAAGAATTGAAATGTGATTTTCAGCGTTCATCGTATGATGAAGCCAGTGGACGGAGCTAAAATTCCGTAAAGCGCGAAGCGCTTCTTGTAGAGTTTTCTTGTTTTTGGGATTGTTTCGAAGGGCATCACATAGCAGAAATTTCATACGACTGATTTAGATATTTAGGGTCGTTCTAAAGCCGATTAAATACGTCACCTCAAAAACATGTTCTATTGCATGTGCAACTTGGTTCATGTCCTTTTCAATATACCGTAATCGCCCCATTTACCGCACATGCCTCTATAACCGCACACCAAGGCCATTTCCGGAAAAAATGCACAAGTGCACACTGCTTTTTCCTTTTGAAACTCACAAAACGCATCAAGTTCAACTTACCATTTCTGTTTCAACAGCGACAGTGTTTTCAGTTTTGTTTTCCCGACGCAATGAGCCCAGAGAGCAACTCTATCGGTCTAAATGTCAATCGGGCATCCTCGCCGATATTTACAGAGTTGGCTGAAGTGTTATGATCTGTACGAGTGCGAACAGCGGACTCGGATCAGCTTACACATCTGCGCCGTCTGATTAGTGTATTTTCTGTCTGCATCAACAATGGGAATGTACATGTTGATCCGAGAAGGATGAAGCTTACGAAGTTATGAGGTTGCGGGGGTGCGCAGGCTGAACTAAGTTTTTGCCTTTCGTACATGTGCGTTTGGGAAAGATACATGAACGACAGATGCAAAAGAAATAAATTGTCATAACGACAAACTCTTGTTTGCTGACAAAATCAGTCTGAATACATGCGCAAACTGAACGAAGCGACCAGCCTGCGCATATGCATGGTCTGTGCATTTAAACAAAGTTGGCGGTAGCCACAGGATATGTTTATCATTGGCATAGCTGTCTCGTGGGCCTCAAAAGGGCCTCAGGACACATCCGATCAGCAAACACCGCATCATACAATTGCATTTGCGAACATTGACCAGTCTAACAAATGCAAAATATTTGTTTTAAGATGCGCAGACTGGTCTAAGGCTTTGCTGTTTGCACATGTAATACGGTACCTTTCTCATGACAATGCCAATATTTCTGCACCCTTGGACGTAATATAGGACAGGCAGAAATAGAGAAGATCAAAAGGACCGCATCTTCCAGAATTAGAATGTGTGTGTTATTAATAGAAGCCCGTGAATTTAAAGCAGTCTCCTCGCGGTGAATGAATAGCCAGGGCACTAGTCCGAGAGCCCGTGGTAGGTTTATTCATGTGGTCGAGGCCAAAAGGTTTGAAGGAGTTATCTTGTGTAAAAAAGTGTGCTGAATTCAAAAATCAAAGTCTTAAAAAAATCGGATGATGCACAAAGTTGGTATACTCAAACGATTATACATGAGGTGCTCCAGATCTCGAAAGAGCGTAAAAAAGGGGGTACCCTTATATTTAGTAATATTTTCCGTCTTCTGAATGCACTGAAATATTAATGTTGATATCAAGCAATACTTAATAGATGTTAAAAAAGATCAAATAACCATTTCTACATTATCTTTGCCATATTATGGGAAGCTCAACTTTCAAAATGAAACACATTAAAAATGCCACGAAAACTGGTGATTTCAATATTCAACCCATAGGTAGATAAAAATATTGATAAAAACACCGAAAGTAGCAGTAATTATACCCCCGGCACAATACGTATGTCGAGGGGTAAACTGTTTTTGCCTTTCCATCCGTTCATCTGTCTGTCCGTCCGTCTGTCTGTCCATTTGTCCGTCAGTCCTTCCGTCCGCTAGTTAACATTTGCGTTAAAGTTTTGCGTTAAGTGTATTTTCTCTGCTCTGTTTCCCGCAAGTCTTTACGGGAACTTGTTCATATGTACTAAGTGTTACCACAGGATGAATATAGATCAGCTTGCATCACCTGAAAGCTGCTGCTGGCCTAAGCTCAAGGTCACAGACTTGGAAAATATGTTCAACAGTTATGTTAAAGTTTGTGTTAAGTTTTTTCCTCAGTTTTCTTGAAAGATTTTTACTGGAACTGGTTCATATTGGTACTATTGGTACTACAAAATAGATACTGGTCAGTTTGTTTCATCTGCATTCTGCTGCGGGCCAAAGGTCAAGGTCACAGGTTTAGAAATTTGTACAAAAGTTGCGTTAAAGTTTGCGTTTAGACTGATGGTTTTGCTTTTGCACCGTCTTCCTGCTAGTCTTTACTGGAACTGAGTGAATGAATATGTGTTAAGTGTTACTACAGGATAGATACTGATCAGTTTGTGTCACCTAAAAGCTGCAGCTGACCTAATGTCAAGGTCACAGACTTTGAACTTTATATACATATAAATATATCTGTAAAAGTTAGACTTTAAAGAGTGTATTCGTTTGCCTATTGCCAAATCTTGGGATGGAACCTTTTATATGTGACTGGGTCTATTGCTATGTAAGACTGAATGTCTGCTTGTCTGTTTCTTAACATTTTGCATTAATGTATTATGTAAAGTTTATTTTCTGTAGGCTGTGGCGCTGGTCGGAGGTATACGTGAGCCCCTGCTTATTGCACTAGCTGGGTTTGAAAAACATTTCTAGCCACAAATTATTCGAGATAGTTTTCTTTGGACTTTGCTTCAGTCATTTGGGGACGAATGAGCTCTAAACAAGATAAAAGTTTGACAAATTGGCGATATGGCAACCTCTGTACTTTTTTATTGTTCGTCCATACCGTATATTCTTTAGCTGTCATTTTAAATACGTTTCAAATACATTATTACTGTTTTCATTTTTTTTTTCAGGTAAAATGGTGGAGACAGTCGTACAGAAAGGAAGATAATCAGTTGAAAATGAGCTATATGGGGCCTTGACAACCGAACTCAAAAGAACAGCGAAGGGTTTCGAAGAGAGCCTGTGCATATGGTCAGTCTCAGATGGACGTTTCGTCTGTTGACATACACTATGGGCCTTCACAAAACTTTGGCCAAAGACACAGATTCCAGATTTCTTTGAAGGGCCGCGCATGCGCATTTAAATATCTACCTGATGGTTTGTGTAAAGATACTTGTTCCCTTGGCGAAGTCCGTATGCATGGTAATATCGTTCCTCTTTTTTCTTTTCAGGTAGAAGATGGAAACAACTGACGAGACAAGAGAACTATCAGTAAAGCGTGAGTGTATTATGTTTGGTGATTCTAAACAGAACAGAATTGTTCTAGATCTGATGGCCTCACCCAACAGCCAGGACTGAGAATGAACATTGCTTGGGATAATTACGATGAAAGTACTGAAACATTGTCTGGGATCGGTACTCTTTATGATACTGTCGGTATATGTTATCAGAATGTTTGTTATCAGAATGTTTGCAAATCAAAGTGTCAGATCCCTTAAAAAACGAAAGACAGCATTTGATTCATCACTTAAAACAGAGCCTCCGCTATATTGAAAGAAACCTAAGATCAGGTCCTTTGATTTCGAATCAAGACTTCAGCTCAGCCTGAACATATTCTTCAGCTGGAAAGGCGAGACCAAACATGACCTGTATTATGATCTTTGTTTGATGGCATCCAAAAAGGGACTGTAAAAGGGACTATCTTCTGCTTCCGATTTCGTTTAGAATCGCCAATATAATACTCTCGCGTTTCACTGTTGCGTAGTTCATTTGTCTGATCAATTGTTTCCATATTCTTACTGAAAAGAAAAAGGAATGAAATTGTAGACGTCCTTTGATATCACCATATATACGGACTTCACCGAGCGTACAAGGTTTTTTTAGCCATTAGGTGGCTATTTAAATGCGCATGCACGGCCTTTTACAGCAATCAGGGATCTGTGTCTTTGGCCGAAGTTTTGTGAAGGCCCATAGTGTGTGTAGAGAGACATCAAAAGTCCAGATGAGACTGAGCAGAGGCACACGCTCACTTCAAACCCCCTTCCTATTCTTTTATGTTCACTTGGCAAAGCCCCATTAAACTCACATTCAACCGATGTTTCTCCTTCTGTACAACTGCCTCCCTTTTACCTGAAACTGAATGAAAAAATGTATTCAAAATGTATTGAAAATGACTGAATAAAGAATATGTGGGTGACAAATATAAAAGTACAGAGGTTGCTATATCGCCAATGTGTCAAACTTTGTCTTGCTTAGAACATGTTCTTCCCAAAAAGTAATTAAAACAAAGTCATACAATATCACGAACAATTTGTAATCAGATGTTGTTTTTCCAGCCGAACCAGAGCAAGTGAGCAAGGGCTTACGTATACCTCCGGCCAGAGCCACCGCCTACAGAAAATAAACTTTACATAATACATTAATGCAAAAATGTTGACAAACAGACAAGTAGACAATCAGTCATGTCCAGCAATAGACCCAGCCCCATTTCAAAAGGTTCCATTCCAAGATACACTCTTCAAAGTAAAACTTTTACAGAGATATGATATAAAGTTCAAAGTCTTTGACATTAACCTTAGGTCAGCAGCAGCATCAAGGTTCCACAAACAGAGCAGTATATATCCTGTAGTAACACTAAGCACATATGTAACAGTTCCAGTAAAGACTTTCAGGAAAATAGAGCAAAAGCAAAGATTTAACACAAGCGTTAACGTAACTATTATATGAATTTCTAAGTCTGTGACCTTGCACTCAGGCAAAAAGCAGTATCAAAGTGATGCAAACTGATAAGTATCTATCCTGTAGTAACACTAAGCACATATGGGCCAGTTCCGGTAAAAACTTTCAAGAAAACTGAACAAAAGCAAAAACATATCGCAAATTTTAACGTTATTGTTTTACAATTTTCTATGTCTGTGACCTTGACCTTAGGCCTGTAGAACCTTCCAGGTGATGCAAGCTGGTCAGTATCCATCCTGGAGTAACATTT
This sequence comes from Ctena decussata, assembly GCA_963989385.1. Lineage (NCBI taxonomy): Eukaryota > Metazoa > Mollusca > Bivalvia > Lucinida > Lucinidae > Ctena > Ctena decussata. The sequence continues at coordinate 35,409,774 of OZ022503.1, forward strand.
AACACACATGAACAAGTTTCCATGAATACTCTCAGGAAAACAGAGCAAAGATAAAACTTAACGCAAACCTTTAACCCAAATGTTAACTAACGGATGGAAGAACTGACGGACAAATGGACAGACAGACGGATGCATAGACAGAAGAACGAATGGAAAGGCAAAAACAATTTACCCCTCGACATACGTATTGTGCCGGGGGTATAATAACTGCTACTTTAGGTGTTTTTTATCAATATTTTTATCTACCTATGAGCTGAATACTGAAATCACCAGTTTTCGTGGCTTTTTTGCAAGGTGTTTCATTTTGAAAGTAGAGCTTCCCATAATATGGCAAAGAAAATATGGAAATTGTTATTTGATCTTTTTTAACATCTATGTAGTATTGCTTGATATCAAAATTAATATTCCAGTACATACAGAAGGCGGAAAATATTACTAAATATAAGAATAGCCCCATTTTGACATGCTTCCGAGATTTGGAGCACCCCATGTGTAATCTTTCGAGTATACCGACTTTGTGCATCAACCGATTTTTTTAAGACTTTGATTTTTGAATTTAGCACACATTTTTACATAAGACAACACCTTCAAACCTTTTGGCCTCGACCACATGAATAAACCTACCACGGGCTCTCGGACTACACTGACCAACTTACCTGACGTGTTTAAACAATCACATATCAGGTCATTGTAAATGTGTTGAAATACTTTCCTTTCTTTCGGAATATTTATTTGGAATATTGAAGAAGGATGAAGAGAATGATATACATGCATAATGAGGACATATTTAATACTGAGAGGTATGAGATATACATTGTAATTTGCGACTTGACATGAGATCGTTTTTTTCCCGGAAATTGGCAATTCAAATAGTTCGAACACTAAATATTTTCATGACAATTCGAACACCTCAATCAGTATTGCCGTCTATTTCGACTGTTCATTTGTTGATTTTTTCGTTCTGAGTGTGCGGTTATTGGAAACGTTTTTAACCACACCTTTTTATTGCAATTTTGAAAAAGTTAAGCGCACCGTGCGGTAAATGGGGCGATTACGGTAAAAAACGTCTTCTTTTAACATAGCGGGTGGCTTCGCAAACAAGCGTTAGACAAAACAATCGTTAGTCTAATGGACTTACTTATCTTGTACTTTTACCCGTATCAGGCTTTGTTGAGAAAGTGCACTTACCGTCGAATGCTTCAAGAATTTAAACTTGCATGCTGGACAACACTGTGAACCAAGAGGAGCAGTTTGGTGTGGGTCTGCACTGTTTGCAGCACAGCCAAGAGCTATATAGCAACTTGTCAGACAGCAGCCGGACTTGTCCAAATTCTAAGATGGGGAAATTTCGTTACAGAAATTATTTGGACGTAATGGTCGGGGTGTCCTTATATAAATGGTTATCCGGTTATTTGTGCTTAAATTTGAGCCGCGACACGAGAACACAACAAAGTGGTTGTGCGCCCAGCGCAGACTCAGATCAGCCTGGGCATCCAAAAAGTCTGATCAGAGTCTTCGTAAGCGGCTTAAAGGGTAGCTAAGGGTCTCAGCTACCTCCATGCGGACAGCGAAGACTCTGATCAGACTAGGCGGATGCCCAGGCTGATCTGAGTCTGCGCTGGGCGCACAACGACTTTGTTGGTTTTCTCGCGTTATTGTTCAAAATTTTGTAGTTGACAGAAAAAACTGAGAACAACTGTAATGAGGTAGTTGGGTACAGTGCCATGTCTCTTCACTATTAAAAGAATATAACTTTTGTTACTTCCCCTTTGCTTTCCTCGTTGATAAAACCCTTCCAAATGTCATCATTTTTCTAGAATAGAGTATTTAACAGAAACTAGAAAGTGTGTTATGAAACACTATGCCCCCAACTATATGCTTGCCACTAAAAGTGTCAAACTTTAGATGTCCAAGCCTGAAAAGGGGCACATTTCTGTCAAGTTTCACAGAGCTGAAAACATATGGGTGTGCTTATTTTTCATGATCTATTCATATACTAAATTTCAAAACCCTACACCCATTGGTTTTTGAGCCATACAGCTGCAAATCAGAAGGAATAACTCCGTTTTCACTTAACCATGAGTTACGTTACCTTTATCGAAATATTTTATACAGCAAGAAATACTTATTTAGTAAAAGTCAGATTCCCAGGCCAAGCTGTTCAGAAGTTACAAAAATGCCAAATTCAACAGAGGGGCATAACTTGCTTTCGACAGAATTCCCCCAAAAGTTAATGAGGTGATTTACATCTTAGCCCCTAGCAGTATGCCAAATATGAGCATCCTAGTTCAAATGGTATTCCCAGGATTTGGGGAACAAATTTTCATGTAATTTTTCGAAAAAGGGGCATAATTCTGTAAGTACATGGCCAGACGGAAAAGAAAAAATACGGGTCTGCTTTTTTTTATGCTCTATCCACCTTTTAAATATCAAGACCTCAGCAGTTATTGTTCTTGAGAAACAGACCACCCATAATTATGTTTTCTACAGATTACGAAAGGGAAATTACTCTGTTAATAGTTAATGCATTATGACGCAACTAACATCAGAATGATCAGCGCATCAAATACTATTAGTATACCAAAAATTAGGGTTCTAGGTCAAACGGTTCAAAAGTTGGAAAAATGCCAAATTCAACAAAGGAGCATAATTCAGTCATTTTTTGACGGAATTCGCCCAAAAGTTAATCAGGTGATCCTGTCTTTAGCCCCTAGCAGCATGCCAAATATAAGCATCCTAGCTTAAACGGTAATCCCAGGATTTTGGGAACAAGCTTTCATTTATTTTTTTGAAAAAGGGGCATCACTCTGTAAGTACAGGGCTGATGGACAAGAAAAAAATAATACGAGTCCTCTAGTTTTTGATAGTCTTCCCACCTATGAAATATCAAGGCCCAAGCAGTTATGGTTCTTGAGAAAATGAAGCGTAATGGACGGACGGACAGTCAGGCCCAAACCAATATATCCCCTCAACTTTTTCGAAGTTGGGGGCATAAAAAATGGAGCTATCCTTGGACAGTTTGGTGTTTCATTCAATGTGCGTTATTATGATAGGTTAATATTTTCTTAAGATGGCTAAATAAGGTTATGATACATCAGTACAAAGAGAATAGCTTTTTATTGGTATTTTATGTACTTGGAAACTTTAAAACTTTATAAAATCGGAAGATTTTATTTTCCTTATTTTCGTGTGGTTTCAGTTTCACTGGCTATTTCCTCAGATACATGGTCAAGGGGTTTCCCTTCGAAAACAAGTCAAAAAAAAAAAAAAAAAAAAAAAAAAAAAAACTGGATCCATCTGCGGGATTCTCCCATCCAAAGCAATTGGCGAAATCTAAATCCATCTTACGAGACGAATCTAGATTTTTGGCATTGTTTTCGAAGGGAAACCCCTATCTCAAAACAGAATTTCAGAAAACTGATTTAGATTTTTTCTGGTCTTTCCAGAGATGGAAAAAAACACCGTTTTAAAGTGAAATAAATACGTAAGATCAAAAACATGGTCTACCGCATGTGCAACTTGGTTCACATTCTTTTTAATATAAAAAAACGTCTTCTTTTTATGTATACCGGCGACGCAAACAAGCTAAAGACTAAACAATCGTTAGTCTAATGGACTCCCTATAACTAGTTGAACTCAGCTTGTACTTTTACCCATATCATGCTTTGTTAAGAAAGTGCACTTACCATAAAATGTTTCAAGTATTAATTCTTGCGTGCTGGACAAAACTGTGGACCTAGAGGAGCAGTTTGATGTGGGTCTGCACTGTATAAGCTGATACAGAATAAGAACTCATCTTGCAACAACCTGAATTGCCAAATTCCTCAGATGGGAGCATTTCATCAGAAATTAATAGGATAATGTTCGAGGTGTCTGAATACAAATGGTTATTCCGGTTGTTTGTAGCTTAATTTGTAGTTGACAGTTGAAACGTGTTTTGAGAACAACGATATTAAGGTACATGCACAAGGGTATAGTGCCATGTTTTTTCACAGTTTCTTAGAAAGGGATAACTTTTGTGACTGCTTTTTTTTCCTTTCTTCGCAGATAAAATCTTTCCAAAAACAGCATTTGCAAAAGAAAATATAAGTTAAACAGTGCAGCCAAGTGGAGGTGTAACAAATGCATATCCTTGGACAGTTCCAGCTTTCATTGGTTTAAACAATATTTTATTCATGAAAATTTTAACTAAGGTACAGAGACAATAGATCAGGATTTGATCGAAAGCCCAAGGCTTGTGGGGACCATCTCCTGCTAGCAATATAATACTGAACAAAGGTTGAGTGTACAAATTAACATAGACTCCAAATAAACACATTTTAATCTAAAATAGTCATGCAATGAATAGAATTATCCTATATGTGTTTAGACATATAGGCAAAGACTGTTTTATGTTTGCTTTCATTGAAGGCAGGAAAATATTTTCAAAAGATGGATGAAGAAGATTATGATACAATACATGTAATTAGAAACGTACTCATCAGTACAAAGAAGATAGCTTTTTGTTGGTATTTTATGTACTTGGAAACCTTTAAAAACACATAAAACCATATAATATAATTCTTTGTTTATATGTGCTTTCAATTTCACTGGCTAGTCCCGCAGATACATAGTTCATGTGGTCTAGGCGGATGTAATATGAACAGCAGGTTTTTCTTACTATTTGCGAGCACGTGACATCCCATCTGTATATGGTTTCGGCTCTGTGCACTTGAAAATATTTCAGATTCACTGTCTGGATCGAGATCCGGAACATCCTGTTTTGGAAAAAAACAGACCACCAAAGATGGCGGACCGGTTTACACACGCAAGGTAGGTGCTTTTTTTTATCAAACTTTCTGACTATATACTGTATTGTACGCATCGTTCAAACAAGCCATTTCACCGAATGTAGAATACATATCTCCATATAATATACGCAGTGATGTGGCGAAAAATATGCGCATTCGCTTGTATGTGCATATTTTGAAGTCTGTTATTGTTCTGTTTTAATTTTTAGTGGTGACCCAAATATGTTTTTGTCTTTCCTATAAAGGGTCATTTATATTTCGTATCACTTTTATAAAATACGATGCCCAATTCAAATCGGCCCTAGACCCCGAAAACTGCGTTTTAATCTCTTGGCTTGGTTTTTTCTCAGAAATATTCATTTTTATTAGCCCTGTTATTTGAATTTGACACCGGAACATACTCGCTAGTTCAACACAAAATGTCAACGGAACATCTCGGAGTACGTTCCAGTGACAAATGCACATTACACAGCTAATAAGGATTATTATTTCTCGAAAACCACCCAAGAGATTTAAACACGGTTTTCGGGATCTGGGACTGAATAGGATTGGGCATTTTATTTCATAAAAATAGTGAGAAACTATAAATGGTATTTGATAGGAATGTCAGGAAACCACTAAAAATTAAACTGCACAATAACAGACTTGAAAATATGCCGATACAAGTGAATGTGTCTATTTTTCGCCACATCGCTGCCTGTTTTACATGGAGACATGTATTTTCTGTTCGCATATATAGCTCGTTTGACTGATGCATACGCTATATAGTCAGAATATTCGATAAAACGAAGCACATACCTAACGTGTGTAAACAGGTCTGCCATTTTTGGTGGTCTGTTCCGTTTCCTAAAAGGGATGTTCCGGATCTCGATCCAGACAGTGAGATTGGTCCATGTTCTATGCTATACGAGTTTGGACTTCTGATTTTGATCTTTTGACCACCGCTTTTTCTCTCTTTATATTTGGTTATCATCTGTGATTGTGGCTTTTCTTAGTTACCTTCATTTTAAAAGATGAAATTGTTATAGGGATCAAACATAGGTTTTCGTGCATTGACATTTTCCAAGCCGGGTGAACGTGAATGCGTTGACAAATTATTTTAACATGAATTTAACGAAATATTCGTCAAAATTAGCCAAAAATTGGCGCTGTATTTTGTCACCGTTTGAAGTAAACGCCTGAGTGCACCTTTTTATTCATATCCGCCTTCCATGGCTAAACGGATCAGCCGAACGTGGCGGAATGATTTGAGTGAGTGAACTCGGTTTAACGTCCCACCAACAACGAGGTAATATATGGAGACGGGACCTCGGTTTAAAGTCTCATCCGAAAGACCGGAGAAGCGGGGGATCGATCTTGCGACCTCTGGATTGGTAGTCCGGAGTGCTATCCACTACGTTAGAGCCGCTCCTAAAAGGCAAATTGATTCTGATGATCAGGTTTGGTCAGAAATGGTCCTTGAATAGAATGATTTCAAATTTGTGCCAAATGACTATCCAAGATGGCCACCGGGGGGGGGGGGGCGTTACTAAATATTAGCACAAACATAAAAATGACAATTTCTCAAGAACCCTTGAATGAAATCGGACCAAGTTTGTGTCAGAATGTTCCTTGCATGAAGCCATTTTGATTAATTGCAATTTGGCAATCCAAGATGGCTGCCATCTGCCTTTACTTAAAATAGCACAAAACATGAAAATGACAATATTTCAGTAACCACTGAATGGATTTTGACGAAATTTGTGGCAAAATATTCTTGCATTGACATGGCCGTCATCTGCCGTAACTTAAAATAGCACAAAACATGAAAATGGCAATATCTCAGTAACCCCTGAATAGATTTTGACGAAATTTGTAGCAAAATGATTCTTGCATTGAGGTGTTTCAAGCATAACTTACTATAGACCAGTCATGTTGGCTTCTGTTACTAAGAATAGCAAAATGTGAAAATTAGAAAATCTGAATGGAATTGGACTAATTTTGTGTCAGAATAGTCCTTTCATGAAGCCTTTGCGATTTCTTGCATTTTGGCAATCCAAGATGGCTGCCATCTGCCATTTCTAAAAATAGCACAAAATATGAAAATGACAATTTCTCAGTAACCCCTGAAGGGAATTTGTGGTGAAATGATTCTGGCATCAAGGTGTTTTAAAAATTAATAAATACAGACCCGTCAAACTGGCCTCTGTTACTTAAAATAGCAAAATGTGAAAATTAGAAAATTACAATGGAACTGGACCAATTTATGTCAGAATGGTCCTTGCATTAAGGCGTTTGATTTTTTGCATTTTGGCATTCCAAGATGGCCTCCATCTGCCGTTACTAAAACTAGCACAAAACATGAAATGACAATATCTCAGTAACCACTGAGTAGATTTTGATGAATCTCAGTAGAATTAGACTAATTTTGTGTCAGAATGGTCCTTTCATGAAGCCTTTGTGATTTCTTGCATTTTGGCATTCCAAGATGGCTGCCATCTGCCGTTACTCAAAATAGCACAAAACATGAAAATGACGATATCTCAGTAACCCCTGAATGGATTTTGACGAAATTTGTAGCAAAATGATTCTTGCATTGAGGTGTTTCAAGCATAACTTACTATAGACCAGTCATGTTGGCCTCTGTTACTAAGAATAGCAAAATGTGAAAATTAGAAAATCTGAATGGAATTGGACTAATTTTGTGTCAGAATAGTCCTTTCATGAAGCCTTTGCGATTTCTTGCATTTTGGCAATCCAAGATGGCTGCCATCTGCCATTTCTAAAAATAGCACAAAATATGAAAATGACAATTTCTCAGTAACCCCTGAAGGGAATTTGTGGTGAAATGATTCTGGCATCAAGGTGTTTCAAAAATTAATAAATACAGACCCGTCAAACTGGCCTCTGTTACTTAAAATAGCAAAATGTGAAAATTAGAAAATTACAATGGAACTGGACCAATTTATGTCAGAATGGTCCTTGCATTAAGGCGTTTGATTTTTTGCATTTTGGCATTCCAAGATGGCCTCCATCTGCCGTTACTAAAACTAGCACAAAACATGAAATGACAATATCTCAGTAACCACTGAATAGATTTTGATGAATCTCAGTAGAATTGGACTAATTTTGTGTCAGAATGGTCCTTTCATGAAGCCTTTGTGATTTCTTGCATTTTGGCATTCCAAGATGGCTGCCATCTGCCATTACTAAAAATAGCACAAAACATGAAAATGACGATATCTCAGTAACCCCTGAATGGATTTTGACGAAATTTGTAGCAAAATGATTCTTGCATTGAGGTGTTTCAAGCATAACTTACTATAGACCAGTCATGTTGGCCTCTGTTACTAAGAATAGCAAAATGTGAAAATTAGAAAATCTGAATGGAATTGGACTAATTTTGTGTCAGAATAGTCCTTTCATGAAGCCTTTGCGATTTCTTGCATTTTGGCAATCCAAGATGGCTGCCATCTGCCATTTCTAAAAATAGCACAAAATATGAAAATGACAATTTCTCAGTAACCCCTGAAGGGAATTTGTGGTGAAATGATTCTGGCATCAAGGTGTTTTAAAAATTAATAAATACAGACCCGTCAAACTGGCCTCTGTTACTTAAAATAGCAAAATGTGAAAATTAGAAAATTACAATGGAACTGGACCAATTTATGTCAGAATGGTCCTTGCATTAAGGCGTTTGATTTTTTGCATTTTGGCATTCCAAGATGGCCTCCATCTGCCGTTACTAAAACTAGCACAAAACATGAAATGACAATATCTCAGTAACCACTGAATAGATTTTGATGAATCTCAATAGAATTGGACTAATTTTGTGTCAGAATGGTCCTTTCATGAAGCCTTTGTGATTTCTTGCATTTTGGCATTCCAAGATGGCTGCCATCTGCCGTTACTAAAAATAGCACAAAAAATGAAAATGACGATATCTCAGTAACCCCTAAATGGATTTTGACGAAATTTGAAGCAAAATGATTCTTGCATTGAGATGTTTTAAGCATATTTTACTATAGACCAGTCATGTTGGCCTCTGTTACTAAGAATAGCAAAATGTGAAAATTAGAAAATCTGAATGGAATTGGACTAATTTTGTGTCAGAATAGTCCTTTCATGAAGCCTTTGCGATTTCTTGCATTTTGGCAATCCAAGATTGCTGCCATCTGCCATTTCTAAAAATAGCACAAAATATGAAAATGACAATTTCTCAGTAACCCCTGAAGGGAATTTGTGGTGAATGATTCTGGCATCAAGGTGTTTCAAAAATTAATAAATACAGACCCGTCAAACTGGCCTCTGTTACTTAAAATAGCAAAATGTGAAAATTAGAAAATTACAATGGAACTGGACCAATTTATGTCAGAATGGTCCTTGCATTAAGGCGTTTGATTTTTTGCATTTTGGCATTCCAAGATGGCCTCCATCTGCCGTTACTGAAACTAGCACAAAACATGAAATGACAATATCTCAGTAACCACTGAATACATTTTGATGAAATATGTGGCAAAATGATTCTTGCATTGAGATGTTTCAAAAGTTACTAAATATAGACCTGTCAAATTAGCCTCTATTACTAAAAATAGCAAAATTTGAAATTGAGAAAATCTCAATGAAATTGGACCAATTTTGTGTCAGAATGGTCCGTGGCAAAATAGCCAGGTGGGCCCCTTGTTATTTTTATTATCAAGAAGGAATGGGTGTTAACTAGGCGTGTATATATAATTTCTTCTCACTATGCCCTCTCCCCTCAGAATGTGCGCTTATTGCATCCGCGTCCTCTGATCAGAGTTTTTGCTGTTGCTATACAACACGTAAGTATAGACCATTTCGAAGATGCATTGAGTCGCGTGTAAAGGAATCTTAACACATTGGGCATGCTTACTTAACTTTTCTGTTCTTTTAGCATTAAAAGAGTTCATTTGTCAATAAAGGATGTGCACTGTCTTGTGACAGTTGCTGCACGGGGGTATCATTCGTTTCTTGCATTTTTCTAGCTTATCATTTTCCCAAGAAATTGCTGTTAATCTGATGCAAACAAGACCGACTGTGATCAGACGCCGCATTTTGCATTAATGCATTAATAGTTTTAAATGATGAACTATCATACAAACCGGATGCCTGAAAGGATCCAGATTTGAGTCAAACTTCATTAATATTTTAAATGGACTGAAAGAGATTGTTTTTGGAATATGGCACCACTGGTATGGCTCTGTACTGTTTTGAAGACATATTTGGCGCAATGATTTAAAGGTTCGCAGTTCCTCCCCTCGGGTTTGGTCTAAGTAAATGAAATATTTTTTAAACCAATTAAACATGCAATAGTTATTTTAGCCGCGACACGAGAAAACCAACAAAGTGGTTGTGGTCCCAGCGCACTCAGATCAGCCTGGGCATCCGCCCAGCCTGATCAGACCACTCGCTAAGCACTTAAAGGGTAGCGAAGGGCCTCCGTGCGGACAGCGAAGACTCTTGTCAAACTGAGTGGGCGGATGCCAAGGCTGATCTGAGTATGCGCTGGTCGCACAACCACATTGTTGGTTTTCTCTTGTCGCGGCTCAATTTTCTCTTGGAAAAAAAAAATGTTGTCATGCACATACAGAAACGTGTTTTTATTCTTGAACCTGATCCGATACCACTGCGATCACTTTGCATAACCTTCAAAGCCATAAACTATAATGTAGATACGTACTTGTGTGGTTTGTGGTAGTTTTACTAATTTTACAGATACTTTGGAGGAACTGTTGTCCTCAAGTGTGGCTTTACGGACAAAATAAAAGGTCAGACTATATATGAAATGTATTATACGCCTACTATCCATTTAAAAAGTCGCCAGATACAAAAAAAAGGTGTAACAGGCGTGCATCACGTGCTATGCGGGTAAAATTCTCGGTGAATGTGAGACAATCTTTTGCTTAAACTCTGTAAGACCTTGACGTTTTAATTTACAGCTTTATTTTCTTTTGAACGAAAACTAACACGTACTTTGTCATTTATATCTGAACCGGCTCATTTAAACCGCGTTTGCCAATTCCTTCGGTGATTTTCTTGCTTTTAAAAGGTTTATTTACTGAACAACATGAAGTTGAAAATACTGTTTCAGCAGAAACTAAGACATCCCCCCTCGTATGGGTTCTGCTGAGAAATGACATCAATCTGCAGAGTTTGTTTTCCCATCCTTGCTTTTTTTTATCCCAAGGACACTTGATCAAATTAGAAAAAAGCAAGAAAATGACTGTAAGTGATAATTACATTTAAAAGCACTGCATAAATGATATTTCATAGTCAGCAAAAGTGCACTTTAATAAACCGATATAAGAGAGAGTGCATAAAAACTTTTTGTGCAAGTGTTGGAGCCAAAAAAAAAAAAAACAAGTGTTTATACAGAAAAGACTGCGTCTTAACGAGTGATCATTGGACTCTGTTTGCTATTCAAATACTCTTTGTCGTCGGAGTTACAGTTTAATGTGAACAGCTCAGATAAGATTTCGGCATCCCAACATGTACATCTGTTGCGGCAACTTTAAAATTGCTCAAGGACATTTTTATCAAGATAATGGAAATGCCTTAAATTATAAATGATAAGAAATATACATCAGTCATTCTTGTCTAATAGAGTGGAAAGGAAGCATGGAAAATCATAGAAAAATAATAATGCTGCAGCTCGGCTACTGTCAGCTACTAGTGAATTTAGAGCCAAGCCCATTTATTGAACAACAACAACAAAAAAAAAAAAAAAAAAAGAAAGAAAACCCCGAAAAAGTATGTGGATAAGTCATGTCTGAGCAAACAGTGCAGACTCAGATCAGACTACTCCTGGAGGAGCAGTCTGATCTGGGACTACACTGTTGGCCATCGCCATGTTTGTTATTCAGCAAACACATAAACACAAACAGCTCCTGCAGTTGTGTGAAATCATTTCTATTCTATTCTATTCTGTTCTATTCTATTCTATTCTGTTCTATTCTATCTCATTAAATTGCACGGTCGTTGAGGCACCATAGATGACTTTGCAACAATCCGTTTCCACCTTATCCTGTTTTCAGCTGCCCTAGTTATTTATACGAAAACAACAATGAAAATTTCGTTTGCAGGAATTACGGTGACACAACTTTCATGTTGTACCCAAATATATAAGCCTTGTTATTTGAACATCGTTACGAGAATGAAACAGAACAGAACAGAATAAAGACTGAACCATTAGTTTGTTTTTCTTCAGCTAAGTTTGTACAGACTAGGCCGTACGGTTCTTTTTCTCGCGGTGCGCAGCCCCGGATCCAGGGGGTGGGCTCTGGGGCTTCAGCCCCGCCACCTGAACCCGATAAGATTAAAATATATGTTGTGTGCTCTCATTAGAATCGCCTCGGTGAGGCGATTCTAATGAGATCTCACAAGATATATTTCAAGGCAAAAAGACACCAAAATTTCTCATTAAACGGATCCCTTATTATATCATATATTTTCAAGCCTCACCCCCCCCCCTCCGCCCAACCACCCCTTCCCCTCCCACTTACCAAATATATCTCGGCTCTCGGCACCTCTCAGCCCCGCCAGTTATCAGTTATCCAGAGCCCCACCAGTATGTCGTGGTCTGGATCCGGGCCTGGTGCGCTCGGATGGAACCAACAAACAGTGACAAAATTGTATGATTTGACAACTAATTGAAAATGGGTAAAAAAACAATTAGTTTTGACAGAAAGTGCGGTTTCATTATTAAAAAGTACCCTTTTAAACATCATTCTGTATGAGGCGGTTTCTATTGACGTCAGCCCAGAAAACAGCCATACCAGTTTACTTCCTTAATAATATGCAAATAAACACATAATTCGTTGTGGCAGTCGTTTATCAGTTTTATTGAAATCTGTACATTTGAGATGCTGAAGCAGTATTCCCACTTCACTAAGCAAACTCTCTTAAGGTATTTATTTAAATCTCCAATTGCGTATGCGCCATTGGCGACCCGTTAACGTTGACGTCTGCGATGCTTCGGAAATCATTGAAAATTGTTGCTTTTTCATGTCATACCTAAGGCCTGTTAGAATAAAAATGATTGTTTTCTTACGTAAAACATTTTTAAGAATTCCTGGGATTGTTGCACAGATGCAATTTTCACTTCGCCGCCGTGCAGTACCGGTAACATTTAGTTATCTTCCCTACAACCGCATCAATTTGAAACAGCTATACTTCACCCGGTGGGAAACAATTTTTACCCACTTTCAAAATACAAGCTATTTGTGGAAATAGTTAAGTTAGGTACTTGTTCCACATCCCAATTATCACCCCTTTGATTGACGTACAGTTCTAGTTACATGATATATGCTGCGCACACGAACCTACTCTCACTGCGGGGAGGGCACACGAACAACAATATCTGGGTGCTTTCTTTTTTTTTTTCTTTGTCTTCTTTATTACCATTCCTGCAGTGTACATATAGAATGTCTATCTTTTGTCGTTTGCTCTGGGCACAATGTTTCCTCGAGAAACGGGGGTGGTACGCGGAGAAGCTCATAGTGACACTCCGGTACCAAATCCAGTGGTGAATCAGGTTCTATAAGGGTTCGCAGGGTTTCCCCATGGTTCTTTTGTGTGCGGCGTGGAGGTTCATCAAATGGACGCATCCCTTTTATCTTGCTCAGTATTATAGTTAATAACGACTTGAACGGATAATGTTGTGTCAAATATGAACGACAACTTCGTTTTGCTATGTATAACTATACCCGTGTGTTCATATATGTTCGGATGGTGAAATATGTAATGTGTTATGTTAGATTTCAGATAGCGCTTCTCATGAATTTGATTCTAAATTTGCACCTCTCCCGAAGATGTAAAAATTACTTATTATCTTATTTGCTATCCTGCATAACATGTATAGTGTTATATGTATATGTGCTCATTGGCCTTATGGCTTATTGCATTAATAAATTACTTACTTACTTACTATCTTATAAATTACAGTCATTTTACCACTTTTATCTTTTTAGAACCCTTTGCTTACAAAGACAGTAGCACAGATAACAAAAAGAGACATCATATTACTGTGTGCAGCACTCAGTTTCCCTGAGCTTGTTTACGGCCAATGACATTGTTATGAAAATAAGAAAAATGGCTTATAATCTAGGTAATAAGAAATTATAAACCACTCATTCCTGCCTAATGCAGTGGAACGGAAACCAGGAAAAATACCAGAAATATGAATAGATTCAACAAGATTCTGCGAGTAGCAGCCGAGGCCATTTATCATGTGAACTGGAAAAAAAACTTAGTCAACAGTGTAGACAAAGATCAGACAATTGCTATGGCAGCAGTCTGATCAGCATCTCCACTGTTTACCAAAAAGGCATAACGCCATGTTTCTACGCCAAAGGGAGAAAACTCTTGTTACTTCCTATTTGCTTACATAACTGATGAAGCCCTTCCAAAATAGGGTCTACTCTTAAAGAAAGGAGAAATTATTTCTTCCAGAAAATCACCCCTTTTGAAAAGAAGGCACGCACACACAAAAAATAAATAAATAAATAAAAATAAAATAAAAAGTAAGATAAAATTGACAGAGTTACTTTCCCCAAAAATGTACCCACTTGCTTTAAAACAAATAGCCTTGAACATCATTACCTGTTACGGCAAGTGGAATGGCCCAGATTCATTTATGGAACAATCAATCAGGGAAATTAGTAGGGTTGTGATTGTGGTGCCCAAATATATAGAGTTAGCATGGTTAGGCAAAACATGGGGAACTGAAAACAGTGAACTCATTTACACGTATTTCTCGGTTACAGATATCATTGCAAGCCAGTGGTACTAAGTCCACTTCGTTCCCTACGCGTTCCCGGGAACGAAGTGGACCTATTTCATTGGCTTGCGAGGATGGGTTTTCGAGTAAAAACGAAAAGTTTGGAAGATATCCTTTCACATAAGTGTCATAAGCTCCGTTTCAATGACACCACTTATTCTTTGAGAGTTGTCACATGCTATTATTTAGCCCGTTATGAAATTTGAGAATAATCTCAAACTCAAGATAAAGCACACTGATTGGCTGCTTCCGAGCATGTGCTCGGAGGCAGCCAATCAGTGTGCTTTATTTTGAGTTTGAGAATGTACTCAAGTTTTATAACCTCGGGGCCAGGTATACGATATTCCGACAAAACTTATGTAATTTGAGAAATTAGTGAAACGGGGATTGGTTTTAGATCGGCATTCATCATTTTCCAAAAGCCATATCATGAAATTCTTTATGAGGCCGTTTCCACTGACGTCAATGGCAACGTCATCCATTTATGAAAAAATATCATGTTTTGATCGTCTTCAATTTTGAAATTGCACAGATAAGCTCAGCATTTAACTTTTATTTATTGCAATTTGTTTTTCTGAGCAGATCAGATTTACGGAAATGTATTCAATTTATGCAGTTGAAAACCCGCAACTCATAAAGACGGTTTGAATATCAGACACATGCCACACATTGCATGCCAAAAAGCACGAAACTATACCTCAGAATCAAAACAGTCTCCGGTTTCTATTGTAGCACAAAATCATTTCTCCAACAGTCATTCATAAATTAAAATGAAAGAAACACATCTTTTTTTGAATATCCACCTTGCAAATTAGCTTGTGAAAATCGGAGAGGTCAAAGAACCAAAATCATAAGTCCGAACTCAGAAACAATTAACAACTCCGAAATATTTAGAGAGACAGATATAGACCCCCCCCCCCCCCCCCCAAAAAAAAAAAAAAAAAAAAAAAAAAAAAAAAAAAGAAGTGTGAGCAGCAAGGACGAGGCATACACATTTAACTGAAGGACAACAAGGGTGCAAGTGATTCCTAGACATAGTAATACAGATCTTTTAACTATTAGGTCAGACAAAAGTTTTCTCTCACATGTAAATATTGACAATGGCGAACATTTCGTATGAGTACGGACAAACGGAATCAGAAAACACTGAGTAAAATGCAATGTTCATGCATGCCTATCTCGTACAAACGGTTGTCAACTCTTAAAAAGTTCTAAAGGAGGCACCTTGACCTCGATGATCCCTACAATGTGACCGTTTCTAAACGGATATGTATTTCCGACGTCGAAACATAGCATGGCTTTCAGTTACCGGATTTTCATTTTCACTGAATACTCCATATAACTGGTGCATTATAATAGGCAGGCCATTGTTTTCCGTGATTATTTTATAAACGGGAATAACATTTTATGACTCTGTTTGCTTCTATTGGCGTCACAGCCCTTTCTAAAAGGACCTGCTCTTAAAGTACAGATTTTTCTCTTGGAGGAACAAATTCTTTCCTTAAAGAGGTAACCCATACTGAAAAGGGAGACAAATTGAAAAATGGCCATGAAAGTGTATGCAAACACTTTAGATTTTTTTACAAGGCTTCCAAAGTAGAACAAAAGAATTCATGATCGTGTTTGCACGGAAAAGGCGGCTTCACCACAAGCAAAAATTCCGATTTTAGTCTTAGCTGTCCCGTCCCGACATGACCTTAGTTGTTTACCGTGGACGTTAAGCATCAAATCAACCAACCAACCAACCAAATCCATACACTTTATGGTTTAGCAAGAACTTCCATATGAAAAAAAGAGATATTTTTTTTGTTGACCCTGTTGCTGAGTTTTAATTTAATGTTCCGGCTACAGTATTTCAGTCACGTCAAGACATTGCCTCCGAATTTTGTAGAAATAACACGCAGGTGCAGCTACAGCTACAAGCAGCTCTGCCGCAGAGGCTGGGCCCCAATGGGCGGGGGCCTTGAGAAAAGAGAAATCATTATTTGCATGAAATAAGCTGCTCCACAAGAAAAAAAAGTCCGATCCTAGTCTAGGCTTTTTCGAGGCTTCTTTTTTCTCGTCATATACCAATTCGCAGCTTTGCCTCATTTCTTCTTACGCCCAAGGACACTGTTATGAAAATAATAAAAAGTGCCTTTAAGTTTAGAGGATTAGAATCTTTAAATCATTCATTCCTGTCTAATGCAGTGGAATGAATGCATGAAAGCTAATTAAAGAAAAATAAGACACTGCAGCTAACACCTGCCAATATACAGCCGATCCTAGATAACCATAAATGTTAAGAATGAAAATTGGACTCTTTTATTATGAAAAAATGAATAAACAAAATTTTGAAGCAAAATTTTCCCTATCGATGAAGTACAGAAGTACAGATACTATATTTTTCAATTACTTCATGGGCAACGGAAATAACACACACAACACGGTATTAAATGACATGAGAATAATTATTTGTTTGAGAGAATCTGAAGTTTCTGTGGAAAGAGTTTCAGTTTGGGATGTCATTGAAAAATTGGCGGAGCATGGCATACATTGTGTTGCCATGCTCCGATACCAATGACGTCATATACCTGTTACCATAGAAACTAAGAATTCATATTCATGTCTAAGTGACATCATCGATACGTCATTCTGCCACGGTACTAAACACAATAGTTGGTATTTCCATAGTTGCTATGGTTATAGAACTATGATGTCATCTCACTCCTTATTCGAGAGGAGCATGGCATGCATTGTATGCCATGCTCCTCTCGAACTATATGTGAGATTCTATCTGAAATTCATAAAATGGAAAAGTGTGATTTTTCTCAAACCTCTGTTTCGCTGTGAGCTTCGCTTTTAATTGTTCCTGGAGAAACATTTCCGCCAGTTTATATTTTTCCTCCCTTCTACATTTAAAGGATATATTTAAGGAGAAAACCTCTTTTCAGAAGGGTTTTGCCGTCCAGGGAACAAACAGGAAGTCGCTTAAGCTGTTTCCGTTTGTAAAAATGGCGGAAACATAGAATAAATTAATACACTTTAATCAAATCTTAAATTTCAAGCCTGAACAGGCTAGGATTCGAAGGAACGAACTATGACAGTGGAGCTTTGGCATCATGCCTATCATTGTATTCCATTGAAACTAAAGTAGTTATATGCAATACGGGTACCCTAAGCATGTTATTAGTGTATCCAATACATGAAATTCGGGTACCCAAAATATGAACTTCAGATACCCAAACCAAGTCGGGTACTCAGAATTTGAAATTCAAACATGAAACTTTGATACCCAAAACATTTACGCAGGGTGACTAAAACATCAAATTCGGGTACCCAATAAACGAAGTTCGGTTACATGTACCCAAGATTGAAGTCTTCAAACAAACGATTTCTCTGAAATAACTTCATTCAAAGTTATTCATGAAAAGCATTGAATATCTTCGTTTTGCGGCTCATGTTTTCATGTTATTGTTGAAATCTGAAGCAATATTTTGTAGCAAAAGCTGATGTTATTTGAGAGTTCAGTAAAGAAGTTAGTAGTATTGACTTTCTGTGGAATATCTTCATTGAGAAATTGCAATTCAAACATGAAATGTAATTCTTCAAGACAGTTTTATAGTCAAGTGTGACGTCAGTCAGTAATAAAAAAATATCTGTCATTGCGAAACTGCTCAGATAAGGCAGGCACGAAAACCATGTTCATTGTGTTAGTCATTTATCTTCAAAATCATGTCAGATTTCAGTTGAAATGCTACAAACCTTTAAATGACAGCTAAACACATATTTGAGCCGCGACACGAGAAAACCAACAAAATGATTGTGCGCACAGCGAAGACTCAGATCAGCCTGGGCATCCGCCAGGTCTGATCAGAGTCTTCCCTGTTCGCATGGAGCTAGCTTAGACTTTTAGCTACCCTTTAAGCGCAAAACAAAATCTCTGCTCAGACTGGGCGGATGCCCAGGCCTATCTGAGTCTGAACTGGGCGCACAACCACAATGTTGGTTTTCTCGTGTCGCGGCTCATTAGTGTGCCACTATTCTGATGTGGAAGCTCATGGTTTCAGACCTATTTGATTATCACTATTGACTAGAGATACGCTGTGGTCGAATGGTTTGAGCGACTCAGTTATGGCGCAAAAGGTCGCGGGTTCGAATTCCAGGTTGGGTCAAATGGCGACTGAAATTTTTATTTGTCAACCCAGCCGAAAATAGGTACGTTTTCCATATCAGGGAAGGATAGGACAGCGAAAGGAGAGGGATGAGCTACGCCTTTCATATGCTGTGATATATATACAATGAGCCTCTAACCCCACCCCACTGCCCCTAAGGCCACTAGGCTATTGCAAACCTTTACTTATTATTGCTAACAGGCAAGTTTATTCACTCAAAGGCTGTATGTTGTGTACGCCAACAGTCTCAGTCAAACAGACAGATTTTACATGCCGGCAGCTGATCTTTTACGATATTCCTGAAGATTGAATAACCAAATGCCCACACAGAAGATCCATAAATGACCTTGTTTATTTTGCTATTTTGTCTAACTCTTTGCACACTGATCTGGAATTCAACACAACCAACGAAGATAACGTACAGGAAACGCGCTTGTTACTCTCACCAGGATAAGCTTGTTTCCTAAGTATATTCTCACGGACTATCCGACCCCGACCCCCCTGACCCTCCCCCCCTCTACACACACACACACACACACACACAATTCTTGAAATAAGAATCAAAAGTTTTACCCCCACCCGCTCCTGACGCCACGATTTTTGAAATAAGATAAAAAAAAAAGTTTTACTGAATCGATGTATCGATATGCAAGCTTAAAAATAACATTCGGGCTACAACGACCATGACAACGGATTGGTGAAGAAACTTATTGTGGCACAGATAGAAATTATTCGAAACTTTGGTCTGACTTAGAGATCTGACAAACTGACAAACAGTTTTATAGTACGCAGCCTTCGTTGCCTGTGTTGAATGGCAGACCAGTAAAGGACGAGTTACACTTTACTATTGCAATGTGCCCACTGAAAAGGCCGATTTTCGAAGGTAGGCAGATAACCACAAAAACATATAGAAATGTTAGCTATATGTTTCTAGTTTATTCTGTACGATTTCATTTTCCCGTATTTTAATGCCTTTTAGGTTAATTTAGCGGCTGAATACATGTACTGTCTGCAACATTTAACATTGAGCCTATGGGAATTTGAACTACCAACATCCACTATGCATCCAAATTTCACTTCATCCTACCCTCGTAACCACTACAATTTTTATACATGATTATTCCTCATATACATATTCATCAGAATCAGGTTATATTACAGTGGTTACGAGGGTAGGAGTAAGCGAAAAATAAAAGTTTTGGGTAAATTTTCATGTATCCAACACTATGACTAAAGGATTTATATCAAAATCGCATTAGTATATTTTGTAATTGATAGAAAAAGAGGCATTATTCGACACAACACGTCTTTTTCAAAGTGTTCATCAATGTAGTATGTTTTCCTAATGCCCCCACCACGGATTCTGTGGGTGGGGGGGGGGGGGGGGGCGAGAAGGGGGCGCAGCGCTGGGCATGCGTATAGGTACGGCGTTATGTGCGTATGTAAGGCGTTTGACTGGATGTCCTCCATCATCATGCTGTGATATAACCTCTGATGTTATCATGTTGCGACGTGGTCAGATGATGTATCCGTCAGCATGAAGCTGATGCATTTTAAAATTCTGTGACCTTGAACTTTGGTCCACAAACTTTGTATGAAAAGTTATTTGGATGAGATTTTTTTTCCTTACCTCTTTTGATGTCTTTGGTGTAGGGTGTTGATATTTGATCAGATCATATCTTTAAAATGTATGAACTGCAAAGGATCCATGCACACTAAGTCCTTGATCTTTATGCATGGACCAGGATTTTCACTTATATCTCAGCACGGTTTTTGGATTTGCAACATAATTACAAATAGTTGGCCAGTCAAACAATGCAAAAAAATAATCCTCATACTATTTATAGGTTTCTGTGACATATATTTAAAAGTTCACTGTTCTTTTCCTTATATATTTAACATTATATATGCATCATACTAAAGACAATGGTTCAGTCAGACTTTGCAAATGACGTCATACTATGTGTTGGTCATTGTGACTTGTATTGAATTAATGTTTTATTTTGAAGTAATATTTAATTGAATCTTCATCGGACTTTGAATAGTATATCACGTCAGCGCTGCATCTCATATGGTACTAGATGTAGGCCCCTGTGACCTATATTTCTTGGTTCACTAATTTTGTCTAATATTTTAAACATCTGTACCTGTGTAGCATCCATAAACGCGTAATATTTCATACGTGATTAAAATTTGATATGATGAAGCTTTCATTATATGTATAAATAGTGAATAATGCTTACGAAAAGAAGAAGGTTGATGAACTTTTCATGCACTTGCCAGAACGGGCAAAAGCGTTTCGCCAAGAATACATTGGCTTAACAATATTGGTCAGTTATAATAGACAACCTGTTCATTTGTTCCATTATTTTCACAAAAGCAAACGCTTTACATGCTTATTATTGTTTTAATAAACACTTGTAAAATCTTCTATTCTGAGGTGTCGTCAAAATTCAAATAAAATTTCTTCTAACTAGATGGTTTGGGCGAAATATCCCTTTTAGACTATGGATAAGAACCAAAAGTATTATATCTGTCAGTTTGAAGGGCTGATATGCCAGCGGAATTGCTGATTATATCGAAAAACCGCAGGTACTTAGTGTACCCCGTTCAGCACCCCATATGCAATAAACCGGAAGTCACGTGATTATTTATGAAACCGCAAACTTAAAAATGTGCTTATATAAACTGCCAAATGCCAAGCTTTTATAAACATAAATTCTATCAGGATCGGTCGTGGGCACAAAAACGGCCAAAGTGTAACCCGTCCTTTGTGCTGCTGTCCCGTGTTACTATTTCACGCTGTTTGAATCAGCTCCTGAGCATTAATCTGTCCGAAACCACGCCTACTTTAAACGGGTTAATATTTTTTTCATTTGCTATAAGGTATAAAATCGCGGGCTTATTGTGAGACAGTACGTGCGATTTTGTTCGCCGGACTATCTCACTGGATAGGCGGCAATCGAAGACGCTCGTGCAGTCGACGAACGCGGAAAAAAACCCATATGAAACAAGGTTTTTAGTTACAAATTGTCGCCTATTCTCAATCGAAAACGCTGTTTCTAACGGTTTTTGATCCGCGTTAATCGATTGTCAAGAGCGTTTTCGATCGCCGCCTATCCAGTGTGACTATGTTGTCGTTCTACACTATAGGAGATAACGGGAATCCCCGGAGTGACGTCATCGGATGATCACGTGGGTAGATTGGTTGGCAAAAAGATAGCGACAGACAGTGGTCTTCTATGGAATTTTGCTGAAAATTTAACTCTGAAAAGCGTAAAATATAGTTAAGAAAGCTGCGAATAAATAGAAACCGATAAAACCAGTTCAAATATTGTTTTAAGCGCTTGTCGCGCGAAAAAGAGAGTTATTTAATATTATTTAAAGTTATTTAATTACTCGACATACACTGACTCGCTTCGGAACAGGACTTTTTCTCTTAATATCTTTGACTTAAAAAGAAAAATAAATAAATGAAATGAAAATACAATAAATCGGAGGTACTAAAGATCAATATTTTAACCTGTAAACCTTTTCGACAATCAAGGTGATTATTAAATAGAACACGGGTAATAGAAAATGAAAGACAATAAAATATAGAAACTTGTATCCAACGAGAAGTAATGCAAAATTAATAAAACATATTGATCTGATTTCGGGATAAGAAAATGTAAAAAATAAATAAGTAAATGAATTTATATTCATGACTGCGATTCAAAAGAGAATGTTATAAAACGGTAAAGGATAATATAAACGTATAAGCAGAGAACCTTCTGTTTTGAAATTACTATCAGTAATTAGCACATTATTTAGTCCGAGCTCATGACATCTGAACAACAAATTCTCTCTCTCTCTCTCTCTCTCTCCCTCTCTCACTCTCTCTCTCTCTCTCTCTAATTGTTTGCTCTTTATATTTTATTAGTAGACAAGCATATTAATATTAAAATATCATAGATTATAATAATCGAGTTTTATTTGATATTTAGATTAGCCACACCGCCAAAAACAGTTGGTTATATTATACAAGTTAATATGACATTGTCACTGTAGGAAACCCGCGGCGTTCTTTGAAATATGATAATTAAAGACATTCCTTATCAAAAGACCCGCTGAATACCGGATACATTCATTATAAACAATAAACAACCGGTTTAATTTCAAAATGTACACCAAAACAGACACATTATTTTAGAGTATCCATGCTAAAACGTACATCTAAAAGCACTTAATGTGGAACCAATTTAAATGAATTAGAAGAGAGAATAGAACAATATTTCACACTAAAATACCTACATTTCTCAGCGTTATCATTTATATGAAAATATGCATCATAATGCGCAAAATACACGGCATGATTAATTACATAGTTTAATATCACCCAATAAACGTTCAATATAGCGTGATTGATTATCGACTTTTTGCCAACCAGTGAGGGGAATACCTTGGAAATCCTTATCGATGACGTCACCGCGTTTTCTCCTATAAGGTGACTTTTGAGTGGCATTCTGGGCGTGGCTATGAAAGGAATATTGCCCTTTCGTGCGCAAGTTATTTCATAAATCGGATATAATAATAATACAAACAAAACAAAAGAACTATCTAAAATGACGTCCGACATGTATAATAACGTCCGTGTGTCATACAAAACACCTTATTCTCAAAAGTGATAATGGTGTTAAATGTGTAGGCAAGTTCTCCAGTACAGTAAAAATCGAGCCGCGACACGAGAAAACCAACAAAGTGGTTGTGCGCCCAGCGCAGACTCAGATCAGCCTGGGCATCCGCCCAGTCTGATCAGAGTCTTCGCTGTCCGCATACTCTAAGCTACATTTTAAGCGCTTAGCGAAGACGCTGATCAGAATGGGCAGATGGCCAGGCTGATCTGAGTCTGCGCTGGGCGCACAAGCACTTTGTTGGTTTTGTCGCGTCGCGGCTCACTTGTAAAAATAGGGACACATATAAATCATCAACGTATTAATCCTTAAATGGAACAGTTTGTTTTTTCAATGAAATGGTGCGTCCTTAAATATGCAGATGGAATGGCAAACAGTGTAGACCCTGATCGGACTGGAGCAGTCTGATATGGGTCTGCACTGTTTGCTCAGAGATATCTGTCCCAATTCTTAGAAGTTCTACTATATTTTCTGAATGAAATGTTTGCGTACTTATTAGCAGCTGCTCTGTATGCTCCCAACTTCGACTAAGTTGATTTGCGTGACTGTCCCTATGTCAGTCTTTACATACGTAACATGCTAGAATGTTGTATTTATAACTAAAGAACCTTGGCCGCTGGGGCATTGATATCTCATAGATTGAGAGACCATAAAATAGTAGCGGACACGTTCTCTCTGTCTCTCTCTCTCTCTCTCTCTCTCTCTCTCTCCGAAGTTCTGGCAGTCTTGTAATTACATTATTGGCAAATGCCGCTTTTTAAAACATTAAATGAATGTTTGTTCCCAAAATTTTAAGAAAAGTCGGGATGCTTACGTTTAATATTAGAGGGTCAAATTCATCTGCCTTTACATTAGATGGCTATCTCCATATTGACAATGAAAACCTTGCTACTTGGATAGTCATTTTGAAAATAGAGTTCTGCTTAAGCCGGTGCTAGGTGGCGTGGTCGACGGCACACTTCATTACGTGTCAGGAACAGACTCAATAAAACCGAGTCTGCTATTTTCGTCCCTTACTGTGTATTTTTTGCTTCTAAGGGATCCGCTACTCAGAACTTATTCATTTTCATTGAATCTGGTGTTATGCTGCGTGAGGGCCGTAAAAAAGTCTCCCCGTACATCACCATAGTGCAGATTAAATATTTTCTGGTCCTTTCGGATTATTGAGCTTAGTTATTACTTAAAGTCCTTTTGAAAATAGAGTTCTATTTAACCCGGTGCTAGTGGGTGTGGCCGGTGTCGAACATTTCATTTCTGGTCATGAACAGACTCAATGTCTTTTTTCGTGTATTCTTCGCTTCGAAAGGATCTAACTATTCAGAACTTAGGTACATATTCTGAAAGAGGGACGACTTCCAATTTCCAATCGACGACTTTTCAATTTTCAAATAATCTTCCGCACCTCCATACGGAATGGAACTTATTTCAAATATTAAGACGTTGTTTACAGAGAGGAAAAATTGAGCCGCGAAATGACAAAGCCAACAAAGTGGTCGTGCGTCCAGCGCAAACTTAGACCAGCCTGGGCATCCGCCCAGTCTGACCAGAGTCTTCGCTGTCCGCATGGCGGTAGCTCAGACCCTTAGTTACCCTTTAACCGCTTAGTGAAGACTCTGTTTGGGTCAAGAATTTAAAAGTTCTATGGAAGATGCCATGATATCATTGATCCCTACAGTGTGGTCTAAGCTTAAGTTTCTAAACTTATTGACGATTTGATAGCCACAAGCGAAGCAAAGTGTGGCTTGCAGCTGCCAGACTTTCATTAACACGTCCATGAGACATTTAGACATCACGAATGCATTATAATAAGAAGGTGATATTTTCTACTCGCGAGCACCTTATCACACATTTGATAGGGGTCCATGTCTGTGTATCTGTATCTAATTATTTCAGATTTTGTCATTGTTTACACGGTTTCTGAGTTCGGAGCACTTTTATTTTCAAAGCTAGTCAACAGTTCTAAGAATATGATATAGTCGCGACGCGGGAAAACCAACAGAGTGGCATGTAAAGCCCAGCGAAAACTCAGATCAGCCTGAGGCCCCCGCCCAGTCTGATCAGTGTCTTCGCTCTGCGCTTAAAGGGTAGCTAAAGGGCCTAAGCATTCCGGGAGCGAATCCTCTGATCAGATTCGGCGGATGCTGGGCTTTCATGCCAGTTTGTTGGTTTTGTCATGTCGCGGCTCAGTTATGATGAGAAACTCATATATGAGTTTGTGGCGGAGCTTCTAATAGTATATTTCAACTTTTTATGCATATCAATTACACTAATTGTGAAATGTCCCTCGTACATGTATAGTGTGACAGAAAATCTAGAATCTATGATTTGAAACGGAATGACGTCCCTGAAGGTTATTATCTACATTAATGACTACAAATTGACGTATAATTTTCAACACACTAATGCGATTGCGTAGCGCATCAAAGCCTCGCTCAGTTTTTCCGATTTCGAAAGTTTCCATTAAGTTCTGCAGCTCTAAGCGACACAGCGACGGTATATATACATTTATTCCAGTGAAGGTATTATTGAAAAGATTCCTAACAGAAGTGACTGCTGTGTTGCGTGGATACTGTCTTTGAAAGTATCACAATTACTGAGCTGTTCACAGTTAACGACGTATTCTTGATCGCAATATCTTTTCTTTGAAGTCCAGCAAGATTATTAAAAATACGAAGATTTTACAAGGAGTTATATTCTTTGATTTTGCAGGATTATTTTGCCAGACGACAAAATGTGGATTGAAGCCGTGTATCCATGGAAACTGTTCCTTGATTTCTACCGGATTTAAATGTGGTTGTGAAAAGGGGTGGTGGGGTTCACGATGTAATATGGACGATTTTGTCTGCCAGTATAAACAGTGTTCTGGACACGGAAAGTGTGTAGAAATTCCCGAAAAGGAGAACATATCTTGCAGTTGCCATCAAGGTTGGTCAGGTAGGTCTTTCAGTTATTATTAAATGCTGTCCTAAATCATTTACGAAAGAACATAAGGAAACTGTTCTCATAGTAAGGCAACAAATCAGAGTAATTCAAAAAAGACTAATGCTGGGAGTTGGAGGCAGTTTTATGATACGCAGAGTCCTGTTTTATATCCCGTGAGGGGGAAATTAGGGATTTAGCCCCCATATGGTAATTATGATTTTTTTATATCCATTGGCAGTAAGTATTGAAATCTTGACTAGTTTTTTTTTTTTAATTTCAGCATGCAAATACGCAGGCGTATATTGAAATTTTGTCATTTAAATGACTTCAATAGAAGTTGTATAGAATACTGCTCTTTGTATACGGATAGAAAAATCCGTTCTTCAGTGATAGCTCGGTGGGGCTTTTGGTCGCCCGGAAGCTACTAAGGGAGCGGATTGTTAACTATTTTAGTACCAAAGAGCAGACGACACAATTTATGTCTGCAAAAATAAAAAAAAAATGCCTTGTCCAAGACATTTAATTTTGAGAATTAAAAGACTATAGAGGGCAAACAGTGTAGATCTATATGAAGCGGCTCATCCTATGCCGCCTCATCAGTATCTACGCTATTTGCAAATTATGGTATTTTCGTCACTGGTGCTTGATGTTTATTAGTTTTCTTTTTAGCTTAACTGTTGTATCATTGCCGAAATAGTCATCCGTTTTGAAACACCTAAATACCATTAAATTTGCATTTGGAACAAATGGAAAAAAATATGGTTTTGGGTATCCCAATACTTGAGTGCATAAAGGTATTCCGTCTGCATGTTGCGCGACAATTAAAAAAAAATGTTAGACGCGGATTTAGATTAACAAAAAGCAACTTTTGTGACATTTTGATAAGTTCACTTATTAATGAAATATTTTTTATAAAACTTGTTAAACGAGAGATCTTAATTAAACTATTTCTGTGATATTTTTGATAACTTTACTTGTTAATGAAATATTTTATTAATTAAACCCGTTCGTGGCGTAATTGTTTCCTGGTTTTGATTATACCCGTAGACTGCATTTATTATTCTTGTACACTGTGAAACATTTCCATAGATTTTACGGTAGAATAACTGGAAACCAACTCCCAGTCCATTTACCGTTATTTTTGCTTGCGTCTGCCTGCAAAACATTGTTCGAAATTACGATATCGTAGATTAATGTTTACTGGCCACACTCGAAAATACCTTAATAGTGTTGAAGGGCAGTAGGACCAACACACCTCCTGTTCTATTCTGTCCTACAGTGCTTGGTAATTCCTGTAAATTTTACGGGCGTCCGTAAAAATAACGGGAAATGGTCAGGCAGCTGGTTGCCAGTTATTCTACCGTAAAATCTAGGGAATTTATTACAGTGTAGAATTATTGCTCTTCACACTGTCGTTCAGAATTCAATTGTTGTAATTTCTAAAATAATGCTTTACTTTTGGCGAAGTTTAGGTGTTTCCATAAAACCACATGAGCCACCTCATGTGACCTCCAACAATGTGGCTATCTTGTCATGTGGTATTCAGATTATATAGGGTAATCAGACCTCATTTTTAGCTCTATGGCTTGGGCCACATTCATAGATCGCTGATGTGACAAGGGAAGGCTCTGATCAGACTGCACTCATGTTTGCTCGTCACTAATGCCACGTTGTTGGAAATACAGTCAGCTCTCGATATCTCGAAGTCGAACTTCTTCTCAAACTATTGATATCTCAAAGTAAATTTTCTGGTGCCAGAAAAATTACATTGAGATATCAGTATGAGATAACAAAGCTGAAATGAAAGAAAATTAAGAAACAATTCCTTTTTCATAGAAGAAGATACTTTGAGATATCATTTTTCGAGATATCGAGAGTTGACTGTATCACATGCTGTGGCTCAATATTCACATGCATATACATGCACTTTTTCCGCTCGTAAAATAATTAAATTATAGACAATCCGGGTAGAAATACAGTCAACTATCGATATCTCAAAGTCGAAGTTCATTTCAAACTACTGGTATCTCAAAGTAAATTTTCTGGTCCCAGAAAATTTACTATGAGATACCATAGTTTGAGATAACAAGAGTTTACATAAAGAAAAATAGGAAACGTGTCCAAAATATATTTTTGATATAAAAGGGTCTTTTGAGATATCAGTATTTCAGATAACTAAAGCCAAATGTATAATGACATACGCATGATAGGTTCTGGTGTGCGTTTTCTAGCTTTGGCCTGCCAACAAAAATTACTCAACTTTTTAATAAAGTGATCTCGTATTTTACTATACCAGGTTTTTTTTTCAGGTTCCAGGTGCGAAATCGCCATTCCGGAAACCCCAGAACAGCTGACTATTGGTCAAAAACTGCTGAAGGAACCCATCTGGATTGGTATGATTGTGATGTTGAATCTTGTCCTGTTCTTCTGTGTGTCCTACGTAGCGAGGAGAAAATGCGGCAAAAGAATCGCCAAACTGATGCCTAAGCGAAAGAAGCCGACGGATAATACATCGAAAGGTAAAATGGAGTAACAGGAGTAATTCAGAGAGAATTTCCTTTGTTTGTAGATGGAAACAAATGTTTGACCCCTCATTAGAACCGTCTCGGCGAGACGGTGCTGATGAGGGGTCACAGTATATGTTTTCATTGAGTATTGATATCCTCAGCATCCCCCCCCACACACACACACACACCTCACCCCCATTCCTTATCTGGAGCTCTGGTTTTGGAAATGCTGTATTGTCCAAAGAAGCCAATATGAGGTATCAGAAACAGCTTACTATTGCCGTATCGTTGTCAAACAAGTAGAGGATGTATAGCTATACTCAAAATGCCTTCCGTAACTGAACCGTACACTGTAAAAAAATCCGTAGATTTTACGGTAAAATCACTGGCAACCAGCTGCCAGTCCTTTTACCGTTATTTTTACGGGCGCCCGTTAAAATTGCAGGAACCATCAAGCAGATTGGGACAGAATAGAGTAGGTGTCGTTTTGGTCAGATAGCCCTTCAACAATACAAAGTAATTTTCGAGTGCGGCCAGTTAACATAAAACTTCCAATTCGTGATTTCCAATGTCTTACAGGCAAACGCCCGTAAAATAACGGTAAAAGGACTGGCAGCTTGTTTCCAATCATTCTACCGTTAATTCTACAGTATTTTTTTACAGTGTACCTGAACGGCACACACTTTTTGACGTCCAAATCAGAGCGCTCATATAAATGACGCGACATCAGTCCATAGTTGAGTCTATTTTTTTTTAGTTTTTTCACCTTAAGAGTTGACTCCCATTGAGCAGTTAGCACACCGTACATTCGATCTTTAACATTTTGGTAGAACGCGGTCGGGTACGGAAAATACAGATGTTTATCCAAGCGCGCGCTTTTTTGCGGGTAAGTCATTTTCTTAGTTTCTGGTGAGCTGGCTTGATTGTTTCTTCAATTTTCATAGCGAGATGACATATTTTGTCCCTTTCTCTGAAACGGTGCAAATAGATGGAAATAATTCAGGATCATTATCTTTTTATTCGGTTGCTAGGTGACGCTAAATATACGGGAAATGGCAGTCGGTATATTTTGATTTGGTAAGGAATATAACGGACGGCGATTACGGAAGTCGTTTTTATTCATTTTTATGGTACGGGTCTATCACAGACGGCACTAAGTACAACATTCTAATTGCAAATTCAGATGTTTTGCCACTTTTATTCCTAATTTTATATCTTGTACTAAATTGGCCATACATTTGTCGCTGTTAGGATTGTATTGAGAATTTTTATGCTTCCATTGCAAAAGATTTACTCCAGATGAAAACGACAGAGGTGTGGTGTTTCCCTTGGAAGTGTATACCCATCCGCTTGCCGAACTATTAGCGAGCAGTCGCTTTCAGGCGCAAAGGAGCTTTGAAAGAGTCGGAGCTCTATTGTAGAAGATTGGTAAGGCATATTTTTACCTGTTAGATTCATTACTTTCAATGAAATTTCTTTCATAACGACACCAAACGGAAGTTAGAATTAGACTGGTTCGAATGGAAATCGACGAAAAACTTACAGCGTACAGTCTTTCTGTCGCTACGTTACGTAATGACGTCAAACGTTCCGTTTGAGAAAAACAAGATGGCGTCAACGTTAACCGCTTCAATGCGAGGAGGCCGCTGAACGTTGGATGAAATAATTCAAAGGAAATAAAGCACCGTAGAGAAGGAACTGAAAAAGTATAGCCCGTTTTTCGAGGGGATAGATTACTAGGGGTAAATCTGTTTTCTGACAGTTTCTCATCAGTTTGTAGACGGAGTTCGCAGCTGTGGAGTTGCAAAGCTTTTAATACAAATTTAATACTACAAAAATAAAGATAAAGAGCGATATGCTCGCCCCAAGGCAGTGCCCATTTTCATATTATGCTCTGAATGGAGAACGTGTACATGCTGTTACTTCATGCGCAGTTCCTTTCTGCTACTTGACAACGGCATAATATGTTCTGCATGAAGTGAGCGGATATCGCACAACAATCATCATTTGGTGTCAAAGTAAACATGAGAACCACAGGGGCTTGGTCATATGCTTTGTTTCTTATAGCCCGACGAAAAATAAGAATCCGCTTATACAGGGTGGTGTATATGAAGTACTTCATGTACAAACGGATCGTTTGTCATTGGGATCGAAGAAACAAACCATATGACCCATATCCTGCCCTCAAAACCTGACAAAAGTTGCTCGATAACAAGTTTTTTGTTGTTGTTAGATTATGAAAACTTGTTACAGCTAATGCGCGATTTAGCTTTGTATGAAACTGAACCTTTTACAGGAAAAAAGGTAAAAGGTTTCCCATAGCCCTAAAAGCCGTAGGGGCAACGGGGGTTAGAGACCCACTGTATCTTGGGCATAGCTGATAAAAGGCGGAGCCCATCTCTCTCCTTTCGTTGCCTTACTTTTCCCTGATTCGAAAAAGGTACCCATATTTACTGCTGGGTTGACATGCAGAGAGAGAGTTTTCCAGTCGTCGGATGGCGACGGTGAGCTGCGAAATCACGACCTTCCGGTGCCCCGAAACACTCTAACCACTCGACTACGGCGCCTCCCTTTATAGGAAAAGGAAAAAAACAATCATATCAAACTATCAACCAAAAACGGCTGCCTCGTTGGTCGTGAAAAAAATGGCGTCGTGGTCAGGTGTTGCATTTTTCTTAATTATTCTTAATTATAAGATCGGGTTCCAGTGAGCACATGACGTCGAAATGATGTCGTACTGGCGAAATGACGTCGTTATGACGTCAATGTGCCATCATAACGTCGCATTGACGTCTGGCCGACGTCATTACGACGTCATGTGCCTGCAGGGTTCCCAGCGGGCACACGACGTCAAAATGACGTTGTTCTGACGTCGATGCGACGTCATTACGCATCGACGTCATTACGTCGCATCGACGTCAGAACGACGTCATTTCAACGTCATATGCCTGCTGGGTTATAAATAACGTACGGTAATAGTAAATTATTCAGGCATCCTTTCATTCACTCAGGCACTTAAATGAATTTGTTGTTTCCATGTGGGAATTGAATTGCGACTTCAGTCGTAAGTTCGAGCATGTACGGGGAATAATACAAAAACATCAGCGGACAAATTTATCATACTTTCACTTTCGTATTCGATGGATGATTTCCGATTCAAGGGACTTTCAAACAATATTTCTGTCATACCCAGGAAGATTGAAGAATCCGGGAGCGCTATTACTTGCCCAAACGCTAGTCACTGCTTTTTAAAAGTGAAAATATTACTTCATATGTCCATACTGGCTCACATCGGTAACGACCCTTGTAAAAAATCTGTCTTTAGGTAAATAGGTACACTTTCGGAGTTTCCGGGGAAGCAACACCGACATTTTCCTTTTTATATCCCTTTCCATCTTTGAAAGAGTTGATCCCATTTTGGAAGGCTTTATCCTCCAGTGAATCAAACAGGAAGTCTTAAAAATTGTTTCCCTTGTAAAATGGCGGAAAACCTGTATCCAATTACCTTAGATTCCGCATGTGAACAAGCTGGTTTGTATGTCACATACATCTTCAAACTCAGAAGTGCCGTTAAATTTACGAGGCTCAAAATCTAAATAAAAACAGATATTCGGTCTACCAAGTATTTTGCCACCAGAGACGTATCAGCCGGCGCATCCGTGTCTAACCAGCTTCCACAGCAACTGCTGAAATCACTCCGCAATTTGAGACCATTGTGTGTTTATCGGGCATGTGTGTCCGTCGAGGACTCAGATCAGTCTGGGTATCCACATGCTCAGCTGAGTTGAGCATCAAAAAAGTTTTATAACCATGGGGCCTGGTTGAATCTTAAAGACTGTAACCGACTTGAAAGACTTAGAGCTGTTGCTATAGCTTAAACCTATCTGCTCACCTGCTTATTATCAACGTTTCCCGCCGTTTTACAGGGATTTTATTTTTTTGAGAATTTTATGCTCCCCAGAGAAAGAAATCCTTCCAAAAGATTTACTCCAAATGAAAAGTACAGAGGTGTTTCCCTTGGAAGTGTATACCCATCCACCTGAAGCTCTACTTGCCGAACTATTATGCTCTGAATGGAGAATGTGCATGCTGTTACGCCATGCGCAGTTCTCTTCTGCTACTTGACTACGGCATAATATGTTCTGCATGAAAAGATCGAATATTGCACAACAATCTTCTTTTTTCTTCTTTTAACACAGCATGCATACAGCTTCTAAAAAACCTTGTGACGACGTAAATGCAACGTTATGACATCGCAACTACCTTGTATAGATAATAATACTGGCAGGCTACCAGTGGTGGCCGTTTTTTTATTACACCTTTTTATCTTGTAACCGACATATTGTGTTACTAGGCACAAGCTACGTATTACATCGAAAACATACATAAATAATTGTTACACGTGTGCTGTAATTTACAAGAATTTAGATGCTTTCTTGAAGGTTGGTTGCAGGTTATACCTTTTTCCTGATAAATGAACATTAATACAGTAATTTGTACATGTTTATTTCTGTATTTATTTATGTACGTGTTAAGTGTTGTAGTTCCCCGGAAAGGCAAAGATGTTGATATGAGGGTAGCCTGGTGACATTGTTTACCTTTTGCCTCCCAGGCAGAGAATTTTACCCAGCTTCTTCGCGGGCGTTTGTTTTGTTACCTTGTACAAAATGGCCGAATCTGAGACACAACAAATGCGTTACTGCGAGTGCAGAACGCAAATGGCCACCACTGGTACGCGGCCACCACTGGTCGCACGCCAGTTTTGCGTCATAACCTTGCATCCAGGTCGTTATGTACAACGTTGTTTTGACGTTCTGTGTCAGAATGGAATGTCTCATTATTTGTGATGACCAATAGGCTAGGCATTTTCAATCTTACAAGTATGCATAACAACTCACGCACATGTTACTTTACCATGTGAACAGCTCGGTTTTGACACTGAATGGCAAGCCTCTACTATTTTCGCATCGTCTTCTAAAAGGTAAAAGGACGATATGATCATGTGATTCATACACAGCCGATCTGAGCAAAGCCTGAACAATCTGATTATGTCCACATGATGATCTGGATATGCATAAATCGGAGTTCCTTTCATGTGTTAAGAAATCACATATATGACAACCCGGTGTAACTAAAATACTGATGATGCTTAAGCTGATATGAACATGAGCTGGTCTAGTCTAGAATCTATCCCATAACCTTGCAAGGTCGTTGGTGCACCACAGATGACTTTACAACAATCCCTTTCCACCTAGTCTCGTCTTCAGCTGCCCTAGCTGAGCTAGCAAAGTTCATTTCTTAATATTGTCTTCCCAGCTCCTTCTTTTTTCTTTCACTGTGCCCTGTAGAATTATATTTGCTAAGCCAGAGGACCTTGAGTCGCGACCAAACCACCTCAGTTTTCGTTTCTTGACATGAGTGTTTACGTTTAATAGCAAACCTTTTGATTTAAAATTGCAATCCATCCATCTATCCATCCGTCCGTCCGTCCGCCCGTCCATGTTTACATCAAGTCAGAAAAAAGGTGAGAGTGCCAAGACCAGTCTGCAGTAACCAAACACACACGGTTTTTAAATTTAGGCGTATATGTCAGAACAATACTATATTCTTGCTGAACATGAAGCTATACATGTATACCTAACTGCACTTTTGGGTGTGGAGTCAGACCTGTCTGCACAACCGCTCACGTCTGGAAGTCACTGTTCGTTTGACACACCGGGGAGCAGTAAAGACTTCACCAAGGACGCCCAGCTGCACTGGCAGGTAATTTTTCAAACTTGAAGTACTGTTATCGCAAAAGAAAAAAAAAGTATGCCTCTAGCCCAGATCAGCCTGCTCAATTATGGTCTTCAGCATTCAAGACTTCAGGATGGCCCACAGAACAGTTCCCGATCAGTTCGTGGTCAGAATGCATTAGAGTCCACTCATCAGATTGAACGTCTTCGGTGTTTTGCATATAGCCAGTTTAGGTTATTTACAACCATTTACCAACCAATGCACTGGGCACACAACGTTGAATCAACATAGAATCAACGTTGATTTGACGGAATGACATTGACTCAACGATGATTAATTTTGAGTGAATGATGCTTTGTGCCTGGTGGGTAAGTTTTCTAACAGGAGTTGGTTTTTGTAATTTTGAGGAAAATACAATATTCATTCTCATACTTATTAGTTTAAATGATTCTTTAAATCAGTCAGTTGATTAGTACATAGTAGGAGTCAGTTTTAACTTTGTTATATATCACCCAGCAGGCACAAAACGCCGAAAAGGCGCCTACAGACGTGGATGCGACGTTATTACGTCGTATCGACGTCAGCTTGACGTAGTTAAGACGTCATGTGCCTGCCTGCTGGACACGTGGAAAAAGAAGAAAAGACTAAGCACGACGTAAATTCCTGGCACTATGAGCGTTAGCTTTATTTGTTGTACTGAACGCCTATATTCGGTCTCGACACAAAAATAAAATATGCAATGTTAATTTTCATCTGCCACCATCTCAGTGCGCTCGCACTAAGTCTTACAATAACCGTTGAAAGATCAAGAGATCGCCGAATCCACCTTGTAGTATGTGAAAGGTAACCTATCGAGTCGCGTACCTTTCACACCCCTGGTTAACTATGTATATACAAGGACTGTTACGATACGAAAAAGAG
This sequence comes from Ctena decussata, assembly GCA_963989385.1. NCBI lineage: Eukaryota > Metazoa > Mollusca > Bivalvia > Lucinida > Lucinidae > Ctena > Ctena decussata. Next base: position 35,445,255 of record OZ022503.1, read on the forward strand.
CTGTTACGAAACGAAGAAGTCATAGTTACCAAACGACCTGAAGATCGCGTCGTTTGGTAACTATGATCTTTACGTTTCGTAATGTTCAGCTCTTTTTTGTTTCGTAACATCCTTGAAAAGGTGCTAGAAGGTGGAATTCTCTCAAATGTTATTATAAGACTATACAAATTTAGTACGTGCGCACTGAGATGATGGCAGATGACAGTTAACATTGCAGCTCAAATTCAAGATAAAAGGCGATTGTTGGACTATACATAAGCCTTCCCAGCGGGCTCAGGAAGTCGAAATGACGTCGAACTGACGTCGATGCGACGTCAAAATGTCTCATCAAAGTAAATACGACGCCAGTTCGACGTTCTGTGCCTGCGGGATTAGTTCAACGCTCCTAAAGACGGAATACCAGCAAAGTGGTATGTGCCTCTAGCGTAGACTCAGATCAGCCATGGCATCTTCCCAGTCTGATCAGAGTCTTCGCTCTAGACTGAAAGGGTAGCTTAGGGTCTCGGCTAGCTCCGGGCGGACAGCGAACACTCTGATCAAACTGGGCCGATGAAATACCCTGCAATGTGCAAGGTCTACACTGGGTCTCGCTAAAGCTCTTGGCAGGAGGGTAATCTTGAGTTTACAAAAATCCTAGCAATAATCAAGGAGACGTGGAGCGGACATGAAAGTTAAAGTGACAGACGGACGAACTACAACTAGACGGAGGGATATCGCTACGACATAATACGACCCATCTTTCGAAGGGGGTATAAAATGATCATTGCTGATACCAACCAGTGATGCGATACCTAAACGCATCATCAACAACAAATTTCTCTTGATATATACAGGAAAACTCTGCTATGATCATTTTTGCTAGCCAGGGGTACTAAGTCCACTTTGTTCCTTACAATTTGCCGACGACCTATTCGCTAATCAGATTGCCCACAGCGCCGCCCTTTGGCTGCAGCGAGTTGCTCCCCCGGCGTGTTAGTTTTAGATCAGAAGAGCTGTTTCAAAACACAGTTTTTGCACAACTTCGCATGATCGTTGAAAAACACTGATGAACTGGTTAATCTTGACCGTCTACTCCTGTTTGGTTGTTGATTGGTTGTTTTGGGTTTAACAGCTCTATCGAGCCGTCCTGTTTAGTAACTGTTAACGGTATCCACGATGTTTTCTGTTCTGTTCTGTTTCAATTCTCGTAACGACGTTCCCCAAATGGCTCAGCGGTGCGTAACTATAGTTGCACACATCTGGCGCCGAGTGTCCGTCTATCACGATATTTTCTATCGACAAAGCGCCTATTATGCGGAAAATATTTTGTAGCGGATAATTTGATTGGCTGTGATGGATGTTGTTCGCACCCAAGAAATGGCGCAGTGGGAAATTCGATTTACGAATATGCCTTTGGCCAAGGGTACTTAAAGCCTCATTCACACGATCAAAGTTTCTTTGTCACAGAAACTTTAACAAAGAAAGTTTAAATTGGCTTATTTTTTTCATTCACACGAGCACATTTTTCTATGACAAACCTACTTGGTCACAGGAATTTTGCCCGTGTGAACGGGGCTTATTAAGGGATCCTTGGCTTGCGAAGATGTGCTATGACATAAAACAGTGCTTTATCAATTCAAAATGTTGAAGAAAACAAGTACACTACAGAAATAGTAGCGAACTGTGCAACACCTGCGGCCAACACTGCAAAACGTTTTACTTCAATATGACTGCTATACCCCGTATCGAAATGTATTTCATCCGTCCGTTTTCTTCCGTAGAAAGCGACTGCCATGACCCGTATACGTGAAAATTCCATATGGTATGAAAGACGCCGCTTTTGCTCAAGTGTTATCAATCAACATGATCTTACTTATGAATTTATATTTGCTTTAGATATCTGGCTACCAAAAAACATCAAAATATTTTTATAAATTATTTACTTCTAGGAGAAATTAAGATTACAAAGCCAAAATTCGATGGCAAAATCCATCCTTTTCATATTCTTGTGAAATTTCTCGTCAGTAACGCAGGAATAAACGAGAACGATGGCATGCAAATATATACATGATTACATACAAAAACGACAACTATCTATCTGCCTCCAAATACATGCATAAAGTAGAAAAAATAAAGAAAATAACTCACGCGCGAAAAGGCTCGTGCCTCGGTAAACATCTGTATTTTCCGTACCCGACCGGATTCTCCCAAAATGTTAAAGGTCGAATGTACGGTGTGAGTTAGGCAAAATGTAAATGGTAGAATTGCTTTCCCTGCAAGTGCATTCATCCATTTTCTTTTGGATATAGTGTGGCTGCTTGAGACATACACGGAGCTCTTAATTTTACTAATAAATATCTGTGTGTTTTTCCCACAAGTATTTTTTATTTTCATCTCAAGAGCACAAACGCATAATATATCTAAGTCATCCTTGATAAAAAAAACTTCCATCATTAAACGATGGAAGCTTTTTTTCATTAAGCATGACTCAGATATTTTCACTTTACTTAATGGATTATTTTCAGTCCCGGTGGAATATTGTGTCCTTAAAATAGCTTTTAATACCATTGTCATTAGACATTTTTATGAGCAACTTTGACTTATTAAATAGGACACCTGGTGAACGAGCAATTCCATACTCATCTGGGAATTAACAAAAACATCTTTAAAAAATATTGTCGAAAGTAAAAGAGTCATTTTTCCTGAAATTTATAAGAACTTTTATCAGTTATCTTGCGGAAACACAACGTTAAGGCAACGTCGCACCAACCGTTGATACGACGTTGCATTATGTCATATGGTTGCTGGGATAAGTGCTGCTCTATGATCTTCTATCATGTCTTGGACTGGACTGAATGAGTCTTCCCAGCTACAGAAACATGGAGCTTTCATAGTTCTAGCTGTAAAACGAGTATTGTTCATAGTCACATGGAGAAGTGATCCTATCTGGCTTTGACAAAAAATGCAAATGTCCATAAATTGATAGTCGTAATATTACAATGTTATTTGACTCCCATATTTTTAAAATGTGTCATCTCATGATTTCATTTCAACTTTGTAAAAGATAAATGAGTTATATATATAAAAAAAACTCACGAAATTAGCCGAACCGAAATTAGGCACAAAAATGGCAGCGCTGCTGCCTCTGAAAGTGTATCTGTTTTGCTTAAATGAGTCTTGACACGAGATTTGGTTGGTTGGTTGATTTGATGCTTAACGTCCACGGTAAACAACTAAGGTCATGTCGGGACGGTCAGTTAACCTAACCACACTATTCCTGGGCAGGCTTAGACCTCCTAAGCGGTTAACCAGTACTAAGTGCACATACTTTCGCCAGTAACTGACAACTGCCCTTCTTGAATCAGCGGAAGGAGAAACGAAAGTATGTGGCCAGACCGGGATTCGAACCCAGGACCTCTGACTTACGAATCAGGTGCCCTACCGATTGCGCTACCCGGCCCGGCTCCTTGACACGAGAAAACCAACAAAGAGGTTGTGTGCCCAGCGCAGACTCAGATCAGCCTGGGCATCCGCCCAGTCTGATCAGAGTCTTCGCTGTCCGCATAGAGGTAGCTTAGACTCTTAGCTACCCTTTAAGCTCTTAGGAGAGAGTCTGATCACCTTGGGCGAGTACCCAGGCTGATCTGAGTCTGCCCTGGGCGCACAACCACTTTGTTGGTTTTCTCGTGTCGCGGCTTATTAATATGCCATGCTGGTCACACAATCGACTCGTGCGTCAGTAGATCATTATGTTTCACACAGTTGGTAGCTTATTTCATTTAAAAGAAAAGACAGTGAAAATGACGCACAGAAATCCAATATTTTGACCACGACAGGAACATTTCATTGAGACATTACTCGTATTTCATAAGTTCGTAGCTGACAAAATATATCTATAGAAAATGGCTTATGGTCGCAGCTGCCTTTATGATGTCGACCGAGTAATAGAAATGGACTGCAACACGAGAACACCTGCAAAGTGGCTTGTGCGCCAAGCGCAGACTCAGATCAGCCTGGACATCCGCCCAGTGTGACCAGAGTCTTCAATTTGCGCTTAAAGGGTAGCTTAGGGTCTCAGCTAGCTCTATGCGGACCGCGAAGATTTTGATCAGACTGGGCGGATGCCCAGGCTGATCTGAGTCTTCGCTGGACGCACATGCCACGTTGTTGGTTTGTCGTGTCGCGGCTCATTAATGATGCAAGGTGGCACTGAATGGAAAAGATCATTGTAGTGTATGTTTTCATTTTCTCCACAAGTTTGCCTCGGCGAATACATCCGTACATAGTTCAGTACATGTACTTATTCTGTTGCGTAAAACGATTTTACTCCGGAATTTGAGATCTGAAAATCAACTGTCATTTGCCGATTTGGTATTACGAATTTCTTTGTTTTTAATATGGAAGCTATTTTCATTACAAAATAGAATGAATAAGCATTATTCTTTCCTTTTTTGGTACCTGTAGGCATATTTTTTCCCTTATTATTGTTTTTATTTTTTTTTCAATTTTCACCAGTGAAAACATTAGGCTACATTTACTTTAAACAGTATTTCATGCAAGTAAATTGGACAAAAATTTGCACAGCGTTTGGTGTTATAGGATCTAATGCAACAGTAAAATCGTATAAATTATCTCATGTTCATAGATCGTCTCCATTTCCGGGGCAAATATAAATCATATCCTAGGCTAAATAGAGAATACCATGTTAGTGTCCTTTGATGTCAAGTTTATCAGGGGAGACCAGAAACAGCCTAGGAATGGCGAGGCTTGCCGAGCCAGTCCGACGTGTTCCTGGTCGAGCCTGATAAACTTGATATCAAAAGACACTTACATGGTATTCTCTATTTAGCCTAGGATATGATTTATATTTGCCCCGGAAACGGAGACGATCTATGAACATGAGATAATTTATACGATTTTACTGTTGCATTAGATCCTATAACACCAAACGCTGTGCAAATATTTGTCCAATTTCCAGTTTATAAACATATCGCATTTGCACAGCGTTTGGTGTTATAGGATCTAATGCAACAGTAAAATCGTATAAATTATCTCATGTTCATAGATCGTCTCCATTTCCGGGGCAAATATAAATCATATCCTAGGCTAAATAGAGAATACCATGTTAGTGTCCTTTGATGTCAAGTTTATCAGGGGAGACCAGAAACAGCCTAGGAATGGCGAGGCTTGCCGAGCCAGTCCGACGTGTTCCTGGTCGAGCCTGATAAACTTGATATCAAAAGACACTTACATGGTTTCTATTTATCATGCATCATAAGAAGATTTTACGGCGTAAAGAAAGTCAAACAAATGATTAGCAAACGCAGTTCTGTTCGAACTTGCTGACGTCGCGAATGCGTTGTATTTGACGTAAGTCGGTGACGTCAATTAACCAATCGAACGTTGATATCACGGCAAACGCAGTATGTAGCCAATCGTCTTCGGAGATCGCTTCCTAAGACATCGCCTGATAACATTCGCGCAAGCGCAGTTCTGAAGTGACATGATATCACATCATGTTATCATACCCCTGTTATCAGGTGACTTTTGCAGCAGATGCATGATAAAATCAAAAATCATAGCCTGACCTCATAAAAAACATCTTCTGGGTTTATAAACACATCGCATAGACTTATTTCAGTCATCTTCTGGGACTTTCACTTTTAGAAATTCGCGTATTGCTTTAACGATATTCAGTTTTGAAGATCACGTGGTTTTATTTTTGAAATGCAGCACTGACTATGTAATTGAATCTTTGCTTACGTCAAGGCAAGATAGCGTATTGTTTTTCTTTTTTTGATATTTTATACGCACTGCATTTTGCACGGCACATCTTCCAGCCTTCTAACCTTTTTGACCGAACCGTATAGATCCGCTTTTTGGATTATGATTTTGTCAAAAATGTCAGTAAGTAAATATCGAAACTAAAATATCGGTATACTCTGCACGCATGTCAGCTAAAAAATTATGGCACAGCCATTGCACAAATTATGAAATTTTGGAACGATGTGGAATAGCTCAACGAGGGTAAACTATTTGAAAGAAAAAAATCAGCTGACGACATAAGCAAAGATTAACTCACAGCATCGCCATTTTTTTCCGTGTAGGGTATAAAAACAAAAACCATGTGATCCACCATCCATAAGAGTAGCTCATGAAAAAGTGTATACAATTGAGACGCGACACAAGAAAACCAACATATAGGCATGTGCGCCCAGTAAAGACTCAGATCAGCCTGGGCATCCGCCCAGTCTGATCAGAGTCTTCGCTGTCCGCATGTAGCTCGCTTAGACTCTTAGCTACCCTTTAAGCGCACAGCGAAGAGTCTGATCAGACTGGGCGGCTGCCCAGGCTGATCTGAGGCTTCGCCTGGCGCACATGCCACTTTGTTGGTTTTGTCGTGTCGCAGCACAATTTATGATGAATTCTTTATCTATTTCCAGAAGGGTCACACTCGAAAGAAGAAACATCGACCACTGCAAGGGATATTTACTCTCTACAAATTGAGCTGCCTCGAAGTGAAACTTCTTCCAAATCGCCTTCCTCGATAAATCCAACCAAATTTCTGTTTGAAAAAGTAAGTTATCTTTTACCCTGACGCACAAAGTGACAAAGTTTTTGAGTAAATTGCTACAAACTGAATAAAGATGAATCTCAGTTTCCTCTAACGTGGTTTCGAAATTTAAACGTATAACAGAAGAATTTATATGTGTATGTGCGTTTTGTTTTTTCAATTTTCGTTAGCTCGGTTTCTTGCACATGAAGACATAAGACGGAAAATTTGCGTTATTTTGTATTAGGCTGATATAATGCTCTCTCTCTCTCTCTCTCTCTCTCTCTCTCTCTCTCTCTCTCTCTTTCTGTCTGTCTCTCTTTCTCTCTCTCTCTCTCTCTCTCTCTCTAAAATGGGCATGTTCTTAATCTACTATGACAGGGTCAGTTTCAACAAGGAAATTTACAGTGCACCATTTAAATCTGCGCTGCGTATTTATTCAGCTAAAGTTACACTTTGATAATCTAAGGTGTCTGAATGGCTTATTATCCAGGCTTAGTTCCAATCCAGGGTCGCAAGGCAAATCCCCCGCTTCTCCAATCTTTCGGATGAGACGTATGACCTAGTTGTTGGTGGGACGTTAACCCCGAGTTCACTCACTCACTCCAGGCTTAGTTCTCATCACACTTTCTGTGCACTGTATGTATATTAATATATTTTTACAGAATCGTTCCTTTAATAAACCACTGAGTTCGATTCCCGTTGGCGGCGGGAATTTTTTTAATCTTGAACGGGTTCCGTTGCGCACAGTCTTTTTCATTATCACCCTCCCGTCCTCCTGATATGATTAAAAAGCTGTTGAAAGCTAATCGCCAATCCTTCTATTAATGAACCCTCGAAATAAGGCAAATTGCCTCGGAACATTTTCAAATTGCTTGAAAATTGGTTGAGGATGTCTACATACAAATTGTTCACACTTTCATGACGTCAAACACACTAAAAACAGCCGTGAATGACAATTATGCCACTGCATACAGTACTCTAATGCTTATTATCGATATCTGAGCCGCGACACGAGAAAACCAACAAAGGGGTTTTGCGCCCAACGCAGACTCAGTTCTGCTTGGGCTTCTACCCAGTCTGACCAGAGTCTTTGCTGTCCCCATGGAGGTAGCTTAGGCCCTTAACTACCCTTTAAGCGCTAAGCGAAGAGTCTGGGTGGATGGCCAGGCTGATCTGAGTCTGCGCTGGGTGCACAACCACTTTATTTGTTTTCTCGTGTTGCGGCTCATCTGGTCACGTCAGGATAGAGCCTTTCTTATGCCTTTTATCACCAGCACATTCCCAGATCAGCATATGGACATGCACACTTTTGTCAACGCTGGTGCGGTTTCTGTATGAAAAATGTTCAAGTTCAGATTTGATATCCATGCGATCAGACTGTACATTAAATCGAACTACAGCCCTACTACTCTTTTTTTCAGGTGGACACCTCTGCCCCACCAACGCCAGTACTCGTCAAGGAACAGAAAAAGGAAGTGGCACTTCGGTTTTTCGAGGCATACAAGTCAAATAACCCTGATAACAGACTCAGCCAATCTTTTGATTTATCAGCTGGTATCCAAGACGGAACGGTCTCTTTCCTAGACGGAGATGATGATACAGAGAAAAAAGACAGCTCCCCTGCTATGATCAGGTCTTACACCATCAGTTCATTAGACCATGGACCATCCGTGGCCAAGAAGAGGTGGAAAGATTTACTTAGACAAACGCGTTCCTTGCCCGGCTCACCAGAAGAGCTTCGGACATCACTAGAACGAAAACAGAAAGAGGATATAGAGAAATCATCTAGACCGGTTGGCGTCGAACATTGTTACCCAATAATAAGAATTTTGAATGAAAACAACCATGAAGAACATCATAATAGTGACAGTGACAACTCAATTATTTCTCCTGAAAGTAAACGTGATACGAAAACTCTCATAAATGCCACCAGTGACAACCAAGTAAACTATGTACGGCACGGAGACAGTGCCGACAGCGGTTATCCGACCACGTCTGTCTCATCGCAAAATACGCAGTTTGGTGGTATTTCTAAGAGTGAACAAATTAAATCACAAAGCGCGGGTGAGAGACGAAAACTGTTTGGAAATAAAGCGAAAAGCAAGTCTTTCTATAATATAAGTTACGGTGAAGGACGCTTAAGTGCCGATACAAGTTCATTTAGCACTGATTTGGACTATGAAAACAAAGCACATGATATGAGACGGAGTTTATCAAGGGAGTTGGGCAGTTCGTTTGATTCTGGTCACTATTGTTTAATGTGTCGAAGAGATCGGAAGTTGGATCACGCCGAATCGTATTCGTGTGAGTCGGAACTGAACAGATTACATATGTCTGACAGGACTTATTCCAGTGACTCAAGGCTTAGTCGTAAATGTAACTGCAGAAAATGTCGCCAAAGAGGTAGATCACACTGCAGGAAACATATACGACAGTTCTCAAAGGATATAAATAGTCTAAATACTAGTATTAATCACAGATATAGTGAAGGAAATGTCAAACGAAGCCGACATAGAGGTCATAGACGTTCCTCGGAAAGACCGACAGTGTGCAACAGTGCAGAATGCACTGTTGCACATAGTCGCTCTTTCCGAGACTACTCAAACGCTAAAATTTCAACAAGTACAGAAAGCGAAGCCTGTGATTGTTCAAAAAGTAACGTTAGGTCCAGACGGAAGTGTTATAAACGGACAGAACATTATTCCGATGGATCGTGCGCGCCAAGAAGCAGACGACCAAATCTGTCTTCAGTCGCAAACTCAGCGGCTAGTTGGGAACTAAGTAAGGATGAAGTATATAAAAGGAAAATGATGGATTCTTACCTTTCAAATGTCCGCTCATCTGGGTATTCTTTTCAAGATAAGTACTTATCTGTTGATGGTCTAGAGCATTTTGATCCTTCAGTGCATAATTCCGGTAGTCACCTTAGTACGGATTCTTATCAGAGCAAGCACAACTCTTTCGGCTCTAGCAAGTCACATTCACCTATGGCCGACATATCAGAACAGCTTTCCAGAAACCGGCCAAGTCATTTGACTGACGTGGAAATCGTTTCTCAGAATCTAAATAATGAACCGGAATATCAGACTAGATCTGTGGATAAACTGGAGACGACCCCTCTATCGATGTCAAGTTCCGGTTCCGACGGAACAAGCAAAGGGTTTAAGGATTCGGCGTATCAAACTAAGCAGTCGTCAATGGACAGATTCAACAGTATCAAAGACCGCAATACCACAACTAAGACTAACAATAAACAACTTGACAGTAGCAATAGGTGAGGAAACTAGATAATTTTACTGGCATTAATTCAAATCATAGTTATGTCTTTGCAATGACAGGTCATTTTGATATCAACCTCTTCCCTTTTCGTTCTGCCATCATTTGTTAATACAATGGGGAACCGCGAGCGCGCAGAATGTGTTATTTCATTCCTTGCAGAGAGTTGCAATTAAACTCTGACATTACTGCATATTTGCAAATTTGGACAACTTTAAGACTAGAGAAAGCTATCGCTTGAACTTTGATAAATTTTGAATTTCCTCTTTTAATAGTATGCTACGTCATGATTCAGAATTTAGAAGCACCGTCACATAATTGCAGGATAGCGAAACCGCAGACCCGTCCGTTATGAAATCATTCATGTTTTCAGGGTTTTTTTTTTTTGGCTGTAAAAATAACGTTTGGTCAGACTTCTTCAATTTTGTTATTAAATCTGTTGATCAAGGTCGCTCATTAAACGTCGATAGAATGACGCACCCTCACACACAGAAAAGCTTAGAAAGAAGAAAATCATAAATGCAAATACAGTAACGTGTCCAAAACGTGTCAACTTTACTAAGTTCCCATTGACGCACATGCATTCGTCAGTGAGCAAGAAAATTTATCGCGTTGGGTATACTCAACAAATCGAAATAAAATATGTCCAGTAGAAAGAAAGAAGATAAAGGCAATATACAAAAAATACTCATTAGCATAAAGTCGTTATTGTGTGAAAGAGAACAGTTTATGCAACACTTAGAATATAGAAATGAGCCGCGACACGACAAAACCAACAATGTGGTTGTGCACACAGCGTAGACTCAGATCAACCTGGGCATCTGATCCGTTTGACCAGACTCTTCGTTACGTGCTCAAAGGGTAGCTAAGGTTTTAAGCTACATCCATGCGGACAGTGAAGACTCTGATCAGACTGGGCGGATGCCCAGGCTGATCTGAGTCTGCGCTGGGGGCATAACCACATTGTTGATTTTGTCGTGTCGCGGCTCAAATTTAAGTTTTCCATTGATGTCAATGACGAGGTCGCCGAAGAACAGACAAAAATCGGAATCAAGCAATATAAATTGCTGCAGTTCAAATGTGTGTCAGTTCAAATTTACAGAAAATATGGTTTTATTGCTATAATCATTAAGCTTTCTAGCAGTATAATGTTTATTTTAATCGCGTTTGCTTCTTTTGTCCAAAATTACATGTAAATCTAAGGGATTTAAAAAAAAGTTGACTCACTTGTTGCACGGTACTGTAGATACAATGGTCGTTTTCACCATTCCAGAAATGATGATAGAGTTCGCCGCCATCTTCATCAAGCGGCACAGAAGCTTGCAATGATCAAGTATTTTCGAAGCGCTCAAGAACAGTTGTCTAAAGACAGTGCAATATGTACGTTCTCCGAAGACGATTTGTCAACAGATGATCCAGACCCCAGAAGGTAGGTTTGCATTATTTTCTCTATTCTAGATTTTTGCACGAGATAAGGGCTGAGATGTATGTTACACGTGCAATGGATGCAACTCTGCACTGCAGTATCTAGTTTTGGTCTGCCTTTTTAGTGGACATCAGCTCTTAAAGGAAAGAATTGAAAGTTGGCCCATTTCAGAAGGGATTCTTCGTCCGAGATCGCAAATAAAACCTGAGTTTATAAAAGCTGAGCATGAAATTTTACCTGCTAATAAATAGTACATTACTGATAAGTACAGCTGTTTTCTTGCTCAGTTTAGCTGAGTATGAAATTTTCTCTGTTGACAAATATGAAAATGCCAACTAATGTTGGCATTTTCATATTCATAAGCAGAGAAAATTTCATGCTCAGCTGAATTGAGCATGAAAAAGGTTTCAAGGCGGTATTTTCGTTGCAGTTGCATTTGTTTTATGTTCGGTGCTGTTAAATTTATTGTGTGCTCATTTTAACCCTTCTATAATAAAAATAGAAAATAGGTAAAAATAGTTGTTAAATGGTTTTCGTATAATTTGCTTAGTCTGTTGTAACCCTTCTGTTGGTCTAAAATATTTAGTTCAATAAAGATAACTGAGTTGCCACCTATTTGGGAAAGAGCTGCTGACTCGGCTTATCACTTGTAATTTATTGTTTGTTGGGATGTCTTTGTCAGTCTTTCCCTTTGATGTTGGGGATAGGGTTTGGGATCTGATTCAGTCAGTTCCTGAAGTGTAGTTACTCTTTAATTTTTTATAACTTCGGGGCCAGGAAATTATGCCTGGAGATGTACCAATACACCTTTTTAAACTTAGTAAAACCGAGTTTTGCTTTTTTTCTGTATCTTTGATGTGTTCCAAGCTTCCAAAGTATTTGTGTTTGTTAAAAAAAACGCTCAGAAGGATAGCCTGTCTTTTTTCAGTTATTTTCGATGTTTATTTTGTTAGAAAATACAGCCTCTTATGATCTCTTGGGAAAGTTATAGTGTATCTGAGATTCTGTCTCGGTAAATCAGTCAGCCGACAACAATAACAACAAAACAAAATGATAAAAATAAGAAGAAACTCATTCACTTTGCACGCGACTCAATGTAGTTTATACTTCGATAATTCTCAGAAAACTGAAATTCATTTCTTGGTCATTTACTGCTACACAAGCTACGTGTAACTTTTCTAGTACTTAGAGGTTGAGTGGTCTGTTATGCGAAACTATAGTTCTGTTAGTCTCTGAAAAATTCTACAGTTTCAGGAGAAAAACTAAATAAGCCAAATGCTTTCGCTTTAATCCTATTATGTATTTAGCAGCATTGTTACTGCCATGAGTGTTTGAGTTCTTCAAATAAAATATGTTGAAACCATATATAGATAGCTTCACAAGTATCTTACACGTGGATGTCCTATAAATTCACTTTTAACCTCTATTTTATCTTCATGTGCATTTTAATGTCAAAAAGACAAAGCATCGAGGGCGTAGAACTGATGCTTTATACCGATAACCTGGATTTAAATCATAAACTGGCAATTTCGCTTTATCAAAGTCGTTTTTCTGCGTTACATTTGCTTATGATTATGTCGTTAAAACTCTGTATCGCTCTCCATAACCACGCCTAATTGCATCATGATGCGACACTATATAATAAAAGCAGCATTGGGAAATATGCCAAGAGAAACCGAAAGGATACACACTAAAGACAGATTCTTCTGACCTGAAAATATTTACCATCTCTATACCCTCCCCTCCCTCCCTCCCCTCTCTCCCCCGTCCTCCAATCAACACACCACTCACCCTTCCTTCTCATACAGAGGACGACAGGGAAAGGACGTGAGGAGGAGAGAGTTATTCAAAAGAAAAAAAAAAAAAAAAAAAAAACATTTGTTCCCTCTAGCAAGCAAGTTTTTTCGTCTAAGAGTAACCAGCCTACAAAAAGCAAAAAGGAAAAAATAAGGAAAAATACTTATAGACAGGTCAAAAATACTCTAATAAAGTTATTATATAAGCCGCGACAAACCAAAGAAGTGGCGTTTGCGCGCGCTAGCGATGACTCAGATCATCCTGGGCATTCGCTAGTCTTCAAAGGTAGCTTAGGGTCTAAGCTATCTCCATGCGGACAGCCAAGATTCTATTGTCGGATTGGACTGATTCCCAGGTTGATCTGAGTCTTTGCTGGGCGCAAATAACACTTTGTTGGTTTTGTCGGGTCGCGGTTCATATGTTAAATTGCACGTGTGTCAATTCACCTTTGTCCTCTTGATGGTTTCCATTCTCTCTTAGTAGTCAAAGTTGTCAAAGCAGCATACATGTATATAACACGGAATTAAATGACTTACAGGAATTATCATTTGTTTGAGAAACTCTAAAGCTTCTGTTAAAAGAATTACAAAGTTAATAATGCCATTGAAAAAGGGGGTGGAGCACTGTTTGCCAAGCTCCAATACCAATGACGTCATGAATTTGTTTCCATAGCAACCAGGAGTCCATTTTGACGTAAACATGATGTCATCGATATGTCATTCTGCAAAGGTACAGAGCACAACAGATCAGATGGTAACTCCATAGTTGTTGTTGTAATGTATCTATGATGTCATTGGCATTTGCTATGCTCCACCATTTCAATGACTTTACATTCTGAAAATCTGTAAAAAAAACCTTCGGATTGTATCAAACAAATAATTTCTCTCAAATTATTTAATTCCATGTTATATACTGCTTTAAAGTGTATGGATACATCGCCATCTTTTATCGCCATTTTTTCGAAGGGATCAGTATCAATGACTTCCTGCTTGCTTCCCTACTCGACGAAGCCCTTTCAAAATTGGTCTGCTATTAAAGTTACATTTCTGTACTAGAGGGGCAGAGCCTTTCCTTGAATAGTTGTTCCACTTAGAAGAGGGGATAAAATGAAATTATACCACCCTTACCAGAAAGTGCCAACTTTAACACGAAATATTTCGCAATGAGCAAGGTCTACACTGGTGAGGGTGGTATAAAATAGTTATACCACGGTTTGTCCGACTATACGAGGAGATAATCCACTCGCTAAAGCTCGTGGATTATCTCCTCGTACAGGCGGACAGACCGTGGTATAACTATTACATGGTAGAGCAGCTTCCCTTAAAAATGTTCCCATCCACATCAATACGATTGTAAACAAGTGATGAATATCCAGATACGTTTAAAGTGCTTTTCAGTTGCATTTTATAAAGTACTTTGAAATTCTTTTTCAGCCTCAGACCTTTGGTTAAAAGAACAAGTGGCCTTGCCTTCCAGATGAAGGAAATGAACTTATCTGAAGTGAAGGAGGAATGTTCGGGTGTTTCTCATGGTAGTTATGTAAACACACCTAATAATGAACCATCTATGGACCAACCAGATAAGCACAGAGACGAATCTAGAGTACTGATACCTCTATCATCTCTGTGTAAATCGGCAAGTCAACCTGACATATCATATCTTGATGAAACGAAAGTTTGATTTGTTTTAAACATTGTTTTACCTTCTTTCATATGCAGATATTGAGCCTTAATTTTTTCACATTCTAAAGAACAAGGAATCGCCAAAAATAGTAACGTTAATATGCCAAATAAAGAACCATCTATGGACCAACCAGATAAGCACAGAGAAGATTCTAGAGTACTGATACCGCTGTCATGTCTGTGTAAATCGGCAAGTCAGCCTGACATATCATATCTTGATGAAACGAAAGTTTGATTTGTGTAAACATTTTAATTGATTCATATGCTTACATTGAGCCTTTTATCACACTTTAAAAGATTTAATGCAGTTATCTGAGGTAAATGAGAAATATTCGGGTGTTTCATATGGTATTTACGTTAACACTCCAAATAACGAACCATGTATGAACCAACCAGATAAGCACAGAGACGAATATAGAGCATTGATACCGCTAGCATCTAAATGTTTATCTGACATATTGTATCTTGATGAAACGACGAAATGATAACATTTTTTACCTCGATCAATATGCACATCTGGAGCCTTATAAATTGACTCTTGATATTAAAAACACTGATATCTCAAAGTACTCTCTTAGATAAGAATATAGTTTGGACAAATTTCCTATTTGTCTTTACAGTCTGAGGCTAGAAACTTACTTAGAGATATCGGTAGTTTGAGATGAACTTCGACCGTAAGATATCGAAAGTTGGCTGTATTTCACTTCACATTTGAAGGATTAAGAATCTCCATCTCAAAGTCAGTCGGCAAGGCAACCTGGCACAGCGTATCTACACTGTAAAAAAAATTCCGTATATTTTACCATAAAATACCATGCAGCCAGCTGCCAGTCCTTTTTCCGTTATTTTTACGGGTGTCTGCCTGTAGAATATTTTTGAAATCACGATATGGTAGAGTTATGTTAATTGACCACACCTGGAAATTCCTTTATAGTGCTGAAGGGCTATAGGACCAAAACAATACCTGTTTCATTCTACGCTACTCTGCGTGTTGAATTCTGCAAATGTTTACGGGTGTCCGTAAAGAAAAAAAACACATAAAAATACGGGAAATGGACTAGCAGCTGGTTGCCAGGTATTCTACCGTAAAGTCTACGGTAAGTTTTTACAGTGTAAACATTTTTCTTGATTCATATTCACATATTGAGCCTTATATTTTATTTCAAATTCATAGGATTAGGAATCACTTACTCTGTAAATGGGCAAGTCAACCTGACATATCGTATTTTTGCTAAAACGAACGTTTGATTTGTTGTAAACATTTTTTTCTTGATTCATATTCACATATGGAGCCTTATGGTTTGAGGGCTGGATTTGGATTTTGATTGTTTCAGTTCCTGGTCTTTGCATACTTTTTACTTTTATATTTCATTTCGCCTTTTAAAGGGTTCGGAATCTCCATCTATAGTTATGGACTGAACCTCAACACGTGGAATGCTCAATGTTTAAGGTCTGGAGTGAAGTTTAAATAAATGTAGTTGGAATGATTTGCGTTTTTAGCTCACCTGAGCCGAAGGCTCACAGGTGAGCTTATAGTATAGGCAGGCATCCGTCGTCCGTCGTCCGTCCGTCGTCCGTCCGTCCGTCCGTCCGTCCGTCAATATTTTCAAACGACATCTCTTCTGAAACTACAAGGCCCATTGTTACCAAATTTCATGTATAGCAACTATAGGCAGGGGGAACCAATAGTACTGTTTTTTATCCAAATCGCTTCTGAACTTTGGTTGCTATGGCAACTTAAAGTTTCCATTGACTTGTATGGGAAAAATTGAAAATTTGCATTTATTGCTATGTCACTGCAGATATTTTGACACAACTTTTACAGAAATGTTCCTTGAGTATTCCTCTATCAACCACATGAACTTTATGTAAATTGCACAATTTGGCTAGTTGCCATGGCAACCGAATGGTTAAAAATAGAAAAAATATTCAAAAATTATCTCCTCAGAAACTATGCAACCAATAAAGCTCAAACTTCACAGAAAGGATCTTAGTACTAGCTTCTATAAAAGTACTGTTTTTCTTGGCGATTGCTCTAGCAGTTTGGTTGCTATGGGAACTTAAAGTTGCCATTGACTTCTAATGGCAAAATGGAAAATTTGCATTTATTGCTATGTCACTGCAGATATTTTGACAAAACTTTTACAGAAATGTTCCTTGAGTATTCCTCTATCAACCACATGAACTTTATGTAAATTGCTTAATTTGGCTGGTTGCCATGGCAACCGATTTGTTAAAAAAAGAAAAAATATTCAAAAATCATCTCCTCAGAAACTATGCAACCAATAAAGCTCAAACTTCACAGAAAGGATCTTAGTACTAGCTTCTATAAAAGTACTGTTTTTCTTGGCAATTGCTTAAGCAGTTTGGTTGCTATGGGAACTTAAAGTTGCCATTGACTTATAATGGCAAAATGGAAAATTTGCATTTATTGCTATGCCACTTCGGATATTTTGACAAAACTTTCATAGAAATGATGTACATTGAGTAGTCTTTAACCAGCCATGTTAAATTTATGCAAATTGTGCAATTTGGCTGGTTGCCATTGCAACCGAACGGTTAAAAATAGAAAAATATTAAAAAAACATCTTCGCAGAAACTGTGTGGCCAATAAAGCTCAAACTTTACAGAAAGAACCTTAGTACTAGCCTCTATAGAATTACTGTTTTTCATGGCAATTGCTCCAGCAGTATGGTTGCTATGGCAACTAAGAGTTTCCATTGACTTATAATGAGGAAAATGGATATTTGCAATTTTTGCTGTCTAACTACCTGCAGTTATTTAAATTTTTTTCTACAGAAATGTTTCTTGAGTAGTCCTCTACGATTCATATGAGTTTTCTCCAAATTGCTGAATTTGATTGGTTGCCATGGCAAAATATAGTGTAAATTTCGAAAAAAAAAAAAAATCTTCTGCTCAGAAGCCATATAGGGGATGAAGCTGATATTGTTCAAATGTGTTGATGACAGTAGCCTCTACATAAATTTTATTCTTTTTCATCCAATCCCATAAGAACTTTGGTTGCTATGGCGACTTATAGTTTCCATTGACTTATAATGGGAAAAGTGAAGCCATGAGGGGGATGAAGCTGATACTTAGCATACATATTAATAATTTTAACCTCTACCTAAAGTATGTTTTATATTATCATTGCCCATGTGAATTTGTTGCTATGGCAACTTAAAGTTTCCATAGACATATAATGAGGAAAGTGGACATTTGCTATTTATTTCTGTGTTACTGCAGATATTTTGACAAAACTTCACAGAAATGTCCCTGGAGTAGTCCTCTACCAGCCATATGAATTTTTTCCAAATACCTGATTTTGATTGGTTGCCATTGCAGCTGAAAGGCCAAATTTTCGCTTTTTTTTTTTTTCTTGCCAAAGATCTTCTGAGAAGCCATTAATGGGGGATAAAGCTTATTTTTTTTGCATAAATGTTTGTGATATTATCCTCTACATAAATGGTGTTTTTTATTGCTCTTGTGCATGGTGTTTTGTTGCTGTAACCTCAGTGCCTCAGTGCTCAGGTGAGCGATATAGGGCCATTGGCCCTCTGGTTTTTAAGTTTAATGGACACTGGAATATTAGAGCTTGCCAAAAGTTGGTAGCTTTTTTGCCAAAATATCATTTTATCGTTGTGTTACTCATGGTGCACAGAAGTCTTGTATTTAATAAAATTTACAGTTTTCAGCTCACCTGAGCCAGCGGCTCCGGGGTAGCTTATAGGATGGTAAGGCCCCGGCATCCGTCGTCCGTCCGTCGTATGTCGTCCGTCGTCCGTCCACAATTTCAAACGACTTCTCCTCTGAAACTGCTGGGCCGATTGTAACCAAATTTCATATGTAGCCTCCAGGGGTCCTAAGAACGAAACGTTGTTCAAACGGTCCTGGTCACATCACCAAGATGGCCGCCACGCCCATATATGGTCAAAACCTTAAAAAATCTTCTTCTCCAGAACCAATAGGTCAATGGTCTTTAAACATGGTATGTAGCATTGGGTACGCAAGTACTACCAAGATTGTTCAAATTATGAACTTTGGTTGACCTTGATCTTTTTTATGGTAAGGTCAACTTTGCCTCCTTGTGCTTTTATATGGCAAAATGCTAGAACATAAGATATCTTGGAAACTGTTGAAGATTTTGGGCTAAAAATTGGTATCTGCAGTCACCTTAATAAGTACATGAAGATCTATGAGGAAAAAAGGTCAAGGTCATTCTTTGACCTTTGACCCAGAACTCTCATGTTTTGACAATTTCAAACAATCTCCTCAAAAGCCACTTGGCCAATTAAAACCAAATTTCGTATAGAGCCTCCAGGGGCCGTATTCATAAAACGACTTAAGTGGTTGCTATGCTGTTGCTAAGGCTACATATCTATGAAGGAAATTCCCTACAACTATGAAATTTCCTGCAGACTTAAGTGGCTTTATGAATACGGCCCCAGGGGTTGAGGGACCAAAAAATTATTCATACGGTCCAGGTCACATGACCAACATGGCCGCCATGCCCATATATGGTAAAAACGTTTAAAAATCTTCTTCTCCAGAACCAATCGACCGATGGCCTTGAAACTTGGTATGTAGCATTTAGTACTCAAATACTATCAAGATTATTCAAATGATGACGTTGGGTTGACCTTGACCTATTTTACTGCATGGTCAAATATGGAAAAATTCTATAACATAAGATTTCATGGATAGTTTTGAAGATCTAGGCCTAAAAATTGGTAAATACAGTCAGCTTAATGAGTACATGGAGATTCATGAGTACAAAAGGTCAAGGTCGTTCTTTGACCTTGAATTCTCATAGTTTGAACCTTTCAAACTTCTTCCTAAAAGCCTCTGAGCCAATTGTAACAATATCATATAGAGCCTTCAGGGGTTGAGGAAATGAAAATATGTTCAAATGGTCTGGGTCAAATGATCAACATGGCCGCCATGCCCATATATGGTAAAAACCTTTAAAATCTTCTACTCCAGAACCAACTGACCGATGGCTTTGAAACTTGGTATGTAGGATTGGGTACTCCAGTACTATCAAGATTCTTCAAATTATGACCTTGGGTAGACCTTTTTTACGGCAAGGTCAAATATGGGAAAATGCTAGAACATAAGATTTCATGGAAACTTTTGAAGATTTTGGCCTAAAAATTGATATATTCAGTGGTCTTAAGGAGGTCATGAACAATTATGAGTACAAGAGGTCAAGCTCATTCTTTGACTTTTGACCCAGATTTACCATATTTTGACATTTTCAAACATTTTCTCAAAAGACAAAGTGCCGATTGTAAAAATATTTCATATAGAGCCTTCAGGGGTTGATTGAACAAACATTTGTTCAAACTGTCCAGGTCACATGACCAACATGGCCGCCATACCCATTTATGGTATAAACCGTTAATATTTTTCTTCTCCAGAACGAATATACCTATGGCCTTGAAACTTGGTAAGTAGCATGGAGTACTAGAGTACTACCAAGACTGTTCAAATGATGACCTTGGGTGTACCTTGACCTTTTTTGCGGCATGGTCAAATATATAAAAAATCCTAGAACATAAGATTTCATGGAAAGTTTTGAAGATTTTGGCCTAAGCATGGTATACATAATTGTCTTAATAGGTAAATGAAGATTTATGAGTACAAGAGGTCATGGTCATTCTTTGACTTTCGACCCAAGACTCATATTTTGACTATTTCAGACATAAGAAAAAGCCACTTTGCCAATTGCTCAGGTGACCGATTCAGGGCCTCATGGCCCTCTTGTTTAAACAGTTATACCCAGTGGCCCATGCATAAAAAGGGTCAGAGGCAAACAGTGCATCCAAGTCAGATGCCTTTACATGCGGCGTCTGATCGGGGTCTACACTGTTTGTAACAAAAAAATGGCACTTCTCTTTAAAAGAAATTAAAAATAAATTGAAACCAGACACCCATTGAATGACAAATGGAATCATCCAATATATCAAGAAATAAGAGTCTACTATGCGTATATGAATTAACACCACCCATTGACGGTACCAACCGAAGTTACAAACGTAGCAGCGCTTCAGCGTGATTCTTGCAATAGATATTGAGATGAAAATAAGTACTTACAAAGGTCAGTGTCTTCAAAAAGTGCTAATTATTAAACTGTTAATTTCATATTACACCTTATAAAGTACCATACACCAAGTTCATTTTAGACCGATGTATACGAAACAAAAATAAAACCGTGGGAGTCACCATTTTCATTATACGGTAGTCGGGAAAGGAACAGATATAAAGATCGAAATCTCACAGGCACGCAAATTTTCAGGTTTCTTTCAGATAAAGCTATATTAAGGCTATTTTTATGTCACAATTGTACTTTTTTCTGTTTTCTATACTTAAATCAAACAATTACTGTATTTAAATTTGTCGACGTCTGCTTAAATGATAAAAATTCTATTGGAAATGCCGTTCGATTATCAAAATCAACATGTATGAAATTGTTAGCTAAAATTATGCAAAAGCACGGTCAACTTGGAGGCTGTAAAGACCAGGGGCCGGTTGTTCAAAACTAACGATATCGTTAGTTGTGGTTTCGTTTCAATTGCAAACGTCGATATCTTAAATATGCCAATATTTTTTGTAAATGAACATGTAAGACGCTTTTGCACTAAAGCTTCTCATGTTTTTTCAACAAAAATACCAGTGTATTTGATTATAAAGTCGTAAAACACTTAACAAGTTGGCCTCCTAACGAGCTCGTTTGGCTAACGATGCTTTGAACAACTGGGCCCAGAGGGAAACCTATAACTCAAGTAGTTAATTAACTGAAGGCAGGATACACAAACACTAATATTTGTTCCATACACTATGTAAGTAGCTGTCTGTTCGACCAAAAATAATCCGTATTTACATTGAATGGTTGGAGTTATGAAATTAAAACTCTCATGTTTTTATTTTTGTTCGGTATATTAGAAAACCAATGTTTTAATATTTAAAAAAAAATGTATGTATATTTTTGATGTTGATGGTTGGGGTAATGAAATTAAAACTCTCAAGTTTTTATTTTTGTTCAGTAATTAGAAAACCAATGTTTTTAATATATATATATAAATGTATGTATATTTTTGATGTTGCCAGATTGCCTCTATATCATACTTGTGATACGTTTTATAACAAAATTTATAACAAAATTTTGTTGACCACAATACCATGCTTACTTTTATTTTTGACAGTGGAAAACGAGCAATTTTATGTATAGGTTACAGACTATGAAGAGAACTCTTCGCAATTAACAACCTGAAGCGAGGTTCAGCTTCAGGTTATATGATATAAGAACTGAAATCTTCGCAATTAAGAACCTGAAGTTCGCTTCAGGTTCTTAATTGCGAAGATTTCTTTTCATAGCCTCTAACCGGCTTAGTGTTTGCCCCAGATAATAGTGATTTCAGGTCTTCAGTGGATTAATGGTGAAGACGGTCTTTAAGAAATGAATGTTATTTTTTGAACGTTTACTGAAGTATAAACTACATCGGGTCACGAGCAAAGTTTACGTAAACCCCTTCGGGGTTCACTTACTTTGCTCGTGACCCGATGTAGTTTATACTTCAGTAAACGTTCAAAAAATAACATTCATTCCTTATATTTATATTATTAAACGATGCTTTTGATCAATAAAAAAAATAAACAAAAATAAGAAATACATATATAAGAATCGTTTTAAAAGCATTACAGGCCGAATTTTGCAATAGTTTGGAACAGCCGCATTGTCACTGCCTACCATTAAATTCCACCTCCTGTTGTAGATTGCACGTGCAAGTAGGCGTAGCGAGCTGTCACTCAATGTTTACTAGCCATTCAAGTACATGGCGTGTTGTAGATTTCACGTGCTAGTTAGTGGGATGTGCTGTCACTCTGAAGCGCGTGACACAATGTAATTATTGACATGTAAACAACATTGACTCCCGCATCACTTAATTGGGTTTACAGAGAGCTTTGCAGTGATAATGTAAATACTCATGAATAACACCAACAATTTTAAGAGTAACTACACTTCAGGAACTGACTGAATCAGATCCCAAACCCTATCCCCAACATCAAAGGGAAAGGTTGACAAAGACATCCCAACAAACAATAAATTACAAGAGATAAGCCGAGTCAGCAGCTCTTTCCCAAATAGGTGGCAACTCAACTATCTTTATTAAACTAAATAATTTAGACCAACAGAAGGATTACAACAGACTAAGCAAATTATACGAAAAACATTTAACAATTATTTTTACCTATTTTCTATTTTTATTATAGAAGGGTTAAAATGAGAGCACAATAAATTAAACAGCACCGAACATAAAACAAATAAAACAAATCTACTGAAGATTTGAAATTCTAAATGGTCTGATTGAATTATGATCTAGGGCAAACACTAAAGCCTAAAAGAACTTATGTTTATGAAATGTGTATAACAGATGTTATTTATTGTTTTATGTGATATTGTTATGACTGGAGTTAACTGTTTCCAATGTTGCTTTAATAAATTCTTATAATTTTTATACTAACATGACTTCATTGTTCTTTCTTCTCCAAGGCACATACCATATTAATCCAAATAAACACCCCTCCTTTTTTCAAACAGAATGTTATATTGACTTGCCAACATCCATGTTTTCCACCAGTTTTACAAAGGGAAACAACATGAATTCATGTTTGCTTTTAAATGGGATCCGCTCTTCAAGGAAAGAATTTCCTCCTAGAGGAGTAAATTCTTTCCTTTAAGAGCAGACCCCTATTTAAAAGGGAGGCAAAATTGGAAAATAGTAGACTTAAATCATCTGGAAGTGTAATCCACCTTAATATTTTTTATTACATCTATTTGGACAGTGGCTGATTTAATACTCTTTATACCCCAAATAACGCCCCACGTTCACAAAAGATAAAGGATTAATACGGTACTCGAATATCATTTTTTATCATAATTGAGCCCGTCCAGATAGAAATCGACCTTATGACATAAAAAGGTAAAATCCATTTGAAGTTATCTAGATTATTAAGGAAGTTATGGCAGTTTTAAACATACTGGTATCTAATGAAATTTGCCAAAATTAATAACGTTACGTGACGTCACGTTACACTGTGATGGATAACGCCATTATCAATGTTTTCACTTGAAATGCATATAATTATTATTAACGTTCACACAGCAAACGCCTGTAATCAGTATGAGTAAATTTTCCTGTAACAAAGCTCTAGACTTTGGTCCCACCCTGGGACATGCCTCTTGGGAAAGGTAGAAAAGATGGAAAGGCTTTGATCCAGAAAAATGTCATACCAAGTATGATCCCTTTACCTCGAACGGCTATCAAATAATATATTTTCCGAAGCAGCTATAACAAGAAATAAACTTAATATTCGGACTGATAAAGGGTTTTGAGGTTTATAAGCATAGAACTTCAAGCGCCTGTCGTCCGAGGAAGCATAAAAGAAACGGTCACAAAAGTTGTTTCGCTTTGTAAAAATGGTGGGAAAACATAAACACCTGGTATATGCCACTTCACAAGAAATATCACTTCTGCTTTGGAGCATCTGTTCACCATACAATTTACCAGGCCCAAAGGCCTAGTGGACTCAAAGACACTGATGTAAAGGCTGAGTTTATTTGAGCCGCGACACGAGAAAACCAACAAAGTGGTTGTGCGCCCAGTGCAGACTCAGATCAGCCTGAGCATCCACCATGTCTGATCAGACCCTTCGCCAAGCGATTAAAGGGTAGCTAAGGGTCTAAGCTACCTCCATGCGGACAGCGAAGACTCTGATCAGCCTGGGCAGATGCTGGGCGCACAACCACTTTGTTGTTTTTGTGACGTCGCGGCTCATTTGCATACAAATAATTGCATGCATGTTCTATTAAAGTATCCATATTCCTATCAGTTGTAAAATGCTTAAACAAAAATCGCTTTGAAAAGCAGTTCAACCTTCATGACTGGTGACAAAATGATGGTTGATGAGCATATATTGTTCCAGATAACTGGCAAAAAGTAGAGAGAACATAATTTTGAAAACTGTCCAGCTGTTCAGCAAAACACAATTTCTTGTTCTAGTTTCCCGCCCAGCAATGCAATATAAACAAAGGTAAGACAATAAATGAGGTTCCAGGCTTGTACGTTGTATTTTTACCATTTTGTTCAAGCTAAAAAAAACACTCGAAAGGAGGTAATTTTAGTTGCCAACTTAAAAGACTCATAATTTTTTCAACTTTTTTTTTATGTGAAACTCAGTTACGTTTTATTACGAGTTCCTCCCCTCCCGCCTTTCCACATCCACACCTATGCAAGCTTTTGGTTAAAATGGATTTCTTGACCATATAGGCGTCTCTTTAGAAAGGGGATGTGATCTTATATTTTCTGTGTCCGTAACAAAAGTAAAATCGTCACTATGGTATCAGGTACGGACTTTGAGTTTACCAAACCGCGGAAAAGCAAACAAATCACAATTTTAAACGAAAGTACTCGTAAAACATCGTTTTTTTTTTTTTTTAATTTGTTAATTTATTTTACAAATATAATCCACCAACCACCAGCAATATAAACAGTGAAAAAAGAAATAAAAAATTAAAACTATACTAAGCTTAAGGGGAAAAAAAACCCCCACAAAACAACCAGACGGACTTTTGACTTAAACTTGCAATTTTCATCTCCTTGGACAGGGAATTGTAAGTAGATCAAACTGGTTTAGGATCTCCGAAAACTGTGTTAAAATTGGAAAGCGTTTTGTCTTCCACCATTTAGAGACATTAAAGTTCAGACGACACTTCTTTTTGCCGCCCTTTGCCGTTTGTCGCCCGGCATTCGTCAGCGCTGATAGGCAGGAGATGATTGACTGATTGATTGTTTTGGGTTTAACGGCCCTTTGACACAGTATTTCAGTTTATGTCGGGCAGTCTTCCAGAGAGAGGGAGAAAGAAGAGAAATAATAGACCACAGAAAAAATGTCCAAACAACGCTCACCAGCACCTACTGCAGGCACAGTAGGCCCTTGCCCTGCAATGTTCCACCTAGGCAATCGAGGAGAGGAAACAATCGTATTGCAAATTTACCTTCAATCTGGCAGTTTGTGGTATAGAAAACAAGCAATGCATGAAAACTTGAAATTACTTTTACACAATATTTTATCTACATTTTGTTTGCTGTCTTGCAGTTTAAACTGAAAAATTGTAAACAATGTCAGTGAATGCAGCATGAAAATGCTGACGCTGTTTGTATACATGTACCTACACAAAGCTATAGGCTTGGGTTTTTTCGGTTCGGGATTTTACTTTTGATGTTAATAATATAGTTATCATTATTATTATCATTTTACTTTTGAGATTGATAATATAGTTATTATTACTATTATTATTATTATTATTATTATTGTTGTTGTTGTTGTCCGAGATTGAAAATTATTTTCGCTAGATCAAAGCTGAAAATTTATGAACATGAACTAAAACGGGACCAGAACTGCCGCCAGTATCCTATCAAGCTTTTTTACGCATCTGCGAATAAAATATTTTTTTCAATTTATTGAATTCGGTAATAAACGCAAACTGCAATTTTGGTGATGCATAAGGCTCCAAAGAATCGTATTTCTGGATCCCTGGCAACAAATATGCGGCTACGGTGGTTTCCCATACTATTAACATTCATATTAAAGTTGAATCATATGCCATGTGAAACAGCGCGAAAATCGTCTGACGTAACGTCAAACTTTGACGTCACTTATCTCAGTTTCACGTCGCGTGTCATAAGGTCGATTTCTATCTGGACGGGCTCATATAACGTCGCATAAAGCATTAGAAACGATAATCCACTAGTGGATTAAATATGCAAATTACACCGTAATGTTATGCGTTGACGTCCATAAAAACGTCGTGTTTTCTAATGGCGAAGTCGTGACGTCGTAATGCAAAATTTGCTAGTAAAATGCGATTTTAGTGTCATATGATAAATATAATCTTGCATTCGTGCTCCTGTATAACTGAATTTATTAAACTCGTTGGTGAAAACGATAAGATGCTCGGCAAAGCCTCGCATCTTATCTTTCTCCCCAACTCGTTTAATAAATTCAATAATACATGAGCACTCATGTAAGATCCTCTATATATCACTCTTGCCAGAAAACGCAAGCTAAAGCACAAATATTTGAGCCACTACACGAGAAAACCAACAAAGTGGTTGAGCGTCCAGGGCAGACTCCGGTCAGCCTGGACAGTCGCCCAGTCCTATCAGACTCTTCGCTAAGCGCTTGATGGGTAGCTAAGTGTCTAAGCTACATCCATGCGGACAGCGAAGACTCTGATAAGACTGGGCGGATGCTGGTCTCCGCTGGGAGCACAACCACTTTGTTTGTTTTCTAGGGTCGCGGCTCAATTTTCCTAATGTGCAAGGTCAACACTGATCGGTATAAAACAAGTATACCGTTGATTGTCCGCCTGTGCAGGAGATAATCTACTCTCTAAAGCTCGTGGAAATTCTCCTCGTAAAGTCGGACAAACAGTGGTATAACTTACTCGAAGCATGATTAAAATTTATGGCAAATGCAGCTTAATACAGCCTGTTACTTGACAGATGTAGTTGAAAATATGACACAAAATATTTGAAAGTAAAATTATTAACTGTAGCTTTGTCCAAAGATAAAATACGATTTTTCTTTTCAAAAATTGTGTTCTCATTTACAGAGTAGAACCGAAATTCCTTGATGTATGAGCAGCTGACCAGAAAATTTAATGTTTTAAAGAACATGGGGAAGACTAACGAATATTACTCCCATGAACCAAAAAGACATCGTAAAGCTGTTAACTACTACATTGTAACAGTTGCAAACAGTTATTTGTCAAAGTAAACTCTAATTCTTTAAAGATTGGTAAGACCAAAACGTGAACAATTACACCATCCCAGCAGGCACATGACGTCGGAATGACGTCGGATTGACGTCGATGCGCCGTCATCACGTCGCATCGACATCAATTCGACGTCATTTCGACGTCATGTGCCCGCTGGGATGATTGCTAGTCAGAAGACTATTTGCATTGTTAAACTGTGTGGTGATATGTTTAAAGGGGTCACATGTCTCTAGCAGCAACCTTTTTTGGGGGTCTCATTAGCCAAATTTAACCTGTAACCCTTCAGCCAAGCTTGATTAAGATATTATAGGTGTACCTATTTTATGAACTACCGCTAAATTCCACTGATATCGTTTACATATTAATGAATAGCAGCAAAAATGTGGAGAAGTGCCCAATCTTGGATTTAAATGTATTTGTTTGGCAAAACTAACTTAAAGTCTTTTACAGCATTTGATGGTTTTGTAACTAGGGTGTTGATTGTGTTAACCTTGCAAAACATAAGCTCAGTAATTTAAACTACATTTCTGCTTCGATTTATGTTTTTTTTTTTGTTTCGAACTCAACTTTACTAGTATTTTTTCTGAAATTATAACCTATATGTCCATAAATTCAGGTTCCAAAAGATGTTGTTAAAGAAATCTTTTGAAATGTCGCTATAATAATTTGAGCTTGTGATACCTATTGCCATGTTCAAGAAGTGTAGCAGAAAGTTTATTTCAATTATTAAAGTCCTAAGTTGACTTGATACTGTAACAAAGCAAATAGTTACATCGTACGTATACACAATGGCCATGTAGTTTACGGCGATGTTCAGTGAAAAATCCAGACTGCCACTGAGGAATACCGTATACGCGGTAATTTTCGCGGGTTCAAATTTTCGCGGTTAACGGTAAAAAAAACCCCATAAATATTAATTTGCGCGCCATTTTACATTTTCGTGGTTAGCAACATGCGCGAAAAGCAAAACTACTTCATTTTCACTTGAGCCACTTCGTTCATCAACCTGCGGCAGGGTCGCCGCAGGTTAATGAAAGAACTGGTTCAAGTGAAAAGTACCAGCAATTACCGAAGCAGCAGAAACAAAATATATGAACACTGTGTCTACAGATGATACTTTGTAAGAAACAGGAAATTATTTCGCGATTTTAATATTCGCGGTTTCTAAGTTACCGCGAAATACCGCGAAAAATGGAACAATGCGAAAATTATCTCGTATACGGTATGACGAACTCCTGTCTATGAGTAAGAAACAGAAACCTATGTTATTTTGTCAGATCCCCATATACGACGACTCCTGTCCATGGCTAAGAAACAGAAACACTTGGGAATATGACACACTCCTGTCCATGGTTAAGAAACAGAAACCAATGTTATTTTGCCAGATCTCCATATACGACGAACGCCTGTCCATGTTTAAAAAACAGAAACACTTGGGAATATGACACACTCCTGTCCATGGTAAAAAACAGAAACCAATGTTATTTTGCCAGATCCCCATATACGACGAACACCTGTCCATGTTTAAAAAACAGAAACACTTGGGAATATGACACACTCCTGTCCATGGTAAAAAACAGAAACCAATGTTATTTTGCCAGATCTCCATATACGACGAACACCTGTCCATGTTTAAAAAACAGAAACACTTGGGAATATGACACACTCCTGTCCATGGTAAAAAACAGAAACCAATGTTATTTTGCCAGATCTCCATATACGACGAACACCTGTCCATGTTTTAGAATCAGAAACTCTTGGGAATATGACGCACTCCTGTCCATGGTAAAAAACAGAAACCAATGTTATTTTGCCAGATCCCCATATACGACGAACACCTGTCCATGTTTAAAAAACAGAAACACTTGGGAATATGACACACTCCTGTCCATGGTAAAAAACAGAAACCAATGTTATTTTGCCAGATCCCCATATACGACGAACACCTGTCCATGTTTAAAAAACAGAAACACTTGGGAATATGACACACTCCTGTCCATGGTTAAGAAACAGAAACCAATGTTATTTTGCCAGATCCCCAAATACGACGAACACCTGTCCATGTTTTAGAATCAGAAACTCTTGGGAATATGACGCACTCCTGTCCATGGTAAAAAACAGAAACCAATGTTATTTTGCCAGATCCCCATATACGACGAACACCTGTCCATGTTTAAAAAACAGAAACACTTTGGAATAAGACACACTCCTGTCCATGGTAAAAAACAGAAACCAATGTTATTTTACCAGATCCCCATATACGACGAACACCTGTCCATGTTTAAAAAACAGAAACACTTGGGAATATGACACACTCCTGTCCATGGTAAAAAACAGAAACCAATGTTATTTTGCCAGATCCCCATATACGACGAACACCTGTCCATGTTTAAAAAACAGAAACACTTGGGAATATGACACACTCCTGTCCATGGTTAAGAAACAGAAACCAATGTTATTTTGCCAGATCCCCAAATACGACGAACACCTGTCCATGTTTTAGAATCAGAAACTCTTGGGAATATGACGCACTCCTGTCCATGGTAAAAAAAACAGAAACCAATGTTATTTTGCCAGATCTCCATATACGACGAACGCCTGTCCATGTTTAAAAAACAGAAACACTTGGGAATATGACACACTCCTGTCCATGGTAAAAAACAGAAACCAATGTTATTTTGCCAGATCCCCATATACGACGAACGCCTGTCCATGTTTAAAAAACAGAAACACTTGGGAATATGACACACTCCTGTCCATGGTAAAAAACAGAAACCAATGTTATTTTGCCAGATCCCCATATACGACGAACGCCTTCCATGTTTAAGAAACAGAAACACTTGGGAATATGACACACTCCTGTCAGAATCAGAATTGTTTACTGGTGATATGTCCAAGGACAATTATTCACCAGGACCTGTGAATCAGGGAAGCTAGTCCCTAGCCCTTACAAGAGAAATAAACTTAGTAACTGAATCCTCTGCACACTCAGCAGCAGCAATAATGGAATCTTCCAAAGAATTCCAATCTCTAATAATCTGGGGGAAGAAACTGGACTTGTAAATGTTAGTCCCAGCTAATGGGGTTTGAAATGCCAGGGAATGATGATTCCTGGTACGCCTACTTGGGGGAACAAGGTCATTTATGGGTATACTGGCTGCACCCTTTAGACCTTTGTAAAGCATTATCAGTCTACTATCTTTCCTTCTCTTTTTCAGGGATTCCCACTTAAGGTTCTCCAGAATGCCAGTCATACTCCCAGTTTCATATGTGTAATTCCCCGTTACAAATCTAGCTGCCCTTTTCTGCACCTTCTCAAGTTCATCTTGAAGAAGTATACTTTGAGGGTCCCAAACTGAACTACCATACTCCAAGACTGGACGCACCAGTCCCTTGTATGCGGACTCTTTAACGTCTTGTGGACATGCTGCCAAGTTACGTCTGAGGAAGCCAAGGGTCCTATAAGCCTTTGTGCAAATATTGCTGACATGTGTGTTCCATTTCAAATAATTGGTTATGGTTATGCCGAGGTACTTGATAGTTTCTACCTGTCCATGGTAAAGAAAATGAAACCAGTGTTATTTTGCCAGATCCCCGAAGGTATTCTGGCTTATCAAAGGGACAGTGAAAGGAAGCAGACGCAGACAGGCTAATAAATGGGAGGATGATATTAAAATGTGGACAGGGATAGACTTATCATCATAAGTGGGACATCTGATAACAAGACCCGGTTGAAAGCGATTGTTACAAAGTCGCCTGTAGTATTCGAACGACCTTCCAAAGTTATGGGATAGAATAGACATCTATTAGTCAGGGGACCTACGGTTTTCCATCACGCAAATTTGTGATGGTCAGCCATAACTCTTACAGTTTTCCGTCCAACTCACTAAAATGGCAATTAATCCATTGGTAATGTTCTGTATGACCTGTCTACACTTGAATTTGATATTTGGTCCAGCCCTTAACTACATGTAGTTAACCCTTCTCCGGATAAACAGTCTGTATTTTGGTTATTTCTGCAGAATTATGGTCAAAATTAGGTAAATATTGGTATATATTTGGCTTGTTTTATTTCCAAGAAAAGACATGTTTACTTCCCTTTTTCCTATTCTGTTACAATCAAAATTGTCTACAATGCTTGCTTTTTCGCAACAGATGTAGTTGTACGAGCTACTCAAGGATTTGCACCAGTTACTCAGTTGAAAAGTACAGGTGGGGGGTGGTTGGTTTTGTTACGGTCAACCATTACACCAGAAAAAACAATGTTATGGCTTTCCATCATGTTTCATCCTTCGGACAGGTAGTGAAATCTTGTGGTAAAGAATTCAGTAATTATGTTATGGTAAGCCATCATGTCAGTTCATTTAAAGTGCATGGTTAACCATCACAAATATGCGTGATGGATATCCATAAATCCACAGACAACAAAAGGGAACAAAATAATAATACATGAAATCAAATATTTTAAAATTCTGCAAGACTATTATGCTTGGAAATTTAGAGGCGGTGAAATTACCCTTGATATTATTTATTTATTTTTGGATGATGATGAGAATGATAAATCGGTATGATTTATATGATGAAAGATGATTTGTATGGTTTTAAATCTGCGCCCAGTTGTTCAAAACTAACGATGACGTTAGTAACGGTGCGTTAAAATTTCAAACATTAGTACCTCAAATACGCCATTATTTTTGTTGAAAAAATGTGAGAAGCTTGCAAAAGCTTCTCACAGGTTTCAACAAAAATATCAGTGTATTCGGTTATAAAGTTGTAAAACACTTAACAAGTAAACCTCTTTACGAGCTCGTAAGGCTAACGATGCTTTATACAACTGGGCCCAGGTGTTTTAAAGCCCTGCTAGGAACTATTGTCTTGGCTACAGCGTATGTCAGAAGGAGAATTATTCCCAAGCTTGGCAGCTCTGAGATAGAAAAGGAAACAGAGACTCTGTCTCTGATGGATGGCTGTATGTAAGTAGGAAGTTAATGTTGACATCTTAAACAAAATTGTTAGGGCTGATATTTTCGTTCTACTAATGTGGAAAGCAATAACTTCGACAACACTGCACTTGCAGTACTATTCTATTCTGTTCTATCCCATAACCTTACAAGGTTGTTGGGGCACCACAGATGACTTCGAAACAATCCCTTTCCACCTTGTCCTGTTTTCAGCTGCCCTAGTTGAGCTGGCAAAGTCCATTCCTGTCCACTCTTTAATATTGTCTTCCCATCTCTTCTTCTGCCTACCTCTTCTTTTTCCTTTCACTGTGCCCTAAAGAATCTTTTTTTCTAAACCAGAAGACATTGAGACGTGGCCAAACCACCTTTTCAAGTACAGTACTAGTAGAGCTATAATTGTTAAAAGTTCTTTATGCTGTATCCTTTTAATATTACGATTACTGCCGGGGGTCCAAGATTGATGCAGCATATTCTACCAAAGTTGTGATGTATGGTTTGTAGGCTATCGATTATGCTTATATTTGTTGGGTTGTATATTCCGTTTGATTTACAGGATGCTGTTTGTTTAAGATGTGATCTAAATAATATTCTTAGTCCGCGACGAGTCTTGAGTGATAATTATTCCTTAATATTATGCAGATCAGTTAACGTCACGGTTATGCCATGTGATTTGTAATGAAATGATGAGGGTTTTCTTATTTCAAAAGCCTTTATTCCTCATATTTATCAGGATTTAAGATGTCAAGCTTGCAAAGGTCTGTCTGAAAAGACAAAAGTCTGGCCCCGAGTTTATAAAACTTTTTTCGTGCTCAACTCAGCTGAGCATGAAATTTTCTCAGCTGATGAATATGAAAATGCCAACAATTGTTGGCATTTTCTTATTCATAAGCAGAGAAAATTTCATACTCAGCTAAACTGATCAAGAAAACAACTGTACTTATCAGTAATTTGCTATTTATTAGCAGGTTCTCAGCTGATAAATATGAAAATGCCAACAGAAAATTTCATACTCAGCTAAACTGAACAAGAAAACTACTGTACTTCTCAGTAATTTGTTATTTATTAGCAGGTAAAATTTCATGCTCAGCTGAGTTGAGCATGAAAAAGGTTTTATAACATTTGGACCAGTAAGATGGACATGACAGTCAGTCTGGTTTGAAATTGTAAGGTACACGAAAATGTCACCGGCAAACAGTCTGATGTTGCTCAGTATTGTGTCTGGCATATTGTAAATGAATATCAAGGACAGAAAGGGACCTAGAACCGATCCTTGTGGTACCCCAGAGAAGACGGAAGAAGACTCTGATTTCTTTCCGTCATAGACCACACACTGTGTTTTATTGGCAGGTATGTTCGATCCATGTGATTGCTATTGATACCCGGACGATGGACTTCAGCAAGATCCTCTGATGGTTCACTTTATCAAATGCCTTACAGAAGTACATAACAAAGTAATACTATCTGTTTGCCCACCTGATTTGAGGGTGTCAGCCGGGTCTTGAGTGAACTGACTGAGTTGGGTCTCGCAGCTGAGTTTGCTCCGCTATTGTTGTTGACGTTGTGTTATTGCTTTACGTCCATGGTAAACAGCTGGGACGATAACTTAACCCAGCCACACTAGTACTATTCCTGGGCAGGCTTAGATTCCTAAGCGGTTAACCCGTAGTAAATGCGCAAACTTTCGTAAGTAACTGACAACTGCCCTTCTTAAATCAGCAAATGGGGAAACGAAAGTAAGTGGCCGGACAGGGTATCAAACCCGGGACTTCCGGCTCTTAAGTCAGACGCGCTACCAACAGCGCCACGGCCCGGCTGAGATTGCTGCGAAAATCATGCTGATTCTGAAACAAAAGGTTTATCTTCGTCAAGGTATGTCAGGACATTTGAAAAGATAATTTATCGGCGACACGAGAAAACCACCCAGTCTGATCAGAGTCTTCGCTATGCGCATGGAGGTAGCTTAGATACTTAGCTACCATGTAAGCGCTTAGGGATGACTCTGATCAGACTGGACGGATGCCCAGTTTGATCTTAGTCTGCCCTTTGCGCACAACCACTTTGTTGGTTTTCTCGTGTCGCGGCTCATTATGTTCAATAACTTTGCAACATATACAGGTTGGAGAGATGAGGCGACAGTTTTCTGCTTTTGTCTTTGACAAGAGCATTTCGCAATTAACTAGGTACATTTACTCGTAGCCTTGAAAGAAATGAAGAAACACGGCATGTAAATTTCTTGCGTCAGTTTCATGCAAGCGTCATTTACACACATAGATTTTCAGTGCAGTAGAGGTGGCACTACACTAAAAAAATATCCCATAGCTCACAGTGCAAAATGGGTCAAAGTCACTGCACTGCCAATTTTCTCCTGCTCTAAACTTTCCAAATTGAGGCATGGAATTGAATAGACAACACCTTTACCTACCAGTAATAGCTAAAAAAGTTGGGGGTTATGCGGCATATTTTTGACATATTCTATTTTTAGTGCTGACAGGGTGTAGTTCACATGAATAAATCTCGAAACTTTCACTGTCACCCCTGTGTATTTTTCAACCCCAACAAAAATGTAGCAAAACAGCTTTGTAAATAAGCTCCATTTTTTATAATAATAAATAAGCATAACATTCAGAAAAATATTCAACTTTCATAATAAAACCAATCAGGGGCCGGCAAATATTCATTATACGCCTGAAAGCTCTCCCCCAAAGAGGCGGGGCTTGCATAATGAGCATTTTTTTACTGTAGTGCAACCTATACCTTCCACCAAATTAAGGCCTTTAGCCGTCTTGTGTTATATAGTGTAAAGTAGGTTCACTGCCATCATTTATTTATGCCAGGGATTACAGTTCTGCTAGTTGTGGAGAAAATATTTGCTATCAACTCTATGGCAGCACCTGGCGGCCAAAGCATAAAACATTTACATTTTGAAATATCTTTCTCATACTATTTGTCCTGTTACAAAAAGAAATATGCCTATGAACAATTAAGCCATCTGTGTTTTGTTTCTTTAATCTCTTATGTAAAAAGTAAGGCATATCAGTCATACTTCAAGCAAAGTTCCATTGCTGTAATATCTATTGATAAGTGGGCACTGTTAAAATATGCAAAATTTCTGAAATTTCGCCTTTGAAGGTATACAGAGTTCCTGCCATGCAATTAGCTGACAGACAGTTACTAATATATGATAAACTATTATTCCTAGTATATGTATCCTGCAAGTCTGACTGCATATCACAAGGTACACAGCAGAAAAACTAACTTTTGCAACCCATCCCCTTCCTGCTCGGAGAAACTTCTGGGCGCAAACAATTTTACTGCTTTTGTTCTTCCTCAAATACAAGTCTATTGTCTTTAAACTACTACCAAGCTTATAGAAACAACTTTTATATTTCTATTCTATTATTCTATACCCAACCAACTGCACATCCAGTAAAAAGAGGCCTTACAGAACTGTCTAATTAAGGGTTGGTGAAGAAACAAGAATATAAACTGGTGCTGAGGGATACTGAGGTTCAAGAAAGGGAATATTCCACATAACAAAGGCTTTAAGTCAGATGAAAGCTACTCACCAGCAAACACTGATGCTGTCATATCCCAAAATGTAAAACTTCCAAGAGACGTCTTTATAGAATGCGACTCACAACAAACAATCTTCACTTGAGCCGGGTCCAGGCCAGCATGTCTTTTGAAATCGACGAGCCCTGTCTGATCTGAAAGCAAAATTGTACTTGCAAAGAAAAGCTCTCTCAATCACTTCTGTTTTCCCTATGTTTATTGAGGATAATAATACAAATGATAATAATAAATAATAATAATAGACTGAAAATTGAACCTTGTAGTATTCCCAGCAGAACAGTCAAAGGGAGACAACTCCTCTTTCCATAGTACTGCATGCACAGTTTGATTTCTGAGTTGCAGATGCAAAGATAACTCTGATTAAAAGCATTTAAAGCATAAAACAAATTTATACAATCTGAAAGGAACAGGTAAAAGATTTATGTTTTCTGCTTGTGTGCATAATATTTTCAAAGGGTATGGTTTGACCTGACCAGACGAGACTGCACACACAAAACAGCTAATTTTGGTTTATACATGTATTGATAACAATATGGAAAAGCATAATGTTGTGGCCTTATCAGAACTGTCTGTGTGAGATAGCTCTAATGACAGGCCATAACATCATTAGAACTGCCTCTAAGAGGAGGTTCTAATGAGACGAAACATACATTTCAACCGAAACTGTGGCCTCAAACAGAACCTGCTCATTGCGCGTTCAAATGAACATCCTCAGCAAGGCAGTTCCAATTAGGAGTCACAACGTATGTTTTTTGTCTGGGAAACATAGGAAAAAGAATGAAAATCCCAGATAAATTATCTATTTACAGCTCTGGTTCTTTCTTTTATTCATGTTATGAAATCCTCAGTCAGTAGAAACTCATGCCGCCAAATCTAATAAAATGCCCATAAATTTTCTTCCGAGGGAATATACAGAACTTAAAATTAATAAAATTTTGCAGTGCTCAATGAAAAAACAACTGAATTTAAGCTGAGAGTCTTCTCCGGCAATGTGTGCCGTACCATCTGATTCCCAGCGACGCTCAGTAAAACACGCAAGAATGCAAATAAGCAAAACGGAGTGCGAACAGGGCAGTTATTTGCAACTGCGGCCAAAACTATAACTTACCGCTGAAATTATGGGATTCGCATACTGCTATTTTCTGGCCCTGGTGAGTCTATTACTAAGTTCTACAAGGCCCTGGGTTGTCCAACTGTCCCTGGCACAAGAGTAGCAAGAGGTCTGAAAAACATCCAGAGCACAAAATGAATAGCGCAAATCTCATATGTTCCATATTGACAGATGCGATTCTAAATTGTGTCGGCTTCAATGAAAGCCGGCGGCTACGACATAAGTGCGAGACATCTAACTGTTCTCCAGTAGCACTCCTCATGGGCAACTGGTCTCAAATAAGCTTTAAGGACAGCATATATATGACAGCCTATGACTTCTTTCCATTATTCAAGTCACATCTGGCCAAGAAACGGACCTTTCTGCAAAAGCATGTTCTCATAACCCCACCCACTCAGTGCAATAATGGGTCCGCAGTGAAAACTGGATTTTTTCTGCATATCAGCTGTAAGTTTGTGCCAAAAAGCTTCCTTGTTTGCTGTAAGTACATGCAAAACCAGAATATGGGGTTCCATTTTGGGAATCAGGGCTATCTCGAAGAAAACATACACAAGCAAATTCTGGGTTTAGGTGGCACTACACTAAAAAAAATCCCATAGCTCACAGTGCAAAATGGGTCAAAGTCACTGCACTGCCAATTTTCTCCTGCTCTAAACTTTCCAAATTGAGGCATGGAATTGAATAGACAACACCTTTACCTACCAGTAATAGCTAAAAAAGTTGGGGGTTATGCGGCATATTTTTGACATATTCTATTTTTAGTGCTGACAGGGTGTAGTTCACATGAATAAATCTCGAAACTTTCACTGTCACCCCTGTGTATTTTTCAATCCCAACAAAAATGTAGCAAAACAGCTTTGTAAATAAGCTCCATTTTTTATAATAATAAATAAGCATAACATTCAGAAAAATATTCAACTTTCATAATAAAACCAATCAGGGGCCGGCAAATATTCATTATACGCGCGTATTTTAATGACGTAACGTACGTTAGGAAGTAACGTTACGACGGACCGGTATCCATAGAAAATTCAACGTCACTTGATATTTTCACGACGCCCGCCGAAGTGAAAAGCGCACAAGTAATAGCTCTTGCAGTTATTCGAATTGTTTTGCACCAAGATGGAATATTTTGCGAAAATATTTTTTCAAATGTCTCTTAACTCATATTTTCAACGTTCTCTTGACCTTCATGATCCAGCTCATCGAGCATTTTTTGAAGTTATGGTGAGTATATTTCTTACTTTTGTAAAAGTTCACAAGTTCTAAAATCAAGTTTCAAAGTCAAAAATAAAAAAACAAAAACTATAACTTTACCGTCTATTAAAACTATTTAAAGACTTATTTTGTGAAATCCAAAATGAAAAACGAAAAAGTATCTTCATGAAATTGATTTGCTTTAAATTTGTAACATTCTTAAAAGATTGACTTTCATCAAAGTTAAACTAATAACGTATATAAGTTTAAGCACATACACTTCTTCAGATTGATACTTTCTGTGTTCTGTCGTGAATCTTTTGATAGTCATTTTATAGAAGACAGATTACTTATACTTACACTTGAACACACTTAAGGCCACAAAAATCATCGAATTGTGTTGATATGCCGTAAAACCCTTATCATTTACTCCCTGCACACACTAAAGCAATGTTGTTAGAATTAGGTCCATTCTAAACACAAGCACGCACACATCCACAGCAACGTGTTCGTGTACGATGCATACATGTATGTATTAACAAAACATTTTTACTATTTGTACCCTAGGTCGAAACAGACGCCGACCCAACGCTTGATCCATCAACGAAAGAATGGATGCTCTTGCCAAGGGCGAGACACATCAGCTCCAAGTTTTGTAGAAATCTGGAATATGTTCAGCATTTACTGGAGAATGGCAAAGACGACCAGCTCAGACTACTTTTCTTCAAACCCATAAATGTTAACAACCTCTTTCAAAGAGCAAAGTACAAGCCTACAAGAAGTAAGTTGAAAATATATCAACAAATCGTTTTGTCAACAACATAAATGAACATCCATCCATCCATCCATCCATCCATCCAGCCCAAGGCTCATTTGTTTGTGTCATTGCCAGAAACCGATTTTTTTCAAATAGATTATTTTTTTCAGTAGGATTGTCCATGTATGCTTTCTGTCTGCCAAACCTGAATGATTCCGAAAATTGACACATGTTTAAATAAATAAATAAAGAATGAAAGATAAGAAAAATAAAAAAAAAATAATGGCTTCATGATAATGTACTTTAGAGTTCTGCAGAGCCACGACATGACAAAACCAACAATGTGGTCGTGCGCCCACAGTAGAGTCAGATCAGCCTGGGCATCCGCCCAGTTTGATCAGACCCTTCATTAAATGCTCAAAGGGTAGCTAAGGTCTAAGCTACCTCCATGCGGACAGCGAAGGCTCTGATCAGACTGGGCGGATGCCCAGGCTGATCTGAGTCTGCGCTGGGCGCACAACTACATTGTTGGTTTTGTCGTGTCGCGGCTCAAATTTAGTTGAAGTGTCACATACCATGTACAAGAATAACGACTCTCGAGTTCATTCTTACATCTTCGAATTATGTGGGGGTGGTCGGGTGGTGCGATGTTGCTGTGTAAAACTGCCATTGCCGGGGCGTGGTCCTACTGATTTGGAACATTGTAGGGCAATGGCCTACTGTGCTTGCAGTAGGTGCGGGTGGGGTTGTTTGGACATTTTTTCTCTCGTCTATCATTTCTCTTCTTTCTCCTTCTCTGGGAAACGGCCCGGTATGGACTGAAATACTGTCTCAAAGGGCCATTAAACCCAAATAATCAATCAATCAATCAATCGGTCAATCGAATTATTTGCTGTCTATGGTTTTAGATGTTTCCCAGAGGACAGCAAATTCTTTCTTTCAAGAGTATCTCTCACTGGAGTAGGGTATAACGTGCAAAGCAAACACAGACTACCTTTAAGCGATCATCTGACCACACTTTTGTTTTGCGGTCAAGAATGTTTCGGAATTGTCAAGGGTTATAGGGTTCCGAATTATGAATAACAGTCAACTCTCGATATCTTAAAGTCGAAATTTTTACAAAACTGCTGATATCTCAAAGTAAATTTTCTGGTCCCAGAAAATTTACGTTGAGATATCAGTAGTTTAAGATATCAGTTGGTTTGTAAATTAAAGTAGGGATTGTGTCCAAACTGTAGTCTTTGATATAAGAATTACTTTGAGATATCAGCATTCGAGATATTTAGAGTTGACTGTAGATACTTTGACTACTTAAACGTTAAAGTTCTCTCCCGTATTGAAAAGGATGCACATAAAAACCAAGAAAGTCTATCGACAGTCAACTCTCGATATCTCGAATGCTGATATCTCAAAGTAATTTTTATATAAAATACTACAGTTTGGACACAATTCCTACTTTCATTTACATGTACAAACCAACACCCGTTATCTCAAACTACAGATATCTCAAAGTAAAGTTTTCTGGGACCAGAATTTTTTTTGAGATATAAGTAGTTTCGTATAAATTATATAGGTTATGGTCTGTGGATACATATTCATGGTTTTCTGCAATTTTTACG
The DNA here is from genome assembly GCA_963989385.1 of Ctena decussata. Classification (NCBI taxonomy): domain Eukaryota; kingdom Metazoa; phylum Mollusca; class Bivalvia; order Lucinida; family Lucinidae; genus Ctena; species Ctena decussata. The sequence continues at coordinate 35,486,033 of OZ022503.1, forward strand.
AAGGGGAATAACTTTTGTGACTTCCTGTTTGCTTCCTCGACTAAAGAAGTTTTGCCTAAATAGGGTAATCCTTTTCATGGAAAACAGTTGTTACTAGGAGAAATAGGGGAACATTTTTGCTCCTTTTATGGTCAACATCCATTAACAAGGAAGACAATGAGGAAAATGTTAGAGCTGTTTCTCCTAGCATGTACCTTCCAGCCTCTGGGAATATCGCTCAGCGGCTTTGCTAAACGCTCCATTCAATCTGCGGAGTCTCTAAATTTTGATGCGAAAAGGAAATAGACCAGACCAGTCTGATAAGGGTCTACTCTGTTTGCAATTCCATCCGCATATTTTGGACGCATGCCTGCACTGTCCCATTTTTTTTTTACAAAAATTGCAGAAAAGAATTTTTTAGAATTATAGGGTACCGGTATCTTTATTTTAATTTGTAGATCATTCCAAACCCAAGAAAGTACATGATGTTGACTGCCAGACAGATACTGCTGACGGACTCTGCCAAACACAGACACATACAGTTGAAACTGCCTGCCAGACTGTACTCTGTCTGAAGCAAAACGCCAGTCAAACTGAAGTATACACTGAAGAAATAGGCAACCAGACAACGACATCAACGGGCGACTTCGCAATCCAAACAGAAATTCCTTGTAAGGAGATAGCCAGTCAAACAGAGATGTGCGTTACAGACTTAGGCATCCAAACAGTAATGTCCACAGGTGAGTTCTCGACCCAGACAGAAATAACTTCTAAAGAAACAGCCAATCAGACAGAAAACTTTGGCGAAGAGACAGGATCCCAAACAGAAAATGGAGTAAGGAGCACGATGCAAACAAACATGCATGCAAGTATTACGGATGACATAAGAGACATGAGAGATGGCAAACAACTTGAGTGTTTGAATAAACATAAAGGTGACCAACTAACAACTGACAACAGAACTAAGGAAAGAAAAGTCTCCAACAGAACGGATAATGAATACGAAAGCAATATTTCAGAAAGACTGTTGTACGGTGAATGCGATTTAGGAGGCGGAGGGGACAAGACTAAAGGGCTAAAAGAAGGTATGAAACGGAACTTACTTACTACTTTTATGATAAAAGTCTGTCTTTCTGCAGACTTTGCATAATATCATGCGATAAGCGGCATCTTCTCTCTCGCCATTATTACAGGGTTGCCACTTATTTTTCCATTTCAAAATTCCCTGATTTTTCCTGACATTTTTACAGTTTCCCATACCCCTTTTACGGATCCAGATGTTAATTTTACTCGTTACTTCAACAGTGCTAAATGTATCATTTGGAAATTTTTGGCTACTCCTATCAAAGTAGACCCCAATGAGGAGGGAGATATGCCTGTACTATCTCTCTGGAAAGAACATCCTTTTGTCTTTGAACAAAATAGGTATATTTTCAGAAGACTGACGTGGCTACTAATTTTCGAGTTTCTTGATTTTTCCCTGACTTTTCTAGTTCTTTCCAAATTTCCATGACCAACCACAAACTTCCTTGACTTTTACCTGACCTTGAAAAAACACAATTTCCAGATGCATTCCCTGACAGTGACAACCCCGCTCACTAAAAACCTGACCGTCAAAAAAAAAAAAAAAATAAAAAAAAACTTGAAAGAAAGCGATGGGTCGATCACGAGTTTTGTCCTTGAAAATAGCAGTGTTTTAGTATATACATCGCTACGTGTATTAAATGTCCTGTGGTCGTATTTTTAAAAGCACTTAAGTCGTTGCTATGCTGTTGCTAAGGTTTGAGTTCTTTAAAGGAGATTTCCTGCAACTATGGAGCAGATTTCATAGTTATAGGGAATCTCCTTCATAGAAATTTAGCCTCAGCAACAGCATAGCAACGACTTAAGTGGTTTTATAAATACGACTCCAGGCCCCGAGGCTATAAAACTTGAGTACATTCTCAAACTCAAAATAAAGCACACTGAATGGCTGCTTTCGAGCACATGCTCGGAAGCAGCCAGTTAGTGCGCTTTATTTCGAGTTTGAGATCATTCTCAAGTTTTATAACCTCGAACCCAGGTGCTCAAGTATGGTCTCTCTCCAATGGGGATAGTGCTCTTTCTCCCCATATCCCAGCAGTGTCCCACTTACAAGGCTCATGATGCCAAGCTCTTGTTGCAACCAAGTATGTGGCTTGAGCTTTGCATTGTCATGAAAAGGCAATACAGGAGATAAAATGAGCCGCGACACGACAAACCAACAGTGTGGTTGTGCGGCCAGCGCAGACTCAGATCAGCCTTGGCATCCGCCCAGTTTGACCAGACACTTCGTTAAGAGCCCAAATGGTAGCTAAGGGTCTAAGCTACCTCAATGCGGACAGCGAAGACTCTGATCAGAATGGGCGGAAGCCCAGGCTGATCTAAGTCTGTGCTAGCCGCACAACCACATTGTTGGTTTTGTCGTATCGCGGCTCAATTATATGATCTCCGTATTCACGTTTACTCGAAATAGCACTGCCAACCTTTATTAGTATTCATCCAAGGCCAAATATCCTGTTCTGATTTTGGTTAGGATATTAGACCCTCTGGTAGCAGGTAAATCGATCAAGCCCTTCTTTTCGACTGATAGTTTAGATCGGAAAATAGGTCGTTGCTGCTTCAGTCGCAGCTTCCTTTGCCAGTTTTTCTGCAAGATTGTTTCCCAAGATTTCAGCATGGCCTGCAGACCACAGTATTTCAACACAGTCCATTCATTTTGGGTAGGCTCTCCCATTTTCTATTTTACATCTGCATGCAACTATATACATGTAGTTCATGTTGCCCCAGGTAAGCGTTAGAATGCTTACTGCTGACTGACTTACACTGAATATTCATATAAGGTCCAGGGGCCATATTTATAAAACCACTTAAGTGGTTGCTATGCTGTTGCTAGGGCTGAATTTCTATGAAGGAGATTCCCTACAACTATGAAGTTTGCCCTGGAGGAACAGTCTAAAAAGACTGTTCCTTCAGAGCAAATTTCATAGTTGTAGGGAATCTCCTCCATAGAAATTTAGCCTTAGCAACAGCATAGCAACCACTTATGTCGTTTTATAAATACGGCTCCAGGTAGCCCTCTGATAGCCATATATTCCAGAACTGATATGACTGCTACCATCTCATCCAGCAGAATTGTTCATGTATAGAATCGGGGCTTTGCAAATGGACTGACTCCGAGGCGGGGATAACAATGGCTGCCCAGCTCTACATGGTCAAGGATTGACTTTATAAAAGCCATCGGTGAAAGCTATGATAGCTGTTAGTTCTTTGATGCTCTCTATGTTAGGCTCTCTATGACATGTCTGCCTTGGTCTTCCTGTCCTTTGGACCTCGATCTGGAGGACCCAAGTGCACCCCAATGAGATGGTGTAGGTATCGTCCTTACTAAGTGGCTCTTCTAAAATTCTGGCCCTGTTTGCACTATCCTGAATTTTGTTCCTATGTCTCTCTGCACCGTTTCAGCTGGGCTAGATGCCTTGCCCATTAACGTGGCATGCCGTCCAGTGCTCGTTTCTTCTCCAACATACTGCCCATATAATCGAGGAATAGAATTGGGTTTAACGGTTAGCGATTAATAATCTTACGTTTTAGTAATTTGTGATTAAAGGCCTATTCTTTAGGGATAAGCGATTTTAGGGGCTTAAAATTTTACAATTAAAACAATAAATTCTGAAGTATACTAATTTTTGTGACAATGGCTTTATTGGAAACTAATGAAAAGTCTAAAATTTTAATGATTAGCGATTTATGGTAACACCCCCACCTCCAACCAGATCTTCGTATGCGTAGAGTCAAGCACATTCTAAGATTTTTGCATACGCTGAGCGAGAGTCTTAACACCAGATAGCGCCGAATCTGAAAACAGGGGTCGTATTTATAAAACAACTTAAGTGGTTGCTATGCTGTTGCTAAGGCTAAATTTCTATGAAGGAGATTTAGACTGTTCCTACAGGGCAAATTTCATAGTTGTCGGGAATCTCCTTCATAGAAATTCAGCCTAGCAACAGCATAGCAACCACTTAAGTGGTTTTATAAATATGTCCCCAGGTGCATTTGCAAACAGAGCAGATCAAGACGAGGCGGAGCTGGCTCTACATTGTTTGTCGTTTGTCCTCTACTGGCGTCCGACCAGTGGCGACCATTTTGTAACACTTTTTTACTCTGCTGTGGTGGCCGCTTTTCGTTACATTTTGTTTTATCTTGTAGCCGACCTATTGTGTTTAGTAATTCTATATTTAGATTGAATAAAGTGGGGGTAACTGTCGGTATACTACTGATTTATGTTTTGAAATAGACTATAATATGTGCCTGTGGCAGATCCTCAAACTAGGTCACCAAAAAGCATTAAAATACGAACGTAGCGTACTAGTTGTGGCCATGACAACTGCCATGTGTTGAATGATGCGTTTTCCAAAAAAATATTGTAGGGTTAAACTTTGATGATAAACAGTCAAACCTGTCTTAAGGGAACCAGAAAAAATTGGCTGCTTTAGACTGGTGACCCTTAATACAGGTTCATTTATACTGTAGTCTGGCCCAAGGGAACCTAAAATGGTGGCTGCTAAAGGCAGGTGACCCTTTAATAGAGGTGACCACGTAAGCAGGTTTGACTGTATCTTTGTAAGTTTATGGTCTTTGTCACATATCACAAGTTTTAGCGCATCAGACAGAGTCTATACAACAGACACATTTATCACAAACGAATTTTAAAACTCTGACGCAGTCATTCCGTAGGACATATTATGTCGAAACCACAGATAAATAATGGTCACACGTGTGTTGTGATTTACAAGAATCTAGATACTTTTGTTTTGCAGATTGGTTGTATGTTATATCCTTTTTGTGATAGGTAGATATTAATAAAGCAGTTTGTACATTTGATTATGTAGGAATCAAGGGTTGTAGTCCCCCGGTAATGCAATGGTGTTGGCATGAGGGGCCGCATAAGGGTAGTTTAGGGAAATATTTTGCCTCCCAGGTAGAGAACTTTGTCGACTTTTCTTGAGGGCGTTTCTTTTGTTTCCTTTTACAAAGTAGCCGAATGTGAGACGCATCAAATACGCAATTGCGGGTGCAAAACGCAAACGGCCACCACTAGCGCGCGGCTACCACTGGTCGCGAGCCAGTATTATCTAATTAAGGCATTTGGTTTGTCTATATTCTGATTAAATATACTCACGGCAACTGTCGTTATTATACCGATTTTTTTTCTGGAAGTAGACTGTAACATGTGCCAAGGACAGTTCTTTGAAATAGGTCACAAACAAGCAGCCGAACACCCATGTACAGTACCAGTGGTGGCCATCACGGTTGTCATGCGCTGAATGATGCATTTACAAAGACCTTTTAAAAGTTAAACTTTAAGCATACATTTGCTGGTCTTAGACTGTAATCTGTGTGACAGCTTTGCAGTGTGAGTGCGTTCGATATACAAATCCAAAAGATCCCACTACCGGTATGTGAGGACCAAGCGTCATAGCCTCCGGAAAAGAAATGATGTTGGTATGAGGGTACCTAGAGAAAGTTGTTTATCGTTTGCCCAATAAGATGTCATTTGTGCCAATCCGTTGTGTATACATTTCTGTTTTGATTTTTTTTTGTACAAATGTTTAAAATCTATTATACAATAAATACGAAACTGCGCGCGCAAATCGAATATGGCCGCTACTGGTACATGTACGCAGCCACCACTGGAGCCGTACTTATAAAACGACTTAAGTTGTTGCTATGATGTTGCTAAGGCTTAAATTCTATGAAGGAGAGTCTCTACAACTATGAAATTTGCTCTAGAGGAGGAGCGGCTGTAGCGTAGTGGATAACACTCCAGACTACCAATCCAGGGGTCGCAGGTTCGATCCCCCGCTTCTCCGGTCTTTCGGATGAGACTTTAAACCGAGGTCCCGTCTCCATATGACCTCGTTGTTGGTGGGACGTTAAACCCGAGTTCACTCACTCACTGCTCTAGAGGAACAGTCTGTTAAAGACTGTTCCCCCAGAGCAAATTTTATAGTTGTAGGGAAAGTTGAAATGAGGCAAAACTAAAAAAAGGGGGAATGCTCCTTCCCCTGAGAGTATTCCTATTCACATACATTAACCCATTCCATTCGGGATACCCCTTTAGGGGTATCTGGGCAAACAGTTTGGATCCAGATCAGGCCCCACAAACGTGGGGCCTGATCTGAGATCCAAACTGTTGCCGCCTAGACATCATTTCTACAAGAGTTGGTTAGACCAATATTGTCATAATATTCTTGATTTTTGATGCAGACGACAATTTCAGCAGACGACAAAAAATACCCAGAATACAATGGGTTAACTATACGAGTTATGATTGATGAGACTTCTTTTATCTTTCTCAGTTTCAGATACCCCAACGAAACCCGCAAATTCAGCTCAATACTCTGGGGTTTTTCGACTATCATACCAGCTGAAATGTGCAAGTTTTATTAGTTTATCTCTGGGATCTGGGCAGTCCGATAGTTTCAGGTACGTAGAGCTGCCACAATTAGGCCAATCATTAAGTATAGGACGGATGACTGGAAGTGATAGTCGCCTACTCAGCGCGTGTGAAGAGGCTCTTCAATATAACGAATGTCCAAACAAAGATCACAACCACTCAACATTACTCAACGTTCTTCCAGTCTCCGCCACCAGACAGGCGTCATATGTTCAATCGACAGCGCCTGAGTCATCGGGAAGATGCATAGAGGAAACGTCTGCCTTAGATGTTGACCCTACTACCACAAATACGAAACAAAATGACATTCTGTCAGGACATTCTGGCGCTATATCAGGACTGTTGTTTGAATCAACCAAATCCGTTAAAGCTGAAATCTTATCTCTCGGTGACTGCAGCCGAGGAACACTTTCCGTTGCCGTTGCTTCTTCACAGTCATCAAAATCTTGCACCTCACCTATGTCATGTACAAGTTATCCAACGTCTCCAAAGGTTCCTGCTCCAAAATCATCTTTGCCTGATGTTCCCGAGATTCCTGCCGAACAGCTTGCAGTGAAGTATACCCTAGGCAAAACAAAGATTGTTCTTGGGGCAGGAACTTATGGAAATGTTTACCTTGTCAGCCATGTCCCAACAGGCACAACTATAGTGTGCAAGGAGCAAGACTTGGCGACTTCTTCCTTTGAAAATATCCTCAGGGAAGCAAGCATACAACTTTATTTACAAGCAACGCAGAGAGTTCCGTACGTTTATGGTATATCTAAAACCTTTGGAGAACCTGGGGCGGCCTGTATCTTTCAACAATACCACAGTAACAGCCCAACCTTGGAAGAGCTTTTAAAATTACCACTGGGATACATAACTAAGAAAGAGTTGGTACAACTAGCGTTTGACGTCTGTGCAGGCCTGGCCGATATACATAAAATGGGAGTGCTCCATAACGACATCAAGGCAAACAACTTGATTGTCGTTACGGAGACTCCCCCATACCGTGTAAAATTTATAGATTTCGGCCTGGCTACAGACATGAATGGAATGAGATACACTTCCAATCCGTCTGACGCTCATAAATACCCCCATCTGGCCCCTGAAACCTTCTACAACGTATCAACTACAGTTCAGTCAGATTTATACAGCATTGGATACGTCCTGACATTGATAAACGAAACCGTCCAATCACCCCTTTTAAAAACATTAACAGAGAGGTGCTCCAGTCAAAATCCATTCGATAGACCACCACTAGGATACATAATGTCTGCTCTTGATTATATCATTAGTTCGATTGTTTTCATGTAAAACAAGGGTAAAGGTTTCCCGTAGCCTAGTGGCCGAAGGGGCAGTGGTAGTTGGAGGCCCACTGTATCTTTGGCACAGCATATGAAAGGTGGAGCTAATTGAGCCGCGACACGAGAAAACCAACAATGTGGTTGTGCGCCCAGCGCAGACTGAGATCAGCCTGGGCATCCACCCAGGCTGATCAGACTCTTCGCTAAGCGCTTAAAAGGTAGCTAAGGTACTACACTATCTTCATGCGGACAGCGAAGACTCTGATCAGACTGGGCGGATGCCCAGGCTGATCTGAGTCTGCGCTGGGTGCACAACCACATTGTTGGTTTTCTCGTGTCGCGGCTCAATTCTTCTCCATTCGCTGCACGAACTATCCTTCACTGATTCGAATAAAATACCTATTCACTAATCGGTTGACAGAGTTTTCCAGTCGCCGGCTGGCAAAATCCGGTTCGAACCCGCGACTATCTGCACTTTAACCGGGTGTCCCTAACCACTTAACAACAGCGCCTCACTGCGCAAGACTGCCATTTAACGATCAATGGTTACATATGTTGGTTTTGCCCTCAATGATCCTTCCAGTGATGTTACCGTCTCATTCCATACCATAAATAAACAATAGTTGTATTTTCTCTTTTGATGATAATGTAAACATTCTCTCGTATACAAGTAGCTTGCAAAATATTTGTTAAAAATTGTCCGAACATACAAAAAAGTACAAACTTCTCCACAAACATAGAAATTTGTTCTCTGGCAATCAGCGCCATAGTGTAGTAAAAGACTTGCATGAAGTCCTTTGCTGAAAGAGAAAAAAAGAAAAAAAGTAAGAAAAAAGAAAAGAAAAAAAAAAACACCAATAAATGAGACCTTAGTACCTCTGCGTATAGAACTTGTCTGGAATTACAAGCTGACCTGCGCTCTCTACCTCTTAGAACTATCAGAAACTATATCTTATCAATGAATTATGTTCATAACATTTTGAATTTCTGGAATTTACTGGATCTATAAATGATGCCACACGGTTGCAGAAATGTCAAATTTACATGTATATGTGTAAATCTAATAGAGATTAGATTTCATGAGCATACATGTTTAATTATATGCCTTAAATAGAACTTGGCCTGCATGTTTGAGGCACACTTAGAGCGAACAAAACTTGACAGAACTAAATGCAAAGCCTCTTGTTCTCAATACAGAAAACCCTTTTTAAAGGACTTTTTCAAGTGACTATAAAATGTTTCAAGCGTAATTAACATTTGTCTTATGCGAGAATTCTTATTACAGCATACGTTTAATCTTTTCTAGAGCGAAAGGTAATGTTAAATGCTATTTCTTTTACATAAAAGGTAGGGGGAATACCATTTTTCAGATTCTGTTATAAGGTTTTCTTCCACTATGTCTATAAAACCATGGCCATTTTATACTATAATATTTATATGCAGTCGACACACAATGGTTTCTGAATTGCAACGAAGTCTCCTTGAAACGGGCGAAATCACACTGCATTGTGCTCGGAGCCCTAATCTCTATCCAGCTGGCACAAACTTGTTGAAAGTTGTATCTCTATTTAACTGGGCACAAACGTGTTAAAAGTTGTTTATCTGTTTACCTGGGCACAAGCGTGTTTTAAGTTGTATCTATATTTGACTGTCAACAGATGTGTTGAAAGTTGTACCTCCGTTTAAGTTGGCGCAAACGTGTTGAAAGTTGTATCTCTGTTTAACTGGACACAAACGTCTTGAAATGTATACGGTAGAACAGATGAAAACTAGCTTATTCTCATATGTTCCACCCTCTGTAAGATGCATATATACTGGATGCATTTATAAAATACAGGGCAGGCAGGTACATCTATACCACATATACAGTATAAAATCATATTACAGTGACCAAGACAGGTGTGTAAGTAAAATTGATATACTTGAAAAAAGTAGACTCCTCTGTGATTTCATCATAATTTTGATAAAAAAAACTTTGGCAACTGCTTTGTTTATCTGTTCAATCTGATATTGTGTTAAACAGGCAGAGGAGACAATTGCTGGGACGCTCTTCTCAATGTATTGAAGTGCCTTCAGACCGAAATACTTTTTCAATACCGATGTTTATTTATGAGATTCTTTTGCGCAGGAAACAAAACTGATTGACGTCTTTTTAACATCAACAAGTTAGGCATCTTTGGGAGTCTATATTGTAAGAAACAATGTAAAGAAGACATCTTCTAGGATTTTACCGGCTGACCGCTCAAAGCAGTTTGTGTCCAGCAAAAATTTCAGCCTTGTAAAAAGATGAAGTGATGGAATTATCATAAAACTCCCGAGAGATGCCAAACCAAAAGCTTGCTATGGCAACTTCCTGGGGGTTTGTGAAAGGGTAAATTCAGGTAAATACAACAGCGGGTAAATTCGGATGGTGACATTGTTTCCTTTATATGTCATTTACTTGGAATTGAAACAAAATTAACTGGGCAAACAGTAAAAATCCTGAAGAGACGGCTCATTACATCTGGATATTTACTGTTTGAAATGGTATTTCCGAATTTACCCGCTGTCCGAAGTTACCCGACTCGACCCTTATTGTACCAGTGATGTTTAAGAGTCACGACTGACCGGCTGTAAAGTGTATACTTTCTTTTGCCTCTGAGTATATATATAATGCATTTCCATCTACTTAGCATCAAAAGTTAAACACCATTTGCATTTAATTCAGCGTTAACTATTATAGTCCGTTTGCTCCCAAGTGCAAACGGGGTTTTGCTTATTTTCTCGAAAACGATGAAAGTTTCATCAAATGTTCCAATATCCTAATGATTCCTATAACTATACATAACAGAATACGGAAAGTCCAAATTTTTGGATGCTTTTGTAAAACATTTTCCATTGACCTTAATGCAAAAACTGAGCAGTTTCACTAAAGGGCGTCGTATGCTTGTTAGAACAGCCAAAATATTGTTGATAGGCAATAGCGTAAACTCGTAGTTTACTACAGGTGTGGGCGTATTTGAATGAAATAGTAAAATGTATTCACCTGTCCGCACGCGTAACTCATGGTATCATTGGTCAGGTGATACTATATGTTTTAAAATTTGAAAATACATGGGTAAAACAAAAAGTAGAAAAAAATGGATTTAGAATAAAATTTCAATTAATTATGCAAATTTTGTTCTAGGGATAGCATACATTGGTCACATGCTCTAACACGTAAAACTAAACGGGAATTCCAACAGCCAACTTTTGCTGCCTTGTAATTAAGAGGTGAAAATGACATATTTTAGGTCCTGTTTTTGTATAGAAATTTTTTTATGCAAAACCTCACATTTCAGCAAAATTATGATTTTGTTATGTATAGGATGAAAATTAAGAATGAGCGATTCGAAAATCTTTTACCTCTCACCAATTTTGAGAAAATATTGGGGATGCCGTTTGCATTTGGGAGCAAACGGACTATACTGTCTTTTGATTGTAAAAAAATGACTTAGGACTTAAGTGAAAAAACCCTCATTAGTTTGATTGTAAAACTTGACATGTGACTGAGGTAAAAAAAAGTCTATTAGTTTGACACTAGCGGCATCCGGAGGGGTGTTCTATTATTTTGTCAATTTAAACCCCGTGCAGGAAGGTGATACTTTTTAGTTTCTCTGTATAAGCTATACGTTTTGAACGATGGATGACAGCGTTTTCATTGTCTAAATAATGGAAAAGTAGTTTGCTTTGCCTAATTTGGTAAGGCTCTTTTGATTGACAGAAGAAAAAAGTGCCACCAGTTGACAATCAGACACATGAAGATATGAACATTCAATAGTGGATAAAATTTAATTGGAGACGGTGTTTACCTTTTGACGATGTGTATAGTTGTGATATAAGGTAGAGTCGGGTAACTTCGGACAGCGGGTAAATTCGGACATACCATTGCAAACAGTGGAAATCCAGATGAGACGGCGCGTCAGAATTTTTACTGTTTGCCCAGTTATCTTTTATTTAATTCCAAACAACTGACATATTAAGGAAACAATCTCACTGTCCGAATTTACCTGCTGTCCGAAGTTACCCGTCTCTACCCTAAAGAACAAATTGTATTTCTGAGAGAACGTGAAAAGTATCTGACTGGATACAGTAAAGGGCCGACCATTTAGTTTTCAGAGGGAGGCAGGAAGGGTTCGCGACAAAGGGTTAGATTTTTTCCTCAATTTTAAAAACACTCTTTTCGTTCTTTTCCACCCACATGTACTAATACGATTCTATTATTACCATACTATGTGTAAAATTGAAGTTTTTTTTAAATTAGAAAAGGAGCATGCATCTGTGTTTTATTCTGCGCATTAAGGGTCAATTATTTTCTGCCAATTCAATGGACAGATTATAAAGCCCATAGCCTAACCTCTCGGAATATCAAATTGTCGGTCCTTAACTTATTTTGTCTTATTTCTATTATTATTGTAAATACAATTATACAATTATATGAGACAATTTATTGTTTTTCACATGTTTTTTTATAATAACAATTGTATTGATAAAAAATCGATTTATCACCATGTTAACACACGAGTTTCTTTTTCTTTATCTATCTTGAAAATTTGTGACAAAGTTGGTACTATGTAAAACAGCACGAAATAACGAGAACGATCTCGTTTTTACGTTAATGAAAGTTGAGCTTTCGTGAAAACAGATGAGAAGTCATCTCGTAAATAGGTAATAGTAAGTCGAAAATACTTGATAACAGAGACACGATCTCGTTTTTACGTAAATGACAGTTATGGCTAGGTCAAAACCACATGAAATAGCAATACATCTTGTAAATACATGATGGTGAGTCAAAATTACGTGATTACAACACGAAACAAGTTGGCTTCTTTAAAAAGAACCCCATAGAAAGGTCTGCTGTAGTGCATATACAGTCTAGTAGCCGGTCGTCAGTGGCGTCCGCTGCATATAATGTAACTGCATGTCAGATTTAACTTAATGGCCATAAACAAATTCTTTAAGCACTTGCTAAAGCAGAAACAGTATGACTGGGTGGATGACTTGATTTTACGTCCTTTTTAACAGCCTTTCAATCAAACCAGGACGATGGGAGGGTGATAATGAAATGCTGTGTACAATGGAACCCCGTTTATGGTTAGAAAGATTCTCACCTCTAGCGGCCTAGTAGTGGGGCTTAAACCCCGGACGGCCCTTAACCTACTTAGCTACCGGGGCTCCTTAAAATGAATGGATCTAAAAGGTCTCATCACCACACTGTAAAAAATACTGTAAATTTTACGGTAGAATAACTGGAAACCGGCTGCCAGTCCTTTTCCCGTTGTTTTTACGGGTTTTTGCCTGTAAGACATTGTTGGAAATCACGAAATGGAAGTTTTATGTTAACTTGGCGCACTCGAAAATAACTTTGTATTGTTGAGGGGCTATCTAACCAAAACGACATCTGCTCTTTTCTGTCCCACTCTGCTTGATGATTCCTGCAATTTTTACGGGCGCCCGTAAAAATAAAGGTAAAAGGACTGGCAGCTGGTTGCCAGTTATTTTACCGTAAAATCTACCGTTTATTTTTGCAGTGCAGTGCACGATTGTTAGGAGTCACTCAATGGTCATGGATCTTGTTCGCAATTAAGAGATACTTGTACTATTTTACCCACTTCTATTAACAGTCTAGGGACTTATGGATTTCCATCACGCATATTTGTGATGGTTAACAATGCACTTTAAATGAACTGACATGATGGCTTACCATAACATAATTACTGAAATATTTACAAGATGTCACTGCATGTCCGAAGGATGAAACGTGATGGAAAGCCATAACGTTGGTTTCTTCTGGTATTATGGCTGACCATAACAAAGGCAAAAAACCCCAATTACTTTTGTGTCGAGTAACTTGTGCAAAACCTTGAGTAACTCGTACAGTTAGCATCTGTTACAAAAAGCAAGCATTGTAGACAATTCTGATAGTAACACTTTATAAAAATAGAAAGTAAACTTGTATTTTTCTTGGAAATAATTAAGTCAAATGCACAACAATAGTAGCCTAGTTTTGACCATAATTCTGCAGAAATAACCAAAATACAGACTGTTTATACTGAGAAAAGTTAAGGGCTGGACCAAATATCAATTTTAAGTGTAAACAGGTCATACCGGACATTGCCAGTGGGTTAAATTGCCATTTTAGTGATCACTGAAAAATGTAAGAGTTATGGCTGACCATCACAAATGTGCGGATGGTAAACCGTAAGTCTCCAGATTGTCTATGCCAGTACGCAAAACTTTGTGAACGCAGTTAATGACTCCTGATTCCTGTAGGGTGTCAGAAAGGAGTGTCAGTCTTGCTCTGGCTTCCGATTGGCATGAAATCCTCCTCTTTGTTTCCTCATAGTTAACACTGACCACACCTTGTTACTTAGAGATACGTAAGAATTAATTTGACTGCTGCAGCTCATCGTTTTCCATATTTTTTATACAGGAAAACAACATTTGAGCCACGACACGACACATCAAAACCAACAATGTGGTTTGCGCCCAGCGCAGACTCAGATCAGCCTGGGTATCTGCCCAGTCTGATCAGACTCTTTGCTAAGCGCGGATGTCCAGGCTGATCTGAATCTGCGCTGGACGCACAACCCCTTTTTGGTTTTCTCGTGTCGCGGCTCAATTTTGTAATTTCCTGCTTGATTCCATTGGCGACATACCTCTTTCAAACGGGGTCAACTCTCAAAAGGAATTTCTCTTTTAAACTGGATCTAGTCTTAATAATAATGATAATAATAAAAATAATAATAACAATAATGACAATCACAATTATAATAATAGACAGGCTAGACCGAAGAGCAATTCCTTTTTTTAAGGGTTGACCCCCACTGAGAAGGGAAAAAATGAAATTGGCAAAGCTGTTCCTCCTGACAGTTAACCGATTCACCTAAAGTGAGGTATACATGCCTAAAATAGATAATCTTACACTCGTGGTCATTTTATATGAAATTTATGAAACAAGCCTTCGGCGAATTCATAAATTTCATATGAAATGACCACGAGTGTAAGATTCTGTTTATCATTTGGCTCATTAAAATGGGATATTAACGCCTTCAAACTCGTTATTATTTCAATAAGAAAACACATTGTTGACATGGACGTTGTCAATGGCGTTACATCTACGCGCACAAGTGTTATTACACGTGTGGTCATATGATTTTTATGACATGACGTTATCCACTGAATATCAGCCGCGTCATGTGCTAAAGAAATTAAAACCCAAGCAGGCTTACAGTGCATGTATTGTTTTGAATCACATTTCTCATATGTGAGGCCAATGCTACTTCATTAAACTTAAACAAGTCTTGAAACGGATTACGAATTATCAATCCATATGTTCTTTGAAAGCAAGACATTTCATCTTACTTTTTCAAATAACACTACGTGTATACAACAGTATTTCAGCCCCAGTTTACCTAAATTTAGTCTGACGCGATTCTTCTGAGAAACAAGTTTCGTAATGGAACATGCCGGCATATAATAATGTCCACTGTCTGCATATTAAGATGTATATGGCGCCTTCATTAACAAGCTAAGTTTTGTTGAAAATGTTTTTATGCGATTACCATAAACAAGAACAGGTCTCATATCTACCACATTCTTGTTCTTCGCCATTCGGCCGTACCCGCTTGCTTGTCAGTTCCGATCCATTATCGAAGCATCATGCATTAGCGTTTCCCAGAGGTATCGTCTTAATTATGCGTAATAATCGCCTACATGACCCTACTTTATTGGCTTGCGTTCACAATCTCCTCAAACTGGCCAGTAGCGTAAGAGAAGCTCTTCAAACTACCGTAGCCAGTGACGTTGCGTGCTGGATTGTGCAACACCTGTCGTTAATCGTGTTGGTGTCGTCGTAAAGACGTCATTCCGTAATTTGACGTAGATATTAGTTGAGTGGATGTACTCATATCACATTTTTTTAGAGTACAAAAACTGTGGTAAAGTTCTCGTGCATAGCCATTAAACATAGAGATCTGCTTCAATGAAAAGTGTACTTCTAATTAAATTATCAAGTCTTTTGGGATTGCTCAGCTCATACGCTTACCTGGAAATATAAATATGCTTAAGGCGCTGCCAGACTGCATGCGAGATGTTGCAAGTTACAGCGTTCTGTCGTAAACAGGTTAAATTAAACATAATTACAGATGATGATGTTGTTGAGTTGCGGTTTAACATTAAGTCATGTCGTGAGGCTGCCTCTGAATTTCGTAGGACTTTAACACGATCTGGGGCCGTATTCATAAAGCCACTTAAGTGGTTGTTATGCTGTTGCTAAGGCTGAATATCTATAAAGGAGATTCCCTACAACTATGAAATTTGGTCTGGAGGAACAGTCTTACAAAGACTGTTCCTCCAGACCAAATTTCATAGTTGTAGGGAATCTCATAATTACAGATGATGATTTTGTTGAGTTGTGGTTTAACATTTAGTCATGTCGTGAGGTTGCCTCTGAATTTCGTAGGACATTAACACGATCTGGGGCCGTATTCATAAAGCCACTTAAGTGGTTGCTATGCTGTTGCTAAGGCTGAATATCTATAAAGGAGCCACTACATGGTATCCTTTGAGTGCCAACGGGCCACTTTTGGGCCACTGTATACAAGTAATAAAGAAAATGCGTTTTCGGCAAATCTATGCTCTTAGAAATATACATGTTGTAAAATAAGATTTATTCTAGCGATAAAAGGCAAGAAAAAAGGAAAAGATTGTCTGATTATGACGTAATTTGTCTACATACACGACGTCATTTACGCACGTACAATAACGTCATAAGGTAAGAAGACGTCATTACGTAGGAGAGATTATGGCAGGCATCTGGTTAAGGGTTTTACCTCCTGAACCAGAGGTTGCGATTAATTTTCTTAAACAACCAGGGCCCAAAGACATGTCTGCAAGGTATTCCCGACCGATTCACTACTTCAACCTTTTTATGACAATGAACCTCATACGGGAGATGTGCCGCCAGACAAACATGTAACGTCCCAGTATGCCTACAGTTTACAGAGCCTGATGGATAGATGACTTGCTATTAATTACGTCCTCTACAATGGTATTCCTGTCATATCAGAACAATGCTGGGAGGGTGATAATGAAAAGCTGTATGCAGTGAAACCCTAGATTTCCGCCTCCAGCGGGAATCCAACCCAGAACCATTAGATGACCAGGTCAGCGCTTAACTAATTGAGCTACCGAGGCACATACCTCCTGAATTCACTGAGCTTCAATTCGTAATAGACTCTATGTACAGCATAAACCTGTAATATGGTTGAAAAAAAATAAATGATAAATTTCTTTTCCTTTTGCGCTTGCTTTTGGAACAGGTAATGTACACTGTAAAAAATAACTGTAGATTTTACGGTAGAATAACTGGAAACCAGCTGCCAGTCCTTTTCCCGTTATTTTTACGGG
Organism: Ctena decussata; assembly: GCA_963989385.1. Lineage (NCBI taxonomy): Eukaryota > Metazoa > Mollusca > Bivalvia > Lucinida > Lucinidae > Ctena > Ctena decussata. Next base: position 35,503,205 of record OZ022503.1, read on the forward strand.
CGTTTGCCTGTAAGACATTGTTGAAAATCACGAAATGGAAGTTTTATGTTAACTGGCCGCACTCGAGAAATAACTTTGTATTGTTGGTGGGCTATCTGACCAAAACGACACCTGCTCTATTCTGTCACACTCTGCTTGATGATTCCTGCAAAAATAACGGTAAAATGACAGGCAGCTGGTTGCCAATTATTTTACCGTAAAATCTACGGATTTTTTTTACAGTGCAGCCACTACCCTGGTTGCACACGGTAAGAATATCCATAGATTTTACGGTAAAATAACTGACATTTGGCTGGCATTTGCCATATGTTTTACAGCAGTCTGCCGGTAGAACATTTGCAGAAATCAGAGTAGGGCTATGTGATCAAACCAAAACTGGTCCGATTCTACCCACTCTGCAAGATGATTCCCTGCAAATATTTACGGGCGGCAAACCATGGTTTTTGGAAAGTTTTATAGCGACATAGGCAAGTTCTGAATAGGATACGCAGACTGACCCAAAAAAGGCTGACGATCACGTTTTTAAGAAGACGCTAGACTGACACAAAAGTTAATATAAAATGAGATCTAGACGACTAAAGAGTCGAATGGTGGAGCCTTTACAGTCAACCGATCGACTCAAAAGCTTACGTCAAGACATCAAGTGCGCCAATTTTATAAGCGCGTTAACGCCAAGAAGTAACGCTGGACAGTTGTTTGGCCGTTAACGTCATGACGTTGCAAATTTGGCACTATACGTTTTTTGCTTGGCACTCAAAAGGTTAAGGTAGGGATTACTAGTAGGGATCAGTCGTCTGGAAATGGCGAATTTTGTTACCAGTTATTTTAACCATGTTAAAATCTACGAAAACATAACAAAGCTACAGGTCATACGCGACATTCTGTTTGAAAAAATCATATAGCAGGACTCATTATCTTTGAATGAGCTCATGAGTTTGATCTTTGAGTGGAGTACCTAGGTCTTGTGCGCGACACATTTTTTTGCACCAAGTTACTTCAAAATCCGTCCACAAATAAAAGAAAAGTAAGGTAACAGATTGGACACACCATTCTATATGCCTGTGCCATATATAATATAAAATTATGTATATTTTCGCGCGGGGGAGGGGGTCACAAAATCACAAAATTATGACCGGGGTTTTTAAAAGAATAAGGACCGGGGTCAATATATATTTCATGGGAGTCAGTATTCTGTAGAAAAGGGGTCGCTTTTTCTATAGAATTATGGCCGGGGAACATTATTCTATTGGGTCACTTTACCTTGTTTCACAGCCACGAAGCATTCAGAAGATGGACATGGCGCAAAACAGATAGGAAGCCTCACAACAATACTGACTACATCTAAATGAGGAAACACCTCCAGCTTGGGCCTCCAGCTATATATATCAGCCCCGGATCCAGGGGGTGGGCTTTGGGGCTTCAGCCCCGCCATCTGGGCCCCTGTGCTATGCATAATATGAAGACCTCCAGATAGTAAGCAGTTTCTGATGCCAGTTTGAGAGAACTTATCCATGTGGTTAGATTAAAATTTATGTTGTGACATCTCAATAGAGTCGCCTCGGCGAGGCGATTCTAATGATATATCAACATATATTTCAAAACAAAAAAAGGACATTTTCTAAAATTTTCATTAAATTGACCCCTAATAATGTCATATATTTTCAAGCCGCCCTTCGCCCTCCACACACACACACATACATACTGGAACCTCTCAGCCCCACCAGTTATCCAGAGCCCCACCAGTACGTGGTGATCTGGATCCGGGCCTGTATATATCGTCATTTATGGCTTCATCTTAATGAGGAAACAGTTTTGATCGGGATTTAAAATCCCGATGACGAGGAATTTACCCTTGGGGACAACACAAGAAGTGGTCATGATAATGGTGGTGCCATGTCTTTTCGTGTTCATCTGAAGAAGATCAGAAAGCCAAAACCAGTCAAAATTGAGGTTTGACCTTGGGAAGCTAAGTCTTCTAGATGTGGCATGCAAATTTGAAGCAAACATAGGTTGGAAATTTTCACCACTTATCGTGAAGACCTGGACACAGATACCATGATTACCACATACATGTCATTACGCAGCATGGATTGACACAGTCACTGATCAACTTGGGAAGGAAAGTCGTAGACTCTATAAGATTCCTGGGCTACCAGAGATGTCCTTGACCCCTGGGATGAGAGGAGGCATTCGAAGGGACGATATGAAGCGGAAAGAGCGATAGAGCGCAGAAAAGCTTACGATGATCCAGAATGCCACGAGTATTAGGGTAGAGTCGGGTAACTTAAGACAGCGAGTAAATTCGGACATACCATTGCAAACAGTCAAAATCCAAATGAGACGGCTCATCATGAGCCGTCTCATCAGGATTTTCTCTGTTTGCCCATTTAATTTTGTTTTAATTCCAAACAACTGATATATATAGGAAACAATGTCACTGTCCGAATTTACCCGCTGTCCGAATTAATCCGACTTTACCCTAATGCACATTTACCAAACTCAGTGCGACAGAGGCGCATTTCTGTATTTATCTTGCGTACCTCAACTTATTAACGAAGATCTTCGAATTGGCAAATAGCCTGTTCAACACCTGTTGTTAATTAGTCACGTAATTGTTTGTGTAAAGTCACTTCCAGATTCGATGTACTTTTTGGATGAATGGATATACGTGTACTGTACATCCTAAAGATATAACGGTTTTAAATTATTTAGAGCACCTTATACAGAGGTCAAAACTCATGGCACTGCACCTAAAAAAAGCGTTTTGTATTTTTTTTTTCCAAGTCATTTGGGACTACTGCGCTCATACACTTATCTGACAATTGAGATGTGCTTAAGGCGCTGCTAGATTGCGTGCGAATTATTGCAAATTACGGTATCTATTGTAAACAGATTCAGTCGGCCCTTAAAAACCCGTCAGCCTATGTCTTCTGTTATACGTAAGACTGTTTTTCCCTTCCAAAATAATCCAAAAAATCTAGATCCGTCTTATGTGATGGATCAAGATTTTTTTTATATTGTTTTGGAAGGGAAAACCCCATCTCGTCGCACAATGTCATACATCTGATCTTGATATTTGGGGGTCATTATTTAGATAGAAAAAAACAACAACAAAAAATCATTGATAGCCGGATAAATACGATAGTAAACAAGTTAACAAGGCCCTTGCATGGGATCGTGTTCTGTGGTGTGGCCTTTCTGCACACGTTTGATATTTATCTGCATAATATTTGTCTCAGAGATAATTGGTTTCAGCTATACTTTGTAATGTCAAAACATACTGTCAGTTTCTTTCCCGAAATAAGTGAATTATTTATAACATTTTCTGTATGCATAGGCCATATTTCAGTCAATATAATTAGTACAGGAATCCACTATGTTGAAAAGTACTGAAAATCTTTACGATTAAATCAGTTGATATTTTAGAATCAGTTGCTGTACAGTCTGGACACTAGACATGCTCGAAATAATGTAAGGAATATATACTTTTTCTCGTTACATTTAGAGTTGGCTAATGGTCGGATCAATTTAAACAATATGGAGTTTTTCGGTCAGGACTTGGATTCAACAAGATATATTACATACATGTGTCGTCTAGCATTCTCATTCTGTGGAATATTTCTGAATTTATTAAACATAGTTGTAATGTGCGTGTCTTCCAGAAAGATATCACCAATGTGCAGCCTTTTGATAAATCTGGCTGTTGCTGACATGAGTGTATGTGTTTGCGATATTTGGGGTATAGCACAAGATCTGATTATCTCAGCACAAGATCGGATTAACCCCTACGATGACTGGACCCCCCTATTCTGTGCCGAATCGTTTTACACATTCCTTCAGATCGCATCATTTCTGGCTACACTACTAGCTGTCATCTTTATCGCAATAAATAATTACTTGATGGTACTCAAACCACTTCAGTACGGTACAATAGTCACAGCTACTTGCGTTAGACGGGCAGCAGCTGTAATGTGGATACTGGCAATTCTTTTCAGCGGCATGGCTGTCATCCTACCTGGAGTTATTCAAACAGATTCTTCTTTGATTCAGTATTTCGAATCGCAAAGAAATCGTCTGTATAAATATTCGGGAAATGAGAACAGCACGTTGGTCACTGTTTTCACGGATTCGAATAACACTGATAATAATATTTTATGTATCATAAAATGTTTTATGAAGAGAGTATCCCCCCGCACAGTTTTCCTGTGTGGACCCCCAAGATAATTACCCTGTGGAGGGCCTCCAGTGGCGAGACGTTTTTAGATCACGAGCATGGCAGATTACGTGGAACGAGCCAATCAGATGGCTGGATTTGTTCACGTGACCACGCTTTGTCTAGCTGGGTCAGTCATTTTGGAGAAGCGGACAAGGTATGAGCTGTGGTTTCTTTCTCAACAATTTTGTAAACCACCAACTTCCCCAGCCCCCACCCATATTTCATTGGAAGACTGTGCCGAGGGAAATTAAAACAGGGCGGTTTATTTGCCTAAACAGCAGTTTATTGCCCAAAATTGGGATAGTGCAATGTAATTTTATATTGCTTTGTTAGATGTCGGGCGGTGGCGGTTTATTTGCCCAGATTGGGATAGTTCACTGTAATTTTGCGTAACTTTGTTAGTTGCAAGTTCACATAAAAGTGGTTGGAAGATGTGCAGTTGCAGTTGTACGTTGGAAGAACTTCGATTTGCAAATAGGGGTGCCTGAAATTTTGCTGAAATTGCAGTTGCTGCTATACAAGTGCTCGTCTTACAACTGCATCTGCGGCTCTTCGAGTTCTCATGTGTATGTATATATGATTTGATGTTTTAGTATTATTTCTGGCATTTAAATAAATGCCCATTTTCATTCAATATCATCTTGGTTGTTCCTATCCCAACATAGCTGCACTACCTCTGTCGAAAAAGTGTTAATGAATATCCTGCTTGCATAACGACACTTCAATAGTTTCATATGGGAATAGTTTGTTTCGATTTAAAGACAATAATACAGAAACAACGGAGGAGGATATCGAAAGAATATATAGCTATCTAAATTCGACACATCTGTCTTCAATCTGTTTCAAAATGTATTTCAATATATAATTTAATCCGTATCTAATTTTCACATTAGGAACTTTTATTACTATACTTTTTCTCGTGTTTACTTACAGCAGAATATGTTGCGGAATTCGCAATCTTTCTAACAGATCATATAGAATGACGGGACAAATTGTTAGCCAACGCAAGTCCTCGATAGTAACATTTCTTATCGTATTTTCTTTTCTTGTATGTTGGTTTCCCGGTTCTTTTTTCCTCACTGTGGTGTCGTTTTTCGATGAGTACATCTACGTCGAAACAGGGGCTGGCATGAGGAATACACTGTTTATCTTTCAAATTGTTAATACCATCATTGACCCTGTTCTCTATGCCTTTAGGCTACAAGAGGTCAGGGCTTGTTATCATGATGTTTTTAAAGGGTGTCGAAAATAACATAACCTTCAATAAAGGACAGACAAGCGGCGCCCCGTTACTGCAGCTATGGATACGTTCCACGTGGGGGGGGGGGGGGGGGGGGAAAGACGTCGTTACGAGAATTGAAATACATTAAGTAAGTAAGTAAGTTTATTAGTGATATAACGGCCTCCGGCCCATAACACAAAAATATTTACATTTTACAAATATATAGATATACAGCACATGCGTGACAAATACATTTAACATACACATTTTAAAAATTGATAGCACAAAACTTCACATCAGACTAATGAAAACTTAATTTTGATACAACATCTTACGTTTTTCAAAAGCATAATATAGGAAGAATGACATTTGTTTTAGTAAATTTATGCAAATTTGGTTTTAAAACATACATCCCCACACATAATCTTCAAAGAGTCTTCAAATATGACGTTCTGGCATAAAACGCTATATTTCAATATCTTTTTTTCGGCAGGTATAGAGTGCGAAAACAGCCATCAATAGTGAAAAGATGTAAAAAGAGCGGTAGTTTAACTTTTGCAAAAACAGCCAAGTCAAAGGTGAAAAAGTAAAGTCATATCAACATGATAATTAAAACACAAAATATCAGTGAGTTGTAACTATTATTTATGACATTTTTTTTCATGAGAAAATACCATAAAAATGAAGAAAAAATGGGCGGAAAAGATTCGAATAAAGTCTACGTTTATATGAAAAGAAGCAAAGCTATGAACAAATATACTAATGCAAAACGGAAAGAAATATAGCAGCAGATGAATAAGGCATAAACCTGATCATGCTCTTTTTTGTGAGAAATATCTACTTAAATCTTGTTTTGCTTCAGTAGATTAAAGAACTTAAATGTCATTTTGTTTCAGTAGATTGAGAAAGATTAAAAGGAATTTCTGTTATACAAATGGCTCAAAATTCTTTCTGTGAACGTTTCACTATGTTGGTATGCGTTGAACAGTGTAATAAGAAATAGAAACAATATTTATTAATGTATATGAGCCGCGACACGACAAAACCAACAAAGTGGCATGTGCGCCCAGCAAATACTCAGAACAGGCCTTGGCACTCACCCAGTCTGACCACAGTCTGCGCTGTCGGCATAGAGGTAGCTTAGACCCTTAGCTACCCTTTCAGCGCACAACGAAGAATCTGATCAGACTGGGCGGATGCCCAGGCTGCTCTGAGTCTTTGCTAGGCGCACATGCCACTTTGTTGGTTTTGTCGTTTCGCGGTTCATATACTTAAATTCATGTATAGGAAAGCATAAACTGGAGCCGATCATAGAATGGGCATATCCATTTTGCAGGACCAGAAAGAAAGCCGAAACAAAACAGAAGACTGACAGAGAGGAAATGTAAACATCTCTTCTACTATTTACATATATGTTTGAACCAAGAGAAAAAAGAATCAGAAAAGCGAACAAATGTTCATATGTTCATTTGTTTCCAAATATCAATGGATGTCGTGTGATTCTTTCATAGTAATGAATGACATGTATGATGCACAAATTTCTATAAAATGAGCCGCGACACGAGAAAACCAACAATGTGGTTGTGCGCCCAGCGCAGACTCAGATCAGCCTGGGCATCCGCCCAGTCTGATCAGAGTCTTCGCTGTCCGCATGGAGGTAGCTTAGACCCTTAGCTACCTTTTAAGCGCTTAGCAAAAAGTCTGAGCGGGCTAGGCGGATGCCCAGTCTGCTCGAAGTCTGCGCTGGGCGCACAACCACATTGTTGGTTTTCTCGTGTCGCGGCTCAAATGCTTTTATCAGTTGTTTAGTCTCCTCTGCGGAAAAAAGGATTTTGTCTCTCTTAAATATCTATGACAGCATATTAATAATATCATAATGTACTTAATGCAAACGGAGAGAAAAAAACAAAAATAAAAAAACAGAAATTATACAACAAATAAATTTGATTGTCAAATTCGGATGAAGCCAGCTCCAACGGCTTTCTTTTTGGACGAAAACTCATCTGAATTTTCAATATAAATGCTTGAAATAAGTTTGTCTTGTGTATATACTTTTGTTTGAAACCTATATCACAAACTATAATTTGGCAATAGTTTTATTAGCCATGAGCAAGGTCTTCACTGATAAGGGTGGTATAAAATAGTTACACCATAGTTTGTCAAGGTGTACAGGAGATAATCCATAAGCTAAAGCTGGTGGATTTTCTCCTCATACAGGCGGACAAACCTTGGTATAACTATTATTTATCAGAACGCTTTATTTTCACAGTATCCGAACGCACTGTACCATCTCTTCCGGTTTTCATAGCGTTGAATCGAGAGTACAAAATTCGCTTTTAACCAGTAGTCGGAAATCATTATGTTTTGAGTTTCTATCTGGAATCTGCTGCGTCATTTATAGTTATTCTGCTTCGAAAATGTAAAGAGGTAAGTTTAAAATAATTTGCTCTTCGGTCTGTTACTTTATTGCCCTGTACAGATTTTGTTTTCCGAACAGCTTAATTTAACACGAGTTTGTGTCGTGCAAAACCTAGCTATCATCCTATTATTAAAACTAACAAATTGTAGATTGATAACGCCTTCCGTTTATTTTAACGATTTTTTATAAAACATGTAAGAAAATGCTCAAAATGGTTTTAGAATCATGCCATGAATTCTGTACCAATACTACCCACCCATACACGACATTGTACTGGGTAATAAAGTAAAAAACCGAAGAGCAAATTATATTAAACTTACCTCTTTACATTTTCGAAGCTGAATGACTATAAATGACTCAGCAGATTCCGGATAAAATCTCAAAACATAATGCTTTCCGACTACTGGTTACATGTATAAGCGAATTTTGTACTCTCGATTCGACGCTATGCAAATCGGAAAAGATGGTACAGTGCGTTCGGATACTGTGATTTAAGTGATTCATATTGGTAACTTTAATTAACTGGATTATCGCACATACACTGATCATTTTACAGGTGTAGTATACATTAATGCAATAAAGTGTATGGGGCCCAAACAGCAGTGTTTCTCGTCCTACAATACCAACTCAAAGGCGGCACAAGAACAGCATGACACCATAATATACTCGAGGACTTTAAAAACGCCTCACCTAAAAGAAATTGAAATGCTGCATTTGTCTTATTATCAGCTAAAACAAAAATAGTCCTAAGTAAAACTGCATGCATTAAGCAAATGCATGAGATAATCTTCAGTATAATTTTACAACTTAAAAGGTTTAAATTACATGTGGCAAAGATAAAGTGTGTTTTAAAACGTGGGATTTTCACCAAAACGGTTATAATGTACCGTCCGAATGCTTATCGGAGTATAGCGTGGTTCCCGTCTTCCGCTATCTTTCAACAATTACTGAATTGAAGCGAGGTAAATAAACGCTCTTGGAATGCAATAATGGCATTTTAAACATGGCATCAAGCTTCGAAACCGACAAAAATAAATTCACTGAAACATTATTTTACGGCTAATAGTGGTCTACTCTAGAACCGCGTGTAGTTAAAATACGCATTTTAGAGTTCGTTCAGAATGGAATCATTGACGTTGACGTCATTTACCGTGCTGATTAACAGACGTTTGGTGCTGATATCAGAGAATCCGCTGATGTTGACGGATGCTTAGAAAGTAAATCTGTAAGATGTTTGTATCGGATGTTGTTTATGTGAAGTGTAAAGCGTCGAATTACGTTATTTTCTAGAAAATCATTTTTTGAGATTCCAATTTGTGTGTTCCAGTTTTCGATTTTAGTTTTCTGACAGCATATGAAGTCATGGCGACTTTAATTTTGTGTTTTTGCTGTATGATATCTTTCACGGCAAAGCTGGAATCGACTTCAAGGACTGTATCATAAAGAAGTTTAAAATGGAATTAAGGAGAAGTGACGGTGACCTGTGAAGTGCAAAGGTCGTCACACATGACATAAGTTCGTGCAGTTTCTTTGATTTGATTAGTTTTACACTTTCTAAAGTATCCTAGTCATTTTTAATAGCTTGAAATGCGGAATTACTAAAATACATCACAATTTGGGGTGAGGCGTTTTTAAAGTCCTCGAGTATATATTTTACATTCAAAGCAATAAAACACATCTAAAATAACAAATAATTTTGACATAAAACACTACTCCGTTAAATTATGACGATTTTCATGTGCTAAAAAATGTATTTGCTACTTTTTTCAATATTCCTGTCTGGCTAGCACCTAACGAACTTTTGTTTTGAGATCCATCTACAATAATATTTGGATAATATAGACGTTCTTATATCCTTAAAAACAACTTTCTAAAATTGAGGAGGATAGATAAAAAGAAAAATATCTCAAGAAGCGATGATGAGTATGTGGTCTTGGCTCTGATTTTCTGTGTATTATCATTATTATTTCAAAATAGCATCTTACATACGCAGTCAGTCTGTGTCCACGGTCTGGGTCTTTGCTTTTCGTATATGATGGCATTTCAGATTATGCCAAGCCGACCCCGTTGCAGAATGTAGGAAAGTATTTCCAACTAATTTCATTCAAACAGATACAGGACAAAAAGAAAAAAAAAAACAATATTTCCATGGAATGCTGTGTCTCGCCTATCTGTGCACTGTCACAAAAAGAGCTACACGAAGAGATGTGTATTGAAATTTCCGGTACTTTTGGTTACAGAAAGTCCTGTTCGAAAATAAAGAGACCCATTTCCTATTATAGACCAACACTTTTTCTCTACACATACTTCCATCTCAGCATGCGCGTGCATACACACATACATATATACATACATACATACATACATACATACATACATAAATAAATGCATGTACGCATGCATGCGTGCGTGTGTGCATACGCACGTGCGTACTTATGTGCGTGCGCGCGTGCGTGTGTTCATGCATGCGTGCATGCGTACACCGCAGTCAGTTGTATAAATTATAAGATAATTGTACATTTGTAAATAAAATCCACACGGTATGTGAAACCAGAGGGCCAATGGCCCTATATCGCTCACCTGAGCACTGCGGTTACAGCAACAAAACACCATGCACAACAGCAATAAAAAGCACCATTTATGTGGAGGATAATATCGCAAATATTTATGAAAAAAAGCTTCATCCCCCCGTAATGGCTTCTCAGAAGATCTTTGGCTGTAATGGCAACCGATCAAAATCAGGTATTTGGGAAATATTCATATGGCTGGTAGAGGACTACTCCAGGAACATTTCTGTAAAGCTTTTGTCAAAATATCTGCAGTAACACAGAAATAAATAGCAAATGTCCACTTTCCACATTATAAGTCTATGGAAACTTTAAGTTGCCATAGCAATGAATTTACACGGGCAATGATAATATAAAACATACTTTAGGTAGAGGCTAATGTTATCAATATGTATGCTAAGTATCAGCTTCATCCCCCTCATGGCTTCATTTTTCCCATAATAAGTCAATGGAAACTATAAGTTGCCATAGCAACAAAAGTTCTTATGGGATTGGAAGAAAAAGAATAAAATTTATGTAGAGGCTACTGTCATCAACACATCTGCACAATATCAGCTCCATCCCCCATATGGCTTCTGAGCAGAATATTTTTTTTTTCGAAAATTTACCCTATATTTTGCCATGGCAACCAATCAAATTCAGCGATTTGGAGAAATTTCATATAAATCGTAGAGGACTACTCAAGAAACATTTCTGTAGAAAAAAAATCTAAATAACTGCAGTTAGACAGCAAAAATTGCCAATATCCATTTTCCCCATTATAAGTTAATGGAAACTCTTAGTTGCCATAGCAACCAAACTGCTGGAGCAGTTGCCATGAAAAACAGTAATTCTATAGAGGCTAGTACTAAGGTTCTTTCTGTAAAGTTTGAGCTTTATTGGCCACACAGTTTCTGCGGAGATGATTTTTTAATATTTTTCTATTTTTAACTATTCGGTTGCAATGGCAACCAGCCAAATTGCGCAATTTGCATAAATTTAACATGGCTGGTTAAAGACTACTCAAGGTACATTTCTATGAAAGTTTTGTCAAAATATCTGCAGTGGCATAGCAATAAATGCAAATTTTCCATTTTGCCAATATAAGTCAATGGCAACTTTCAGTTCCCATAGCAACCAAACTGCTGGAGCAATAGCCAAGAAAAACAGTACTTTTATAGAGGCTAGTACTAAGATCCTTGCTGTGAAGTTTGAGCTTTACTGGTTGTATAGTTTCTGAGGAGATGATTTTTGAATATTTTTTCTATTTTTAACCATTCGGTTGCCATGGCAACCAGCCAAATTGTGTAATTTACATGAATTTCATTCGGTTGATAGAGAACTACTCAAGGAACATTTCTGCAAAAGTTTTGTCAAAATATCTGCAGTGACATTGCAATAATTGCAAATTTTCAATTTTTCCAATACAAGTCAATGGAAACTTTAAGTTGCCATAGCAACCAAAGTTATCAAGCGATTTGGATAAAAAAACAGTCTTATTGGTTCCCCCTGCCCATAGATGCTATATATGAAATTTGGTTACAATGGGCCTTGTAGTTTCAGAGGAGATGTCGTTTGAAAATGTTGACGGACGGACGGACGGACACCTGCCTTTACTATAAGCTCACCTGTGAGCCTTCGGCTCAGATGAGCTAAAAATATGGTGTCGGAAGGGGAGGAGGAGCCGACAAAAGAAAAAACAACAAAAAAAAAACACTTTTCTCTCTCTCTTGTTTTAGCTATTTTTACACGAAACACAATCATATAAGTCACACAAATTTTTTAAGTTTTATCTTAATTTTTGTACTTTTGTTTTCTACATAGCGCACGAGACGTTGCTCTTTTTGCATTTTCCGCCTCTTTTTTCTCCACTGTAAATACAATTTTTGCATGAATTAAGTCATGTCATAGTTACAACTCCCTCATATTCTGTTCTTAATCATATAACTTTGTGTTTACATAACAGTTCCTCTTTTCACATGAAACTTTTTCTTTTTGCATCTTCTTCATCACCACTAAAGCTTTTTTCACATGAAAACCATCATGAATCATTATTACGACTCAATAATGTAGTTTTAAATGTACCAACTCTGCAAAACTTTATTCCTACATAGCAGTGCCTGTTTTCTCATGAAACTTGGCTTTCTTCGCATCTTTTCGCTCTTGTCACATCTTTTCCAAAGAACATCATCGTTTATACAACTTTGTATCAAAGACATTGTTTGGCGGTACTTTGACGGTGTTTTAACGTTATGTGCGGGGTAGGGATATTCTGATACGAATTTGAAATAACTAAAATCTGACGCTTTCGTAGTCTAGTATGAGCAAGTAGTTGTTATATGGCAACCAGTCCACCAACAAAAGTTACGAGAGCAACCACGTGAAAATGGAGAGCTTAGCAGGGACGTTGCATGCCAACACAAAGTTTTCTTCAAATTCGTTAGAAATGAACAAAATAATGTAAAAGTATGGAAGTCGTTCAGCCACATTGTATAAGGAAAATTTGCATGAAAATTAAGGGAAAAGGACAAAATGCTATTCAGTACTTTGCCGTTTCAAGTTCTTTTATAAATTTTGAAGATATTTTTGTTGGCCTGCCACTTCCTGTTTCTCTGCCAAAAAACTTTGATTTAACCACAAATAGACCATTTCACTACCCGGTTCTTCCCATAACATAACAGCTCATCTAACGATCTGATTATTTTTTTTCCAGACTCTTTCATTATTTCAGATGTTTTTCAATTCTTGTTTCTGTAGCATGCAGGCCTGAGCACTATGTTCCGTTTCACTTTATGCCATTTTGCGTTTTCAACAGCGCAGATGATAAACCTGACGTATAAATACAATGTGACGTCATTATGACATTACCTCCTGTTTAAGTATCATTTTATAAAGAATCTTTACCATTTTACAGGAGTATAACTTTGCTACAACCATACAAAATTTTAAATTATTCCTTGACAAATGTCACAGCCATTTTAAAAAGGCCCATGTAGTTTTAGACACCCTTTAGTCCCAAGTAAAAATTTTGAGAAGTTACCGACAAGAGCATCGGAAGTTTTAAAAGATTGAAATTGATTACATTTAGTATAAAAATAAGATAATATCTGGGTTTTCATTTCACCATAAAGTGAACGACGGAGGTGGTGTATATTATGTAGATATTTTTAAGATTATCATCCCTTTTCTTTCTTATTATTATTAAAGAATTTTTATGTAACTATATGTGACTTACTACTAATTTTAATGTGTGTGATCTTATCATCTTAATTACTGCTAAATCCTGTAATGTGGTTTTTAATTTATATGGGCCGGAATATCTGTTGAAGTTTGTTAAATCTTAAATTTAAGCATATACTATTTCCAAGCTTCGGTATCGTATGATCCAGATATTCCATGTATATACATGATTGTCATCTGGCAGAATTTTCGTATTTGATACTGACCATTGATTTCTTACAGCTATACAGGTAGAATCTCCGGATAACCTTCGGCAGTTCTCCGAAACTAGACGACAACAGGCGACAATCGCAGGTGTCAAATTAATCCCTAAGGCTAAATAATCTTATCTCCATCATGATAAAAGTTTGAACTTTATGGCTTCAACTGAATTTCATTCCCGAGTCAGTTGATGAAAAATCTAATTTCGGTAGAATGGGAAGGTATAATACATGAGTCAGTCTTACAGCTCAACTTCTTATTTTTTTTTTATTTATTTATTTATTTTTTTTTTTTTGGGGGGGGGGCGGGGGTAGGGGAAAATTCTAAAACTATACGATAGAAGACAACTTATATACACTTTGATTAAAGGATTAGTTCATTATTTGAGTCTCTATTTCGTATCGTAGGTGAAATTTCAAACCGACCGAACAAACCAACAATATGATTTCTTTAAGTTTGTACTTCGGTGAAAAAAATAAATAAATAAATAAATCAAAGAGTATATGAAAGTAACCAGGTGGTAAATAAATTAACCCATTAATGCCTGGCGTCCCATATATAGAGCATAGGCAAACAGTGCAGACCAAGAGCAGACGCAGGAAACCACGGCGTCTTAACAGGCTCTACACTGTTTGCATTACAAAAATGGGTATTTCTCCTATAAAATTGATAAAAATAAACTAAACCAGACACCCCTTAACTGACATATGGACCCATTCATTTGATAGGGATAGAACATTCCACCGGGCACAAATGGGTTCAATAACGAAATTAACAAATAAATGTTCTATATGTGATGTCTTAATTTCTTAATTTCAAAGTAAATAGATAATTTTTTAATTTTAATTTTAATTCCTTCATTTCAACTTAAAACAGTTATTTCAGAGTAGTGTAAATCTCGCCATTTATCGAGATAAGACGCGTTATTTGATGTGAGGCGTATGGGCGGAAATAATGTGAAAAAAGTCTTTTCCCACATTGCCTTCATCGTCTTTAGACAATATATATTTGACCGCGACAAAACACACTATACAGAGTGGCATGTGCGCTTAGCGAAGACTCAGATCAGTCTAGGCATCCGCCAAGTATGATGTAGGCATGTAGGTAGCTGAGACCCTAAGCTACCTTTTAAGCGCGCAGCGGAGACTCTAACCAGAATGGGCGAAGGTCCAGGCGGATCTGAGTCTTCACTGGTCGCACATGTCACTTTGTTTGTTTTGTCATGTCATGGCTCATTTATTGCGACACGGTACTGTGGACGCGTGCCGTGTCATTTGTATTGTTTATTTAACGATGAATACCCCAGTTACTTAAATCGACAAAGAGTAATAATCGAACTTGAGCCTTGTAGAAGTATTTTCACTTTAAACATATGAGAAAACAAAAACGTGTTAACATGAAGACCGTCTGTGAAAAAGAAGCCAACAAAAAAAATATTGATTTAACGCTACAAAAGTATACAGTTTTCTGGTTCTTACGAAGAAAACTATACTACATCTAAAGTTCGCCGAATGTTTATTTTCAAACCCAAACAACAAATAAGCAAAAATACAGTTCTTCTTATGTACCAAAGCAGGCATCCCTACAAAGAAATTGAGAAATAAAAATAAATAAAAAAAAAAAGATACTGAAAAAGAACATTACAAAAGTAAAAAAAAACCAGAGGACCATTGGTCCTGTAGCTCACCTGAGTCCTTTCAACCTCAGCACATAAGTCTAAGGCAAATTGTACAATATGTATGAGTTTCAAATGCATCTAAGATTTAATGCTTTTTGATGAAGTACGGCTGAAGTTGACTGCATTTCCATATCACAGAGCATAACAGCAACAGAAAAATGCACTTTTTCAGGTTTTCCCATTCAAAAGGCTATGGGACCAAATTTGACAGTCACAAAATAGGTCAAGATCAACCCAGGGTAATCATTTATATAAACTTTGTAGTATTAGAGTTCCAGATGCTACATACCAAGTTTCAAGGCAATCAGCCCAATGGTTCTGGAGAAAAGGATTTTTGCAAGTTTTTAACATATATGGGCATGGCCGCCATCTTGGTCATGTAACCTGGACCAAGTATATAAACTTTCTTTCCCCCCTTTTCCTGAAGGCTGTTTATGATATTTAAATGAAATTGGCCCAATCGTTTCAGAGGAGAAGTCTTTTCAAAATGTTGACAGAGGACCCTCGAGTGACCTTTTGCCAAGGTCACTAAATGACCTTGACCTTTAGAATTCAGAGGAGTTGAATTTTGCTGCATTTTCATGTGTCAGAGCACAATAACAACATAAAAATGCACTTTTTCAGCTTTTCCCATTCAAACGCCTAAGGGACCAATTTTGACCTTGTCAAAAAATAAGTCAAGGTCAACCCAGGGTCATCATTTATATAAACTTTGTAGTACTAGATTCCCAGATGCTACATACCAAGTTTCAAGGCAATCCGCCCAGTAGTTCTGGAGGAGAAGATTTTTCAAGGTTTTTACCATATATGGGCATGGCAGCCATCTTGGTCACGTGACCTGGACCAAGTATATAATCTTTCTTTCCCCCTTTACCTGAAGGCTGTATGTGAAATTTAAATGAAATTGGCCCTGTAGTTTCAGAGGAGAAGTCATTTGAAAATGTTGACAAAGGATGGACAATTGACCTTTGACCATGGTCACTAAATGACCTTAACCTTTAAAATTCAGAGGAGTTGAATTTTGCTGCATTTCCATATCACAGAGTACAAAGGCAACAGAAAAATGCACTTTTTCAGTTTTTCCCATTCAAAAGCCTAAGGAACCAATTTTGACCTTGTCATAAAATAGGTCAAGGTCAACCCAGGGTCATCATTTATATAAACTTGGTAGTACTAGAGTCCCAGATGCTACATACCAAGTTTCAAGGCAATCGGCCTAGTGGTTCTGGAGAAGAAGATTTTTTAAGGTATTTACCATATATGGGCATGGCGGCCATCTTGGTCATGTGACCTGGACCAAATATATAAACTTTCGTTCCCCCATCCTGTAAATGCTCCATATGAAATTTGACTTCAATTGGCCCAGTGGTTTCTGAGAAGAAAATGTTTAAAGAGTGTGGACGACGACGACGGACGACGACGGACGACGGACGACGGAGGCCTGCCTATACTATAAGCCCACCTTTGAGCCTTCGGCTCAGGTGAGCTAAAAATGGAAAAAAAGACAATAAATACATTATTGGCTTGTTAATGTAAAGACAACTAGATAATACAATTTCATAAAGTTCATAATAAACAGAAGTAGTAAAACTGTTTTGCTAACATACTACTGAATTCAGACAAATGATTACAGATACATGGAGAGAGAGAGAGAGATACTTAGTGTGGCTCTTTGCTTCACGAATTCAGACAAATGATTACAGATACATGGAGAGAGAGAGAGAGAGAGAGAGAGAGAGAGAGAGATACTTAGTGTGGCTCTTTGCCTCGCAAAAACAATCGTTAATGAGCAACTACTGAGCAAAACCTAAATTTCAAACACACAGAAATTAATTTACTATTTGGCATTATACAATCATAAGATAAATGTCTTTCAATTCGGCAACAGTGATATAAATTATTTCACAAGTTAAAAGAAGTTTGCCGATCGAACTTTTGTCTTCATGTAAAGCTAATTAGACCGGATCAAAGACCGAAATTAGAATATGTTTGCATCAATTATTTTTCAGTCGCACGGCTTCAATTTCATTCTTACATCAGAAAACTTTGGTCTACATTATAGGGCAGCTCTGGGCCAGAAAAAAAATTCTTTAAACTTTTAGTTTCAAGCAGGCTGGATGAACCTACATTTGCATAATTTAGCTACTTGAAAATTCATTACTACAATATCCAGTCATAAATTGTGTATCATACTCTTCATACATATATAATCTTCGCCCAAGGCTATTACCTAAATCCGCGTCGTCTATCGCCGAAGTTTTGACGGAAACGCACGGAAACGACCGGCATACAAAAATTATTAATCGAAATTTGAACAAATAATGAAAAAGACCATTTTATCATTTAGCTAGACTAATAAAAATTACATCAGGTAAAAATATATTCTTTCTTCTTATCTGATCCAATTGTGATGCATAACATTTTGTATCAGTTTGATTCTAAATAAGCGGTCGAATTTGTGTGCCCTAGTTGTTTTGCGGAGATTTTGTTATTTGTTTAATTAAATTATATACCTCTTGATAATCACCCAATAAAGACCATTTTGTACTAGTGCTCGAATCAAAATTAAAACACGATATTAAAGATGAAGAATTTTACTTTCTGATACCGTTTGTGATGTAAAAATATATTAAGAATAATAAAAGTTATTAAGTGATCATGAAATTTCCCCATATTATCCGTGTATACCAAATTGGTTCACACCTGTACGAATACAAGTACGCAGTTTCTTCACTATGGTTAACACAACTAAATCCAGTATCCGACGGGTTATTCAGAGAAATCAAGCTTAACGTTTTTCCATGAAACTCTTTTTTGAGGAGCGTAGTGGCGCAAACGGTTAAGCTGATGCCTCTGAATGGCTAGGCGGAGCTGCCGTAGTCGGAGTGGGTTCGAATCTTGTCCGTCCAGTTGGGTACTTCTTTATTTCTCACTAATACTAATTTTTCGGATGTACCTGTATCAATAAAATGGTCCTGGGCCGGAATATCTGTTGCAATTTGTTAAATCTTAAATTTAAGCCTATAATATTTCCAAGCTTCGGTATCGTCTGATCCAGATTCCATGAATATACATGATTGTGTTAACACAACTAAATCAAGAAGCCCTATCCGACGGATTTATTCAGAGAAATCAAGCTTAACATGGTTCCATGAAACGCCTTTCTGGGGAGCGCAGTGGCGAAAAAGGTTACAATGATGTCTCTAAATGGCTAGGCCGAGCTGTCGCAGTCAGATTGGGTTCGAATCCTGTCCGTCCAGTTTGGGTACTTCTTTATTTCTTAACTATACATTTTTATCGGGTACACCTGTATAAGTAAAATGGTCCTGGGCCGGAAAATCTGTTGAAGTTTGTTAAATCTTAAATTTAATCATATAATATTTCCAAGCTTCAGTATCGTATGATCCAGATATTCCATGTGTATACCTGATTGGGTTAACACGTCTAAATCAAGTAGCCCTATCCGACGAGTTATTCCGAGAAATCAAGCTTAACATTGTTCCATGAAACTCCTTTCTGAGGAGAGCAGTGGCGCAAACGGTTAAGCTGATGTATCTAAATGGCTAGGCCGAGCTGTTGCAGTCGGAATGGGTTCAAATCCTGTCCGTCCAGTTGGATACTTTTCTATTTCTTAACTATACACATTTTTCGGATATATCTGTATCAGTAAAATGGTCATGGGCCGGAATATTTGCTGAAGTTTGCTAAATCTTAGATTTAATCATATACTATTTCCAAGCTTCGGTATCATATGATCCAGATATTCCTTGTGATTGTGTTAACACAATTAAACCGAGTATCCCTAAGGCTATCCGACGAGTTATTCCGAGAAATCAAGCTTAACATTGTTCCACGAAACCCCTTTTTGAGGAGCGTAGTGGCGCAAACTGTTAAGCTGGTGTCTCTGAATGGCTAGGCAAAGCTGTTGTAGTAGGCGTTGGTTTGAATCATGTCCGTCCAGTTGGGTACTTCTTTATCTCTCAACTATATATATGTATATGGTAAGATTTGGGGAAATTCATCTAACAAACACAATATTTCGGTAGCACTGGATCCACTCGGGATGCTAAAAGGATTTAAAATTGGCTATAAATGGAGAGATAATCATTAACAGTACAATCCTCAATGTGTCACCTTAGCTCTTTCGCCTTTCAGCTTCTTCAGAGGTTTCAAAAAATAAAAAAATAGAAACAATAAGCCAAACTATTTACATTTCGAGAAAAAATATCTGAACACAAAAAATAAGCACCTTAAAACAAAAACAAACAAAATATTCCCCTTCTCAGGGACCATGCAGTTCAAATTATGGAAACAAAATGGCTGACCACGCTCAATGTTATGCAATTGTCTTGCGCATACACAAGAATAATATTTTGTTCATTTTTGTTTTAAGGAGCTTATCTTGTTTTATGTTAAGATATTTTTCTCAAAATTTAAATATTTTTGCTTATTGTTTCTATTTTTTTATTATTGCTTGAACCTCTGAAGAAGCCAAAAGGCGGAAGCCCTTAGGTACCATATTGAGGACTGCTCTGTAAATGATTATCTTTCCATTTACATATATATCTTTTATTTTAATTTGTATTGCATGATTAATTAGTTTAATTAATCAATCAACAGTTACTGTGATATTGCTTATATTAATTATTACATGCATGTCACTAATAATGATGTTTATCTCTGTTACAGATGTTTTTATTTGTTATCTTTTTTACATATATGTTTGCCGGATAATAGCTCTTGTACCTAATGTTAATTGTTGTACTGAAACCGACTTTAAATCAAATTTCTTGAATCTTGTATCTTGATATTACTAGTAATTTTCATTAAAATGACTACTACAAAAGTAGTGCTTATTTTATTAAAATGACCAAAGTTAAATTTCTTCGATTTTCCTAAAATAATGTCAATAGATTTGCAAGAAAGTATAGCTTACTAGGCTAACACAATAGCTATAACTTCATACCTGTGTTTTAAGTTTTTGCTCATTTTCTCTATTGGTCAATATCTACTTTTAGAAAATAATGGCCATGTCTGTTTTCATACTGGCACATCCATTATGTAGTGGTAAAGTACTCAAATACCAGTCTAGGGATTCCAGGTTCGAATAACATTCCACCAGTTTTTTTGTCACACTTTAGGCTGAGACTTGATACCCATGTTTATAGAATATTAAATCTGACTTCACTTACTCTTGTTTCTCTTTCCATATTAATATACAGTATTATAGTCACAACAAAAATAATAAAGTCTTTGGATGATCTGGTCTATCATTTAATTTATTTCCTGAAGAATTAGGTAACAAGAAATAAACAGTAAGATCATCGAATGTAATTTTAGAGCTGCTTAAGGGCTTGCACATGGTGTCGGGCAGTCTGGCTCAACATATCCCTGCGGGTACTGGAGTAGTACATTTGATGGACATGAGGGTTTGGAACAACATTTGCCTGGAGCAGGAGCCTGCATGTGGCAAACAGATGGTAGACTATTCCATTTTAGGCATCTGAAAACATAATAAACCTTTTTTAAACAAGGAACTTGTCCATCCTCATAATTTGGCTGATTCAATTTCCAGTTTTAGGGGTTTCTGGTTATCTTTGTTTTACTTTTATTGAATTTTGCAAAGACAGAGCTCTAGATAAGAGGGAGTATTTGATGATAATTAAGGATAATTTTTCTTATTTTTTGTCGAAACCATATGTTGTGACCCCTCATCTGAACCGTCTCATCGAGACGGTTCAGATGAGGGGTCACAACATATGTTTTTATGCAAAATTAACAAAAATTATCCCTAATTATCACCAAATACTCCCTCTTATCTAGAGCTCTGAAAGAAATTACAGTATGAAAAAAGTTTTGACCCTGATCAGACGCAGACAGGGTCTGAAGTGGGTCACTCCTATCTGCACACATCCCATAAATGGGCCTCCAGTCTTAAAAGGTTACAATTAGACCTGAGAAAATTATAGTTTTGACAAGATGAACAATGCATTTCTGAAGATTTCCATTGCATACTGTATTGCTCTAATTTGCTGTTGGTGTTTCATCACAGAAATGAATAGTCTTTCTGTTCAGAATAAGCCGAGTAACAGCAATTTTTAATTAATGTTAATATGAAGGTTGAAAATACATATAACAGTAACAATATGCTACTGTCAAAAACAACAAATGCAAAATATAACCAATAAACGGTAATAAGATGATGAAAAAAAATAATGGTATAAAATCTGAGCAGTAATAATTTGAATTAAATGATTTAAGAATAATCTTTTAATAAAAAAGAAATAAAGTTTCCGTTGAGAGAGTTTCAATTTGTAATGCCATTGAAAAATTGGTGGAGCATGGCTGTTGGCCATGCTACGTTACCAATGACATCTTATATCTGTTATCATAGCTACTAATAGATAAAACTGATGTCTAAGTGACATCATCGAGACATCATTCTTCCAAGAAACTAAGTACAACATTTGGTAATTTTATAGTTGCAATGACAACAGATTTATGATTTCACTGCTATCGGAGCATGGCAAACAGTGTTACAATGTAAGTCAGGTTCCCCTTGAATTATAAGTGGGATGCTATCTGAAGTTCATACAATGGGAAAAAGTGATTTTGTCAAACTTATAATTCATTCTCAGATAGTCTTATTCTCTATTTAATGTGTAGTTGATAATAAGCATATTTTCCTGAAATCACAAGCTGAACTACAGCATTACAACCATTCCTAAATATCCAAGCAAAGAAAAAAGTTCATGCCCAGTCTAAGTAAAAACAAAATCTCACTTGGCTCTGTCTTTCTAAGAGATGTTCCCTATAAGATTTTCAAAGCTCATTTATATTTCAGGCTTCAGATCTTGTTTATCCTTCGTTTTGGAGTTACCATATTGCTACTTATAAATGCCCCTCTCCTTATACTTTAATGCCACCTGCCTCTGTTCTGATAAAAATGACATAGATCTATGAATGTTCATGAATTCCTGTTTGGTTCTTTGGATGACACAGCTCTTCAAAAACTGGGTATACTTGAAACGGAAAGAATCTACTCCCAGAGGAGCAATTCTTTCCGTTAAGAGTTAACCCCTTCTGAGATGGGAGGCAAAAAATACAAAATTGCTACATCTGAAAGTACACCCATTTACTTTATTTTCTATTCTATTTTGTCATTCACCTTAATACTATTTATAACAGGTATTTTGACAGGATTGATTTACTACTTTTAAGTTCTAAATAAGCCCCAATTTCATAAAATGCAATACCCCCAGGGGTGTTTAATAGGATTAATAAGGTAAATTAGAAGGCAATCCAGTTCTTTAAAATTTCAAGATAAACTAAACAAGAATTGCTTATTTTGTTCTTTTCTTTTTTCCAAGAAAGCATCCAATAAAAGGTTTAAAGACTCTTAGTATGAAAGCTTTTTGT
Organism: Ctena decussata; assembly: GCA_963989385.1. Classification (NCBI taxonomy): domain Eukaryota; kingdom Metazoa; phylum Mollusca; class Bivalvia; order Lucinida; family Lucinidae; genus Ctena; species Ctena decussata. The sequence continues at coordinate 35,526,146 of OZ022503.1, forward strand.
GACAGTTGCATCAAAATTTATCATATCTCACTCATATCATACATATTGCAGTCTTTCTCTTATAGCATTAAGGAAAACATAACAGAATGCATCCATTTCTTATGCGAAATAGTGCCAAGATAAAGGGAATGTTCTAAGCTGCATACATAATGTCAGTTCTACAAAGGATGGATTTTGGATAGAATCTGAATAAACACTCTAAGTGCCAAAACAGAAAATAGTAAACAGCATAAAGCCAGATTTGTAGGCTTGTAATGAGGTGCCTTATTGCAATGTACACTGTTTTCATTCTACTCTAGAATTCTCAATATGATACAGCTTGAAAAAAATATATTATATATTTTACAGATGTAAATTTTGTCATTTGCATCATCTGAATCAACACTGTTTGCCCTTTAGCCTTTTGATTCTCCATGTGATATACCCTATTAATCCTAATAAACACCCCTGCCTCTTTTCAAAAAAAAAATGTCATATTAACTTGCATAAATTCCTATTTCCTTCTCTAGATGAGGTAGCTCTTTGGCATAAGGTCTACTCTTAAAGGAAAGAATTTGCTTTTAGAGGAGCAAATTCTTTCCTTTACAGTGATCCCCTCTGAGAAAAAAAGGTAAAATAGTAGAGTTGCTTCCTCTGAAAGTTTACCCATTAACCATATTAATGTTAATAAGCAGTATTTTGGCAGTGGCTGATTAACTACACTTTATGCTCTAAAAATGCTCCCTTTTTGTCAAATGCAAGCCCCTGGTGCCTTTAATAGGATTAATACAGCTGCTTTGACAAAACAGTTTTAAGAAGTTTTGCAGAAGTCTGCTTTTTGGCACTTTAAAAATATATACTGTAAATATGATACTTACAGTTCATTACACTGATACTGCCCAGTTTTGCCGTCTTTACACTCACAGCTGTATTTACATCCATCCCGCCATTTTTCTCCTACCCGGTAGTATTTACCACTGTAGTAACATGAATTGGCTGAAAAAACAAACAAACAAGCAGCCTCACATGAAAAGGGACCTTAAGTCATGCATATATAGTAAATACTCAAATCAGCCTGCATATATTTGAGCCGTGACACGACAAAACCAACAAAGTGGCATGATCCCCCAGTGCAGACTTGGATCAGCCTGGGGATCCGTCCAGTCTTATCAGAGTCTTCTCTGTGTGCTTAAAGGGTACCTAAGGGTCTAAGCCAGCTACATGCGGACAGCGAAGATTGATCAGACAGGGCAGATGCCCAGGCTGATCTGAGTCTGTGCTGGGTGCCCCTGTCACTTTGTCGGTTTTGTTGTGTTGCGGCTCATATGCAGAAATATTCAGAATGTTCATGCTTCATTTTCTCAGTCCTGCCCCAGGATGCATATTTTTCCTTGAAAAACCCTCAGCTAAAAACATTTTTCCCTTCGGAAACAACTCCAAAACCAAGATCCCTCTCATAAGACAAATGTAGATTTTTGGCTTGTTTTCAAGATGTAAACTCCATTGTATAGCAGAATTACACAACACTGGTTTTGATTTAGGTCAGTCACACTATTGTACCCACGAAATGCCAGTGACAAAGATAGCTAAATTTTTAAACAGCATAGATCCTGATGACGTGGCTCATTATGAGCCACCTCATCAGGATCATTGCTGTTTGCCTCTTGTCTCTGAATTCTCAATATAAAATAGCTTGGATGAATTTTTTTTTGAAAATTTGCAGACGTAAATTTGTTGTCTGCTTTTTGGTGGTGAAAGGGTTAAAGTAAAGCTCAAGTAATTTCTTGGGGTATGGATATAAAGACAAAATATGATATACTGGCACAGTTTCAGGGAAAAAGAAAACATTACAGGCACATTCCCTCAGTGTGTATGCGCATGTGTATCCTGCGCAGCTTTTGTAGTTTATACAGCACAGATGCTTGGAAGTGCTAACGAAATCATAAACTATGCAGATCCATCTGGTTTTGCAGTTTATACTCAGGCATCTCGGTGCCAACACTAAAGGTCATCTCAGCAGGCACATACGCTGAAATGATGTCATGTTTACGTCAATGCTATGTAATGACGTCGCATCAATGTCAGTACGACATCATTTCGACGTCATGTGCCTGCTGGGATAATTCAGGTGTATTGGTACACCTCCATGTTTTTTCTGCCATTCTTACCAAAAGGAACAATTTTTGTGACTTTCTGCCCTGTGCAACAAATCCTTTCCAAAGAGGAGTCACAACTGAAAGGAAAGAATTTGCTCCTAGTGGAGCAAATTCTTTCCTTGAAGACTTGATCCCAATTAAGAATAGAGGCAAAAATGAAAATGGCAGAGTTTTTTCCATGAAAGTATATCCATTCACCTTAAAGGTCACTATTAACCCATTGCATAACGGGTATTTTTTGTTGTCTGCTGAAATTGTTGTCTGCATCAAAGGTCAAGAATATTTAGACAATATTGGTGTAACTAACTATTGTAAAAATAATGTCTAGGCAGCAAACAGTTAGGCCCATGTTTGTGGGGCCTGATCTGGATCCAAACTGTTTGCCCAGATACCCCTAAAGGGGTATCGTGAATGGAATGGGTTAAAAACGTATTACAATACTTACAAGGGAAAGTTGTCGAGTTGGAAATTGTTGAGCCGCCTGGGCATACTGGTTTGGAGCAACACTCGCCAGCAGCTTTTTGTAAGGTGCATCCAGCCGGTAGGTTTGTCCACTTAGCACATCTATAACAGATGTAGTAATAGCAGAAATTTATCAAATACAAAAGCACCATGAGGTTTCTTTCGTTTCCCTGAGAAGCTGAGCAACACTTTTAACAGGGTTGCCTCTCATCATTCACAGTCAAAATTCCCTGAATTTTCCCTGATTTTCCCTGACATTTTACAGTTTTCCATACCCTGTAGATGATCGCTACTGGACATATTACTGCATTGTAAAACCAAATTGGTTCTATTTTTAGGAAAATTACACTAATTGTTATTAATATCATATTAATCCTAATAAAGTCCCTTCTCTAATAAATGCCCCCTGCTTCTTTTCGAAAATAATGTTATATTAACTTCCATGACTTCCTGTTTGCTTCTCTGGATAAGGTAGCACTTTAAAATGGGGTCTACTCTTAAAGGAAAGAATTTGCGAAAGGAGCAAATTCTGTCCTTTAAGAGTTGAACCCCACCCATACTGAGAAGGAAGGTAAAAGAATAACAGTTACTTCGTCTGAAAGTATACCCTTTCATCTTTATACTATTTGTTAGAAGTATTTTGCCAGTTGCTGATTTACTTCGGCTCTAAATAACATCCCTTTCTGTAAAATGCAACACCCCGGGGCATTTAATAGGATTAATATGGTACTTAAGGTGTCCCAATTTTTTGAATTTTCATTTTTTTGCATGGAAACCCTTGTCCAGAGGTTATAAAACTTGAGTACATTCTCAAACTCAAAATAAAGCACACTGATTGGCTGCTTCCATGTGCTCGGAAGCAGCCAATCAGTGTGCTTTATTTTGAGTTGAGATTAGTCTCAAGTTTTATAACCTGGAACCCATGTTTGACTCCTCTGTCAAAACAATATTACTTACAAGTCAAAACATCTGTAGAAGCCGGTCTTAGCATCCTCGCAGGTACAATTGTAGTCACAGCCATCTTGCCACCTCTGACCCTGGCTATAAATCTTGTTCTTATAGATGCAGTAACTTGCTGAAATAGATTATTTATTTCAGCTGCGACACAAGTCACAGCCAGATCAGCCTGGGCAGCCACCAAGTCTGATCAGACTCTTTGGTTAGCGTTTAAAGGGTAGCTAAAGGTTTCAGCTACCTCTATGCGGACAGGGAAGACTCTGAACAGACTGGGCGGATGCCGAGGCTGATCTGAGTCTGCGCTGGGTGCACAACCACAATAATTGTTTTGTCATGTCGCGGCTCATTTGGTTATAAGACAGGAGTTCCTATTCTATTCTGTTCTATCCCATAACCTTACTAGGTCATTGAGACACCACAGATGACTTCGAAACAATCCCTTTTCACCTCGACTGTTTTCAGCTGCCCTAGTTGAGCTCCCAAAATCCATTCCTGTCCACTCAAATACATGTATATAATGATATAATAATTTTAATAATAGACTTTATTTACAGAGGGTAATATACATTTTGAGTTACACTAATCTTCCACACCCCTGGTAAACTATCACAGGTACCTCCGACCGATAAAAAGTTGTGACAGGCACCTGGAGCTGCCTGTGACTGTCCAAAAAATGACAACAAACAGTAGGTGTTCCTCCTTTTTGACAAAATATAAAATAACCAGGGATTTTATTAAAAAACAAAAAGTGCTATTTGACCCTTATAGACATAAAGTTTTGTCACTCATTATATCACCCTAAACTGAAGTGGCTTTAATGTCAGCCCACAGTACTCAAAACATAAAGAATTCGGTCGTTTTTGGTCATAGATGCTGTGATCTTGCATACGTATCTGTTTTTCTCGGCACACTGGTGTTAAGGTAACCTCCTTGCTCAAATATAAATGTCGATTGACTACAAATAAGGCTTGATTTTTCAAAACAACAGCTGGAGTAGCCTGCAGTGGTGTGGAGGTGCCTGTGATGTAAGCAAATATAGTGAAAATCTGAATAGTTATTGCAGCTGGCGTAGGTGAATTTCCACCTGTCTGGGAAAGAGCTCTTTATTCGGTTTACAGTGTCTTTTATGAACTATTATCAATGTATACTTACTTCCATCTTAGTTTTGAGAGCAGGACGTAGAATCTGATTGTACAAGTTCATGATCATTGTCTGTCGTTTTAACAAAAATATGCTTGATATTCGCATTATGATATTTTAAATCACGACATTGAATGAACGATTCTTTCAAGGCAGTGGTCTAGAGATGAAGAATATCAATATTTGCAACCGCTATAAATCTTCAGATTTTCACTATATTTTCTTACATCACAGGCACCTCCATTACGTCACAGGCACCTCCAGTTGTTTTTTTACCGCTCAAGCCTTATTTGGAGTTAATCGGCATTTATATTTGGGCAAGGAGGTTAACTTTACGTCAGTGTATCCAGATCAACAGATTCTTACGCAAGAAAAGGGCATTTAGGATCTAAAACAACCGATTTGTTCTTGTTTTGAGTACTTTCGACTGACCTTAAAGGGCTACTGTACTGTTTTTCAAGATGCATTGAAATCACTGGAAATAACTGGTATTGTTTTGTCTAAAAGAATGTCGAAAACTGCAAAGAAAAACTCCAAATGGTTAAAAAGTTATAAGCAATTTAAATTTTAATTAGCTGAAAAATATGCAATGACTCTTATGACGTCATTTGAGTCATTCATATAATTTGAATTTAAAAAAAATATATATTTTGAAAAAAAAAATTACACTTTTTCCCTTAAAATAGATTTAGTGAGACAAGTTACATCATCTCATGAAAAAAGTTTGAATATTTTGCATCAGAATATGGTAATAATAACTGGAATCCAAATTACATTATGCAAGTTAAGCTGTAGAAAAGAAAAAGTGGGCGGGGCTTAAAATCTAATTTGCATAAACTTTAATTGTCAATAAATACAATTTGGGTAGGAATTTTTCGATGGGGGTTTCAGCAATCTGTCTCTCTCATAAATATCTATTTATTGGGAATATTTCTAGAAATAGTGAAAAAACAGTGCAGTAGCCCTTTAAAGCCACTTCAAAAGTCATATCTTCTGTATATATGTAAAGTTCCCAGGGATATACTGTGTGACAAAACTTAATGTATATAAGGGTTGAATAGCATTCTTTGATTTTCAATAAACTCCCTGGTTATAATGTATTGTATCAAAAAAGACAAATACCTACCGTTTTTTGTTTATTTTTGGTCCGTCACAGGAAGCTCCGGATGCCTGTCACAACATTTTATCGGTACCTCTGCGGAGGTACCTGTGATAGTTTACCAGGTGTGTTCCATGTAAAATGTAAAACAATTGACCTATAAAATGGGTTCAAAACAATCCAAGAATCTAGATCCATCTTATTACTTGACAGATCTATATTTTTGGCATTGTTTGGAAAACAAGCCCCCCTCCCCTTCCAATCCCTCACCCCCCTGCCACCCACCCATCCCACATCTTATAACTGAAGAAATAGGATATTCAAAGCATACCATGTTTACTGTAATGTGCTTTAGTATTGGGACACCTAAAACCATTAATTTTCCATTTGTCCCAAATGGAAAATTGATGTTTTTATGTGTCCCAATATTCAAGCAAATTGGGGTATCTTGACTATTCATACAGAGTGTCTAAGTAAAAACAAATATAGCCCTCCATCTGGCTGCATGTATTTAACTTAAATTTTCAATGACCTTGTCTTAAAAAGTTTGCAAACAATGTGGACCCCAATCGGGCTACTTTGACCAAAGAATATTGTTTTAAAAATGGCAGACACATCCAAATTCAAATGTTTTGAATAGCCCATTACTAAACCGGGGTAGTGTCTGAATAATTATGATCAAGGGAAGAAAATGAAAACAGTTGCATTTGCCAAAAGTGTAAATCCAGATCCTCAAGGAGCAGTTTGATCAGGGTCTACGTTTGCCATTCACTAAGCATTAGTTGGATGCATTATGGCGTGTAAAAGCCACTCTCTAAGAATTTTTGAACAATAATTGTCCAACTTTTGGGTGTCCGAAATTTTAGGGTCATTACAGTTCTTAGAAAACTCAGTGTAAAGTTTAGGCCTCTAACACCACTGAGACACCACTGCCACTGGTGGAAAAGTAATATATCTATGTCTTGCTGCTGTCAGAGGTAGGCAAAATAGAATAAATGTAGAGTAGAAATGCTCAAGGTTAAAGTAGTTTTTGTTTTAGAATAACATTAACTTCGCAATTTGAAAATTATGTAGTGGCTAATATAAAGCTTTGTTCACACTGGCAAAGTTTCTGTGACAAAGAAGGTTTGGCATAGAAAAATTTGCTTGTGTGAATTAAAAAATATGCAACATCTCCATTGCCAAATTTATATAGTAAAGTTTAAATTCGTCCGGATGAACAGAAAATTTGCTATAGAATATGTAACAAAGAAACTAGCTATGGAGATAGCTAGCAAAATCAAATGGATCTGATTATGAGCAAAGTATATTAAACAAAGTATATGTGAAATTGTTGGCCGTTCACACCGGCAAAGTCCATTTGTCAAGGTAACTTCGACAAATAATATTTAATCGTGTGAACACAGCAGCAAATATTTCCTTGCAAAAGTTTATTCGACAAAGATTCTATGCCACATTTTTCTTTAACAAATTATTTGCTCCATCTGAACACAAAATGTTTAGCAAACTTTCTTTGTTAAAGTTTCTGTGACAAAGAAACTTTGGTTGTGTGAACAAGGCTTAAAAACATGGCCCCCTATTTGTGCAGCAGTTCTAATATGGACCAAAACTTATGTTAAGAAAGAACAAAAATCATCTGGACCAGCTCAATACATTGTTCCATGAAAATTCTAAAAATTGGAACACCTAAAATAATTACCATAATTATCCTAAAAGGGAACAGTTTGTACGAGGATTGTCCAAAAAGTTCTGTCACTGGACTCATAAGTTTGCTCACAGACGTGTTAGCTTCCCATGGTTTGCAACAATCAAAAGAACAATTTTTTATCTTTATACTGATATCAGGAACATGGTGAAAACATGCCATCTGGTTGAGTTGTAAGCTCAAATACAGAACTAGTATTTGACACTGGCCTATTTCATGATTTTTGCTTTTCTGCTGGCTTGTGATTCATGCTGCATATCTCGTCAATAACATATTGCAGGATTCTGAAATTTTCAGTGTTGCTGTTGGTTGCATTCTGTGGGGTACTACATAAAAATCAGCGACTTTTGTCCATTATATGAGATGCAAAAGATTGATATCTATGGTGTCACAGAAATATGGTGAAATACAAAGTCACGTGATTTTCAAGGACCCACGGTGCCTTCATTTTAGGGAACTTTTTTGAAATTTTGATTGAGATCACATTGTCATGATCTACTGCAGTAAATGTATGCTTCAGAATTTTAAATCTTATACATTTATGCAGCTTTTGTACTTAGACATTGACCTAGTCGATTTTCCTATGGCGTTGTTTGCATAATGTTGAGATTACGAAATGCTGTAAACTCTTTAAAATGGGCAGAATGACTTGGAGATTTTTTCACTGTATTTATTAGCACCCAAGATATTGTAGGCACCAGGCAGCGATAATAGACATCCCTTCATTGGGCATTGCCGGAGTTGCATCTACTAATTTGCCAGTAGGGTGAAGGTACTCTTCTCAGAAAGCAGATTGTGAATGTTATGTCATTGATATAAAGATCAGTTTTTACAGTTATGTGATAAAAAAAACAGAGTTTCTGAATGTTTTTTATTGTAGGTTAATACCACCTTTCGTTTTCGAGACATAAGCAAGTGACAGAACTTTTTGGATGACCCTCGTATTTACAATGCTGTAATGCAGCTTAAAGATGTAGCTGGAAAAGCAAACAGTGTAGATCTTGATCAGATAGATCCTGATCAGACTGCTCCTCTAGGAGCAGTCTGATCTGGGTCAACACTGTTTGCTCATATCTAACTGTCCCAATACTTAGACTTTTTACTGTACAAGTAGCTTAGTTGAGAAGCACAAAAACTTACTATTTCCATAGAAAGATGTAGGGGCGTTGGTGAAAGTAAAATTATCTGAAATATAAGATTAACCCATTGATAATGAATGGATTCTTCTACCCTGCTCTTTGGACATGTCCATTTACAATGTGAGGAGTGTCAGGTTAAATTCACTTTTACTAATTATCTTTGAAACAACCAATACTAAAGGCAAACAGTATACACCCTTATCTGATGCCACATTTGTGGGATCTAGCTCCAGGGTTATAAAACTTTTTTTCATGCTCAACTCAGCTGAGCATGAAATTTTACCTGCTAATAAGTAGAAATTACTGATAAGTACAGTTGTTTTCTTGCTCAGTTTAGCTGGTTATGAAATTTTCTCTGCTTTATCAATATGAAAATGCCAAATTTAGTTGGCATTTTCATATTTATCAGCAGAGAAAATTTTATGCTCAGCTGAGTTGAGCATGAAAATTGTTTTATATTTACTTGGGGCCTGGTCTGGAGGTCGACAGATTGCCAATGTCCCTTTTATGGGTCTCCAGATATGAACAGGGACAATGAAATACTTTAATATTAGAGCTGTGACATGACAAAACCAACAAAGTGGCATGTATGCCCAGCTAAGACTCAGATCAGCCTGGGCATCTGCCCAGTCTGATCAGAGTCTTTGCTGTCTGCACAGAGCTAGCTTAGACCCTTTGCTACCCTTTAAGCATAAAGCCATGAGTCTGATCAAACTGGGTGGATGCCCAGGCTGATCTGAGTCTTCACAGGGCACATATGCCACTTTGTTGGTTTTGTCATGTTGCAGCTCATGTATCAAAGTAAAGACCACCTCATCCAATCAATTTATAAGGGTGTCCCTGAATATTCATTATTCAAGGTGTATAAGTGGGTACATCTCCATGTTTTTATTTACCATTTTTACAAAGAGGAACAACTTTCTTGACTTCCTGTTTGTTTCTCTGAAATGCAGCCTACTCTTTAAAGAGAGGATCTGCCCCTACATGAGCAAATTATTTCCTTGAAGACTTGATCCCCATTGAAACAAGAGCTCCGCAAGCGGGGCAATTTACGCTCGTTTCTGAATGGGTTTTTTTGCACCGAATCATCCTTGTCTACATTGCTATCAAGTTTATCAAGACATTCCAAACATTAAGGTTCTCAAAAGAAAAGCCTTAAAAATGTAATCAAAGGGATGTAACTAAAAATGATAAGGAAGGGGAAGCAATTATTCTTTTATTAGACATACTGTCTCAACCTAATACACATTGATATAAAGTTTCGTCAAGATATTCCATACGGTTACCAAGTAATGACTTGCCCAAGAATACCCGTAGAAACTAATCAAAGGGATGTAACTCCATAAATAAGGAAGGGGGAGCAATTATTCTTATATAAGACACACAGCCTCAACCTAATACACATTGCTATAAATTTTCATAAAGATATTCCATACGGTTGCCTACTTATCGCTTGCATAAGAATAGCCTTAGAAAATATTCAAAGGAAGGTTACTCCAAAAATAAGTAAGGGGAGGCAATTGTTCTTATATGTGACATATTGTGTCGACCTAATATACATCACTATCAAGTTTCATCACAATAGTCCAAAGAGTTACTTAGATATGAGGTGTACAAATATAGTCTGACAAAATAATCAAAGGGAGGTAACTCAAAATCTAAGTCAAGGGGAGTAACCATTCTTGTATGAGACACATTGTCTTAACCTCGTATACATTGGTGTAAAGTTTCATCATGATATTCCAAGAGTTACCAAGTTATGGAATGCTAAAGAATTGCCATACAAACTGCCATAGATGAATTTTTTCAAAGGGCTGTAACTACGCTAAAAATCATCAGAGCAAAATTTCCATATAATATGCGCTACTCCACATCGTAGTCTTACTGTTTACAAAGTTTCAGCTTAATTGGATGAAAACTATAGGAGGAGTTATCCGGAAACAAACACCCCAAAATTCTAAGTAAAGGGCTGAAACTCTGCTAAAAATCATTGGAGCGTAAACTCGAAACGATATGCGCTGGTCCACCTCATAGTCTTACTATATACCAAGTTTCAGCTCGATCGGATGTAAACTGTAGGAGGAGTTATCCGGAAACGAAAAGTTTAAGACGGACGGATGGACGGACGGATGGACGGACGGACGGACGCCAGTGCCATAACAATATACGTCCCGTTTTTCAAACGGGCGTATAAAAAGGGGCAGAAATGAAAATGGCAGAGTTGCTTCCCTTGAAAGAGTATCTATCGACCTTAAGTTTTCTAATATTACTAGCAAACAAATAATAAATAAGCAGATTATCATCCCCTCCCTGACAGGAACAACCAGTATATCTTCAACTGAATAATATATACCGTAATCGCCCCATTTACCGCACATGCCCCTATAACCGCACACCAAAGCCATTTCCGGAAAAAATGCACAAGCGCACACTGCTTTTTCCTTTTGAAAGTCACAAAACACATCAAGTTTAACTTACCATTACTGTTTCAACAGCGACAGTGTTTTCAGTTTTGTTTTCCTGACGCAATGTGCAAAGAGAGCAACTCTATCGGTCTAAATGTCAATCGGGCATCCTCGCCGATATTTACGAAGTTGGCTGAAGTGTTATGATGTGTACAAGTGCAAACAGCGGACTCGGATCAGCTTACACATATGCGCCGTCTAATTAGCGTATTTTCTGTCTGCATCAACAATGGGAATGTACATGTTGATCCAAGAAGGATCGAGCTTACGAAGTTATGAGGTTGCGGCGGTGCGCAGGCTGAACTGAGTCTTTGCCTTTCGTACATGCGAAAAGGTGCCGTTTCTCATCATATGTAGGGATAATGTGCACGTGCGCCAAAGTGCGTTTGGGAAAGATACATGAACGACAGATGAGAAACCCGGGTTGCAAAAGAAATAAATTGTCGTAACGACAAACTCTTGTTTCCTGACAAAATCAGTCTGAATACATGTGCAAACTGAACGAAGCGACCAGCCTGCGCATATGCATGGTCTGTGCATTTGAATAAAGTTCGCGGTAGCCATAGGATAGGTTTATCATTGGCATAGCTGGCCTGTGGGCCTCAAAAGGGCCTCAAGACACATCCGATCAGCAAACACCCGCATCATACAGTGCATTTGCGAACATTGACCAGTCTAACAAATCTCCAGGATTCGCCGATAGTTTGCAAAATAATTGCTTTAAGATGCGCAGACTGGTCTAAGGCTTTGCTATTTGCACATGTAATGTGGTACCTTTCTCAGGACACATTGCCAATATTTCTGCACCCTTGGACGTAAAAAAAGGACAGACAGAAATAGGGAAGATCAAAAGGACCGCATCTTCCAGAATTAGAATGTGTGTGTTATTAATAGAAGCCCGTGAATTTAAAGCAGACCGCTTGCTGTGAATGAATAGCCAGAAACTGACAAACTCACCTGACGTGTTTAAACAATCACATATTAGGTCATCGTAAATGTGTTGAAATACTTTCCTTTCTTCCGGAATATTTATTTGGAATGAAAAGAATGAAATATATGCATAATGAGGACATATTTAATACTGAGAGATATGAGATATTATTTGCGACTTGACATGAGATCGTTTTTCTCCCAGAAATTGGCAATTCAAATAGTTCAAACACTAAATATTTTCATGTCACTTTGAACACCCTGATCAGTATTGCCGACTATTTCGACTGTTCGTTTTTTTTTTTTTTTTTTTTTTTTTTTTCGTTCTGAGTGTGCGGTTATTAGAAACGTTTTTTACCACACCTTTTTGTTGCAATTTTGAAAAAGTTAAGCGCACCGTGCGGTAAATGGGGCGATTACGGTATATATATAACAAGACCTGTCCATGCATAGAATAGCTGGTCTAAGCACATCTTGGCCATGACAAAAAAAAACTTATTCTAAAACATTCAATGTGATCTCCAACCCTGATGCCAAGGTGACAATATCTCTTCCTGCCCTTTCATAAAGGAAAGCTAAAGACATATTTATGATAAGGGTACATCATTATTAGACCATTATAATTAGGGAATGTCATTTAGAGAGGTTTTATGGTAGGAAATTTCATTTTACGTCAATGCATCAGTGGAGCCGTAAAATGCAATTTGCGACCATATAATTGAAGATTTACCTCCCCAAATGACAATTTTCAATACAATTGTATCCCCATTCTATTATCACTGTTTCAAGTTTTCACCTTTCAAAGCATACTATTCTGCACCCAAATCAGGGGCCGTATTCATAAAACGACTTAAGTCATTGCTATGCTGTTGCTAAGGCTGAATTTCTATAAAGGAGATTCCCTACAACTATGAAATTTGCTCTGGAGGAACAGTCTTTGTAAGACTGTTCCTCCAGAGCAAATTTCATAGTTGGAGATTCCCTACAACTATGAAATTTGCTCTGGAGGAACAGTCTTTGTAAGACTGTTCCTCCAGAGCAAATTTCATAGTTGTAGGTAATCTCCTTCAAAGAAATTTAGCCTTAGCAACAGCATAGCAACCACTTAAGTCGTTTCATGAATACGGGCCCAGGCACTTTTGGCAATGTAAAACTTAGCGTCAGCCAACGAGAAGCAACATTAATTTCTTAATGACTTTGTGTTTGTGACAGTATATTGCAGAATATACTGTAGCAACCTTTTGATGTTATCCAGTCAGACATTGCATTATATTTGTAAAAGCATTAGACAGGGTAATTACAATAATTTTTATGAACATCCATAAAGATGTACAAGTCAAACTCCAATCTTTCTTGTTTTAAAATTCAGGTAAATATTAAATGATCCTGAAAAGAAGAAAAGAATCCATAGAAACTTACTGTAACTGCCTTGCCCACTTAATGTGCCTGTGCCATCTGAAATAAACAATTGAGTCACAGGTTACGTATTCAGAATATTGCTGCACCACAGGGGACAGTGGCATATGCCACGTATAAGGGAAGACAGACCACCCTGCATATCTGCCCAGGGAGTGCAATCTTATTTAAGCCATGACATGACAAGGCCAGCAAAGTGGCATACGCCCAGTCTGACCAGAGTCTTCCCTGTCAGCTTGGAGGTAGCTTAGACCCTTAGCTATCCTTTAAGCACACAGCAAAGACTCTGATCATACTAGGCAGCTGCCCCCTCTGATCTGGGTCTTGCTTGGGGCAAGTGCCACTTTGTTGTTTTTGTTGTGTTGCGGCTCATTTGTTTTCCCCTATGCACATCACCAATGTACCATATTTGAGCCGCGACATGACAAAACCCACAATGTGGTTGTGCTCCCAGCGCAAACTCAGATCAGCCTGGGCATCCGCCCAGTCTGATCAGAGCCTTCACTGTCCGCATGAACGTAGCTTAGACCCTTAGCTACCCTTTGAGCACTTAACAAAGAGTCTGATCAAACAGGGCGGCTGCCCAGGCTGATCTGAGTCTTCGCTGGGCACACAACCACATTGTTGGTTTTGTCGTGTCGCGGCTCATTTCAGTAATAAGATGGTGTTTTTTCCCTTCTTTAACAATCTCAAAGATCTAGATCCATCTTTCATTATCAATGTTTATTAACTGAATAAAATGAACTGTGACACGAGAAAACCAACAATGTAGTTGAGCCCCCAGCGCAGACTCAGATCAGCCTGGGCATCTGCCCAGTCCAACCAGACTCTTTGCTAAGGGCTTAAAGGGTAGCTAACAGTCTTAGCTACCTCCATGCGGACAGCAAAGACTCTGATCAGACTGGGCAGATGCCCAGGCTGATCTGAGTCTGCACTGGGCGTACAACCACTTTCAAATTGTTGGTTTTCTCACGTCACAGCTCAAATAGATGTTGAACAATATTTTATCAAAAATGTGACATGTCTGGGTTTATCCTCTGCCAAAATGCAGTGTGAGGAAAACCTAGATATCGACTATTTGAGGGGTTTATATGAATAAAGAAACTAAGTTATAAAATGTTTTAAATGATTTCAAATTATAAATACAATATTTGTGGCATTGCATTTTGCAGTTAAAATATGACACTTGTTTATATAGTGATAATAAGTTGCATACACCTTAGTTTGGATGGTGACCCATAGCAGACTGAACAAACTTATCACCCATGACTTTCTGATTGATAATTTAACATTTAACGAGAGGACCAATGGTCCTGTAGCTCACCTGACACCTTCTGTGAACAGACACAATTTGCCATTTCACTCGTTTGTTACAGATTCGAAACCAGTGGCTTATAAGGAATGCATATTTTAATTTCAAAATCTCAGTGACCCTGAGCAAAGTTAAAAAAATGACCTTCACCTTTGATGACCTTATTTCTTCATGTATCCATTTAGTTAACCATATTTTTCAATTATTATATCTAGGCTTAAAAAGTTTCCATGAAATCAACTGTTTAAGCATTTTCCCATATAAAAGCATAACATACCAAAGTTGACCTTGCCATAAATTAGGTCAAGGGCAATGCACAGTCATGATTTGTATAAACTATGATAGGCCTGAGTCCCCAATCCTACATACCATGCCACAAGGTCATTGGGACTTTGGTTCTGGAGTAGAAGATTTTTTAAATGTTTTTACTATATATAGGCATGGCGGCCATCTTGGTCATGTAACCATCTGAACAAGCTTTGGTTCCTTTGACCCAGTGAAGCTCCATATGAAATATGGCTTTGATCAGCCCAGTGGCTTCAGGGGAGAAGATGTTTGAAAATGTTGACAGGTGACAGAATCTCAGTGACCATGAACAAATGTCAAAGAATGACCTTGAGCTCAAGCAACATAATTTCTTTATTTGCTCATTTATTTAACTATATATTCCAAAGAATATACCCTTAGACTTAAAAAGTTTCTGCGAAATCCACTGTTTAAGCATTTTCATGTACAAAAGCATAACCTACCGAAGTTGACCGTGTGGTAAATTAGGTCAAGGTCAACCTACGGTCATCATTTGTATAAACTATAATTGACTCGAATGTCCGATGCTACATACCAGGTTTCAAGGTCATAGGCCTTTTGGTTCTGGAGAAGAATTTGTAAAGGTTTTAACCATATATGGGCGTGGGGGCCATCTTGTCATGTGACCAAGACCATCTGAACACACTTTGGTTCCTTTGACCCACTGAAGTATAAAATATGGCTTCAATCTGCTCAGTGGTTTTCAGAGGAAAAGATGTTTGAAACTGTCATCAGGAGACAGAATCTCAGTGTCCTTGAACAAAGGTCAAAGAATGACCTTGGCCTTAAAGGACATAATTTCTTCATCTAGTCATTTAGTTAACCATATATAACAAATATAATACTTTAGACTTAAATAGTTTCAAAGAAAGCCACTGTTTAAGCAATTTCCCATACAACAGCATAACGTACTGAAGTTAACCATGTCGTAAATTAGGTCAAGGTCAACCTACACTCATCATTTGTATAAACTATGATGGAATCAAATGCCCAATGCTACATACCAGGTTTCAAGGTCATAGGCCTTTGGGTTTTGGAGAAGAAGATTTTTGAAAGGTTTTTACCATATATGGGCGTGGGGGCCATCTTGGTCATGTGACCAAGACCATCTGTATAAACTTTGATTCTTTTGGCCAACTGAAGCTTTGTATGAAATATGGCTTCAATTGACTCAGTGGTTTCAGAGGAGAAGATGTTTGAAACTGTTCACAGGAGACAGAATCTCAGTGTCCTGGAACAAAGGTCAAAGTATGACCTTGACCTTAAAGGACATAATTTCTTCATCTAGTCGTTTAGTTAACTATATATACCAAATATTATACTTTAGACTTAAATAGTTCCTGAGAAATCAACTGTTTAAGCATTCTTCCATACAAAAGCATAATGTACCAAAGTTGACCGTGTTGTAAATTAGGTCAAGGTCAACCTACGGTCATCATTTGTATAAGAATGTCCAATGCTACATACCCGGTTTCAAGGTCATAGGCCTTTTGGTTCTGGAGAAGAAGATTTTTGAATGGTTTTTACCACATATGGGCTTGGCGGCAATCTTGGTCATGTGACCCAGATACCCCGAACAAACTTTCGTTCCCTTAAGCTAGGTAGGCTTCATATGAAATATGGCTTCAATCTGCCCAGTGGATTCAGAGGAGAAGATGTTTGAAAATGTTGACGATGGAGAGACAACGGACGGACGACGGACCGACAGACGACGGATGCCTGGCTATACTATAAGCTCACCTATGAGCCTAAAGGCTCAGGTGAGCTAAAAATCAAAGCTATGTCTTATACTTTAATGGTCTCACATAAAAAAGAGTAAACGTTATTAAATTTAGTGTATCTGCTACAGATCTACATAAGCAATATATTTAACAAAGAGACAGCTGTCTGGGTTTATCTCCTCCTTGTCCGGGTTTGCCTTACTCAAGGGTTTGCCTCTTTAAACAACTGTTTTGACATCAAAATGCTAGTAACCAATCGAAAATCATATTTAGGGTGCTTCTGGCCTTACAGAATACTGAAACAGTTGTTCAGGGTCAAACAAAGCATTGGCAATAATAAGAATTGTGACAATCCAACAAAAAACGGCCAGGTTTACCTTAATTGACCCTACTTACTATGTATGTCACAATAATTACAGTTCTGTGATGCCCACTGTTGATACCTCTACACATGACTCCTGGAGGAGCAGACCAATTAGGGTCGGCAAAGTGTGCTCTGGCACTTCCATTCCAATATTTAGGCTTACTACAGTACTTAATACATGTGCCACATCACTTCTAGCAGTTCTGTGATGTCCACTGTTGATACTAACTACATATCTCACAGTACTTCTGGCTAATTCTGTGATGCCAACTGTTGATACTTCCTACATATGTCACAGTACTAACTGCAATTCTGTGATGCCAACTAATGAGACTAACTACTGTAAATATCCCACAGTACTTCTAGCTAATTCTGTGATGTCCACTGTTGATACTTACTTCATATGTCACAGTAGTAATTGCAATTCTGTGATGTCCACTGTTGATACTAACTACATATCCCACAGTACTTCTAGGAATTCTGTGATGCCAACTGCTGACATTGACTACAGTTCTTATCCCAAAGTATTTATAGCTAATTCTGTGATGACCATTGTTGATACTGCCCACATATGTCACAATACTAATTGCCATTTCGTGATGCCCACTGCTGATACTAAATACATATTGCAAACTGTGCCAATCCTGATCAGGGTCTGTAGAGTTTGCTCAGGCACTCCCATCCCAATGTTAACTTATTACAGTACTTACAATATATGCTACAGTACTTCTGGCAATTCGCTGATGCCCACTATTGGTACTTACTACCTGTGCCAGATTATGGCACAGACTAATAACTAGACTTATTTCAGTACTTACTACATATGCCTCAGTACTTCTGGCAGTTTGCTGATGCCCACTATTGGTACTTACTACCTGCACCAGAGTATGGCACAGACTAATAACTAGACTTATTACAGTACTTACTACATATGTCTCAGTACTTCTGGCAATTTGCTGATGCCCACTATTGGTACTTACTACAGTCGAACTTCGATGGCTCGAACCCGCCGGGACCACCCATAAAAGTTCGAGCGATCAGTAGTTCGAGCCATTGAAGACCAACTCACAAGGTCCAGCCGTATGTATAATGCTTTTCTATCATAGCAAGGGTGACTTCCTGTTTATTGATCGGTCATAATTTAAGACACTCGGTGCCAGCAGAAATCTCCGATTTGGATATAAACCCCCCACCCCGTTGCCGGGTCCTTCACCAGATTGCTCGGAAGCTGACGTACTCTCTGACATGACTGCAGGAGTGAATGATGGGCCCTAAGTTTTGTTAAGGCAGAGACGTAAATTTTGGCACGTTTTACTCAAGTTCAGTGTAAAATTTTAATTGAAGAAAAATATTTTACCTTCTTTAATTTTCATATGCCGCCTCATTAGCCAAGGGTGATAATACGCATTTAAATAGATAAGACCAAGCTATACTATCAGTTTAAATTGACAACCACTCAGCATTAATCGATTGACCAGTTGATCAAAGAGCGGCTTTAATTGAGCTCGCGCCAGTCAAGTATACCCGTGGTTTCGGCAAACGCTTTGTCAATATCAAAGCATCTTATGACAATGTTCAAACGTCTGAGTGACCGTTATTGAAATGAAAATTATTTACAAGGTAATTAGTGCGAGCCATCGGTGGGTTTTTACATAGAAAATTTACCCTAGGGACCGGGTTAGGGGTTTGAGTGTTCGAGCCATCGTAGTTCGAGCCAAAGGTCGCAGGTTAAGTTAAAATGAATGGGAGTTTTGCCGGGACTGGGAAGTCAGTTCGACCGAAGCATGGCGTTCGAGCCTTCCGAGTTCGAGCCAGTGAAGTTCGACTGTACCTGCGCCAGAGTATGGCACAGACTAATAACTAGACTTATTTCAGTACTTACTACATATGCCTCAGTACTTCTGGCAATTCGCTGATGCCCACTATTGGTACTTACTACCTGCGCCAGAGTATGGCACAGACTAATAACTAGACTTATTACAGTACTTACTACATATGCCTCAGTACTTCTGGCAATTTGCTGATGCCCACTATTGGTACTTACTACCTTCGCCAGAGTATGGCACAGACTAATAACTAGACTTATTACAGTACTTACTACATATGCCACAGTACTTCTTGCAATTCGCTGATGCCCACTGTTGATACATTCCAACACACGCTGAATGGCCATAGTCTGCACAGTTTGGTATGGCATCCTTACACACCGCTGGGCTGCTCGTTGCTGGTCTTGGTGTTTGTGTGGGGGCTGGGGTGGTTACTGAAAAGTAGCCAAGTTCTCTTATTACATGTATCCAGCTGTTATTCATGGCAAAATCACCATTAGACTAAAGAAAGGGTCTTACCATCAAAATCTAAATGTTGGAACAAATAGATCAGAGCAAAAACTGCAGGCCCAGATCAGACTGCTCCTAAACTGATCAGTGTCTACAAAGTTTGCGATTTCATCCAGAGTTTTTGGACATAATACAGCAAAGTAAAACCAAACTGTTACAGTTTCAGGACAATTATGGTAATTATTTTTGGTGTCCCAATTTTTTTAATTTTTACAGTATGATATATATGTAGCGTAAAGTCTCTCCAAAAGGGTCATGGAAACATAAACACACTACACTGCTATAGAGAGGTCCATTAACACTTTAAGTACCAGAGACGGGAATAGCAGAATTTGCAAACAGTGTAGATCCTGATGAGGCAGCTCATAATGAGCTGCCTCATCTAGATCTACACTGTTTGCCCTGTAGTTTTTTAATTCTCAATATGAAATATCCTGGACTAGACATTTTTTTAAATATTGCAGACGTTAATTATGTCGTCTGCTTTTTGGCGCTTAAAGAGTTAAAGGCCCAATTGCACTGCCACTGATATAAATGCAAGTAAAATTTTATCATGAGACATCACTGCACTTTTTTCACTACAGTTTCCTCATTGTATATGATCATGATTGGCTGGCTGCAAGTAATAAAAGCATCCTTGAGCTTCTCATGAAATAGTGTGGAAAAAGTATCTGAGTTATTTTAGTTGGCAACTTGAATGACGCACTTTCAATATCATAAACTTTTATTAAATGGTAAGAAAACAAGGTAGAGGTGTTTTGTAAATGGTAAAACTATGATATAAAGCAATGAATCACATTTATTGTCTTGTTTCTGTGAACATTTGATTGCCCAATGGGAAATCAGACAGAAATCGCATTTTTAGGGAGCCACTTGTCATTTTAAGAAAAAATAAATAAATAAAACCTTAATAAGGTGACCTGTCAAGACTGGTTTGAATGTATTTTCTATTGAATGAAAGATTCCACTTACCACATAAATTGCATGATTTCTTACAGTTGTCTCTGGCCCATGGCTCATAAATTCCTGTACATGCTGAGTGACCATATGCCTGGCAGTTAGATAGCTTGTCTATACATAGACCTGACAGGCCTGACGCTGTTGGCGTGACACTAGCAGCTGAAAAAATAATAGGTACAGCATTTGGCTATAAAACAGGTTATTCTCCTAGAATTACCCCAAATATCTCAATTAGTCTTATGAAATTCTGCTATAAGATGGTTTCCTCTACCAAAATAATCCCAAAAAACTAGATCTGTCTTATAAGATAGATCTAAGACAAAATAATCCCAAAAATCTAGATCTGTCTATAACAAAAATAATAAAAAAAAATCTAGATCTGTATTTTGTCTGAAAATAATCCCAAAAATATATATCTGTCTTATAAGACAAAATAATCCAAAAATCTAGATCTGTCTTATAATACAGATCTATATTTTTGGGATTAATTTTGTTATGACAGATCTAGATTTTTGGGATCATTTTGTCTTCTAACTTATAAGACAAAATAATCCAAAAATCTAGATCTGTCTTATAAGACAGATATATATTTTTGGGATTAATTTTGTTATGACAGATCTAGATTTTTGGGATTATTTTGTCTTATAAGAAAGATCTAGATTTTTGGGATTATTTGGGCAAAAATAATCCCAAAAATCTGGATCTGTCTTTGAAGACAAAATAATCCCTTGGAAAGATAAATTTCCCCCTTATAGCCATAACAATATTGTATCTGGCAGAAAAAAAAATGCTGACAGAATAGAAACTACTGCAGCATCAAGATGAGCAGTCTGACCGGGATCTAAACTGTCTGCTCCGAAGCTTCTTATCCCAATAGCCCTATTGCTCAGTGGGTTAAGCACTGGCTTGCTAAACTAACAGTCTGGGTTTGATTCTGGCTGAAGGCAGAAATATTTTCAACTGTAAAGGGGGTTCTATTGCACACAGTCTTTCAATATCACCCTTCCATTGCCCTGATATGACTGAAATAATGTTGAACAGGGTGCAAAAATTCCAAGTCATCTGTCCAGGGATCAAGCTTGAGTCTTAAACTAATAAAGAGAAGTATTCCTGATTTTAGGGAGAAGTTTCTGCCATTCTTTCATCTTTACTACCATATTCTTAACATCTAAACTTCTCCCTCAGCTCAGAATGGGGAGAAGTTTGGTCCTGCAAGGAGACTACTTCTCCCTATTCTCCCTCTAGCTTGATCCTTGCTGTCCTCACCTGACTCATAAGTCAGAGGTCCTGGGATCAATACCCGGTCTGGCCACATACTTTCGTTTCTCCTTCTGCTGATTCAAGAAGGGCAGTTGTCAGTTACTGGAGAAAGGTTGTGTACTTAGTACTGGCTTACCGCTTAGGCGGTCTAAGCCTGCCAAGGAACAGTGTGGTTAGGTTAACTGACCGTCCTGACCTGACCATAGCTGTTTACCGTGGATGTAAAGCAACAAATCAATCAATCAACCTTGCCGTCCATCCCTCTTATCTCAAGCTCTAGGGTCACAAGGGTAAGGCTATTACAGTAATTGTTGTTGGAATAATGGCAAACAAGGCAGACCCAGAGCAGACTGCTCAAGGAGCAGTCTGATCTGGGTCTACATTGTTTATTCGGAAGGCGCTGTTCCAATACTTATGGTTACAATGGTAAGGTCATTAAAGTGAATGGATATACTTTCAGGGGAAGCAATTCTGCCATTTCCATATTGTTTCCCTTCTGAACAAGAATCAACTCCTAAAGGTAAGAATTTGCTCCCCTACGAGCAATGTCTTTCCAATGAGTGTCGACTCCTTTGTGTGGAAGGTCTTCTTAAAGGAAGCCAATTCTAAACTTCAGAAGTTAGCTCCCTTTGAAAAAATGGCAGAAAAATGCATTCCTTTACCTTAAGGTAATAAAATGTATTCCTTTACCTTAAGGTTATAAAATAATACCTTCACCTTAAGGTCATTAAATAATCTTACCACAGAAGCCGCAGTAAGCTCGACAGTTCTGGGTGGCCCATGGAATGTAAGGATCCTGACATCCTGTTTGACCATATGCAGCACAGTTGGGGAGTGCATCGTAACAGCCAGTGGCCGGTAGAGTTGGCGCTATTGGTGCGTATGTTGTGGCCCTGGATGATGTGGCTTGTTGAGAACACTCGACTACCTGGCAACACTGACCTGGTAGGGTAACCATGTGACAGGATGGTGGCAGGCTTGTGTAGGTGGGACATCTATGAAAAACAAATGAAAGTGCAAAATTTTAAATATCTTAAGAATCCAATTAAATATAGTGGTACCATCTTGGCACTGAAGAAAATATGAAAACTTCTAAAACTTCTAAAACTTCACTGAATAGGACAGATTGTCTGAATTTATGCTTTGCCATTACATAGAAAAAATTAACATAAAACTTTAAAGTGAATAGGTACACCTCAACGTTTTTTGACCATCTTTACAAAAGAGATACCTTCTATGACTTCCTGTTTTCTTTCCAAAATGGTGTAGCCAGCCAACAGGGGTCAACTCTTTGTGTATTTCTTTTCAGATCAAAGTGATCCCCATTTTATCATATGACGTTGCTTCTGAGAGTGTAATAAAGCCATGCATTAGAAACAAAAATCCACTAGTGGATTAAATATGCAAATTACGCCGTAACATTCTGCGTTGCCGTCCATAAAACGTCGCGTTTTCTTATGGCGAATTTGTGACGTTTTAGTGCAAACTTTGCTAATAAAATGCGATTACAGTGTCATATGATAAATAGAATCTTGCATTCCTGCTCCTGTATTATTGAATTTATTAAACTCGTTGGTGAAAACGATAAGATGCTCGGCATAGCCTCGCATCTTATCCTTTTCCCCAACTCGTTTAATAAATTCAATAATACATGAGCACTCATGAAAGATCCTCTATGTAAAGGGAGGCAAATAGGAAAGTGGTGGAGTTGCTTCCTCTCAAGGTATACCCATTCACCTTAAACCATCTGGTTAAATAGAGTCAAAACGTATAACTTCAATCCTTATATTTACACTTTAAGTCATATATGCTTCAAATTTAAACTGTTAAAGTGAAAATTAACAAAATCAATTATACATAAATACTTTTACAGCCCTGTTTTTTCCAGATGTCGAACATAACCATACACGGACAGCATTCAAATGTTCTGACGTCCAATGAAACAGTTCAATTATTATGACCTGAGTTTCACATCATGATACCTCGTGTGCATCTATTGGTGATCAGCATATTAAGCCAGTTGTCCCATAATATGTTCACTTAAGAACATTCTGCAGCAAGTGTAAATGAGGCGCCACACGAGAAAACCAACAACGTGGTTGTGCGCCCAGCGCAGACACAGATCAGCCTGTGCATCCGCCCAGTCCGATCAGACTCTTTGCTTAGTGCTTAAAGGGTAGCTATGGGTCAAAGCAACCTCCATGTGGACAGCAAAGACTCAAATCAGACTGCGTGCATGCCTAGGCTGATCTGAGTCTGCGTTGGGCGCACAACCACTTTGTTGTTTTTCTCGTGTCGTGGCTCAAATATTATCTGATAATTATCAGAACTACCTGATGGATAGAAACAGTGTATAACAGTGCCGACCCTGATCACACTGCTCCTTAGGAGAAAGCTGATCTGGGCCTACGCTGTTTAGTCAATTATTTCAGACCCATTATTTAGGATCATTACAAGAGTCGGCAGTAACTTACTTCTGAGAACAAGAGTACTGTCCATGCTGGGCATCAGTACATTGGCAAGTGTAATCACAGCCATCATCCCAGGTTTGACCTTGGGAGTAGATATGTCCATGGTAGATACAACGATCTGAAGAAAAAAAAAATTAACTGAAACAAGAGTTCCAAGGAAGGTGTGTCTTGCCTGTCTCCACACTGTTACAAAACAGAGCTGAAGCAGGAAACTTGAAGTTTTACACTGCCTATTGCGATGATAATCAAAACACTGCTGGAAAAGTGCTGCCTTGCTTCAGCTGGCGGCACTGAAATCCCTCCCCCCACTACACACATACACACAAAAAAAAAAAAAAAAAAAAAAAACATTCTGAATAGAAGGGATGATGGGATGATAAAATAATATGTGGACTGTTGCTATTGCAGGGCAGCTCATCAACGGCACTGGCATTATGTCCAGTTTTAAACTTGCAACTGTGCTTTTGTTTGTCTGTTTTCAGAAGTAATAATATTATCTTTACAATTTCTTTTGTGACTTTTATTCTGTAATATATACCTGCATGCAATGTGACTGTTTTAGAATTCATAATCAATAGATTACTTGATTGTCCTGACGAAGTCCAAGATGAAGAATATGATGAACCAGAACTAGGGTTGTATCCCGGTCTGAATCCACTGATGCCTGATGAGTAGGAACCGTATACTGGGTACTGGCTTGTTGGGTTAGTTATGGGGTTGATCTGGGTACCACCAGGGCCTTGACATACTGGCTGACTACAGCACTGGCCTGGAAGAGTCTGCATAAAACATCCCTGATTGGGAAGGGTGTATGTTGGACACCTGAAATGTCAAATATAAGGTTGAATACTAGAATGGTTTTTCTACGAAAAAACAGATGTCTCCCCCCTTTCTGATGTCAAAAGGATCAGTCATTAAATACAATTTCAAATGGAAATTTTAAATATAATTTCTAATGCAAATACTGGTCATTTTTCATGCAAACAATGAGCTCGTATCCAGTAAAGATATTTTGTGGTAGACTAATAGACAGACGCCAAGGGAAAAACAATATTTTTCCCTACCCTGAAGCAGGGATTCATAATAAGTAAAAAGTATAAATGCAAGAGTTATAGTTGTTATGCTCTGCATGTCATGTAATGTTGACTGATATTCATATTTAGTTTTTGTCAAAAAATATAAATGCAAGAGTTACAGTGCTCTGCACGTCGTCTATTTATATGTTGACTGATATTTGTATGAAGTTTCATGAATATAGCTTAACGGTTTTCAAGTTATAGAGCTTAGACGATTGAGACACGATTTTAAGAATGACAAAGTTCCAAGGGAAATAACTCAAATAGTATAAATGTTGTGCTCTGCAGGTTGTCTAGTGTTGACTGACATTTGTATGAAGTTTCGTGAATATAGCTTGTCCGGTTTTCAAGTAATAAAGCGATTGAGACACGATTTTGTGACTGACAAAGGTCCAAGGGAAATAACTCAAGAAGTATAAATGCAAGAGTTATGGTTCTTGCACTATGCAATTCTTCTAATGTTGATTGATATTTGTATGAAGTTTCGTGAATATAGCTTGAATGGTTTTCAAGTTATAGAGCAGACATGACTGAGACACAATTTTGTGACTGACAAAGTTCTAAGGGAAATAACTCAAATAGTATAAATGCTAAAGTTATGGTTCTTGCATTCTGCACGTCGTCTGATGTTGATTGATATTTGTATGAACTTGAATGAATATAGCTTGAATGGTTTTAAAGTTATAGACGGACACGACTGAGACGCAATTTTGTGATGGACAAAGTTCCAAGGGAAATAACTCAAAAAGGATAAACGCCAGAGTGCATTCTGCACGTCGTCTGATGTTGATTGATATTTGTATGAACTTTCATGAATATAGCTTGAATGGTTTTAAAGTTATAGACGGACTCGACTGAGACGCAATTTTGTGATGGACAAAGTTCCAAGGGAAATAACTCAAAAAGTATAAATGCCAGAGTTACCATTTGTGCACTCTGCACATCGCCTCATGTTGATTGATATTTGTATGAAGTTTCGTGAATAAAGCTTGAGCAGTTTTCAAGTTATAGAGCGGACACAATTGAAACACAATTTTGTGATGGACTAGGTTCCAAGGGAAATAACTCAAAAAGTATAAATGCCAGAGTTACCGTTCTTGCACCCTGCACGTCGTCTCATGTTGATTGATATTTATATGAAGTTTCGCGAATATAGCTTGAGCGGTTTTCAAGTTATAGAACGGACACGATTTTGTGATGGACTAAGTTCCAAGAGAAATAACTCAAAAAGTATAAATGCCAGAGTCACCATTCTTGCACTCTGCACGCCGTCTCATGTTGATTGATATTTATATGAAGTTTCGCGAATATAGCTTGAGCGGTTTTCAAGTTATAGAACGGACACGATTTTGTGATGGACTAAGTTCCAAGGGAAATAACTCAAAAAGTATAAATGCCAGAGTTACCATTCTTGCACTCTGCACGTCGTCTCATGTTGATTGATATTTATATGAAGTTTCGCGAATATAGCTTGAGCGGTTTTCAAGTTATAGAACGGACACGATTTTGTGATGGACTAAGTTCCAAGGGGAATAACTCAAAAAGTATAAATGCCAGAGTTACCATTCTTGCACTCTGCACGTCGTCTCATGTTTATTGATATTTATATGAAGTTTCGCGAATATAGCTTGAGCGGTTTTCAAGTTATAGAACGGACACGATTTGTGACAGACGGACAGACGGACGGACAGACAGACGGACGGACAGACAGACAGACGGACAGACGCCCGGGGAAAAACAATATGGCTCCCGACCCTTAAGGGGGGAGACATAATTAGTTTGTTGCTGCATTTTATTGATATATGTGAACTCTAGTGAACCACTCATAAACTGAATAAAGCCAAAATGTCTTGTGTTAGTAATCAGGGGCCGTATTTATAAAAGCACTTTAGCCGTTGCTATGCTGTTGCTAAGGCTAAATTTCTATGAAGGAGATTCCTTACAACTAAATGTATGAAATTTGCTCTGGAGGAACAGTCTTGTTCCTCCAGAGCTAATTTCATAGCTGTAGGGCATCTCCTTCATAGAAATTCAGCCTCAGCAACAGCATAGCAACCACTTAAGTTGTTTTATAAATATGCCCCCAGTTTTTTTTGGAGTTGTTTAAGAGGGGGAAAACCATCTAACAACTGAATAATGCAGTACAGTGCATGCTCTTTACAATAGCAACATCCATATCATCTTTTAATAGCAATCTCTGAGATCTCAACTTACAGTGGTTTGCACTGAAAATATCCACTTTTACCATCTATACACTCACACTCAACTTACAGTGGTTTGCACTGAAAATATCCACTTTTACTATCTATACACTCACACTCAACTTACAGTGGTTTGCACTGGAAATATCCACTTTTACCATCTATACACTCACACTCAACTTACAGTGGTTTGCACTGAAAATATCCACTTTTACCATCTATACACTCACACTCAACTTACAGTGGTTTGCACTGGAAATATCCACTTTTACCATCTATACACTCACACTCAACTTACAGTGGTTTGCACTGGAAATATCCACTTTTACCATCTATACACTCACACTCAACTTACAGTGGTTTGCACTGGAAATATCCACTTTTACCATCTATACACTCACACTCAACTTACAGTGGTTTGCACTGGAAATATCCACTTTTACCATCTATACACTCACACTCAACTTACAGAGGTTTGCACTGGAAATATCCACTCTTACCATCTATACACTCACACTCAACTTACAGTGGTTTGCACTGGAAATATCCACTTTTACCATCTATACACTCACACTGGTAGTCACAGGCATCATCCCATTTGTCGCCCTGGTTATATAGCTTGTTTTTGTAGATACACTGGCCTAGAAAAATAACATGAGCTCTGTTTTAAAGGTCATTAAAAGGAAGCCTTATTTAATAAAACGCTGCTGAAGACGTGACCCCTAAATGTAGGTTTAGATGGCAAACTTGATGAGCAACGCCTAAATGCGAGTTCACTTACACTTCATTCTGGTTTAACCCATTCCATTCGGGATATCTCTTTAGGGGTATCTGGGCAAACAGTTTGGATCCAGATCAGGCTCCTAAAACGTGGGGCCTGATCTGAGATCCAAACTGTTTGCTGCCTAGACATCATTTCTACAAGAGTTGGTTAGACCAATATTGTCAAAATATTCTTGATTTTTGATGCAGACGACAATTTCAGCAGACAACAAAAAATACCCAGAATGCAATGGGTTAAGGACCTCAAAACACTGTTCTAAAAAGTTATCATGTAAAGATGACTTTCTCTACTTATACCTGATTTACCCAAAATATCAGGGCAAACAGAGTAGACCCAGATCAGACTGCTACAAAGCAGCTGTCTGCTCAAGATCTGGACTGTTTGCATTGCAAAATGTTTTACAAACATTCCATAATAGGAAAAACAGATTTGTTCCAGTTTGAAGTTGGAAGAGTTGAAAAGAAAAATGTTCTGAGTTGTCCAAATATCATATTTGAACTTTGAAATGCAAAAATATAGCTTTCACAAAAAGCTTGGTCTATGCTTAGCAACCATTTATAGTTGATGCTTAGCAAATACCCCATTATAACCACAAAAAGCTAGAATTAAACTTTTGTTTATATATCAAAAGCTGACATTTAAATCTCCATTATCAACCTTCCATGGTTGAAATAATGTCAAAAGAGCCGTAAAACCACAAGACATCCATTCATCTTTACCTTGAGGTACATTGTGCTACGATTGCTAACTGCATCTATGCAAATAGCATATAAGGGCAATAAGTTCACATGCTAGGGTCACCTTAGACCACAACATAAAGGTCAAACTGCATTTGAGGTAATTATGACTACTTCTGTGTCTGAGTCAATGACTAGATTGTCAAGGCCATGAGCATAGACAACAACCTTGTTTTATGCTCAAATAAAAACTCTTTAAAGTTAAATGGGTACAATGACAAAGAAAGCAGCTCTGCCATTTTCACATTTGCCTCCCTGATCCATAGGGGTCAACTCTTAAAGACATGGATTTGCTGCTCTTGGAGCAAAGAGGGCTTTGCTCTAAAAGGAAAGAATTTGCTCCTCTTGGAGCAAATTCTTTCCTTTTAGTGCAAAGCCCACTTTTGGAAGGGCTTCATCCTCTAGGAAAGCAAGCAGGAAGTCACAATAGTTGTTTCCCTTTTTTAAAAATGACAGGAAAACCTGGAGTTGTACCTATTCACCTTAAGAGATATAATAAACACCCTCTAAGTTTTATACACGAAGCTCACCAGGACCCAGCTGTTCAAAGCTTAGTTATCTTAACAAAGTTGTTAGTCAAGGATTTCGTTTAGACTTACAGTACTCACAAAATAGATTGTGTTTTTTTTTTTTTTGCTGAAAAACTGTGAGGAGCTTTTGCACCGAAAAAGCTACTCGCACTTTCCTGGCAAAAATGGTACTGCTTTTAATGCAATCTGTATGGAATTTTAATGTCTCAGTAACTAACGACATCACTAGCTTTGAACAGCCTGGCAAAGATCAACAATCTGACTTAGGCCAAAAATAAAATATTTAATGTTTCCCCTTACGCGACCGACCGTAAAAAATCGTAGCGACCGGAAATATTTTTTTCCGATCTCAAAAAAAATTTTTTTTTTTCTACCTTTGTGCCAAGATCCAAAAATCTGGGTCTTCAGAGCTCTAGATAAAAGTGTTTCTGAAGAAAAACGCTTGCAGTCCCAAACTAATGAGTCAAGAATATGCTACTCCCACTAAAACCGGATTATCCATCATAAAAACGAACGGCATCGTCTTTTTAAAGGTAGGTTCCTGTACTTTGGAATGCATCATAATTTTGATGAACTTTCATCCAACCTGTTGGAAAGCACTTATAAAAGGGAATTAATAAGTTTCACTAAAAAGTGTAAATCAAAAAAATATTAGAAAAGTTGTTTTGCAAGGGATTTCCTAACTCTGCTTCACACACCAGTTAGCGCTATTTTTAGTTCACGCCAAAAATAGATAAGGCAGCTGATGTCATGCTGCATTGCATTTTGGGATAGTTTTAACCCATCCACCATGCCAGGACCTCTAGGAGAGCTCACGTCAAGGGAAAATTGACCTTTGGAGAATGGCATCAGAAATTGCGCACTTATAGACATAATAAACATATTTATTTTTAGAACTGGAATTCCAACGAAAGAAAATAAACCAAAAGGGAAAACGACAATTTTCTTCAACATCCGACGAGTTTCTTAGTAGCAACAAATTCAGAAAAATAAGAGAATTCAATACTGCTCAGAAAAAGACGAAATTATTTTGTGGACTTAATTGACATCGCTAGCCCAGGAACCTACCTTTAACTATGTTTGGAGACAAAAGAAGCAGAGCGGGATAGCCAAACAAAAATGCGCTCAACCACCTTAGATAAGACTGGCAAAAGATCAAAGGATTTCCGTCAGCTTTTGAAGTCACAGGCTGCCGCACAACGCACGTGCCGATAGGTTTTATGTAGAGTAACCTGGAGCTGAAAATTTCGGTGTCGGGCAAAAACAAAGGGTCAGTCTTTGATGCAGAGCGGCATGCGAAATTTGTTGAGCAACGAAATTGCATTCCGGGTATTGTTATTTTCAATTTGTCTTTTTCTGAAATACACAGAGACTGTTCAAAAAAGTAAAATCGGATTTGAAGTTATTAGACTAGCGAAAAACGCATAAAATTATGCTTTAAAGCTACATTTTTAGGTACATTACGACATGTGCATATAGGGAAGACGCAGATAAGCATGTGTATTCGCTAAGTCTGATCAGAGTCATCTCTGTCTGGACAAACAATTCATCTAGTATTAGGTTGAAAACTATTTCGATTATTAGGAAACGCACAAGGCTGAAATCTCATTTTGCCGACGCTTATCAAAACGTCTCCAGTGGTGCCAAATGTGTCCAATGGAACGCGAACGCGCAGAAAATATTCGCTTTTCTAATTTATGGTAAAAGTTTTCATAATCCAAAGATCAAAGTTGTGAACAGGAAACACCAGTCGCATTGCATTACTGCGCAGGCTGATCGGGGCATATGGTATAAGGTACCTTTGCCTTTCTCACGGTTTTATATGACACACGTCCAGTGCAATGCGGCGTTCTTTGATGTCTGATCAACATAACCATGTGCAGGTGCTTACCGTATTTAAAAAAAAAACTACTACCGTCTTTACACTCCGTTATAGCGTATTCCCTGATGAGAATGCGCAACTCGCAATGACCATAATTAATGTTTGTATGTTGTTTTGATTTTGATACAGATTGACCCATTCACCCTAACGGAGATAGATCAGGGTACAATGTATGTGACAAAAGTGTATAGACGCGGTGCAACGAGAATGTGTTTATCTCCGGTGCATCCCATCCCATATTTGCTAACAATGCAGCCTCGTCGGGGTCACACTGTTCTTATCGTAAAACTTGAATGAATGTGTTATATACTGTTCTTGGCTATACGGCCAACATTAAAGAAGAAATGCGACGGACTTTATAAAAAATCTGTGTACCAGTTTGGACTGTCACCTCATATCTACACTGCTTGATTAAACAACTACGTAAGTAACCAGAATAGACCATGATCAGAATGCGCATTACACATGTCCCCGATATGGCACGTCCACACTTACATTTAATTATGAGTGTGTGCGTGTTTTGTACGTGTGTGTCTTATACTTCCATGCCCCACGCACCTCAGTAGAACGTATCCGTAGTCGCAGTAACGGGGCGCCATTCGCCCGTCCCTATTTAATTATAAAAACTGCGTCGTCTATTTTTATAGGACTTATATGCAAGTACTTTTAAAAACACTCCTACGTCTTAATTTGGGATGGATAAACTATCAGATGAAGCGGCTCGAGTGAGGCGTCAGCATGACCCGCTTATAAAGATTATCTGGAGCTCTGACTTTTCCGGGAAAAAAAAAAAAATCCCGACCGACCTACCCACCATTGAGAAAAAGGGTCGGGTAAGGGGAAACAAGAATATTTCTAAGGATGGCCTTACTTTTAATAGAGCCATATGTAACTCCACTTGGCAAGGCATAACCTCCTCCTGGGTACTGTGATCCTCCAATCATTGATCCACCTCCTACAGGGAATATCTGCAGAGGGTTAGGATTTGGGGTAGGGTTCTGTCCAGGAGCTGGGGTAGGTGCTGGAGTGGGAACAAGTTGGGGAGCAGGGTTATAGTTGCCCACATGTGGTATGTTACAGCTGAGAGCTGGGCAACACAAGCCTGGTACCATGTTCTTCTTGCAGTAGCTGGGTAATGCAGGGTAATTTGGACATCTGAAAAATTGAAGAAGATAATACTGAATGGTTAGCCAGGTACTGTATCCTTATAATAGTGTTATAACAACATTTAGATGCATTTACTGTAAAACACTTATATTTGGTGGTTACTGAATTTTGGCGACATTGGCGGTTAAGACAAAGAACGCTATAATATATGTCTGCTAATATTTGTTTTTCAATATACATATTAGGCACAGCCCAACTGAGGCTCAGATAAAAAGGAGAACCTGATGAGTATTTGAGATATTTTCTATACTGTTTTGTGAAACTATACATTGTGGCATCCTATTAGAAACATCTCATCGATGCGATTCTAATAGGATGCCACAATGTATAGTTTAAAAGAAAATTAGAAAAAAAATTGTTTCAATTTTACTTCAAATTTTCTTTACTAACTGAAGCCATGGTATACCATGCACGCCAAAATAAATATACGCCAATATGTCATTTTCATTAAGCCGCGAAATTTTGATACCGTGAAAATTAAGTGTTTATAGTACTTAGAGATACATGGGTACAATCCCTTCAAGGCATTTGTAAAGGTACATGACTGTATAATCAAAGACATCATCTCAAGACTCACATTGTTGGTGTTCTGTACCATTGTGATATAGTGTTACAATTATTAAGGTACATGTACTTAGATATGCATGCATAAGTATAACTGCTTCAAAGCATCTATACAGGTGCATGTGTAATCACACATATCATCCAAAGACTGGCCTTGTTGGTTGACTGTGCCCTTGTAACGGCTTGATGAATAGAGAATAACATGTTAGTGTCTTTTGATATCAAGTTTATCAGGCGAGACCAGAAACAGCGTAGGAATGGCGAGGCTTGCCAAGCCAGTCCGATGTGTTTCTGGTCGAGCCTAATAAACTTGATATCAAAAGACACTTACATTGTTTTCTATTCATCATGCATCATTACTATATTTTAAGGTTGCGAATGCGTTATGACGTAAGTCGGTGACGTCATTTCAACAATGGAATATTGTTAACCAGTATGTAACCAATCGTCTTCTGAGATCGCTTATGTACACATCGCCTGATAACATTTGCGCAAGCGCAGTTCTAAATTGACATGATATCACATCATGTTATCATACCCCTGTTATCAGGTGTATTTTGCAGCATATGCATGATAAAGAGGTTTAGAGGTACTGGGGTATAGGCACATGAGCATAATCCCTTCAGAACATCTGTATTCTTTATGTAATAACAGCCATCATCCCAAGACTAGTTAATGCTACAAGAAAAAAATAAGCACAATCCCAAGACTGACCTTACTGGTGGGCTGTACTCTTGTAATCGTGCTCATGAACAGGTACAGAGGTACTTACTTAGAGGTACATGAGTACATTCCCTTCAATGCATCAGTACAAGTACATGTGTAATCACAGCCATCATCCCAAGACTGGCCTTGTTGGTGGACTGTACCCTTGTAGTAACACACAGCTGAAAAAAAATGTGTTAGTTCTTTAGTAATGAAGTTAACTTAAAGTCTTTTTAAGCAATGAAATCCAGCTGAGCAATATGCCACATAAAGTCAAGACTATAGAAGTTGGCTATGCGTTTGACAGACTTGTGGATGTGTGCATTTATCAGGCATATTTTTGAGAAACAGTTTATCTGAAATCCATGTATAAGACCCATTTCAGGGCCTATCTTTCATAATATATTTAGTGTTTAAACAAGCTGAATGATTAGAATGTTTGGGTTTGAGGTTATAAAACTTGAGAATAGTCTCAAACTCAAAATAAAGCACACTGACTGGCTGCTCCGAAGTAGCCAATCAGTGTGCTTTATTTTGAGTTTGAGAATGTATTCAAGTTTTATATCCTCTGGGCCTGGATTCATATAACATTTACAGCATATTGCATTTGAAAAGCAACCATGACCTTCATTTAATGTGACTGGGTATACTTTCAGGGGCAGCAACTCTGCCTTTTCCATTTTGGCCTCTCTTTGCAATGTGAGTCAACTCTTAAATCAAAGATTTGCTCCACCAGCAGTAAATTCTTTACTCTTAGAGTAGACACCATTTGAAAGGGTTATGTCCTCCAGCCAAGCAAACAGGAAGTCGCAAAAGTTGTTCCCCTTTATAAAAATTAACAGAAAACTCAGAACTGTAAGATGATAAAGCAATACTATTTTACATGGAATTAATTAATAAGTATACAAACATCGAGATCCAACTGATGACAATCCTGGTATAACACTCGGTCTTCCACTTCCTGTGAACGATGTATGGGTTCCTATAGGAATGACATTGGTTACCGAGGGGCTCAGAGTGGCACTCCCAGTTCCAGAGGTACCACCCCCAGTACCAGTAATTGGTGTGAGGGTACCAGTACACTGTGGAACCTTGCAGCAGTTGTCATGAGGATCGGGAACCAGTGTGCAAGATGATGGCAGGCTTGAGAAAATCTGGCACCTGAAGAAACAATGATAACGTGAAACAAGCTGTGAAATGCTCTGTCTCGCCTGTGTGCAAACTGTCACAAAAGAGAGCCAAACCAGAGAACTTGACACAAAGTTTACCCTGCCATCGCCGCTGCCCCTTCAGGCATTGCTGCTGCCCCTACAGGCTGATACATTCAGAAGTCCCAGAAGATAATGAGCAGCGAAATCCTTTAAAATGTTACATGAACAGTCAATAAACGGATCCATTCAAAGCTAATACCATCAAAAGTCGGGCCCATAAGCTGTAATACATCCAAAATCCCTGTAAGCTACCTACTTCAGAAGTCCTAAAGGCTTGTAAGCCCAATAATCTAATACACTCAAATCCTATATGCTATTACAATGATTGATTGATTGATTTGTTGCTTTACATCCATGGTAAACAGCTATGGTCATGTCGGGATGGTCAGTTAGCCTAACCACACTATTCCTGGGCAGGCTTAGACCTCCTAAGTGGTTAAGCTATTACAATGAAGTCCTTCAAAAGTTCTATACGCTACTGTACAGTAAAACTTCTAGGTGTTGAGACAGACAGATCTAAGCAAACAGTGCAGACCCAGATTAGACTGCTCCTCTGATCAGGGCCTATACTGTTTGACATTCCATCTGCATCTTTTGGAAATATTACTGTATCGTTAAACCAAACTGTTTCGTTTAAGGGACAATTATGGTAATTATTTTAGGTGTCTCAATTCTTAGAATTTTTAGGGTATTCAAAATCAGCGAAATTTCAATAATGCAAACTCACATTCACAGATATCACATTCACCATGGTTAGCTAGAACTAATTTGCTAAGTCCTATGGATCAACTCAAACAAAACTGAAACCTCAAAAACTGAAAAAGCCAAGTTTCCTAAAACATTATTTCCATTGACTTTTAAAGGTGCATTTGCAAGTGTGCAAGAATTTTTACTGTGAGGCTTGTATCCAAATATTTTTAATAATGTTTGCATAGCTAAAAGCCTATAGCTTCCTTTGAACCTTTTCACTATTAAACTACAACTTTATGACCTAAAATTGTTCACAAATGCAGTTTTTTTAATTAATATCAATAGTAGTGTTGTCCAAAATTTGCTAAAACATTACTTGGGTTGCCTCTAAAAGCCTATTTCTAAACTAATTCAAATCTTAAACTTGAATTCAAATCAAAGTTATTAGTTGTAGTAAAAATTATTGTGCATTCCAATCATATATTAGAGAGGTGTTGTGGCAGAGTGGTTAGAGATGCTTGATTATGGTGCAGAAGGTCGTGAGTTTGAATCCTAGCTTGGGTCAACTCGCGAGTGGAAAACTCTCTCTGCCAACCCTGCAGTAAATGGGTACCTTTTTTGAATCAGGAAAGGTTAAGGCAGAAAAAGGAGAGGGATGGGCCCTGCCTTTCATATGCTGTGCCCAAGTTAGTGGGCCTCTAACCCCCATTGGCCCTATGGCCACTAGGCTATGGGAAACCTTTACCTTTTACCTTAATCATTATTTTATAACGAAGCAGTATTGCTGCAGTGAAATTCTTAACATGCTTGAAAATGCATTGAAGTCTATGGGAATTTCCATGGCATAAAGAGTATAAAGATTATTGCAGTTAGACTCTACATAACCAATGTTATCATATGACGTCGCTTCTGAGAGTGTAATAAAGCCATGCATTAAATGCGATAATCCACTAGTGGATTAAATATGCAAATTACGTCGTAACGTTATACGTTGACGTCCGTAAAAAGTTGCGTTTCCTAATAGCAAAATCGTGACGTTTTAATGCAATATTTGCTAATAAAATGCGATTTTAGTGTCATATGATAAATAGAATCTAGCATTCGAGCTCATGTATTATTGAATTTATTAAACTCGTTGGGGAAAACCGATAAGATGCTCGGCAAAGCCTCGCATCTTATCTTTTTCCCCAACTCGTTTAATAAATTCAATAATACATGAGCACTCATGTAAGATCCTCTATTTATTTTACCTTGCATTACACTTGTAGGAGTTAACAGTGGGGTCATCACAGAAACATGTATAGTCACATCCATCCTGCCAAGATGTCCCTTGTCTGTGTAAGGTCATGTCCTTGTATATACATTGATCTGAAATACAAAATAGCATAAAAATCTTAGACAAATGGTTTCCCTTCAAAGGTAGGTAATTCTTACTAAGAAGCCTTTGCCTTCTATTTAGCGATTTTAAACATAATCTTTATAGTAAGAACTTGTAGTCAAACCCAATTGCTGTAAAGGTTATTTAGAATATTAATTACAGTCTCCCATTTCACTAGAAGCTTCACTTAAAGGAAAGAATTTGCTCCCTGAAAGAGCAAATTCTCTTCTGTAAGAGTGGCTTTCATTTCAGAAGAGCATCTTCATTCAGGGGTGCTTACAGAAGTTTCAAAAGATGTTTCCTTTTGTGAATCTGGAATGAAACTACGGAGTTGTATCGCACGCGCTAATGAAGAAACTTGGGCAGGAAAGGACTCTGCCTTTTTCATGTCTGCCTCCCTTCCCCATGAGGGTCAACTCTTAAACGAAAGGATTTTTTCCTCAGGCAAAATTTCTTTCCTTCAAGAACACACCCTTTTTGGAAGGGTTACGTTGTCCAGAGAAGCATTCAGGGACTCTAAAAAATTGTCTCCCTCTGTAAATATTATAATGCTAGACATACCTAGACACCAATTTCATCCCACTACATTGGGCTGCCCCGTAGTGGAAGAAATTTACCTTCTACCAAGAGGACAAGTTCTACCAACATCACTGGCTGTTGGATTTTACACCTTGTAATTACATCAAATTTTTTTTTCTATATTAGCTTTCAAGGGGTACCAGTGCTTGGTTAATCCTGATTTCCTGAAAACAATACCCAATCCATCTGAACTGTTTCTAATGATAAACATTCAGAATTAGAATAGGTAATTTGGACAAAGCAATCTCTTTCTTCCTACAAAGCATAAATTCAGGGCTAATACTTTGTGATTTTAAAAGTTCCTGGTCAAATCATGTAACCTGCATATTTGGATATCAAGTGACCTATGTCACTTCTGGAAACAAATACACATATTCATGTTTGTTATTTGAAAGTATGAACAAAATCAGTCAAAGTTTATTGAAGTTATGACTTCTCAGGTAAGGGTACCCCTGCAAAGGGTCACATGAATAAGTGAGCCATGATACGAGAATACCAACAAAGTGGTTGTGCGCCCAGTGCAGACTCAGATCAGCCTGGGATTCTGCCCAGTCTGATCCGACTCTTCGCTAAGCGCTTGAATGGTAGCTAAGGGTCTAAGCTTCCTCCATGGGGACAGTGTAGACTCTGATCAGACTGGGTGGATGCCCAGGCTGATATGAGTCTGCGCTGGGCACACAACCACTTTGTTGGTTTTCTCATGTCACGGCTCAATTTATTCTGCACACCTCAGGCATATATCTAGGCTAAATATCTTAAATGACAGTTTAATTTTGAAGCCATATAAGTCTATTACTTAGAAAAGGAAAATTATTACTTTCAGAAATACCTCTTATTCCAGTAAAAGGTGTTGGT
The DNA here is from genome assembly GCA_963989385.1 of Ctena decussata. Lineage (NCBI taxonomy): Eukaryota > Metazoa > Mollusca > Bivalvia > Lucinida > Lucinidae > Ctena > Ctena decussata. The sequence continues at coordinate 35,564,683 of OZ022503.1, forward strand.
GAATAAGGTTGTCCTGAACCACCATGTCCTGTGATAAACCCTGGATTTATAGTGATAGGATGCCCACTTCCAGATGGACCTGTGTTAAATCCTGGGTTAATGGTAATTGGCTGCCCACTTCCAGATGGTCCTGTGTTAAATCCTGGGTTTATAGTGATAGGATGCCCACTTCCAGATGGTCCTGTGTTAAATCCTGGGTTAATGGTAATAGGCGTCCCACTTCCAGATGGTCCTGTGTTAAATCCTGGATTAACAGTGTAAACTCCTGCACTAGGTGTAATGGGTGGGGCTACTGTAGGACCTGGACTAGGTGTAATAGGTGGGGCTACTGTAGGACCTGGACTAGGTGTAATAGGTGGGGCTACTGTAGGTCCTTGACTAGGTGTAATAGGTGGGTTTGCTGTTGGCTGAGGACTAGGTGTAATAGGTGGGGCTACTGTAGGACCTTGACTAGGTGTAATAGGTGGGTGTGCTGTTGGCTGAGGACTAGGTGTAATAGGTGGGGCTACTGTAGGACCTTGACTAGGTGTAATAGGTGGGGCTACTGTAGGACCTTGACTAGGTGTAATAGGTGGGTTTGCTGTTGGCTGAGGACTAGGTGTAATAGGTGGGGCTACTGTAGGACCCTGACTAGGTGTAATAGGTGGGTTTGCTGTTGGCTGAGGACTAGGTGTAATAGGTGGGGCTACTGTAGGACCCTGACTAGGTGTAACAGGTGGGGCTGCTGTTGGCTGAGGACTAGGTGTAATAGGTGGGGCTGCTGTAGGACCCTGACTAGGTGTAACAGGTGGGTTTGGCGTAGGTTGAGGAGTTGGTGTCAAGTCACATCTAGCAATCTTGCAGCACTGGTCATTGGGATCTTGCAAGTAGATGCACTGTGGTGGCAAATTCACATAATGAGGGCACCTGTATATGAGTACACAAAATTCCATTTTAACAAACTTGATCTAACTGAATAAATATAAATTATTAAAACTCACCTACCATATTTATTCAGCTATGAAACATTGTTTTTCCATTTCTAGAATGACCAAAATATATAAAACAGTCTTATGAAATACTGAAGTTGTGCTGTTGAGATGTTGTCCCCTTCTAAACCAATCCAAAACAAGAAATGTTACAGTGTGTAACAAATGCCCCCGAAGGCCCCTTAAACTGACCTTTGATTCCTGGTTGTGACCTTGACCTTGAGCGTGGCGCCTGAGTCTTGCACATGACATACATTCTTATTTGTGACTGTGACCCTGGCCTTGGGCAACAAAACCATAACTTGTGAATCATCTCATTATTTTTTTCCCTTTTCATGAAAATTAATGAAGTTTGATTCAGTAGCTTTTAAGTAATTGAGGATAAATGGGTTGATCTTTGACCTCTGGCTATGACCTTGACCTTGGATGTGGAAACATATGTCTTTTGAATGGAAAATCTTCTCAGTAGGCTTTATCTTTCTGCAATATTTGCTTTGGTACTTTTCTGAGTAATTGCCGAGACATCATTTGACTTCTGACCCCAGATTGTGACCTTGACCTTGGATTTGGGATCATAAATATTGTGTATAACACACCTTCTCATTATGGTTTACCTTTCTGTGAAGTTTGATGAAAGTCCCTTCAGCAGGTTTCAAGTTATGGCAGAGGCAAGATTTGACCTTTGACCCCTGATTGTGACCTTGACCTTGAATGTGGTAACCTAAATCTTATGTGTGACACACCTTCTTATTATGCTTCTTCTTTCTGTGAAGTTTCATTCAATTTGCTTCAGCAGTTTATAAGTTATTGCTGAGACATGATTCTGAGACACAATTTGACCTCTGACCCAACTGTGGCCTTGACCTTGGGCGTAGGGAACTAAGTCTTGTGCGCGACACACCTTCAAATTATGCTTTATCTACCTGTGAAGTTTCATCAAATTTGCTTCAGTAGTTTTAAAGTTATCGCTGAGACACGATTTTGAGACATTATTTGACCTCTGACCCAATTGTGGCCTTGACATTGGGCGTAGGGATCTAACTCTTGTGCGCGACAAACCTTCACATTATGCTTTATCTAGCTGTGAAGTTTCATCAAATTTGCTTCAGTAGTTTTAAAGTTATAGCTGAGACACGATTTGTAACGGACGGACGGAAAGACGGACGGACGGACAGACGGACTGACGGACGGACGGTGCGATTTTAATATGCCACCCGAAGTTCCTTCGGGGGCATAAAAATCTAGATCCGGATCTAGATTTTTTGGGATTGTTTGAAAGGGAAAAATCTCCATCTTATAATCAGAGAAATATGGTATTGAATAAATTCATACATTATACATCAGACAAACTGACATATATATGGACATCTCGAAATAAGAGCGAAGAAATAAGTGTTACAGCAAAAATTTTGCCAAAACAAAACTCTTTCCAGGTCTAAAGTCAAATATCAGTCAGAAGCAACACTTAAATCTATCTGTGATTTACATTACTGTTGATAAGGATTGTGTATGATAGCAATTTTGTGATAATTTCAGTCAGTTCTTGAAAAGATATTCATGGGCCCTCTTTTCAATGTCTTGTTAGCACTTTTCTAAAGCGAAGAAACAACATACATTTATATCTCACAAGGAACATCTATTGTTGCCTCTAATTAGAATGGCCTCACTAAGGCAGTTCTAATGAAGGACCACAACATCATGAGAACATATGAGCCGCGGCACGACAAAACCAACAAAGTGGCATGCGCGCCCAGCCAAGACTCATAGCAGCCTGCACAGCCGCCCAGCCTCATCAGTCTTTGATGTGTGCTTTAATGCTAGCTAAGTGTCTACACAAGCACCATGGGGACAGTGAAGACTCTAATCAGACTGGGCAGATGCCCAGGCTGATCTGAGTCTTTGCTGGGCACACCTGCCACTTTGTTGGTTTTGTTGTGTTGCGGCTCATATGTTGTGGTCCTTACTAGAACTGCTTCAGGAAAAGGGAGTTCTAATGAGGGGCTGCAAAGGATATCTTATGGAGAAAAAAATGAAATAAAAAATAACCTAATAATTAGCTCTTACCTTTCAGTACACTTGTACTGGCCTCTTGTCTCATCAATACACTCGCACTTATATGAACAGCTATCGTCCCACTTATCGCCCTGTTTATAAAGCTGACTCTTGTACACACAAGCATCTTAAATAGAAAGAACCAGTTAAGTGGGGTAGGTGATTAATAGAACATACTGTATTTATTTGGCTAAAACATGAGAGTTTACTTTTCAAAAACTGCTGCAAAAATTTGTAAATCAGCCTTGTGTAATTCAGCTGTAAAATGGACTTTGCAATGTAAGATGGATCTAGATCCTTGGGATTGGTTTGGAAGTAAAACGTCTTCGTCTTTCAACTGAATAAGTATGGTATTAGCAAATGAAAATGTTTAAAACTGATATAACTGTGAGTGAATATGTAAATTTTACCTATAATATAAATCCCATTATTTTTCCATGTGATTTATTTTGTGACTATATGGTTTTGGCATCATTGGGTAGTTCTAGAATTCGTGACGGCAATTTTCAATAGACTATTTCAGTTTAGTTGTCAAGCAGTTAAATACAGGCAAGATTTTAGGGTTTGTAAATACTAATGAAAAAGAAACTCTTGCGAATATCAGTTGGTGTTTAAAAATGACAAATTGGTTAAATAATATATGTTTCTCATCTATTTTCATACAAATGCTCCTCAGAAAGCCTAGCAGCTCTTTCTGAGTATTCTAAAATTCACAATTTATCAAGACCTGTCCATGTACAGGATAGCTTGCCTGCAGTGCCTTGCCCATCACATAAAAAAACTTTGACGTAAAACTTTAAAGTGTGACACCCATGCCGATGCCGACATCCAAGTGACAACAACAGCTCTCTGTACTTTCTTACAGGCAAGCTAAAAAGCATTTTATAAGATACAGATTGAAAAAAAAAAAACTAAGACTAATTCTATTCTATTCTATTCTATCCCATAACCTTACTAGGTCGTTGGGGCACCACAGCTGACTTCAAAACAATCCCTTTCCACCTTGTCCTGTCTTCAGCTGCCCTAGTTGAGCTGGCAAAATCCATTCCAGTCCACTCCTTGATATTGTCTTCCCACCTCTTCTTCTGTCTACCTCTTCTTCTTTTTCCTTTCACTGTGCCCTGAAGAATTGTCTTTGCTAAACCAGAAGACCTTGAAACGTGACCGAACCACCTTAGTTTCCGTTTCTTGACCAGCGTCAGGAGTTCATCATATTCTCCAATGGCTGCTTGGATCTTCCTGCGAATCTCCTCATTGGTTATATGGTCCTTGTACGAAATGTTCAGTAACCTTCGGTAGCATCTCATCTCAATGGCCTGCGTTCTTTTCTCTAATTCTGCTGTCAAGGTCCATGATTCACAGGCATACAGAAATATGGAAATGACAAGGGAGCGCATAAGTGTCACCTTTGATCCAAGAGATATGTTGTTATCTCTCCAAATTGGTTTCAGCTTGGCAAGAGCTGAAGTGGCTTGTGCTATCCTTGAGAGAACCTCTTGTTTTGAGCCATCATCTGAGACAACTGCTCCAAGGTATTTGAAGCTGCTTACAGTACCCAGCTTCTGCCCCTTTACCTTGATCTCCCTCTGGATGCCATCTGCGCTGTTTGTCATCAGTTTGGTCTTCTCAGCACTGATCTCCATCTTATACCTTGTGCAGGTCTGGTCGAGACTTTCAACTAGTGTTTCTAGTTCCTGCTCTTCCTCAGCAAGAGTGTCTATGTCATCGGCAAACCGCAGGTTGGTAATATTTCTGCCGCCTATGCTAACCTTTCCGTCATGTTCTTCCAGAGCATCAGACATGATCCGTTCGAGAAAAATGTTGAAGAGGGTGGGTGACAGAAGACATCCTTGTCTTACTCCAACTGTTGTTCTGAACCATTCTCCTGTGCTGCCATTTATCAGGACTGCACTTGTAGCCTTGTCGTATAGCAGCTCAATGGTGCGAACTAGGTTTGCATTGATATTGTACTTCCTCATGGTGGCCCATAAGGCTGCATGCCATACCCTGTCAAAGGCTTTTTTGAAATCAATGAAGACATGGTACAGATTCTGCTGATGTTGGAGATACTTTTCACACAGGATTCTAAGGTTGAAGATCTGTTCTGTGGTGCTCCTTCCTGCTCGGAACCCAGCCTGTTCCTCAGCGATTATCTCTTCGGCTTGTGGCTTAAGCCTGTTCAAGATAACTTTCAGCATAACTTTGCTTGAATGACTGATGAGGCTGATGGTTCTGTAGTTCTGGCAGAGCTGTAGGTTGCCCTTTTTAGGGAGAGTAATAATCAGCGACTGAGTCCACGGGGTAGGCCATTCTCCTGTTCTCCAGATCCTGTTACAGATATCTGTTAGAACATCAATCATGGTCTCTCCTCCAGCTTGAACAAGTTCTGCTGGTATATTATCAACTCCTGCAGATTTTCCCTTCTTCAGTGCTGCTACTGCAATCTCAACTTCCTCACGAAGGATCGGTTGTTGATCTTCTTCTGGGGGCTGACTGCAGTCCAGAACCGTATTGTCACCATCAGTCTCATGGTTGTATAATTCTGAGCAATATTCTGTCAATCTGCTGAGAATCTCTTGTTCTTCTGTAAGGCATTTCCCAGACTTGTCCTGGATAGTTGTGGATCTACCCTGTTTCTCTGAAGTTAGATCCTTCACCAGCTGGTATGCTTTCTTGCTGTTGTTTTTGTTCAGGCAAGTTTTGATCTCCTCGCACTGACTAGCTATCCAGTCCTCCTTAGCTTTCTTCACTGCCTTCTGAATCCTCTTGTTTGCTTCCCTGTATTCTTCTGTTCCTCCTGTTTCATACCTCTTCTTCTTCAAATTTCTCCTCTCATCACAGAGGTCGAGAACATCTCTAGTGACCCATGGCTTTTTCATGCGACATTCCTTCCCAAGTATCTCACTGGCTGCATCAGTCACTACTGTATTGTAGGTGGTAATCATGGTATCTAGTTCCATTTCATCATCCCTCAGACCAATGAGTGGTGCAAATTTTCCACCTATTGTTGCTTGAAAAGTGCATGCCACCTCTGGGTCCCTTAGCTTCTCAAGATCAAACTTCAGTCTTGGCTGGGTTGGCTTTCTAGCCTTCTTCAGACGAACTCGGAAGGTCATCATGACCAGGTCATGGTCACTTCCTATGTCTGCTCCAGGAAAACTCCTTGTCCTACGGATGTTGACTCCTGATCGGAAGCGCTTCCTCAACAAGATGTAATCAATCTGATTGTGGTGTTTCCCATCTGGGCTGTGCCATGTCCATCTTCTTGATGGTTTGTGAGGGCCAAGGGTGTTTGTCAGTCTAGGCTGTTACAAGTTGCAAACTCTAGAAGTCTGAGACCTCTCTCATTTGTCTGAGACCTCTCTCATAAGACTAATGCATGCATCCAAACAAGTGCTCACTTAGTGAAATCCTGACTACTGAGACTGTCATTATGATAGTACTAACAACCCTGTCCCTTTCTTAGTCTTAGCTCCCAGAATTTATCTTTTTCTTTCTTTTCCCTTGTTATTTATTCATTTATTTTTTTTTCAAAAGAAATAATAAGAAAATGACCTTACAGTCAATGGGTACAACTTCAGTGGAAACGACTCTGCCATTTTCATTTTTGCCTTCATTGCCCCTAGAGAAGCAAATTCTTTCCTTAAGATTAGATTTCTCAAAAGAAATCTAAACATGTACTCTTAAAGGAAAGAACTTGCTTCTCTAGGGGCAAATTCTTTCCTATAAATGTACACCTCTTTTTGAAAGGGTTTTGCCCAAGAATCCAAAAAAAAGTTCAATTCAGAAGGTGTTTAACCCATTCCATTCGGGGTACCCCTTTAGGGGTGTCTGGACAAACAGTTTGGGTCCAGATTAGGCCCCACAAAGGTGGGGCCTGAACGAGATCCAACCTGTTTGTTGCTTAGACATCATTTCTGCAAGAGTTAGACCAATATTGTCAGAATTTTCTTGATTTTTTATGCAGACGACAATTTCAGCTGACGGCAAAAAATATCCAGAATGCAATGGGATAAATACCCCTTGTAAAAATAGGAAGGTGAATAAATACATCTTCATCTGGTCATTTCCTATGATTCTTTTGTGCAATAATTTTCTTTTATAACATCAATCAGTCAGAGCTACAGATAGACCACAATAAAAAAGGTTTTGAGGGTGATTCTGACATTTTCCTTACTTCTCAATGATAACATATGTTGTGACCCATCATTAGAACAGTCTCGGCAAGACAGTTCTAATGTGGGATACAATATGTTTTAATGCCGAAATATGAAAAATAATACCCAAATTATCCTGTTATCCTTTTTTACCTGGAGCTGTGTTCAGTTATAACAAGGGTCCAAACACACAACTATAAGGGGATTTCACTGTAATTACTTGTTCTTCTGCCACTCGGTCCCGTCTGAGTATTAGTTCCTGTTGGGTAATTTCCACTGTATCCAGTAAAGGTTCCTGGCATTGAAGTTGGGTACACTATTATTGGTGCTGGAGTACTGGGGTTGGTTCCAGTCACACCTGGGTTCACTACTGGGTTGAAAGTGATGCTGGGCTGGGTACCAGATGGCCTGGGTCCCGGTGTTGGTGTAACATAGCTGTTACAGTCAGGAATAAGGCAACAATTATCGTTGGGATCGGTGCGTAGTACACAGTTTGATCCATAATTGGTATATGATGGACACCTATTTAAAGATATTTAATTCTTTAAATATACTGTCGATTGCAATTTAAAGATATAAAACTATTTCAATATACTTCAGATTGCAATATTAACTCTAAATATACTAAGAAAAACTTCCATCTTCTAAATATTTGCGCAAGTGATAAGCATATGCTGATAAGATTCCGAAATGTGGTCCTGTCCAAATCATGACAAACTGCTGAAATGTTGCGATTTTTTAACAGGGGTACCATAGTCTTTTAATTATTTAATGGTATACTGATAAGATTTTTTTTAAAGTGTTACCTGATTTATTTTACCAATCCATCTATTTAATTTATGATGGAAGCGTATGTTCGATAGTACTTTCTATTCTGCGGAGAAAGGAATATAAATAATGGGTCGGTTAGAAGTTGGTTCTAGTATATATGGGTACAAGTGCCATTGCTAACAGTGCAGACCCACACCAGACTAAAATTGAATATTAACGGAACAAACAGAGCTGTTTGTTGCTAAGTATGTTGTCTACATACAAACAAATCATAAATGCTGTTGAAAAGTTTTATACCTTTCAAGTATGAACTCCCTGCCTGGCATAGCCTATTTACTGTTACAAAATCGTGCAAAAACTGTGATTTTCCATAGCAAAACTGAAAATTTTTGTAAAAAGCAAAAACACACAAACACAAATATACCCTTATAAAGTTAAATATTGAGACATAAAAACCATTAATTTTCCAATCGGACCAAATGGAAAATTAATGGCTTTAGGTGTCCCAATACTTAAGCACTTCGGAGTAATTATGGACACACCTGTCAGAACAAGATATGTAGCCTTTGGTAACATCCTCACATCGACATTTCTTGGCACACCCATCTTTCCAATCCTGACCCTGTGTGTAGTAGACTCCCTTGTAAACACAATAGCCTGTATAAAACAAAACAAGAGCCTTCTTTATTCTAACTACTCATATCAGACCAATTCCTCATAAAAACAAAAACTGTCCTACGACACAATAAAACCAGTAAAGTGGTTGTGCACCCAGTCCAGACTCAGATCAGCCTGAGCACCCACTCAGTCTGATCAGAGAGTTTGTTGTCTACATTAAACTAGCTTAGACCCTTAGCTACCCTTTAAGCACTTAGCAAAGCGTCTGATCAGACTGGGCTGACGCCATGACTGATCTGAGTCTGCACAGGGGGCACAACCACTTTGTTGGTTTTCTCATGTATTGGCTCAATACTGTATTTACTGTGTTTTTGGCATTGAGCTCATTTTGCAATCAAAGAAATCAGTGACATAAATTTACCTTCATCCATGGTGTTTGACCAAGTACATAAATAAACTGTCATTTTACTGATGTCATAATGACATTTTGGCACATGGAGAGAGATATTCAGTACCAGCTTCTTAAAGAGAGATATTTTAATAATAATCTCCTCAATAGTTTTATGACTATGACAGTTCATGCACCTAAATGCATATTAGGACATAGCAAGAACAAATTTGACTGCATCTCCACCATATGAAAATGTTCCAAATAGTTCCCATTAAAGGAAGTCACAAAAATTGTTTCCCTTTGTAAAAATGGTAGGAAAACATGGATGTATAACCATACACCTCAAAACTAAAGACAGCAAGGTCTTTACTTTAAGATTAGCACCCCGTTAGAAGGGAGTTAAATACTTTCCGATTAGAATGATTTCAGTTTGGATGTGTATCCATACACCTTAAGAAAGTAAACCCCTTAACCCTTTAACTCTTTCATTACCAAAAAGCAGACGACACAATTTACTTCTGCAAAAATTAAAAAAATGCCTTGTCCAAGACTTTTTATATTGAGAATTCAAAGACTAGAGGGCAAACAGTGTAGATCTAGATGAGGCGGCTCATTATCATGATGTGTACATTCTCTTAGAGAAAAATAACCTAAAATTTATGCCTAACTGATAATCAGACCAGATGTTTTAGTCATCTCCTAATTATCTGGACACTGCAGGTATCAGCTAAACATGCTCTGTGAACTACTTTTGCCATTAAATCTCACAGACTGGTTCCCGGTTAATAATACAGGTAATTCAAGCATCTAATATTTTTATCAGCGGTGCTACTGAAACCTGATTCACGGTATTAGTGCGCCGGTTAAAGAACGCTCTCATAAAATATCTAGAAAATCGCATATCCAATGATAAAGTTTTGTCCACTTTTATTTTAAATACAGTCAGTGTGTTTGAAGACATATTTTAAAGTATCACACGAAAATAAGTTTGCAGTACAACTGGAACTATTTTTTTATAAAGTCTGTAAACCAGGGAATACTGTTTCGCTGGTTCCCGTACCATTACAAAATAGTTATGTTACAAAACGCTTAAATTTTAACGTAGAAATCCGTTTAAAACGCCTAAACAACATAACTGTTAACGAGGATTTCGATTTTCAAGTTTATATAAAGATTAGGATGCGGGATATCTATGTTTAATTTTTAACTAGAGAAAATCGGTTAACAGCGTTATCTTCACCACCTGGGGCACTGCAGCAAAACTGCATAATTCTGTATCATTTATTGGTATACCGGAGGATTATACGACCAGTTTCATTAGAAACATCTGTGAAATCGATACCCCGAGTAACCCGAATTTATATAGCAGCAAGTCGGGTCGGTCGGGGTCAATTCTCTAAGAGCATGTACACAGCATGTGAGCCGCCTCATCAGGATCTAAGCTGTTTGTAAATTTTGCTAATTGCGTCACTGGGGCTTAAAGAGTTAAGAGCCAAAATGAAAATAGCAGAATTGCAAATAGCCTTAATCCAGATGAGGCGGCTCATCATGAGTAGGGCTGGGACGAGTACCTGGGTACCCGAGTCCGGGTCGGGTAGACCAATTACCCGGATACATATTTACTACCCGTTACCCGGAAGCTAATTATTCTGTAATTTATGAGTTTAATAGAATTCCAAGAAAATAGAGCAAAGTTTTTTGTGACTTGCTTTGTATAAGTTGCCATCATAATTGCCAAACCGTTTTTTGTATATAATAACTGGGAAATTTCTACATTTTCATGCCTTTCCCATTCAAACATAAGCAAATGGCGTATACCTTACTTATTATTTGAGCTAAACGTGTATTTTCTAATTGTGGATATGCTCAAAATATTATGATATCAGGTAATAGGGACTCGGGTACCCGGGTACATAATCTCTACCCGTCCCAGCCCTAATCATGAGCCACCTCATCTAGGTCTACAATGTTTGTCCTTTTGTCTTTGAATTCATAATATGACATAGCTTGGAAGAAGCATTTTTTTTTAAATTTTGCAGACCTAAGTTTTGTGTGCTTTTTGGTGCTTTAAGTGTTTAAGGTAATATAATGACATAGCTTACCTGCTGGTACTGGAGCCTGAGTAGCACCTGGAGCTAGGGTTGGCCCTGGTGTTGGTGTGGGCTGCCCAGGCTGAGGGGCCGGTGTTGGCTGAGGGGCTGGTGTAGGAATACCATGTGGGAATGGTGTGGGGTTCTTAAAGTCACAGTAGGGCACTTCACAGCAGCTGTCTTTGGGATCAGCAACCAGAACACACTGTGGTGGAAGGCTGGGGAATGCTGCACATCTGCAAAATATACCATAATATGAAATTAAGGCACTGCCCTCTTAGTAATATCTTGCGCTGAGACAACTGATCTGTGTAAAGCCCATTCCTAAATACTGCTATATGAACATGTCATACTGCAAAGCTCATGAAAATCTCCAAACTTCTGAGATAAAACAGCTTCCACTACAAGATGACAACTAGGGTCAAGTCAGGTAAATTCGGACAGCAGGTAAATTCAGACATACCATGGCAAACGGTGAAAATCCAGATGAGATGGCTAATAATGAGCCGTCTCATCAGGATTTTCATTGTTTGCCCAGTTGATTTTGTTTTAATTCCAAACAACTGACATATAAAGGAAACAATGTCACTGTCACAATTTACCCGCTGTCCGAACTACCCTACCAGCAAACCTGTCTCAAGGGTCCACTCTATTAAGTGGTCACTGGTCTTTAACAGCCACCTTTCAGGGTCCCTTGAACCAAAATACAATTCAATACAGCCAGTTTTGTGTGCCCCAATGGGTGACCCCTTAATACAGGTTTGACTGAATGTGCAAAATGATTTACATTTACTTCGCCATACTGATCCACCATGTGGTGCCTTCTGAGCCACTGTGGGTTGCTGGTAAACATCTTAAGTACAGGCAGAAGACAAAAGTTGTTTCCCTTTGTAAAAATGGACAAAAAAATTCTTACCTTTGAGAGCATTTGTACTGGCCAGTGTGGTCATCAATACATTCACATTTGTAATCACAACCATCATCAAACTTCTGATTCTGTTTATATACAACTCCTCGGAAGAAACATCCTGGTAAAATAATTAGATATATGAGCCGTGACACGAGAAAACCAACAATGTGGTTGTGCGCCCAGCGCAGACTCAGATCAGCCTGGACATCCACCCAGTTTGAACAGACTCTTTGTTAAGTACTCAAAGGGTACCTAAGGGTCTAAGCTACCTCCATGCGGACAGCGAAGACTCTGATCAGACTGGGCGGATGCCCAGGCTGATCTGAGTCTGCGCTGGGCGCACAACCACATTGTTGGTTTTGTCGTGTCGCGGCTCATATACACATTATTATAATAGTAACTTGATCTGGCATACCGTATCACGTCGAGTGGATGAGCTCATACCATCAGATCACTCGAGACGCTTGCGTCAAGGGTGATCCCATGATATGAGCTCATCCAGGAGATGTGATACAGTGCACCAAATCAAGTTACTATTATAATAATTTGATTATGATATACTTATGGAACAGTCAACTATTCATACTTGCCAGCGCAAATGCACCAACCCGGATTTGAACCTGCAAGGCAGAGGTATGTAGCTAGTCATGAGACAAACGCTACTGACTGAGCTATAGCAGCGCACCCTTTGATGTGTTTGTTGAGGTTACATCACTAGTACCATTTCTCTGGTTCTCGTTTCTATGATGCATGTTAACAAATGACGTGCCTTAAGCTGGAAATCAGAAATAGCCTCGTTTTAAGACATAGTGATATGGATTCAGAAAACGTCAGATTGATACGGCTCTCTGTATCAGATGACCAGAAAACAGGCAGTTCAAAGGATGTATCATTGATAGGTATATGATAAATTCAGTTTACAATCTTCCTGAATGTTTGTGGAATGCACCGGAACATTACTCTTCTATTCAAGTGAATGGTAAAACGTCAGTTGTCAAAGATAACAAAGCATGCTTAACGGCTGCTTGATTTAAACATATTTATTTCTCTTTTTTCATAACCTATACATAATACAACATATAGAATTTACTAGGATTGGAACAAAACAACTTTGGGGGTATCTTGGCAAACAGTTTGGATCCAGATCAGGACCCACAAATGTTTGGCCTGATCTGAGATCCAAACTGTTTGCTACCCAGACATCATTTCTACAACAGCCAGTTAGACCAATATTGTCAAAATGTTCGTGATTTTTTATGCAGACGACAAAAAATACCCAGAATGCAATGAGTTAAAATGTAAAGTGACTCCCAATCCAATTTCCTGACTCTTGCACTCTTACCAGTAAACTTGTAGACTATTACAAACTGAGCCAGAATGAATTGAGCTGCCACATAAGAAAACCAACAAAGTGGTTGTGCGCCCAGCGCAAACTGAAATCAGCCTAGTCATACTTCAAGTCTGATCAGACCAGCACAGACTAAAATCAGCCTGGCCATACACAAAGTCCGATCAGACACTTCTCTAAGTGCTTAAAGGGTAGCCAAGGCACTAAGCTACCTTCATGCATACAGCAAAGACTCTGATTAGACTGGGCAGATGCCCAGGCTGATCTTAGTCTGTGATGGGCATACGACCACTTTTTTCGAGTCGTGGCTCAATAAGAATATTCACCTGTCTTTGGTGTGGGTGCCTGGGTAGGTCCTCCAGGGCTTGGTACTGCCGTGTTCATGGGGTTTGGCACCAGTGTAGACTGTCCAGGTGCTAGTGTGCCCGGGCTGGGGTATGTTGTGCCTGATAATAAAAAAGAAAATCATTTTAAGAGTAAAAATTCTATATATTGGGACAGTTAGGTCTAAGCAATTAGTGCAAACCCAAATAAGACTCCTCCTTGAGGAGTCTGATCAGGGTTTACACTATTTGCCATCCCATTTCCATTTTTTTGGGCACATCACTGCACTGTAAAACCAAACTGTTCCAATTTTAGGACAATTATGGTAATCATTTTTAGCGTCCCAATATTTAGAATTTTTACGGTATCTTCATGTTCGTTTTGAGGCTTCCTCACAAAAATAAAGACATCATTAAACTCAGTCAGTCAAGTAATTTGTGTGATTACAGCTATGTGGCAAATAGGACATTATTTCCAAAAATTTCCAAAAATCACTGAAGCTCCTACAGCAGATAATTCTTTCCTTTAAGAGTTGTTCCCCATTGACAAGGGAAGCAAAAGTGAAAAACTTGCTTCACCCAAAGGTGGAACATTGTAGGACTAGGGCCTGCTGTGCTTGCAGTGGGTGCGGGTGGGGGTTGTTTGGACATTTTTTCTCTCATCTGTTATTTTCTCTCTTTCTCCCTCTCTGGGAGACGGCCCGATATAGACTGAAATACTGTCTCATAGGGCCCTTAAACCCAAAACAACCAACCAACCAATCCTTTAAGAGTTGTTCCCCATTGACAAGGGAAGCAAAGGTGAAACACTTGCTTCACCCAAAGGTGTATCCAGTCACCTTATAAACTTATTCTAAGCAATTACGAAGTGTCAATAACAGACCTAGAAATCATTTAAAACAAGCAAATTCAACGAATTTATGTCCCCCGCCTTGGAAACTATGTCTCCACTGTATATACACTAAGCCTTTGAGCTGGAAAAGCGGCTAAGTTAAAAATGTGAAAAAAGTAATAAAAAAAATAATGTGAGGATTATATCCAAACCACATGCATATCTTCAGACCATGATCAAAACACCTGTGAAGTTTCAAAGGAATGGGCATAAAACTGTAGGAGGAGTTGAACACACAAGGTACCCACTATCAATTCACTTTGACAATAAAAAATGTATGTAAAAAATGGCTAAGTTCAATTTGTGAAAAAAGTTATAAAAATTAATGTGAGGATTATATCCAAACCACATGCATATCTTCAGACCATGACCAAAATACCTGTGAAGTTTCAAAGGAATCGGCATAAAACTGTAGGAGGAGTTGCGCACACAAGGTACCCACTATCTAGTCACTATGATAGAAAAAACGCCTAAAAAATGACTAAGTTCAACTTGTGGAAAAAGTGACAAAACATAATGTGAGGATTATATCCAAACCACATGCATATCTTCAGACCATGACCAAAACACCTGTGAAGTTTCAAAGGCATCGGCAGAAAACTGTAGGAGGAGTTGCGCACACAAGGTACCCACTACCTAGTCACTTTGATAGTAAATACGCCTAAAAAAAGACTAAGTTCAACTTGTGAAAAAAGTGACAAAAAATAATCTCAGGATTACATCCAAACCACATGCGTATCTTCAGACCATGACAAAAACATCTGTAAAGTTTCCAAAGAATCGGCATAAAACTGTAGGAGGAGTTGCGCACACAAGGTACCTACTACTTTAGGGGGACGGAAAGACGGAAGGACGGAAGGACGGACGGACGGACGGACGGAAGGACGGACGGACGGACGGAAGGACGGAAGGACGGAAAGCCGAAAACTATGTCCCTCCGCTTTTCTTCGAAAAGGCGGGGGACAACAAGAATTTGTTACAAAACTATTTGCACTTGTGAAAGTCACTAAAGATTTTAACATAAGTTAGGAACAGTCTGATCTTTCCCTGATCTATTTTTAAAGCCAAGGCTCCAGATAAGAAGGGACAACAGGGATAATTTAGGAATAATTTTCCTTATTTTCCATAAAAACATATGTTGTTACCCCTTATTAGAACCCTCTTGGCAAGACGGTTCTACTAAGGGGTCACAACATATTTTTGCATTGAGAACTAAGGAAAAGTATTTCTAAATTATTCCCGCTAACCTTTCTTATGTGAAGCTCTGCTGAAATCACTTCTACTCTAGTATGCATTATGGTATCTACCTGGTGTTGGAACAGGAGCCAGCCCTGTTATAACTGGTGGAGCTGGAGTGTTTGGGTTGGGAACCAGGTAGCCTGGTGTAGGAGTGGGACCAGCTGTGGGAACCACTGGACAGGAAGCCACTTTACAACAAGAGGGGTCCTTGGGGTCAGGAACCAAGGTACAGCCAGATGGTATTCCATTTGGATACCTTGCACATCTGAAATGAAAGTCTAATTGAGTCGCGAAACAACAAAACCAACAAAGTGGTATGTGCATCCAGCGAAGACTTAGATCAGCCTGGGCATCCGCCCAGTCTGATCAGAGTTTTCACTGTCAGCATGGAGCAAGCTTACACCCTTAGCTACCCTATAAGTGCTCAGCAAATACTTTTATCAGAATGGGCATCTGTCCAGGCTGATCTGAGTCTTCGCTGGGTGCACACCCCACTTTGTTGCTTTTGTCGTGTCGCGGCTCAATTAATGTATTTCCTCATAGGTGAATGGGTACATCGCCATGTTTTTCCACCATTTTTATGAAGGGAAACAACTTTTGTAACCTTTCTGTTTGTTTCCCTGGGTGACCAAACTCTTCCACTTGTCTACCTTTTCTTCTTTTTCCTTTCAATGTGAACAGCAGAATTGACATTGCTAAGCCGGAAAACTTTGTGACATGGCCAAAGCACCTGTTTCCATTTCTTGACCAAGGTCAGGAGTTCATCATATTCTCCAATGGCTGCTTGGATCTTTGGACATGTTCCTTGTAAGAAATGTTTAGTAAACTTCAAAATGGTCTAAGTTTCTCCTAATGCAGCAATTTCTTTCCTGTAAGCAGATGCTTATTTTCCCAAATTAAAGAACAGTAAAAGGAAATTTGAATTCCTGATTCTCTCAATAACTTTGAACAAATATAAAGCCATATGGCATAAGCACTAACAGACAGTTTAAAATGTTTACGGACGGACGGACGGACTGACAGCTGCACGACATAATACGTCCGTTTTTTCAAAACGAGCGCATAAAAATTCCATTAATGCCTAGCGCCCCAAAATTAGGATATAGACAAACAGTGCAGACCCAGATCAGACGCCGCAAACGCCGCGTCTGATCAGGGTCTACATTTTTTGCATTCAACAAATGGGCATTTTTCCTCATAATAAAACAAAAAGTCGAAAAAATAAACTAAACCTGACATCCCTTAAATGACAAATGGACAAATATACAGATAGAAGAGTCCACTAGGCATTAATGGGTTAAGCTTTGCTAAACTTCACATTTGCAACGTTTTGCCCCCCCCCCCCCCCCCCCCCCCCCCCCCCCACAAATAAATAAATAAATTAAAAAAATGCAAATATTTCCAATTTATGGAAGAGGTGTATACCTTTCTTGGCATCTATAATATCCAGTGGCAGCACTTTCACATCTACACACTGCATTGCAGTCATCATACCAAACCTGGTCTTGTCGATACAGCTGGTTTTTGTACTGGCAAATCACTGAAACAGGTAAAGGTGAAACCACTGAAACAGGTAAAGGTGACTAGCAGAGCCCTAGATAAGAGGGAGTATTTGGTGATAATTAGGGATAATTTTTGTTAATTCTGGATAAAAACATACGTTGTGACCCCTCATCTTAACCCTCTCAATGAGACGGTTCAGATGAGGGGTCACAACATATGGTTTCAATGAGAAATACAGATAATTATCCTTCAATTATCATCAAATACTCCCTCTTATCTAAGGCTCTGGTGACTAGTCATACTAATATAAAAAAATAACACTTGAAGCACAGTTTCAAGTTATCTATAACTCATTTCACCAGTAGATATTTACACTTATGCATACAGGGCTGGACAAACAAATACAAACTGGTCAGTTTGGTGATGTTGCACTCATAGAAATGAATCTGTCTATCAGCCATTTCCTTACTAATTGGACATGCCTTAATTTGTCAATGTTGATACCTGATGTCATATCTTCATTGGTATTTAAATTCCTTTTTATTATCAACAATGATTTTAAAATTTTTAATTCATGGTCAATGTAACAAATTATGAAGAACTTAGAAAATGAGTAACATCTTTCAGAAACATGTAGACAGCATGTTTACCACATAACTGCACATGAATATAATATTAGAGCACCTTATATGTTATTGGTAACTTTCATATGAGCCACGACACGAGAAAACCAACAAAGTGATTGTGCGCCCAGCCCAGACTCAGATTAGCCTGGGCATCCGCCCAGTCTGATCAGAGTCGTCCCTGTCTGCATGGAGCTAGCTTAGACCCTAGGCTAACCTTTCAGTGCTAAGCGAAGTCTCTGATCAGAAAGAGAGGACGCTCAGGCTGATCTGAGTCTGCACTGGGCGATTAACCACTTTGCTGGTTTTCTCGTGTTGCGGCTCATATGATTTTATTTTGTCAAAGACATGTATGATTACTTCTCCATGTGACTATGAAAAACTCTTGTTTTACAACTAGAAGTAAAACAACAACTGCAGTTAAAACAACTCTTGTTTCACAAAAAGAAGTATAACTACAACTGCAGTCAAAATGAAAGCTCCATGCTTCTGGTGTGGAAAGACTTATCCAGTCTGGACAAAGACATGATAGAGAAGATCAACAAACAGGACTTATCCCTGCAAGCACATGACATTTTTGCAAGTTCACATCAATGTCATGACCTTGCATCGATGCTGATACGATGTTGCTGCTAGGATAAATAATGACAAGAGCTTCGCAAGCGGCGCATAATATGCCCGTTTCAGTGTCATGAAGGAGTTACAGAATGAACAAAATTGTTAATAGAAGGACAGGCAGGAAGACAAACAGGGGAAACAACTCTGTAATTAATGACTGCTATGTAATTAAAACATCAAACTCATCTAATACTATTAGTATACCAAAAATCAGCTTCCACGGTGAAGCAGCTCAGAAGCTGAGAATTGCCAAAGTCAAATAAGGGAGATAATAAATTAACTAGAGTTACCATTCTTGGTCCTAATACATTCCCCTGACAATATACACATCACCATAAAGTTTTGTTAAAATATTTCAAACAGTTAAGGAGTTAAAGAGTAAAAACGGAAATTGATGCAAGGGCAGATAATTCAGGAGTAAGTATGGCAGAGTTGTAGTTCATGCTCATGATACATTGCCCCATTAAAATATACATTCCTACAAAGTTTCATTATAAGGCCTAAAAAAACTAACATGCTGAAAAAAAATCTGTATTTTTGAGACTTGCACTGTATATGATAATTCATCTTAGATGTTCAAAAGAGTCAAATCGGTATTTTGGAAGGTACTAAATGCCAAAAACTACAAAAAAGGTAGTGAAAAACCGAAATTACTATGGGAAAACGCAAAGATGAAACTGGGTAGGGCCCAAAATTGAAAATGGTAGGGTTAGTGTTTTAATTTTTATTTTGTTGTTTTATTGATTAAAATAGCAGAGTCGGGGGGTCTGAAGCAGGGTCGGTCTGGTTAGTGGAAACACGGCTATTTTTTTTCTAGGCCTAATATTTCAAAGGGTTCAGGAGTTATGGAGTGAATGGCACTAGCATAAAAAACTAATCAAAGGGAAGTTACTTCAAAATTAAGTAAGGGGGAGCAACCATTCTTATATGTGACACACTGTCTTGTGATCATGCACATTGCTATAAAGTTTCATCAAGATATTCCAAATGGTTACCAAGTAATGGTATGCACAGGATTAGTATACACAGAAATAGCCTAAAAAACTAATCAAAGGGATGCAACTCCAAAACGAAGAAAGGGAGAGCTTCCATTGTTATATGTGACACATCATCCGACCTTCATACACACTGCTATGAAGTTTCATCAAGATATCCCAAGGGCTTATCTAGTTATGGAGTGCACAAGACTAGTCAAGAGAAAAATAATCAAAGGGGCATAACTTGGAAACTAAGAAAGGGGGAGCAACCATTATTGTACGCGACACTTTGCCCCAACCTAATATATATTCCTACAAAATTTCATGAAGATATCCCAAATGGGTACTGAGTTATGGTGCGAATGTTAACGGAAGGACGGACAGATGGACAGACAGATGGACGGACAGCGTCATGCCATAATACGTCCGTTTTTTCAAAACGGGCGTATAAAAACTCTTATGGAAACTGTCGATGATGTTCAAAAATACTTAACATAGTGAAATCTCTTACTTCTGTTTGGAGCTGGAGTAGGCTGACCACCAGGTGTAGGGGCCTGGGTGGATACTCCAGGTTGTGGTGTAAGTATAGATACTCCAGGTTGTGGTGTAAGTGTAGATACTCCAGGCTGTGGAGATGGGGTCAGGTTAGGGTTGGGAGCAGGTGTTGGAGCAATATACGGACAATTTGGTTTCCTGCAGCATGCATCATTCGGATCTTGAACCATCGTACAGAATGATGGAAAATTTGTGTACCTGGCACATCTGAAAATAAAATACCATACATGTACATCATAAATATTTACCATAATAATGGTAAATCATTTACCATACACACCATAATCACCATTTATCATATGACGTCGCATCTTAGAGCATTATAAAGCCATGCATTACAAACGATAATCAACTAGTGGATTAAATACGCAAATTATGTCGTAATGTTAATGAAGTTTTAGAGCAAAAATTGCAAATAAAATGCAGTTGTAGTGTCATTTGATAAACAGAACCATGCATTCGTGCTCCTGTATTATTGAGTTTATTAAACTCATTGGGGAAAACCGATAAGATGTTCCACATATCCTTGCATCTTATCTTTTTCCCCAACTTGTTTAGTAAATTCAATAATACATGAGCACTCATGTAAGATCCTCTATGTACAAGATATATACGGAATACCATACATACCACATGACCATGAATACGGTACATAAAGAAATGATTTACCATACGCACCATATACTGACTCAAAAAAGAAATAATACTAACTTCTTAGTAAACTTTAGAGCTACTTGATGATAAAATGACCATAAACACAATATTTGAAATATCAAACAGGCATTCAGCTACAAAACCCACACACATTCTTTATAGCAGAACTTTCCAATAGAGAGTTATCTTGCAATGTTTACATTCTTTGTGTATTTACTGAAAAGCCCTATAGTAAACCATTGGAACGTAATGTAGTTTACATTCCAATAATTACATTGAGACACGTGACGTCAATGACGTCAAAATAAACAATGGCTCTCTACAGCCTGATTGGACATCAGCGACTTCATGACGTCATGCATGCTGTTCTGCTGTTAGCAGAAAAAACTGCTTGTACATGTTTAACTGCTTTAATTTTAGCGCTTATATCTGATTTTTCATGAAAGATTTGATTGAAATGGATGTAAATATAAGCAATGAACTTAATTTCTCTGATGTTAATCGAAGTGTAAACTACATTGGGTCACTAGCAAAGTTTACATGAACCCCTTTGGGGTTCATTCACTTTGCACGTGACCCAATGTAGTTTACACTTCGATAAACCTCAGAAAAATGAAATTCGTTCCTTAAATATTTGTCTGGAGGTCTTTGAAATGCAGTAAGTTGTCAGTGTGAATGTGCATACGTAAAACTTACTCTGTAAAATCAAAGTCGTGTATGGACCTTTAGAAATACTTCACATTTCTAAAAATCAAACATTACAAGTGATGCTTAAGTTTGTGAAATACTAGAATTATCTCCCTTTGAAATAAACATAATGAGATTTTAAAACTGTCACAATTGTTTTGTGTTTTCTTCAAAACTGCTTCATTATCATTATCCCCATTGTCATTACTTCTGGTGTCCAACTGCACTGAAACATAAACATTGCCAAGTTAAACACATTTGCAACCTCTACCTAGCAGGCACATGATGTCAAGACGATGTCACACTGACATCGATGCGACGTGATGACGTCGCATTGATGTCAGTACAACATCGTTTTGATGTCCTAAGCCCACTGGGTATACTCACTTTTCAGTACATCTATAGCTTCCAGTAACATCGTCCACACAGATACAGTTGTAGGTACAGCCATCATCCCAGTGGTCACCAGTCTTGTACTGTACCCCACCATACAGGCAAGCAGCTGAAAAAATATAAAACTGCTGTAAGTTATCTAAATATTGGCAACAAAAACACTTTTCTAACACCCTTATGAAGTAACTTAAACATTGTCAATGAACAGTAAAATCTTGGTAACGGTTACCTATGCATCACTGCATTCAGTTGAGCCGCGACACGAGAAAACCAACAAAGTGGTTGTGTGCACACCGCAGACTCAGAGCAGCCTGGTCATCTGCATAGTCTGCTCAGACTCTTTGCTGAGCGCTTAAAGGGTAGCTAAGGGTCTAAGCTACCATCATGCGGACAGCGAAGACTCTGATCAGACTGGGCGGATGCCCAGGCTGATCTGAGTCTGCGCTGGGCGCACAACCACATTGTTGGTTATGTCGTGTCGCGGCTCAGTTGTTCTTTGCCCAGATGTTACTGTGTAGCAAGTTTGAAGACTATTTCCCGTTTGGTCACTTAGAAACTGAGCTTAAAGCAACAGTTACTGTTGTCCAAAATTTTCTCTGTTTAGTGATCCATGAAATACAGGTCAAGGCCCAATATGCATCATTACATTCAGTTGGTCTATCCCAGATGTTCTGTGTTGCAAGTTTTGGTTACGCAGAAACTAACCTAAATGCAACAGGTTATTCTTCTGCTAATGGGTACAAAAATTTACACAGGCATGGGCATGCACACATGCACATGCATGCAGATGCATACTATAGGTATCACATAAGACCTTTGCTTCACAAAGGCACACTAGAAATGACACAGTTGCTTCCCCTGAAAGTGTTCCCATTAATCTTAAGTCATACTGAAGCACTGATCATCATCCCTCTTCATATTGTTTGGAATTTAATAACATAATATTGGTTCAAATCTGCACCGTTTGCTCGGACCTATATGTCCCAATTCTTAGAATTTCTACAGTATTCTGTTTACCTCTTGTTCCAGTGACAGGTTGTGAGCCAGGGTTGGGGTTGGGAAGATTAGACCCAGTGATTGTGCCAGGGACTCCTGTAATGATGGTTGTGTTGGGATTGGTACTTGGGTTGGTAGGCTGACATTGAGGTACTTGACAGCACTGATCATTGGGGTCTGTCACCATGGAGCATCCAGCTTGCAAAGGTGGGAATGTAGCACATCTGGAAATATTATCACAAAAGTTAAATAATTACTTGCTAAAATATCAGAAAACTTTAATTATTTATTATGATCAAATCTGTCTTGAAATCGACCTGGGTTAAGCAAAAACTTGTCTTCATGCCAAAATCTCATATCCTGAAGTAACATTTTTGAATAAATTGACATATACTAAGCATACAAACTGATCTATTTTTAGCATACTAAGGAGTAGTCTTATACAGGGTGTTTTCACATTTACACTAACCAGTCATCACAATCTTATCAGACAAGGTGTTTTCAAATCTATACTTTCAGGTAATCAGAGACAATTTTGTTAAACATTTATACATTTATAAACATTTATACTTACTGGTAATCAAAGACAATCTTGTTAGACACTGTGCTCTTTACATCTATACTTACCAGTCATAGCAATCTTATTAGACATGTGTTCTTCTATGTCCAGTTGTTTAAAACTAACAAGATTGTAGTTAACGTTTTGTTAAAATTTCAAACATCAATATCTCAAATATGCAAGCATTTTTTATTGAAAAAATGTGAAGAGCTTTTGCATTGCAAAAGCCTCTCATACTTTTTCAGCAAAAAATATCAGTGTATTTGGCTATTAAGTCATAAAACACTTAACGAGTTGACCTCTTAACGAGCTCGTAAGCTAAAGATGCTTTGAACAACTGGGCCAAGATCTACACTTACAGGTCATCAAAGATGATCTTATTGGACAAGGTGATTTTACATCTACTCTTTAAGGTCAACACAGGCACTCCTGTTATACACTGTGTCTCCACATCTACACCTACCGGTCATCACTGACAATCTTGTTATACATGGTGTCTTCACATCTACACCTACCGGTCATCACAGACACTCCTGTTATACACTGTGTCTTCACACCTACACCTACCGGTCATCACAGACACTCCTGTTATACACTGTGTCTTTGCATCTACACCTACCGGTCATCACTGACAATCTTGTTAAACAGGGTGTCTTCACATCTAAATTTAATAGGTTCTCACAGACAATCTTGTTTTGCACACTATCTTTACATCTACACTTCCTGGTTATCACAAACAATCTTGTTAGACATCTTGACTTCACATATACACTTATAAGTTAACAGCAACAATCTCAATACACATGGTATCTTCATGACATCACAGATAATCTTACTAGCCCATTGCATTCTAGGTGTTTTTTGTTGTCTGCTGAAATTGTCGTCTGCATCAAAAATTAAGAATATGTTGACAATATTGGTCTAACTAACTCTTGTAGAAATGATGTCAAAGCAGCAAACAGTTTGGAGCTCAGATCAGGCCCCACAAAGGTGGGGCCTGATCTGGATCCAAACTGTTTGCCCAGATACCCCTAAAGGGGTATCCCGAATGGAATGGGTTAGACATGCATCTCCACATCTTCACTTACCGGTCATCAAAGGCTATCTTTTGAGACACTCTGTTTTTACATGTACACTTACCAGTCACCAAAGAAATCTTGTTAGACACTGTGCTCCTCACATCTATACTTAACCGTCATCACAAACAATCTCGTTGGAAATGGTGTCTTCACATTTACACTTACCTGTCATCACATGCGATCTTGTAGGACATTGTTTCTTCACAACTTTTCTTACATGTCATCACAGACACTCATGTTAGACTTTGTGCTCTCATATCATAGAAAATCTTGTTAGACATAATGTCTTCATATTTACACTTACCCGTCATCACAGAAATCTTGTTAGACTTTGTGCTCTTCACATCATAGTCAATCTTGTTAGACATGATGTCTTCATATTTACACTTACCGGTCATCACAGACAAATTTGTTAGACATGGTGTCTTCACATTTACACTTACCGGTCGTCACAGACAATCTTGTTAGACATGGTGTCTTCACATCTACACACTTTGTCACAGCCATCAGCAAATGTCTGGCCTTGCTTCAGTGGAATACCATTATACACACAGAAATCTGAATAAGAAATATGCATCATGACTTGCAAATTGCTTGAACATGTGCAAAGTCACTGAGCACAGACAACAGTACTCAATAAACAGTGTTCAGTAAACAGCTGACAGAACAAAGAAGGCAATATGCAGCATATAATAGACAGTAAACTTTTAGTAGCTGGGCATTTACTTGCCCTTGGACTAATTCACTGTTTGCAGTACGCATTAAAAGGTACACAGTATGCAGTGTATAGTAAGCATTGAGGCATCTTCTTCAGCTGGGTGTTTAAAAACCCAGATTTTAAGGCCGGCTGGCATATACTTGCATGATTTTGAAATAACTTACCCAACTAAAGGGTGTGTTGACACCCTACGCATCCCCTTTGCATATGGGTCTTCTCTTGCACATGTGAAGATTCTATGTCTCATCAGACAGTACACAGCCATCATTAGCCAAGATACATTTGGCAGTGCATGCCAGTATTTAGTAGACAGCAAAAAGTCAAAGTATGCTGACGCTATTGTGTATATGCAAAGTAACCTATTTATTTGGCTAAAAGACAGATGTTTTCCCCCTCTACATGACCCAATTTATCAAAATCATTCTTGTGTAATTCTGCTATAACACAGATTTTTCACTTCCACAACAATCCTATAAATCTAGAGCCATTTTACCTTCTCCAAAAATTCCAACAAGGGTTTTGCAAGCGGCGCATAATACGCCCGTTTTAATGCCATGTCAGAAGGAGTTACAGAATGAACAAGATTGTTTACAAAAGAAGGGACAGGCTGACAAACAGGTGCAATAATTAATGATGGCAACATTATTTAAACATTTAACATATCAAATACTATAAGTATACCAAAAATCAGCTTTCAAGGTCAAGTGGCTCAGAAGCTGAGTAAAGCCAAAGTCAAACAAGGGAGGTAATTCATGAACTTAATATACTAGAGTTACCATTCTTGGTTTTAATACATTTCCTTGACAATATACACATCAACATTAAGTTGTGTTAAAATATTTCAAATGGTAAAAGAGTTACAGAGTAAACAGGAAATTTATGCAAGGGCAGATAATTTAATAAGTAAGCCAGAGTTGTGGTTCTTGCTCAGGATACATTACCCCATTATTATACATATTCCTACAAAGTTTCATTCAAATATTTCAAAGGTTAAGGAGATATGGAGTAACTGGGAATAGCCTAAAATACTTATCAAAAGGAAGTTACTCCATAATTAAGGGGAAGCAACATTGTCTTATGATCATGTACATGGCAATGACATTTCATTATGGTATTCCAAATGGTTACCAAGTTATGATATGCACAAGATAAGTATACACAAAAATATCCTAAAACTAGAAAAATGTGTTTGTAAAACACTATGCCCCCAACTATATGCCTGACCCTAACAAGGTCAATAAAAAGAAACAAAAATACAGGTCTGCTACTTTTTTTTATTTTCTACCTACCTATAAAATATCAAGGCCAAAGCAGTTATAATTCTTGAGTAATAGATCAACCCTAAAATATTATGTACAGACAAGAAAAAGGACATAACTCTATCAATAGTGAATGAAACATAACGTAAACATCATTAGATTGATCAACATATCAAATACTATTAACATACAAAAAAGAAAATGTGTAAGTCAAACAGTTCAAAAGTTGAAAAACTGCGGAAGTCAATCAAGGGTCATCATTCAGTCAAATATTTACGAAGTTACATGCAGCTCAAAAGTTAATCAGGTGATCTACGCCTTAGGCCCTACCAGAATGCTAAATATGACAACCTAGCTTAAATACTTTTTCCAAAATTTTGCTGACAAACTAACACTTATTTTCAAAAAGGGGCAGAACTCTGTCAATAATGAACTCAACATAGCTTGATTATCATCAAAATGATTGACACATCAAATACTGTTACTACATCAAAAATCAGGTCTCTAGGTCAAATGGTTCAAAAGTTGAAAAAATGCCAACATTAACAAAGGGGCATAATTCGGTCAATTTTTTTTACAAAATTAGCCCAAAAGTTAATCAAGTGATCTACACCTTAGGTCCTCCCAGTATGCCAAATATGAACAACCTAGCTCAACTACTTCTTCCAAAATTTTGCTAACAAACTCAAATTAAATTTTTCGAAAAAGGGCTATAACTCTAAAACTACATGGTCGATGGAAAAGAAATAAAATAAGGCTCTGCTTAATTTCTATGGTCGATCCAACTATGAATTATCAAGGCTCCAGCAGTTACAGTTCTTGAGTAAGGGATCCTACATAACCTGTTTTGTACAAATAAGTAAAAGGAGCATAACTCTGTAAATAATGCAATCAACACAATATAATTATCATTAAAATGATCAACACATCAAATACTATAAGTATACCAAAAATCAGGTCTCTAGGTTAAATGGTTCAAAAGTTGGAAAAATGCCAAAGTTAACAAAAGGCCATAATTCAGTAAATTTTTCATAAAATAAGCCCAAAAGTTAATCAGGTGATCTACTCCATAAGCCCTACCAGTATGCCAAATATGAACAACCTAGATCAAATACTTTTTCCAAAATTTTGCTGACAATCTTACTTTTAATTTTTCGAAAAAGGGCCAGAACTCTGAAAGTACATGGCTGACGGAAAAGAAAAAAATAAGGGTTCACTTATTTTTTATTATCTATCCATCTATGAAATATCAAGACCCCAACCTTTACAGTTCCTAAGTTACAGAGCATACCCAAAGTGTTACGGACCGACGTAACGAACGAACGGACGGACAAGCCCAAAGCAATATGCCCCCCTCAACTTCTTCGAAGTTGGGGGCATAAAAACAAATCAAAGGAATGTAACTCTAAAACAAAGTAAGGGAGAGCAACCATTGTTGTAGGCGACACATCGTTAGGTCTTCATACGCACTGCTATGAAGTTTCATCATGATATCCCAAACGGTTATCTAGTTATGGCGCGCACAAGACTCATAGGGAAAATATAATCTAAGGGGCATAACTTGGAAACTAAGGAAGGGGGAGAAACCATTAACCATTCTTATATGGGACTTGCTGCCCCGACCTAATACATATTCCTACCAAATTTCATGAAGATATCCCAAACGGTTACTGAGTTATGGCGCTCACAAGAATGTTTACGGACGGACGGACAGTGCCATGACATAATACGTCCATTTTTTTCAAAATGGGCGTATAAAAATCTAAATCCATCTTGAAAGATGGATCTAGATTTTTGGAATTGTTGTGGAAGGGAAAATCCCTTTTTTATAACCAAATACATAGTATATAGTAACAGACAACTTATGGAGTAAACAGCTAACCGGAGAAGTCATACATAAAGGACGAGTTACACTTTACTATTGCAATGTGCCCACTGAAAAGGCCGATTTTCGAAGGTAGGCAGATAACCACAAAAAATACAGAAATGTTAGCTATATGTTTCTAGTTTATTCTGTACGGTTTCATTTTCCCGTATTTTAATGCCTTTTAGGTTAATTTTGCGGTTGAATACATGTACTGTGTGCAGCAGTTAGCATTGGGCCTATGGGAATTTGAACTACGAACGTCCACTATGCATCCAAATTTCTCTTCATCCTACCCTCGTAACCACTACAATTTCTATATATAATTATTCCTCATATACATATTGACCATAATCGGGCTATATTAGAGTGGTTACGAGGGTAGGAGTAAACGAAAAATAAACTATTTGGGTAAATTTTCATGTATCCAACACTAGGACTAAAGGATTTATATCAAAATCGCAGTAGTATATTTTGTAACTGATAGAAAATAGTGGCATTATTCGACACAACACATCTTTCTCAAAGTGTTCATTTATGTAGTATGTGTCCCTAATGCCCCCATCAAGGATTCCGTGTATGAGTGTGTGTGTGTGTGTGTGTGTGGGGGGGGGGGGGGGGGGGGGGGGCAGCGCTGGGCATACGTATCAGTATGGCGTAATTTGCGTATGTAAGGCGTTAGACTGAATGTCCTCCATCATCATGCTGTGATATAACCTCTGTTGTTGTAATGTTGCGACGTGGTCAGATGATGTATTCCTCTGCCTGAAGCTGATGCATTGTAAAATGCTGTGATCCACTAACTTTGTATGAAAAGTTACTTGGATGAGTTTTTCCTTACCTGTTTTGATATATTTGCATTGGGGTAAGAGTGCTGATATTTGATCAGATCATATCCATTAAATGTAGGAACTGCAAAGCATCCATGCACACTGAGTCTCTAAACTTTATGCATGGACCAGGATTTTCACTTATTTCTCAACACGGTTTTTGTATTCACAACATAATTACAAAGAGTTGGTCAGTCAAACGATGCAAAAAAACAAATCCTCATACTATTTGTAGGTTACCGTGACATAAACATAAAAGTTCGCTGTTCTTTTCTGATATATTCAACATTATATATGCATCATACTAAAGACAGTGGTTCAGTCAGACATTGCAAATGACGTCATACTATTTGTAGGCCATTGTGACTTGTATTGCAGAATCCATTGAATAAATGTTTTTCTAATTGAATCTTCCTCGGACTCGGAATAGTAAGTCACTTCAGCGCTGCGTCTCATTTGGTACTACATGTAGGTCCCTGAATTTCTTGGTTCACTGACTTTGTCTAATATTTTAAACATCTGTACCTGTGTAGCATCCATAAATACGTAGTATAATGCACTTATACATGCATTTAATGTCTTCGTTTTTGTACATTATTATGCAAATGAAATAAAGTTTAAACCAAATACGTAATATTTCATACGTGTTTATTAATATTTGATATGATGAAGCTTTCATTATATGTATCAGTAGTGAATAATGCTTAAGAAAAGAAGAAGGTTGATAACATGTTCATGCACTTGCCAGAACACAAGCGTGCAAAGCGTTTCGCCAAGAATACATTTGCTTAAAATCGATCGGTTATAATCGACTTCCTGTTCATTTGTTTCATTATTTTCACAAAAACAAACACTTTACATGCTTATTATTGTGTTAATAAACACTTGTAAAATCTACTGTTCTGAGGTTTCGTAAAAATTCAAATAAAACTTTCCTTACTAGATGGTTTGAGCGAAAATATCTCTTTTAGACTGTGGATAAGTTTGGAGGGCTGATATGTCAGTGGAATCGCTGATTATATCGAAAACCCGCAGGTAGTTAGTGTACCCCGTTCAGCACCCCATATGCAACAAACCGGAAGTCACGTGATTATTTATGAAACTGCAAACTTAAAAATGTGCTTATATATACTGCCGAATGCCAAGCTTTTATTAACATAAATTTTATCAAGATCGGTCGTGGGCACAAAAACGGCCAAAGCGTAACCCGTCCTTTCCATAAAACAGTAGCTAACAAAATCACTTACCGGTTTTTGGCACTGGGTTAGGTCCTGGTGTAGGTGCAGGAGTACTAACACCTGGTATTGGTACAGGTGTACTTTGAGGACTGGGAGCTGGGGTAGAGCAGTCTGGTTTCTTACAGCAAGGGTTCAAAGGATCATACACCATTCTACAGTAGGTTGGCAGGCCAGGGTATTTTGGACAGCTGAAAAATATGATATGTAATTTGCACAATAAATGTTAACCGTTAATGCTTCAAAAAGCAGACGACAAAATTTACGTCTGCAGAAATTTTAAAAAATGTTTGGTCCAAGCTACAGTAGAACTTCAATGGCTCGAACAGGCTTGGGACCATGGAAATTAGTTCCAGCCATGGGTAGTTCCAGCCATCCAAGGTTAGTTTCTATATAAACTGAACTCTAGGGACCCAAAAACAAGTTCTAGCCAGGTGGGGTAAACAAGCCATAAGGGTTCGAGCCATTGAAGTTCTACTGTATATCATATTGAGAATTCAAAGACTATAGAGCAAACAGTGTAGATCCAGAGGAGGTGGCTCAATATGAGCCACCTCATCTGGATCTACACTGTTTGCAAATTCAAAATTTTTTCATTTTTGGCGCTTTAAGGATTAAAGCAGTATACAAGTCCTTGTAAAAATCTGATGATTTAAAATTAGTCCCCAGAAGACCTTTAAACTTGATCCACACTCTAGTATATGGACTGCTTTAAAGGAGTTTCTGCTAAAAGATAGTACATGCTTTATCTGCTGAAAAGGTAGTCAGTGAAAATTCTATCCCTCCCCCCATCCTAACCATCTCCCAACCCCCTCCATCTAGTCTCTCCTCCCCCACCCAACTCCCAAGAAAGTCAAAGTTCTGTTCATTTACATGTACTTTCTTATCCAGCCTAGAAAGGCACTGTGGTCAAGTGGTTATAGCAACTTAGTTATGGTGCAGGGGCCGTATTCATAAAGCTACTTAAGTCGTTGCTATGCGGTTGCTAAGGCTAAATATCTATAAAGGAGATTCCCTACAACTATGAAGTTTGGTCTGGAGGAACAGTCTTTGTAAGACTGTTCCTCCAGAGCAAATTGCATAGTTGTAGGGAATTTCCTTCAAAGAAATTTAGCCTTAGCAACAGCACAGCAACGACTTAAGTCGTTTTATGAATACGGCCCCAGAAGATCACGGGTTCGATTCAAGGCTGGGCCAGCCAGCAACTGAAAAACCCTCTCTCTATCAGCCCAGCAGTAAATGGATACCTTTTTTGAATCAGGGAAGGATAAGGCAGCGAAAGGAGAGGGATGGGCTCCTGCTTTCATAGGCTGTGCCCAAGATACAGTGAGCCTCTAACCCCCACTGTCCCTACAATCACTAGGCTATGGGAAAACTTTTGATCTAGCAATATGTATGAAATTTGCTTGAGGAATGCTAAAACAATGCTGACTGATCAGACTACAGGACAGTCTTGTTTGGGGGAGTCTATACTGCTCAGACATTTCTGTCTAAACATTTATGGTTTATTTATGGTATTCAAAGCAGGAGAATCACAGTAAACTAGCTGGGTAAGTAAGATTAAATCTACTCACACATCCGTGCAGGTATACTTTCCATGTTCAGCGTCTGTACAGTTACAGTCATAAGTACAGGCATCTCTCCATGTCTGGCCCTGGGTGTACTGGGACCCCTTGTAGACACACACCTCTGTAAACAATAATAATGTAACAACTAAGACATTGTATCAGATATTTCGATAGAAATGCTGGACAGTGACTTGAAAAGTTCAGCTTTAGCTCTTTAAGTCCCAGTGATGAAATTTGCAAATTTGCAAACAGCGTAGATCCTGATGAGGCGGCTCATAACGAGCCGCCTCATTTAGAGCTACACTGTTTGCCCTCTAGTCTTTGAATTCTCAATATGAAATGTCTTGGACAAGGCATTTTCTTAGTTTTTTGCAGAAGTAAATTTGTGGTGCTTTTTGGAGCATAAAGAGTTAGTTGTAACTCCATATACACCTTCATAACAATAAAATGTAAAACTCTTCTTATTGGGACAACCGTCAGCAAACAATGTAGACCCTGATCAGGCTGTTCCTCAGTCAGTCAAAAGTACAGGCACCTTCCAAGTCTGGCAATGGGAGTACTGGGAGCCCTTATACACTGATAACTCCATAATAATGAAATAAGCAATCTGATCAAGGTTTGCAATGTCTCTGACATTTATTCAATAGTCTCAATACATGTTTCTCCTAATAGGTGCAAGCAGACTTGTCCAAATTCAAACATGGAATTAGTGTTCTACTGGGTGCAAGTAGACTTGTCCAAATTCAAACATGGAATTAGTGTTCTACTGGGTGCAAGAGGACTTATCCAAATTCAAACATGAAATTAGTGTTCTACTGGGTGCAAGTAGACTTGTCCAAATTCAAACATGGATTTAGTGTTCTACTGGGTGCAAGTAGACTTGTCCAAATTCAAACATGGAATTAGTGTTCTACTGGGTGCAAGCAGACTTGTCCAAATTCAAACATGGAATTAGTGTTCTACTGGGTGCAAGTAGACTTGTCCAAATTCAAACATGGAATTAGTGTTCTACTGGGTGCAAGAGGACTTATCCAAATTCAAACATGGAATTAGTGTTCTACTGGGTGCAAGTAGACTTGTCCAAATTCAAACATGGATTTAGTGTTCTACTGGGTGCAAGTAGACTTGTCCAAATTCAAACATGGAATTAGTGTTCTACTGGGTGCAAGTAGACTTGTCCAAATTCAAACATGGATTTAGTGTTCTACTGAGTGCAAGTAGACTAGTCCAAATTCAAACATGGAATTAGTGTTCTACTGGGTGCAAGTAGACTTGTCCAAATTCAAACATGGAATTAATATTATGTACAGCCAAACTTAAGGGATCATTCTATAAAGGGGTCACTTGGCTTAAACAGTCATCTCTTTACAGTCCCTTTAGCCAAAATACAGTGCAAACAAACTTTTATTATGGGGTCACCTGTCATAAAAAGCCAACTTTTATGTGTTTCTTTGAATGACACCTTTAAGACTGATCTGGCTTGCAATGCAAATATTATAGAGTAAACAGTGTAGACCTAAATCAGACTACCTGTGACAGATACAGGCTGGTCTGAGTCTTCACTGTATGCCATTCAGCCAACAGCTTTATAAAACACCCCTGTTGGACTTGCCCTAATTCAAATGTGGGAGATATTTAAAGGCCAATAGTTAAGGTAAATAGATACACTTTGAACGAAAACAACTCTCCCAGTTTCCCTTATTAATTCCAGACCTGGCCCGGAAGGTTATAAAACTTGAGTACATTCTCAAACTCAAAATAAAGCACACTGACTGGCTGCTTCCGAGCACATGCTCGGAAGCAGCCAATCAGTGTGCTTTATTTTGAGTTTTAGATTATTCTCAAGTTTTATAACCTTGAACCCAGTTTCCATTATTGCTTCTCTACTCAACTAGGGTCAACTATTAAAAGGAAGAATTTGCTCCCCTTGGAGCAAATTCTTTCTGTTATGAGATGAACCCTTTTGAGAAGGGAAGCAAAAATGAAGATGGAAGAGTTGCTCCCCCTGAAAATGTACCCATTTACCTTTGCTGGTGAGCACTTACTAGGCTGTGGTGCTGGAGTTGGCTGTAAACCTGGAGTAGCGGTGGAATGTCCAAATGGGTTGGGGGCATTTGTACTTCCTGCAAAGATGAAAAGATCAAAACTGAGAACATGTGAGAATGGTAATGACTCAGATGTGTCTATACATCCATGCATGCTTGTAATTCTTTATTGTAAATTACCAATTTACCTTTTTTGCCCAGTGGACTTGTCCATCCTTATTATTTGGGTGACTCCATTTCTAGTTTTAGGGGTTTCTGGTGAATGTTATGACTTTTATAGTATTTTACATAGAAATTCCTGTAAGCAAGTAGTGTTGACCCTTAGCAGATGCCGCAATCTGTGGCCTCTGAGCTGGGTCTACACTGTTTGCATGTGTTCCCAAAACAGGTTTCTAGTCTAAAAAGGGTTAAGATTTTAACAGAGTGTCTATTTACAGCAAGGGCTCTGATAAGCCACATTGAAATGCATGGTAATTTGAGTCTTTGCTAGGGCATGTCCTAAAATTCCTTATAAGAAGGCAGCTCCTCTTTTGCCTGGCAAATTTTCTACTTTCCCATGGTAGCATATATATGGCAGTTGGCAGTTCCCTATATGTTTGATGTGTGTCTGTCCAGGTAAGGGAGTGAATGAGTGAGCTTGAGTGTAATGTCCCATCAACACAAATGTCATATAAGGCTGGGATCCTTGCTTCACAGACTCATTCAACAGGCCAACAGGGTTACCATCCTTGACTGCAGAATATGAAAACATCTGTTTTGGTAGTGTCATTAGCGATAAAGAAAGCATATGCCCTTTCATAAAATCTATGTATCAAACTATTAAAATTACAGCTTCAGGAACTAGATTTACTTGGTAACCATACAATTCTAAGTATTGGGACAGACAGGTCTGAGCAAGAAGTGCAAAGCCATATCAAACAGCTCCCAGAACAGTCTGAACAGGATCTATACTGTTTGCCATTTCATCTGCCTCTTTTGGACCCATTACTGCATGGTAAATCCAACTGTTCCATTTTCAGAACAATCATGATATTTTAAGTGTCCCAATTATAGAATTTTTATAGTTAAGAAATAGATCAGTTCTAGCAGTGAATTGTTGAGTAATAATTCACTGTTTGGAGGTCAGTTGTAAAGTAGATCATATCACGAGAGAGGAGGGTGAGTGATATATCTACTAACAACTGACCGACAAACAGTGAATTATTACTCATTCTAACACTAGTCACCTATATAGCCAATGCTAAAATCTAGTGATATATTGTGTAACAAATCACTAGGCGGATAAGCGTGACGTTATTTAGCGCCGATCGGATGTCATTTTTATTTGTTCGGTGACGTCAATTTTCATTTCCATGAGAATAGACAGTGTAACGTTGTTTTCTCGCATCAAAAACTTATGAAATACATGTATACGCCTCTGTTATAGTCAAAGTTGTTGGCGGGATTTCTTCATGTAATCATGGCAGAAAACTGGCAAAATCTGCAGGAAACATTTGCATTTTCATCATTTCTGGCGTGTTAGAATCAAAATAGATTCTTGCTAACAAGTGACTTGTTGCCCAATATATCACTGGTTGTCGGTCAGTCGTCAGTGACTATATCACTTGCGCTTCGCACTCGTGACATATCACTTTACGACTGACCTCCAACCAGTGATATATTGGGCAACAAATCACTGTAAGCAAGAATCTATTTCTTAAACAATCCAATGCTAGAGCTGAACTATTTCGATTCTAACACCAAAAATGCTGATAAAGTGTGCTTTTCATTCAAATTCTCCCAACCTTTCTGCCAGCACATTCATGCTCCCGCCAATATTCTTAACTGTATCTAAGATAAATCTACGTTTTTATGGCGATTTTAGAAAGAAAACTAGAAAATTGTGTCTGTAAGACACTAATGATGCCCCCGTGCAGCGCCTGTCACATGATATGTATATCCATAAAGCACCTACAAAGAATCCATTGAAAACATAACCTTCCATGAAAAAAACTGCCCAAAATGACTAAGTTAAAAAGGCTGTGATTCTGTCAAAATTAATTCTAGACCTATCAATATGCCTCATCATATCTTCAGATATGTCCACCATATGTAGACAAGGTTTGAAAAAGATCCATTGAAAACTGTGGAGCAAGTTGATAACACAAAATCCATACCCTACAATGCAAAATTTCCCTAGAATGACTAAGTTCAAAAGGCCATAATTCTGTCAAAATTAATTCTAGTGCCATCAAAAACCCACATGCACATCTTCAATACATTCACAGCATGTATGCAAAGTTTGAAAAAGATCCATTGAAAACTGTGAGAGGAGTTGATTACACAAGCTCTATACCCTACAATGCAAAAATTTGCCTAAAATGACTAAGTTCAAAAGGCTGTAATTTTGTCAAAATTAATTCTAGGTCCAACAAAAATCCACATGCACATCTTCAATATGTCCACAACATGTATGCAAGGTTTGAAAAAGATCCATTGAAAACTGTGGGAGGAGTTGATTACACAAACTCTATACCCTACAATGCAAAAATTTGCCTAAAATGACTAAGTTCAAAAGGCTGTAATTCTGTCAAAATTAATTTTAGGTCCAACAAAAATCCACATGCACATCTTCAATATGTTCATAACATGTATGCAAGGTTTGAAAAAGATCCGTTGAAAACTGTGGGAGGAGTTGATTACACAAACTCTATACCCTACAATGCAAAAATTTGCCTAAAATGACTAAGTTCAAAAGGCCGTAATTCTGTCAAAATTAATTCTAGGGCCAACAAAAATCCACATGCACATCTTCAATATGTCCCCAACATGTATGCAAAGTTTGAAACAGATCCATAGAAAACTGTGGGAGGAGTTGATTACACAAACTCTATACCATAAAGCGTGACGAACAGACAGATGGACGGACAGACAGACAGACGGACAGACAGACAGGGGCAAATCTTAATGCCCCCTGACTATCGTCACGGGGGCATAAAGAGGCATTATACAGTCTAACATCTCGAAACGTCAGAAAATTACGTCAGTATTGCCAGTGACATCAGCAATTAAGAGTCATGCTCCGAAACAGTCAACTGTTGCAGAATAAAACACGGAAACTTTCCATTGCTTCTATAGGCGCATTGTGTTAGAATAATTGACACTTTTAAAAAAGCTGATTATTCTTACAATGCAACTGATATTTGCTCACCTGGTTTAGGTGCTGGTGTTGGTTGCTGTGTAGGAATCATACCAGGTGGGTAAGTCAGGCCTGGCCCTGGAGTAGGGACAGGGTTCAAGGGATTGGGTGCCAGTGTCACACTGGGCCGTGGGGTTGGTGTTGGGTTGTTACCACCGGTGATGCTTCCCTGCAATAGGATATTATTGTCATTCTTACATATTCAAGCATTTTTTAACTCTTAAAGTGCAGAAATGAAAATATTTGCATTCACAAACAGCACAGATCCAGATAAAGCAGCTCATTATGGCTCTCTCATAAAGTTGCTTCATCTGATTCTAAACTGTTTGTCCTCTAGTCTTTGAATTCACAAAGAAGCGGCTGTAGTGTAGTGAATAACACTCCAGACTACCAATCCAGGGATCGCAAGATCGAACCCCCGCTTCTCCGGTCTTTCGGATGAGACTTTAAACCAAAGTCCCGTCTCCATATGACCTCGATGTTGGTGGGAAGTTAAACCCGAGTTCACTCACTCACTCACTTGAATTCACAAAATAATATAGCTTGGACAAACCATTTTTTGAAATGTTGCAGAATCATATTTTTCTGGTCAAAAGCATAAATACAATTACAGCATAAGGTGATATGCATTATAAATACATGTATCCATAAAAAACAGGCTGTGATTCCTCAGTAGAATCACTTCACTAAGGAAGTCATACTTTCTGAAACATTTATGGGAATTATCACATAACACTTCCCTTTGCTGCATTCATACAATTAGGGGATAATTGTACTCAAAATTGTCATTTGGGGAGGTAAATTGTTGGTTTTATGATCGGAAATTTCGTTTTACGGCAACGCGTCAGCGGAGCTGTAAAACGCAATTTGCGACCATAAAACCGACGATTCACCTCCCCAAATGACAATTTTCAATACAGTTATCCCCATTCTAATGCACTTTTCACATTTTCACCTTTAAAATTGTGCTACTTTGCACCCATAGCAAAAGCTTTCAGCGACATAAAAGCAGAGAATATCGCAGGATTTACTGTCGCAAATTTTTTACGTTATCCAATCAGATGTTGCGTTACATGCGTAAGTGCAGTAGAATGAAGTCTAACCCTTAAGGCACCGTTGTCGCCAAGATGTGACTGCTAGGCAGAGTGCTATTCTCGCTTTAATGCGACCGCCACATTTCCTTTAAATATCTCCATTTTACGACATTACCTAGGGAAGTAATTCGAAGTATTCAACCAGATTATAGCAAACGAAGATTTAACAAGATTTGGCTTTTTCTGATGAAATTTAGAGACTTTCCAGGCTTTTATTTACAAGACACACCCGTATTTAGTTTTCTTGTAAAATAAATTTGGTGCTGGCAAATGAATATCTATATGAACTTGGCACCGAAAGAGTTAATGTGCCTGGTCATCATGCAGTGCAATGCCCACCTGGATATTGAATACTCAAGCTCCTGCAAATAGTTAGCTAATCCCTTAACCCTTAATGCGCCAAAAAGCAGACGACAAAATTTACGTCTGCAGAATTTCGAAAAATGTTTCGTCCAAGCGATATCATATTGAGAATTCGAACACTAGTGGGCAAACAGTGTAGATTCAGATGAGGTGGCTCATGATGAGCCGCCTCATCTGGATCTACACTGTTTGCAAATTCAACTATTTTAATTTTAGCCCTTTAAGGGTTAAAGCTTATGTAATTTTGGGGCATTATTTTTACTTTGAAAATTAAAGTAGTGGTGTTATGACAAAACTCCTGAAAGTGGCCAAATCAAAATTTTGGTTTGGCCACTTTGTAGAGTTTTGTAAGGACTCAACAAGTTTTTCTCCCACCTTTGCACATATAAGATAGGCCCTCACCTCATATAAGAAACTTCTTTCTCCCACCTTTGCATATGTAAGATAGGCTCTCAGCTCATATAAGAAACTTCTATCTTACACATGGCAACATTTTTCTTATATTACCAAACCAGACTTTTTCAATTTTTGACTAATATTTTAATTTTAGATAAACAAAATGGACACACAAGCATGTTGGATGAGGTTTGATAGCAGATCATAGGTTTGTGACATCACTCAAATTAATAACGTCACTAAAACAGGTTATAAAAAACGCGCTAGCAAACTTGACGCGCGTGACGTGAGAGGCTAAGTTGCATTTTGTTTTTGTCCTCTGGAAGATAAAATAGTCCACATATCATGTTTTCCGTCTATCTTTAAGGTGCAAACTGTGTTTACACCTATTCTTGGACCCGATAAACACACAGGGCTGCTCTAACTTTACTTCAGATCACTAGTTAAAAAGTTAAAAATTTCCAGTTCTGAACATGTATCCAACTTGAGGTTAAAAAATATCCGATAAAAGTGGGAGAAAAATAATCCATCATGAGCCAGTCCCTGTAGGATAGGAAAATCTCACCCTCAGGATCAGAATTTCAACCAGGGACTTGGCAAGCCTCGTCCCTGGTTGTAATTCCGACCCTTCGGGTGAGATTTCCCTATCCTACATGGACACTCATGATGGATTGTTATAATCTTACACCTGGCAACATCTTTCATATATTAGCACCCAGACTTTTTCAATTTTTGACTAATATTTTAATGTTAAATGAACAAAATGGACATGCAAGCATGTCGGATGTCGTTTGATAGCAGATCATAGGTTTGTGACGTCACTAAATTTTAATGACTTCACTAAACCAGTTATAAAACGTCGCTAGCAAAATTGATGTGTGTGACGTAAGAGGCTAAGTTGCATTTTGTTTTCCCCCTCTTGCAGATATAATAGTCCATATCTCACGCTTTCTGTCTATTTTTAAGGTGCAAACAGTGTTTACAACCATTTTATGACCCAATAAACACACCAGGAAAGTGGGAGAAAAATAATCCGTCATGAGCTAGTCCTTGTAGAATAGGTAAATCTCACCCTCAGGGTCCCAATTTCAACCAGGGACTCGGCAAGCCTTGATCCTGCTTGAAATTCTAACCCCTCGGGTGAGATTTCCCTATCCTACATGGACACTCATGATGAATTGTTATAATCTTTAACAAAGCTTAAATTTTGGTACTGAAAACAGTACATACAGATGAGTGGAGCAGCTTTGTTATATTTTCGCTTTTCATTTGTGCAACGCTTGAACTTTTAATGTCCAGACAGAGAATAAAAGTATCTTTCATAGGCGTGAGGTGTGGAGAGAAAAACAGTCACTCGGGATCAATGTCTGGCATCACTCGGCAAGAAAAATCTGCTACTCAGGATCACTGTTCGGCATCACTCGGCAAAATCCGTTACTTGGGATCACTGTTTGGCATCACTCGGCAAAATCCGTTACTCCGGATCACTGTTCGGCATCACGACTATCCATTACATGGGATCACTGCTCGGCTTGCCGAGTGATGCCGAACAGTGATCCTGAGTAACGGATTTTTCTATCCACACCTCACGTGTACCACTCATTCTCAGCTAAGCCGGACAATCGAAAGGTACAGAGGTGCATTTTTCAACCTGCTTAAAACAGCCTTTGCATTGCATTACAGCATAAATGCACTTATCCTTGGTATATATCTTCAAACTTACCAACCTTAAGTCAACGATTTTCATTTTACAGAATTTTTACGCATATAGGTATTTTTTTCATTTAGTCATTTACGAGCCTATAAGCTCATCACTTTAAATGGAAATAAACGAATGATAGTTACAAATATCATGTCTAGGACAATCTAAATATCAAACATGGATGCAGTTGAAAAGTAAGGCATTGCTATATAAGTTGTTTCAATATATCTCTTCTTTTCTTGAAACATTTACAATTTAAGGGTTTGTCATTTACGGGACATGGTGTCGTCATTTACGGGACACTATTTTATAGCTTAACACAACATGTATTAAAGCACATACTCTAACAACTTAACATACAGCTATTAGAAGTGTAATGACCATTTTGATAAACATATTTTTGTATGCTTTAAACTTAAGGGGAACATTATTCAAACGTTGCTTCTAAGATTTATTGATTCTCCAAAAGTCTTTCCTTTGTCGAACACATATCAAGGATAATTAAAATGTTCAAGTTCTATTAAGTCAGGGTTGTTTATAATTTCTCATGTTTGTAAATCCTTAACTTTCGTCTGGCAATAACATTAACTCAGCAGATATGCTTACAAAACATTAATAGCCTTTGAAAACAAGAACACATACCTAATCATTTACGGGACGAGGGTTCATCATTTACGTGACAAGAAAACGTCTGCATTATTCATAATGATGCATTATCATGGTCGGACAGCAATTATTAGCAACAAAACAATACTGATCAGACTGTTTTCCCAACAGAAATTTATGCAAATCTAGCCTTGAATATTCAAAATATCTACATTTCATCTACTCACCTAATTTTTGAAATAAACCTCTCTGTTTACTTTCCGTGACATGCACATACAAAGGCTGCTTTAATGAGAGCAGCTTTGGCGAGGGTCTAATTTGTGTACCAAATTATTAGGAAACGTTAAATTGTATATAGGAAACTGATATGCCAGTATATGCAGGGTCACTTCCAAACATGGACTCTTAAATGACGTCTCGTAAATGATGGTCGTTCATAAATCTTTAATATCACATAGTTAATTTCTATCGGCAATGTCATTGGTCGGATAGTAAATGTGTTTAATTTTACTAGGGATGTGAAGGCGTTTGAAAGTACCACGCAATGAATTGTAATGTGAAAGATAGCTTGGATTTTGGTATGTTAAATTAAGCCTCGTAAATGATGGAATGAAAATTACGCACATAAAATGAAAAAATGGTCTTAAATGCAGTTTGTAACTACACGTTGATGTAAAAGTTTTATATCTATGATATTTCTTTCCTCCTAGTGGAGTCCTTTTATAACTATTATATTGAATAAGATAAAGAGGCCACAAACATAGCTCTGCCTAAACATTTGGACTCGTAAATGACTGGTGTTTCATGACAAGTTTAAAAGGCTGAAAATAAAATTTCAAGCAGAAAAGAATCACTTCTGTGTTTTTGTCTCAGAAAGTTTGCCTGTAAAATCACTTTTTAGGATGGCTAACATGCGATTAGATTTGTTTACAATATGTTACGACAGTCCTCTTTAGAGCAGAAAACATGTTGAAGACAAGCAATTTTGGAGGTCCCTATCTTACTCAACATCCGATTGCGTTCAGAAAAATGTCTAGAATCATGTATAAATGCATCCAAGTTGTCACTTAGGATGTTGCTTTTACAACGCAAGTAGTTCTGGGAATTAGCAATATATTAAAACTGGTTTATTTGGCTGCAATATGTGAAGACAGTATTTGTCCACATTAGCTGAGAATGAGTGACACCCATGAAAGATACTTTTTCTTGCACACCATATTTTGTTTTAACTTCAGAACTTGTTAAAATGCATAATTTTAGTACTTGAGAGGTTTCTATTTGATTTTGAAAGAAGGTGCCAACGAGCGCCATTCGGTTTTTTATTTTATGTCTGACGTGCATAAACTGATGTCATTTTTGCCGTCTTAGTGACGTCATTATACATCACTTGACGACGCAGATACGTGACCTCCAATACAACCAATGCATTGAATGCTCATGATTTTTCTTCGGTCCTTGGTAAAAACACCTGGGTAAGATAAGATTTTCTTTACCAGGTGAAAAGAATTGCATTTTCTATCTGGTGTGCAAGAATAAAAGTGCCAGCCTACCAAGTGTGTTTATGTTACCTGTTATAAGCAGTCTGCATTTAATCTACAAATTTATTATCGTTATCGTCCTTTACCTTGACTGGTGTAGGGACGGTGCTGTTAGGAGATGTACACTGTGGGATCTGGCAGCAGAGGGGATCATTAGGATCGGATACAAATACACACGTCGGCTGAATGTTGTTGTAAACAGGACATCTGTAATACAGAAATATCATAATTAACCCATTAATGCCTAGCGCCCAAAAAATGGGATATAGGCAAACAGTGCAGACCCAGATCAGACGCCGCAAACGCGGCGTCTGATCAGGGTCTACACTTCTTGCATACAACAAATGTGTATTTATCCTCAAAATAAAACAAAAAAGCGAAAAATAAACTAAACCTGACACCCCTTAAATGACAAAAGGACTCGTCCAATATATACAGATAGAAGAGTCCACTAGGCATTAATGGGTTAAACCACTTATAGATGAGCTGCTGATCTATGGTTTTTATTGCATATGAAATATCAAACCGAACTGACCTTTTTTACAGTATGCTACATAACTAGAGATCAAGATACAGAGAGAAAGAGAGACAGAAGAACAGACAGAAAGAGACAAAAATAGAGAGACAGATAGAAAGACAGAGAGAGAGAGAGAGAGACAGAGAAAAAGAGAGAGGATCAAAGGATCCATCACAGAAATGGCTAAAGTGTTAGTGTAATTCAGGTATTATTTTTGAGTGAGAGTTTGTGAGATCTGCAGTATTTTTTCCCAAACATCTCACTGAAATTTGTCAAATGGGAGGGAAAATCTCATTTGAAATTGCTAATAAAGTAATGAAGAGCCCATATCTTTCTCACAAGGTGATGGCTAAATGATATACTTTCTCTCCTAAAATTTTGAGCCAGAATTATCTCTGCATAGTCAGAAAAAAACAATACAGCATATAGATCTACAATAGGTTTCATTTATTTCAGCATTAAAACAGCAGGTGTATCTTGCATGTCAATGCATGTTCAGTTGTTTCAGTACTTTGATTACTGAACTTATTCTTAAGGTCACTTCAGAATGTATGTCCTTCGAGCACTGTAAATGACTGGTTCCAGGCTCATACAGAGACAAGCAGAAAGAGTTCTGTATAACAGGGTCCCAGTGCAATAGCCTCTTTCTGACATCAGCTGATTTTGCAACAAGGCAAAACTGTCTTGAAATAATAAGGTGTATGAGGATAGGCTACACTGCCAGGTTCTCCTGCCATTTTTTCAATCATATATAGCTTTTTACTTCCCTGGATGACAAAACCCCTTTAAAAAGGGTCAACTCTTAAAGCAAAGAATTTGCTCCTTTAGGAGCAATTTTTTCCCTTTAAGAGTTGACCCCCGCAGCAAATTTTTCCCTTTAAGAGTTGACCCCCGGTCAACTCTTAAAGCGAATAATTTTCTCCTTTAGGAGCAAATTCTTTGCTTTAAGAGTTGACCCCCACTAAGAATTAAGACAAAAATAAAAATGGCTGAGTTGCTGCCCTTGAAAAAAGTGTAGCCATTCACCTTAAACTCTCATTGTTCTGCCCTTACCTCTGATTACAAGTATAATGCCCAGTAATGCCATCGTCACACACACAGGTCTGTTTACAGCCATCATACCAGCGCTGACCCTGAGTGTACGATTTACCATTCATGACGCAAACATCTGTAAAGAAAAAGAAATTTTGAATTAAGAAACAGAATTCCTGATTGATCTGTGAGGTTGGAAAGTGGAGTGCAAAATATAACTTTTCTCACTGCTACAAAGGCAGTTCTAATGATGGGTCACAATGTAATCTTTATAGACACACATTTGAAGCAGTAATCCTGTCCAAATTTCATATTCTCAAAATCTTTGTATAGAGTGTTTTTATGAAAGTAAAGCCATTATAACTCTGATTTCCATTCACTTCAGGACTCATTTAAAACGAGAGCTTTGCAAGGGGCACATAATACGCCCGTTTCAGTTTGTCATGAAGGAGTTAAAAATGAACAAGATTGTTTATAGAAGGATGGACAGGCAGAAAAGAGGGGAAACAACTCTGTAATTAATGACTGCAATGTTATTAATTAAAACATCTAACACATCAAATACTATTAGTATACCAAAAATCAGCTTCCGGGATGAAGCAGCTCAGAAGTTGAGAAATGCCAA
Organism: Ctena decussata; assembly: GCA_963989385.1. Classification (NCBI taxonomy): domain Eukaryota; kingdom Metazoa; phylum Mollusca; class Bivalvia; order Lucinida; family Lucinidae; genus Ctena; species Ctena decussata. The sequence continues at coordinate 35,609,656 of OZ022503.1, forward strand.
AGTCAAACAAGGGAGATAATTCATAAACTAAGTATACAAATGTACCATTCTTGGTCATAATACATTCCCTTGACAATATACACATCACCATAAAGTTTAGTTAAAATATTTCTAATGGTTAAGTAGTTACAGAGTAAAACGGAAATTGCTGCAAGGGCAGATAATTCAGAAGTAAGTAAGCCAGAGTTAAGGTTCATGCTCATGATATATTGCCCCATTATTATACACATTCCTACGAAGTTTCATTAAAATATTTCAAAGGGTTAAGGAGTTGTGGAGTGAATGGGGCTAGCCTGAAAAAAATAATCAAAGGGAGGTTACTCAAAAAGGTTACTGGGTCATTTTGAGCAGAACCACTGCTTTAGGTAAAGTTATTCCAAAGTTGACATTATTTTACAAAGGTCTGAAGGGTGCAGCCAGTATACAATAAATGACCTTGTTCCCCCAAGCAGGATACCAGGAATCATCATCATTCCCTGGCATTTTAAACCCCATTGGCTTTGAGTGACATTTACAAGTCCAGTTTCTTTCCCCAGACTATAAGAGACTGAAACTCCCTGGCAGATTTTCTTAGTTCTGCTGCTGAGCTTGCTGAGGATTCAGTTACTAAGTTTACTTTTCTTGTAAGGGCTAGGGACTAGCTTCCCTGATCACAGGTCCTGGTGAACAATTGTCCTTGGATGTATCACCATTAAACAATTCTGATTTTGATTCTGACTCTTAGGTTTGAAATATAATTTTCATTCAAATCAGAAGCAAGCTTGCTGCACAAGTTCTTGGGATTCTTACCTCTTGACACAGGTGTTGGCTGAGGTGTTGGTATGGGGACAGGGGTAGCTAATGGGTTTGGACTGCTATAGCCTGGCATTCCTGGACTTGGGACAGCAGTAGACTGGCCTGAAATAAGATCTGATGTATAATCAATAACATACAAAAAATCACAGACACGTCTCCATTTTAAGTGAATTGAAGCACCGCCCAGTTTTTCTAACACGTTTTCCAAAGGAAATTCCTTCTGGGACTTGTTCTTTGTTTTCCAGTACCACCAAACCGGTCCAAATAGGGAAAGAATCTGCCACTAGATTTGCAGGCTGATCTGAGTCTTCAATTATCGCACATACCATAAACACAGTACAGTAGCACATTACGCTTAGTCACAGTACAGTAGCATATTACGCTTCATGCATAGTGTGTGTGAAGTGCTACTACACTGACCAGACTGTGATAGGCAGGCTGATCTGAGCCTGTTGTTGTTTCCATATGTTATAAGAACCCATTTTGCATGCTGTGGCTCTAATAACTTCACAAAATGTGAATACTGACCACCTGCAAATACAGTAGAGCCTCATTATAATGCTACCTATTATAATGTTATTTTTTATATAATGCTATCTTGTCTGTTTTTCTGTTATGACTAAACTACAAATGAAAGAGGTCAAAATACCCACATCATAAGTCCGAACTTGCAAGTCACTTAAACATTGACAATTCTGGAATATTCTAGATACACAGACATGAAAGCCAATTAACTAAGCTTCAGCTGAAGCCATCAAATTGGAAATTAGTCTAGAAATGGCCACATTGTAGGGATAAACGAGGTCATGGTGTCTCCCATAAAACTCTTTAACTGTCAACACAAGCTTCACTTTATGATATCTCAGTGTCAACACTTTACGGGTGAGTAGCTTCCCCCTTTCAACAAAGGAATATAAGGCAAATAAGCATTAAATGCTTATTTGCCTTATATTCCTTTGTACTAGTCTTAATACAAAGCTTTTCACATATAAAGCCATGCCTTTCTATGTATCCCATACATAGTGCAACAAAGGGACAGTACTGTATCGCCAACATTCAGTTGTATTTCTTTACCTGGTTGTGGTACTTGAGTAGACTGTCCAGGTGGCGCTAATGTATTCAGACCTGGTGAAAGAGTAGGCTGACCTGATCCAGGGGTTGGACTGAAACCAGGAACCGGTCTTGGAGTCTGGTTTGGTGCTGGTGTTGGAATTCGTCCAGGACAGCTGGGCACTTTGCAACATTTGTCATTCGGATCTTCCACCATTACGCAGTAGCTAGGGATGCTTGGGTAACGGGGACACCTGCAAACAAGATTCAAAATTTATTCTGCATTCAATCAAAAACATAGCAGATTATAACAGATGCATAATTTTAAACTCTATGATGTACATAAAACAATTAAGGAAATTATGTATAGCAAATGTCTTAACCTTTAAAGTGCCAAGAAACACGAGTAGTTCAATTTGTAAACAGTGTAGATAAGCCACCACATCTGGGTCTACACTGGGTGCCCTCTAGTCTTTGCATTCTCGATATGATACAGCTAGTGTGAAACAGTTTTTGAAATTTTGCATGGGTAAATTTTGTTGTCTACATTTTTGGTGCTTTCAGGGTTAAATCTGGGTTCGAGGTTATAAAACTTGAGAATAATCTCAAACTCAAAATACATGTAAAGCACACTGATTGGCTGCTTCCAAGCATGTGCTCGGAAGCAGCCAATCAGTGTGCTTTATTTTAAGTTTGAGAATGTACTCAAGTTTTATAACCTCTGGGCCTAGATTAATTGGTCACATGAACATAAACATATTTGTATACCTCACATCAGGTCAACTAAACTTATTATTTACTAATTACATTCAATGGGAGCAATTTTTTTTTCCTTTAAGAGTTGACGCCTATTGAAAAGGGAGCCAAAACTGAAACAGGATAAGTTGCTTCCCCTGAAAGTGTACCTATTCACCTTAAGGTGTCCCAATATTTAATAGAAGCCCAAGTAGCCAAGGGGGTTAAGCCCTGGACTGCTGATCCAGAAGTCCCGGGTTCCATTCCGGCTGAAGAGGAAATCTTTTCAAATGTATATTAAGGGGTTCCACTGCACCCAGCCTTTCATTATCACCTCCCCACACCCCCAGCACCCCCATCGTCTTGATATAACTGAAATACTGTTGAAAGGGACATAAAATTGCAAGTCATTGTGCTGCGTACCAACGCAGTGCTATTTGTGATGAGTTTGGGAAGGCGTTGGGTGTAGATTTGTTTTATTGATTATTGCTATAAGCGACTTAAAAACTGAACTTTCAAGCATATTTTATTACTAAAATTTCGATTATGACATCAAATTATCTGAAACATAACATTAAAATATCTTTTTTCGATCTTCGTTGTTTTATTTTTTTATATTTCGGGATAAAAACATGGAAATATTTTTCCGTCCTAAATGTCGAAAGGATTATCGGCTTTGATAAACGCAATGTATTGTTGCAAATAAGTCAGCTGTACGACTTTTTTTTCATTTTTTGCACTGTAAGTGTTTAATCAAGTTAGCGTTTAGCATTCATGGTATTGGGTAAAACAATAATTGTTTAGCGAGAAAGAAAAGTTTAATAGCATATACATATCGTCTTTAACTATAGTATCCTTTCGATTTTTCTAGGTAGTCTCTTTTCATGTATGACCTACAAGACTTGAGGTCATCGACACGCGTTGGAACTCAGCTATTGCGTAACTGCCTTATTTTTAGAATCGGTTTATCCATTTCATTACCGTTGATAGATCTGATATTAGGGCACGAACAGGAAACGTGCACTTCTTTTATATATCCATCCGTGGTTGATCTAGTCTCTTTTTACGGAGCTAATCACCATTTTGGCACTTTGATAACTATTTTGTTGCTTTGTTTTAAGTAATGATTATAATATTGATTTAAACATTTCTAAACAGCCATGTAGAGTTTGAATTCTGGAATGGATGGAGTGGAAAAGATAAGATAATCTACTTTCCATTGACTACAAGCAACCAGCGGACACCTTGCGTCGGAAATATGTCTTATTGACGTTGATGCGACGTCATCACGTCATTTCGACGTCATGTGCCTGCTTGGAATATACTGGGAAAATTGACTCCGTGAAACCGAAAGGGGCGCATCTCCTGTTAATATTATGACACGGGATAAATTCTTTCAGCTGAATTAATCCTACCCCCATCCCCGGACGTATGTCTTATTATCATGATCATGATTTTACGGATCAATTTCAATTACATATTGGTAGAAAACTGTAACCTCTGAACCCTGATTTTGTATCATTCTGAATAGCACGTAATACTCATATGAGGGTGTATGCTGTACGAAGAACCATTAAGAGAAAGTCAAATTAAGGAATATAGTAATGACCTGGTTCAAAATCTTTTTTTTAATCAAATGAAAATTAATGGGCAAAGAATTAGTGATTTCGTTGAAATCCCAAAGAGGAAAGCTCGACCTTGTTTTCAAATTAAATAGGTGTCATGCAACACTTGCCAAATTTGTGACCTGAGATTTCCTTGTATTCATCTAAACCAAATCATAGATTCTGGGGCACTTCTGTCCTAGTGATTGCAGTCATTATGGAACTTTAAGTCTGAGAAAATTCCGAATATGTACTCGAAACTTCAAGAATGCAAGGGGGTCGAAACTTCAGGAATGCAAGGGGGTGGTCTGGTGGTGCGATGGTGCTGCATGTAACTTCCAGTGCCGGGGCGTCCTGCTGATTTGGATAATAGTAGGGCAAGGGCTTACTGTGCTTGCAGTAGGTGCGGGTGGGGGTTATTTGGACATTTTTTCTCTCATCTATCATTTCTCTCTTCTTTCTCTCTCTCTCTGGGAGACGGCCCGATATAGACTGAAATACTGTCTCAAAGAGCCGTTAAACCCAAAACAATCAATCAATCAGGAATGCAAAGATTTTGAAAGTAAAACTGAGGTGAAATAGTCGTTGTCTTATAATCAAAGAACCATTATGAGAAGCTAAATACAAAACTTGGAAACAATTTCTAAAACTCAGCTTTGCTAAAATTTTCTGGTTTACAGTACTTTCATGAGAGCTGTGTCACACATAAAGTGTGCTTACGGTGAATGAGTACTTTTTCAGGGGAAGCAACTCATGCCAGCCATCTTTGCCTCCCTTCACATGAAGAACTTGGCCCTTGAGGAGCATTTTTTCCTTTTAACCGTTAGTAGAGTCCCTGTTAGAAAGGCTACATTATCCAGGAAAACAAAACACAAATTGTTCCCCTTTGTAAAATGATGAAAAAAACAACAACCCAAAACATAAAGGTACACACATGACCGAGATCAATATCTTAGGTTAAAGTTTTGCATGGGCCTTTAAACTAGAGAGTCTTCATCAGAAAATTCCCATCTTATCATTCTATTAATCTTAATGCCCACTCACCAAAATAAATAAATAAATAAAAAGTTTTAGAGTCACAGAACAAACAAATAACGCAATGTTTCGCAAAAACGTCATTTGACTCACACACTAATTCCTAACTTGACATTTTCTTAGATTATTTTGAGTACAATTTATTGGACAGCTTCAAGCTCAATCTTAGAAAGAAAAAAAGGTTGTAAAATTCTGTTATACGTCACAACGCTTTGAAATTCAATGTAAATGTCCTTTAACTTAAAAGTAAATGTAGGGTGCCTGTCTTAAACTCAGTGCTATTCATCCAAGCTTAAACAAGTTTTTTTTTTTGCTCTATAAATAAAACTGGTAGAAATAGTTTAACTTAAGTTTTTGAAACTGTGAAATTAACTGTGACCGTGCCGAACTATCGCCACTTAAATTCATTGATACCTCGATACCATATTGGAAACAAAGTTACTAAAAATGGATAATAAAGTCTTAAATATTGTTTTCCGCAGCACTTCCTTCTTTGCTCTATACTAGAGCAACTTTTTACTTGTCCTTCCCTTCATTCCAATATTTGTTGTAATGATAATATTACCTTTCAGTGCATTTGTATTGCCCCGTCATATCATCCAAACAAACACACTCGTAGTTACAGGCATCATCCCAAGTCTGACCTTTAGTGTACTTCACACCATAGTACTGACAAAAGCCTATGTGTATAACAACAGATTAGGGTCAATCAGGTAAATTTGGCCAGCGGGTAAATTCCGACAGTGACATTGTTTCCTTTATATGTCAGTAATTTGGAATTAAAACAAAAATAACTGGGCAAACAGTGAAATCCTGATGAGACGGCTCATTATGAGCCGTCTCATCTGCGTTTTCACTATTTGCAATGGTACGTCCGAATTTACCCGCTATCCGAAGCTACCAGACTCGACCCTCGTGCATAAACAGTGGTTCTGCATGCTATATGTAACTGGTATAGAATAGGTATATAATGCACTCATACTGCCTTGCTGTAAAGGCGGTTTGATGTGGTAGAGTGTTCACCTTTTACGCAGGAGACCCTGGTTCCGATCCGGGTAGTAACATCTACTTGTCACAGACTGTTAAAAAATATAAGATGTTCTGGTCAAGATTCAAACCAGGTCTCCTGCATGAATGGTGAACACTCTACCATATTGCTATAAAAGCTGTCTTGTACAGCAAGGCAGTACCATTGTTTGATATATCTGGTCTATCCCCTGTGATATATATATAACCATGTTTTTAAAGGGATGGAAATCCATGTTTTATCAAGGCGTTTCATGTGCTTATATAACCTGCCATCCAATTTTACTGCTTAGCATTCTAGATCTTCACAACATCTGACATTAGCTTTAAATTTTGCGAAACTCCACCAGTAAATAACCAACAAAGTTGAAATTTTGACCATTTGCAGAAGCCTAATTATTTTCAAACTTCCTAAGAGGAATGGAATTACATGTTTATCAGGTATTGTGTAAGCTCACAGCATTCTTACTTCTCTGGACAGGTGTCCGTGGCCTAATGGATACAAGCACTGGGGGGGGGGGGGGGGGGGGTCACTTTCATTATAAAGCAGGGTATTATATGTGCCGCTGGAATAGCCCTACTTTTTTATCTGCCAGATACATCAATAGGTATGATTTTACAGACTAATATACACGAATAGGTCTGATTTCTCCATGCTTTATATATAAAAGCCAGCTTATCTGATTTTGTTATCAAAAAGAAACAAATATCAATTACGAAGACAAGAAATGTTCTCAGCATACTAATTTCTTGAATTTTCTTCAAGGCTTCATGGCAAATTCATGAGCTAATCTAAGCACATTTTCTTCAGTATACATGAATAGGGTCCAAGTTTGATACAAAATACATGAATAGGTATATATTTTGGCATTTGTGTTATACATGAATAGAGTGGGTTATCAGAGTTCCAGCGGCACATCTGCACTCTTTTAAAGACCAAGTGACCCGCCGTGGACTCTTAAGAATTAGATCTCTCATCACTGTGGGTTTGAGCATTGGTCTGTGCAGAGGAGAGAAAGCCAAATTCTGCTATAATACAAAGGTCAGGGGCAGTATTCATAAAACGACTTAAGTGGTTGCTATGCTGTTGCTAAGGCTAAATTTCTTTGAAGGACATTCCCTACAACTAGGAAATTTGCTCTGAAGGAACAGTCTTACAAATTTCTTTGAAGGAGATTCCCTACAACTATGAAATTTGCTCTGAAGGAACAGTCTTACAAAGACTGTTCCTCCAGAGCAAATTTCAACGTTGTAGGGAATCTCCTTTATAGATATTTAACCTTAGCAACAGCATAGCAACGACTTAAGTGGCTTTATGGATACGGCCCCAGGTGGTTCTTCCCAGGAGCTCCGGTTTTCGCCCACCTTTGCTTAACCATTAGCTTGAAGTGAGATATTCTCAAAAGGGCTGTACAACCCATATACCCACATATAAATAAAAGGTAAGAGAATATTTTTACCTCTCTGCTGCGGTGGCCTTGTTGGATCTGGCTTGCTGATGATCACCCCAGGAACAGCGGTAGGGATCGGTGAGGGTGATGGGTAGGGGTTCGGCGCTGGGGTAGGGCTCACTCCTGGTGCCAGTGTTGGGTTGACTCCTGGCGACACATTGGGGTTCTGAGGACCAGGAGTAGGAGTCATAGTGCTATGACTATTAGGGGCTGGTGTGGGGATGACATTACACTTGGGGATCTGGCAACAGCTGTCTTGAGGGTCTGTGACCATGACACAGGAAGATGAGGGTGCTGGATATACTGGGCATCTACAAATTAACAGAAAATTCAAATAAGTCACACATTTAACAAGATTTCCCTGGAGTGCTGTTTCATACCACCTCATACTTTTTCAGCATGTATCTACAGTCTAGAGTTAACCCTTAAAACGCCACAGAAGCAGAGGACAAAATTAACATCTGCAGAAAAAATGAAAAATATTTTTCTTTTGAACTACATTTATATTATATTGAGAATTCAAGACTTGTGGGCAAACATGGTATATCAAGGTGAGGCAGCTCATTATGAACCGCCTCATCTGGATAAACGCTGTTTATAAATTAAGCAATTTCAGTTTACAGTAATTTTAGGTGTTAATGATAATATTGATGAGTGGTCAAGTCAATAACTATATCACATATCTTGCTGAAGTAGCTGAAACAATAATAAGGTTAGAGCTGTAAGTGTCATTTAGAGGATAATTGTACTCAAGTAACTGTCATTTGCAGAGGTAAATTGTCGGTTTATGATCCGAAATTTTGTTTTATGCAGTGTCTATTCTAGGATGCGCGATTGCGGGTTTCACGCTAATTTTTCTCATATCCCGCATAAATTCAGACCCAATGCGTGACAGTCCCGCGTAAAAAATAAACAATGAAAAAGTCCCAAAACCAAGAATTTACTCTTGCCTAGCAGAAAATACTGCTGTTTTGATTAAAACGGCATCATTGCTGAAGTTGTTTTCGCCATATTATGTCCATTAGAGTAACTTCCCTTGACTTCACGGGTTCGATAAAATTCCGGAACGAATTTCATTAGAGAGTGGGTAAAATGTGTAACCCGCACCTGCGTTAGCATACCCGCAGTGAAATTTTATAAATCGCTGAAAAACTGTATCAGCAAAATAATTGCTGTAAACCCATTGAAATACTTAAATATAAGACTAAAGCCTTCAAATCAATTCAGAAAATATTTAACTGGAATGTAATAGGGATTTAGAAAAGAAAAATCGATCTCAAACTGTGTAAAACAGGTCAGTTAAGATTACTGTATAGTCTTGGACAGGAATAAATGTCTGTTATATGAGCTAAATGTTTTCTGTCTGTTCAAAAATTTCCCCCCTATTTTTTGAAAATCCCCCCTATTTTTGAGATGGAGGGGGGGAAATCCCCCTTCACTTTCAGTTTCTAGAATAGACACTGTTTTATGGTGACGCGCCAGTGGCGCCGTAAAACTCAATTTGGGATCATAAAACCAACGATTTTTCTCCCCTAATGACAATTTTGATACAGTTTTCCTCGATTCCAATGCACTTTATCATATTTTCACCTTTCAAAGTCTACCACTTTACACCCACAGCAAGCTCTTTCAGCAGTGTAAAAACAGATGTCGCAATGAGAAGCGACATTTGTTAATGACATCGGGTTTCCGACTGTATATCCCAGGATATAGTGTCGCAAATTTTTGACATTATCCAATCAGACATCGCATTACACTTGTAAGTGCATTAGGATTTCTGATATATACCAGGAAAATGGTTAATCCTGGATACTGTAAGACACTTATATTTCATTATTTGGTAGAAGGGAAATTTGGCAGCATTTATAATCAGATCTTTTGGCATATTTTATTTCTGCATATTAATGTTTTGAAACAAACACAATATGGTAGGGTAGACTCAGGTAACTTCGGACATGGGGGTAAATTTGGACATACCATTGCAAACAGTGACAATCCAGATGAGACAGCTCATAATGAGCCGTCTCATCAGGATTTTCACTGTTTGGCCAGTTATTTTTGTTTTAGTTCCAAATAACAGACATATAAAGGAAACAATGTCACTGTCCGAATTTACCCACTGTCGGAAGTTACCTGACCCTCCCCTAATTTCATCCTTATCCACCGTGTTCAAGTTCTAAACGGTGTACGGGACACTAGGCATAAATGGGTTAATACTGTGGAGGGAATAAAATTTATGCATGAAGGTAGGTTTGCCTTTCACAATCACCCTGTTGAACTGTCAGCATTTTCATTTGGCTATTTTCTGCCTGTCTGCCAATATCACCAAAAATAGAATGATTGCCAAATATAAATTAGTATGTTACAAAGCTGTATTAATAGACTTTATCATATGACGTCGCATCTGAGAGTGTAATAAAGCCATGCATTAAAAACGATAATCCACGGGTGGATTAAATATGCAAATTACGTTGTAACATTATGCGTTGACGTCCATAAAAACGTCGCGTTTTCTAATGGAGAAATCGTGACCTTTTAGTGCAAAATTTGCTAGTCGAATGAGATTTTAGTGTCATATGATAAATAGAATCTTGCATTCGTGCTCCTGTATTATTGAATTTATTAAACTTGTTGGGGAAAAACGATAAGATGCTCGGCACAGCCTCGCATCTTATATTTTCCCCCAACTCGTTTAATAAATTCCATAATACATGAGCACTCATGTAAGATCCTTTATATAAAACAGTGTTTTTTCATCTCTAGAATGACCCCAAATATTTATATCAGTCCAATGAAATTCTGCTCTGAAATGGGGTTTCCCCTTCTAAAGCAATCCCAAAAGTCTTGATCTCTCTTATAAGATGGCTCTAGATTATTATCTTTGAGATCGTTTTGGAAGGGTAAAACACCCTATGCTATAATCGAAGAAATATGTTACATATGTACCTGTCATAGCAGTTGTAGTAATTTGTGTCAGCGTCATCACAGCGACACCTCTGCGTGCAGCCATCATCTAAGACCTGTCCCTGCTTGAATGGTACACCATTATACACACAGAATGCTGCATGAATAAAAGAACCTAAGATGAGGTTAAAGGTTCTAACTTAAGTAGCAAATTTGCCAACTAAAAATATCATTTGCCAACTGAAAAAAAGTGGGTGGCAAAAAGCTGCTGCCTAGCAATTCTATAGTAAAATTCAATGTCTTGAAGTACTAGCTAATTTTCATTAAACTACTGCTTCTTTGTGTAAGACTAAACATAACTCCATGAAGTCAAAGCATTATCAATGCCTTTGACCTTATGGAACTTTTTTGGTCATAAATCTGACAACTGTTAAGTGGCAAGAAGACTGTTTTTTGGCTTCCAGTTTTTGCTACCATGTAAACGAGTTTTGCTACAAGCTTTTATACCAGTACCTGCTACCTGCAAAAAAATCCATTTCCAACACTGAGGTTAAAACAATTAAACAGAAGTCCTAGGATCATTGTTAGATTATTTAATCTCATGGTATCCGCTTTCTGAACTTAAAATTGAAATTGAGATGCAGATTTCATTGTCAAAGTCTCAGAGCCACCACTGACTATATTTCTGACCTGTTTTATTTAATCAAACAGAATATTCACTGAATGCTAAATAATTTATTGTAGGTAAATGGTTGAGGATAATTCTGACATTATTTTCTTATTATTTTCAATAAAACATGTGAAACCTCATTAGAACAGTCTCACCCAGATGGATCTAATTAGGGGCCACAATGAGAAATATGAAAAATTATTCCTAGATTCTCCCCATTACCCCTTACTACCTGGATCTCTGTTAAGCCCCTTACAACTACCCTTAACTTAGCTTACATGTTTTGCGAGTCCAATACATGTAACAACATACTGTTTCCTTACCAAGTTTTGGTGCCGGGGTGAGATTGCTTCCTGGTGATGGAGCTACTGTTGACCCTGGCTGTGGGACCAGAGTTGATATCCCAGGGCCAGGTGTTGGCTGAGGAGTAGGGGTGACGACCGCTGGGGTAGGTTTGTTCCAGTCACACATAGGTACATAACAGCAGTAGTCATTAGGGTCCCTCTGGAGAGTGCACTGTGGGGGTAAGTTAGGGTAGATTCCACACCTGTAAAAAATGATGAATTCAAGAATTAGGGTAAAGTCTGGTAACTTCAGACAGGGGGTAAATTTGGACATACCATTGCCAACAGTGAAAATCCAGATGAGACGGCTCATGATGAGCCGTCTCATCAGGATTTTCACTGTTTGGCCAGTTATTTTTGTTTTATTTCCATACAACTGACATATAAAGGAAAAAATGTCACTGTTCGAATTTACCCGCTGTCCGAAGTTACCCGACTCTACCCTATAGGGTTGCCACTCACCCTATACGCTTCAAAATTCCCTGAATTTTTCTGATTTTTCTCGCATTTTTTTACATTTTCGTACTCTTATAGGGATCTGAAAGACTCTGAAGTAGATGTGTTGATAGTTCTTTTGAGCCGTGGCATGAGGAAACCTACAAAGTGGTTGTGCACCCAGGGAAGACTCAAATCAGCCTGGGCATCCGCCCAGTCTGATCAGAGTCTTTGCTGTCTGCATGAAGGTAGCTTAGAACCTTAGCTACCCTTTGAAAGAGTCTGATCAAACTGGGTGGATGCCCAGGCTGATCTGTGTCTGCGCTGGGTGCACAACCACTTTGTTGGTTTTCTTGTGTCGTGGCTCATTTATTTTTAACAGACTAGCGCTAAAGGTATCACTTGAAAATTAGGAGGTGCTCTTAATTGAAAGAATTAACACCCCCTAGGAAAAAATCTATCCTTTAAGAGCAGATGTATCCCCCTTTGAGGAGAGAGATAACTACTTCAGTGCCTGTGATATCCTTCCCGAAAGTATATTCTTTCCCCTTGAGCAAAGTAAGTGAGCCGCGACACGAGAAAAACCAACAAAGCGGTTGTGCACCCAGCACAGACTCAGATCAGCCTGGGCATTCGCCCAGTCTGATCAGAGTCTTCGCTGTCCGCATGGAGGTAGCTTAGACCCTTGCCTAACTTTTAAGCACTTATGACAGAGCTTATGCCCAGGCTGATCTGAGTCTGTGCTTTGCGCATAACCACTTTGAAAGTTTTCTTGTGTCGCAGCTCAAGTATATTTTCAGATGCTGCCATAGCCATCAATTTTGGAATTCCCTAACATTTTAAAGCCTTCCCATGACCAATCATAAAATGTCCTTACTTTTCCCTGACCTGGAAAAATCATTTTCTAGATTTCTCCCTGACCATGGCAACCCTATATACTAGATACTATAACAACATTAGCTGTAATATGTAATAAAGAGTATATTGCTTTTCTTCCACTTTCAATACACAGATTATCTAAGAACCCATATCCAGTTTTAAGGGAGATACCATCAAGCCCAGCTGTATCTGTCTTCTGTTTTATTATATACCTATGACTGATACACCCTTCCAACTGCCTGTTTTCTGGCCGTCTGATATAGAACGCCGTATCAAACTGACCTTTTCTGAATCCGTATCACTATCCCTTAAAACAAGGCTATGTCTGAGTTCCAGCTTCAGGCATGTCATTTGTTAAAGGGCATCGTAGAAAAGCAAACCAGAGAAACAGGACTAGTGACGCAACATCAACAAACACATCAAAAATGGCGCGCCTCGATAGCTCAGGCGGTAGCATTTGTCTCACACCTAGCTACATACCTCTGCCGCACAGGTTCGAATCCGGGTTATGCATTAGCGCTGACAAGTATGAATGGTTGGCTGTTCTCTAAGGTATATAATAAACAAATTATTATAATAGTAACTTGATCGGCATGTGTATCACATCTCGTAGTTGAGCTCATACCATCGGATCACCCTCGACGCTAGCGTCTCGGGGGATCTGATGGTATGAGCCCATCAACTCAACATGATACAGTATGCCAGATCAAGTTATTACTCGGGGTATGAAAATAACAAATCAGCCACTCTCCTCTCCAAAACACTTCAGAAAAGCAATATAAAGGCATTTTAAATACGTAAAAATATCAGCTGCACTTAGACATCACAAAAAAAGCTGATATGTCCATGAGATACCTCATGGACTATGAAGAGGTAAATAAATGACCTCATATAAACTCAGTATCAGGATTACATATCTGCAGGGCTGGAAAAATCGACTCGTCCGCTCGCCATGGCGAGTGCCTCAAGCTACAGGACAAGTAGAATTTCTCAGTACTGCCAAGGTAACTTATCAATTTCACTATACATCTTGTGATGCAGGACGAGAGACAGTTGTAAGAATTTTCCAGCCCTGATCTGGGATTTGGCAATATATGCATATCAATATAAATAATTTTCAGCAAAATAGGGAGGAACCTTTATTACAGTGGGCATGTTTAATAGGATCAATATGGTATTTAACCTTTAAAATGACATAAAATATATGAGATGCACTAACCTTTCTGTACATGTGTATCTCCCCGTCTTTCCATCATTACAAATACAATCATACTGACAGCCATCCTTCCAATGCTGATCTTGTAAATATTGCTGCCCCTTGTATACACACACCTCTGTATATGGTAAGGAACAGAACAGGATTTCAGATAAATGAAAACAACTGTGTATGAGAATTGATGTCTTCTTACTTTGTCATACAATAGGCTTGTCACACTGGCCCAGAGGTTATAAAACTTGAGTACATTCTTAAACTCAAAATAAAGCATACTGATTGGCTGCTTCTGAGCACATGCTCGGAAGCAGCCAATCAGTGTGCTTTATTTTGAGTTTGAGATTATTCTCACATTTTATTACCTCGAACCCTGGTATTGGGAAGCACTGTCCCCTGTTCTGTTACCACTTTCAGTAGTTTTGTGATAACTCCACCATTTCTTTCACTTTCAAGCAAACATGGGCCGGGTAGCGCAATCGGTAGGGCACCTGACTCGTAAGTCAGAGGTCCTGGGTTCGAGTCCCGGTCTGGCCACATACTTTCGTTTCTCCTTCCGCTGATTCAAGAAGGGCAGTTGTCAGTTACTGGCGAAAGTATGTGCACTTAGTACTGCTTAACCGCTTAGGAGGTCTAAGCCTGCCCAGGAATAGTGTGGTTAGGTTAACTGACCGTCCCGACATGACCTTAGTTGTTTACCGTGGACGTTAAGCATCAAATCAACCAACCAACAAATCAAGCAAACATTATGCACAAATGTGCTTTTCATAAGGTACATATGACTTAATAACATTGTTATATTTTTAGCTTTTTTATATCTATTTATAATTATTTCTTTTTTTTTTTGCTTGATTTTTTTAATTTCCAGTGCAAATTAACCCAGCATGTTCAATGTCCTGATATGGGTAATATTCCCCAAAGTCAGCTTTATAGCACATTTAGTGTATAGCCATCATTATTGTTTGTTTCAAATGTGAACGACATGTGTTTTTTCTCTCAATTCGTCTTCAGATAAAAGTGTGTTAATTATGCAAATGCAAAATCATTTTTGCTCATGTATTAGCATTTCTGTTTTTTTATATGTATCCTGCACCTCCCCTCTCCCACCCCGACTCCTACAACCACCACCTCTCCCCAACCCTCAAAGGTTCAACATTAAGTTTGAGGTGTTTTACGTTCACGTGGATACCAATATGACAACATATTAAGCTCTTTTTGTACCTTTGTACAGGCAAGCTAAAAGACTACATGTACATACCAGCTCTTGGCAAGGGAGCCAATGTAGTTCCTGGTGAAACTCCTGGCTGTGGGGCAGGAGTTGGGGCGCGAGTAGGGGTTGGTGGGGTTCCTGTCCCAGTAACGACAGCATGAGGAGCATTGGTATATATCACAGGCTGAGCCGTGGGGCCAGGAGTAGGTACCCCATTGGTTCCCGGCACTGGTATGCAGCTTGGTACTTGACAGCAGAGTGGATCAGCTGGATCGGGTACCATGGTACATTGTGAAGGAATGCTGGGATAAAGTTTGCATCTGCAAGTAGTAAAACATTCATTTTACTGTGTTGCAATGTCTTTTTCAAGTACAGTCACATCTCGATATCTCAAACACTGATATCTCAGAGTGTCCTCTTATTTCAAGAATATAGTTTGGACACATTTCCTATTTTTATTCACATTTCAACTCCAATTATCTCGAACTACTGATATCTCAAAGTAAATTTTCTAGGACCAGAGATATCGAGAGTTGACTGTAGTTACAGTTCAATTGAATTGGTAACAGCATTATGTTTCTGCCATTTCTACAAAGGGAAGGAACTTTTTGTGACTTCCTGTTTGCTTCCCTGGATTTTAGTTTCAACATATTTTATTGCTCAAATAGAAGCAATAGAGTCAAGCTACAAGTTCTCACAACATTAGTAACAGCCCTCCCCCTGGATGTCCAAACCAGTCAAAAAAGGAGTCTACTCTGAAAGCAAAGAATTTGCTCCTCTAGGAGCAAATTCTTTCCATTAAGAGTTGACTCCCATTGAGTAGGAAAGAAAAATTGAAAATGGCAGAGTTACTTCCCCTGAAAGTGTACCAATTCACCTAAAGAGTATGTTCTAGGTAATCATGGTGAATGAGTTATCATAGTTTGAGTCAAAGAGGTTTCACTGTATTTTGGCCGGGCCATGTGGAGTTCATCGGAATGATAACTGAACCATACAGAAGTTTAGTTTCCAGATTCCCTGTAATTAGGACACATGCTATAATAAGCACACACCTAGTGTGTTTGTGAGAAGCCTTTCTTTTGGATTATCAAGTACACACAATTCAACAACTTAGAGTTCTCTCCAAAATGTTGCGTTTCACCTATCGCATTTTGGAGACAACTTGATTTTTACCTAGTACTTGACACTCATGCGCCGACTACTGTGAGGCAGATGCACCCAAGCTGTGGTTCAAATGCATTTGAGTGCTTAAAAGACTGTCTCTATAATGACGATTGTTAAGGTAACAAAGAAATTTCTAATCGTACTGTGCACTAATTACAGTGCATACATTATGCCTTCACCAAACTGTGCTCATGAGATTGCTAGATGGATGGCTTTGTCTTTTTGCTTCCTTTTCACCAGTATTTCAGTCATATCCGGATGATGGGAGGGTGATTATGAAGGGCTCTGTAAAAAGAAGGGCCATTTAGGTTAAGACACAATCTCACTTCCCACAGGACTCTAACCAGTGAACCCTTGATTCAAAGTCTGAAGTGCTAGCCATTTCCCCATAAAGGCACATCTGTGCTCAGACTACTGCCAGTGCACAATTTCTATATATTTTATGACCTACTGGATGCTCTTTTCCTATTTATTCCCCATATTTTGATATACAGTATTCAACCTAATTACTACACATGCCCCTATAAGCACACATTTTGGTAATTTTTCAGACATATGATTTTACAAGCATACATGTTTTTACTGGTTTATCCCTTTCTTTGCTAGTTTACAAGACCTGAAAAATACTACAGAATCTTTCATTTTGTATTTGTACAGCTTCTGTATCCTTCTATGACCATAAGCAGATTTTCTCCTATGCTTAACCCTTATATTTGTTTCCTTCAATATATTATGAATTGCTGAAATGTGCACTTATAAGAAAGACAATTCACTACAAGTATTTGCCGCCATTTTGTAAAAGTTAAGCGCACAGGGCGCTAATACAGTCAATTATGGTATGCAATAAATGAGATCTATAATTCAAATTATAATCAGTTATTTAAGGTTTGTGGATACATAGAAGGACTAACAGATATCTGTATAAAGGATTACAGATATCCATAATTTGACCTGCAGATATCTGATATCCCGTACCAGTAATCATAAAAATTCTAAGCATGGGGACAGATAGGTACAGACCCTGATCAGACTGCTACTAGAGGAACAGTTTGATCTGGGTCTAAACTGATGGCCATTCCATCTGCATTTTCAACACATTTTTACATTGTAAAACCATTTTAGGACAATTATGCTAATTATTTTAGGTGTCCCCATTTTTTTTTTTTTTTTTTTTTTTCTTACATTAAGCATATCCATATTTTGCATAACAGAAAAGAATTCAACTTGTGAATTAACCAAGGCATAGACGGATGGATGACTTGCAATTTCATGTCCCAATAAAGACAGGCATTTCCAAAATAAAGTGTTAAATCATACCTATCTGAACAGGTGTAGTGTCCTGTGATGCCGTCATCGCACACACACATTTTATCACAGCCATCATTCCACTTCTGACCTTGAGTATACTGTATGCCCTTCATTACACAAACTTCTGAAATACATACAGCAGACTCTTGTTATCTCAAACACAGGATATCTACACTGTAAAAGTACCCTCTTATATCAAAGAATATAGTTCTGACACACTTCCTATTTTTGTTACATTTCAACTCCAGCTATCTCAAACTACTGGTATCTCAAAGTAAATTTTCTGGAACCAGAAAATTTACTTTGAGATATCAGTAGTTTGAGATGAACTTGGACTTTGAGACATCCAGAGTTGACTGTATTTATTTGCCTATAAGATGGGCACTTTTTCCTTCCAACATTAGCCCAAAACAGTAAATCAGTCTTGTGATATTCATCTATATGATCTTTTCGTCTCTTCCAAAACAACCCCAAAAATCTTGATCTATCTAGTGAGATGGATCTAGATTTTGGGATTGTTTGGAAAGAGAAAAAAAAACTCTTATAAACAAACAGATATCATAATGATGCAAACTTACATAATAATAATAGTTTCTGAAATAACATAAATTTCTGAGATAAACTGTACAAATTTCTGAAACAAACTGTACACAAATTTCTGAAACAAAATATACAAAACTAGAAATGTTTTTCAGAGAAAAACTGATGTCCCCCCACCAGCCCATTTCCCATCCCCTCTAATGAATAAAAAGCCTGTACAAATAAAATATCTATGCAAGTTTGGACGAAATCCATCCGCTGGTTCTAAAGATATCCTACATAGAAGACTATGTCCTTAAAAAATGGGTCAAGGTCACCAACTACTAAACATGTCTTAAACCTGTCACAATGATACATTCATGCAAGTCTGATGAATATCCATTCACTGGTTCAAGATATCTCATTTTTAAGAGAGAAAAATACGCATTTGTAAGATAGCTTTTGACCTTGAAAATAGGGTCAAGGTCATCAAAACACACTACACTCTTGAGACTGTCCCATAGGTATATCTAAGAAAGTAAAGTAGAAGTCAAGCCAAAGCTTAAAGAGATACATCAATTTTAGTGAAATTTTCACATAACTTTTTCCTTCTGTGACCTTGAAAATGAGGTCAAGGTCACCAAAATTTTGTTCAGCTCTTAGACTTGTCCAAATCATGTATCCATAAAAGTTTGACAAAATTCTATCTATTGGTAGGGGGTTCAGATGACGTTACGTCATCGCGTAATTTACTAGTTGTGCGCTAAAAATGCCCCCTTTTTACCACGTTGTATTGTTGTAGTTTACAAGAATTTTGTCATTATTTTTATGCAGAGAAATGGAAACAGCCTTCTTTTTTAATTATAGGGCATTTTCAGTGCCAAAAATTCTATTTTACACGTAAAATAACGTTTGGTAACCACTGATCACCGTCGATTTTCACTGAACGTCATTCTGACGTGGCCGCATTTTTCCGATTGTTTACAACATAGTGGGGTGTCTTGAAACGGTTTCCGCGGCAACGTGTAAGCGTGATAAGTCAGACTGACCAATCAAATAAATTCTGAGATAGTGACCTTTACGAGATTGATTGCCTCGGTAAAATTCGATCATTAACAAGAAAGCTAGTGCAATTTGACTAAAATAAGCCGAATTTTAACAGGTAAATAACTGTTTTGCAAAACCGAGGCACTCAGATTCGAATTCTCAGACCTATAATCTTCAAAAACCATTCCACCTCTATGCCACGGGCTATTTTATATGCCATGGAAATCATTGTTTGGAGACATGGTATCGACGATATTAATGACGTTTCTCCACCCGCCGTTACGCTAAATTTGACGTCAGGATTTTTCATCACTTGATCGAGGGCTCCCCCGAAACTATGATTATGCAGTCGATATTTATTGTGTTAAGCAAATTTAATCGAGTCAGTTTTTATCTAAATTATTGTGTTTTGCTATTTTCCATACATTTTTAAATACAAAACAAAGGAAAACGAAAGTTAAAGTATCTGCAAAATTTATTATTTTACCGTAAACCAACTTTGGTCGGCATTAATCAGAATTATTTGGCATTTTCCCCGCATGAAAATTATGTGAACACATACATATCAACATAAATTCAATTTTCATAAAATTCATATTCTCATATCATTTTCTGTCACAATTCAAAAGATTTTATTCCAAGTATATCAAAAGTATCGCAGTCGACAATTAAAGATCAGCATACATTTAAGGAGTTGGTTGGTTGGTTGATTTGATGCTTAACGTCCACGGTAAACAACTATGGTCATGTCGGGACGGTCAGTTAACCTAACCACACTATTCCTGGGCAGGCTTAGACCTCCTAAGCGGTTAACCAGTACTAAGTGCACATACTTCCGCCAGTAACTGACAACTGCCCTTCTTGAATCAGCGGAAGGAGAAACGAAAGTATGTGGCCAGACCGGGATTCGAACCCAGGACCTCTGACTTACGAGTCAGGTGCCCTACCGATTGCGCCACCCGGCCCGGCACATTTAAGGAGTACTCCGTAGCTCAGTGGGTTTAGCACTGAGCTAGCGCGGTTTGATTCTCGCTGTAGGCAAAACTCTTTTCGACCGTGAACAGGGTTCCATTGCACACATCCTTTCATACGACTGAATGCTCTTGAAAAGGTCGTAAAATGCGTCATTTCATCAGTGCCTTTGTGTTGGTCAAACAGTGCAAAGCCAAGATGAATATCAGCTTGGAGTTTTTTTCTTTTGTCAGTCCTGAATGAAGTTGTTATTTAAATTTGTATATATATTTTAAGACGAGATACATTTTGGTACCATCAATTTCTGTTATCGCACTAAGTCTGCTGCGGCCGCTGCTAAAGTTGGACTATGCACCTTAAAGTCTCCATAGTACTGTCTACTCACAGTGATAGAACGTCTAAATCAACCTTCACGTTTGGTGATAAATGAGAATTTTGGTTTATGAGCATATATGTTGAATCACATAGCTGTTGCAAAGAGTAAGGGAAACAATGTGTTTCGATAACCAAATTTACTGCTACAGATGCGGATTTCGATATTCAACTTTTTAAATGTCTCTAATCCTCAAAAAAGGCTGAAATAATAATAATAAAAATGATGGGAAAACAGCTCCACAAAGTACTAGTTCCTTTCCTGGTTCCCCGTCGAACTATGCAATATTATGAAAAAGCGCGCCAGGTTTGTACGCTGTATTTATACCGTTTATTGGAAGATCATTTTAGTTGCAAATTTATAGTACCCGAATGATTTTAAATGAAACTTAACAATGTTTTGTTTGTTTAAACTATATCAGGGTCATGTACAAAAATGAATCTTTAGTAAGAAGCTTGCAGCGATAACTCACAATAAAAGATTATACAAATAAAGGGTCTTTAAGTTACTTACTGATCAGCTGACAAACATTGTCAACTAGTCAGCCAAAAATAAATCATGAAAGGAACGTTCTGTGGTCAGTGAAAATATTTCAAGGATTTGTATCAGGTGTTCTTTCTTAGAATAAATCTTGAAAGGTCTTCAGGAAGCAAGGCAGACATTAAAGAAACGGGTAGGCCTAAAAGAGACTTGATTTCATTGAGTCAGTTCAAGTGCAGTAATTTACTGTTGCAACACTGCCAATGCCCCCCCCCCCCCCCCCCCCCCCCCCCCGCTTCAGCGGCATTATTTTCGAACTGACTCAGAATGAGCCCAATGATTCCATTATGTAATATTCACTATGCATGGTGAAGTATGGTGACACTTTTTATATGGCTGCCACACTGCACTTAACATTAGTTGCGCTGAACTTCAATTTAACCGTTTTCTAGCTGTCAAAGGAATGGAAAAAACATGATCTGCATTATTATAGTAAACCCGGGGATACGTTTCTAAGTACGGTGGTTGTGGGAAGGGGGAGGAGGGGGATGGTTGCGGTCGGGCGATGGTGCCCGGTAAATTTCAGTGCCGAGGTGTCCAACTATTGTATATGGATAATAGAAGAGTAAGGGTCTACTGTGTTTGCAGTAGATGTGGGTGGGGTAATTTGGATATTTCTTCTCTGGCCTGTCATATCTTTTCTTTCTCTCCCTCTCTGGGAGACAGCTCGACACAAATTGAAATACTGTTTCAAAGAGTTGTTAAACCCCATCCTACCAACAAATTAACCAAGTACGGGGAGACTGATGTTTTATGTTATTTGCTATTTATTACGGTCCCGAATGATCAAAGAACTGTTCTTTACTCATGTATGACAACACATGAACACGCTTGGATGAGCTATATATTTTACAAGAATATGTTAAATTTGCTGACAGATGTGCGTGATATTTTGCAATATAAGCATATCTTACAGATGTATTTAATTTCACGAATGAGGTAGTGACTTGTATCTGTTGCGAGAGGTGGTAAGCGAGACGTGCATTTCGGGCTTTACCTTCTTTTTCATAGAAATGCAGATTTTACAGAAAGTTTGACCAACAAAAAAGCCACCAAATTACCTTGGAAACAAGTGAATCAATTAAAATGCGAGCAAATGTTCCAGCTTTAACTAGGTACTGAGGCACACACTAGATCATTTGTGAATTTGCTTTATCCTCTTTTCTCGTAATGTCATCTCTTTCAGTTTGGCCGGCAAACACTGTTTTCGTGGCCATTTCGGACAAGTAAATGGCATCCTGGTTACCATGGAAACAGCTGAACCACTAAATAATGCTTGCAAATTGTAAAACTTGTATAACTGAATTGTGTTAAACTACCTTTAGGATTTGTGACTGTTTCTATTTTTTTTTATTTTGCATTTGATATCTTTTTATCATGGAAACTCCGTGTTAGCGGCCATTTTGAACAAGAAAATGGCCGCCTCATTACCATGGAAACAAACTCACAAATAAAAAATGTTAGTAAATGGTGCATCTTTTAAAAATGCTTCATACATTGTATCATTTATGAGTGTTCTTTATCATATTCTGTCATTTTGTCATTATTCGCTTCATATAAAACTCCGATTTCGCTGCCATTTTGAACCAGAAATTGACAGCCTGGTTACCATGGAAACGAGTGAACCACTCAAAAATATTTGCTGAAGTTGCCGCCCATATTACTGCATCATACAGTGTATATGAATAAGACTATAAGTAAAAGACTTAAATCCTAGCCCCAATTTATGCTTAATGAATGTGAAATTCGGTGCCATCAGCCCGTATACTGAATACATTGGAGCATGATTACAAAATTGGTCACAATGGCTTGTCTAAAACATGTCATAACTTTTGAACCAAGCACCCTATTCTAAAAATATACATATCATTTTAGAGGAAATTGAATATGCTTTCTCATAAAATAGGTAAAAATAAGTAAATTTGCTATTTTAAAAAACACCTGAAGCCCCTACTATTGGTTCAGGAGATATTGTGGGTACAAGAAATTGCCATGTTAGTCCTCAAGTGACCTTGAAAATAAGGTCAAGGTCACCAAAATCTAAACAGCTCATAAACTTGTTCCAATCATGTATCCAGGAAACTTTGGTGAAATTCCATCCATTGGTTCAGGAGATATAGTGGGTACAAGAAATTGTCATCCAAGTCCTACAGTGACCTTGAAAATGAGGTCAAGGTCATCAAAATCTAATCAGCTCAAAAACTTGTCCCAATAATGTATCCATGCAAGTTTTGTGAAATTCCATCCATTGGTTCAGGAGATGTAGTGGGTACAAAAAAATTGTCATCTAAGTCCTCCTGTGACCTTGAAAATGAGATCAAGGTCACCAAAATCTAATCAGCTCTTACACTTGTCCCAATGATATATCCATGGAAGTTTGGTGAAATTCCATCCATTGGTTCAAGAGATATCACGCATACAAGAAATTGTCATCTAAGTCCTCCTGTGACCTTGAAAATAAGGTCAAGGTCACCAAAATCTAATCAGCTCATAAGCTTGTCCCAATAATATATCCATGCAAGTTTGGTGAAATTCCATCCATTGGTTCAAGAGATATCGTGCATACAAGAATCTGTCACGCCGACGCCGACACAGACGCTGACGGGATCCGCACTGAAAACAATATGTCCCCCCTCACCTTTGGTGGGGGGACATAATTTCAAAACAAATGTTAAATGCAGAGACTCTCAGTGTAAGACTACCCACTAAAATTAAATTTTGGATATTACACTATCTTTTTTATCATATGACTTCGCTGTTATTCAGTGGATAACATCGTGTCATAAAAATCTTATGACCACAGGTGTAATTCCAAATGGAAATGACCACTTGTGTAAGATCCTCTATTTATACAACCTCCAAATCAAAAAGACCTGTTTGCATACAGGATAACTCACCATGCCCATAACACACACACAAAAAAAAAATAAATTAACATCCAATTTCCAATTTGAATGTGGACTTTGACAAAAAAAGGGAGACAGTTTTCAGGAAACACTCAAAATATTTACGTTTAGATTGTGGCGCTGGTGTCGGTTGGGGAGCAGGTGTGGACACTCCAGGTTGAGGTTTCAGTGTGGATCCTGTTGGTGGAGACAATGTGGAGACCCCTGGTTGTGGGGATGGGGTTACATGGGGATTCGGAGCTGGTGTTGGTGAACACTCAAGTTTCTTACAACAAGAATCTGCGGGGTCAGCCACCATATGGCAATTTGTGGGAATCCTAGGGTACACCCCACATCTAAAAATAGACAACAAAATACTGTAATTAGTATATATATATAGGAACAGCTAATTGACCAATTATTTTTTAAAGATGTATGAATACATCTCAGGGGAAGCATCTCTGCTATTTTCATTTTTTCCTCCCTTCTGTATGGGCAGCAACTCCTAAAAGAAGAATTTGCACCTCTGGGAGCAATTTCTTTTCTTTAAGAGATGTCCCCATTTTGCAAGGGCTACCTCATTGATCAACCAGGGAAGCAAATTCTTCCATTTAAGAGCTGACCTACACTGAAAAGGGATGCCAAAATGAAGTGATAAAGTTGCTTCAACAAAAGATAATTATACTCACTCTTTGTATGATATTTACATGTGTTTTACAGATCTTTCAAGAACAATACACTTATGCTGAGTCAATTGTTTTTTAGCAGAGGTGGGAAAAAATCAAAGCTGCCGCTGAAAAACCAGCTGACTTCCACTAGCAAAACATGGCACTGAACGAGGCTTTAATCCACAGTGGTGAGAGACCTGATGTTTAAAAGCCAGCGCTATTATCAACAAGGCCACCGAGGTCCATATTTTCCAGAAGAACTTCTGGTATGAAACGTAATTGTAATCGGCCTCAGTACATTCACCTCCAACCCCCAAGCCCTGCCCTTTACACCATACCTTTTTGTGCATTTATAATGCCCTTCATGGCCATCAATATAATCACCCCAACCCCGCTAATTCCCTACCTCAACCCCTTCTCTTTACAACCCAACTTTTCTGTATATTTATTTTGTCTGTCAAAGGCATTAATACATTCACTCCTAATGCCCCATCTCCTGCATGCCCTTTACAACATATCTTTCTGTGCATTTATACTGTCCCTCATAGGCATCAATATATCACCCCAAATCCCCCACCTTACACCCACCCCTTCCTTTTACAATATACTTGTGTGAGTCTTCCCCTTCTGCTGATTCAAGAAGGGCAGTGGCAGAAGTATGTGCACTTTGTACTGGTTACTTGTTTAGGGGGTCTAAGTCTGCCCAGGAATGGTGTGGTCAGGTAACTGACCTTCCGGACATGACCATAGCTGTTTACTGAGGACTTTAAACAACAACACAACAACAACAAAAATATCTGTGCCTTTATACCCTGCCCTTCATGGGTAACCTGGCCCAGAGGTTATAAAACTTGAGTACATTCTCAAACTCAAAATAAAGCACATTGATTGGCTGCTTCTGAGCACATGCTCTGAAGCAGCCAATCATTGTGCTTTATTTTGAGTTTGAGATTATACTCAAGTTTTATAACCTCGGACCCTGCCCCCAACCCCAGCCATCACCACTGCCCTTTACAACTTACCTTTCTGTGCATTTATACAATCCCTCATGGGCATCAATACATTCACATATATACTGGCATCCATCTCTCCACTTCTCTCCCTGTCCGTATTTCTTCCCATTATACATGCAAACCGGAATTGGGGGTTGGGCAGTGCTGACTCCCGGCACAGGGGTTGGTGTAACTCCTTGTCCAATAATGACTGGTTTCACAGTTGGAATCAAGCCTGGGCTAAGGGTTGGATTTGGTCCCCCTGGACTGGGGGCTATGGTAGCACCTGGTATTGGGGCTGGAGTGGGGCTGCAGTATGGAATTCGGCAGCATGGATCAGATGGATCTGTAACTAGTGAGCAGCTAGCTGGAATATTTGGGTATACCGCACATCTGAAAATGGAGAATACAATATTTACACCAAATACAGTCAAACCTGTCTTGAGGCGCCACTATATAAAGGTGTCATAATTATGTCTTTAGAATCACCCTTTTTGGTCCCTTGAACCAAATACAGTATAAATGAGCCTGTTTAAGGAGTTATCTGTCACAAACAGCTACTTTCGAGTGTCCTGTTGCATGACCATTATGACAGGTTTGACTACTCCAACATCTAAAAATATTCTGACATCTGTAAATATTCAGACTTTAAGATAATCAGACACATGTGTATATACTGACAATCAATAATTAGATTTGTTGACATCCAATACTCTGCTTGATTTTGTTATAATCTAAATTTGATTTATGGATACCCAAAATTCAAATTATGGATATCCAAATGTCAAGAAGAATATTGAATATCCATAAATCAAACTATGTATGGATATCACAAAACTCTAATTATGGATATCCATAAGAGAGGCATATAAATAGTAAAATGGCACCCCATATTAATCTGCCTTCTAACTAAATTGTTACAGTAAAAATTCTAAGTACTAAGACAGATATGTCTGAGCATAAAGTGCAGATCCAAATCAGACTGCTCCCAAGGATCAAAGTCTACACTGTTTGCCATTCTATTTGCATCTACTGGATGCATTTTTGCTCTGTAAAACCAAGCTTTTAAATTTTAAGGACTACTACAGTAAATATATATTTTAGGTGTCAAAATTTTCAGAATTCTTACGGTAAACATAATACAAGGGCCATCCAATAAGTCCTGCAAATGGCCAAGTTTCAGGCAAATGATGATTAAAAACGAATCAAGCAATCTACATTCCTACATTGCATCTTCATTTCTTTCCAGTCAACAATTTCCAGAAACGTAATGATCTTGCAAATGGCATTGCTAGGCAACTGAAGAATACTACCATTATGGGTGCGGCGGTGGCTTCTAATTGTCTGTTTAAGATCCCCTAGCTTAGTTCAGAACGCTTGTAAATATCTGAAAATTGCTGGGAGATACGGAAAATAATACTGACTTATGTACACGGTACCATGGTTAAGATATTACCGTCAGAAATTACTTTATTATTGTTCAAAGGAAGATCACCATGTTTTTCAGGCAGCTAAAATATCAAACTAGAATGGTTTTCCTACGAAAAAACAGATGTCTCCCCCCTTTTTGATGTCAAAAGGATCAGTCATTAAGACGCCAAGGGAAAAACAATATGTTTCCCTACCCTGAAGCAGGGATTCATAATAAGTAAAAACTATAAATGCAAGAGTTATAGTTGTTATGCTCTGCATGTCATGTAATGTTGACTAATATTCATATTTAGTTTTATGTCAAAAAATATAAGTGCAAGAGTTACAGTGCTCTGCACGTCGTCTATTTATATGTTGACTGATGTTTTTGAAGTTTCATGAATATAGCTTAAACGTTTTTCAAGTTATAGAGCTTAGACGATTGAGACACGATTTTGTGAATGACAAAGTTCCAAGGGAAATAACTCAAATAGTATAAATGCTGTGCTCTGCAGGTTGTCTAGTGTTGACTGACATTTGTATGAAGTTTTGTGAATATAGCTTGTCCGGTTTTCAAGTAATAAAGCGATTGAGACACGATTTTGTGACTGACAAAGGTCCAAGGGAAATAACTCAAGAAGTATAAATGCAATAGTTATGGTTCTTGCACTATGCAATTCTTCTAATGTTGATTGATATTTGTATGAAGTTTCGTGAATATAGCTTGAATGGTTTTCAAGTTATAGAGCAGACACAACTGAGACACGATTTTGTGACTGACAAAGTTCTAAGGGAAATAACTCAAATAGTATAAATGCTAAAGTTATGGTTCTTGCATTCTGCACGTCGTCTGATGTTGATTGATATTTGTATGAACTTTCATGAATATAGCTTGAATGGTTTTAAAGTTATAGACGGACTCGACTGAGACGCAATCTTGTGATGGACAAAGTTCCAAGAGAAATAACTCAAAATGTATAAACACCAGAGTGCATTCTGCACGTCATCTGATGTTGACTGATATTTGTATGAACTTTCATGAATATAGCTTGAATGGTTTTAAAGTTATAGACGGACTCGACTGAGACGCAATTTTGTGATGGACAAAGTTCCAAGGAAAATAACTCAAAAAGTATAAATGCCAGAGTTACCATTTGTGCACTCTGCACATTGCCTCATGTTGATTGATATTTGTATGAAGTTTCGTGAATAAAGCTTGAGCAGTTTTCAAGTTACAAAGCGGACACAATTGAAACACAATTTTGTGATGGACTAAGTTCCAAGGGAAATAACTCAAAAAGTATAAATGCCAGAGTTACCATTCTTGCACTCTGCACGTCGTCTCATGTTGATTGATATTTATATGAAGTTTCGCGAATATAGCTTGAGCGGTTTTCAAGTTATAGAAAGGACATGATTGAAACACAATTTTGTGATGGACTAAGTTCCAAGGGAAATAACTCAAAAAGTATAAATGCCAGAGTTACCATTCTTGCACTCTGCACGTCGTCTCATGTTGATTTATATTTATATGAAGTTTTGCGAATATAGCTTGAGCGCTTTTCAAGTTATAGAACGGACACGATTGAAACACAATTTTGTGATGGACTAAGTTCCAAGGGAAATAACTCAAAAAGTATAAATGCCAGAGTTACCATTCTTGCACTCTGCACGTCGTCTCATGTTGACTGATATTTATATGAAGTTTTGCGAATATAGCTTGAGCGCTTTTCAAGTTATAGAACGGACACGATTTGTGACAGACAGATGGACAGACAGACAAACGGACAGACAGACAGACGGACAGACGCCCGGGGAAAAACAATATGTCTCCCGATCCTGAAGGGGGGAGACATAATAAAAAGAGGCTTTCAGGAAGGAATCCTATAAGCATTTTGCTTTCATTCAAATCCCATTAACTCTATCTTGTGTATATCTTATGTTGTATGTCAATGAAATTATGAATAAAATATGTTTAAACTAAGAGGCTTTCACACCATAAGAAGTGTTTCCTAAACTGCCATTAATTTGTTATCAAAGAACAGTCCCGAGAGGTTGAAATGGATATATTAGAGAAAATATGAGCTTCGAGCCTTGTTAAATATCATTTGCAGCCTTAAGAAACCAGGGGTAAACGTCAAAATCTAAAATTTTGCAAAAAATCTGTAATATTCTCTTGCTGCCTAGCAACCACATTAATTTGGTAATGTGAAATAATAACTGTCTCTTATTTGAGTTCTTAAATATAAGGTGATTACTTTAGAACATAAATTCTAGTAAACTGAAAGAATTATAAACATATATGCAGGAATTTTCTTCCCCTCTTCCCTTGTAAAAGACGTCGTGTTTGTGCAATTTCACCGCCGGTATCGCTTACACCTTTGCATTCAAAACTCTCCCATATCTGAGAAATGAATGTCACATGTATGATTTTTAGCACATATATGTATTATGTACGTAAGCTGTTTATGGTGTAATTTGATTACCCTACCTCAATTAATAAAGCAGTGATGACGGTGTTTGCAAGACTTACTGGATGACCCTCGTAAGTTATAATAAATCATGGTAAGAAAAAATAAAATCTTAAACAGCCATCAATTCCAAATACTGACCTCTGATTACACCTGTAATATCCGACAGTTTCATCTTCACAGACACACTGCAGGTCACAACCATCATCCCATCTCTGACCTTGTCTGAAGGTCACACCGTTATAACTGCAAAGCTCTGCAAATAAAACAATAAACACGGAATTAGATCTTAACTATTTGAGAAATGGAACTGAACTGAATAAGACACTAACCTTATAGCTTGACTGAAACTAATACCATTATTACTGCCAAGCTATGGAAATATAGAAGATGATATTTGAGCCGCAACACGACAAAACCAATAATGTGGTTGTGCGCCCAGTGCAGACTCAAATCAGCCTGGGCATCCGCCCAGGCTGATCAGAGTCTTCGCTGTCCGCATGGAGGTAGCTTAGACAGTTATCTACCCTTTGAGCATTTAACAAAGAGTCTTATCATACTTGGCACCTGCCCAGTCTGATCTGAGTCTTCGCTGGGTGCACAACCACATTGTTGGTTTTCTCGTGTCCCGGCTCATTTAATGCTTTTTTGTCTTCCAGTAAAATGTCCATCGAAATAATAATTTAGGTGTACAGGGCTATAGCAGGGATCTCCCCAGACCATTAAGGCATGTCGCTTGCAACATGCCTTCCTCTTCAATTTCCCTTTGCAACATGCCTTAATTTCCAATGAAAATTTATAAAAGTGCTACTATTTTCATTTCTTTGCCAGTTGAGTTGTTGTAAATGCATTAAGGATCATCAATAAATTATTTATAATGTAAATTTAGTCTAATTTTGACAAAGCATTGCATATTAAGGATTTTAAAAATTGATCAACAAGTCCAAATCTGATTTTAGTGTTAAAAGCGACATGCCTTCTGAAATTTCTGGGGAGAACACTGCTATAGGTACACCTCCATGTTTTTCAGCCATTTTTTAAAATAAGAACAAATTCTGTGACTTCCTGTTTGCTTCCCTGGACAACGAAGCCCTTTCAAAGTAGAAACTCTAAAAGGGAAGAATTTGCTCCTACGAGTATGGTAACAAAAAGAAAGGCTGTTTAAAACAGGTGGCTCTTTAATAGAGCTTCATTGTACTGACCTTTGGCTAGAGTGACCCTGAACAGCTGACTGCTAAAAACAGGTCTTGTAAGTGACTGCTAAAAAATGGTGGTCTTGTACACATGTAAAAGTGGAAACTGGATAAGTAAGTTTCATTGACCCATACACACTGTTTTGGACAGGACAGTATATGAGCTGCGACACGACAAAACCAACAAAGTGGCATGTGCACCCAGCAGAGACTCAGATGAGACTGGACATCCGCTCAGTCTGATCAGAGACTTCTGTGTCGGCATGAAGGTAGCTTAGTCTTGTACAACGCTTTAAGCGCACTGCATAGGCTCTGGTCAGACTGGGCGGCTGCCCAGGCTGATCTGAGTCTGTGCTGGGCGCAAATGCCACTTTGTTAGTTTTGTCGTGCCGTGGCTCATATGTATACGTATTGTCACTAAGAACTAACCCTCATAATGAGCCACCTCATCTGGTTTACACTGTCTGCCTTTTGGTTTATGAATTCTGAATATGATACAGCTTTGACAAATTATAACTTTTAATTTTGAAGACATAAAATTTGTTGTCTGCTTTTTTGCACTTTAAGGAAAAGCAGCATTTAAAAAGAAACAAAAATGGGTGCTCATTACCTGCTAATTTTTCCATAATCATACCTAATAAACAAACAACTCCATTTTCTTAAATTTTGCAGAAGTAAATTTTGTCCTCCGCATTTTGGCACTTCAAATATTAAATTTGACTTACTCTTTGCATTGGGTGCTAGAGTTGGTCCCACACTTGGATTGGGATTTACACCTGGTGAAGGGGCTGCAGTTGGGCCACCCGGTGTTGGGGTCAGGGTATGCTGTCCTGTGACTACACCTGGCGTGACATGGAAGTTGCAGGTTGGAGTCTTGCAGCATGGTTTCAGGTAGTCCTGGACTAGATGGCACTGAGGGGGAAGATTGGGGTACTTAGCACACCTGTAATGGAAAGCACACACTATGGAGCTTCACTATAATGTTGCCCAGTATAGCATTATTTTGGACATAGTGCTCTAATGTCAATTTTTTTTTTTTTTTTTTTTTTTTTGGCATTTTATTAAAGTGTAAATGATCATTTTTCTTACGTTAGTCTCAACAAAATGATATTTACTTATAATGCTTCAGAGATGTATGTGCTTTTCTGTGGCCCTAAAACCTATTTATTTATTTATTTTTGTGATAACATATCTTTTCACTGCTAGTTTGATTTTGGACAAGTCTGCTTGTCCTCTTCGAGGTGAATGGGTAAACCTCTATATTGTCCCCACCCACCCCACAATCCATTTTTGTATGCAGGGAACCAACCTTTGTGGCTTTCTGTTTGCCTCCCTGGAGAACAAAGCTCTTCCATATGGAGTCTGCTCTTAAACAAAAGAATTTGCTCCTAGAGGAGCATATTATTTCCCTTAACAGCTGAACTCCATGGTGAGAGGGCACAAAAAATAAGTGGAAGAGTGTCTTCCCCTGATAGTGTATCCATCCACCTTAAGCGAAGTTTATATAAAACTGTTAACATCAAACTTAGCAAAATCTGGGCCCAGTTGTTCAAAGCATCATTAGCTTAAGGAAGTTATTAGTCGAGGATTTGTTAAGTCTCACAGTCCTCACAAAATTTATTGCAGTAATTTTTTTTGCTGGAAAATTGTGCTTCTGCAATTTTGAACCTCACATTTTTTCGGCAAAACATGGCAGTACTTTTGTGTACAATAAGTGTGAAATTTTAATATCTCCATAACTAACTGTGTCATCAACAACTGGGCCCAGGGTTTGAGGTTGTAAAACTTGAGAACTTGAGAATAATCTCAAACTCAAAATAAAGCACACTGATTGGCTGCTTCCCAGCATGTGCTCGACAGCAGCCAATCAGTGTGCTTTATTTTGAGTTTGAGAATGTTCATGTACTCAAGTTTTATAACCTCTGGGCCTAATTTATTTCCTTAGTTTGATCTCGATCTGCTAATGTGTATTTCTATCCCCACCCTCTACAATTTTTCAAGGAAATAAACTTACATTTCTGTACAATCATACTGTCCTGCATCCGCATTTAGACATACACAGTTATAGTCACAGCCATCCTGCCATCTCTGGCCTTGTGTGTATTGTTTACCCTTGTAGATACACACAGCTGAAATAGTAAATAATAAAACATTAGTTTTATTTGTAGAGTCTGGCTCTCTTCATTAGCTTCTGTAGCTTAGGACATGGTCATTATGAAGCAATAACTAACGTAATGACCCTAAATATTCGGACAGACAGGTCTCAGCAGACACTGTAGACCCAGATCAAACTGCTCCTCAAGGAGCAGTTTGATCAGAGTCTACAATGTTTGCCATTCAGGAAGCATCATTTGGATGCACTAATGTATGTAAAATCCACTTTCTAACAATTCTAAAACAATAAATGTCCAACTTCCGCGTGTCCAAAATGTTAGGCTCATTACGGTAGCAATACTTGAAACAACATACCATATTTTTTCGGCTATAAAATGGGAGGGTTCCCCTCTATAGCTCGACCCCAAATATCTAAATTAGTCTTTTGAATTTTTTCTTCGAGATGTTTTTTTTTTCTCTTCCAAAAGAATCCCAATAATCTAGAACCATCTTAAAAGATGGATCTAGATTTTTGGGATTGCTTTAGAAGGGAAAAAACCCATCTTATAGCTGAAGAAATATGGTATTTTTTTATGGAGAATGAATATGTCACAGGATATATAGAGGATCTTACACTCGTGGTCATTTCATATGAAATTTATGAAACAAGCCTTTGGCGAGTTTCATAAATTTTATATGAAATGACCACGAGTATAAGATTATGTTTATCATATGACCCTTTCAAATGGAATTCTAACGCCTTCAAAGTGAACATTATTTCATTGAGAAAACGCATTGTTGACATGGACGTTGTCAATAACGTTACGTTTACACGCCAAAGTGTTATTACACGTGTGGTCATGCGATTTTTATGACACGACGTTATCCACTGAATAACAGCGACATCATATGATAAATAGGTATACCATGCACTTGTACTGTCTAGCGGTACAAGCCTACTTTCATAGCCAGTGGTAGCGTGTTCATTTTTCATGAAAGTGGACTGGGTTTTGTCCTCAGCTGAAGCATAAAATGTTCATGAGTCCTTGACAAATGGCACCCAACTTAAATAGTCGACATTATAATTCCTTCATTCTCATTTCATGCAGGTTCATATGACAATCTTGGGTTAAATGAAAGTAAATTTTCAAGTGTCTTTGACCAATGCCAGTTCTTATGACATTCATACAACAAATGTAAGTTCATGTGATCTGTATGACCAACACAAGTTCATATGTCACTCATATGACAACTGCAAGACCATATGATAGTAGTATGACAAATTCAAGCTCAATGTAAGTTTAAACAGTATTTATTTGGCTATACAAACAGGATTTTCTTTGTCCAAAAGTACCCCAAACATGTAAATCAGTTGGGTGCTATTTGGCTATAAAATAGATTCTTCTCTTTCAAAACAATCCCAAAAATCTAGATCCATCTTGTAAGAGATGGACCTAGATTTTTGGGATTGTTTTGCAAGGGAAATAACTCTGTCTTACAGCCAAATAAATACTGCAGTTATGACAAATGCAGCAAGTATCACCTTTAGGTTGTAATTATGACAAATGCAGCAAGTATACCTTTAGGTTGTAATTATGACAAGTGCAGCAAGTATATCTTTAGGTTGTAATAACATGACAAATGCAGCAAGTATACCTTTAGGTTGTAATTATAACTAATTCAGCAAGTATACCTTTAGGTTGTGGAGCCACTGATGGATTCAGTGATGGTGCCAAAGTTGAAACACCAGGAGCTGGTGTTGGTGTCAGTCCTGGCTTCAGAGTTGGGGCTGGGGTCACACTACCTCCTGTCACATGACCAGGTGGGGCTGTTGGGAATGGAATAGAAGAGTTGGTGGGTGGGGTACACTGAGGGATCTCACAGCAGAGTGGATCTGCAGGATCAGCAACAAGGATGCAGCCGGCTGGCAGAGTACCATATTTAGCACATCTGTGAAAATAAAAAAAGATACCATATTAATCCTATTAAATGCCCTGGGGTATTGCATTTATCAGAAGGGGGGGCATTATTTAGGGCCTAAATTGTACTAAATCAGACACTGCAAAAACACTTATAATAAACAGTATTGAGATGAATGGGTATACTTCAGAGGTAGTAACTTCTATATTTTTGCCTCTCTTCTCAGTAGGGGTGGTGTCAACACTTAAAGAAAAGAATTTGCTCCTCTAGGAGCAAATTCTTTCATTTAAGAGCAGACCCTATTTCAAAGCACTACTTCATCCAGAGAAGCAAACAGGAATGCATGCGAGTTAATGTATGATTATTTTGGGAAAAGAAGCAGGGGGGGAGGGGGTATTAGAGCAGGTGCATTTACTAGGATTAATATGGTAATTACCAAAAACAGTTAACTATAACTTGAATAATGCTCCTTTAGGAGCAGCCTGACTGCTGAGGTACTTCTGTCTAAAATTTAATATTTTGGATTTTCATGATAAGAACAAGAATTTCTTGGGATACAGACTTGAATCAGTCAGCTGACTTTCTTCTGAATCCCGTTTTGTATAATATATAGTATATCTGAGAATGAATGTACTTGTTTCATATGCTGTGATGCAAAGAAAATTAAGGTTAAACCAACAAGAATTTCGCAGAAAGCGGTGTCACATCTGTCTTCAAATTGTTACAAAACAGAATTAAGCCAGTAAACTTTATGAAAGTTTATGGCGCCGCTGCAGGAAATGTACTACGTAGTTGCAGGAGCAATAACAAGACCTGTCCACATACAGGATAGCTTGCCTGACAGTACTTTGCCCATTACATAAAACTTTAACATAAACTTTAACATTTTGCAAATGCCGATGCCCCCACCACTGCCAATGCCGGACGTAGTACAATATCTGTTCCTGTACATTCATACAGGGGGGGGGGGGGCTAAAAAGTACTGCACCTTTCACTACATCTGTATATTCCTCTCTCAGCTTCTTCACAGGAACATTTAAAGTTACAGCCATCAAACCATTGTTGTCCCTGGGTGTACTTGTCACTTCTGTAGACACACACATCTGCAAACATGAAATATACAATATATGAGCCGCGACATGACAAAACCAACAAAGTGGCATGTGAGCAACCAGTGAATACTCAGATCAGCCTGGTCATCTGCCCGGTCTGTTCAGAGTCTTCTCTAAGTGCTGAAAAGGTAGCTAGCTCCATGCGGACAGTGAAGACTCTGATCAGACTGGGTGGATGCCCAGGCTGATCTGAGTCTTTGCTGTCCGCACATGCCACATTATTGGTTTTATCGTGTCACGGCTCATTTTTTTGGCTGTAAGATTCTGGAAACGGACAAGGGTGTTCTCCAATGGGGATGTGGGGGTGGGGATTATTCTTTTGCAGAACAGGCCAAAACAGTTAGATCTATCTATTTGGAGTTATTTTGGAAGAGAAAAAACATCATTTAAGGCTACTTCATTTGCCATTCTGTCAGGGTCCTAACTTTTCCCCATTTTTCTTCATTTGCCATTCTATCAGAGTCCTACTATTTCCCATTCTTCTTCATTTGCCATTCTATCAGAGTCCAAACTATTTCCCATTCTTCTTCATTTGCCATTCTATCAGAGTCCAAACTATTTCCCATTCTTCTTCATTTGCCATTCTATCAGCGTCCAAACTATTTCCCATTCTTCTTCATTTGCCATTCTATCAGAGTCCCAACTATTTCCCGTTCTTCTTCATTTGCCATTCTATCAGAGTCCAAACTGTTTCCCATTCAACCTGCATCATTTAGACACATTATTCCACTGAAAAACTTAACTGTTCTATTTTAGGATGGTTACTGTAATATTTTACATGCCCCAATTATAGAACTTTTATTACCATATGACGTCCCATCTGAGAGTGTAATAAAGCCATGCATCAATAATGATAATCATCATGATAGTGGATTAAATATGCAAATTACGTTGTAACCTTGTGCGTTGACATCAATAAAAACGTCCCCTTTTCTAGTTACAAAATCCTGACATTTAACCGCAAAGTTTGCTAACAAAATGCAATTTTAGTGTCATATGATAAACAGTCTTGCATTGGTGCTCCTGTATTACTGAATTTATTAAACTTGTTGTGGAAAACCGATGAGATGCCCGGCATAGACTCGCATCTTATCTTTTTCCCCAACTCGTTTAATAAATTCAATTATACAACAGCACTCATGTACGATCCTCTATCAGTTATAAATCTGTTAGCTGAAAGAATTAATCTAAAGTAATAATATCTGACAGTAACAACTCAGGCTGTATCTCTACCTTTTTGCAGTAGTTGGGGGTCTGTAAAAATAAAAGAGCCACAACACGACAAAACAAACAATGTGGTTGTGCGCCCCACGCAGACTCGGATCAGCCTGGGTATCCGCCTAGTTTGATCAGAATCATTGTTAAATGCTCAAAGAGTAGCTAAGGGTCTAAGCTATCTTACTGCGGACAGCCAAGACTCTGATCAGACTGGGGGAATGCCCAGGCTGATCTGAGTCTGCGCTGGACGCATAACCACATAGTTGGTTTTGTCGTGTCGTGGCTCAAAACATGATTCTTACTTGAGGGTAAACCTGGAGTAGGTTGAGGGGTGGGGTTGAGATTTGGAGCTATGGTCGATTGCCCAGGCACTGGTGAGGGAGCTGGTGTGGGGTTCTGTCCTGTCAGCTGCCCCACAGTAATAGGGAAGTCACAAACAGGTTTAGTGCAGCAGGGGTTGGCAGCGTCTTTTGTCAGGTGACACTGTTCTGGAACATTTACGTACTGGGGACATCTGAAATGAATGAGATTTTATAAAGCTAAAATGTAGTATCAACAAATCTAAATACAAGAGATTCTATATATGTAAATACAATGCACTTGAATTTATGATTGGAGTCCAGATGCTCAAAACTAACAACATTGTTAGTTAACAGGACATTAAATTTTCAAAGATAATGTATGTAAAACTGATGCTATTTTTTGATGGAAAAATGTGAGGAGCTTTTGCCATGCAAAAGCTCCTCTCATTTTTTCAGCAAAAAATATAAGGATACTTGAGTTTGTATGTGCTAGAAGACTTAACAAATCCTTGTCTAACGGCTTAGTTAAGCCAATGATGCTTTAAACAACTGGGCCCTTGACACTTTCTTTTCACCAGTTTACATCTAGACCAGAGCCCTAGATAAAGATGGGCTTTAATTGTAATTTGAGTGTATTTCACATTTCTCTGTATAAACATGAAAATAGATGCTGGGTACTTAATGGGACATGAAAAATATACTTCTGAAAAAAAAGCAAAAAAAAAAAAAAAAACCAATGTGTGCTTAATGTGGACATGCACTTCAGGCAAATGGGTACACTTTCAGAGGAAGCAACTCTACAATTTTCTATTTTCTTCCCTTTTCAATTGGGGGGGGGGGTCCCCTAGGAGCTAATTCTTTTCTCCCCTATGAGCAAATTCTTTTCTTTAAGAGTAAACTCTCTCTTGAGAGAGCTACATCATCCAGGGAAGCAAACAGGAAACCACAAAAATTGTTTCCCTTTGTAAAAGTAGCAGAAAACATAAAGATGTACCCATACACTATATGCATTGAATATTGAGATTAAAAAATAAATGAGCCGTGACATGAGAAAACCAACAATGTAGTTGTGCTCCCAGCGCAGACTTCGATAAGCCTTGGCATCCGCCCAGTTTGATCAGACTCTTTATTAAATGCTCAAAGGGTAGCTAAGGGTCTGAGCTACCTCCATGCGGACAGCGAAGACTCTGATCAGACTGGGCAGATGCCCAGGCTGATCTGAGTCTGCGCTGGGCGCACAACCACATTGTTGGTTTTGTTGTGTCGCGGCTCAAATGTGATTTTTCTGATATTCATGGAAGTATGAATGCAATGGGTTACGTGCGAAGTAAGTGATGCCCGAAGGGTGTCTCATAAACTTTGCATGGAACCCATTGTGTTCATACTTCCATGAACTTCTGAAAAATGATATTCATCTTTTATATTTATACTGTGTTTTCATCATTTTATAACTCATTCATGAAGTTTTGACTTATCTAACGACACTGAAAGGACGAAGAATAGTTTTCAACCAATGTGTTTGGGAATGACGTTCAACAGCCATCACTATGACATGACGTATATCGAACATTACCTTGGCCAGTCAACTACCTGAAGTGTCAGTGACGTTGCTTACACATAACTTCGCATGAACGAGTGTTGTTCATGGATGTATAATTATTGTCAGTCCAGGGTTCGAGGTACCAAAACTTGAGAATAATCTCAAACTCAAAATAAAGCACACTGAATGGCTGCTTCCGAGCACATGCTCGGAAGCAGCCAATCAGTGTGCTATATTTTGAGTTTGAGAATGTACTCAAGTTTTATAACCTCTTGGCCAGTATAGGTTCATCTAAGGAAATTGTCGACGAGTGTATATATAACTGAAACTCTTACTTTTCTGAACACTCATAATATCCTTGGCCAGCATTCATGCATCGACAGCTGTATTCACACCCATCATCCCAGGTCTGATCCTGGGTATACTGGGACCCTTTGTACTCACAAAAGTCTGAAACAATGTTAAAGTTTGTAGAACCAAGTGCTCCAGATAAGAAGGTATAACAGGGATTTTCTTTATTTTTCCATAAAAAAACATATACAGTGACCCCTTCTTAGAACTGTCTTGCCGAGAC
This sequence comes from Ctena decussata, assembly GCA_963989385.1. Taxonomy (NCBI): domain Eukaryota; kingdom Metazoa; phylum Mollusca; class Bivalvia; order Lucinida; family Lucinidae; genus Ctena; species Ctena decussata. The sequence goes on from OZ022503.1 coordinate 35,649,306, forward strand.
AGTTCTAACAAGGGGCATGATGTATGTTTTTGTTGACAACTGAAATATCCTCAAAACCCCACCTCAGCTGAAGATCTGACTTATGACTGAATTAAAGCTATGCATACCACTGTTAAGCCTTCTTTGAACAGTGGACCTGTCTGATTGATTGATTGATTTGATGCTTAACGTCCACGGTAAACAGCTATGGTCATGTCGGGACGGTCAGTTAACCTAACCACACTATTCCTGGGCAGGCTTAGACCTCCTAAGCGGTTAACCAGTACTAAGTGCACATACTTTCGCCAGTAACTGACAACTGCCCTTCTTAAATCAGCGGAAGGAGAAACTAAAGTATGTGGCCAGACCGGGTTTCGAACCCAAGACCTCTGACTTATGAATCAGGTGCCCTACCGATTGCACTACGCGGCCCGGCATGGACCTGTCTGTTCTTATCATTTGGATGAGTATAATGCTTCTAGTTTTAGGTGTTTCTAGTGGATACTTTCATATTTATTTCATTTTGGATAGAAATTCCTGTAAAGAAACTGTAAACCCTGATCAGTTGCTGCTTTCTGCAGCATCAGAACTGGGTCTACACTGCACATGTCCCCAAAATAAATTTCCAGTCTTAAAAGGGCTAATGTGTAGAGGCTGGGAGAAATTACACAGCTTGATAGCACACACTCTGACATGGAATATCTACTTATCATGCAAATGCTGCAAAATTCACCTGATAACAGGGGTATGATAACATGATGTGATATCATGTCATTTTAGAACTGTGCTTGCGCCAATGTTATCAGGCAATGCCTACAGAAGTGATCTCTGAAGGCGTTTGGCTACATACTGATGTTGGCCGTGATAACAACGTTCGATTGGTTTACGTCATAACGCAATCGCGATGTCAACAAGTTCAAACAAAACTGCATTTACTTTTCTTTTGTTTGACGCTCTTTACACCTCAAAATATTCTAATGATGCATGATAAATAGAAAACTATGTAAGTGTCTTCTGATATCAAGTTTATCAGGCTCGACCAGAAACACGTCGGACTGGCTCGGCAAGCCTCGCCATTCCTACGCTGTTTCTGGTCTCGCCTGATAAACTTGATATCAAAAGACACTAACATGGTATTCTCTTTATGGACAGCAGAACAAATTAAAAGAAAACATGTAAGGAAATCTGAGCTATTTGTTTTGCATAAAACTGTAAAACCATTTCATTTCATGATATCATAGAAATAGGAAATGTTTTTTATTTAAATATTTAAAAAAAAAAAATTAAATGAATTCATTTGGAAACAATATGGACAAGGGAAGAACTAAATAAGCAATATGCTTTTGTTCCAATCCTAAAATTTTCATGCTGTATTGTATATACATGTTGTGAAAAAACTGGAACAAAGATGTTTAAACCAAACAATATGGAAACCCTCTTAAATTCTTCAACAAAATGAGGGTCTGGATGAAAAACTTAGGTACAGCTGAGTGACCCGAAACGCATTTTTTTTATTTTAGGCCTTGTCTGGTGCCATGCTAATACTTACTAAGTGGTTGAGGACTTGGGTATGATCCATCCGGCAGTGGAATTGGGGCTGGAGTGTTAGCATGGCCCGAGATGATTCCTGGAACTTTGGTAGGCAGCATGCTGGGGGCAATTGTCCCTGAGATCTGTCCAGGAATGGGAACAAAGGTGCATGTTGGCTGCAGGCAGCAGGAGTCCAAGGGGTCAGTCTCCATCTTACACTGGGAGGGGAGAGGAGTCTGGTACTTGGGGCATCTGTAAAATAAAACAGTGAAGACATTTACGATGAATTACCATCTTATTGTATCAAATGACAGAGCTCTAGATAAGAGGGGGTATTTGGTGATAATTAGGGATAATTTTTGTTAATTCTGCATAAAAACATATGTTGTGACCCCTCATCTGAACCGTCTCATCGAGACGGTTCAGATGAGGGGTCACAACATATGGTTTTGATGAGAAATAAGAAAAATTATCCTTAATTATCATCAAATACTCCCTCTTATCTAGAGCTCTGAAATGATCTGAGTCTGTTAACTTTGTTCCTCTGACAATATTCTGGTCATACTGAAATGTTTAATCTAAGTTTGTGAGACTTTAACTCTTTAAGCCCCAGTGACGCAATTAGCAAAATTTGCAAACAGCGTAGATCCTGATGAGGCGGCTCATGATGAGCCGCCTCATCTAGATCTACACTGTTTGCCCTCTAGTCTCTGAATTCTCAATATAAAAAGTCTTGGACAAGGCATTTTTTTAATTTTTGCAGACGTAAATTTTGTCGTCTGCTTTTTGGTAGTGAAAGAGTTAAGCTGACTTACGGTGAATGGATGCACTTTAATGGAATGCAACTCTGCCATTTTCAGTTTTGTTACATTTCCCAATAAAGGTCAACTCTTCCAGAAAAGAATTTGCTCCACTAACAGCAAATATTATTCTATAAGAGATGACCCACTTTTGAATGAACTACATCTTCACAGGAGAAAAATAGGAAGTCATTAAAGCTACTTCCCTTTGTAAAAATAATAGAAAAACATGGAGTTGTACCTATTCAGGAAAAGATACTCAAGCCCTGCTGTGAGCTATAGTCAGCTCTAACATAGAGGCACTAGGCAGCCAACCTCTACAAGCCCTAATGGGTAAGGGCCAAAAAGTCTACATCAGATATTCAGAGTATGGGGTTAAGTTATAAGTGTACCTGTCATTACAGACATACAATCCACGGCTAGCATCATCACATCGACATTTGTATTGACATCCATCAGTCCATTGCTGGCCTTGACTGTACTGAGCAGTCTTGTATACACACACATCTGGGGAAGAAAAAGGCAATTAAATAATCTGCCTTAAACAATCATTACTTGTTGTTGTTTCAATTCTCGTTACGATGATTTCCAAAGGCTCAGCCGAACATTGATCAGTAGTATTATACAGCTGGCGATTCCACAAAATAGGCTACGAATGTGGATGCATGCTTATTAATGGTGCAAAAGGTGCTTGACTCCAAGTATTTACTGAAAATCCGAGAAGACTGAATGTATAATATAATAACACCGTCCACTGCTCCAACATACAGCGTTTTATCGTCTAAATTTTGCCTTTTATGAGTCACATCGAAGAAAAGTTTCATGCGATACGGCATTGCTCTTGATCTGGTTCCCGTCATCAATTTTCTCAATGCGTGTATAAAAACCCCTCCCAAATTCCGAACTCTGCTGCGCGTATAAAACCCCCTCCCTAATTCCGAACTCTATCTTCACTCTATGTTGAGTACGACCATCCAGCATTCTAGTTATAAAGCAATTGTCTCATCGATATAAAACTACTGATAAGGAAGGAAAAATAATAGTAATAGGTCCATAAATATGTCAAAGCCAAACTACTGACAAGGAAGGAAAAATCATAATAAATCCATAAATATGAACTTAATATTATAATTTTTCCTTCCTTGTCAGTATTTGACATTGTGTGTGTATTTCTCTGTAAAAACACATACCTATGGACTTATTATTATAATTTTCCCTTCCTTGTCAAGATTTGACATTTCATGTATCTTAGGAATGTGGAAACATCCCTATATAGTGATGTTTCCACATTTTTTAGATTTCCCATATTTTGCATTTATTTTCTTTCAACATTCTTTAGCCAAGGCAAATCTATGTTATTGTAAGAATGTGGAAACATCACTATATGGGACGTTTCCACATTTCAAAAATAACAAAAATATGCCTTGGCTAAAAAATGTGGAAATGTCTCTATATAGCGACGTTTCCACATTTCTAAAATAACAAAAATATGCTATATAGCAACGTTTCCACATTCCTAAAATAACAAAAATATGCCTTGGCTGAAAATTGTGGAAACGTCGCTATATAGGGATGTTTCCACATTCCTAAAATAACAAGTGAAATCTTTGAGAAGTCAAAATATTGACAAGGAAGTAAAAATTATAATAATAAGTCCATAAATATGTCTTGTCATAAAGAGACAAGTCTTGACTAGAGAAAAATTAAAGCTATAAATGACTAAACAATGTAAGAAATATAAATGTTGTAAAACACTCTATCCTATACGGTTGTTCTAGATGGGAGGTAAACCAAGAAACAACATTAACCACTATGGGTAAAAGCCGGTACTTATGAAAGCCGGGAACCATCAACTTGTAGCCAAACAAGAAAAGAGTCTTTCAGGATTGAATCCGTTGTAAACAATCAACATTTTACGAAAAAAAACCCATCTTACTAGCCATTTTAATATATGTAACAACTTGTGGAAAACCCTGAAGACATTCCAATTGAAGTCAAGGCATCTTATTGTAATTTATCTCTTATAAGCGACGTTTCCACATTCGTAGCCTATTTTGTGGGAATGCCATACAGCTTTATCATGCACCTACTGCGAAATTTCACTGATAACAGGGGTATGATAACACAATGTGATATCATGTCACTGTAGAACTGCTCTTGCTCGAATGTTATCAGGTCTCTGAAGATGATTGGCTGTACACTGACGTTGGCCATGATAACAGCTTTCGATTGGTTGAATGATGTCACTGACTTACATTATAACCCATTCGCATCGTCAGCAAGTTCGAACAAAACTGCATTTGCTTTTCATTTGTTTGAGTCTCTTTAAACCTTAGAGCCTTTTAATGGTGCATGATAAATAGAAAACCATGTAAGTATCTTTTGATATCAAGTTTATCAGGCTCAACCAGGCACACGTTGGACTGGCTCGGCTATCAGGCTCGACCAGAAACACGTCGGACTGGCTCGGCAAGCCTCGCCATTCCTACGCTGTTTCTGGTCTCGCCTGATAAACTTGATATCAAAAGACACTAACATGGTATCCTCTATTTATTAATATATTCCCAACAGGGGCTTCTCCATTTAATCTACATCTTTTAAGCAGCAACCTCCTTTTTTGGCCAAACTTAGACTTTCCAAATGCTGACTGTTCAGGGAGAACAGGTACACTTTTAGCCCTATAGCTAGAAATGGACTCTTCCAAATAATAAGGATAGACAAGTCCTCTGGTCAAAACAGGTTAACTGCCCAGCAACACTTACCAGGCTTGGGTGCTGGTGTGGGTGATCCAGATGGAGGGGTAGGGGTCAGTCCCCCACTGATCGTTCCTGTACTGGCAGTAAAGTGGCAATCTGGCTTCATACAGCAGGGGTTGCTGAAGTCAGGGATCAGTCTGCACTCTGGGGGCAAAGCTGTGTAGCTGGGGCACTTGTCTCGACATCTGTACAAGCCCTTCCCCTCATCCTCACACACACAGGTGTAGGCACACCCATCACTCCAGGAATAGCCCTGATTGTATCTTGACCCCTTGTACTCACAATAACCTGAAATAGTGAATTTTTGTGACTATATTTCATATGAACATCGTCGCCATTTATCTCTCCCACTCACAAGTACATATAACGTAGGCCCCACTATTCAATTATTCAGTTCTTATAACTGTGCTGCCCTATATATACTGAGAGACTTTAGAAACACACCAATTTGTAGCTTTGGATATGCTAGAAAAATGAATTTTTGATTCATACAGCCATCAACTATTGTAATTTTGGTTTATTTCAATTTTAACCGGGAACACAAGCTTTCAAACTGAATGCAAAATTTGGCTTCAGAATATTCCTAAAGAGAGATAAATTCTCATTAATCCAATGATGATTGAAGCGTGATTTTTAGTTTGCTGCAATTGCCTAACTGCTGATCAGATTTCAATGACAAAAAAATCAGAGGTTATTCATTGTTCATGCTTTGTGTTCTCTATTTATCGGTTACATTTCTTTCTTTTCAATGTCATTTTGCAAAGATTCAAACTTTTTGCACAAAAACCAGAAGTGAAGGTAACGGACATTTGAATAATTACTCAAATTCGCTTGGAACTGGTACAATAAGACATACTCTCATTAAGTCGGGCATCTCCAAATTTTGAACTGTACCCTATTATTTAAAAAAAATCCAATTTTCGAACATCGATTAAACACTTTTTCAAGGATCTTTGCCATTTTTCATTGTTTTTACAGTGTGTAGTATTCATTCAGATGCATAAACATTAAAATTCGACAAAATATGAATTCGTTAAAATTTTATGCGAAAAAGTAACCAAATTTCCATTTTCTCGAAATTTCTATGCATGGTTGCACACTCTCTGTAAGCGTCAGCACACTTAAAGAACTCAACCATGCTAACTCGCACGAGTGCTCAAACGTTTCCAATATTGCAAACTCTGGGTAAAATAACATGATATACAATGGTGCGTTTTTAAAGTCCCCCAGTATACATAAAAAAATGGTCACTTTTTAGTGCTTTCAAGCTAACTGAATGATTATTTTGAAATTACATGATCAGTAACCCACCAAAGCTGCCAAAGTTCTGAGGCTGTGGTAAAACTAGCAACATGGCTGCCGATGGTTATCAAGGGATAACAAAGGCTATTACTGGGTATCATAGCCATCAGCAGCAGCCAAAGGAAGAATTCTGAACACATCCACTGGTATAAAACATTTAATATCTACCATAAGAAAATTTTGAGGTTTAATGAAACTGACATATTGGCACTTATTAATTTTGGCGTTCATGATATACCATGGCTCCTTATACTAAAGAAAATTAGATGTAAATTTGTAGCTCTTCATTACCTAATGCCCTACCTCCATAGGCTTTCTAATTAACTATACATTGTGGCATCTATTAGAATCGCCTCATTTAGGCAATTCTTATGGGATGCTACAATATATAGTTTAATGGAAAGGTACAGAAAAAAATCTAAAATACCCATCGTATACTCCTTTTTATCAGAACCGCCGTTATGCTGTGGGTATATGTGTTTTATGTATGTAATATTGGCAAACTTATATCTTAGTGCTCCTAGCCCTAACCCCAAATATCGCCAAAATTCAGTAACCACCAAAAATAAGTGTTTAACATTACACAATTTGAGTTTGAAATACTTGATTTAAACAATATTTTATTCATAGATTTTATACATACATGTGAATAATACAATGAAGCAATACAGGATCTGACAGTAAGCGTAACGCTTATATGTAAGTCATCTCCTTGAAATACTTACCCACATATCCTGTGGCATTCGACTGTCCAACAAAGGTTCCTGGTGGGATGGTGGGTATTAGTCCTGTGTTAGTCCCAGGGGATACCCCAGGGGCTAGGGTCGGAGTACACTGAGGAACTTTACAGCAGGTAGGGTCATTTGGATCTGGCACATAGGGGCATCCTACTGGGACATTGAAATACTGTGGGCATCTGTGAAAAAAAGAAAAGCCTACTAAAGGCACAGCTGGAGGTAATGTGTTTTTTTGTAAGGATAAATCTGACATAATTTGCAACAATAGGGCCAAGAGGCCCTGAATCGCTCACCTGAGCAAAAAGGTTAAAGGTCAAACTAGGGTCATCATTTGAACAAACCTCATAGTTTGGGACCATTTCCAAATGGTTCTGAAGAAGATTTTTGTATATTTTTCTATGTATTGCTATGGTTCAAACTCTGGACCCCCTGTGGTGGGGCAATTGGGGCCCTAGGGCCATCATTTGAATAATCTTGGTAAAGGACCACTAGGCAATGCTACATACTAAATTTCAAGCATCTGAGCCAAGTGGTTCTGAAGGAGAAGACTTTTGAATATTTTTCTATGTATTTCTATGGTTCAAACCCAGGACCCCCTGGGACGGGGCCATTTTTGACCCTGGCTTGGTAAAGGACCACTAGGCAATGCATCATACAAAATTTCAAGCATCTGATCCAAGCGGTTCCCAATGCTGAAATTTTTTTTAATATTTTTCTATGTATTTCTATGGTTTAAACTTAAGACTCCCTGCCACGGGGCCATTTTGGACCCTGGGGCCACCATTTGAACAAACTTGGTAAAGGACTACTAGGCTAAGCATCATATTACATTTCAAGTATCTAAGCCTTGCGGTTCTGAAGAAGAAGATTTTTTAATATTTTTCTTTGCATTTCTATGGTTCAAACCTTGGACTCCATGCCAAATGGCCATTTTGGACCCTGGGGCCATCATTTGAACAAACTTGGTAAAGGACTACAAGACTAAGCATCATATTAAATTTCAAGCATCTGAGCCTTGCTGTTCTGAAGAAGAAGATTTTTGAATATTTTTCTATGTATTTCTATGGTGCAAACCCAGGACCCCCTGGGGCGGGGCCATTTTTGACCCTGGCGCCATTATTTCAGCAAACTTGGTAAAGGACCATTAGGCAATGCTACATACCAAATTTCAAGCATCTGAGCCTTGCAGTTCTGAAGAAGAAGATTTTTGAATATTTTTCTATCGTTCAAACCTGGGACTCCCAGCCCCTGGGTCCATTTTGGACCCTGGGGCCACCATTTGAACAAACTTGGTAGAGGACCACTAAGCAATGCTACATACTAAATTTCAAGCATCTGAACCAAGCAGTTGTGGAGAAGAAGATTTTTAAGTATATTTTAGTTTCGAACCCAAGACCCCCTGCCCCAGGGCCCTTTTAGACCCTGGGCCACCATTTGAACAAACTTGGAAGAGGTCCACCAGAAAATGCTTCATACCAAATATCAAAGCCCTAGGCCTAGCGGTTTCAGAGAAGATGTCATTTAAAGCAAACTGTTGACGCTGCACGACGGACACTGGGCAATCACAATAGCTCAGCCTGAGCCTATGGCTCAGGTGAGCTAAAAGAAACAAATTGTGGCAATTCTGTTTAGTGGTCACAATATACTATTTTACTGAAAATGCACAGCAATTAACTTATAATAACCTTCAAAATTGCCCCTATCTGAACCTATGAGTAGCTCATTATGTTCTGTTGTATTTGAGCCATGACATGACAAAACCAACAAAGTGGAATGTGGGCCCAGCCTGATCAGAGTCTTCACAAGCTAAGAAGGGTAGCTAAGAATCTAAGCAAATTGCACCCAGCGAAGACTCAGATTTACCCAGCATGAGCACCCAGCAAAGACTCAGATCCGCCCAGTGTGATCAGAGTTTTCGCTGTGCGCTTAAAGGGTAGCTAAGAATCTAAGCTAGCTCCATGTAGACAGCATAGACTCTGATCAGACCGGGCACATGCCCAGGATGATCTGAGTCTTCACTGGGCGCACATGCCACTTTGTTGGTTTTGTGGTGTAGCGAATCATCTGTAATATGGACTTATGGGTATTATCCAGATTTGGATAAATATGCCAACAAAGCTTGAACAAATAGTGGCCAACATAACCAGAGTGAAATTTTCCAAGCTTGCCCTGTGAAAATGCAACAGATCAGTATAGAAAATACTGACAGTTTTGACAATAACTTATTGGAGTTAGTGCTCATAATTCAGCGAGTATGATCTTTCTTTTTTTTATAACTATGTTTTACAGCCCTTTCAAGAAAATTTCATTTATACTGAGCTGATCATTATACAGCGGTGAGAGAAAGCAAGAATTTACAAGCAAAGTCTACCTGACCTTCTGCAAGCATAACATGTTTTTTCATTTGTAAGCCGAGTGAGACTCAAACCCACAGCCATTGGAGACCTGGGCCCAATTGTTCAAAGCATCATTAGGCTAACAAGCTCATTTAGAGGTCAACTCATTAAGTGTTTTACAACTTTATAACCAAAATTTTGCTGAAAAAATGTGAGAAGCTTTTGCAGTGCAAAAGCTTCTCACATTTTTTTAACAAAAAATATTGACATATTTGAGCTATTAACATTTGAAATTTTAACCCAACATAAACTAACGAAGTTGTTAATTTTGAACAACTGGGCCCTAATCTTTAAGAGAGGCCATGGAGGCCTGTGCACAGTGAGTATGTGAGTATGGTAAATGACAACAGCAGTTGTTACCTGTGCATACACCTATAGTAGCCAACACTTGCATCATCACATGAGCATTTGAAGTCACACGAATCAAACCACAACTGGCCCTGATTGTAATAATGACCTTTGTATGTACAGGCATCTGTGTAAAACAGATAAAAGTAGTATGTTTTCAATATCCAAACAAGAATTATGCAGAGGCTTGTGTCTGTCTGACCTGTCAGTGAACTGTCACCAAAATAAAAAAACATAAAAAAAAACAGAGCTAAACCAGAAAACTTGACAAAAGCTTACACCTCAAAAGCTTACACCTCAATGCCGCCAGAAGTAATACCTATGTGAGCCGCGATACGACAATACCAACAAAGAGGCATCTGCGCCCAGTGAAGACTCAGGTCAGCCTGGGCATCCGCCCAGTCTGATCAGGGTCTTCAATGTGCACTAAAAGAGTAGCTAAGGGTCTAAGCTACCTCCATGCTGACAGCGAAGACTCTCATCAGACTGAGTGGGTGCCCAGGTTGATCTGAGTCTTCACTGGGCTCACATGCCTCTTTGTTGGTTTTGTTGCGTCCTGGCTCATGTCATGCTTCTGCTAGTTGCAGGGGAGACAATATTGCAACCCATTCTGTGTAACTGGACTAGTCCATCTCCAAGCTCACTCAATTTCAGTAGTTCTAGGTGGCATGGAATGCAAGGATGACTTAGAGATTTTAGATTTTTTTCAGGATGACTGTAAGGTGACTATGAAGCAATCTGTACCATGAAGAGCTATTTAGCCTCAGCTATCTAAGCTCATACAGAATTTCACCTTAAGCAGGACTCACACATTTGACCCCATAATTTAAAATTAGAACTGCTTAATTGGCTAGGTAGACACTTCAAAGGTGATGTGGGTGCATGGGTTGTAATGATAGTGCGCCTAGTCCCTGTCAAGGAATCAGTAGTGACTGCCATGATGATAGGGAAAAACACACACCATGTCCAGGCAAGTAGTGCACACCCTGATCAGACTCACCTTTGGGGACACATTGATCAGGATCTTTTATGTTTTCCCAAGCAGTTTTGTCTCTATATTTAGGCTGATTATGAAAACTTACTCAATCTCATAGTTGTTGGAGGTACTGTGGGTGCCGGGGTTGTAATGATATGGGGCCCAGTCCCTGTCCAAGAATTCGTAATGGCCGCCGTTACTGTAGGGAAAACACAGACTGGGACCTGACAGCATGTGTTGTTCTTGTCCTGCTCCAGGTGGCACTGTGGTGGAAGGCTGGTCCACTTTGGACACCTATGTAGCAAAATAAAGATGGACGATTTATATCAAATGTCAAGCCCCACTTCCTTTAAATCTTTTTTAAAATGTCGTCTGCTGATATTTAAATTCAGCATGCTAAAGCTTGAGTCTAAAGAGCATATGCAGTAACAGTTCTAAGTCTTGGGACACCTGTAAAACTTACTCCAATTATAGGATTTTCAGGCAGTAGACCAGATATTATGCTCATTTGCTTATTTAATGCAAATTCAATCAGTAAATATGCATGTAACTGTTATCTTATGCTTGAGATTTACACAGATATCTTCCATTATACACAACAGGTCCCATTTCCCACAAGTATTTGTATTTTGTCCCCATTTAAATCTGTCTGCTTGTGATCAAAGCACTTGTCATTCACTACCTGATTATTTTTCTTTTCAAAATGAGCATGTCATGAAATCATTAGTTGTACTGGATTTAAGTGCTCTGGTAAAAAGGAGAACCTCTAAAGTCAGTACTAAACTGTACAGTGGGATTAAATTGATTTGCACCTCTGAAGAATCCCGATTGGCACCGACATTATGACTGCTGCACTTATATATTTTAACCCTTAAAGCGGCAAAAAGCAGACAACAAAATTCATGTCTGCAGAATTTCAAAAATTGTCCTGTCCAAGCGATATCATATTGAGAATTCGAACACTAGAGGGCAAACAGTGTAGATTCAGATGAGGTGGCTCATTATGAGCCACCTCATCTGGATCTACACTGTTTGCCAATTCAACAATTTTAATTTTTGGTGCTTCAATTGTTAACAAGAAGACCTTTGTATCTTCCTAACTTTAGAAAAAAAATAAATAAATAAAAACACATACTTCTCTATGCATCTGTAGAATCCTGTGGCACCATTTTCACATGCACAATTGTACTGACAACCATCGTCCCATCTTTGACCCTGGTTATACTGTTTACCCTTGTATGTACAATATCCTGTAAAAGCGCTGGATTATACTGGTATCTCTTATTCTTTATAAAACATATGAGCTGCGACATGACAAATCCAACAAAGTAGCTTGTGCACCCAGCAAAGACTCAGGTCAGTCTAGGCTTCCACTCAGTCTGATCAGAGTCTTTGCTGTCAACATGGAGGTGGCTTAGACCTTTAGCTACCTTTTTAGCCCATGGCAAAGACTCTGGGTCCTTGATGGGTGCACATACCACTTTCTTAGTTTTGTCGTGCCACAGCTCATATCATATGCCTTTCATTTGAGCTGCCTCTCTCAGGCAATTCTAAAAGAGAAATAAGGTATGTTTTCTTCTCCATAAACAGCATGTGTATGAACTCTCATCAGATCTAGCTCCGTTAGACAGTTCTATGGGCTTTTGTAAAGATACAAAAATATTATCCAACAATGATTCCAACCCTATCCCACACTGGAAGCCACATCATCAATAAGGTTCCCGATGAAGGATCACAACCTATGTTTCATGGAGTAAGAACCAAAATGATCTCATATTAATCCTTAACCCTATTGCACTCAGAACAGCCAAAACTCCATAGAGTTTTGGCCATTCTGAGTGCAATAGGGTTAAGACCTACCCTTATTTTTTGGACCCTACTTGATTTAAGGCTCTACAAATTACCCAAAGAACAGTAGATACAAAAGCTCATCCCATTCCATTTTGCTGAGAAGGATGATCTGAATATCACATAACAAAATTGCCACATTGTTGGCAGTCACATCATGTGCCTCATTAACTGTATTCATATGCACAGCAGCCAGTCCGGGTTTACCATATTAGAACACCCACTGCCAATTTTGGAATATTTTCAGAATTAGGCCAAGGCCAAGAGCCAGTCCAGCAGTCTGAGGACCTGTAACTGTGCCAATACAAAATTTCTTGATCAATGACAATTCTATTAACATCATTGATATTGGCCGAGTTTGACGTAACTGATATTGGCCAAGTTGTATTTGCCGAGCTGGCCTTATTGGCCAAGTTTGTCAAAATACGCCCAGTTTATGATTGGTATGTTGAGGACTGCCTTTGCCATATAAGTACTGTATTACTATTAGTTAATTAATAATACAGGGTATTGTAAAACTGGGGTGGCCCCTATGTTCATACCTATGGCTGTTACAGGATTCACTGAGGGCTGAGTGGGGTTGCCCCCGGCAATTGTGAACTGGTGAACAAATGTTTGTGTTCCATGGTAGAGCTGTGATGGGGGTGGGGGTTCCACAATGTTGTGGCCCGAAACACTTGGTCTGTATACAGGGGGTACTGGAACTGGTGTGCCCGTAAACTGGCATTCTGGGCGTTGGCAGCAGGGGTCATTGGGGTTCCTTTCAAGCTTACATTCTGATGGTAATGAAGGGAACAGTGGACATCTGAAAAAAAAAAGAAGAAAAGAAATTACCCAAGTATTTGGACAGCTAGGTCTGAGCAAACTGTGTAGACCCAGATCAGACTGCTCCTGAAGAGCAGTCTGATCAGGACCTGTACTGTTTGCCATTTTATCTGCATCTTTCAGATGCATTACTGCATTATAATATCAAACTGTTCCATTTTGTTAATTGTGGTAATTATTTTCAGGGTTCCAAAGTTTTAGAATTTTTGTGGTATTGCAGGTTTTCATAGAAGACAGAGAATTTCCGAACTTTGACCAAAGACATTTATCAAATATATGGTCAGAACCTCAGATAAGGGTAATTCTGAGACAATTTTGTTAATTTCCCACCAAAATATATGTTGTCCCCCCTTGTTAGAACTGCCTCACTGAGATGTTCTAATAAGGGGTCACACTATATGATTACATGGAGAAATGAGAAAAATTATCCCTGAGTTATCATTGTATAGTCACCTTATCTGGGGCCCTGATAAGATTCATCAACTTGTTTCAACCTTTACATATTGGACTAAAAGTTGTGGTTGCTATTATTGTCAAAATTACATGTATTTTGCTTCAGCTGTTTTTTATTGTATATTAGTTATCTGTAATCATACACGAAATTGCAGAAATATTCTAGTTTGCTTCAAGTTTAAAAAGAATTTCAGTCTCAAAACCTTTAAAAATATGTATTTATCATATACCTCTATACACCAGATAAATAAGCTGCTATTAAGGAAAATTGAAAACTTTCAGGGGCAAAAACTCTGTGATTTTTAAATTTGCCTCCTTTTTATAGGAGTCAACTCTTTAAGGAAAGAATTTGCTCCTCCACGAGCAAACTTTTTTTTTTTTTTAGAAGTATTGTGTCATCTACAGCAGAAAACAGGAAGTTCCACAAAATGTCTCCATTTGTAAAAAGAGTGGAAAACCATGGCGGTGTATCCAGTTACCTCAAAGCTAATTAATATTCATAAAACAGAAACACCTTCAAATACAGTAGCAATACTGTGTATTTGTGCTTCACTGACTCTTACTGCACCAAAACAGCAGATGATAAAATTTACATGTGCAAAATTTCAAAAAGTTTTGTTCAAGCTATATCATATTGACAATTCAAAGACTTAGAGGGCAAACAGTACAGATCCAGATGAGGTGGCTCATCATGAGCCACCTCATCTGGATCTACACTCTTTGCAATTTTTTTTTTTTTTTTAACACTTTAAGGGTAAAACACTAGTGTAACAACTGTCTTACTTTGGACTGCAGGAGTAGAGTCCGGTAGTTGCATTCTGACATTCACATATGTACTCACAGCCATCCTGCCAAATCTCACCCTGGCTGTGTACAACTCCTTTGTATAAACAGCCACCTGTAATGGAAAAGAAAGTATTTTAGTATATCATACAAGTTTGGCACTAACTTTATGAGATTTTCCAGTCTCCATTACGACCTTCGTGTTCACTAAAATTACAACCTTTGTGTTCACAAACTCACTTAACCTGTCACACATTCACTATTAGGTTTTCTGTTTCTTAACTCTTTAAGCCCCAGTGACGAAATAAGTAAAATTTACAAATAGCATAGATCCTGATGAGGCGGCTCATAATAGGCCGCCTCATCTAGATCTACACTGTTTGCCCTCTAGTCTTTGAATTCTCAATATGAAATGTCTTGGACAAGGCAGTTTTTTTAATTTTTGCAGATGTAAATTTTGTCGCCTGCTTTTTGGTACTTAAAGAGTGAAAGTCCCAAGAAAGCAGACAATAAAATTTAATGCAGGCAAAATTTAAAACAATTTTTTTTCAATTAACCCATTGCCTTCTGGGTAATTTTTGTCGTCTGCTGAAATTGTCGTCTGCATCAAAAATCAAGAATATTTTAATAATATTGGTCTAACTCTTGTAGATATGATGTCTAGGCAGCAAACAGTTTGGATCTCAGATCAGGCCCCACGTTTGTGGGGCCTGATCCGGATCCAAACTGTTTGCCCAGATACCCCTAAAGGGGTATCCCAAATGGAATGGGTTAAGCTCTATTGAATATGAATTCAAAGATTATAGGACAAAACATTAAATAAAGGGTGCCAGACATGGTAGCTGAGTAGAAAGAAGCCCTTCTTTGAATTTAAGCCTAACTCTTAGTACTACTTTAAACCTTAATTTGTGTCAGCTTAAGACAGGGACAAGACTAAATACAGTAGATTTACTTCACTGTGCCATTCAGTCACATGAGTTTGTTGAGTAAACATCAATAGGCCAATCTGATGATTTCCCATTCCCTGATTCTTTAGATATAGATCCACATACTGTCTAACTGCAATTTCTGCAGGTAAAAGGCCCTCAACCCTTGTCAAGATGAAATCCTGTCTCGATATCAATGATTCTGTCTTCTGATGGTCAAAAACTGACTGCTTTGTTTACTGCTAAACTAAACAAGAAATCTGCAGAAAGCAGTGTCACACCTCAGGGGATTAAGTCACACGAGTTCCAATTGGTACAGAAAACTATATCGCCCCTGCTAACGCAGGTGTGACAAAAGTAGTTGTGACAACAATGACAAAGTTAAACATGTTAGAAAAGTAGCAAAAATTAATCTGGGAATTATGCACAAACAATATGCACATCTACAGACAATGACCAAAACAACTGTGAAGTTTCAAACTGTTTGGCCAAGAAGTGTAGGAGAAGTTGTGCTCTCAAGGCACCCACTTTGAAATGTTGACGTTAACGGATGGAAACAAGCACACCTATGTCATCCCCTCTTATGCCTGTGCAACAATAAAACCATCTTGTGGTGTGTTACAGAAAATACTCATAGTATATCAGAGCTCTAGATAAGACGGCGTATTTGATGATAATTAAGGATAATTTTTCTTATTTCTCATCGAAACCATATGTTGTGACCCCTCATCTGAACCGTCTCGTCGAGACGGTTCAGATGAGGGGTCACAACATATTATTTATGCAGAATTAACAAAAATTATCCCTAATTATCACCAAATAGCCCTCTTATCTAGAGCTCTGTATATGTGAGACTGTCTTATTTTGTAGTTGTGTCGTTTTAAACACATGAACAGTACGTACTGGATTATAAATATATTAAATTTTATAATGCTTACTAAGTGTTGGTGCTTGGAAAATGGTACCACCAGTTCCTGGTGGTGCCAGACCACCTGTGGGTATCGTAGGCCTAACACCACCATTTCCAACATTGATAAGACCACCATTTCCAATGGAACCAAGGTTGCCAGTAGATGACAGGAATGTCCCACTGCCACACTGTACTGTTGTACAACAGTCCCCGGCTTTCTTTACCTCACTACAACCACTTGGGATATTAGTGTACTTCGGACAGCTGAAAAAAAAATCATGAAGTTCCTGAATGACTGTAGTTTTGAGTATCAATATTTTAGTTTTTGAGGTTTTAGTTACTGTGTCTCATATACATTTTGTTGTGGGGAGGGGGGAGCTCATAAGAACGTTTAGTGTATATATTGTGGCCATAAACGGCATTTTCACACTTTAATAACCAACTAGAAATGTTTTTCAGAGAAAAACTGATGTCCCCCCCACCAGCCCATTTCCCATCCCCTCTAATGAATAAAAAGCCTGTACAAATAAAATATCTATGCAAGTTTGGAGAAAATCCATCCACTGGTTCTAAAGATATCCTACATAGAGGACTGTGTCCTTCCAAAATGGGTCAAGGTCACTAACTACTAAACTTGTCTTAAACCTGTCACAAAAATATATTCATGCAAGTCTGATGAATATCCGTCAATTAGTTCAAGATATAATTCATTTTTAAGAGAAAAAAATAAGCATTTGTAAGTTAGTTTTGAAGAGCTGATTTGTAAGTTAGTTTCTTGAAAATGAGGTCAAGGTCATCAAAACATAGTAAACATTTGATAGTGTCCCAAAGGTATATCTATGAAAGTAAAGTGGAAATCACGCCAAAGCCTAATGAGATATATTAATTTTAGTGAAATTTTCACATATCTAAGTCCTCCTGTGACCTTGAAAATAAGGTCAAGGTCACCAACATCTGATCAGCTCCAAAGACAGTCTCAGTGATATATCCATGCAAGTTTGGTGAAATTCCATTTACTGGTTCATACCATATTGTGGGCACAAGAAATTATCATCTAAGTCCTCCAGTGACCTTGAAAATGAGGTCAAGGTCAACAAAATCTAATCACCTCTTAAACTTGTCTCAATGATGTATCTATGCATGTTTGGTTACATTCCATCCATTGGTTCAGGAGATATTGTGGGCACAAGAGATTGTTATCTAAGTCCTCCAGTGACTTTGAAAATGAGGTCAAGGTCACCAAAATCTAATCAGATCTTCAAACTGTCCCAATGATGTATCCATGCAAGATTGGTTACATTCCATCCATTGGTTCAGGAGATATTTGTGGGTACAGGAAGTTGTCATTTAAGTCCTCCAGTGACCTTGAAAATGAGGTCAAGGTCACCAAAATGTAATCAGCTCTTAGTCTTGTCCCAATGATATATCCATGCAAGTTTTGTTACATTCCATCCATTGGTTCACGAGATATTGTGCATACAAGAAAAATTTTCACGCCATCATTTAAGTCCTCCTGTGACCATGAAAATAAGGTCAAGGTCACAAAAATCTAATCAGCTCTTAAACTTGTTCCAATGAAATGAAACAAGAAATTATCTAAGTCCTCCAGTGACTTTGAAAATGAGGTCAAGGTCACCAAAATCTAATCAGATCTTCAAACTGTCCCAATGATGTATCCATGCAAGATTGGTTACATTCCATCCATTGGTTCAGGAGATATTTGTGGGTACAGGAAGTTGTCATTTAAGTCCTCCAGTGACCTTGAAAATGAGGTCAAGGTCACCAAAATGTAATCAGCTCTTAGTCTTGTCCCAGTGATATATCCATGCAAGTTTTGTTACATTCCATCCATTGGTTCACGAGATATTGTGCATACAAGAAAAAATTTCACGCCATCATTTAAGTCCTCCTGTGACCATGAAAATAAGGTCAAGGTCACAAAAATCTAATCAGCTCTTAAACTTGTTCCAATGATATATCCATGCAAGTTTGGTGAAATTCCATCAATTGGTTCAAGAGATACTGTGCATGCAAGAAATTTTCACGCCATTTAAGTCCTCCTGTGACCTTGAAAATGAGGTCAAGGTCACCAAAATCTAATCAGCTCTTAAGTAGACGGATGACTTGTGATTTTACGTCCTTTTCAACAGTATTGCAGTCATATCAGGACGATGGGCTTGTGATAATGGAAGGCTGTGTCCAATGGAACCCCGTTTACGATGGAAAGAACTCCGCCTCCAGCGGGGCTCGAACCCGCGACCGCTAGATCAGTAGGCCAGCGCTTAACCCACTGAGCTACCGGGGCTCCTATCAGCTCTTAAACTTGTCTCAATGATATATCTCTGAAAGTTTGGTGAAATTCCATTGATTGGTTCAAGAAATATCGTGGGTACAAGAATTTGTCACGCCGACGCATGAAATTGAACAGTCTAAGACCTCCTGCGACCTTAAAAAATTGGGTCAAACTCACTTAAACTTAATCAGCTCACTGGCTTGTCCAAATGATGTATCCACGCAATTTTGGTAAAATTCCACAAACTGGTTGAAGTAATATACAGGATACAAATTGTCACGCCGGCGCCGACGCATGGCACTGAAACCAATATGTCCCCTTCACCTCTGGTAGGGGGACATAACTTACACATATGACTAGCTATAAATTGCTTTTTTACACTTACCTGTTAACACATCTGTAATAGCCATAAACTGCATTTTCACAGGTACACTCTGTGTCACAGCCCACCTTCCAAGACTGACCTTGGCTGAACGCGGTTCCATCATACATACAAACATCTGAAAATGAAAATGAGACATATCATATGCATTTCCACAATAGTACACATTATCTTTTATGCCAAACTCTACAACAATGAAATAAAACAAACCAAAGTCAGCCCTGTCCAAAACTCACCTCTGTTTCACAAACACCTATGTTTTAAAGCGGCTTTAGAATCCCCCATGAACTTTCAAATTCTTGTAAAATGCGTTTGACACCAAATGAAATGAAAACTCTCTGATGTGAACAGCAGTCCGTCCTTTATGGCCAAAAGTGGGTTTCAAGCGTGTTTTCACTGGTATTAATTTGTTTAACATGTAATTAAGAAATCAGATTTTTAGTCAAAATCAGTTTCATAAAACAAAAAAGGTTTCACATTCAGCTATATAGGCCTTGGCAATTTGACCTCTCTAATCTTGTCCTGTTGAGTCACCATGAATTTTTTTAAACATTTCATTCTAACTACTGTACAGAAGAACCATATACACCCCTGGTCAACAATGTATATACAACGGCTGTTATGAAATGAAAAAGAGCTGTTACAAAACCAAAAAGAGACATAGTTACCAAACAACCTGATGACCAGGTTGTTTGGTAACTATGACTTTTTCATTTCGTAACAGCTCTTTTCCATTTCTTAACATCCTTAAAAGCATAGTTAACTGGGTGTGTATACAAACAGTAGAGAAACAATTTTTTGTTGTTGCAACCTATAGCACTCTCTTTGATATATGAGCCGCGACACAACAAAACCAACAAAGTGGCATGTGTGCCCAGATCAGCCTGGGCATCTGCCCTGTCTGATCAGTCTTTGCTGTGTGCTTAAAGGGTACCTAAGGGTCTAAGCTAGCTCCATATGGACAGCAAAGACTCTGAACAGACTGGGTGGATGCCCAGACTGATCTTAGTCTTCACTAGGCATACATACCACTTGGTTGATTTTGTTGTGTTGTGGCTCATGTATCCATATAGTTTAACAGTGTATGGGAACACCTCTGTGTTTTTTGGCCGTTTTTTCAAAGGAAAATTTTTTTGTGACTCCTTGTTCTTTTCTTTGATAACCTAGCCCTTCCTAAAGGGGATTTACTCTTAAAAGAACAAATTTGCTCTCAAGGGAGCAAATTCATTCTTTTAAGAGTGACCTCCATTTACACATGATCAAAGCAGAAACAAGACAGTAGAGTTGCTTCCCCTGAAAGTGTACCCATTCATTTGAATGGGTACACTTTCAGGGGAAGCGACTCTTCCATCTACATTCTTGCACCCCTGCTCAATGGAGATCAACCCTGAATGCAAACAGTCTGCTCCTCTAGATTCAAGTTCTTTCTTTTGAAGTGGAAGTATACAAGTGAGAGTGTCTTACCTGTCGGTCCAGGATTTGGTGCATTTTCAACTGCAAAAGAAGAGAAAATCTTCTAAAAATAAATATCCTACATACAAGCATATTCAGATTTTTTTCTAGTCAATTTTATAGGTGTATGATTACATAATGAAGGGGAACACATCTACCATTTTATTTTTGCCACCTTCAATGGGGATCAACTGATGAAGGAAATAATTTGTATCCCTTAAATGAATTGTGGAAAAACATGACGATGAACCCTTAAGTGTCCCAAAATTTAAGGTTGATTTTACCATCTAGTGATTCAGACTGAAGTGTTAAAAACTCAAAACATAGGTTGTGGGGTCCCATGTTAACTGCATTATTGCAAGCTTCAAACAATATTCAGGAACAAACATTTGTAGTTTCTGTAAAAACAGGTGCTGTAGCTATTTGTGGGTTTTAACATATTAATGCTCAGCATCCCATAAAAAGGATTTTTGCAAACATTGTAGACCCAGATCAGTTCCTAATATTATGCTGCATCTGATCAGGGCCGGAACTATTTACATCAATATAATTGGAAACTTTTTTGGAGGGAAACAACTCCACCATTTTCTGTTATACCTCCCCCTAAAAGGGGGTCAACTTTTAAAAGCAATTAGCTCCTCCTGGAGCAAATTCTTTCTTTAAGAGTAGACCCCATTTTGGAAGAGTACGTTATCCAGGGAAGCAAACAGGAAGTCACAAGAAATGTTTCCCTTTGTGAAAATGGCAGAAAAATATGAAAGTGTACCCACACACTTTAAATACATTGTACCGGAATTCTTTAAAAATAAAAAAACTGAGAAGCCCTTAAATGAAAGATTTTATCTGTTCTGTCAGAAAGATGGGTCTAGTAATTCATACATTTAACTCATTGGCCAGCATTTTCCCACTCTCATGGATGTACAGATGATTTGCAACTTTACTTCCTTTTCAACAGTATTACAGTCATATCAGGACAATGGGAACATGATAATGAAAGCCTCATGCAATGGAACCTCTTTTAAAATTGAAAAGATTCCCCCCTACAGCAGGAATCAAACTTTGGACCACTAGATCAGCCGGCCAGTGCTTAACATACTGAGTTTCCGGGGCCCCTTTCCCTATTCTCTTTACCGGACCAGTTTCTGCTCCATACTTGTATGGACCTTCGCCTAAGTAAGCTTGTCTTTAATAAGATCATTACTGAATCAATACCACTTAGGCATACCCTAATGTGCTTAAGTATTGGGACACCTATAACCATCAATTTTCCATTTGTCCCAAATGGAAAATTAATGATTTCTATGTGTCCCAATATTTAAGCACACTAGGGGTAACTGATTAAAAGTTTTGGACTGTACCTACCACATAAGTTACAGGTCTTTCTACAGTTGTCTCTTGCCCAGGGCTTAAAGTTGTCACAGAACCCAGTCTCATACATATCACAGTCTGTCCTCACATCAGCACATGGGGGTGGGGCTGTTGGTGACAGTCCTGCAATATTAATTGAGCCGCGACATGAGAAAACCAACAAAGTGGCATAAGTGCCCAGTGATGACTCAGATCAGCCTGGGCATCTGCCCAGTCTGGTTAGACTCTTGGCTAAGCGCTTTAAGGGTAGCTAAGGATCTAAGCTACCTCCATGCAGACAGCAAAGAATCTGATCAGACTGGGCAGATGCCCAGGCTGCTCTGAGTCTTCGCTGCTTACCTATGCCACACTGTTGGTTTTATCATGCAGTGTTCTCCCCAGAAATTTCAGAAGGCATGTCGCTTTTAGCACAAAAATCATATTTTGACTTGAAGATCAATTTTTAAAATCTTTAATATAGCAATGTTTAGTCAAAATTAGCCTAGATTTACATCATAAATAATTAATTGATGATCATTTATGCATTTAAAACAACTGTACTGGCTAAGAAATGAAAATTGTAGCACTTTAATACATTTTCACTGAAAATCAAGGCATGTTGCACAGGTAATTTGAAGAGGAAGGCATGTTGCAAGCGACATGCCTTAATGGTCTGGGGAGATCCCTGTCATGGAAGCTGGAATGAAATTTTGGCCCAGATTTCATGCATAGATAATTTTTCCAACTCACCTACACCATGTCCGCTGATGGTCCCCATACCAGTAAAACTCCCCTGTTGGGTCTTGAACTCACAGACTGGTTTAGAACAACACTCTCCTGGCTTCTTGATCATGTGACAGTAGCTTGGTATTGATGAGTAGGTGGCACAGCTATAAATACATCGTAAGGATCATGCAAAGGGAATATTTTTCACAGAAACAACAAAAAATAATGTTTAAATTGAGCCACAACATGACAAAACTAACAACGTGGCAGGTGTGCCCAGCAAAGACTCAGATCAGCCTGGGCATCCGCCCAGTCTGATCAGAATCTTCACTGTGCGCATAGAACTAGCTTAAACCCTTATATCCCTACCCTTTAAGCACACAGCAAAGACTCTGATTAGACTGGAGGCTGCCCACTCTGATCTGAGTCTTCAATGGACCCACATGCCACGATGTTGGTTCTGGCGTGGTGTGGCTCAAATATGGTGTAAATCTAGTATGTTTTGAAAGTTTATTACTTTTCTGTGTAACTGTCTGAGGCTGCGAAGGTAGAGTGTGTAAGTCTAAACAGGAATGCCAGATATACTCCACCTCAAAATTCCCTGATTTTTATCTAACATTTTCCAATTTTCCATATCATTTTATGGATCCAAAAATTGATCATACTCTTCACTTAAAGGTATCTCTTGAAAACTGAGGGTTACTCTTAAAAGAAAGAATTTGCTCCTTTATTCCTTTAAGAGTACCTCCAATGAGGAATGAGATAAATACTTCTGACATATTGAAACATCATTCTTGAATGTATGTCCTTTCCCATTTTCCTATTTTCTGAAGATATGTCTTCGAATTCTCTGACTTTTCCAAAACTTTTGAAGTCCTTCCTTTTTTTCTAACCAGTAGGTTTGAATCAAACCCATGCTGTGATTTTTCTTCAGCCATGACATTCTTTCATCATCCTTACCCCATTAAGCTCTCATTAGCCCAAAATGCCTGAAATACTGTTGAAAGGGCCTAAATCTAAGTAAATCCATTCATATGTAAAATGGCCCTGTGACATGTCACATTTTATATCATAAAGTGGGGGTGGAAACTGTTGTTTACAACAGATAACAATATATGTATTATACAATAAATCAGTTTATCATATGACATCTGTGTTATTCAGTGGATAACGTCATGTCATAAAAATCGTATGACCACAAGCATAATAACACTTTGGCGCGCACACAAAACGTCATTGACAATGTCCATGTCAATAATGCTTTTCTTATCAAAATAGTGTTCAATTTAAAGGCAATTAAATCCCATTTTAAAGGGTCATATGATAAACAGAATCTTACACTCGTGGTCATTTCATATGAAATTTATGGAACTCGCCAAAGGCTCGTTTCATAAATTTCATATGAAATGACCACTTTTGTAAGATCCTCTATGTTTGAGAAATTTTCTAAACTTTAGACATTATTATGACTGGTACCTGTCTTGACATTTGTAAGTACCAATCTTAGCATTCTGGCAAGTACATGTGTACTGGCAACCATCTTCCCAGCTTTGACCTTGATAATACTGGTGACCTTTATAGACACACACATCTACAAAACAAAGACATCTTCATTCTTCACTGATGAAATTAAATCATATTACAATGTAGTTAAATAGTGTATATTTAAGGTAAATGGGTACACTTTCAGGGGAAGTAACTCTGCCATTTCTATTGTTGCCTCCCTTTTCAATAGAGGTCAATGAATTTGCTCCTAAAAGAGTATTTATTTCTTTTATGAATAGGCACCTTTGGAGGGGATTTGTCATCCAGGAAAGCAACCACGAAGTCACAAGAGTTGTTCCCCTTTAAAAAATGAAGATATGTAGCTAAAGCTCTCATACCTTAAAATGCTGTATGTTTAACTACTACAGACTTTTTTTCATTAAGAATGGCATTTCAGGATATGCAGCTAAAGGTAATTGAGCCGTGACATGAGAAAACCAACAATATGGTTGTGTCCAGCGCAGACTCAGATCAGCCTGGGCATCTGCCCAGTCTGATCAGAGTCTTGGCTGTCCGCATAGAGGTAGCTTAGACCCTTAGCTACCCTTTGAGCACTTTACGTAGTCTGGTCAAACAGGGCGGATGCCCAGACTGATCTGAGTCCGAGCTGGGCGCACAACCACATTGTTGGTTTTGCCGTGTTGCGGCTCAATTATTGATGTATATTTAGTACCGGGATTTATTTAACTTTGCTGAATCTGATTTTTATCATAAAATTGCACAGCCAATCTTTAGAATCAAAGCTGAACTTTTCACTTAACTCTTAGAGGAAATAATTGCTTCAACAGGAAAAAATTATTTCCTTAAGAGTAGACCATATTGTGAATGGGCTTTGTCATCCACAGAAGCATGCCATAAGTTGTTTCCCTTTGAAAAAGGCCGAGAAAACATGGACGTGTACCTATACACCTTAAGCACCAAATGTGTATCATGTGGCTCTTTTTCACTTTCAAACTGCTTAATACTATGTTCTTTGGTTATAAGACAGATTTCCCTTTCAAAACAATTCCAAAATTCTAGATCCATCTTAAAAGCTGGAGCTAGTTGTCTGGGATGGCTTTGAATACGAAAACCCCATTTTCCCTTCCAACAACAATCCAAAGAATCTAGATCCATCTTTTAACATGGATCTTGTTTTTTGGGGGAATGGTATTGGATGGGGAAAAAAACATTAGACAGCAGAGCTTCAGAAGACTGCTTTAGATATTTGGGGTCATTTTCAAAAGGAGAAATCCCCATTTATCGCCAAATAAATATGGACCCTACATACCTGTTCCATCCAGAGTTTTTCCTGTATGTGTAGCAACAAAGCTGGACATGGTAGGTTGGAAGTTACAGACAGGCTGGAGACAACATTCTGTGTCCTTCTTCACCAGAGTACAGGCAGATGGCAAGTTGTAGTATACTGGACACCTGTAGAAGGGAAAGCCACACCATCTAAATCTTGTTGTATCTCACTCACCAGAAAAAAAATTCCCTTTCTAGAGCTGTCTGAGATTTTTTCATCTCAGCCAGCTGTCTCAGCCTAGGCTCTGAAAGCTGTCTCAGTCTGTCAGTTATCACTAGGGCAAAACATATAAAAAAGGGGCATAACCCATGCACATCGTCATACTAATATGTGTTCACATACTTAATTTCAAGAAAATCCGTTAAATGGTCTTGGAGTAGTAGCGATAACAAACTTTTCTTACGAAAACTACAAAGGGACATAACTCAGCAGGAAAACCTTTCCGGAACAACTGAACAATATGTATCAGCTCTTTCCATATGCTGCATCTAGTAACCCAATATGAATAAAATGGAAGCAAAAAAGGCAAAAACCCTATAAAATAGGGCAAAAATATCAGAAAGGGGCATAACTCAGGCAAAAAGGGGCAGAATTTAAAATCAAAACCCTAATGCACATCTTCATACCAATATCTGTTCACATACTTAATTTCCAGAAAATCTGTCAAACCATCTAGGAGGAGTTGCGATAACAAACTTATTTCACGAAAAATACAAAGGGGCATAACTCTGCAAATAAAAACCTTCCAGGAAAAATTGAAAAATACATATCCACTATTTTCTTATGCTGCATCCATGGACAAAATTTGAAACGAATTGGAGCAAATTTAATACAAAAACCCTATAAAATGGGGCAAAAAATATAGAAAAGGGGCATAACTCAGGCAAAATGGGGCAGAATTCAAAATCAAAACCCTAATGCACATCTTCATACCAATATCTTTTCACATACTTAATTTCAAGAAAATCCGTCAAACCATCTAGGAGGAGTTGCGATAACAAACTTATTTCACGAAAAATACAAAGGGGCATAACTCCGCAATAAAAACCTTCCAGGAAAAATCGAAAAATATGTATCCACTATTTTGTTATGCTGCATCCATGGACAAAATTTGAAACAAATCGGAGCAAATTTAATGTGTTGCGGACGGACGGACGGACGGAAGGACAACGTCAAAACAGTATACCCCCCACAAACACAGTTTGCGGGGGGTATAATCATGTTAATTTCAACAAATATACTTGTTACCTGTCATGTAAATTATATGCAGAATATGCAATCTCCAGTGCTGTGCATGAAATGTCAATGTGGATTTCTGAATACTGCCCTTCACTTACAATGCATGCAGAAGATGAAATTGACAGACACTGCTGCAGAAGAAGATGAAACTAACATGACAGAACCATTAACAGAGAATTAGCTGAATGTACATACATGTAGTAATGGTCCAAACAAAAGGTGAAGCAGTCAAAGGATAATCTGTTTAATTAAATATAGTGAGTGAGAAAAATGTTCAATGATACTGTTAAAGGTAGGTTCCTGTACTAGCGATAACAATTATGTCCACAAAATAATTTTGTCTTTTTCTGAGCAGTATTGAATTCTCTTATTTTTCTGAATTTGTTGCTACTGAGAAACTCGTCAGATGTTGAAGAAAATAGTCGTTTTCCCTTTTGGTTTATTTTCTTTCATTGGAATTCCAGTTCTAAAAATAACTATGTTCATTATGTCTATATGTGCGCGATTTCTGATGCCATTCTCCAAAGGTCAATTTTCCCTTGCCATGAGCTCTCCTAGGGGTCCTGGCATGGTGGATAGGTAAAACTATCCCAAAATGCAATGCAGCATGACCTCAGCTGCGTTATCTATTTTTGGCGCGAACTAAAATTAGCGCTAACTGGTGTGCGAAGCAGAGTTAGGAAATCCCTTGCAAAACAACTTTTCTAATATTTTTTTATTTACACTTTTTAGTGAAACTTATTCATTCCCTTTTATAAGTGCTTTCCAACAACTTGGATGAAAGATCATCAAAATTAAGATGCATTCCAAAGTACAGGAACCTACCTTTAAAATCTCAATAAGATAATCTCAAGCTTGTTTCCAGATTTGTTAAATCTCATGCTCGGCAATCCAATTTTACATTTTAAATAGAACTAAACAAGAAAACCATACTATTTTGTACCCTAATGTGCTTAAGTATTGGGACACCTAACACCATTAATTTTCCATTTGTTCCAAATGGAAAATTAATGGGTTTAAGGTGTCCCAATATTAAAGCACGTTTGGGTATCCTTCTAGAAATAAAACAGGAACTTTACACTGAATAATATGTAAGGTTTGATTTTTTTATGGGAATTAGCTCACAGAAGGGAAAGATTAAGTGAGATTTTATCTCCCTCACAGGGAGTTAGTGTGTACAGATGTCTTACTTGTTATAGCACTGGTATTTTCCTGTCTGTCCATTCTCACAGATACATTCGTAATCACACCCATCATCCCATTTCTCTCCCTGGCTGTGCTTCTTTCCTTTGTAATAACATGTACCATCTAAAAAAGAAATTAAAATAGTAGCTCTACAAAGAAAAAATAGCAAAAAAAAAAAATGACATTTTAGTTAACTTGAAACTCTGTTTATATATACTTTATGCCGTTGTTCTAACACATTCTTATTAATCTTGCATTCACCAATACAGGCTTTCACATACATATATGCACTCTTCTTAATAATATAAATTCCCAGGATTGGGTCACAGAAATGGTAAAATGGTATCTGCACTTATATACACTTATACACACTGATGGTAGGCTGTTCTTTTACCACAATATGCACCCTTATAGTAACAGCTTCATGTAGCCCATTTATGCACACTTGCGGTGACTTCTGCAAGCAGTTTCACATACATACATACATACATACATACATACATACATACATACATACATACATACATACATACATACATGTGTATGAATGTACACATGTACGAGGGTTGATTGATAAGTTTTGAGCCTAATATACTTCTAGTTAATTTGCGCATAGATGCTTACCGCGAAAGTAATTAGTTGTCATTCACTAGCTTTCCGTGGAAGTTTCAAAAAATTTTGGCA
This sequence comes from Ctena decussata, assembly GCA_963989385.1. Classification (NCBI taxonomy): domain Eukaryota; kingdom Metazoa; phylum Mollusca; class Bivalvia; order Lucinida; family Lucinidae; genus Ctena; species Ctena decussata. The sequence continues at coordinate 35,678,016 of OZ022503.1, forward strand.
AAAGGTTTCTTTTTTACAGCGGCTTAAACACAAGAGGGGTGGCATATTTTTAAAATAACAATTACAATCTATTTGCCATGCATTTCTTTGAAAAAACTTTCTTCACATTCTACAAGATTTAAACGGTTCTTGTTTTAATACATGCAAGTATAATAAGTGGTCAATGGTTTGATGGAAATGCAAAATATTTTGGCCTCTGGCGGCTTTACCGTAAACCCTGAAATATTGCAACCCCAAAATTTAGAGACCCATATCCTAATTTCGTGTTTGTTAGAAACCTTGTGGGCAAAACCAAACAATGTTTACACACAAATGAACACTGACATCATACATGATTTTCGTCGAAAAAAGTTAAAAGATATCCACTTCTGGCAGAGCTTGCGACTCCGATTATGCACTATCTGCAGAAACTCTCAAAATAGACAATTCCTGAAAATAAAAATTTTTGCTTTTTATTCTGGAATGGAATAAATTTATGTTTGCATATATCATCAATTACCGGGATGCTGTAGGACATATATTTGCAAAAACAATTGCAAAATATTTGACTCTGCTAAAGTTATGGTCAGTCATAGAGTTTTACAGTGCACTTGTGGGGGTAACTGTAAAAGGTGAAGTGTCATCCAATTGATATTTAAGATAAATTACCCTGAAATTTGACGAATGCTGCTCTGTAGAATGGGTTTTTAAAATAAATTACTCAAATCCACTCTAAAGGTTTCAAAACATGGTAAGGCTCAGGACTTATCAATCAGCCCTCGTACATACATACGATCTTATGTATGTATGTATGTATGTATGTATGTATGTATGTATGTATGTATGTATGTATGTATGTATGTCCTCCTAAGTGCTTGACCAGTACTAGGTGCACATACTTTTGCCAGTTGTCAGTTACTAGATAAAGTATGTGCACTTAGTACTGGTTAACTGCTTAGGGGGTCTAAGCCTACTTAGGAATAGTGTGGTTAGCTTAACTTAACATCCTGCCATTACCATAGTTGTTTACGTAAAGCAACAAAACAACATGTACAAAGATATGTATGTATGTATGTATGTATGTATGTATGTATGTATGTATGTATGTATGTATGTATGTATGTATGTATGTATGTATGTATGTATGTAGCATTAGAATACAGCATCAAAATTACTTTTCTTAACTCTATAGTGCATGTATGTGTGTATGTATGTATGTATGTATGTATGTATGTATGTATGTATGTATGTATGTATGTATGTATGTATGTATGTATGTATGTATGTATGTATGTATGTATGATGCTAATGCTTCATACATGTATGCATGTATGTCTGTATGTACGTATGATGCTAATGCTTCAAACATGTATGTATGTATGTATGTATGTATGTATGTATGTATGTATGTATGTATGTATGTATGTATGTATGTATGTATATATGTATGTATGTATGTATGTATGTATGTATGTATGTATGTATGTGATGCTAAGCTAATGGTTCCTTTTATGAGAAGCTATGCATTATAGAGTTAAGAAAAGCAATTTGGATGTTGTATGTTAATGCTTCAGTCATCTTTTGGTCATACAGTCCAAATCTTACAACTGCTGATTCAGGTTTTGGTAGTTCCAGATAAATATTTCCTGGGCCCAGTTGTTCAAAACTAATGACGTTGTTAGTTAATGAGAGGTTAAATTTTCAAACGTACTATTTGGAAAAATGCTGCCATTTTTTGCCAAAAAAATGTTAAGAGCTTTTGGGCAAAAAATATCATTGTATTTGTTATAAAGTTGACCTCTAAAAGAACTTGTTAAGCTAATGATGCTTTGAACAACTGGGCCCAGCAGCATATGAATGAAATAATAATTAACATTATCTTTATTAATCTTTAACAAATTAGCTATTTAAACATAAAAAAATAAATTTGAAATACTTACAAAAGCCAACAGATTGTGAGGAAGCATCTAAAATAAAACAAAAAACATGCATTAGTGACAACAGAATTAGCATATATCAAAGATCCAATAGCCAGACTTTATCCACAAATGCCAATTTTTTTCTTGCTTCACCATAAAGATGTTTATCATTTGATTGGGACTCTTGTGAGAACTAACAACATCTGTTACTATATTTACTGACAAACGAAACAAAATATACTCGGGACTTTAAAAACGCCTCACCCCAAATTGTGATGTATTTTAGTAATTCCACATTTCAAGCTATTAAAAATGACTAGGATACTTTAGAAAGTGTAAAACTAATCAAATCAAAGAAACTGCACAAATTTATGTCATGTGTGATGACCTATGCACTTCACAGGTCACCGTCACTTCCCCTTAATTCCATTTTAAACCTCTTTATGATACAGCCCTTGAAGTCGATCCCAGCTTTGCCGTGAAAGATATCATACAGCAAAAACATAAAATTAAAGTCGCCATGACTTAATATGCTGTCAGAAAGCTTAAATCGAAAACTGGAACACACAAATTGGAATATCAAAAAGGTGATTTTCTAGAATATAACTTAATTTGACACTTTACACTTCACATGAACAGCATCCGATACAAACATCTTACAGATTTACTTTCTATGCATCCGTCAACATCAGCGGATACTTTGATATCAGCACCAAACGTCTGTTTATCAGCACAGTAAATGGCGTCAACGTCAATGATTCCATTCTGAACGAACTCTAAAATGCACATTTTAACTACACGCCGTTCTAGAGTAGACCACTATTAGCCGTTAAATACTGTTTGAGTGTATTTATTTTTGTCGGTTTCGAAGTTTGATGCCATGTTTAAAATGCCATTATTGCATTCCAAGCGCGTTTGTGTACATTGCTTCAATTCAGTAATTGTTGAAAGATAGCGGAAGATGGGAACCATGCTATACACTGATAAGCATTCGGACGGTGCATTATAACCGTTTTGGTGAAAATCCTACGTTTTAAAACACCCTTTTATCTTTGCCACGTTTATTTAAACCTTTTAAATTCTAAGATTGTACTGATGATTATCTCATGCATTGCTTTATGCATGCAGTTTTACTTATCACTAGTTTTGTTTTAGCTGATAATAAAACAAATGCAGCATTTCAATGTCTTTCGAGTGAGGCGTTTTTAAAGTCCTCGAGTATATGAAAAGTTCTGATCTACCATTTGTGAATTTGGTTTAAACGAAATAATTTCATTCAAATTCTATATACATAGCTGATCCAAACAAGCCACATATAAAACATTAAATGTAAGATCTATACAAAAGCATGCACCCCATACTGAGGCCAAGTATATGTAACGCTGAGGTGCAGGGGGAAGGTTGTTACAAAATTTGAAATACAACAACTAAACAAAAACATGCATGCTGCTTACAGAACTCATTTCCTCACAGAATATTGCTTGAACTACACTTAGGTCATACAGAATGATTTGTGAATTTATAATTGTAAAAAAAAAAAAAAAAAAAAAAAAAAAATCCCACTTTACAATTCATTAAAACTGGGACAAAATTATTACAAACAGGCATATAATCACAACTATTTCTATGAATAGTAGCATTTTTATTGTAACAATTACAAAAGACCCCCAAAAAAATGTAAATGGAATGGCAAACAGAGCAGACCCTGATCAGATTGATCAGGCGCCAAAAAGCAGACGACAAATTTACATCTGCAGAATTTCAAAAAATGTCTCGTACAAGCCATATCATATTGAGAATTCGAACACTAGAGGGCAAACAGTGTAGATTCAGATGAGGTGGCTCATTAAGAGCCACCTCATCTGGATCTACACTGTTTGCGGATTCAACAATTTTAATTTTTGGTGCTTTAAGGGTTAAAACTCTAAATATCGGGACAGATAGGTCTTAGGAACCAGTGCAGGCCCAGGCCCCGAGGTTATAAAACTTTTTTCATGCTGAACTCAGCTGAGCATGAAATTTTACCTGCTAATAAATAGCAAATCACTCAAAAGTACAGTGAATTTCTAGCTCAGTTTAGCTGAGTACGAAATTTTCTCTGCTTATAAATATGAAAAAGCCAACATTAATTTGCATTTTCATATTTATCAGCAGAGAAAATTTCATGGTCAGCTGAGTTTAGCATGAACAAGTAATATCTTTAAAAAAAAGATAATCAGCTTAGATTAATTAGAAGTGTGTATTGTAATATGTATGGGTCAGGTACATGTAAGATATCAAACGTGCTGATCAGATTGTACGGATTCGGATGTTGATATGAATATTTTGTTGTTGGTGTTGGGGTTTAGATTTTCGAAATGCTGTTGAAGTTTGACTGGGGTCTGTCTGTGTTGCACATAACAATGAGGATTGGTTGGCTGACCACCCCACATATAACCTTAAAAGAGTCACAGTTCCAACACAACATCAACAACTAAGCCAGCAACACTTACTTAATTTCTTTTTTCAATTTCTGTGTCAAGTTAATTTGATGGTTTTATATTTTACATGAGCGACATAACAGATGAAATGTTCTTCGGCAAAAAGTGATTTGGACAGAAATATCTAGATTCATTACAACATGGTTTATACATGTAGGCCAACAGTCAAATGAAACTGAAAGTAGATAGAGAAAGTGAAAGTAAGCTACTTACATCAAAATCCCGGGTGTATCTATATTGACCAATGAAATGCTTTAAATGTATGTCAATAGTTAGGTTATATGGCTAAAGCCGAAAAAAGTTTTATAACCTCGAGGCCTGGGTCTGCACAGATTCCTAAGACCTATCTGTCCCGATATTTAGAGTTTTTAACCCTTAAAGCACCAAAAATTAAAATTGTTGAATTCGCAAACAGTGTAGATCCAGATGAGGTGGCTCACAATGAGCCACCTCATCTGAATCTACACTGTTTGCCCTCTAGTGTTTGAATTCTTAATATGATATTGCTTGAATGAGACATTTTTTGAAATTCTGCAGACGTAAATTTTGTCGTCTGCTTTTTTGGCGCATTAAGGGTTAATGGTAAAGCTTACCACAATAGCCGCAATATTTTCTACAGTTTGCTTCAGCCCAGGTCTTATAGGCTCCTACACAGGAATCAGCTTGGTAGGAGGCACAGTTGGATAGTGCATCTGTGCAGGGTGGTGGTGCTGTGGTGTAGTGAGCTGCAAACAGAAAACGTATTGTTAATACCCCACATTCTGAGACACCTTATCTACTATGCATCTACTAACTATTACTCACTATTGCAATATTACATTGTTGGTGCATATTCAGAAACTTTCTGTCATTTCAAAATAATAGAAAGACAGATGATCAAAGTCATTTCTTCACAGACGCCAGCTCAGCTGATCCTTGTCACAAAATTTACCTTTTAAAGTACCTGTCAGCTATATCATTAACAACTTCCGCAGTTACTCTTTGTTAGTGTGAGGTTGGCAGAGTACCGCAAAGCGACAAAATAACATGACAAATCTCTCTGATACCCTAGCTGCCGCGACTTGAACTGAGCATTTTAAAACAGTTATAAAAGAATAAAAGGAAATCAGTTTTTCAGTGGCATATTTGATCTGTCAGTTGACCTTACCACATTTTCACACCTTCAGAAGGGTGTTTGCGGCAAATGATAGTAAATGCGTAATAAGAACCATAATTATCTCAAAATCTGAACACAATTTCTACTATCTAGCTAATAAGTGTCATATACTGCTGGTAGAGAGGAAAGCAGTGAAGACCCTGATCAGACTGCTCCTGCAAAGGAGCAGTTTGATCTGGATCTGCACTGTTTGCCTAGGCACTTCAAGCCCTGTTTTTCTGGTCATAAGAAATCAGCTCTGTATAACTTTATATGGCACAGATGGGCAGGACTATGCAGGGTAGGAGTGCTGTGGTGTAGAGAGCTGCTAATAGAAAATATGTTATCACTAGCATCAATTACTAAGTATGCTAAAATAGAGTTCCAAGAAGGATGAGTTTAGATGAAACTTATAGTATACCAGCAGTTACCATCAAAATTCTTCCGTACAGGGGTAACAACGTATAGTATATTAAGCTGATGTAGCGCAGATATCAGACACACCACAGCTACATGGAAAAATCTAGGCAAGATTTATCTATCAGTAAAATGTAAGTGTTAGGATACAAGCCTAAAACTAAAATTTACCTAAAATTTTGAACATTAATACTTTTTGTTAAAAATATTATTTTTAAATGTATAAACAGTAAGAAAAATAATCAATGTTTTAGACCAATTATCTTATTCTAACAATATTCATTGCAACTCTGTTGGAACAACAATTACACTAGATATTGTTACATTATTTTATTCCTGACGATTTCTAAAACATGTAGAGTCAGACTTTGATACGAGGGGCGTTCGAAAAGTAATGCAAATGACGTAATTTCTCGGTAACCAATATAAAAACAGAATTTCTGATTGCAAAAACACATAAAGCTATATTATGCGTAGGAAAGTCTGCAAACACGGTGTATTTTTTTTAAAAAGGGCGCATTTTTATTTTCTTTGAAAGAGGTATACCCTAAAGACACTGCAGAATTTTAGTTTAGTAGGCCGTAATTTATATATCGTCAGTCTTTGATTTGTTTTTATTTTTGCAACTTAAAGACAATGCCCAGGGAATGTTGTCCTGAAAATATCGCGGATTTTTTTTAATCTGGGTTCCATACTGGCCCGGGAATATTGATTATGTAGTAGCAAATTCCCTATTTCTCATCCCATTTCTACCAAAAAGTAAATGATTTCGTAATGAAAACAAGTGTATTAGCATTCAAAATCTTTTCAGCCAGAGCATTTACACGGGTCAACGAAAACCTGTCAATAAATTCAAATTAATGCCAAAAACGAAGCCTCGACAAGCTTTTAAAAATGACGTTAACGTATATTTCAATAACGTCATAAGAATTGCGCACTGCTTTGCCAAGAATAAATCGATAACAGTTGCCACCCTTCTAACTTTTGTATGAATATTGTAGGCAACAATGGACAAGCGACTGACAAAGATTAATTTTGTATTTTCAATGATATTTGACTTGAATGCCTAACACTGAAACTATTTTACATATGAAATTAGGCCAGTGGCATGACAGGGGCCTAATAAAATGCGTTGTAAGTCAATATGAAAAGGTGTCTTTGTACTGCGTTTGATATCATTGTAAAGACCAAATGTAGTGTTTTCAGCATATGCATAACATTTGTACCCAGTTTTCCCCTAAACAAAGCTATGAGGTCATTTGCATTACTTTTCGAACGCCCCTCGTACATACCATGGCAATGACCACAGTATCTGGCGCAGTTATCTTTGGACCATGGCTCATAAGTGCCATGACAGACACTTTGGTCATATGAGGAACAATCTGGTAGATGATCCTGGCAGGTGTCATTGAGTATTGATCCACTTCCTGGAAAATTTAAGCAAAACAGGAGTACCAATACACCTTCTAGAAATTTCAAGCAAAACATGAATACCCATATGAGCTGCTATGACACAAGAAAACCAAAAAAGTGGCATGTGCACCCAGCAAAGATTCAGATCAGCCTAGACACCTGCCAAGTCTTATCAAAGTCTTGGCTGTATGCTTAAAGGGTAGCTATGGGTCTAAGCAAGCTCCATGCAGACAGCAAAGACTCTGATCAGACTATGCGGATGCCCATGCCGATCTGAATTTTTGATTGAATTGTTGCTTTACGTCCATGGTAAACAGCTATGGTCATGTCGGGACGGTCAGTTAACCTAACCACACTATTCCTAGGCAGGCTTTGACCTCCTAAGCGGTTAACCAGTACTAAGTGCACATACTTTCGCCAGTAACAACTGCCCTTCTTGAATCAGCGGAAGGAAAAACGAAAGTATGTGGCCAGACAAGGTATTGAACCCAGGACCTCTGACTTATGAGTCAGGTACCCTACCGATTGCGCCACGCGGCCTGTATAGAGGCCGATCTGAATTTTCAATGGACGCACATGCCACTTTGTTGGTTTTATTGTGTATCAGCTCAAAAGTTATTGAAGATGCTAAGCGACAATGCAAGCAGCAGTCCAATATGGATCTGTTTTTCTATGCCATTTCTCAAGCATTTCAGCAAGACCGCCTAACATTTAAATCAGCTGGCTCTATTTTTGGGCATTCATCATTTTCTAACTGATTAAGGGGTCCAAATATTATGAGCGTTTATGTTACAAGAAAATAACACTACTATTATAACACAGATTAGAATAAAACACAGCCAAGTCTTGGCCGCAAAAACTTTTATGTTAGAAATTACCAAAATGTGCGTATATATTGGGACACCTAAAAATAATGAATTTTCCATTTGGGACAAATGAAAATTTTATTATTTTAGGTGTCCCAATACTTAAGCACAGTAGGGTAATAACAGGAAAATGACCATTAAGCCTTCATGGAGATGTGCACATGCACATACACATTTGAGCCGCGACACGACAAAACCAACAATGTGGTTGTGTGCCCAGCGCAGACTCAGATCAGCCTGGGCATCCGCCCAGACTGGCCAGAGTCTTCGCTGTCCGCATGGAGGTAGGTTAGACCCTTAGGTACCCTTGAAGCGCGTAGCGAAAAGTCTGATCGCACTGGGCGGATGTCCAGGCTGATCTGAGTCTGCGCTGGGCGCACAACCACATTGTTGGTTTTGTCGTGTCGCGGCTCATTTTAAAATCATTAAGGTGTATCTGTGCACCTCCTGATACACATCCATGTTTTCTGGACAATTTTACAAAGGGGAACAATTTTGTGACTTCTTGCTTGCATTCCTGAATGACAAAGCCCACTGAACATGGAGTCCATTCTTAAAGGAAATGATTAAATATTTGCTTCTATGGAGCAAATTCTTTTATAGAGTTGACCTCTAAGTGAAAGGCGGAAAATCCAAATGACAGAGTTGTTTCTCTGAAAAGCTCATCCATTCACTTAAATGGTCAGTTTCCCATCATTATTCTTGTGCAATATGACTGTACATATATAGTCCATTCCTATTACATAGCATTATAAAGGAAATGCACAAAACCTACCCTGGGAGCTTGAACTTGAACCCGACAAAGAACTGGGAGAGGCTGTGGTCCTCACTGAAATTTAAATAGCATATTTAAATGTTTTCATTGCCCATGCTTTAGTGATCCACAAAGGAGAGTTATATCATGAAAATTCAATTAAAAAAAAAAAAAAAAAATAGCACTTCTTGTTTTTAATGAAAAGGTTGAACTTCCACTGGCTTTCCTTTCATGAACCTATTTGGAGCGGTCTTCATCTGCTAAGAAAAAAAAATTGCTTGTGTCATGATATCAAACTGAACAATTAGACTTGACTATTCGGAACTTATTGACATAAGTCCAAGAATAGAGATAGACAGAAAATAAAAAAAGGGTCAAATCAGATGAATATCAAAACATGCAGCATGTAACTCTTACTGCAATGATAACAGGTTCTTTTCACCTGAAGTGTGACAATGCATTTGTGCCAAAATGTATCTTAAATCATCTGCATCAATACACTCGTCTAAATCCTATTTTGTGTCAAAATTGGCGCGTTGGTCTTGTCGGATGTGAGAACTGCAGTTGCAGTTATACTATTGCCTGTCTATCTATCTATCTATCTTCATATACTGCCATACGCCCTCGCGGACATTCTAGGCAGATCTGTTAGGGTGTTTCTCTCGACAGACTTTTAAAGCCAAAAAGTTTAAATCCAACATCTTTAAATACCATATAATGGCAAACACTCGAAACTGTCGGCATTTCGAATCTGGCCAGCGAATTTAAACTCTTCTAGGTGAACTATCGTGGGGAATCACTAAGCTTTTGCGAATGAGTAACTCTGATTAATCGAGTCGTACAATATATCTGCAACTGCAATTATGAAGTCTGCAACTGCAGATGTGCGAGAAATATCAAAATCACCTTGACAAGCACGGCTAACTATTGAAGACACAATTCCATCCAGTTGGTCGTAGTTCGAAACCTGGAACGTATTGGCGGAGTCCGGATCGTCAGCAATATTATGGAGCTCGTTTACATCAACACCACTCCCGACACCTATGGCCATCATTGAAATGTGGTCGCTCCTGGCGTTGTTAGCCTCGATTTGAGTCTGTGGAGGGTTAGCGCTACGTCCGTCAGTGATAACCACCCCTGTAAATGTCAAATTAAGGTGTATGGATACACCTCCCAGTTTTTTTTTCTGTATTTTTATAAAGGGAGACAATGGTTGTGTATTTCTGTTTGCCTCCCCTGCATGACAAAGCCTTTCAAAAAGGGGTCAACTTTCAAAGTAAAAAAATATTCCTTTCAAGGGAGCAAATATAGGAGCACTTTTTATTCATTTATTCATTCATTTATTTATTTGTTTTACTTTGAAAGTTGACACCTAATCAAAGTTAGATTAATCCAATTTGCGTCGGTGAAAGACTACTTCCTTATACCATGTGCATAGTGACAATCCAGATCGATCTGCTCATTTTTTTTCAGTGTGATCTGAGTATCCTTTCGTAATTGCAATGTAATTGGCGTCGCGTGAAAATGGTCCTTGAGCCACGGGCATTAATAAACGCTCACAACAGTTCGACAGCTGTGCACCCCCCTCCAACCCCTTTTCTCCCTGATTTAGTTTTAGATTTGCCCCGATTCATAGATGATTTTCATATAAGAAAATGGAATACTTCGATCGGACTGTGTGGATGCGCAGATTGATCTAGGTCTTTCCTGTTCGCACATGCCGTAAGGTACATTGTCACGTGATGCCTGTTCTATGAGAACAACAAAAACACCCACAGATGCCTTGTCTGATCTGAACCTTCACTAATCGCAAACGCTTTAGGTACCATTTTTCAAATTCTGTCTCCGTCGCTTCACCATCTAGCAGAACTTCTCAATATACACGATTATCGCCAGGTCATGGCCTATAGGGGTTAAATGCAGTGGGGATATACCGCAAACTTAAAGAAATATAAACAGATGAGCATTAAATGCATATGATGTGCATTAAATGCTCAGCTGTTTATATTTCTTTAAGTTTAGTCCCAATATCACAATTTTTATGGGCATTACAGAAACAAATACATACAAATAATACACCAACAGTGTTATACAAGATGAGATTCGGAAGATAATCACTTGCCTTATATGAGTCGGAATTCCATTATCTGACTGTATTTTGTTTTCATTTTGTGATTTGCTGAATGCAGTTCATGGATCTGAGATTCAGTAAATCAGTAAAATGCTATTAGAATGGAAAGAAAATAGAGAAATCAATGAATTGAAACTGTATAGCTTACCAATTCTGGGAACGTTTGGCCTGGCCCCAGCACTTTGTGAGAACATATTCTGCCTCATGTACTTGATAGCATCCGCTGTGTTGGTTCCACCGCCCATATAACGCATGTTCTGGACCCCTGAAGACATTATAATTCCCATAAGTAAAAAAAAATCTGTTTATATTTTAGATATTATTCTTGTACCGAGGCGATGGGTAAATGCAATTCTTCTTTAGTCAGTTGACCTAAAGAAGGCTGCCTCGATCTCCAAAACATATCCGAGAATGAGCCGCAGCCAAGATAGCTGAGAGACTTCTGGTAGCTCTAGGCATCCTCCGACATAATTCCACATTCACAAATAAGACATTTCCCCCTTCAGTTTCATTCACAGGCACTCGACGAAAAATTTGTGAAATTCTCATATATTATGAAATGTTAGTCTGTCTCCAACCTCTCTATTAAATTTCAAGTCGATCGGTTGCTATATAAGAAAGTTACTAAATATTCCACTTCGTAGTTTAACAGAGTCCGAATTGGGATATTAAGTAACTTTCTTATATCGCAACCGATCGACTTGAAATTTGATAGAGAGGTGGGAGAGAGACTAGCATTTCATAATATATGAGAATTTCACAAATTTTTCGTCGAGTGCCTGTGGTATCATTAACATAGCTATAGCTCTGTACAAAATAAAATTGTAGGATGCGCACAATGAACATAAAAGAATTAATTACGGCATGTATTGAATTCACGGGCGGATCGGAAAGAAAAAACAACACATACTAAAGCTTTAAGTGAGAAATGCTTCAGATTTCATAACAACTGTTGCTGCAGAACCCACAAGAGAAATTACAAAACAAGAAAAGACATCATAATAATATTATTTATCATATGACGTCGCATCTGAGAGTGTAATAAAGCCATGCATTAAAAACGATAATCCACTAGTGGATTAAATATGCAAATTACGTCGCAACGTTATACGTTTGGCGTCCATAAAAACGTCGCGTTTTCTAATGCCGAAATCGTGACGTTTTAATGCAAATTTTGCTAATAAAATGCGATTGTAGTGTCATATGATAAATAGAATCTTGCATTCGTGCTCCTGTATTATTAAATTTATTAAACTCGTTGGAAAAAAAACCGATAAGATGCTCGGCAAAGCCTCGCATCTTATCTTTTTCCCCAACTCGTTTAATAAATTCAATAATACATGGGCACACATGTAAGATCCTCTATTTTCCCTTACCTAGCGTTACTGCATCAAGATCCTGGTCTGCGGCGTCTGATCAGGTCTACACTGTTTTATTGGATGCAAGGCGTTAATGCTTTAAGTCTGCTTTAAAGAAAGCCATACTTTTATTTAGATTACGAACCTGTCATGACGTCTTGTCGACTTGTATACATATTCAGAGGAAACTGTTTGGATGGGTAATTGCTGAACTGCATCAGGCCAACATGGACTTTGTTAGCGCCCACATCTAGTTTACCCACAATTCCTTTCACAAAGTTTTCCAGCTTAACAAAGTTGGCTGACCCGATACTGCCTGATCCGTCCACAAGAAAGACAATGTCCGCTTGTTGAAGACAACCTGGAAATTTTGCAAACATAAGTAAACAAACAAATTATAGATAAACAAGAAAACAAATAATAAAACAGTAAATATATTTAATCATAAACACCTATGAAAGCATTTTAAAATCACACGGCTGTCCGCCATAGCTTCTATTTTTTAGCTTCTTGCCGATTTGTATATAAAGCTGATGCGTAAAGCAAATATATGTTACTATCATTCATATTAATATAAATAGCACCCGACTGAAGTTTTTGTTTCAAACAAAAGGGTATTTTCTTTCTGCCTTCTTCTGATTTTTAAAAAAAAAAACCAAAAAAACAAGCGTAGAGTAATAACTTACTACTAGGAGTCCCCAAAGATCCTGCTGAGGCAGGTGTCACGGCTGAAAGTAAAAAACGTGAATTTTACGCATTGTAAATGCTTTTCCAAGATGACAGCAAGGAAATAATTTGTAAAAAGGTCTTATACCTGTATTGTGAAAATAAACATTTTATTTTTCGAAGTTGCTCTTTAATATTTAAATATTTTGAATTTGAAAAAGTTGTCGAAGTGGTGATAGATAGATATATTCGAGAAAAATGAACAAAATAAGTGGTTCTGTTTGATTAAAATCTACTAGATATAAATATTTATAAATAAACAGTTATGAAGATATTTCTTAAATCTAGGATTATAATAAAAATTGTGTACTCGTATATGAGTGAAGGAGTTTTATTTATTACATGTAGTTTTCAACTTTTATTCCCGAAGAAGGCCCTATAACCCCACCCTTCCCTACCTCTCTTAGCGTCTGACTATCATAGCGGACACGTGGAGCAATGAAGAGCTCTTTCAATATTAGGACCTATCAAAGCTACAAAACCATTTTCAGAACTGATTGGAAAGTTAATATATTGCCGCCATACCTCCGTTTACGCTAGTGGCAACTGGCTGAGCCAAACCGCCAAGTGAATTAAAGTTTCTAGCAGTGAACTGGTGTTTGGGGTCTTTTGCCACTCCAGTCAACTCCCCTTGGTTGACACCTTGACCAACACCCACGGTGTATAACGTAACACCATTCTGTCGAGCATGGTTGGCTGCTGACACAGTCAAGGTCGGCGAAGAAGAAGTACTCCCGGTCACGAGAATTCCATAATGAGGCACACCGGATCTGGCGCCATGTTGTGTGGTAAAGGCAGTGTTTGTAACATAATTGATTGCTCCTGCTGTGTTTGATGTTGTTCCTGGCGTATACACAATGTTACCAATGGCATTTAGCAACTGCTGTTGCGTACTGTAACCATTCAAGTAAAATTTATTGTATACACCTTGGCTGTATGTCACTATGCCAACCCTTGTACAACTTGGGTTTATGTTATAAAGTTTTATGTTGTTCTTCACAAACTCAAGTTGTTGTAGAAAGTTTTCAACGCCAATGTTCTTTGAAGAGTCTAACATATACACTATGTCTTGTTTGATACATGCTTGCCCTGAAACGCCCAAAAATGAACATAAGCATGTTGTAATATGTTTATATATGTAGAACAATGGTCCATGACAATACAATTATTGAAAAACTTTTGTAGAAATATAATAAGTCAGTGTTTAATACTCATTTTCTTCAATAAAAATAAGCTGTCGTTAAACTTTGCTTGTTCATGCAGAAATGAATATATTAGTTTAATTCTGTTTAGTATTGGAATGCAACAGACCACAGAGACTGATGAGTAGAAGATATATATTGCCATGATTGGTAAATGAAATGAGCCGCGACACGACAAAACCAACACAGTGGTTGTGCACCCAGCGCAGACTCAGATCAGCCTGGGCAACAACCAAATCTGACCAGTCTCTTGGCTAAGCGCCTATAGGGTAGCTATGGGTCTCAGCTTTCTCCATGGGGAAAGGGAATACTGTGACCAGACTGGGCTGATCTGAGTCTGCGCTGGTCGCACAACCACTTTGTTAGTTTTGTCGTGTCTCGGCTCAAATAATATCGTATGGCCCTTATTAAAGAGTATGTTGTGTTTCATTAAAGCAGCATAAAATATTGTGACATAATTGCTGAGAAGGCTGAATGTATATTAAGATTTTAATGAAATATTCCGATACTCAAATACCCTTTCATACAGAAAGGGACACAAGTCATTCTAATATCAGGAATACACATACGCAGAGAGAGAGAGAGAGAGAGAGAGAGAGAGAGAGAGAGAGAGGGTATTGTTATTGTTACCTGTCGTTTGTCTTTTATCTGAAACAGAAAGAAAACTGAGGTATACTATATGTTACAACCTTCCCTAAGTCCCTTGAATAAATGATCTGATAAATTTGTTATGATTATTTTTACAGCGTAAGAAGATAGAAAGCGTTTGCACAGCTCGCTAAATCTTTGACTCCAAACAGTTTGACCACAACATTGCAGCAGGATGTAACAGTTACAACTATTTATCAGCCATATCTGTAAATAAATAATTTACATATTTGATTTTTCTGACGTGACCATATGACAAAGTGAACTGCTCACAAGTCATGAATAATTGTAACCTTAAAATAAACAAATTTTGAGGGCCTCAGTATAGTGAACATTTTTTTCCAAATCCAATGGCATGCAAAACTTTTTTTACTCGAGAAATGGACAAAGAGCACACAAAAACGGCTGCCACGGTCACACGCCAGTATTGACGTGAAAAATCATCTCCTTGAACAACTGGGCCCAGGTTGACTATGTTTGGTCTAACAAAACTGGGCTTCCATTTACTCCTGAATGGGAAGTGCTCTTAATGCACTGGTTTACTTTTCAATATTATGTAAATCTATTTTATTTTGTGACATGCTATCAAAGAGGAAGTATCAAGATCAAAATCATGATAAGAAGATCGAAATGTCCACAGTCTGTCCCATATCTGTCCTAAATAAGTCTAGGCTTGTCTGGATCCTTCAGCCAATATCTTATCTGTGCAATAAAATGTCATGAAGAGCGGACAACCTTAGATGAACTACTTTTGCATCTCTGTTCTGATAAGAGCCGCGACGTGACAAAAACAACAAAGTGGTTGTGCGCCCAGCGCAGACTCAGATCAGCCTGGGCATCCGCCCTGTCTGATCAGAGTCTTCGCTGTCCGCATGAAGGTAGCTTAGTCCCTCGGCTACCCTTTAAGCGCTTAGAAAACATTCTGCCCAGATCAGGCGGATGTCGAGGCTGATCTGAGTCTGCGCTGGGCGCATAACCACACTGTTGGTTTTCTCGTGTCGCGGCTGATAACATGCCAGTCACTGTTTCATGGAACACATACATAGTTTTCAACTCGATGGATGGTGAACAAGAGGGCCATGAGGCTCACCAGAGTGAAAAGGACAAACTAGGGTCATTATTTGAACAATACTGGAAGTAACCTTGACCTCTGTTGCTAAAATATTCATGTTCTCATTTATTTGACTGTATATACGTCTGCACCAAAATTTTCTACAAGTTCGATGGACTCTTATATTTAAGCATTTTGGCATATAAAGGCACCAGGCAGCATTTAATCTTACCATAAAAATGTCAAGGTCAACCCAAGATCATCATTTGAAAAGTCTTGAGCTAAAATCTTCAAAATATTTCATGAAATCTTATGTTATAGCATTTTCTCACATTTAACCGTGCCGTGAAAAGGTCAAGGTCAACCTAAGGTTCATCATTTAAAAATCTTGGTTTTACTCAATACCCAATGCTACATACCAAGTTTCAAGGCCGTCGGTCAGTTGGTTCTGGAGAAGAATATGTTTTAAGGGTTTTATCATATATGGACATGGCGGTCATTTTGGTTATGTAACACTGACCGTTTGAAAAAAAAATCCATTCCTGGAGGCCCTATATTAAAAAGTGGATACAACTGGCCTATTGGGTTTTAAGGACATGTTTGAAATCGTCAAGATAAGAGAGACCTAGGTCAAAGGGCAAATAATGACCTTGACCTGCTCTACTCTTCATGTACTCATTAAGACATCTGAATATACCAAGAACAGAATCCTCAAAATGTTCTATGAAATCTTATGTTCTAGCATTTTCCCATAGTAGACATTGCCGTAAAATATGTCAAGGTCAACCCAAGGTCATCATTGGAACTACTTTTGGTAGTATTCGAGTAATCAATGCTACGTACCAAGTTTCAAGGCCATCAGTCAAGTGGGTCTGGAGAAGAAGGTTTTTGAAGTTTTTACAATATATGGGCATGGCGGCCATGTTAGTGATGCGACCTGGACCGTTTGAACAAATTTTCGTTCCCTCAGCCTCTGGAGGCTCCATATAAAATCTTGTTACAATTAACCCAATAGCTTTTCAGTAGATGTTTGAAACTGTCAAAAAATAGAGTCCTGAGTCAAAGGTCAGAGAATGACCTTGACCTCTTGTACTCACAAATCTTCATGTACACATTAAGATGGCGGTATATACCAATCTCTAGGCCAAAATCTTCAAAATTTTCGATGAAATCATATGTCCTAGCATTTGTCCATGTTTGACATTGACGTAAAAAGGTCAAGGTCAACCCAAGATCATTATTTGAGTAACCTTGATAGTACTCGGGTACCCTAATCTATATACCAAGTTTCAAGGCCATCAGTCAATAGGTCCTGGAGAGGTGTTTACCATATATGGACGTGGCGGCCATGTTGGTAATGTGACCCAGACCGTTTGAACAAATTTTGTTCCCTCAACCCCTGTAGGCTCTATATGAAATCTGGTTACAAATTGCCCAATGGGTTTTGAGAAGATGTTTGAATCTGTCGAAATATGAGAGACCAGGGTCAAAGTTCAAAGAATGACCTTGACCTCTTGTACTCACAAATCTTCATGTACTGTATGACTGTATATACCAATTTCTAGGCCAAAATCTTCAACATTTCCTTAGAGTTCTTGTGTACTAGCATTTTCCCATATAAAAGCACCAGAAAGCAAATTTGACCTCACTGTAAAAAAGTTCAGGGTCAACTTAAGGTCATAATTTGAATACAAAAAAATATTAGTAGTACTCGTGTACCAATGCTACATACATGTACCAAGTTTCAAGGCCATTGGCCTATTGGTTCTGGAGAAGAAGATTTTTAAAGGTTTTTACCATATATGGGCATGGAGGCCATGTTGGTCGTGTGACCAGGACCGTTTGAACATTTTTTTTCTTTCTCTCGCCACTTGAAGGCTCTGTATGAAATTTGGTTACAATCGGCTCAGTGGTTTCAGAGGAGGAGTCGTTTGAAATTGTTGACGGACGACGACGGACGCCGACGGACGACGGATCCTGCCTATCCTATTAGCTCCCCCGGAGCCTCCGAGTGTCATTATCTAAAGTTTTGTCCTCCATAAATGATCATGTCCATGTTGTTATCTACAATACATAGGACTAGGTCATGGTCTTGTCTGTATTACCGAGATTTACATGTTTATGTCCTACTTTTGGTTTGAAAAGTTTAATGTAACGCGCCTATTTAATATAAGGAAACCTCATTCATGCACATGTATACTTCGCAGGCCCAAGTGGCCACTGCTTGATCGATCTCAGAAACATCGATTTAAAACTATATGGTTCGAGGTTATAAAACTTGAGAATAATTTCAAACTCAAAATAAAGCACACTGATTAGCTGCTTCCGAGCATGTAGCCAATCAGTGTGCTTTATTTTGAGTTTGAGAATGTACTCAAGTTTTATAACCTCTGGGCGTGATCTCGTTGTATTGATCAACATGGGTGATTAAGAAGAAGAACGAATCGAGACTGTTGACGTTTCGTTGTCTGATTCGTAGCGGTGTGTTTACTTGCAGCGACAGACTGATAGCGTAGAGAATGTGCATATTAAAATGATTTGTTACGCTGTGTTTAGAAGGTAAATTGTAGATTCCAGTTATGATTGGTTCTAGAAAAAGTGTCATTTCCATTGTTTAATTTCAACAGGAGATTGATATTTTCAATTTTCTTTTTGTAGCATTTCCTATTTTTGCTCTGGCTAGAGTCTCTTTTCCAAGTGTACTCGTAAACGTTTATTGTTTCCGTTATCTAGAATGTTTGTTGGTAGCTACCTTTCAAGAAACCAAACGGCAAGAAAATTTGCTAAATTCCCAGAAAGTCATGCACTGTTACTTATAAGAGTAAAAGAGAGGCAAAAAATGAATACTTGTTGTCTACACTTAAAGTTATTCAAGTGCAATTATGTCGATTTTAGTTATGCTGGGCGTTGTTTCAGCGTTGTGTGCGTTTATAATGAAGCCCTATTATAAACGTTAGTCTGCTCCATTATTGGTATTCCAGGACAAATAGCTCTGCCATTCTCAGTTTTGCTTCCCTTTTAGATGGGTATCGGTTCCTGATGGTGGGAGTTTGCTCTGGAGGAGCAAATTCCTCCAGAGCAAATTCCTTCTTCGGGAGTCGACCCCAGTTTGGAGGGGCTACGTCGATCAGGTTGGCAAATGAGAAGTCGCTGAAGTTTTCCCCTTTGTAAAATGATGGAAAAAATCATAATGGCTAGTACATGTATGTTATGTATTCACGGTCGTTGATGTCGCGCTTTTTCTGCATCCTGAAATCGAACATTTCAGGGGAAGCAACTCTGTTATTCTCAGTCTTGGAGAATTAACATCATTATCTGGTTCTGTATGTATTATTTGTCTGTATCATGTTTGTATTTCTTGTCATGTCTGTAAATATTTGTCATGTTTTTTGCTCTCCAGTCCTGGAGGAAATAAAGATATCAATCAATCAGTCTTTGTGCAATTTGACAGCAAAAAAAAAAAAAAGTGGTTAACTATCATGCATGCAGTTTGTCACATATGATAAAACCAATGCTTTTTCCTTTCTATTATCTGGTCTGGTACACCTTGCAACTCTACAAATGTGACGTTAGCTCTTTGAAAAATGGACAACAGGTTTGCGTGGCCGTCTTAAAGGTTGCCCTTTCTAATGGCACATTGTCATCTGCATAATTTAAATTTAGATTTTATCCTGTCTTCAGATTTCTAAGGCGCTAAGGCGATAAGGAGATAGCCTTTGTCTGTCTGTCTGCCTGCCCCCCCCCCCCCCTCTCTCTCTCTCTCTCTCTCTCTCTCTCTCTCAATCAGCTTATCAAATTATCTACAAAGCTTTGATAAAAAGGCCTCAAAATTTACCTTCATTTCTGAGTTCAGATTTGCTAGTTCCCGCTTTTCCTGCTTATTCAGATGAAAATTTTCAAACTTCCAAAGTCATCCGGTTTTCAAAATTTTGCTATTTTGTTATTTTATTAGCTTTTACTTTAAATACAGCTTACTTGTTTTTAGCATTTTCATTTCATTTTTTTGTTGTTGCTGATTTTACTTTAAAATGACCGTTCCATGATTAAATTTGCTATTTTAGCTAGTGTGTATAAAAGCAAGTTAATAAAATTCATTTTTTTTATCAAATTTTCCGAGCAGTTTAAAGCAAACTTATTCCAAAGCCTGCGAAAAAAGCTGCATTTTTACTAATACTGGTAATTCAAGCAACGGGTGAGAGAGTAGCCACCAACCTGTATTAAATGCCCTTGCCGCTAGGACAAGAGCCGCCAAGACGGCTATACAATTAGCCTTCATCTTGCCATCGAAAAAGTCGAAATGCCCCTGTTATGTCTGTAATGCTTGTTTATAACTGAGTTACAGGCCAAAGATGAACCGTGTCACACAAAAGGGTTGTTTAACGTATCTGCGAACAGTGGAGACTCAAACCAATCCATGAATTCGTAGACTCTCGTTGGAACCGAAGATTCCTCAGGGCCCGTACATGGTTTGCGCGAACAACAAAGGCGCTGATCAGACTGCGCGGATGCGCAGGCTGATCTGAGCCTTTGCTGTTTAAACATGACATAAGCACCCGTTTTGCGTGGTGATGCTTAGATAACAAGCTGTTTAGACCACCTTATCTCGCAGAAAACTGCTGAATGGGTTTTGCACCTGTTGCAGAACGGAAGTTTTGATTACAACCGTGTATAAAATTGATCTGACCGTCCGTCCGTCCGTCTGTCTGAGCGACACAATCTTTATTTGGGTAAAGCAAGAAACGTGCTAAGGAGTTCGATCAGTCTATAAAACTGCCTTGTGCAGTAAAACGGACTAGATCTAAGATCTATTATTGCCTCGCTTTGAAAAAGTGGGGCTACATGTAGATCATGTATATTGGATTTGGTCTGTCATTTTGTGACACCCCAACCCCCCCTCCCTCCCCCCCCCTCCACTTCCAAGAAACTATTAAAGCTAGAAATTTCAAATTTGCTATACATATATATGCAATGTGATGTTCTCCCCCCCCCCCCCCCACACACACACACACACACACTTCCAAGAAACTATTAAAGCTAGAAATTTCAAATTTGCTATAGGCTACATATATATGCAATGTGATGTTGTATCGCGGGATTAAGAATCGGGCTCATTGCACTAATTCTTTCCTTTATTTGTCTTTTTTCTGTCTTTTCAGGGTAAATTTGTGTCAGAGTGTACACTCAGGAATTGAGCAAGCTTGGTAAACATATTAGGCCATGAGCCAAATATGGTCTACCTCCCCCCCCCCCAGGGGGAATTTTGTAGACCATACTTTTCTTAAAGCCCAGCATCTAAGAAGTATTTTGCAGCATGTTAGCCCTCTGGCGAGTGGGGCGTTAAGCTGTAACAGCCTGTTACAAACGTTGCCCATTAAAAAAATAAACATAAAATAAAAATGATCAAAAATTATAAAAAAAATAGAAGTCACTTTCTTATGTTTAAAGTAATAGTAGAGTCTAGTAGAACAATCCAGTAGCTAAAAGTTATGATGTTTGACAGGTCACTTTAGCCTACATGGTGTCATATACGTGACATTTGTCTTAACACTCCATTAAAATTGCTATTTCCATCCAAAATACTTTCTTTTTGTAATTTACTCCTTTATCATTAGACCATATGTTTGTTACTGTATTAAAGACAATTTATTGGTCTTTTCAGATCTGCAAAAATTATTATCCTATCTTGTATACTTCGGGAGAAATAGGATGTTTAACACAGTACCCCCTTATAAACGTTCCATATTACAATTATCACTTTCTGTACAATTCAAGTGCTTGAACTACACTGTATGGATTAAAAAAAAAACAGTAAAAGGTAATATTGGATATGCCAGCCTATCTAAACAGGAAAAAACAGTTCCACAATATTTTGAACGCATTTTAGTCGGTCATAATTATCGATTATATACGTTACCGAGGGCTATTTTTGTTAAACTCATATAATTTGACGATCTAATCATTTTGTTTTCGTTGGTAGCAGTTTCTTCATTTAAGAATCTTTTAATGTAAAAGAAAAAATGCATTCTGGTTTATTTTCTATGATAAGTCATTACTAGTAGTAACGTAAATAACATTAACATTTAAAATATTTCATTATAATACCTTTAATCATGTTTTTTCCCACTGTCACATAAATAAATAAACAATAACATATTTAAGTCTGGATGTTCTTATGATATATTGTGTACTTGGACGTAGCAACACTCCTCTCAGTTATTACTTTTAGGGATTCATGAGGTGTGTTTTATACGTGATTAAACACAGTATACTACAAATTGTAATGTTGAGGGCACTGACATATTCTGCACATGTAAAACGTTTTTTTTTTTTGTTTTTTTTGCTGACAACTTTGTTATTATATCAAAATTAAAAGTATTTCATAATGGCATTGCCCAGTTTGTTTCTTTTACAATTTGTACATTTGAGTTCTAAAGACAATAACATACGTGAAATTTTGTTATATACAACTTAAAAAATAAACAAAATAAAACATCAGAAAAGATAAAAAAGATAAAGCCGCAGCTAAGCCAGCATAGATTTTGCATATAGGGCTCGCATAAAATGATATACAATCAGTTGGATAACATTAAAGCTAAGCGCTTTTGACGTGTTTAGTATAAAATTATAAAACAATCAGTAATTAACAATGCAAATGGAGTACCACTTTGTTTATTGACAGGATTTGGTAAAGTTTTTACGTGCACCCTGAAAAAACTATAAAGCAGAACAGTAAACCTGAAGTTTGAATACTTAAGCCAAATACAGTTCTGCATCAAAGCTAATGTAGATATTTGCTGGCAGCGTATACTTACTTTTGTAAGACTATCATATATTTTACGTTACCAAGGGAAACAACATTGCTGAGTTACAGTTAAGAAACAAACTTTTGAAAATAAATTAATGGTAGCGTCAATACATTGCTTTATTTAGTTCATTTATGTAGCTATCAATAATGTGTCAATCGGGAGTTTGGGAGAATAGTATCTGAAACATTTAATACAGAAAAGAGACACTGGCAGTTTACTAGCATACTGTAGCAGTCTATTAATGCTGTGTTTGAGATGATCTATATTTCAATGCTTTTGTTTCTTTCTCTTTAAAGTCTAACTACTTTCGATCATCTCTTAAAGAATCTAACTACATTCAACCATCTATGAAAGCATCTATTCACCAAAGAACATAAAGATACGTTTAGTTGGACAAAAATGTTTTTTTTTCCAGGGACAGTGTTCCAGTAGCTCTGCACACATAATGAAATGGCAATGAAAATGACAGAATATATTAATGTTGGTCCTCGCTGTTCAGATGTCTATGAGAAAATCTTAGTTGTTCTCCTTCAGAATGTATTCGCCTACACTGTCGTTATGCTTTGCAGCATAATATTGAGAAGAAAAAAAAAAGAAAAAAAAAAAAAAAAAAAAAAAAGAAAGACCGAACAAGTAACGTATACAACGTATTCATTGCGAGTTTATGGATTCTTCATTTCCGATATCCTAAACTAGCAATACAGTATTTCTGAAGAGCAAATAATCAAACAATAGAAATAGGGTATACCTATATATGCCAAGGAAGGGTTAACCTAAATAACTTACTGCATTTGATCTCTGTGACCTTGTATTACCATATTGTTTACTCTTTAGCAATAAATATGCTTGAAAACTGCTTATTTATGATATCTTACTGCTTATCCTATAATCTTTGTCCAGATATGTTAAATACTGTTAGGGAATACAGCATTTTGGCAATATCCAAACAACAATTTCAGTTGCTTAAATACTGAAAAATTGTCAGACTGAAATTTATATTTCGTAACACCTTTATTCCTTGATAGTAACAATAAGTGGGAATGAAACCATGGGGTTTGCAAAATTACCTGACCAGTTAAATATTTGTAACAACATAATGAAAAATAGAACTCCTGAACAAGCTGATGACCGAATGATGTATGCGTTATAAAGTATGTCACTTTCTATCAGCCTTAAATTTTCACATTGTTAATAGTTTGTAATGTATTTGATGGCCGGGAGCTGCATAAACAGATCACGTAGATCACAAATTAACATGGAAGTTATGATCACGGGAGCCACACATATTTGCTAACCTATGTAAAGCAGTTACTGTGCATAGAGGCTCGTGGCTGACGATTCGACTGACAGCATAGCAGAAATGGTGTTTATCCCTGTTGGGAGTGTTGGTACGGCTTTTGATTGCCTCGGCTGGCAGTCACAGTTGCATATTTGTATGTAGGGTAATTGAATGGTGCAGCCAACAGCGCAGGTAGCGAAATTGGGTTTATCCCCATCATGACGAGAACCTAAATATTAATCAGTTGCAGCATATATCAACTCTTACTTATTTCATTCTATGCATAAAATTTAAAAAAAATCATTTTTATGAAGTCACTTTTAAGTGAAACTGAATTAAAGGCAAGGTCGAACTGCATCAGCTATAACAATCTATGTGCGTCTTGCTGAGTTTTTGTGTATTTCAAAGAGCTAAATTGCCATCTGACTACCAGTGGTAAGCTAATACTACAGTATTGAATAATTCATATTGCCCGGGAACTAAATTTTTGATAACAGATGACTCACAAATCTTATCCCCTGACATATTACAATTATGTAACGTAACGTTACTGTTAGATAGCTTTTTAAATATACACTATCCGATGTTTTTTATAGTTTGAGGACACATAACATTGGAGTTTCTTCATATTTACATATACAACAGTGTCTACTTAAGACATAATACAGATAACATTAAAAAGAAAATGCAGCTGATGTTGGCTTTCTTAGCTTTTCTCGTCATTTTGTAGGTTAAATTCTTCAAAAACAAGATAGTTTCTGTCCACATTTAATATATCCACTGCAAACTGCTGCCTAACTTATCTAAGCTGGGCATGAATCAAAGAAGATTGATAGAGCACGTATAAACTTCAGTCCACCGATTAAGCGATTTAGACTGGTTGTTTTTTTCCCCCGAATTTTTGTTGTGGTTATATACGTTACATATTTATCGTGTTTGCTGACGAGTTTTGTATGACTTTAGTTTTTTTTTGTTTTTTTTTTACTAGACTATTGAAACAGTCATATATATGACAATTACTTTTCTCCTCACTTCAGTTCTTACAATTTGCTCCTTATATTACATGTATTTAGACACTGAAGGGGAAAAACGTCCAATACAATGTAAACTACGTTATACGGGTTAGTCAACTTATCCTTGACAATGTCAATTACTTTGAAACAGCAATTTATGTACTAGCAGACAAAACCCAACATTATTTAGGGCGAATACTAACATGTGTATACCAATGTTTATTTTCTATTATAACGTGAATATGTAAATTTGGGTAGCGTAAATAACGTTGACGTTACACGTTAACGCCCCAACGTACAGAGGGCTAACATGTGTCATTTTGTTTCGTATATAATGTAGTTTCAGAAAATTATAGTGTTCAAAATTCCCCCTGGGGGGGAGGGGGGTCTATGGTCAGCTCAAGGTCTATATGGGAAATGAGTGATTTCTATCATGGAATTGAAACACGGGATCATTGTTCTTATTCCTCAATTCTTCTATTTTCCTTTCTTTTCCTATTTAGCATATTTATACTGACACTTTATGTCAGATTTCTCAGGAACTGGGCAAGCTAGAATCTTTGAACTTGATATACTTGAGTGAATGTATCGTGGGATCGAAGGTCGAGCTCATTGCCTTAATTCTATCTTTTATTTGTCCATTTGTCTGTCTTTTCAAAGTAAATTAGTGTCACAGTAATTTTCGGTACTATGCAAGCTAGAATCTTCAAACTAAATACACATATGGAAAATGGGTTGTTGTATTGTGGGATTGAGACTTTGATTCATTGCTCTTATTCTTCCTTTATTTACCGATTTTTCTTTCTTTCCCTATTTCACACATTGAAATTTCGTATCACAGTTTATTCCGGAACTATGGAAGCTAGAATCTTTAGTCTTAATATACGCATGAACAATGAATAGTTATGTCGAGAGATTGAGAACCGTGCTCATTATTATTATGCCTCCCTTTATTTTATTTGTCATTTTTCTCTCTTTTCAAAGGTAAATTTGTGTCACAGTTTTTCTCAGGAATTATGCAAGCTAGAACCTTCAAACTTGGTATGCATATGAAAAATGGCTTATTGTATAGTGCGATTGAGACTTGGGCTCATTGCTTTGACCCTGTTGTCATTTATCCATTTTTCCTTTTCCCCCCTATTTCACACATTGAAATTTCTTGCCCAAGATTTTTCAGAAACTATTCTTGCTATCTTTAAACTTGGTATAATATGAACGATGAAATGAATTGTTGAGAATTGTGCTGTTTGCTATTATTCCTCCCTTTATTTGTTATTTTTTCTGTCTGAAAACACCTTATAGTCAGTGGTATTTTCTTCAAAATATGCCTTGATAATTGTTATTAGGGTTGAGACACTGAGTAGAAACAGACGAAATATTTATGTGAAGACAAATTTATATTTTTCTTAACTGTGGATATAAACATCACCTGTATTATATGATATATTGAAAATATTCCAGTATGAAAGTCATTATACCAACATTGCTAAAATAAAAGATTTATACTGCAAGATGCGCTAATCATGGAACAATGTGGAATTCTTATGACGTCACTTCCTGTGCTAAATTGAAATGTATTGTAAGTTGTTTAAACATCTGTTTTGAGGTTAATTTAAGTAAAAGTGAATGTTTGATGACAGATATGAAACAAAACTGAATAAAATTTAATTCGTTATGCTTGTATTTTGTCATAAATAATCTTTTATACCCCCATTCCACTGGACGGCGCTTCCACTGCGCTCCGAAATTTCGGACAAAGCGCCATGAATCGTAGCAGAAGCGGCAGCAGCGCAGGAGAAGCTTCTAGGTCGCAGTGAAAGCGTATCAGAAGCGGCATGATCGCCAAGTCACGGCGCTTGTTTTGACTCTGCTCAAAATTTACGTAGCGGAAGCGCCGTGGACTCAAAGCGCAACGAAAGCGTAGTAAGAACGTAGCTCGAAATTCATGAGCGCAGCAGCAGCGGGAGCAACGCAGCACCAGCGCAGCGGGATCGTGCCGACAGCGCCGTGAGATTCGCCTGCGACCCAGCTACGCTTCTGCTACGCTCTTTGCGCTCCCGTTGCGCTCTTACCGCTTCCGCTGCGACTCTATTATTTATGAATAGCGCAACCACGACGCTTCCGCTGGCGCTTTATCTGCGTTTCCTCTGCTCTGATGGCGATCTGGGGAAGAAATTGCCGCGTTTCCACGACGTTTCATAACTCGATTCTCACGTTTCATTCAAGATGCAGGCTGCCCGGAGCAGGAGTTGGAATACCCTCTCCTGCGGTAAAGGCTGCGTGAAAATAGTCTCCTGGCCAGGCCTGGGTGTGGATTTCGCCTTCTGCTTTTGACAGGGGGCCAGGCTCTTGCTCTCTAAACTAAGCCAGATAGGCGCCCTTTAGAACGCCGAGCAGAGGCCCCAGTTGAGCCTGAACAGAAAGAAGAACAAGACGAGTTGTTCGAAGTCACTAGTTCATGATTGCCAGCTGGGCCATAGCCACTGGAATTTTTATATTATCAATGTTCTTTGAAGGCTGGTGGCTAACTTCTGCTGAACCCGATTCTCCGCCGATTTACATAGAAGCGGTTACAAAGCGCAACACAAGCGCAGCATGAGCGCAGCTCCGGCGCTTAGGTCGTAGCACGATCGCAAATGCATCGTAATAAGCGTAGCTCAAGCGTAGCTTGAAATCCTTTGCCGTAGTAGCAGCGTATTAGAAGCGCCATCGAAGTCCGTTGAGCGTGGCAGAAGCGCAGCTAAGTCGCGGCAGCATCGTGACTAGCGTTTTGGCAAATGCCTACGCTTCTGCTGCGATTTCGAAAATTTTGGAGAAGCGCCATGATCGCCAAGAGCGCAGTCAAAGCGTCATCCAGTGGAATGGGGGTATTATGACACCTTATGCTCTTTAGTCAGTGACCTACCTATGTTTTTTCGATAATCTTACCCACCCACCCACATATTTCAATGTCAGTATGTTATAAAAAATAACTAACAAGTCTTTCAAGTCTTTTTGTATGAGGTTGACTTTCAAAATATCCTTCTAACTTTTGACATAGACACAGTTAAATATATTTAGCCTGTATCCTTCTCTAAGAAGATAATTTCATTTTATTGTTTTGTATTTTACATGAATTGCTGCAAGTTTACAACTTCCGACGTGGATTTCACACATGTATCATCGAATTTCATCGGTCATACGATGCCAATCATAACAAAAAATAGTGACCTAATCATTTCACTAATGAAATGTCTGTCATTTTCTGAAATTGGATGTGAATAAGTCAAAGGCCACAATTTATTGATATAATGCATTTTCAATAACTTTGCATTTATAACCGCATTGCAGAGAAAAAAGCTCGTTTATTGTCTAACTTTTGCCGAATCTGGTAATTTTTTAGGTATATATTTCTTATTCTATGTTTAAAGGACAGTATTACGTATTTCTTCATTTAATTATATCATTGTCTCATTGAGGAAACAGCAAAAGAGCATAAGAGACTTTCAGTAAAAATGTAGTTTCCAGTATCCAGACCCTTATGAAGTATAAGCATGTGCTGTCATGCATCAGTGACTCAGAAATTCTATAAACTCACACCAGTCTAAAGAACTTGGATTGCCCTTTCCAATGATATATAGAACTACTGCTAGTATCAATCAATAGGATACCCAAAGATCGGTTAGATTATTTCCTTCTTTCCCTTTTGTTTTTTAGGGCGGGATGCGAGATTTTATTGTATTAATTCCTGATCATTGCCTTTTTACTTTGGTATACTTATAGACGATGAGTTGTTATATGGTGAGATTAAGGATCAGCCTTTATTAACCAGGCCCATTGCTTAATTTGTACATTTTTCTGTCTTTTCAAGGTAAATTTGTGTCGCAATTTTCCCAGGAACTGTGCACGCTAGAATAATCAAAATTGGTAAACATATGAAAATGAGTATTGTATCGTGGGATTGAGACTCGGGCTCACTGCTCTTATTCTTTTATTTTCTATCCATTTTCTTTCTTTTCATATTTAGCATGTTTCAACAAAAAATGTGTCACAGTTTTCTCAGGAACTATTGAAGCCTGAATCTTCAAACTTGGTATTCATATATGGACAATGACTGAATGAGTTTTCGCATCGTGGGAGTGAGACTTGGGCTGATTGCTTGTATTTATTCTTCATTTTATTTGCCCAGTTTTCTGTCTTTTCAAGGCAAATTTATGTCACAGTTTTCAGTTACAAAGAAATTTAAAAAAAAATATGGTCTAGTCGGGAAACTTCGGACAGCGGGTAAATTCGGACAGTGACATTGTTTTATTTATATGTCAGTTGTTTGGAATTAAAACAAAAATAAGTGGGCAAACAGTGAAAATCTTGATGAGACGGCTCATTATGAGCCGTCTCATCTGGATTTTCACTGTTTGCAATGCTATGTCCGAATTTACCGGCTGCCCGAAGTTACCAGACTCAACCCTAGTGTGCCACACCATCGATTAAATGTGCGTCTAAACCGGTCAAATGACTGTAACTACTTCATACGAGGGGCGTTTGAAAAGTAATGCAAATGGCCTCATAGATTTGTATAGGGAAAACTGGGTACAAATGCTATGTATATGCTGAAAACACTACATTTTGTCCTTGAAATGATACCAAACGCTGTGCAAAGACACCTTTCCACATTGACTTACAACGCATTTTATTCGGCCCCAGTCATACCACTGGGCAAATTTCATATATAAAATCTTTTCAGTGTTGGGCACTCAAGTCAAATATCATTGCAAATACAAAATCAATCTTTGTCAGTTGCTTGTCCATTGTTGCCTACAATATTCATACAAAAGTTAGATGGGTGGCAACTGTTATCGATTTATTCCTGGCAAAGCAATGTGCAATTCTTATGACGTTATAGGAGATAACGGGAATCCCCGGAGTGACGTCATCGGATGATCACGTGGGTAGATTGGTTGGCAAAAAGATAGCGACAGACAGTGGTCTTCTATGGGATTTTGCTGAAAATTAACCTCTGAAATGCGTAGAATATAGTTTAGAAAGCTGCGAATAAATAGAAACCGATAAAACCAGTGCAAATATTGTTTTAATTGCTTGTCGCGCGAAAAAAGAGTTATTTAATATTATTTAAAGTTATTTAATTACTCGACATACATTGACTCGCTTCGGAACAGGACTTTTTCTCTTAATAACTTTGACTTAAAAAGAAAAAAAATAAATAAAGGAAATAAAAATACAATAAATCGGAGGTACTAAAGATCAGTATTTTAACCTTTAAACCTTTTCGACAATCAAGGTGATTAGTAAATATAACACGGGTAATAGAAAATGAAAGACAATTAAATATAATAAGTTGTATCCAACGAGAAGTAATGTAAAATTAATAAAACATATTGATCAGATTTAGGGATAAGAAAATGTAAAAAAATAAATAAGTAAATGAATTTATATTCATGACTGCGTTTCAAAAGAAAATGTTATAAAACGGTAAAGGATAGTATACACGTATAAGCAAAGAACCTTCTGTTTTGAAATTACTATCAGTAATTACCACATTATTTAGTCCGAGCTCATGACATCTGAACAATAAATTCACTCTGCTGTTTCTCTCTCTGTCTCCCTCTCTCTCTAATGGTTTGATAAAACGGTAAAGGATAATATTTAAACAGAGAATCTTCTCTGTTTTGAAATGCAGTAATTACCATAGTATTTAGTCCGAGCTCATGACATCTAAACAATAAATTATTTTTTCTCTCTCTCTCTCTCTCTCTCTCTCTCTCTCTCTCTCTCTCTCTCTCATTGTTTGCTCTTTATATTTTATTAGCGGACAAGCTTATTAATATTAAAATATCATAGATTATAATAATCGAGTTTTATTTGATATCTAAATTAGCCGTACCGCCAAAAACAGTTGGTTATATTATACAAGTTAATATGACACTGTCACTGTAGGAAACCCGCGGCGTTCTTTGAAATATGATAATTAAAGACATTCCTTATAAAAAGACCCGCTGAATACCGGATACATTTATTATAAACAATAAACAACCGGTTTAATTTCAAAATGTACACCAGATACAGACGCATTTTTAGAGTATCCATGCTAAAACGTGCATCTAAAAGCACTTCATGTGGAACCAATTTAAATGAATTAGGAGAGAGAATGGAACAATATTTCACACTAAAATACCTACATTTCTCAGCGTTATCATTTATATGAAATATGCACCATAATGCGCAAAATACACAGCATGATTAATTACATAGTTTAACACCACCCAATAAAGGTTCAATATAGCGTGATCGATTATCGACTTTTTGCCAACCAGTGTGGGGAATACCTACTGTTAAAAATCCTTATCGATGACGTCACCGCGTTTTCTCCTACTGAAATATACGTTAGCGTCATTTTTAGAAGCTTGTAGAGGCTTCGTTTTTGGCATTAATTTGAATTTATTGGCAGGTTTTCGTTGACCCATGTAAATGCTCTTGCTGACAAGATTTTGAATGCTAATACACTTGTTTTCATTACGAAATCATTTAATTTTTGGTAGAAATGGGGAATTCGCTACTACATAATCCATATTCCCGGGCCAGTATGGAACCCAGATTAAAAATAATTTCCGCGATATTTACAGGACAACATTGCCTGGGCATTGTCTTTAAGTAGCAAAAATAAAAACAAATCAAAGACTGACGATATATAAATTACGGCCTACTAAACTAAAATTCTGCAGTGTCTTTAGGGTATACCTCTTTCAAAGAAGATAAAAATGCGCCCTTTTAAAAAAAATACACCGTGTTTACAGACTTTCCTACGCATATCATAGCTTTATGTGTTTTTGCAATCAGAAGTTCTGTTTTATATTGGTAACCCAGAAATTACGTCATTTGCATTACTTTTCGAACGCCCCTCGTATGTTCAGTGTCAAGGTTGCATTCACAGGTCAAAGATGAAGTCTTGCTAAACTTGTCAAGACCATCTGAAAGAGCATGCTAAAAGGAATCCATTTAGATTTGATAACAATCGTGCAAAGTGTCATCCACAGAAATCCACTCCCATTCGATCGGGTCAAAGCTATGTCACTATAATATCGGTCAAAGACACCGGAACAGCACCGACAATAGAGAGACTCAAAGTCGGCGAGCTTCATCGAGTTTTTCGGTTTCCTTCACCATAGAAGATCATAACCCTTCGAGAACGCATTTGGACTAAATTATGAACATACTTATAGTTCAAGTTCAATATTACCTTAGAGAATATCTTGAGGGTGATGATGATAAAAAATGTGAATTGTCAAGTTAGATTCGTGCAAATAACACAGAGGAAAGTTAGAAACATTGCACAACAATTTTATTATATGAAACACTATGCTAAACGTGTACATATACAAAACAGCATCGATACGAACTATTGCGGTGAAACAAAAGCAGAATTAGCACATATTTTGTGGTTTGTGGTAAATTTCAGTAGAGATGAGTCTAGAGTGTCTGCTGGTACCATGCATTGAACTAGACATTTGAGCCGCGACACGAGAAAACCAACAATGTGGTTGTGCGCCCAGCGAAGACTCAGAGCAGCCTGGGCAGCCGCGCAATTTTATCAGACTCTTTGTTAAGTGCTCAAAGGGTAGCTAAGGGTCTAAGCTACCTTCATGCGGACAGCGAAGACTCTGATCAGACTGGGCGGATGCCCAGGCTGATCTGAGTCTGCGCTGTCCGCACAACCACTTTGTTGGTTTTCTCGTGTCGCGGCTCATTTGGTTGTGTCAGTTTTTGCGACACATTAATGTAGCAAAATGCGTGCGTCAAGATGGTTCCGAAATCATTGCTATGACTTTAATGATCACCCTCGTTTATTCATAGGGGCTTGAATCATATTGTTTTGGGTGCAGCAAACGAAGATTATAATACTTACATGTATGTATATACAATCTTTTTTTCTTTTACCCAAATCAATATGATTCAAGACTTATCTTATCATGGTTGACATGGCTTATTAGGACATTCAGTAACAGAAAATTTCTTTATAATGTCAAATAGGCATCACAATGCATATTTCTGAGTATATTGTACATGTATATAAAAAAAAAATTTTTCCTCAAGCTGCGCTGCCCATGTTTCACCTGGAAATAGTGTTGTGGGAAACGTTGATGACAAAATGTAAAATACGTACTACACAAAGACACTAGTGACGAGAGAGAGAGAGAGAGAGAGAGAGAGAGAGAGAGAGAGAGAGAGAGACATACACACAGAGAACAGACAGACAAACAGAGACTGGTCAAATGATCGAATTTGACTGCGCAATATAACATTCATTCAATCATCTGATGCGTAGGCGTACGCTGAACTAACTGGTCTGATCCTGTTACTGATCCAACGCATGGAAAAATCCCAAGTCGGCGTAGATATATGTCAAGCTCATAAGCAACGCAATCTGAGCAATCCTTTCGTTGCCTGCCAACCTAACATTTTTGATCAGCGTCTTCGGTTTGCGCTGTTTTGACACAGCTCGAACCGTAGCGTTGATAAAAATGCACAGAATGAAGCTTTGTTTTTCTGTTCGCGCAGCATACGCCAGTCGTACCTTTTCCCTTGTGCAGACCCGTTTATTCGCTATCAGCCTATCCTTTTACAACATGCAGTTGGTGCACTTCCCTATAAGTCAAAAACTGGAAAAGGAACAGTCTTAATTTCACTTCACCACGACAAATGTGTCATCCCATAAAATTTAAAAAAAAAAAAGCGATAGTGCACGCGACGGCTGATCCAAGTCTTGGTTTTGGTTAAAACATATTTTACTTATAATTTAAATCGACATGCAAAACAATGAAGGAAAGGAAAACGCTTCAAATTTCCATTCTTTTTTTTTTTTTTTTTTTCACATGTGACCCATTTTCTCTTGACAACTGACGCTAAAAGGATGCATTACATAATCTGTTACCTGTTGGACAATCCCAATTTAAAGCTTGTCTTGCATTCTAGCTGAAATTGGAGGGAAACACTAGCACAAAGGCTTATTAACAAACTTATTTCGAAACAAGAAAAATCTTTAAAAAAAAAAAAAGACAATCGAAACAAGAAAAATCTCTATAAAAAAAGACAATCGGCGCAGTTTAAATGGAAGTGTGTTTTGTAATATGTCTCTCGGTGAAGAGTTGACAGTAACTTTCATGAATACATGTATGACTCAAGTGAGCTATGACGGTAGGCACCCACGACCGTAATTTTGACTCTGGGTAGCGACAATGACCTATCTCAAAATTGAGCTGTCCAATTTGGAATTCCAAAATGAACCTGATTTCAAAACAGTTACCAACACGATGCACATTAAACCGAAAGAAGAAATCGAAAGTAGGTCTACAACGAAAAAAAAAAGAAAGTTTTGAATATCTGCGCCTGTTTTCGTCTGTTGATTTCTAATGTAAATTTACACAAGAGAAACATTTTGAATTAATATCTGACACAGCGCTAGTGTGCGAAGGGGTGGTTGGGTGGTGCGATGGTGCTGGGTATAACTTCCAGTGCCGGGGCGTCCTACTGATTTGGATACTAGTAGGGCAAGGGCCTACTGTGCTTGCAGTAGGTGCGGGTGGGGTTGTTTGGACATTTTTCCTCTCGTCTATCATTTCTCTCTTCTGTCTCCCTCTCTTTGGGACACGGCCCGATATAGACTGAAATACTGCCTCAAAGGGCCGTTAAACACAAAACAACCAACCAACCAAAAGCTAGTGTACGACGGGAAAAAACGAAGATTAAATATTCATTGACCGTTGATATTTTTTTTTTCCACTGTCACATCTCAATACACAATTATGATACATCTAATACACAATTATAATACATCTAAAATAATTGAAAAGTGTTTGCATGTATATAAGTATCATTCAACATCGTGATCAAGCATCTCAATTCATCGTTTTCGCCGCTTACAGTAAACTCCCGATATCTCAAAGTCGAAAATCATCATGAACTCCTGTTACCTCAAAGTAAATTTTCTTGTCTCAGAAAGGTCCCTTTGAGATACCAGCATTTTTTGATAGCAGAGACTGAAATGTAAAGAGCGATAGGAAATGTGTTTGAGTTACATTCCTGTTATTAGAGGGTACTTCGAGATATCATTGTTTGAGGTAACCAGAATTGATAGTTTTTCCTACAGTTAATTTGCATGGCACAATTTTATAAATAAACAGGAGGGAGAGAAAAAAGATCAATATACAAATAGTCTTGGCACACTTAACATCCTCTACACTCTCTAATATAAATCTACGATTGATACCTTTGATATATTGGCTAAATCCTGTATGTACTCATTATTTGATCAATGAAATCTTGTGAAATGTTGAACAATACTGAAATTATACGCGGTGGGCCGCGAAAAAAAAGAGAAAACGAAACGTATTGATACACTGCCATGGCTAGTCATTCTTACCTAGAAATAAAGAAGGGACCCCGGTGTCTCCGTGAGTTAAGCCTGCTAAGGTCCAGATTTGATTCTCGCTGCAGGCAGAAAACTTTTTTAAACCGTAAACGGGGGCCTTTCTTTATCACCATCAGGCTGCTAGCGTCCTGAAATGACTGAAACACTGCTTAGATGTCTAAAATCGCTTGCCATCCATCCATCCATCCATCCATCTATTCTTAATGAAAACATTTGCTCTCAGATGGGAGCTAATTTTTTAAAGAATGGATGGATGGATGACTTGCAATTTTACGTCCTATTCAACAGTATTTCAGTTATATCAGGACGACGGGTGGGTGATAATGAGAGGCTGTGTGCAATGGAACCCCGTTTACGATTGAAAGATTCCCGCCTACTGCGGGACTGGACCCCGAGATTTTTTTAAAGAAACAATTATGAGCCGCGACACGAGAAAACCAACAAAGTGATTGTGCGCCGAGCGCAGAGTCAGATCAGCCTGGGCATCCACCCAGTCTGATCAGAGTCTTCACCGTCCGCATGAAGATAGCTAGACTTGCTCCAGACTCCAGTCAGTAAAACTGAAAAATCTTCAGGCATCACTGGAGTCTAATAAATTCAGCTATCAGAAAATCCATACCTATTTCGGATTACTTTTATTAGACTGAAGCACGCTAAAAAATTATAGACTGACTTCCCCTGAAAGTGTATGGCTACACCTTAAAACGCACTTAGTTTGTTTTTCATTCACACATATAAACATTGTGCGTTCAAGGGCTCTTATCTTTTTGTTCTAGTTTTCACCCTAAGCATACTAAACCAGCTGCCATTCATGAAACTAATTTGTTATGAGAATTTCACAAAACCAGCCTGTGTAAAGCCATAGTCTGGTTTACAAGATCCGATATTTATGCTCAGCAAAGAGTCTGGATACAATGGCGCGGTTCTGTAATTTTTATGACAGTTTTTCTCACATCAGTAAGAGCCCCGGTAGCTCAGTAGCTTAATCGCTGGCCTGCTGATCTAGTGGTCTTGGGTTCGAGCTCTGCTGGAGGCGAAAAATCGTTTCGACCATAAACAACGGAATTCCACTGCTCACAGCGATTCAGCGCTGGCTTGCTGATCCAGCGATCCTAGGTTAATGCCGCACTGGAGGCGAAAATCTTTTCAAACGTAAACGGAGTTCCACTGCACACAGCCTTTCATACCCCCCCCCCACACACACACCCCCCTCACCCCCTCCAGCGTCCTGATATGACTGAAATACTGTTGAAAAGGAAGTAAAATCGCAAGTCATCCATCCATTTTTCTCACATCCGTTACGGAATGATCATAAACTATGAAGTTGATGTATATTTATTCAAATTTATAATTTTGAAATTTATATTTTATTCTCATCCACCTAGATATAAATAATGAAATAATGCATTAGTAGTCAGCGGAATAGGCAGATGTGAGAGACAGGGGCAGAGAAAAGACAGAGATAGAAGAGAAACAGAGAGAGAGAGAGAGAGAGAGAGAGAGAGAGAGTACTACATACACAATGTTAAACAATATCATATCAACGTCGATACAAGATCAACGCTAACGCAATTAGTTCACAATTTTGTTTCAAAGTTGTTTCTCCAGTTAGGACGCTTGAACTATATAGTATATGAAGTACTTCATACCTTCATACTATACTGAAAGGATTTAAAAACTTCCACTTTTTATTGCTGGCTGCTGATCTGTTCACTCATGACAGTGATGAATATTTAACGACAAAATGCTTGAAACTTATCAAATTTAAAGATTACGCAGTTCATTTGTATCATTTAATAACATGACGTCAGTAAAAGCGCGTTACGTTACTGAAATGCATACGGCGATGCCTGAGTTATCTTATGCAACACTCTATTCGACCATTTCTTATTGTTTTAATATTGTGACCTCATCCACGTTGATTTGCAAGTATCACTGCGGATGATGCAGTCGCGCAAAGCCTATTACGGAGACGGCGTCGACGTTAGTTAAAGTCATGATCTCTGATTTTTAATCTCTGTTAGGTGCTTTTCTGACGGTCTTTTGAGTTTCCTGTAAACAGTGCACGTCGTCTGAGATTGTAAATTGCTGTAATAAACGCATAAAATTGTACCCCGACGCCATTTTTTGAAATTTCAGCATTTATCTGGCCCAAAACTCTGCGCCTGTTTGCGATATTTAGGCGCGGTAGGCTAAATAAAGCCACTGGCAGAGTTCGAACTTTTAAAATTCAATTTGCTATTGTAAGAGAAATGTTTCTCAGAAAACTGTATACATGAAGCTACTCATCCTTATGTAAACGGTACCAAGAACACGAGGAGCACGTGTTTGGTCCTGACCGATTCGGTTGAACGATTTCAGATTCGGTATATTGTAATAATCAGGTATAAGAGAATATATATGCTGTAAAAGTTTGGTGGACGAAGCTGCATTCATTTTCGAGATATTCAAAATTAATGGGTGGAAGTTTTTAAATCCTTTCAGTATATAATGCAAAAAAGAAGATGAAATAAACAAAAACCGTACGTGATAAATGATTCTGAAGAGGTTTGCAGACCTTGGCATTTGTGCAAAAAGGGGAAAGAATGTTTTCATTTCAGTTGTAATAGGTTAGCAATTACCTTCAAGGTTGTGTGTGTGTTTGTTTGACTGCAGAATCATCCGTTTTCCTGTGTTCGAAATAAGCTAAAAATATAGGTTTAAACGAGTATCTCTTTTTTCACTCTATTTTCTCCATAAAACAAATGTCGTGGGATATCATTAGAATCGCCTCGATGAGGCGATTCTAATGATATGCCACAACATGTTGTTTTGGAAAAAATGAAAAATGCCAAATTTTAAATGTAACACCAAAATTTTCAGCTTTTTATACCAAACATTTCTGTTCATAACAAATGTTGGCAGTAAAGGATGTTTGATTGGTATCATTCTCACGGGGATTAGGATTTTAAACTGAAACAGCAAGAATGAGTAAAAAGGAAAAGTACGATATCCAGCCAGAGTCAAGGTAGGCACTTTATTACCTAAGCATTTTTGGCAACTAACTTACTAACATGCTTTATTACTGTTTTCATATTTTGTCCAAGTTTTGTTGTATATGTATATTCCCTCAGTATTTATTTCATCTTTGGAAATCGTCATGTCACGTGAGCTAACGCGAATTCTAGGACTAGTACCTGGGGCCGTATTCATAAAACGACTTAAGTGGTTGCTATGCTGTTGCTAAGGCTAAATTTCTTTGAAGGAGATTCCCTAAAACTATGAAATTTGCTCTGGAGGAACAGTCTTACACTGTTCCTCCAGACCAAATTTCATAGTTGTAGGGAATCTCCTTTATAGATATTTAGCCTTAGCAACCGCATAGCAACGACTTAAGTGGCTTTATGAATACGGTCCCTGACATAATAGTCATAATATTATGCCCTCAGTCAAACTGCGTTAACCCTCTTTTGACCAGGGGACGTGTTCATCCTTATCACTTGGATGAGTCCATTTCTAGTTTTATGGGTTTTCTTGTGGATGTTTCCATTTTTATTGTACTTTGGATGGAAATTGATGTAAGAAAACAGTGTATACCCTGATCAGGTGCCGCGTTCTGCGGCATCTGAAGTGGGTCTGCACTGTTTGCATATGCCCTCAAAACGGGTTTCCAGCCTAAAAAAGGTATCTGATACCCCTCTGTTGCATCATTAAGTAACTACGCTGCCTTCAGTGTACTTCAAAGACCGTAAAGTTTGAACACTCAGACTGGGGCAGTACTTGAAAGTCCCATGTGTTTGTGGTGCAATCGAAGATTCTCAGTACTACTTCATATACTGTGGGCCCTCGATAAGTGCAAATTTGAATTACTGTTAAAGAGCAATTGGCTACTTTTAAAATAACAACTAATTTCAAAGTGGTATACGAAGATATACACTAGTTTGACTTAGGAGGGATCATTTTAACTAGAAGCCCGAAAAGCCTGTATAGTCCAAATAAAGCATTGCAGTTTTTCCCGAAAGAAAGACCATTATACCGGAAACGTTATTTTTTTTAAAGTTAGTTTTATGTTTGTTCATGAGTTGGTGCGCGTTATTTTAAATTGATGTCCATACTTGTGTGACAGCAGGCGTCTCACTCAAACATATCCCATCTTTGTAGATATTTGTCATGTTGTATTACCATAAAAGCTCGAAGTATTGGGAAAGACACGCCTGATTAAACAGTGCATATATTAATTATTCTGAGTACTAATTGCTGTTCAACAATTTTGTGGCTTTCAGAACATAATGGTTAATATTGAGATACAAGGCATTCCAGTATAGCTTCCAGTTGGCCTATTTTCAAGATAAAGGGTTAACTGAAGGTTCCTTTTACCCATTTTTACAGGATTGTCAGAAAAAATATAGTCTAATATAGGTTTAAAAACGTTTGAAGCAGTGAACGCACACACAAAACTGAACATTATGCCATGGGTTTATTGAAGTCTTCCTTAGACTTTGCACATTTTATTACCGGTCATGAACCAACCCAATTAAATCGAGTCTGCTCTTTTCATTTCTTTCGTTTACTCCTTGCTTCCAAAGGATTTAAATCGTCAAAATATCAACTTACTTACTTACGAACGAACGAACCGACCAAACAGTCAACCAACGTGGTGTTAAATCAAAAAAAAAATATTTTTACTAATTTCTCTTTAATTTTTATCATTGTTGGGAGCTATTTTTTGTATTTCATATTTTTTCTTCTATTGATGGGTGTGTGTAATCAGCAAAAAATTTTCTTTGCTAAATGATTTATGTGTAAATTGGCAAGTGTGTAGTTGAACTCATGCGCTGTCTATTACTAGTATGTTGTTATGATTAACTAAATTATAAATATTTCTACAATATGTCAGAAAGCTGCCAAATTCTAGGTTAAAACACATAATAATGATAAGGCTTATGTAAACTATCGGCCATTATCTGGCTTCCATGCTGAGTCTCCGAGTTCATCAACAAAACAACACTGAATGGCTTGACAAATCTTTCTGCAACATATATTGATGTGGCAGCATACACTATCACAGGGTATAATCGATTCCGCTAATCTTCGCTTCCTGCAGAGACTGTACATCATATTTGGCTTCCGCCGAGACTGTCCGCGAAATCTTGCTTCCTGTAGGGACTACTGTCCTCGAGAAATGGCTTCCTGCCGAGACTGTCCGCGTGAATCTGCTTCCTGCCGAGGCTCTCGGCAGGAAGCAGAATCACGCGGACAGTCTCTACAGGAAGCCATTTATCATGTACAGAAGTCTCGGCAGGACCTAAGAGTTAGCGGACAGTCTCGGCGGAAGCCAAATATGATGTACAGTCTCTGCAGGAAGCGAAAATTAGCGGAATCGATTATACCCTGTGACTATTGAGCCGCCGGACACGATAAAACCAATAAGGTGGCACGTTCGCCCAGCGAAGACTCAGATCAGTCTGCTTAGAGCCTTGGTTGTGCGTTTAAAGGGTAGCTCAGGGTATAAGCCAGCTCCATGCGGACAGCAAAGACTATGATCAGAATTGGCGGATGCCCAGGCTGATCTGAGTCTTGTTTGGGCGCACATGCCACTTCGTTGGTTTTGTCGTGTCGCGGCTCAATTATATTTAATTTGGCAGCATACACATTCATTTCTAAAAGGT
Source organism: Ctena decussata (assembly GCA_963989385.1). NCBI lineage: Eukaryota > Metazoa > Mollusca > Bivalvia > Lucinida > Lucinidae > Ctena > Ctena decussata. The sequence goes on from OZ022503.1 coordinate 35,719,264, forward strand.
CAATGGAAATGGGCAACTATCAGCCTACGGATTGTTTGAGATTTCTTATTGTCTTCCTGACTAGACTAGCCTAGATCCTGAGATCCTGATATAACATTAATTTTTACTGAGGCTATTGTAAATTCCATGCAATAAGTGCTGTTCCCTTTTGGCATTGAACCGCTGCTTACTAATTTAAGGATACGCACAAGCATTCTTTATGCCCATGCGAAAGAAGTCCGGGGAGGGGTGGGGATACCTCCCTAACTAGTTCACACTGTCATACCTGTATGCAGTTAAAATTAAAATCCGAGTATAATTTGCAAAACTTTGATATGCAAATACATGTATGCAGGTATGCATTGAAATTTGTCCTTTTGACAAAGTTTCAACACGCACCAGCGTATTTGCGTTCGTAAAGCTACTGCCTTGGTTAATATGCAAACGCAGGTATGTGGTAAAATTTGTCATCTTGACAAAATTTCGACGTACACCAGCATATTTGTATACAGTCAACAGCATATTTGTATACAGTCAACTCTCGATATCTCGAAGTCGAAGTTCATCCTAAACTACTGATATCTCAAAGTAAATTTTTTGGTCCCAGAAAATTTACTTTGAGATATCAGTAGTCTGAGATAAAAGACGTTGACATGTAACTAAAAACAGGAAATGTGTCCAAACTATATTCTTTGATACTAGAAGGGACTTTGAGATATCAATGGTCGAGATATCGAGAGTTGAGTGTATAAGCAGTTGGTATACTTGGTCATTTCTCGGTTTATATCCGTTCGATATCTGAGATTCTAACTCCGTATATTTTGCAAAACGGAGATGCAAAGATGCTAGCTAAACATAAATACAATGTACTGCATGTTTACGTTTTGCATTAGCAACAAATATGCTCGATGGAAGTTGGAAAAGGTTATATGCTCACTTCAACACGCAAGCTGAACCAAAAAAAAACAGATAAAAGAAATGTTACCTGTGTACTGTTAACACTAACACTAAATGCCAAGGAGCTCTTAATATGCTTAGCACTTTTTCTGTTTCTCTAGATCCAATCAAGAACACCACTTAACCAAATTATGTGTTGCTTCTTTCAATAAAGAAATAGTAGGTGAGTGTGTTTTGCATACAGTATTGCAGACAGGGACCGGCTCAGATAATAATAGCTGTGTCACGAGAAAACCAACAAAGTAGCATGTGCGCCCATTGAAGACTCGGATCAGCCTGGGCATCCACCCAGCCTGATCAGAGTCTTCGCTTGTGCTTAAATGGTAGTCAAGGATCTAAGCTAGCTCCATGTGGACAGCGAAGACTCTGATCAGACTGGGCGGATGCCCAGGCTGATCTGGGTTTTCGCTAGGCGCACATGCCACTTTGTTGGCCTTGTCATGTCGCGGCTCAAATAAAGTATATGCAAACTACATATATGGTCGGAGCCCAGGTAGCTCAGTGGGTTAAGCGCTGGCCTACTGATCTAGGGGTCGCGGGTTCATACCCCGCCAGAGGCGGAGTTCTTTCCATCGTAAACGGGGTTCCATTTCACACAACCTTTCATTACCATCCGCCCATTGTCATGATATGACTGAAATACTGTTGAAGAGGACGTAAAATCGCAAGTCATCCATCCATCAACATATTTGGTCAATGAATCTAAAGGATTGCGCAAACTTGTGTGATGTTCAGTTGACCCAAACTGTAGGCTTGAAGTCACTGGCGAGATGTGTTAACACTTTAAAAGTACCAGAGACGGAAATAGCAGAAATTGCAAACAGTGTAGATCTTGATGAGGCGGCTCATGATGAGCCGCCTCATCCAGATCTACACTGTTTGCCCTCTAGTTTTTTAATTTTCAATATGAAATATCTAATATCTTGGACAAGACATTTTATGAAATACTGCAGACGAAAATTTTGTCATCTGCGAATTAGTATTTCAGCAGTAGTAACTCTAGATATATGTCAGTAGTATAGGCTGTACTTATGTCAGTTTGGTAACGTGCATCCTATCTCAATGTGGGTAAACTCTGTAAGGAAAAAAATGGTCCCCTTAGGGGAAATGCTTTCCCTAACTGAAGGGCTATTTTTGAAAGGCTTCAACATTCAAGGAAGGAAGTATAATGTCATAAAAGTTGTTTCCCTTTGTAAAAATGGTGCAAGAACATGAATGGTTATCAAGATTTCTTATAAACGTGTCTCTTCAGGAATGAGAACGCAGAACAAGTGATAATTGAGTCGCAACTTAACAAAACCAGCAAGGTGGCATGTTCGCCCAGCGAAAACTCGGATTAGCCTGGGTATCCACCCAGTGTTATCAGAGTCCTCGCTTTCCGCATGGAGCTAGCTTTGACCCTTAGCTACTCTTAGGCGCACAGCGAAGACTCTGATCAGGCTGGGCGGATGCCCCGGCTGATCTGAGTATTCGCTGGGCTTATGCCATTATGTTGCTTTTGTCGTGTCGCAGCTCAATTATCATTTGGGGTTTAACAGTCATTTTTTCAACCGCAAATCGGGGTTCCATTGCACACAGCTTTTTATGACCAACCACCCGTCGTCCTGATATGACTGAGATACTGTTAAAAAAGGGAAGTAAAATCACAAGTCATCCACCCATCCAGCCATGTGTCCTCTTTTGTTTTGTTCAGGTTCTTTATAAAGTTGTATCGATATCTTGTGATCTAATGCAGTATCTTTATTAACTCCTCGTAGCTCTGGGGCCGTATTCATAAAGCCACTTAAGTCGTTGCTATGCGGTTGCTAAGGCTAAATATCTATAAAGGAGATTCCCTACAACTATGAAATTTGGTCTGGAGGAACAGTCTTACAAAGACTGTTCCTCCAGACCAAATTTCATAGTTGTAGGGAATCTCCAACATAGAAATTTACCCTTAGCAACAGCATAGCAACGACTTAAGTTGCTTTGTGAATACGGCCCCAGGCCTGCTAATAGCTAGCGGCCCGACTTTGAATCCATATGGGGGCGCAGCTCTTTTCAACCGTAAACGGGGTTTTCACTGCACATAACCTTTGATTACGATCCTGCCATTTGCTAGCTATATATGATTAAAATACTGTTGAATGTCAATAAAACCACAAGTCATCCATCCACCCACAGTTATTCTCAGAAGAGTGAGTGAGTGAGTGAACTCGGGTTTAACGTCCCACCAACAACGAGGTCATATGGAGACGGGACCTCGGTTTGAAGTCTCATCTGAAGGGGATCGATTGGTAGTCCGGAGTGTTATGTTCTCAGAAGAATACTGAATGAATTAATTAAACTGTAGCCATGAACAGCATTCAAGGATTTATACATCAAAACCTTTTCTAATTAGATTTTGGCACATCATTGTCTGTTTCTGTATGTCAGAAGACTTTTGAACTAGAGCAATAACCTTGGAGTAGGGTAGGCGTTAACTTGATGAAACTGGCTTTACAGCCGCTGCAAATAGTGCTGACTCAAATCAGCCTGTGCGTTTGCGCTTACAAATCAGTCGAATTTTTTCGCTGTCTAAATTCTTAAGGATGCATGGATTGTCCATGCGAGCTGGAAACACTAAGATCAGCTTGCGCAACTTGCGCAAGCTGATCTGAGTCTTTCCAGTTCGCACTGGTTATAAGCCTACCTTTCTGTGCTGGGGTTCACTTGTTCCAAAGAGGCAGCATTCCAGTGACATTTTAACCTGACATGTTACCAGTAACAAAAATATGTTTTGCCAAAAGAAATATTCCCATGGTTTGTAGGTTGTCCTATAGGTCTATAATACAAAACTAAGCAAAAGAAACCATCCACTAGACTCATTAGAGTTTATAGTCTAAACTGCAAAAACAATAAAATTTACTGCAAAGAAACCTCTTTTAAGTATACTTTTGTTCATCATAAAGGATGTAATGGCTAAGCGACGGTAAGTCATTATTATTTCCATTCTCTTTCAAGGTAACCACAAAATAAGGAAGTTTTGAAGAACTGTTTAAACTCTTTCATTCAGTTTTTAAAGAAAAATCCGAGGTAAAATCTATCTATACATGCGGGTTTTAAATTCACTTTTCATGCCGAAATGGCAGGTTTCCGAAAATCACGACCAGTGTGGTTGTATAGACCCTACAGCAATATTTTGGGTCTGAACCATAAAAAAAAATTCGGCTAACTTGAATTTTTTGGTGTGTGCACAGGAGTTTGAAATTTTATAAACGAATTCACGAAATATGAAGAAAATTGAAATTTATACATCAACATACATATTATCTATTATTCTTCTTTTTTTCTTTTCTCACAATTTACAATTGCCGTGGCCAGTACAGATGTGAATATGAATATTTTATATGGAATACGAACTTGTATGTGCTTACTAAAATATTACTAACAATATTTTACCTATCATAAAACCATTTTCTTGTGCCGTTGATAGACGGCAATATACATTTGTACAAGTTCTTGCTGCACACAAGAGAACGTTTCACGCAGTCGCTCAAGCTCATACACATGCGCCAAGACGCGTGAAAATTTCAAGCATACGAGCAAAAACGGCCTTTACCAAGACCAATCAATCGGAACTGGGCATGCACAATTCCTTATTTAAAAAAAAATGGCAAAATATATATTATCGGGACAAGCCATAAACGCTTTGTTTGGACGGTGCATTTGCGCAGAATGGCCCTAGCATCCAGATTTTGCATATTTTTCTACGACACGGCCGACATTATGTCTACCTTGCTACTGATATTATGTCGTTAAAATGCAGGTAGTGTTGAGATTTACAGAATGCAGCTTGTCTGTTCTTAATGATTAAAGCAGAATCACTATGCTTTATCACTTTAAGCCCCAGTAACGAAATTAGCAAAATTTGCAAACAACGTAGATCCTGATGAGGCGGCTCATAATGAGCCGCCTCATCTAGATCTACACTGTTTGCCCCCTAGTCTTTGAATTCTCAATATGAAATGTCTTGGACAAGGTGTTTTTTTTTAATTTTTGCAGACGTAAATTTTGTCGTCTGCTTTTTGGTGTTTAAAGAGTTAATGGCTGACAACAGAGCCACAGTAAAACGGCCTAATACAGGTAGCAATACGAACAGCGAAGACTCAGGTAAGACAGCACAATCTTATCGGAGTTTTCTCTGTTCGCGTCCAAGCCCCAGTTTTGACTTTTGAAAAATCTAAAGGTTTGGTATTCTGATCCAACTGAGCCATTGTGCAGCCTGATCTGAAACTTTGCGGCTTGCATATGCTAGAAACCCCTTTTCTCATTACTCGACTCACGAAGCATTTTTTTGTACCGAACAACTTTGCGAAAAGAATATGCAGTTTTTGCCAACCTACAGGAATGATTTCAGCAACAAAGAAGTGATAAGAAGTCTACCGCTAATTAATTATCATATATAAGCATTCTGGTACTATATAAATAAATGGATAACTTGCAATTATACGTCTCAGTCATATCAGGGCGATGGGTGGTTCATAATGAAAGGCTGTGTGCAATGAAACCCAATTTACGATTGAAAAGATTCCCGCATACAGCGGGTCTCGAACCCGGGACCGCTATATTAGCAAGCCAGCGCTAAACATACTGAGCTACCGGGGCTTCTGTGTCCTATGTCAACAGTTGTTATAACAGTCGTGGTCCTTGAAGGGTGAAGAAAGACCGTAAATATTCTAAGCATTGAGACATATAGGTCTTAATGAACAGTGCTAGCCAAAATAGGAGCAACCTGATCTTCGTTTGCACTGTATGCCAGTCCTTTTGCATTTTTCGGATGCACTATTGCATTGTAAAATCATACTGTTTCATTTTGGCCGATTACGGTAAATATTTTAGGTGTCCCAATTTTTAGAATTTTACGGTAGTCATTGAGACTGTGCGAAGTAAATTTTTTTGTTTAGTCATGGAGATAATGTCTTCAAAATATTTGAAATATATAGAAAGAAAAGCGCTTGACCGCCGAGTAACTTACTTTTAACAGTGTTTATGACAGGTAACGTAACGTGAAGGGGGGTGGCAGCTGTTTCTTACGGACAAAATATTCTAGTTTTCTCAAAAATAGTTCCATGGAGTCATATCTGGAAAGCACGTACACTGTTGCATTATTGCTTGCTGACAGTTGCTAGCAGGCACAGTTCTATTTTCTTTAGATCCAAAGCAAATGTCAAGCACATAATTACTAGTTGATTAATCCGAACACGGTCAAGACATCGGAAAATTAGTCGCAGCAAGTGGCTTGGGGCTAACCAGTTTGGAGACGCATGCTAATGAACCATTTCTAAATGTTACTGGAGAGTGAAGGCCAGTCAGAGTGTATGGATACGCCTCCATGTTTTTCTTTTCTTTCTTATTTTTTATTCTTCTTCTGTTTTTTCTTTCTTTTGCTATTTTACAAACAGAAACAACTGGACAAAGACGTCCTTCCAAAACATTCCATAAAAATGCGCCCACTTGAAAGGGGAGGTAAAACAGGAAATTGTGGCGCTGCTCTCCCTGAAAGAGCTACCATGTTTACCTTAATTATACAAGTGCTATTGTATCGCTGCTTTATATCTGAAAGTTTATGGACATAGATAGTTGAAACAAAATTAAATATTTACATTGTTGGTGTGTATACTGAAAAACCCAATAGGAACCCATTGGAACGTAATGCAGTTTACATTCCAATAATTACATTGAGACACGCGACGTCAATGACGTAGACATAAACAATGGCTCTCTACCAGCTGATTGGACGTCAGCAACGTCATGACGTCATGCATGCCGTTCTGCTGATAGCAAAAAACCCTGCGTGTACATGTTTTACTGCTTCAATTTTAGGGCTTATATAAGATTTTTCATGAAAGATTTGATTAAAACGAATGTAAATATAAGCAATGAACTTAATTTTTCTCATGTTTATCGAAGTGTAAACTACATTGGGTCACTAGCAAAGTTTACATGAACCCCTTCGGGGTTCATTCACTTTGCACGTGACCCAATGTAGTTTACACTTCGATAAACCTCAGAAAAATGAAATTCATTCCTTAAATATTTACATTCTTGGTGTATTTACTGAAAAGCCCTATAGTAAACCATTGGAGCGTAATGTAGTTTACATTCCAATAATTACATTGAGACACGCGACGTCAATGACGTAAAAATAAACAATGGCTCTCTACAACCTGATTGGACGCCAGCAACGTTATGACGTCATGCATGCCGTTCTGCTGTTAGCAGAAAAAACTGCGTGTAAATGTTTTACTGCTTCAATTATAGCGCTTATATAAGATTTTTCATGAAAGATTTGATTGAAACGAATGTAAATATAAGCAATGAACTTAATTTTTCTGATGTTTATCGAAGTGTAGACTACATTGGGTCACTAGCAAAGTTTACATGAACCCCTTGGGGGTTCATTTACTTTGCACGTGACCCAATGTAGTTTACACTTCGATAAACCTCAGAAAAATGAAATTCATTCCTTAAATAAACACCAGCAGGCACATGTCTTAGTAATGACGTCGTATTGAGTTGTTGCATCGTTACATGTAACCTAAGAGATAAAAACTAGAAGTAACGAAAAAGTAATAACAACACTAAAAATGGTCTAATATTTCCAAATACTGTATACCAAGGCGAACATCAAAATAGGTAGTGGCAGAGTAACCATGGTAACTGAATTTTCTTCATACATTGTTGAGTTTCTTTATATAACTTTTTATACATAACATTGAATTAAAGTCTCCACAGTCCTTTAAGTGGTAAAAATCACCAAAGCACAAATCATGATAAAACTAGAACAGCCGTCAGAATTGATGATAAAATGTCGGTTGATGTGCGTTTTCGTGTCACATAACTGGCAAATAGGAGAAACAGCGGTTTTTGAAAAAAAAAATACAAGTCTCTCCATAAAGAATATGGTCTTTATTTCTTGTTCCCCTTTGAGCAATGAAATTACGCAACAGCGAGGCAATGAATGGAATCCTTGCCGTACATTGTATTTAAACCATCTATTAAATACATGTACCTTGTATTTTTATCTTCTGTACCTTGTATTTTTATCATGTAAATGAAATTTGTGAAATCGAAAGTAGGTCATTTAAGTTGGCAACTAAAATGACCTACATATTCTTTAAATCGTTTTTATGAGAATCCCAAGGATGTTTTAATATTTTAAAGCCGTCCAATCACGATCATATACAGTGACGAAACTGTAGTGAGAAGCATGTAGAAAAACTTCACAATAAAATATTTCCTGCTGATAGAGCAATGGGGCCTTTAAATATAGGTTGTCGTGAAAGCATTTTGCTTTTCGTATAATGTTATATATTCATGTTGCACAGACTAGATTTTATTGTATATAAACAATAGGATCAGACACAAGTCATTACAACATTAGTTTGTCTCTCTACATATAAACGAATCTTATCGACGGTTTAGAGACTGAAGTATCATTGTCGTTGCAATACGAGCCGCTGTCAACTGAATTTGTTCTACCCTGTTTGATTCGGAATCGGTTCTAGTGTTGCATAGTTAAATTTAGCAAATCTCAACAGTCATGCCTGCAAGAAATGAGCCGCGACACGACAAAACCAACAAATGGGGTGTGCGCCGAGCACAGACTCAGATCAGCCTGGGCATCCGCCCAGTCTGATCAGAGTCTTCGCTGTCCGCATGGAGGAAGCTTAGACCCTTACCTACCCTAAAAGCGCTTGGCGAAGAGTCTCATCAGACTGGGTGGATACCCAGACTGATCTGAGTCTGCGCTGGGCGCACAACCACTTTGTTGGTTTTCTCGTGTTGCGGCTCAAATCATGTGAATCAAACTCTGAATTTACAACATATGAGCTCTAAAAATGTCCGTTTATATCAACCATCTGCTCAAACAAACATCATCCTACGGATTTCAGAGATTTATCTGATCTTCAAAACTGAATAAACAAATCTTTTATATGCGTATGATGGGTTCCATACACACTGTGATGATACAGGATAATGGAACAAAACACTCAAAGAAACCAATCTCGCGAGATGTAAACGATATCTCGTTATATGCCCTCTCGTATATGGCACAGGGACTTATGAGTATTACCCAGAGATAAAAGATGACGGACAAAGCATGAATAAATAGCTGCCGAGGGGCCCCGGTAGCTCAGTGGGTTAAGCGCTGGCCTACTGATCTAGCGGACCGTTTTCGAATCCCGCTTTAGGCGAGAATCTTTCCTACCGTAAACGGGGTTCCATTGCAGACAGCCTTTCATTATCATCCGCCCATCGTCCTTATATAACTGAAATACTGTTGAAAGGACGTAAAATCACAAGTCATCCACCATCCATCCATCAATAGCTGTCGATTTCATCCGAATGAGATTTCCCAGCTTAAGCAGCGAGAAATACAACAGTTCTGAAAGGAAAGTGCCGACTGTTTGTGACAATGTCAAGGAAATAGCCCAAACCAAGATCAACTTGCAGTAAACAATTTTTCACCACATTCACAGATACAAACCAACCTAAGTTTAGGAATAACGAAAACTAAAATCTGTTGTTGTTTTTTGTCCCTAGCATAAATGATAATATCATCCAGCAGACTACAGAATCAATTTAGATACCCGTGGCCGCCTTATTTTACCAGTTATGATTTAAGAAGGGGCCAACAACTCCAACACCAAATTTTGATGCTGTTATAATTTTTGGCTCTCCGAAGATAAATTTGCATTTTCAGCTAAGTTCTGAAAATGGCTTATGGATATTCAACAGTAATCTGACCTTAAACATTTCTACATGGACAGTGCGAAGACCGTATCATGCGCTTTTTCCCGACATTAACTTGAGATAAATGATTGTAAACGCATTCAACAAATTACCGAGATCAGATTGCACACGGGCTTTTCCAGAGTAACTCGTAGATTTGAAACCACGCCTCTTTTAACGAGGTTTCGCGATGTTACAAAATTGTGAATGTAACAGCGTTGAAAGAAATTTTAGTAGATTTCTGTTTTCAGCATGGATAAATACTCCTTATGATGTGACTTCAAACAGGTGTGTTACAAAAAGCCTCTGCCCAGTAGGCACACAACGTTGAATAAACTTAAATCAATACTGATCCAACGTGATGACGATCCGAGAAATCTGCTTGTTAGAGTGCGATGCCGTCACAATTTTTATCCTTTACGCCATGAATCAGCGAAAAACGTCATATCTTGCAGCACCAAAAACCTGTCACCGTCTGTATTTCTGCCAGGTTTGAGAGCATGACATGAATAACTATTTTATTCTTGGCATCTGAGACTAGCAGCTAGCAAACATTCCGTCATAAACTTTTAGCCATTCTTGTCGATTTTACCAACTACAAAAAATAGAAGAAAGATAATTATGTTTGAAGAATTAATGCTGTGGACTCAAATATCATGATAACAACTTCTTCATTATTCCTAAAATCTTGACGAACAGTCTTGCTTTAGATATCCAGGAATTCAAGTACTTACCCGAAATGGAGAGCTGTTGAAAACTATAGATATGTTTGATAATCTGAGATGTTTTAGTCTCACTAGATCTGGATACATTGTGTACTTGTATACCGGCCATGAGTATCCCCCAATTACAAAAATCAAACTTTCTCAAGGCAATAGTGACAGGTTCAGCTTCTCGGTGCCATCCGACGTGGACACAATCATACCTGATGATGATGGAAATATGATAATTTATGGTAAATCCAAAATAGCCTGTGTGGTCAAGGCAGATGGAACACCTGGGGAAATTCTGGTGGATGACATCAACTTGCATTCTGTGTACTACAACAGACATAACAATACTCTTGCAGCATTTACAGTCATACGTGGCTCCCATGACTCCTATGGACCGTCAACTGTCCTCCTGCAGCTTTACATTATACATATTTGTGTTATTATACACATTTGTGTATGTACATAACACAATGTCACTATAATAAAATTTACTTACTTACTTACTTACTTTACAGATAGGAATGTTGAAAAACAATATGGAAGCTGTTGAAAACTGTGTTAAAGAACACCTCTATTTAGCAAACTCTAATGAAGTAGTGTTTTTAATATGAACTGATTTGTACAAAGCAAGTGCCTGGCTTTATCCAGCAATTTTTGCCCTACTGAAGGAAATGTTTGACTAAAAATCTCGAGTTGAAGAGTATGGTTACCGCATCATACCTTTCAAAACTACTCCAAAAATCTAGATCCGATTTCAAGATGGATCTAGTTTTTTTGTTTGAAGACAAAAAAAAAAACCACAAAAAACAGCAGCTTATAGCAAAATGTCACAAGACTGATTTTGATAATGTGGGTGGTGTTGGAGAAATCTGTAAAACACTGGTATATAATACATATAGACAAAGAGTTTTTTCTGGAACCATGGAAGCCATCATTACAGAAGAGAGCGATGACTTGGTTTAATGTGATCTTGAGATGTGAGAATCAGGCTTTTTTCCTATATTCACCACACCCCTTCTCTGTATATTAGAATGTTGAAGATTTTTTCAGGAACTGTTCAACATGATCCTTACACTTAGTATATTCAGCAGTGTGTTTTTGAATCATGGCATAAAGAATCGGATTAGTTTCTCAGTTTTTACCCTTTTTTTAAAGAAATAATCTTTCTTTACCCGTGAATTATCGCAGATTAACACATGTGTTGTCGGGCAGATACTAATATTAATTCACTTCGGCTTCGCTTGTCGGACAAAAACGAATATTAATTCACATGTGTTGTCGGGCAGATACGAATATTAATCCACTTCGGCTTCGCTTATCGGGCAGAATCGGATAGTAATTCACTTCGTATCTGTCCGACAACACGTGTTAATCAGCCATAATTCACGGGTATGGAAAAAATTATTGCGATTCTAACATTATACAAATGAAAATGCAACTATCCTGCAACGTTTTCTGAAGGACTATTTTTTAGACGGACGTTCACAGAAGTACATAATTACATTCGACGTGATCAAGACGCGAAATTGGCACGTCTCGCGAATATCACAAATTTTCACACGACACCGCTTCTTATGCGTTCAATGGAGGGAAACGTTAATGTCATGTTAGAATAATAGGTTTACTTTACGGTGTCAATAAACGAGTACTGTCGCAGAATGCAGTATATGAGTATCATGAGTATCAGACGTTTTCTTATCATAATATTAGTCTGTATACTGCTTTTAAAGTAATGATAAAAGCATATATAGTATATACTGAACATCAAAAGAAATGCCCATACACTTATGTTCGATATCCTTCTGTCAGCTGATACACAGTTTTAAATCACGAACAATAGAAATAATACTGACGTTTGCCAACAATATAAAGTTAGCTTCTTGCAGAATTAAAGCATGATTCAAGAGTTATCTCATTTTATCGTGAAGCATTTAAAGTTGTTGTAAGAGTTGTCTTTCCTTTTGCGGTACATGTATGACAAATTGTTTCGAAACGCGGCTGTAATATGTGGTTATGGAAACAAACGTCGAGATTATTACTATAGTGCTCTTATCAGGAACATGACAACAGTTTGAATTGAATACTCGTCAAATTATCCCCCTTACAATTAAACAAAGAGCATTTTGAAGTCAGATAACATCAAACGTTCTGCAGTGCTGCAAAAAATTTCTTTCGAGATCTTGCTAATTCATTTTCTATTTCGTATGAATTTCTTTTCATTGTCAAAGGTCGACCAAGTGGCTCAGTAACTCAGTTTATAGAGTGCTTGCACGGCAAGCGAGAGGCACTGGGTTCGAGTCCCGGTCAAGCCACGATTTTTTCCTTTCCTTGACATTTGATTGCCAGTGTAGGTTCACGGCTAGGGCCGCGAGCATCAGGAAAATGCATATCTCGTTGGTGTTTCCGTGGTTTCAAGCAGATTAGGGGACGAATCTAAATAAGCTGGGGAAGAATGTCGAAGGTCGACCTAGTGGCTCGATACATGTAGCTCAGTTGGCAGAGAGGCCCTGGTTCAAATCCCGGTCAATTTTTCCTCGCTTGCGACATCAAGAAATACAGGTGTTAAAAAGTCTGGAGGAAATACAATTGTAAGCAAGTGTCATTGTTTCCCCTGTCAACTTTCACCTGCTAGTTTCTCTGAAACGCAAGACCCTGGCGGATGCCCAGGTGGAACTGAAGCTTGGCTGGGCGCACATGTCACTATGTTGGTTTTGTCGTGTCGCGGCTCAAAGTTATTAATACTGATAGCTTAAGTTGAATGCCAAAGTGAATCCTATATAGTTTATTAAGTGCATATCATTCTATTTATCTGCCCAGAAGACCATAATAAGAAAATAGATAGTCGTTTAACTTGGCAAATTAAAGCGATCACATTGAAACAAATTACTATTTTACGTTGAAAACATTAGTTCTCTGTCTGAGAATGATATAAGGAGGCAATATATTGCCGCTAGACACGCAAGCCTAATGTAAATTCAAAACCATTCAATTATCAATCACATTATAATGCCTAAATTTTCCATATTCACCTTTTTGTACTTGGTCAAGGGCAGAAACAAGTTTTATCATATGACGTCGCTGTTATTCAGTGGATAACATCGTGTCATAAAAATCGTATGGCCACACGTGTACTGTAATAACACTTCGGCGCGTACACGTAACGTCATTGACAACGTCCATGTCAACAATGCGTGCTCTTATTAAAATAATGTTCAGTGTGACTGCGTTATAATCCCAATTTAAAGGGTCATATGATATTCAGAATCTTACACTCGTGGTTATTTCATATGAAATTTATGAAACTCGCCGAAGGCTCGTTTCATGAATTTCATATGAAATGACCACGAGTGTAAGATCCTTTATTGAGCACAGCAGAAAAGCATGAGGTATTTTTTATGAGATCGTCATTTTAGGTAAATGGGTACACTTGCAGGAGAAGCAACTCTGTTTATTTTCATTTCGCCTCCCTAATCAATTCATAGTTCCGTGAGTTCCCTTACTTTAAGCTCCGCCTACCCTCATTGCATAAGAAAATTTTTAATTTCAAACCAATCTTTGCCAAATTTAATAGATATTTTCCATATAACATATAAAAGTAATTCTGCAAGTTTCAAAAAATGTATCTTTTACAGTCAATGATTTATTCAGGCAAGAATTTACTATTATATATTTTAATCATTTTTAGTGTGTTTGTGGGACTTGTCCCCCAAAACAGACTGAATTTGATCTTATCTCTCACAGCATGCTCAGTCAGTGGCACTTCTGACTGGTCAGTGATTAGTAGTTAAGTTGTACTAATTAGCCTTGAGAGGCATCTCGGAACCTTGAATGGGGATCAACACTAATTTTTAACAGTAATTTTTGCTGAAAATAGTGATGACCTGCAAAATAGTCTCGACCATTTTAGTGAGTATTGCCGTGTTTGGAAGTTAAGAATTAACTATTCTAAAACTAAAACTATTATTTTTGGCGCAAGAAAAACATCTCATATTACTTTTTTTATTAGATGGAAATCAAATCGAAATTGTAGATCATTTTAGGTATTTGGGGGTATAGAACATTTTACAAGGCAATACATCATGTTGTAGAGCAAGCCCGTAAAGCAATGCACTTGTTATATAAACGTATTAGAAATTTTAACCTACCTATTGATTTACAGCCGTAAATTTTTGACCATACTATATTGCCGATTCTTTTATATGGAAGTGAAGTTTGGGGATTTGACAATATACAGATTATTGAAAAGTTGCATTGTGAATTTCTACGCACTATAACCAAATTAAGAAAAAGCACTCCTTTATACATGATATACGCTGAGCTCGGGCGCTTTCCAATTGAAATTAATGTAAAATCTCGCATGCTTAACTTTTGGTTTAGCCTTAAAAATACTAACTCATTCAAATTTAGTAACTTAATATATATTTTCATGAAAAATGATAATCGCGAATATAAATAGATCTACTATATTGAAAAAATACTCCAAGAAGCTGGTAGATGTGATCTCTGGACTCGTGAAACAATCGAAAATCTGAATGCAACTAAATGTGCCATAATACGTACATTAAAAGATCAGTATATTCAAAATTGGGTGACACTTATGCAACATTCTTCTAAGGGAAAGTTATATAGTGCTTTTGAGAACGGTATTACATTAGAAACATATTTTTCAACCCTAGCGAAAAGCAAATTCATTCCATTACTTTAGTTCCGGACAGCAATCACCAGTTACCAATAGAAACCGGTAGATGGAATAATGTAGACATTTCTGACCGTAAATGTACTATTTGTAGCCTTAATATGATAGGAGATGAATTCCACTATCTCTTTGAATGCCCTTGTCTAAACACAGAAAGAAAAATATTTTTTAAACGAAGATTCTATGTTAGACCTAATATGTATAAATTTTGCCAGTTAATGCAATCCACTAATAAAATACGTTATCAAAACTTAGTAGCTTCGTACAAATAATAATGAATACGTTTAGTAACTAAATACTGGAGTAAACATTTTTTTATCCCCCCTTTTCGGCTTAGTTATAGAATTGTCATTATGCATAATACTTATAAACGTACAGTTTTTGTCTCCCACAGTATCATCTAGTGCTTTCTGGGTAATTGAAAAAAAAACAGTGTCTTCCGGAGCCCTGCAGCATTATAGGGTGTGGATATACCCTGTCATGCTGCTGTGGTCTGGCTAGTGCTGTTCGGACAAATAATAGGCATAGTGCTTGATGTAAATCACATTTACGAAATTTGTATTTCTATTGCTATATTTTACAGCTGATGTCATTTGATATCCTTATAATTGTCAAATATTTATACTTACAGTACTTACAGTGTCTGCCGTGGTCCTATAGGATGACAGGGTGTGGATATACCCGGTCGTGCTGTAGTGACTCGGCAGGCACTGTTTGTACTGTTTGAAGATTATGGACTAATAACGGATACGTTCAGTAGTTACGAACTCTGATACAGAATATTTTGTATCCTCCTCCGCCGCTCAGTCATATAACTATTTGTACATACATAGTATATACATAGTATATTCCCACCGTACTGATTTTCTATTTCACTGTTTAGATCTACTTGCCACCTGAAAAATATAAAGGGTATCCGCCGAGATCCTATAACATGGGAGGGTGTAGAGATATACCCTGTCATGTTGTAGGATTTGGCCAGTACTGCTTTTAAAAATTCTTTAGTGAAAAGATGTATGACGTCACATATTACATGTATGAAATTCTTCTACTCTCCCCTTATGCCACCTGCGTGTGGCCTGGGGATCATATCGAAATAAAGAATATTGTATTGTATATATTGTATTGTATTGTACTAAACGGAATGAATTCGCTTCGGTAAAAGTCCAATCTTTTTTTTAAGAGTAGATCTTATTTAGATGAAGGGACGCAAACGTGACGCCACGAAAGCTGTTTTCCTTTTCTTAACAGTGTACCCATTCACCTTAACACTTAAGCACCAAAGACGAAAATAGCTGGATTTGCAAAACGGCTTAGATCCTGATGAGGCGCCTGATCTACATCTACACTGTTTGCCCTCTAGTTTTTTAATTCTCAATGTGATATAGCTTTGACATAAATTTTGTCGTCTGCTTTTTGGCGCTTGGAAAGTTAATCAGAAGCCAGAGAAAAAGGAAAACACTAGTGGCAGCACTGAGCACTAATTACGAAACTTTTCAATAAAAGCTTTTATCCTCAAATTTCAAACTTAAAACCCATGTTAAACCAAGTTAAGCTTTGGTGTGATTTATTTGCTAAATAAAGTAGCAAAACGACAACAACATAGAATCTGTAGTTGTCGACCCGAGGATGAAGTACCTCAAGATGATGGACGGATGGATGACTTGTGGTTTTACGTCCTTTTTAACAGTATTTCCGTCATATCAAGACGATGGGTGGGTCATACTGAAAGGCTGCAATGGAACCCAGTTTACTATTGAAAAGATCCCCGCCGGCAGTGGGGCCCGAACACAGAACCGCTAGATCAGCATGCCAGCTCTTAACCTACTGAGCTACCGGGGCTCCTAGTACCTCAAGAATGCCCTTGTTCTTGCATGCATAGTATGTTATGAAAGCTCCCTCAGGAAAACGAATTAAGATAAATAGTTAATGGAATAACTGATTATCTGACATATTGTCAGCACTGCAGAATGTAGGAATGATTTTTGCGGAAAAGATGTTAATTGCGGGAAAGAAGTTAATTGAAAGTATACTGAAAGGATTTAAAAACTTCCACCCATTAATTTTGAATTTCTCAAAAATGAATGCAGCTACGCCCACCAAAATTTTACAGCATATATATTCACTTATACCTGATTATATCAATACACCGAATCTGAAATCGTTCAACCGAATAGGTCAGGAACAAGCATGTGTTCCTCGTGTCCTTAGTACCGTTTGCATAAACATGAACAGCTTCATGTATACAGTTTTCTGATGAAGCAGTTCTCTTACAATATCAAATTGAATTTTAAAAGTTTGAACTCGGTCAGTGGCTTTATTTAGCCTACCGCGCCTAAATATCGCAAACAGGCGCAGAGTTTTGGGCCAGATAAATGCTGAAATTTCAAAAAATGACGTCGCGGTAAAATGTTATGCGTTAATTACGGCAATTTACAATCTCAGACGACGTGCACTGTTTACAGGAAGCTCAAAAGACCGTCAGAAAAGCACCTAACCGAGATTAAAAACCAGAGGGCATGACGTTAATAACGTCGACCCCGTCTCCGTAATAGGCTTTGCGCGACAGCATCATCTGCAATGATACTTGCAAATCAACGTGGATAACGTCACAATATTAAGACAGTAAGAAATGGTCGAAAAGAGTGTTGCATAAGATAACGCCAGCATCGCTTTATGCATTTCAGTGACGTAACACTCCTTTACTGACGTCATTTAAGTAAATGATACAAATAAACTGCGTAATCTTTAAATCTGATAAGTTTCAAGCATTTTATTTGTCGTTAAATATTCAACACTGTCATGAGTAAACAGATCAGCAGCCAGCAATAAAAAGTGGAAGTTTTTAAATCCTTTCAGTATATATTAGTTTTGACTTTGTTAACAGTTGGAACGCAAACCCTCGAAAAGCGGTGATTGTATTTACAACGGTGGATTCTTCCACATAAAAAATAGGCCCAAAAAATGGCGAACATGGTTCTTGACGAAATTTCCCATTATTCTAAAATGTATTTAGATGTATTGGCTATATTAAAATGATTAAACACATAAAAATGTTTTGCTAACTAGTATTAAGCAGGCTTTCTCAACAAAATTCAGGGCCAAAATTGCTCGAAATGCTAAAATATTCATCGTCAAATGACAATACTCTATCTTGATTCTACCGAAAACTTGCATCAACATAAAACATAATTTACAATAAGCTGAGGCTTTCTCCAATGCGCACACCCATGCCATCGAAAACTTTATTATTTCTTCTTTTTGCATGTGAAATTTCAAGCAATATCGTTTTGGAACATTTTTGAATTGCAAAATAAAAGATGGCATCTGTAGTTTTAACGCTCAGGAAACGGTCTTGCACGTGATATGAGCACCAGCAATACTTGCCGGACAGCCACAATTTAGACAGAATATTGAGGTCGACAGCTTGTCAAACATTAGCTCAGATTGCTAAATACTTGAAGAGGAGAAAAATTACGGAGTTTAGTTAGCTAAAATAGACTACAAACTGGTAGAACGTACCTTACCTGACTGCTGACCTAATTGGCATTGTACAAATCTGACGTTCTGCCACTCAAATTTGTGAAAATAATATCCTTTTCTAATATTATTTATCTTTCAAACAGTCATCTGTTTTCTGTCAAATAAATTATTAGGTCGCTGTTGTGACGTAATAAAAGAAATGACGTATATTGCCTCGAGCTAGGTTGCCCGTCCGCATGCCATGTAAACAGATTATACGTCGAACCTGAAATGCATCAGTACGAAGTAAAGAGTTTCTTTCTTGTCGTTTTGTTTGTCTAGTTTTCCAAATATTTACGATCTGATTTTATAATTTGCTCAACAATTACAGAGTACATATGAGCCGCGACACGAGAAAATTAACAAAGTGATTGTGCGCCCAGCGCACTCAGATCAGCCTCGGCATCCGCCTAGTCTGCACAGAGTCTTCCCTAAGCGCTTTAAGGGTAGCTAAGGGTCTAAGATACGTGCAGATAGCAAAGATTCATGTCAGACTGGGCGGATGCCCACACTGTAAAAAAAATCCGTAGATTTTACAGTAAAATAACAGGCAACCAGCTGCCAGTCCTTTTACCGTTATTTTTACGGGCGCCCGTAAAAATTGCAGGAATCATCAAGCAGATTGGGACAGAATAGAGTAGGTGTCGTGTTGGTCTGATAGCCCTTCAACGATACAAGGTTATTTTCGAGTGCGGCCAGTTAACATGAAACTTCCATTTCGTGATTTCTAACAATGTCTTACAGGCAAACGCCCGTAAAAATAACGGTAAAAGGACTGGCAGCCGGTTTCCAGTTATTCTACCGTAAATTCTACAGTGTTTTTTTACAGTGCAGGATTATCTTAGTCTGCGCTGGACGCACATCTACATTGTTGGTTTTCTCGCGTCGCGGCTCAAGTTACTTAGAAAGAAACAAGCCAGGTGGGGATGGAAGGAGGCGGCTGGAGACGAGGGTGGGGGTGGGTGGGGGCCAGAGAAGTGGGGGCATTCATCTTGACTGATGCCTGCACTGCAAAAATAAACGGTAGATTTTTACGGTAAAATAACTGGCAACCAGCTGCCAGTCATTTTACCGTTATTTTTACGGGCGCCCGTAAAAATTGCAGGAATCATCAAGTAGAGTGGGACAGAAAAGAGCAGATGTCGTTTTGGTTAACAATACAAAGTTATTTTCGAGTGCGCCAAGTTAAGATAAAACTTCCATTTCGTGATTTCCAACAATGTCTTACAGGCAAAAGCCCGTAAAAATAACGGGAAAAGGACTGGCAGCTGGTTTCCAGTTATTCTACCGTAAAATCTACAGAATTTTTTTACAGTGTGGAGTGATGTATAGGTCCCAAACATGACTTGAGCAGTCGTTGCTGTGACAGTGTATTCTCTCTCTCTCTCTCTCTCTCTCTCTCTCTCTCTCTCTCTGCCCGATTTGTCTTCATTGTTGTTACACATACTGAGATTTATTACAATCACTTGAATCTTACCGACAGCTGAGCCGCAACAGGGAAAGAGGAATCTTGTCGGATATGATAACAGCAACATCTGCTTAGTCTAACAAGACTGTTTCAAGATACAAAACTGTATATATAAGCGAATAGCAAAACCCTGATTGGCTTGCAAGCAAACTCTTTCCGTTCTGAATCAAGTTACGAAGAGCATTTCGTGTGTTCGATGATGAGCATGAAAAGGTGTCGGGGTGTGCGGATGTGGGAGGTGTGGGGAAAATTTGGAGGCTTGCTACGTGCCATCCGACGTTTGGCACGTGGCACAAAAACAGCCATTTATTCCGTGGAAGCAAAGTACTGTACATGAACTTAAACTGTATACGAATCGCTCCACTTTGGCGAATTCCACATCTCGAATAAGCGTAAAGACCATTGACAGTATACTTAAACAATTTGGTGGAAAGTTGAAAAAAGCGGGCGTGTGAGAAACTGTTGAAATACGTATGAACTTTGTATACTTATTCAAGCAACCCATCATTGCCTTCATTTAGCAAAATGTGCATGAACAAAAAAGCTACCAGCCAAGATCCATAATAAAATGCACACATGCAAGCTGTACATCTTAACTTTTATAACATTTGTGGTGCAAGCTATCTTGGTCTTTGCTTGTTGCAGGTCACCCGTGTACTTACTGACCCTCAGAAAATACTACAGTAAGGGAAAAAGTGAACCTTCCCGCACGTCACCACATTTGGTAGCTTATAGAGTGTTCAGATGAGAATCTGAAGGCCGTTAGCTCAATTCCTATCATTGCCTAATGAATGTATTTCGACTGTTGTCCTATTCGATTCGGAAATCGACTGCCCAATTATTTAATTTCAGGACGCAGAGTATGAAGAATAATGATTAAGCCCAGAGTTGAGTATAAAGTGCACTGTAAAAAACAAATCCATAGTTTTTACGGTAGAATAACTGGCAACCAGCTGCCAGTCCATTTCCCGATATTTTTATGGTCGCCCGTAAAAATTGCAGGAATCATCAAGTAGAGTAGGATAGAATAAAACAGATGTTGTTTTTGTCATAAAGCCCTTCAATTCTATAAAGGTATTTTTGAGTGCTGACAGTTAGCAAAACACTTCCAAATCGTGATTTCTAAAAATGTTCTACAGGCAAACGCCCGTAAAAATAACGGTAAAAAATTAACTGGCAGCCAGCTTCCAGGTATTTTACCGTAAAATCTACAATTTTTTTTACAGTGTCTATTGGATTGCCCTTTACATGTGCCTTCGGGACGATTCGTAAATGCAAAAATATCAAATCTTCTGGTGACCTGCAAGATACCCGGGCCTGCTAGTCAACCGGACAATCACAATGTTATAATTTTAGTCGGCATACAAGCATTGGAAGGAACTGAAAAGAAATTGAGAGTGTACATGTAAATGTGTGGGCCTAGGGCAACCGGGTACACTTTCAGGGGAAGCATCTCGGCAATAATATTTTTGATTTATCCTACCTTTCCAATGGGAGTAAACTCTTTAAGGAAAGCATTTGCTCCTTTCAGAGCAAAGAATTTTTGAAGAGTCTCCCAGTTCAGGAAAACTAATAGGAAATTGATAAAGTTGTGTATTGATAATAAGTCTACGATAATTTGTGCCAGTTATCCCTGAAAACGTGTTACGGCTGTATATAGAACCGCCTCGCCAATACTACTCTAATGTGAGGCAACATCAGTCATTTTAATAGAGAAATAGGAAAACACGATCTGAATTATTAGTAAATGCTTTTGTTGTTTGTTTATATGTGACTGCATAACCGAAAGGGTTCGTAATTGGAGAAATAAATGTTCTATTCTATTCTATTATTTTACGTAGATCTACCCGTGTACACGGTAAAAAATAACTGTAGATTTTACGGTAGAATAACTGGAAACCAGCTGCCAGTCCTTTTCCCGTTATTTTTACGGGCGTTTGCCTGTAAGACATTGTTGAAAATCACGAAATGGAAGCTTTATATTAACTGGCCGCACGCGAAAATAACTTTGTATTGTTGAAGGGCTATCTGACCAAAACGACACCTGTTCTATTCTGTCCCACTCTGCTTGATGATTCCTGCAATTTTTACGGGCGTCCGTAAAAATAACGGTAAAATGACTGGCAGCTGGTTGCCAGTTATTTCACCGTAAAATCTACGGATTTTTTTTACAGTGTACCTGCAGATTTGTAAATGTTGCCCCCCCAAAAAAACCACACACACACACACACACACACACACACACACACACACACAGAGATGCCTGACGAGTTTCTCAAACATATACAGGCAATGCAAAAACATCGCATGCATACAGTGCACTGCTAACCCTTCTCAAAGGCGTAACTGCCTGTACGCTAATAGCCAGGTGCGTATTGTAATTTTGTCAAATAGACAAAATTTCAACAGGTATCGCTATATTTGATGCTGGTATTTGTAAATGGAACAAGATTTCAATAGTAGCGGCAATATAAAGTATCTTTGGGGGCCCACCTCTTATTCTTGCTCTCAAAGGATAAACATAATTGCGCGTAAAGTGTAATAAGCCCTACACCCCTGCTTCTAACCGCAGTGCTTGACACTTCCTAGATTAATGTGGTGGCCCAAAAGTTCAGCAGGCCACATTTTCAGTGGCCCAAATTAGCCACTAGCTGAATATCCGATGCATTTATTATTGCCAGACAGGTAAATTTGAGCCACTAAAGTTCATTTGAAACTTTTTGGTGGCCCCAGACAAAATTTAGGCGCATTTGGCCACTGGGCCACTGGCTGTTTCCAGCACTGTAACCGTTCCACGAAGGCGGGTGGGCATTCTCATCCCTCCCAGGTTACTCACATACAACCGTTTATTTGACTTTTGAAATCAAGCGCGTGATCTGCTAATTAAAAAAAGAAATAACCGTTAAATTACCGTTCAGTTATGAGGGAAAGGCTAATCCTGAACGATAGCGTGAACTGTACCTAAATGAACATCAATTGCTGATTAAGTCCGTCTTTTAAGCCATGATTATACAAACTTATAATCGATTCAAAATCACGTCATAAGCTTGTGTTTACGATTTGCTAGAGCATAGAGGTGAGAGTTGACATTATTGTATCTGACAATAAAATATGAATAAAATGTATTTGCTTGACTGTTTTATTCGGTCTTGGTTGAAGATTAATCAGTGAGAGGTGTTACGTTTCTACGGACAGGCTGAATTGTGAGTTTGTTATTTTTGCAGTGAACACTTAGCGCGTAAGCTGGCATGATTTCGACGCCATTTCGGGTTGTTTTCAAACCGGGTGGTCATATGTTATTTTGCAATTTTAAAATGTTCCAAAACCAATTTTTTTGAAATTTCACATAATAGTAGAATATATATCAATATTTATCATGTCATAGGTCTGCGTTTTGGAGAAAGTCGAATAAGCTGTAAATCGTAACTTTTTGTTCACCTACTTGGCGCTGACGTAAAGGGCACTGTTTCGTCAACAATTACACAGGCGGAAAAGGATGTCCTGGAATTATTTTAACAGAAAAATTCAATAATGGAAGTCAGAAAAGTGCTCTTAAAATTTCAACCGGTGGGGCGATTTGATTAATCTGTATGGTGGCGTTAAAGTACTATGGGGTTCGTCGATAGCCATTTTGATGGCGACAATTTCGAACAAAATTCCGTTGCTATGTGTTTGATTATATCCCTACTCCTTGGAGCTGCGTTCCAACTGTAAGCTAGTATAATCCATACGCGCTAAAAAGAAGCGCTGAGGAAGTGAATTGTACACAAACATGATATTAAGGTATTTGCTGTCAGTCTTAATTATTTAGTTAGATATTCTAATCATACTACTGTCTTCTTGACGTTTGCTGTTTGCATATGAGCATATAACTCTATATACATTGGTGCGTTTGCCATTTCTTTTGTTATCTGTATATGAGCCGCGACACGACAAAACCAACAATGTGGTTGTGCGCACTGCGCAGACTGAGATCAGCCTAGGCATCTGCCAAATTTGACCGGACCCTTCGTTAAGTGCTCAAACGGTAGCTAAGGGTTTAAGTAACCTCCATGCGGACAGCGAAGACTCTGATCAGACTGGGCGGATGCCCAGGCTGATCTGAGTCTGCGCTGGGCGCACAACCACATTGTTGGTTTTGTCGTGTCGCGGCTCAATTATAGTCTACTCCACAAGTAAGTTATATTTTTAAAGTGAATATAGTAAGCTTCTTGGAAATCTGAAGAATTTAGTTCGAGCTTTCAGCGAAAATAGAAATGCAATTTATCGTCAAATAAATGATTAAGCATTGTAAAGACAGCAAGCGTTAGTTGATGCAAAAAAAAAAAAAATGAACACAGAAATAAATGCTCCAAAATTAAACTTATTTAAGAGAAAATATGTTTTGTTTGAATGTTTGTTTATAACTCTGTATTTGCCAAACGTTTAGCCTTGCGAA
Organism: Ctena decussata; assembly: GCA_963989385.1. NCBI lineage: Eukaryota > Metazoa > Mollusca > Bivalvia > Lucinida > Lucinidae > Ctena > Ctena decussata. The sequence goes on from OZ022503.1 coordinate 35,743,794, forward strand.
AAATGTTAAATTGATGTTACAGGCAAGTCACTCACAGACATTACAAAAAAACAATGACTTCTCACCAAAAATGTGTATTTTGGGCATTTATGCCTTGTTTGCTTTGCGCAGCTGGTACTCAAAACCAATGTTTTTACAATGTATAATTATTGGTGGCTTATAGAATGCATTTATCTTCACAGACAGTTAGAATAAAATTATAATGATTTCTAACAGTCTTGTTTCATTTACTCTTGCGTCGCCCTTAATGGTTATCGAAGAGCATATGAGCCGCGACATGAGAAAACCAACAAAGTGGCATGTGCGCCCAGCGCAGACTCAGATCAGTCTGGACATCCGACCAGCCTGATCAGAGACTCCTTGCTATGCGCTTAAAGGGTAGCTAAGGGTCTAAGCTAGCCCCATGCACACAGGGAAGACTGATCAGACTGGGTGGATGCCCAGGCTGATTCGAGTCCTCGCTAGGGGCACTTTTGTTGGCCACTTTTGTTGGTTTTGTCATGTCGCGGCACATATCACAAGCTCATCATATATTTTATTTTAACCTGAAAGTGTATTAAGAAAACCACTTGTACACTGATTAATAAATATGGGAGATACAAACTGCTAAACTTGTTACATCTGTAAGCCTGACACTTTAAAACGTCAACTATTATTGCAGAAACTCAACAGACTTGATGCAATTTGCATGTGGTTTGGCGTCATTATTGGTCTGATTAGACAGAGTGCCTGCAGGTTGCGTTAGTTAACTCTTTAAGCCCCAGTGACGCAATTAGCAAAATTTGCAAACAGCGTAGATCCTGATGAGGCGGCTCATAATGAGCCGCCTCATCTAGATCTACACTGTTTGCCCTCTAGTCTTTGAATTCTCAATATAAAAAGTCTTGGAACAAGGCATTTTTTTAATTTTTGCAGACGTAAATTTTGTCGTCTGCTTTTTGGTAGTGAAAGAGTTAAGGATGTAATTGCTGTATGAAGTTATTTTTAGATTCTATTTAGAAGACATAAGGAGGCTGGCTGACTATTAGCAGGTTGATTTGTTTCCCTCCAAAAATAAAACTTGCTTTAGGATATTTTACACAACGGGTGATTTGGAAGAAACATCATCCGTGATAGACATTTATATGTTATATATAGAGCAAGAAGTCTTTTTTGTTTTTTTTTCATCACAGCCAAATATTTTCCTAGTATTTAGTACCATAGCTTTTCTTGCAATAAAAGTAATTTTCATTTGCATGACTTTTTGCAATATAGAAAGTTATCCAGTTTATAATAAAAACATAATTTAGCTTTAGTGTTTTCTCTAAATTTTGCAAATTGACAATATTAAACTGTTAAACATTGGTTTATTATAAAGGCTTTCGTCTTACAGTATCTTAGTTTGTATAATGCGACTTACATTTGGCTTTGAAAGGAAACTTCATGATGTTAGTGGTGTAATGTCATAAATATTTCATTCCTTCTTTTTTTTAATTCTGAGTTCATGGTTGATAGTGCGAACCTTGCCGGAGAATTGCAGAGTAAACCCCATGACTTCGAATTTACAAATGCGACCAGAACTGTTTTGTATCATTGTTCTAATGCAAGTGCGTGGAAGTTAACTATGTAATATGACACCACCATTGCATGCACATTCTTATCGGAGTTCAACAGCTTGAATGCATACATTTTCAGGAAAAGCAACTATGTAATTTGTGTTTGTAACCTTCTCAAGTGGAGTGTTTCTTAAAGGGAGGAATTGGTAGTCCAGGGGAACTGAAGTTTGATTGACAGAATCTCTTTTATTAATCAGGTTTAATGGCATTAACTCTCAGCATGTTAATGTTCTGTTTCTGGCGCAGTTGGTCATCAGGTCAAATTAAATGCTTCTGCAGAATGTGTTAGTTAACCAGGATTAATGCTGTGCTTTAGATTTGTTCCCAGTTAGATGGTCAAAGCAAGAACTACTATAAATTCATGAAGAGCCCATGTTTAATAGGTACAGTCAGGAAAATTTAGGCTGGCTTTTATATGTACATGAAGTTAGGCCTAATTGTCGATGAATAAAACACAGGTAGGTATGCAAAGTAAAGAATCAGTAGGCACTGAAGATGGTCCTCAACAATCATAAAGTTTTTTCCCCACATTTCACAAGATTCCATTGGTCAAAAAACGCGTATGTCAAAATGTTGCCAATAATATCAAAGGTCGATGAATATTTAATCTTCGTTTCTTCTCGTCGTACTTCACTGTGAAAACTAGCACTCTGTCTTATACTAATTCAAAATGTTTCTCTTGTTTGTAATTTTACAACAGAAATGTTATCGAAAACAGACGCAGACATTCAAAACTTTCTTTGAACTCTCTAGAGGTCACAGTTTTGGTCCAGTCTTCATGAAACTTTGTCAGAATGATTATCTTCATGAAATCTAGGCCAAGTATGAAACTAGGTCATGTCGGGTCAAAAATTAAGTCACCAGGTCAAATCTTAGTAAAACTGCGTGTACACTCTAGAAGGACAGTTTTGATCCAAGCCGGGCCGTGTAGCGCAATCGGTAGGTCACCTGACTCATAAGTCAAATTCCTGGGTTCAATACCTGGTCTGGCCACATACTTTCGTTTCTCCTTCCGCTGATTCAAGAAGGGCAGTTGTCAGTTACTGGCGAAAGTATGTGCACTAAGTACTGATTAACCGCTCAGGAGGTCTAAGCCTACCCAGGAATAATGTGGTTATGTTAACTGACCGTCCCGACATGACCATAGCTGTTTACCGTGGACGTTAAGCAACAAATCAATCAATCAATCAGTTTAATCGAAAGTTCATGAAACTTTGTCAGAATGTTTATCTTAATAAAATCTAGGCCATGTTTGAAACTCGGTCTTGTTGGATTAAAAACTATGTCACTAGGTCAAATCTTAGGAAAACCTTGTGTACACAATAGTGGCTTTATTTTGCATTGAATCTTCATGAAACTTTTTCAGAATGTTTATCTTCATAAATCTAGGCCAAGTTTGAAACTGAATAATGTCAGATCAAAAGTTAGGTCACTAGGTCAGAGCTTAGAAAAGCATTGTGTACACTCTAGAGGGCACAGTTTTGGTCCATTTTCATGAAACTCTGTCAGAATGTTTATCTTCATGAAATATTGGCCATGTTTTAAAATGGGTCATGTTGTCACTATTATGCACGTTGTATCAAAAACTATAAGCTATAGGTCACTAGGTCAAGTCTTAGAAACAAAACTTGTGTACAACACAATAGACCCTTCATTTTCCATTGCCTCTTTGTAAAACTTTGTCACAATGTTTATCTCCATGAAAAGAAATTTGAAACTGGAATATGTCGGGTCAATAACAAGTTCTCTAGGTCAGATCTTAGAAGAACATTGTGCACACTCTAGTGGGCACAGTTTTGATCCAATCTTCATGAAACTTTGTCAGAATAATAGATTGGAAAGTGCAGAATTGCTCCAATTGAACAATCATCAAACAGATGATCTCCCATGTTATTTCATCATAACTCAGGTGAGCGATTTAGGTCCATCATGGACCTCTTGTATTTCATTCATTTTGAGACTTTAGTCATTCGTTAGGTTGAGTGAAAACGGGGGATACTCGAAAAAAAAAAACCCTACTTAATCACCTGCAAGCAGAACTTGCTTACAGGACAGGAAATAAGGAATGAAAGACAAAAACCTGAAAATGGCTCACCTGAGATTCTGAATGCACAACATTCTTCTGCTTGTAATGTTCCTAAAGTTTGGGACAGACAAGTCTGTGCAAATATTGCAGACCTAGATTAAATGTCTCCAAAATGAGGAGTCTTATCAAGGCTATACAATTTGTTATTCTGTCTGTGTCTCTTGGAGCATTTTTTAGGATAATGGGTAACAATAAATATTTAAATTTTGGGACTTTATGGTATACGCCAAATAAGAGCACTGTCTGTCCTTCACCGCTGTGAGGAATTCAAGAAATCATTCTAGAACAGTTCTTGAACTAGTTCTAGAATTGTTCTTGAACATTAAATGGCCGTTCTAGAACTTCAAGAACTACTTCAAGAACTTGTTCTAGAACAATTTTTCTGAAGTTCTTGAACTTCAAGTTCTAGCATGGCCATTTAATTTTAGTTCAAGAACTGTTCTACAATGATTTCTTGAATTCCTCACAGGGGTAGCAATCTAACCAAACTGAATGCACATCCAGTTCACAATGCATGCCATTTTATGACATACAATGCCAGGAATGTCCATATATAATGGTGGACAGAATGTCTCTAGGCCCTCTGCTTCACAGGCAGATCCCATAAAAGCAATATATTGTTTTGAAATTTTCCTGATGTATTCTTTTATAACATTCTGAAAAATCATAACTAAATGGTGTTCAATGTGTTGTTGTCAAATCATAATTAAAATTGCCAAATTGTAAGTTCTGTATAGGTGGAAACCTAGATGGTGTTTATTGTTTTCTTGTCTACTTAGATATTTTGAATAAATAATTGTTTGGAAGTATTTAATTCAAATAACTAGAATTTTTGACTTAAATTTAAAAGGAGGCTACTTTAACTTCAGTTCTAGTACAGTTCTAGAATCCACAAGTCAGTTCAAGAACTGTGGTAGTTCTAGAATTTTTGTTCTTTCACTTTTGTGACTTTGTGACAACTGTTCAAGAACCATTTGAATGTTGGCTAACAGTTCTAGAACTTGCAAATCAGTTTAAGAACTGGTTTAGTTCTAGAATAAATGCTCTAACAGATCTCATAGTTTTAGAACCAGAATTCAGCACAATTCTGGTTCAGAACCACAGTTCAAGAACAGTTGTTTTATCAGTTCAAGAACAGTTCTAAAGGTTCAACAAAAGTTCTTGAACGTTTAAGAACTTGATATTAGTTCTAGAACAAATTTCACAGGGGACCAGTGTTCAAGAACGATTCAGGTTCCAGAACCACAGTTCAAGAACTGTTTTATCAGTTCTAGAACAGTTCTAAAGGTTCAACGAAAGTTCTTGAACGTTCAAGAACTTTATGTTAGTTCTAGAACAAATTTGGCAGGGGTTAAATGTATGTAAGTAATAAACTCCTGTAAAATCTCAATGGACAGTGGAGTATCATCTGCGGTCAATCAACTTGCTAAAAATGTGTATATATGTAATCAGCTCTCACCTTGTTTTAATTACAAAATTATATCAAAGTACAATTGATTCAAGAAGAATGTTGGCAAAAGTATTTCTCAAATCATGTGTAAAATTACACATGAAATTGTTGCTGTAACCTACTGATGAGCCTATCACTGAAGACCTTATCAGTAATGGCTTGTCCCCAGAGACTAATAAAACTTAATCAATGTCAGGTTTGATAGCCTTACTCTTGAAGTATCTTAGAGGCAGAAAAGGCTACCAATTCCTCCCTTTAAAGGAAAGAATTTGTTTTCCAATATAAATTATATACATTGTAGAGTATACAAGTTTATTATGGAGGCCCTTCCTACAAGCTAGCCAATACAATCCGAAAGTTGTGTCCCTTAACAAATGGTTGACACGTGGAGACGTATCTTTTACCTTAAGTGAATGGCTATACTTTCAGGGAAAGCAATTATATTTGAGCCGCGACACGAGAAAACCAACAATGTGGTTGTGCGGCCAGCGCAGACTCAGATCAGCCTGGGCATCCGCCCAGTCTGACCAGAGTCTTCGCTGTCCGCATGAAGGTAGCTTAGACCCTTAGCTACCCTCTACGCGCTTAGCGAAGATGCTGATCCGACTTGGTGGATGCCCAGGCTGATCTGAGTCTGTGCATGGCGCACAACCACATTGTTGGTTTTCTCGCGTCGCGGCTCATTTCTGCTTCAACTTCGATTGGGGTCAACTCTTAAAGGAAAGAGTAAACAAACTGCTCCCCTTATAACAAACTGACATGAAATCGGACCTTAGAGTTTTCCTCCATAAGTTAGAGACAGCTGGATATAAACATTCTTTCAGTATGTACTTGTGTTGACGTGTGTAGGGCATTTGCGCTTCGCGTATGCTTCCAACAGTTGGCCTATACAAAACTGCCACACAGCTGGTTTCACCAGTCGGCGTCGAGACTGACTGGCAAACAGTGAAGGCTGATCTGGCTCTATATTGTTTGAGTGTTTGAGCAGGGACATATATCCCGATGTGACCTGCTAAAAAAATAGCTGACGCATATGCGAACAGCAAAGGCTATGACCAGCCTGCGCATCCGCGCCTCTGCTGTTCGCATACATTAAGTAGAGACCCTACAGAATCCCGAGCCCCCCAAAACTAAAAAGTCTCTAGATGGAATGCACGGATTCTCAGACTGGTTGAGTCGTCATTGTTCGCAAATACATTTAGCGCTAAGTGCTTAAAGGGTAGCTAAGGGATTGAACTACCGTCATGCGGACAGCAAAGACTCTGATCAGCTTGGGTGGATGCCCAGACTGATCTGAGTCTGCGCTGGGCGCACAACCATATTGTTGGTGTTCTCATGTCGTGGCTCAATTATGATTCCGTTTTGGCTTCCAAATCAATGGAAGCAGAGTGATTGCAGCCAATATTACATAACGAATTGCTAATAAGATAATGGGATAAATATCGTATTGCTAGATAAAAGATATTTAAGATGAATGCGCTTTGTACCAAACAGATTTTAAAAGTAGTCAACTCTCGATATCTCGAAGTCGAAGTTCAGCCCAAACTACTGATATCTCGGGGTAGATTTTCTGCTCACAGAAAATAAATTGAGATAAAATGAAAAATAGAAACGGCCACATTAGATTACATTCGATTGGAGGGATCAGCGAGGCCATGGTAGCTCCCACAGAAGTCTTTACTAGTGAATAGCTCCTGATATTAGAGAGAAACAGGCATTAGCATGATGCATTAACTGAGAGACATAAACTCCGTATGCAAGTGCCGAAGAAATAGTGCTTGTCAAAACTGGAAAATTAATCATGAGAAAATTGAAGTCGTCCCTCTTGCCATAAAGCCTGGTAACAAGCTTTTCATTGTCGTATAGAAATATCAATCTAAGTAAGAGGCAGAAAACTGGACTATGTAGTAGCCTTAATTTTCACTTCATATGGATAGATGAAGCAATAAAGTCCGAATGACATTAAATGGCATTAGTGTATTGTGTCTAGAAGCAATAAGATATCTGCTTTCACATATCACTCGCAGACTGATTTTTATCTCGTAAAAGGGTAATATGTTGCAATAAAATCGCATAAAATTACCATGTTAAAACGGGGTTTATTCGTTTTTATGATCTTAAAGGAATAATCGAGTGACAACATCTCTTCAGTGAACCTTTGAGATCAATGTTTAATAAAATAAATCTGCATTAAAACATGTCTGCATTAAAAACATTTTCAAAATTCACATTGTCCAGTATCACTTGCTTTTACAAAATTATATAGCCTACTATCTAAATTACAGCTTCTATAGCAATAAGATAAAATATTAAATTCTTCAGCAATGATAATGTAATCATGACACGTGTCATGCAAAGATTTTAGTCACAAGTTTGTTATGTTTGTGCGATCAAACATGTTGCATGCAACCGATTTGTGTCATGAAACATGGGTTTTGTGGTGTTTACACTGTGGCACATGTTGCATGACACGTGTGTCGCCATGTAAACCGTGTTAACAGTGAGCTTCATGAAATTTTATATCTTATGCATATATAATCCGCAAAAACGAAACTTGACGATTAAAAACGAATCATTTTTGGACAATTTACATACACACAAGCATTGTATGATTTCAAACTTAGCAAATTTTTATTTTGCTTGATTCTGGTTGAATTTCAGGCCACTTGCAAAATTTAGTAATACTGAAAAAAGGGCAGGTGTCAAAATGAAAAAAGAAACAATAATGACTAGTTTTAGAGAAGGGCAATAAAAGAATCATAAAGCAATTTTAATTTTGAAGTGAAAATGTACCAATTTTGTGTTTTGAAAACAGTAGGAAAATGTTAACACAAGGTTTATTTTAACGGTAACAAATAACCGCAGTACAAGTCATGGCCCCGAGGTTATAAAACTTTTTTCATGCTCAACTCAGCTGAGCATGAAATTTAAAATGCCCATTAATATAAAAATACCAAGAAATTCAGCATTTTTCAGGCTCAGATAAGCCAAGAAGGCTATTTTTTCTGCTCATAAATATTAAAATGCCAACAATTGTTGGCATTTTAAAATTTATGAGCAGAAAAAATTTCATGCTCAGCTGAGTTGAGCATGAAAAAAGTTTTATAACCTCGGGGCATGGTTCCTTATAAGTAGTTTCCTCATGAGCAGATTCAATATCTCTACTATAGGAAACACGCCCAATCTGCAGAAACGGGCTTTGAGACTGCTCCAGCGACTGCTATTGAACGGCCAGCTATTTTTAGCGTTAACGTCAATATATGAATCTCAAACATATCGCAAGAGAAAACACACATCATGTCTTTAAAAATATGTGTTGAAATACCGTTATTTCTTCGAAAACACGATACGCAACCGTGAACAATGGAAATTCCCGTAAGAAATTAATTCGTGGATTCCTCACATATTGTCACAATTGTGCTTGAAATTAATGATAGGTTAATTGTATGATTTATTGCACTACAAGACCGAGAAAAAAAGTTGCTTAAAAATTGATAAACCAAGAACAATCGACAATTGAAATTTGCTATAGTTTTTGATTTATAATTTGGAAAAAAATGAAGCTTAAATTTCCTAGGTTTTTTTCAATAACAATTGGGAGTTATTGTTTGCTTTTTTCTATCACTCTGGATGTAACGCTTTAGATCAGCAAAGAAATGCGCATCTGCGCATGCGCATATTTGGTGCATTACAAAATATGCTAAGACTGAATAAGGTAAGATAATCCTGTTACGAGGAGATCAGATTCAGAATTTTACAGACATATTCTTGCTGAATGTCTTGCGCCATAAAGTGTCCATATCCAGGCAAAAAAGTGCCATTGCGCTAGTTACAAACTGTCTTCTATAATGTAGCGTTTTCACATTTGCTCAGTATAATTCATAGCTCGTGGGGTTATTTAGCTGGTATAATGGTTTGAATGCCCCGCCAATATTTCTTTTCAGTATTTTTCTACATTAAAAGAAAGGCGCGGTTTTCGGAACTATGAATTCGCAGTTGTCACGATTGCGTTAGCAGGCAGGAGGGGCACAGAATTCATTTTCCGGCGGCGTCGTCGCTAGCATATTCGTCAACAATGTTTACCTACTTTAGTGCGATTTAGCTTTTATTTCTCAGAGAGCTGTTGTGATGAAACCTTACAAAAGTTTATTTGAGCACGAGAAAACCAACAAAGTGGTTGTGCGCCCAGCGCAGACTCAGATCAGCCTAGGCATCCACCCAGTCCGATAAGACTCTTTGTTAAGTGCTTAAAGGGTATCTCATGGTCTAAGCTACCTCCACGCGGACAGTGAAGACTCTGATCGAACTGAGCGGATGCCCAGGCTAATCTGAGTCTGCGCTGGAAGCACAACCACTTTGTTGGGTTTGTCACGTCGCGACTCATATAATGACATTGTCTCCGGAACACTAGTGTCATTTGCTGACTCAAGTTCACGGACGAAGGCAAAATGTAGAGTGGAACGTTTTTGAACAGTTATATTAAAGTTTTCGACGTTTGGTCTACATGTATTTAGCAACTTTTCACAAGTTGTATTTGGCATTTTACCAATGTAAACACTCATGTAGAAGTCAGTGAAACAAGACATTATGATCTGAGAGTTTGTATTGTCATTCCAGAACACTAATTGCTGCTGACTTATGAAAGTTGTGCTTCAAGAGACAGATTTAATTGACATCCCAAGGCACCGAGTCGCATTGATCTGTCGTCTCACTAAACTATTAATTCATGTTCGGCAATCCGAGCAAACCGCTTTCAGAATAGATATTCTTCAAGTCAAATTTGATATTGATATGAATAAATTCTAAGGCAACAAACGTTGATTTTTGTAAGCAAGGAATATTCCAACCAGAAGAATAAAAGAAAACAGCAGATTCAGTGTATCTGAGCCGTAATGGCATATACCTCACTACTTACCCCCTCTAGTCGCAAAGTGAAAAGGTAACTTTGAACGTAACCAACTCTACCATTTTCACCTTTGCCTTCTTGGCGTTGAGGATCAACTTCAAAGGGAGAGAATTGGCATCCCAAGGAGCAAAAAGGGCTTCGTTGTCCAGGAAAGTAAACAGGAAGTCACAAAACTTGTTTCCTTTTGTAAAAATGTCAGACAACAAACGGAGTTCACAATCACATTAAGAAAACCTGCTTTATTGCATATGCAACTCGTTTTTTGACACTATATCTTCCACTTATCACGGTATGTCAATGCTGTTACCAGTTCGGTATCTACAAGACTGGAAGTCTCATGTTCATGTGTGTGTGTGTGTGTGTGTGTGTGTGTGTGTGTGTGTGTGTGTGTGTGAATTCTGGTAACAACATGGACACTCTGTCCATGCTGTTTCCAGAATTCGCAAACACACAGACTAGCTTGAGATTTCCAGTCTAGTAGGTACCGAACACTGGTTTGCCGGCACACTTCTAATATTATCGAACAGCTGTCGATCGAAATGCCATTAACGAATGTTTGAACAGTGGAGGCTCAATAGTTTGCTAATCATTTAAGGTCTTACCCACAGAAGATACATATTACACAGAAACATCAAACTATTTAACATATCTGTCAAAAGAAGGCCTGAGTAGTGGATTTTCGGAAACTGTGAAATTTGTAATATACATTGAAACAGTTTCATAAATAAAACAAATCCTGAAAATTTCACTTAAATGTCTCTTTCAGTGCGGGAGATATTGCTGTCAAGCTTTTCAGTTTCCAAATACGGTCATTTCAGAGTAAAAAGGTAAATAATTGCAGTCTCATCATTGGCATTCTAAACTTGAAAATATAGTTCTCTAGAAAAGTTATGACTTAGAAACAAAACTGCTAAAAATCAAAGCAATTGTTTAAAAAATACAACCGATTTTTTACAACAATTAAAGTGTAAAATAATTATAGTAATAATAATATATCACATTCATAGCAAAGAAATACAAGGGTTTCTTGTCAACGTAAATTAACGTTATTTTCCAGTTCTCTACGAGGATTTATTTCAACTTAGGAAATCAATCTCTGTAGATTTGTTACCTTCCTCATAATATTCGGAGATTGGTTATTAATGCACGGCCGGGTACCGGCTTTTAGGCTGTATTTTTCCACCGCAGTTGTAGCTATACAACCGGCGTCGGAGTTGCCTTTTTATGACCATGAGAAAACAATAAACGCTGAATTACAAAACGTCTAACCTATAACAAACTTTGGTGTGTATTTCTGGCGTGTGGACATGAATGAGTTTACGATTTTGTCCATTTTATGTGGGCCCGATTTGCATTGTGTTTTATCATACACGCTCTGCAATGTTATAATAAACGTTTCAGTTAGCTCATAGGCCTAGCAAACTTTCTTCGAGCCGTTGATCGTCGGGACCAGTACCCGTACAGACAACGATTGTAAAGGCATGATGCAGATTCCATAGGCCAGTATACTATTCTTATTATAATAAACCTTGGCTCGTTCAAAAACAAAATGGAGGTCAAAACAATTCAGTTTTCATGTATTCTTTCACGCTATATAGTATACAGGCTCTTTGAAGGATTAGTGAAAACAGAAAATAACAGATGAATATGTTCTTTAAATGTAAGACATACGAATGTAATATACAGTGTATTGAATCGTCCCATTGACATTTAAAAAAAGACCTCAGGATGTCTAAAGATCCGATGAAGAAACGAGTCCGAAGGACGAGTTTCTTTATCGGATCTTATGACCTCCCTCGCTTTATAAATCTCATATCTCAAATGCGACGATGAACAAATTGTGTGTATTTAATACTGGGCTTCATGCGTATGTGAATGGAACTGGAAGTGCTCGATTCAAAGTTGGCACATTAAGTATAAAAATCATGCAGACAGAACGCTCATAGAATAATGCATTAAGATGCAGAAAATATCATGATAAGTTAGACGCTGATATGTTTCTGTCAGAACTAATCATAATGTTCCCTGTTTTATTGTAGAATTGTTGTTGCAGGAACACTACAGGCCTTACCCATGATTGATTGACATGACATGCGATTATGCATTTATCATTTCCACTAAGATCAGAAACACCATTTTTAGTCTCTCTCTCTCTCTCTCTCTCTCTCTCTCTCTTTCTCTCTCTCTCTCTCTCTCTTATTCAGATTTTTAGCTTCAAGTATTTGCAGTAAGCATAAGCATATTCATTCTATAGGGAAGAATATAATTTTGTTGAAATGGAGGATTTGTTGCCGCTGGGCCTGGTAGATGATGGCTAATCACATTTAGATCAGCCATCATCTACATCTACCAGGCCCAGCGTCAAAATATTCCTCCACATGATAGGCAAGAGAAAAATGAACTATCGTAATATACCCATGTACTTCGGCCAGTCAGAGTTTTTAAGGTTGGTCGGATGGGGGCCTACATTCGTACATGCTCGAGGCACTTTCTGTTAAAATGCGTATTCAAGTTTTCTGAATAGCAGATCGTTCCTCCTGTAAAATCATTATTTTTCCCTTTCCCGTTTGGTGTGTGGGGTTGGATGTGGAAATAGACTGCGTTGGTTCCATGTCATTGCGTTCTCGTCAACTTTGAAAATTGATTATTAGAGTACCATAATAGTATTCTCGCGGACAATCAAACAAAGTTTTACTTCAGTCAGCAACTTCAGAAACACAACTACAATTCCGGAAGAACAGGTGATATTTCATTTTTCATATTCCTATAATTTTACCCATGTTAAGAATCGCTAATAATAATGAGAAAAGGTGCAGTAATGCCGGTTACTTGGAAAAATGCAATCTCCTTTACAACTTTTCCCCTCCCACTGTAAATTGTTAAGAATCTTTAACGTAGATCAAAGAAAATATGTACATACATCTTGTTCTCGTACTGAATATGAGTATATGAATGAAGACGTACTGAGCAGCATAGATCAGCATATTATTATTTCCCTGAAAGAGCTCATGTGAATATGAGTATATATTTACACTTTCAGTGCATCTATTGAAAAGCCCTATGGTAAACCATTGGACCGTTATGTAGTTTATAATTCAATAACTACATCGGTTCACGCGACGTTACATGAGTTCAAGTGACGTCAAAATGAACTATGGTTCTCTCCAATCTGATTGGACGTAAGCGACGTTATGGCGTCAGTGACGCTGTTCCGCTGTTAGTAGAAAAACTACGTATAAATGTTTTTCTGCCTCAACTGTAGCCCTACCGCAGTTTTGTGGTCAATATAAAATAGATAGAAAAGAAGCTAAATATAAGCAATGAACTTAAAGGTAGGTTCCATGACTAGCGATAACAATTATGTCCGCAAAATAGTTTCGTCTTTTTCTGAGCAGTATTGAATTCTCTTATTTTTCTGAATTTGTTGCTACTGAGAAACTCTTTAGATGTTGAAGAAAATAGTCGTTTTCCCTTTTGGTCTATTTTCTTTTGTTAGAATTCCAGTTCTAAAAATAACTATGTTTATTATGGCTATAAGTGCGCGATTTCTGATGCCATTCTCCAAAGGTCAATTTTCCCTTGCCGTGAGCTCTCCTAAAGGTCCTGGCATGGCGGATGGGTTAAAACTATCCCAAAATGCAATGCAGCATGATGTCAGCTGCGTTATCTATTTTTGGCGCGAACTAAAAATAGCGCTAACTGGTGTGCGAAGCAGAGTTAGGAAATCCCTTACAAAACAACTTTTCTAATATTTTTGTGATTTACACTTTTTAGTGAAACTTATTCATTCCCTTTTATAAGTGCTTTCCAACAACTTGGATGAATGATCATCAAAATTATGATGCATTCCAAAGTACAGGAACCTACCTTTAATTTTTCTGGTATTTATCGAAGTATAAACTACATTTGGTCGCTAGCAAAGTTACATGAGCCCCTTCGGGGTTCACGTACTTTCACGCAACCCAATATAGTTTATACTTCGATAAACACCAGAAAAATGAAATTCATTCCTTAAATGAATTCAGAGACATATTGAGAAGCACAGATCAGCATATTCTGTTCACTTCTAAGAGTACGCGTGAATATGAATATATGAATGAAAACACATGTTGAGAAGAACAGATCAGAGAATTCTATTCACTTTAGAGAGTGCATGTGAATATAAGTATATGACTGAAGACACGTATAGAGAGGCACTGATCAGCGTATTCTACTCACCTTATAGAATGCATGTGATAAATGAAGACACGTATTGAGACGCATAGATCAGTGTATTCTTTTTACCTGAAAGAGTGCTATGGATGGATGACTTGCGATTTTACGTCATTTTCAACAGTATTTCAGTTATATCAGGACGATGGGAGGATGATAATGAAAGGTTGTGTGCATTGGAACTCCGTTTACGGTAGGAAAGATTTTCGCCTCAAGCGGGGCTCGAACCCGGTCCGCTAGATCGGTAGGCCTGCGCTTAACCTGCTGAGTTACCGGGGCTCCACCTAAAAGAGTGCATGTGAATATGAGTATATGAATGAAGACACGTATTGAGATATACAGATTGATCAGCGTATTCTACTCACCTTGAAGAGTGCATGTACATGCAGGTGTAATTGTTAGGCACAAGACTAAACAGATACAATGTCATAACTTGACATTTACATGGCAAAGCATAATTAAAGTATACCATAGCTACCCTGATATTGAGGCAGACAGGCCTGAGCAAGCAGTGTTGACCCTGATCAGACTGCTCCTTAAAGGAGCAGTCTGATCAGGGTCTGCGGTGTTTACCGTTCGGTTGGAAAAAAAGATTCATTCGCGAAATGGCTAGAATAAACTGGTCAAATTTTAAAATACTAACCGTAATTAGTTAACGAGTCGCATTATTTGAGGAAATTACGGTAGACAAGCAGAACCATTCATTATCTGCATCTAAATTCCTATATTCTGGATTCTGGGACACATTATCTATTGCTAAGACGCTGGAATTACTTCTAAGACTAATTATAGTAATTGTGATCGTTGGTGGATTAACATTTATTGATGCAAGTCTATTAAACGGAACTTAATGGCGCATCACAATCGGTAAGGCTTCATTTTTTTCATTCTTTCGTTGATTTTAAAACTTTTATTTCGAGTTTTGCCATCTATCAAAGCCTTTTTGTTAGCATATGCATTTGTCATCATACAGATAGGAATAGACATTATTCTTCAGTAGCCAGTAGAACGTGTTACAATAAAGAGCGATAAAATATACCTACACCAGTTCCAAGGGCAACAACCTACGTCATCCGACACATCACCAATTGATCAAATAACATTAGGATAGATCAACAAATCTCTGTATGTTCATAACTTTTCGAGAAACGACTAAATGCACCAAACGCATTCGGAAAAGTACAATATCTCGGCATGATAGTGACCCCAGGAAATGTAGAATTCGCAAACACTTAACTTTGACTAAATAGTAGGAGGGGGCAAAACAAAACAAATTTAAGGTGAAGCATGTTTGGGCGAAGTGTTTGCAAAATCAACAAAATGTCGGAAGCTGACTTCCGTGTCGCAAGGTTGAATACTTTTATTAGCTTTTGATGCCTCCAGTGGCTTTTTGGAGATTTTGAAATGTACAAGATTAACAGAAAAGTCCGAACGCTGGACCATTCGAAATGGTGTAATTTCGAGACTTCTCAAGTTCACTTGCTGATGACTTAGATTGTTAAGGATGATTTCGCTTTGACCTTTTATTTCAATGTCTATTCATGTAAATGCTCTTTAATATTATAAATCGTGTTTCCAAGAGGCATCGCTCTGATTGCACAGATGAACAGACCATGCAATCACTAAAGCCGCTTTCAACTTGTTTGTATTTTCTGGGAAGCGTAATATTTGGAATGGGACGTCCTATTTGCTTTCATGAGCGACATAGCCCTTAGTCTTATAGAAAAGGAAATAATTTCCTTTCAGAGTTGACATCTATGGAGAAGGGAGGGGGCACGAACAAAAGAAAGAAATAAAATGGTTCATTTTGTTCCCCTGAAATTGTACACATTTACCTTTGGTTATTTAGAATAAAATGCATACATAGAGGCAAAGAACAGTTGTATCTTGCAATGAAAAGAAAAATGCATTTCGTCTGCAATAATGAGCGGTACATGAAGCTAAGTCTTTGTTCTCATATTCCCAGTAGGCTTATGACGTCACAATGACGTCGCATCGACGTCAATACGACGTCAGTACGTCGCATCGGCGTCCGTACGACGTAATTTTAACGTCATGTGCCTGCTGGGTTTCTACACGTTAACTCAATTTTCATCAGTTGCTACGGACTCAAGAGCAAAATCCCTTTTTGTTTCAGTAACTGATACGAAATCCTTTTCGTCTTAATCGGTTGTTTTATTTTCAGCAGTAGCTAGGATTTCTACCGTTACAGTTTCTTCTCCACTTGTTATTTAATAACACTCCGCGTAACCCCCTCACCCAATCCCACTTCCTCTCCTCCCCTCACCAAACTCCCAGCACCAGGAAAATTTGGGCTGTAAAATGGGAAAAGAAACCTTTAAAATCTTTTCTTTTACTGAGATAAACATAGATGACAAAATGCGGTGTATATAGTGAGCTCTGCTGCCTGCCAAATGTATATCGTTATCACCAGTACCATAATTGCTACGAGTGCTATCATAAGATCCCCTTCTTTAGTTATTACTTGACTTTCGCCAATTGCGACGAACCCTACTGTAAGAGTCCTCTTATTTAACCGTGAATATATATTTAAAAGACTCTTTTCTTTACCTGGCATTTGATTTTAAGTGAGTGATTCGAACAACTCGGTTGTTCTTTTTCTGTGCCTTTTATCTTATTGTCAGCCTTTTACAGGTTCTACAATTAGATCACTTCTTTATCTTTTGTTACGAACTTCACCGTACAATCCCTTTCTTTCCCTACCTGCTATTTCGATTAGTGACCATTGCCACAAACACCTACTTCTTCACCTCT
Source organism: Ctena decussata (assembly GCA_963989385.1). Lineage (NCBI taxonomy): Eukaryota > Metazoa > Mollusca > Bivalvia > Lucinida > Lucinidae > Ctena > Ctena decussata. The sequence continues at coordinate 35,760,818 of OZ022503.1, forward strand.
TAGCAGTCCTACAAATATCGCCATAACGATCCCTCTCTTTACTTTTTATTTAGCTCTTCCTTTACCCAGCAATTGCTCCGAACTTCACCGCAATACCTCTTGCTTTATCTTTTATTTTATCTTCAGCAATTGCTTAGATTCATCATGCCTTGCAATTATGATATTTACCCCAAAAACATAACTGAGCCGTGACACGACAAAACAACAAAGTGGTTTTGCGCTCAGCGCAGACTCAGATCAGCCTGGGCATCTGAGTCTGCGCTGGGCGCACAACGACTTCGTTGGTTTTCTCGTGTCGCGGCTCAATTATCTGAACAGACTCTTTGTCAATCCAGATTTGGCAGCAACCACATGTTTGATGTAAGAACAATAGACATTAATGAAGGTTGTCAATAATGCTAAGAATTTGGCTAACCTCCTTTGAAGAAATATATGTGTATATCATAAAAAGCTTGAACTTTGCGTAATAATAATGTCAGAGGAGGTCAGACAAGGCTAGAATAGATAGGGAAACTTCAAAGTTAAAGGACAGGACTGTTTAAAGGATATACAGTTGAGAAAATATAATTACATTATGAATGACATTCCAGCATTTAAGTGCCAAATATCGTTAACCCAGAAAAACATGCATATTGTTCATGCCAGATTGTTTCACTTTTTTTACGTGTATCCCCCGTCGAATGGGAAGGGATATTGTTTTGTCCATGCCCGTCCGTCCGTCCATTCGTCCGTCCATCTTGCCGACCTTCTGTCCGTTCGTCCGCAGCCATAATTAGTAACCATTGAACGGATTTTTTTAAACTTATAATGAATATTTATTATATGACCAAGATGTATCACGTCCCGGTCAATATTTTGCGATATTCACCGGCCAGTCATTGAATATTACTTTTACGCTGACGTTATTGTATTTTCATGACGTAACGTCTGATGTACGTAAATGTTAATGGCGTAACGTCACGAGATAATCCCATGTAGTACCATCATAAATATCAAAGGAAACTGTATTAAGAATTATTATATAATAAAACAATTGTTGACCTTTTTTTCGGTAAATATGCAGTTTTATTGACCTGCAAACATAACATATTGACCTCCGTTTCCCGTCGGTCAATATGATGTTTGCAAGTCAATAAAACTGCATATTCACCTCAACAAAGGTCAATAATTGTATAATATTACAATAATTTGCGATGATGCATGTCAGGTTTAATCAGACTGGCTTCAGTAATGCATGAGTTATTGCCCTTGAATTGCTTTTTAATCAATAAAATGAGCCACAACTAAATACCCAATTATCGGAATTTCATGAAACTTAGAACAAATATGTATCACCATAAGACAGATGTGCAAAAAAAGTTTCATCAGAATAGACTAAGTATTGCATGAGTTATTCGCCTTTAATGAATTTTGAATTGATAAATTCAGCCTTAACTTAGAATTCAGTGAATGCAATTATATGAAACTTATACTTAATATGTCTCACAATAACACAGTGGTGAATGTAAAGTTTTGTCTGATTCACTTCAGTAATGCATGAATAATTGCCCTAGAATTCCTTTATAAATATCAAATTAAGTCATAAATAAGTTCCCAGTGAATGTAATTTCATGAAACTCGAAACAAAAGTGTATTTTTATAATACGGTTTCGCATATCAAGTTGTATTATAATGGCTTCAGTAATGCATGAGTTATTGCCCTTGAATTGATTTAAAATAAAAAAGCACAACAGCCATAACTAATGTATCAGTGAACGACGTTTCTTGAAACTGAATATAAATATGTTTCATCATAGTTTGGCGATGCTGAGGCAAGATAGAATGGCCTCTCTTATGTAGAGTTATTGCCCTTGATTTGAAATCCACAAGTAAAGCTGTAACTAAGTACCAGAGAACGAAATTTTATAAAACTTAAAACAAACCATACACAAATAAGAGCCACTTCGGCGGGGGATATAAATTCAACGAATTTCTTGTAACGTTTGGTGTATATACGGCACCAATATTCTTGTCATATATTTCATATTATATTAAATAAAAGTGGGTAAATGTTAATTCAGTTTGAGAAATGGGCTATGTCTTTCATATACCGTGCGCAAGGTACCATGGGCCTTTAACACACAGTGTCTCTACGACCACTATGCTACGGGATGTCTTAACCTTTACCTATTAACTTTTTCTGTGTGATAAATTTTGCTCGAAAACTTATTTCAGCAGTTTATTCAGCATAATCTCAGTAAGAAGGGAGCAATTTCAAACCTGCAGAGTGCCTTTCACAGTCGGATATGTATTGTATTTTAATGATCGATTTCTCTTCTTAGGCAAGCTACGAAGAACTGTAGGAAGTAATTAGGCATTTGCCTGGCGAAGTAGTTCCGCTTTGAAAATAACAAAGAGACTGAAGAAAGCATACAATATTGAAATAAAGTTGCATGAACATCGATGCAACATTGCATCGATGTTCATGCAACTTTATTTCAATGTTGGGTCAATTCCGTTGGTATTACAATGTCTTCTTCTTTTGAATTTAGATTTTGCACCAAAATTCTGTATCTCGAAATCTGTTCGTCCATTTCTCTTTGCTGGAATGTTGATTCAGTAAAAAGCAGCAGAAAAATTCATAGATGTTCGCTGTAATTGTGATAGATTGAAGGTTTTACGCAATTACTCAAATAAAACATTTGAACGCATCGCTTTTTTCTGTAAACTGCTTCGCTTACTTTCATCAGCAGGCGAAATGATAAAATATTATTAACCATCGTTTATGTTTCTTTTGAAACTGAGAAACTAAAATTTTTATTGAAGATATATCTAATAAAATATGATATCAATAATTATAAGCTCTACTACTAAAAATAATCTGATATTACTTCACACATCATTTCACATCTTTCATCCTGACACAGAGTTGAGAACTCATAGATTTCATAAAGCGAGCTGGTTATATGTATAAGCGACTTCTTCCATACGCCCTTTTAAAAGAAATAATAGTCTAGTTTAAATTGTGATAGGTATTATTAATCCTGAAAGTACCAAAAAAAAAAAAAAAAAAAAAAAAAAAAAAAAAACAGACGACAAAAATACGTCTGCAAAATAAGAATAATAATAAAAAGTTTTTGTAAGCTATATCATGATCAAAATTTAAAGACTAGAGGACAACCAGTGCAGATACAAAAGAGACGGCCTATCATGAGTCGCCTCATCTGGAATTACGCAAAATCTGACGCTCTAATGTGGTGATAATTACTGATTTGCAGTGAATACAAAAAAAAAAAATCTGCATAGAATGCTTAAAATATAACAGGTCTTCGGAAAACTTAGCAGATTCCTTCTTAATGTTGTGTTTCTCACAAATTAGAATCCTAGACTTCTGATTGTTGTTGTTGTTGTTCTCTACAGTTTAGAGTATAAAAAGATGGGCAATATTGTTTAAAATGGTGGTTTCACACAAGGAAAAAATAGAGGTATTTTTTTGCGCAAGTGATGTAAAAAAATAAAATGAAATAATCGTTATTGAAAATGTAGTTAGGTCTGATGCATGCACTTACGAGCATTTGAGAATACACTCCTGTTTTCATCTGGTCTACCTTATTTTTGTAAAAAAAAAGAGTTTGAACAAATAATTGCTGGGACACCATTCTTAATTCATTATTCATTAAAGTACCTTCAGAGCTAAGTACATTTACAACAACGACGTTATTTTTTAGATTTTTTTGCACAAAAGAATTTTTTTTGCTGTTTCTTTGTAAAACACTTTTTAAACAGCATGCCACTCTTTTTGTGCTCTTATGAAGGGGAAGAAATTGTGTGACTTCCTATTTACTTCCGTGGACTCGGAAATCTTTCTGAAAATGATCTTCTTCTTGGAAATAAGTTGCACCTACATGAGCCTCTTGTTTCCGCTAAGAGTTGTCTCCCATTTAGAAGAGAGGCAAATGTTAAAACAGCAGAACTGCTTTTCCTGAAAGTGTACCATCTCATCTTAATCAGTTCACTTTTGTTTTGAATCAATGTTAGCTGTATGCCGTGTCATAATTGTTTAGTGAGACCGATATATGAGAGGAAACTGAGATTGTCAAAACACAGTTCCAAAGACAAAGTTGTATCCTAGCAATTACGTATTGGATGTAACAATGTGTCACAGGTCCCAGCATGCTCCGAACCGACCGAGGAGATATCAGTAAGTCATTTCGTTTTTAGGAGGGCACATGATTCCTATTTAACACATTGTTTGCTCTGTTTGTGTTGACGGTATAGCAAAAGCATTAAAAGCGTTTGTGCTTGCTTGATAATAGTTATTATTATTACTAAAATAAAACACATAATAATAATTATTATTATAATAATTATTATCATTATAAACAAACTAGGATAAAAAAATAATAAAAAACAAAGAAATAAGGTAGAGAACGCTACTATATTTCAATGGCGCTCGCGATTTATCCATTTTCAGTTTAACTTTAATTTATGGAAAATTCAGTACTAGTGCCGCCTTTGCACAGATTGAGATACAGATATTACGCCCTCTTAGCAATATATCGACTATATATTGCAGTTAGTCGATATATTGCCGTTAGATCGCAGTGATACTTTCTGTATTTACTTCTCTTGATAACTTCAATAAAAATTTCACTGAAAAGCCAACGAATTTCATTTTCCATGAGGGACTGGTTCTCGAACATTTGGCAGCAGTAAAGCAAAACAATGTTATTCTAACAGAATGATATCATAAATAATTAAATTAATAATTGAAAATAATGGGAAAAAATGTTGATTTTATTGTAAATCCAGCAGATCTTTTAATGAAACCGGTCAACATAAAATTAATAACGAAAGAAGTTCGCATTCGTAAGATTTTTTTCGTATGTAAAACAGATTTAGATTGCACTCAGAAGCCCTTGGAGAAAGTATTATATTACATTGTAAGCGAAGAAGCACAAGGATATCTTGTCAATATAAATATGCTATTTCCCAGTTCTGTTCGAGGATTTATTTCCTCGAGGAAAATAAATCTCTGTAGACTGATTACCTTCCCGAAAATAATCAGAGATTGGCTATTAATGTACGGCCGGGTACTTCTTTTCAAAGCTTTATCTTTCCACTCGGTTGCAGCTATAAAATACCGTCAGAGTTGCCTTTTATGATCCTGAGAAAACAACAGACGCTGAATTACAAATCTATAACAAACTTTGGTATGTATTTCGGGCGTGTCGCATACCATCAATATCCTAACCCTTCTTTGTATATCGATTAAGGCTATAATCTTTTTGAATTTTTCTAAACAAACAGAAATCAGTTTTACTAACAATCTTTCTAAATTTGTAAAATAAGTCTCCATAAGAATCAGGCTCTCATAGAAGTGTTCTCTAATCAACATTACTTTTTAGAGTTCGGAATGTCGATGGTAAAACTTGGTATAAACGTTTTAAAAAGTTTGTGATATCGAAAGTGTGGCTCGGAGAGAAATGCTCGTTGCCTGCCAAGACCTACCCATCATCTCTTTTCTTTCCGAAACTTTTGGGGTTTAGCGACACTGAAGAAGTTAAATACAGCAACGCGCGTCTGTCGCACTAAATTTGGTATAGATACGTATATATATTTTGGAAGTTAAGAAGTGTATTTCCATCATTTAAGTAGATGCTTTTGCGAAGCGAGTACGCTGAAATATGAGCCGCGACGTGAGAAAACCAACAAAGTGGTTGTGCGCCCAGCGCAGACTCAGATCAGCCTTGGCATCCGCCCAGTCTGATCAGAGTCTTCGCTGTACGCATGGAGGTAGCTTAGACCCTTTGCTACCATTTAAGCGCTTAGCAAAGAGTCTGATCAAACTTGTCGGATGTCCAGGCTGATCGGAGTCTGCACTGGGCGCACGACCTTTTTGTCGGTTTTCTCGTGTCGCGGCTCATATACAAACACCGTGTGATTTTGCACTTGACTTGAAGAACATCCCCACTTAAAAAAGTCTTTAGAAGTCGAAATCATCCAGTGTATCATGATTTTTTGATGAACTGCAGGGGCGTAACTAGGGGCAATTTCATAATACGCACAACCATGTTTTATTCTCTACTTCTTGAAGGGAAAGCTGGTATTTCAGCCACTTTGGTAATTGGTATTGAAATCTTGTCTAATTTATAAATATTCAGCATGCAAATATGCAGGTGAGTTTTGAAATTTTGTCAATTTTGACAAAATTTCAATACGCACTTGCGTATTTGCCGTATAGATAGCTACGCCCTTGAACTGAAACAACTATCTAAAGCTAAATGTGTATCCAGAAGTGGTGCTTCGGTATCAGAAGAATTTGTCTTATGTAGCTGAAGTTCTCTACGGAATAAAGTTACTCTTCCCTGTTTCAAAATAGATATTTTCATTTGTTTTGTTTTTTAAATATAAGTGGGGTGGAATTCAATGCCTTATTGACATCGTACTGACTGTCTTAACAAAAAGGAACATAAAAGTTAATTTGCAAAAAAAAAATAATAATAATAATAAAAATAAAATAAAATAAAACAAAAAAGCAGCGCCCTATTCTACCCATCTAAATGCTAACATTTTGTGCCAAATTTGGTACATAGTTTATCTAACTAGTGTATTTGTACGTATATTTTAACATCTTGTCAAGTTGCTGAGTGTTTATGAGGATCCAAACGCTTTTTTTTCTGGGCGAAAGATTTAAAAGGCTTGATTAAAGTCTTTCTTGGAGCATATTGATTTATGGAAATATCAATATCCATAAATCGAATACCCTAAACTCAAAATAAATATATGGGATAATGCGATTTATGGATATCCAAATTCGAAATATGGATATCCTAACAAGTGCATGAATAGTCAAACAACACCCCATATTTATAAGCAGCTGATACTTTGTTGTTGAAGCCTGTTGTTGCAGAAAATTGTCTGTGTGATATGATACCCCAGTGGGAGACGATAATTATATCCGTTAACTTTCGATGCTTTCCTGGAATCCATTACCGAATGCGGAAATAATTATGCCATCCTGGTTTAAACTATTTGATACTGACAAGCAGTAATTGTAGTCGGTAATTGTTGTCATCAGCGGCGTAACGTGATCTAACATAAACAGACAGTCCGCTTCAAGTGCATACTGAAGAACGTAAAATATATGTTGTTGTTCATAATCGATCATTTGTATCCAATGTCTGTTCATTTCTATTGTATAAGTGTTGTTTTTACTCTATATTCGATTGTATATATTTAAAAATACGCAATTTTTCCTTTCCAATGAAATACCATGTAACAATGTGAACACACAAATTATACAATACAAATGTAAAACTGTTGTTAAATGTAAATAGTCGCCTCCATGAATGCAAATGCAACAATATATATAATAGAAATCAACGAGTTTAAAGTATAAATAAAGCAATTTACAAATATAAACGGAAAAACATCAAATAGAAACAATACTTACCAAATACAAATCTAGAAATACAGAATAGAAATAAAAAATATATAATTAAAATGAACAATTTAGAATAGAAATCAAATAAGATTGAAAGCAAATACGAACATATCAAATATAAATCACTAAGTACAGAATGTAAAATATGGAAATAGAGGATACAAATGAAGGAATATAAAACAGAAATGAAATAATATAGGACAGAAATGAACAAGAGTTTAATATAAACATGAAAGTATTAAATGCAAATCACGATCATTCAATACAAATATAGTTATTTAGAATATAAATGAAAACTATGGACCATAAACGAAAATCAATGGATAGTAATGAAACAATCTAGCAAACAAACCATTTTGAAGCTCCTCTCAGCAACATGGTTTACATTGTCATTATAATTATATCATTAGAAAATTACCAGCCATGTTGATATGCATACCATTGTTGTAGGGGAAGGGCTGTAACTAATAATGTGAGATCTTGTAGCCCGATCCCTTTGCTATGTTATTTAGGCAATAAAATGATTTAAATTCAAAACTCGATGAGTTGGCTGTATAAGATTTGTGTGTCATGGTGATATGTAAAAACACCCACACATTTAACGTAAAGCCAAAGTGCTTTTTTTCTTTTGTTTCAGGTTGTAAGTAATTAGCCAGAGTAAACACAATTTATAAAATCCAAACTTGTGAAATTCATTCAAATGATATTCAGTCATGTAACCGATTTGGGTGTGAATATGTCATTATGTTCATATATTTCTGCCCTGAAAGTGTTTCCATCCATCTAACAGTCCAGTACAGCGAATAATGGAGATTTCAGAATTTTTCATGTAGTGTATTTCAGTTTATGGAAGAAAAGACACAGTGATTATCTCGCCTACACTTAGGCAGATTATAAGAGAAATTATTCTGGTTGAAATGTGCTATTGTGTGCGTCAAATGTGATATAAACATCAGTCAGTTTTGAAGCAAGCTAATTGCACTATCATATTAGGCTTGTCATTTACAAATAAACTAATCTTGTCTGAAATTTTCTGCTTGTATGGCCGTTTTGAAAGTCAAATTAACATGGTTTGTACTAAAATAAGTTAAGGTTGTGAAAACCACTGATTTTGGGCGAAGCTGAAAACTGTATAAAATGCTGAAAATACAACAAAACTTCCCAAAACTTAGCAGATGCATTTTTCTGTTGTTCCTTACAATTTAGAATCCCAAAATGTATGCCAGACTTGTTGATGCTAAAAAGTGTTTTATATAGGAAGGCCAAAGCGGTAACATTTTGCGCATAAATCTAAAAAAAACATCGTTTTGAAATATACTAAGCCTGAAGTTACCTTTTTGCATTACAAATTAAGGCGTCCTAGCAATATTTTTCTAACTTTTTCACACATTATCAGGCTGAGCAGATATAAAAGTAGCTTGTATCCAATTTTTTTGTCAAAACACAGATTTGACAAAAAAATCAGTGTTAAACAATATCATTTACACACCTGTCTTGGTCACAGTAATGTAGTATTTATATTGTAGGTGTTATACAGGTATGCTTGCCTACCCTACACTTAATGAATGTATCCAGTGTACATACACCATATACATGGTTGAACATAAGAAAATAAGCTGTTGTTTCATCTGGTCTACCTTACAATCTGAGAAAGAGTGGAACAAATAATTGCTGGGACGTCCTTTGTAATGCAATAAGGTACCGTCAACGCTTAGTACATTTTCACTAACGATGTTATTTTTTTTTAGATTTTTGCGCAGCAAATTACCCTTTGATCTTTTCTTATAAAAACACATTTTAACAGCATGTCCCTCTATTTTGTATTTTAAACTGTAGTGAACAACTAAAATAAAAAGTCTGCTTACTTTCAGGGAATTATGTGAAGTTTTTTTTGTTTTATTCAGATTTTTGGCTCACCTGAGCCGAAGGCTCACAAGGTGAGCTTATAGTATAGGCTTCGTCCGTCGTCCGTTGGGTGTCGTACGTCGTACGTCCACACTTTTAAACATTGATATCTGCTAAAGTAGCTGGCCAATCTTGATTAAATTTTATGTGTAGCATTGTTGGGGTGGGGGATTGAATGCATATAGTTTTGGGACAGATTGGTTTAAAGCTGTGGTTACCATGGCAACAAAAAGGTCCTATAGACTTATAATGGAGAAAATGTTGTCCGGGCCCTAGCTTCTTCAATTTTGATCGCAACTTCTTTTAACTTGCATTTTTCCAGGACAGCCAATACATCTCGGACCAGTTCGAATTTGGGCCAGGTTGGATAATTCTTTTCAGAGTTACTTGCGCTTGAGCGATGAAATATTTTCCCATAGACTTATAATGGGGAAAATGTTGTCCGGGCCCAAGCTTCATCATTTTTGATTGCAACTTCTTGTAACTTGCAGGTATTCAGGACAGCTAAAACATCTCGGATCAGTTCGAATTTGGGCCAGGTTGGATGATTCTTTTCGGAGTTACTTGCCCTTGAGCGATGAAATATTTTCCCATAGACTTATAATGGGTAAAATGTCGTCCGGGTCCTAGCTTCTACATATCTGATCGCAACTTCTTGTAACTTGCAGGTATCCGGAACAGTCAACACATCTTGGACCAGTTCGAATTTAGGCCAGGTTGGATGATTCCTTTTGGAGTTACTTGCCCTTGAGCGATGAAATATTTTCCTATAGACTAATTATATGAAAATTGTTGCTCGGGCCCTAGCTTCTTCATTATTGATCGCAACTTCTTGTAACTTGCAGGTATTCAAGACAGCTAAAACATCTCAGACCAGTTCGAATTTGGGCCAGGTTGGATGATTCTTTTCAGAGTTACTTGCCCTTGAGCGAATGACATGTTGACTTATAATAGGGAAAATGTTGTGAGGGCCATCCCTCTAGCGCCTTCATTTATGGACCGATATTAATTAAAACTTACAATTGTTTAGTATGACAATATCTTGAAGACGTTCGCGTTTCAGCATCCTAAGGTCAATGCCAAGGTCACAGCGGCTATTTTTAGAAAAACTTTTGTCATTGCTCTAGCGCCTTCATTTATGGACCGATTTCTATTTAACTAGACACAAGTGATAAGTATGGCAATATCTTGGACAGGAACGCATGTCAGTGTTCTGGGGTCAAGGTCAAGGTCACAGTGGCTATTTTTAGAAAAACTTTGTCATCGCTTTATTGCCTTCATTTCTAGACCGAATTCAGTTTAATTTCTTACAAGTGATAAGTATGGCAATATCTTGGACATATCCGCGATTTGGCATTCTTGGGTCAAGGTCAAGGTCACAGTGGTTATTTTTTAAAAAAACTTTGTCATCGCTCTAGTGCCTTCATTTGTGGACCGAATTCAATTTAATTCATACAAGTGATTATTATGACAATACCTTGGACAAGTTAGTGTTTCAGCGTCCTAAGGTCTATGTCAAGGTCACAGTGGCTATTTTTAGAAAAAACTGTCATCACTCAAGTGCCATTTACGGACCGAATTCAATTTGATTTCATATAAGTGATTAGTATGACAATATCTTGGACAAATTAGTGTTTCAGCATTCTGGGGTCAAGGTCGAGGTCACAGTGGCTATTTTTCGAAAAACTTTGTCATCGTCTGTTGACATTAAGATTGCTGGTGAGCTATAGGACCATTGGTCCTCTTGTTGTATTTACCACAAATCACCACCTTATTATTTTCCATTTTTAGCAATTTGGTTTAAACATATTTATTTCTCTTTTTTCATAACATATATATATATTACAACATACAAAATGTCCTGGGATTGGAACGAAAGCAACTTGCTTATTTAGTTCTTCTCCTATGGCAAGTATACATTTACATATATGATGACAGAAAAGTGGCTATATACATCAGATCAGAGACATTGATAGTAGTTTACGTACACATGCCAACTAAATAATTAGGTTTGAGAAACAAGCAGAATTAAAGAGTAATCTATCATGACGTAAGCCAGATATGACAATATATAATATATGTAAAGTTAAAGAACAAAATAGAAATAATAGAAGTATAGAAACAAGCAGATCAGAGAGAGAGAAAGAGAGAGAGAGCAAGTTTGGACTTGGTTAAAACAGGAGGAAATTAAACAACGGTCATGTTAATCAAAATCAGTCGTCTGCTAACCTGTATTTAGTGTTGTGGGTATCAATAACTGGAATGGTGTATGTTTGATGTCTACATTTGATTATATTAGAATCTTTTAGTGTCATGAATGTATTTGTGTACAGCGGCAAACAAAATAGAGTTTATCTCTTTGGAAAGAGAACTGTTGCCATACAAGATAGTGTCAATGCTAACAGGACTTTACTGAGAAATTACAGTAAAAAGTTCGTTTCTTTGAGCGGGATAAAGGTAGCAAAGGTTTAGCAATTTAAGATTCTGTAAAACTATTTAGAGCTCTCATAGGTTTTTTAACACTGTGGTAACACGCAGACCAACCAGCATACATGATTAGGCTTAGCAGGAGATATACAGTGATTTTTTTAAACCTCCAAGACCAATTACTGCCTGGTCAAACTGCTGGTTTCACGACAGAGTTCACATAAAAAAGTATCTTTAAGATATATAGCTACACCTCCATGTTTATTTTCCACTTTTACACGAGGAAAACTGCTTTTGTGACATTATGTTTGCGTCTCTGGGCGATGAAACTTTTTCAAAATGGGAAAACTATTAAAGGACAGAATTTGCTTTCTTTCTTTTTAGAGTTGCCTGAACTTAAAATCTAGAAAGGTACCATGGTAACTAATGACAGAAAAAGCTTATTTTTTACAGTGAAATATGGCATTTGTTGTTTGTTAACTGTTGATACTAAGCATATCAGTAATTTTACATTCTTCTTCAGTTAGATGGCAATGGTACTATTTCTATCAGGATTAGATGGATGCCCAGGGACAAAGACTGAAGCCGTGGCATGTAAAATAGCGAATTAAGGCAACTGCAATCCAAAATTCGTACCAAGATCAACTTTCAGTCACAGCAGTTCGTACATAAAAACTCAAACTTTGTAAATCATATTAAACGCATGGCAAGGTAGCATCAAATATCCGATAAAATAGCTTAGATGCCTTTGTTGGATAAGCTTACCGTTAGTCAGTTTTCGCTTGAAACGATTGAAGTATAGAAGTCACATGTTAATTAGACTCTGATATTGGCAATTCAAGGCCGACTGTTGACCACTTATGAAGACGGATCGGCGATGTATTATTTTATAGAAACAACGTGTCTCACTATTGCAGCATTTTAACAGCACAAGAAGAACAATATCAAAGTGAATGAATACATCTCCGTATTTTTCTCAGATTCTTTGAAAGCGGACAACTTTCATGGTTAAGAATTGCCTTTCATTTAAAAAACATCTTCCCCTTCCCCGCCCACCGGTTCGAAAGGGATCAACTCTCAAAGCTAGGGGCTTAAGACGCTCAGTCGACTGCCGAATTCCACTTATCGATTAAATATTCTTAAGTCTGCGACAACCACGGAAGAGTCTTCTTATTGTCAGTTGGGAAGAGTCCTGCAGAATCGAAGGAATCAAGATGTTGAACAGACTGGACTTCCACCTAAAATCAGTTTGGATTCAGGAAAAAAAGTAACAACCAGTGCCTTGCGTACGTCATATTCCTCAAAGATTAACTGCCTTATATGACGTATCAATATCCTCCACAGGATAGACATTAATACACATATTTGTTTACTCATCTGTATTCCTGCGCGAAAATAGCAAGTGAAAAAAAACAACCCAAAACAAACCGATTGGTATTTAGTTTTTGTAGCTATAATATTACTGCGGTCTAATACAAATATAACATGTGATATTATCATGTTTTCTGTGATAATACATTTTTGAACACATAACAACGCTGTCAGGTCATTGAAGAGTAGCTATGACGCGGCATGACGTAGATTCGATACAACTTTGAATGGACAAATCTAGCAAAGCACTTGCCCTGGTGGCGTAATGATACACAATGTATTATTGGCTTACCCAACAGCCCCGTATGCGATAGACGAGTATTTTAATGCTACCTGGAGGAACTGGCAGGACCTTCATTGGGCACGTTAGCACAATTACTTGGGTATACCCGAGCAATGCCCGGTAAATCAAAAAGCTACTCGCAGATACGAATTATACATATCTTTCAGTAGTCTGTGGAATATCCTGATATTGCATGTATTACACATATCTTCGCGTAGCTCGATGAATACACGGGTATTACTCGGGTTTACCCAAGTAATCATGCTGGAAAGGCCCACGGAAAAACAGCTTTTTGAGTAAAGCCATGAACAAAGGCGGATGTCTTCAGGACTTTTGATGACCTAACCAAAGCATTCGACATAGGCAATCGTTATCGTTTCTGCGGTGAGTGGCCAGTAGCACAGGAACGGTGTGGCAGATCCATGAGTGTATGCTTGCAATGGTCAAAAGGGGGGGTCTCACCCTATAGGAAATTTACATAGAGTTCTGCCCACGCTCGGAATTTAATCTTAATATGCATAAAGATTGTCAAGCACATGAGTCTTGCATTTGTGATATATTTATCCATTGATCTATTTCAGTATTTAAATAACAGCAATTTTTGTATTTTTTGAGGAAAAAATTGGTGCCCTTGTTTTAATCCCCCCAGAGCTATGAAATTTTAGATTTTTGTACCTAATTTTGTCTCAAAACGATGCCTAGTAATTTGTGAGTATGTATGTAACATAATTGTAGATCAATGTCTCAGATGAAAATATCCGCATAAAATTTCAACTGAAATATCCCCATATTTCAGATCCATAAATTATTTTCAATAAATTAAAATGTTGATTTTAGTTTGTTATAGTTCTTGTCAACCTATGAAATTCACATTAAAATTGACCACACATGTGTAGGTTATGATATTAAAAAATCAAGAAAAATTAAAACCGGTAACATTATTTTTTTAGAGTTTTTATGTTAACAGTCAAATTTTATGAAAAGTGTAAAATCCACATTATTCACAGAAATGTGTTTTTGGTATCTTTGTGTTTCATTGTTAGGCCAATTTTATGTTTCTATCATGTTTTGCATTGCCAAGCCACATAAGACGTTTCTGTTTCTATGATAAAAGGTATTTTTCCGAGATAATGGCACCTTGTTGTACTCCACAGCGGAACTTTAAATATATTCATGATAAGTCTTAATTAAACGAATGTTTATCGTTTATTCTTCTGATTTCATGAGAAGTATACTTTCCATATTTGTGTGGTACTGCCAAATCAACAATTCTTGTAGAATGCTTCATGGTAATTGCTTACTTGTCGCTTTTACTATACGGTTAACCAGTACTAAATCCCATAACATTTTCCAACTAGTACCTAATTTTGCAGTGTTTTGCTTCTATTCATAAGCCCTAACCAATCAGAATCTATCCATCATTTCCGTAAGATACCACAGCTGACTTGAACCGTTTTGCATCTGGCAGTGCCTCTATTGATGGGTGATAAGCCATGTATCCAAGATAATATAGGATACTGGCGATATGAGCACACATGCCAATGGTCCTCTTCCCAGCGGGGAAGATGCAGTAATAATCTTTAACTGGGTCAGTATCATCATTTTGGTCATACTGAATCCAGACATTATATTTGGTCTGGGATTTGTGTCTGGACTGAATCTGACCCCTTATCAGATCATCCGAGTGCTGGTAAACCCAGATCTGATAATCACCGTCTTCTGTGGTATGCTCCTCAATGTAACCAGGAGCTTGATTAAGTTGGTAAGTACCACAGGCAACTGTTTCCAGATATTCCATATCTAGCTGTGGAAAATAAACTTAAGTAGTCAAATTGACTAAAGGGGACAATTAGCAGTCAAGCAATTATTCATATATATGTATTTGCTTTGTATGATATACTTTACACAAATAAAAATATTTATGCATGAAATTCAGCTACAGAATTAGTACATTTTATATATGCAAATTGTTTAGGGTAAAACAGTTTTTTTATAAACCTTTTAAATCAGTGTATTAGCATGTAGAACAATCTGTTATGATTGTTATGTATACTAATTGTTATATTATAACAAAAGGAAGTGGTTCTGCGAACTTATTCACACTTAATTCTGACATGAGTTTTTCTCTTAAAATCTACCTTCATAAATATTACGTAATATTTGACAATGTTACCGGTTTCCAAATGTCATAAAATTCTAAAGGTATTGAGAGGGTACACAGGGCCTACTTTGCTAGCAATTTCAAAGGTTGACAAAGACTGCAACCCTTTTAAATTTTAAGTTGAAAATCATGTTTTGGTAATTTCACCCTTAATTATTTTAAAGTTTCAGAATTTATGTTTCGAGAAAAAACATGTGTATATATCTATTCAATCACAAATGGTATTGAAGGTATCTATAAACAGTCCTTTTACAATTCTAGTTCAAAGTTTATGAAATTAAGGAAAGCATATACTTTAAGACTAAAAAAATGAATGGCAGGTATCAGGAAAAAAATGGAGTACCTCAAGGTGCTCTCCTGAGACCTAAAATACCTTTTTGAAGATAATAAATACATATTTATAGTTGATATGACAGTGGCACTTAGCATGCATAGTAACAAGAAAATCCAAGTGTGGGCGCATATGAGACCCCCCCTTTATGGAGAATACTTCAGTCAAACTCAACTTGCAATGAAATGTGCTGACACTATCTCTGCTTAGCATGATTTTCTTTGCCATGCTTAAAGATGAATTGCAAGGTAGGAACGAAGGACATCATTTAATGACTGTTTTATTGACAAGCTATTCAACCTGTTGAATACTGGTGTAAAGTAAGTATGTTTTCAACCGAGAGGGTCTGTTATCGAACATGCACTCTTCCATTTTGCTCGTTTGCGTTTTTCCCCTTCTTCTTCTTTCGGCGTCTTGGAAGGGCGGTGCTTTTTTGATTGTGGCCTTTCCTTGATATATTCTTTCATAATTTTGCAAACCAGAAATCCCTTCGCTAATTACACGGCGAAAAATGCCTCATCAGAAGCTGGAAGCCTACAAGGCTGTAGTACTACCAACTTTCTAACGTGCACGCGATACCTGAACAGTTTACCAATACCGTGCCAACAGGCTAAGACCACTTACATTGCATTGACAGCATTGTCTTGACATGTGGTGTGCCTGCGGTAGCGAAGGTTGTGACAGGAGCTTGAAATAGTTATCATCGGTATTAACGCGCGAATATCGTATTCGGAGGCATAATAGTTAAGTGAGATCAGTGTTAAGAGGAATCTGATATTGTCAAAGACTAGTCAAAATAAAAAGTGAGATTCAAGTAATCGGATAGTACAATCAAAACTTCGGATTCAAGATGTGCCATAGGTCTCATAGTACTTATGACCGACCGAGGAGATATCAGTAAGTTTTAGTGTGTAAAGGGTATGAGGAGTCAGAGTGCTATGCACACATGCTTTTGAGTTTGCGCGAAAGTTTTATCATAAGTAATTGTTGGTGTTTGGGAGCGGGGATAGCGGTGTGATGTTGTTCGCTGTTGTTAAGTAAAGAAGCTGAAATTATTGAAGCTTTTAATTCTGCGGAACATTGATGATACCTATTTGATGGTATACGGTCAATTTAAATATAGCAATGTTTTATGATACCGAGGCGTCATTTCTTGATGTAAATTTAACTGTTTCGAATGATGTTGTTTCTCCAAAAAATATAACGATAAAAGTGATGATTTTTATTTTGATATTAAAATTTTTCCATTTTTTAGCTCGCCTGAACGAAAGTTGAAGAAGAGCTATTGTTGTCACCCTGGCGTCGGCGTCCGCGTCCGCGTCGGCGTCCGGATTGGATGTTTTGGTTAGAGTTTTTTTAAGACCTATATCTGCTTAACCCATGGATGGATTCTTTTGATACTTGCACTGTAGTTATGTCTCCCCCCTTCAGGGTCGGGAGACATATTGTTTTTCCCCGGGCGTCTGTCCGTCTGTCTGTCTGTCCGTCCGTCCGTCTGTCCGTCTGTCTGTCACAAATTGTGTCCGTTCTATAACTTGAAAACCGCTCAAGCTATATTCGCGAAACTTCATATAAATATCAATCAACATGAGACGACGTGCAGAGTGCAAGAATGGTAACTCTGGCATTTATACTTTTTGAGTTATTTTCCTTGGAAATTAGTCCATCACAAAATTGTGTTTCAATCGTGTCCGTTCTATAACTTGAAAACCGCTCAAGCTATATTCGCGAAACTTCATATAAATATCAATCAACATGAGACAACTTGCAGAGTGCAAGAATGGTAACTCTGGCATTTATACTTTTTGAGTTATTTTCCTTGGAAATTAGTCCATCACAAAATTGTGTTTCAATCGTGTCCTTTTTATAACTTGAAAACCGCTCAAGTTATATTCGCGAAACTTCATATAAATATCAATCAACATAAGACGACGTGCAGAGTGCAAGAATGGTAACTCTGGCATTTATACTTTTTGAGTTATTTCCCTTGGAACTTTGTCCATCACAAAATTGCGTCTCAGTCGAGTCCGTCTATAACTTTAAAACCATTCAAGCTATATTCATGAAAGTTCATACAAATATCAGTCAACATCAGACGACGTGCAGAATGCACTCTGGCGTTTATACTTTTTTAGTTATTTCCCATGAACTTTGTCCATCACAAAATTGCGTCTCAGTCGAGTCCGTTCTATAACTTTAAAACCATTCAAGCTATATTCATGAAAGTTCATACAAATATCAATCAACATCAGACGACGTGCAGAATGCAAGAACCATAACTTTAGCATTTATACTTTTTGAGTTATTTCCCTTAGAACTTTGTCAGTCACAAAATCGTGTCTCAGTTGTGTCTGCTCTATAACTTGAAAACCATTCAAGCTATATTCACGAAACTTCATACAAATATCAATCAACATTAGAAGAATTGCATAGTGCAAGAACCATAACTCTTGCATTTATACTTCTTGAGTTATTTCCCTTGGACCTTTGTCAGTCACAAAATAGTGTCTCAATCGCTTTATTACTTGAAAACCGGACAAGCTATATTCACGAAACTTCATACAAATGTCAGTCAACACTAGACAACCTGCAGAGCACAGCATTTATACTATTTGAGTTATTTCCCTTGGAACTTTGTCATTCACAAAATAGTGTCTCAATCGTCTAAGCTCTATAACTTGAAAACCGTTTAAGCTATATTCATGAAACTTCATACAAATATCAGTCAACATATAAATAGACTACGTGCAGAGCACTGTAACTTTTGCATTTATATTTTTTGACAAAAACTAAATATGAATATCAGTCAACATTACATGACATGCAGAGCATAACAACTATAACTCTTGCATTTATACTTTTTACTTATTATGAATCCCTGCTTCAGGGTATGGAAACATATTGTTTTTCCCTTGGACGTTAATGACTGATCCTTTTGACATCAAAAAGGGGGGAGACATCTGTTTTTTCGTAGGAAAACAATTCTAGTTAGATATTGGCCCAAGGTTTAACAATGAAAGCCGTAATCACAAAGCACAATCCATCTCAGGCATCAATAGAAGAAATGAGAACCTTAAGATTATTTCTGCTCGAAATTAGAAAAGTAAGAGTAAGGAATTTAAAACATCACTTTTCAAAGAGCTAGTAATGAAAGGAACATTTTGACTGACTACACACATGCTTTGTCAGAGAATGAGGAACTGCAAGATAAGAATACCAATACCTCCATATCTTTTCCACCGATTTTCAAGATTTTGTTGACTTCCACTATGCTTCCCTGGAAGAGGAGCCCTTTCACTGGACTGGAACGAGCAAATGCTTTTCTTACCGAGGAGCTCCCAATAAAATTTGGAAAATGTATATGGTAAACATTACCATCGCGGTGAGAGCTCCCGTTCACCTTTATCTCTCTTCTTGCAGATAATTGTTTACACGAGAATGTCCCTCTGAAAGCAGTAATTGTATCCTTGAGCTGTCATTGCTTTCTTTAACGCTGTTATCGGACGCGGAAGTAATTACGTAATTACAGCTTGAGCTTTTCGTTCATTGCCAGGTGATGCCTCTGGTTCAGGAAAATAGTTTTTGAAATTTACCACTGTGATTTGAAACATTTAATACACTCAGATAAACAATTTTAGAAACAAAAGAAAATGTTTCATATAATTTCAATTTCGGATACCCGAGTGTTTGGTGCCATTCCACTATCAATTCCGATGTTCAAGGACACTTATATTGTCTTTGCAGATATAGCTCTATGCTCTTTGAAATCTCATTAAATAGCTCGGACAGTTTTTTTTGTGAATGTTTGCAGATGCAAATGCTGCTATTCGGTTCAGACTTTGCGTTTCACGATTTGGCAACTCCAGAGTTGCCAAATCGTAAAACGCCAAGCCTGAACCTCGTAGATCATATGCGGATATTGGAGTAATGACCAAGGTTATATATTTTATGCTTGTATCCCTGATTGAACGTACAATTGTAAACTTAGATACTGAAGTCAATAATGAAAGTTTTACATACCCAAAGTTTAAGTTTGCCGGCAAATATTTTTTTTCTTAACTGTTTCTCATCGTTGTCATTTAAGGTGGATTGCTATACTTTTAGGAGGAGCAAAACTACCATTTTCACATGGTCTTTTCCCCTCTACGATCTCAATGGGGTTAACCCTTAATGGAAAAAATGATTCCTGGAATCAAATTGTTTTCTGAAAGAGCAAACACATTTCGAAAAGGCTTCCTCCTCCAGGAAAGCAAAGAGGAATTCTCTAAAACTTGTTTCTCTTGGGACAACATGGAAATATACCTATACTCCTTAATTTTTATGCAGGTTCCCTAATCTTCTTTAGGGAATGAAACGGCTGATTTATTTAGGGTTCACCTTAGGGGGTTCTTGGCATGTAGTTTGAAATTTGTATTTGAGTACACCTGAAAAATGGACTCAATGGACAAATATTATATATTTGGTGCACTTAGGATGCCATCGGCGCTGTTTGTCATCAGTTTGGCCTTTTCAACACTTATCTCCATTTCATACATTGTGCGGGTTTTGGTTAGACTTCCAACTAGGGCTTCTAGTTCCTGCTCTTCCTCTATCTTCAATGCCAACAGCAAACTGCAGATTATTTATAGTTCTGCCGCCTATGCTAACCTTTCCATCTTGTTGTTCCAGAGCATCAGACATAATCCTTTACTGTTCTTCTGAGCCATTCTCCCGCGCTGCCATGCATCTAAAATTATAGCTTTGTCACAGAGGTGCGAAGTAGATTTGGGTTGATATTGCACTATTGCATGGTGGCTCATAAGACTGCATGCGATACCTTGTCAAATGTTTTTTTAGAATCTATGAAAACATAGTCCAGAATCTCTTGATGTTGCATATACTTTTCTTATACTAAACACGCTTTTGCAAATAAAATTGACGTGTCCAACACCGGCGCTGACGCCTAAAGCTGAATAATGCAATTAAAGGAGACATGTTGATTTTTATCAGTATACTCATGACTATAAAATGTGGCGCTCACTCATGACTCTGCTTCACGTTCTTCTTGTATTTCAACTGTTGTTTATCTTCATTTGGTAAAATAAATTCAAGATGTCAATGAAAAAGCCAACACTCCCCTATATAATCGACCTGTTATACAAACAATAATTCGTTGTATCTGTGTTTCATTTTTAACTGCTGGACTGAAAATAAGCTGCATCAGGTTAAATATGCACAATATGTACCAATTTATATTCAGTAGTCACTCTAACCTTTTTAGATGGATGGGTCTATTTTTCAATTGAGGGGTGTCTGCTTTATTTATTTTTGATCGTTTTTATTTTTGCTGTAAGTTTTATGCAAACAGTGAAAGCCGTAATCAGGCGCTGTGTTCTCGGCGCTTGATCTGGGATGCACTTCTTGCTAATGCCCTTTTTATGAGACTCTAAGGATTAATGGGTTAAATAGAAACATATCTCTTGATACGACACTCCCTGTATTTCGGTTTTGTATGATCTCTGTTTCTCTGAAATATAACAATAATAATAATATTCACAATAATTGTAGATCCCTGTTTTGCCTCTGATGAGTGTTGTCTGGCTTGTTTTAAGGTATTCACATGGGCATAATTGTTTCTTTACAAGTAACTGATTTTATTTCCCGGCAGCCTAATACAGCTTATGGATGTAACAGACACTGTTATATTGTCGCCTGCTCAATAATTTGTCTGCACATGATAGAAGTTAATCAGGTTGAAGTTTGTCTTTGTGAACATCAAATGTAATGTAAACAAATGTCAGATCTTTAAGCAAGCTAACTGCATACTAAGTAATCGCCTTAGTCTTGTCATTTACCAATAAACTCTTCTTATTTTTGACAACAACAGGTACATACCCCGTAGAACTTGTTTTAGAAAATCTAATTACTCTTACTGAATGTTGTGAATGTTAACATATTTCCGACTAGTTGCGGCAAACTGTCAGTCTGTTTGCAAGGTCTAGAGTTATTCTGAAAAAAAAACCAGCTCTGTTCAAGCCTGTATTAGAGAGCGTGATTATTTGTTGCAAATTTCATTAGTAGTCAGACATACTAAATCAAACCAAGTCTGCTATTATCGTTTCTTTGGTGTTGTCCAAATTTCAAACCTATCTAATTTTACAGTACTTATTTGGATGTGTGGTGCATCTGCAGAGTACGTAGACATTATTGTATAAATAATGCTTTTACAGTTAATTAAAATTATGGTCTTTGTGTTTTGCTGTCATAGAATCATAAGATATTCCAGTGTTGCATTCAGCCAGACATATTGAACCCTACTGACAACACTTTCTGAGACAAACCATATGATATGTGTGAAATTTGTTTACCCCTATTCAGATCATAATGCAAGTTTAACGTTAGCCAGCCGTCGGCAGGCTAGAAAACGTTGCACTGTGTGAAATAATACGCGTGATTCCAACTGGCATTAATAACTTATTTTTGAGGAAAAAATGTGATTTTCTTCTATTCTTTTTTTCAAAGCTTTCAAACGTAAGTTTTGTTAAAATGTATATGTAATTATCAAGCAAATTAAAATGTTATAATGTTAAAATTTTGTACTTAAAAAGCAACTCTTCTTTATCTTGAATCTTGTTTAGGCCAACTGTGAGGAATTTCACAAAATCTTTGTACTGTCATCTATTGGAAGAAACGTATTTGGTGATATAACTGATATCCGTCTGTTTATTCCCAGTGTAACAGGCAATTTTGTACATGTGAACTTTACATTATTTCCTAGATGTTTCTACTTCATGGTAAGGAGGTACAGCACACTTTTTGAAAATAAATAATACTTCTCATGGGTTCAAAAATCTCTTGTTTGCTCTTATTTATGCATAAAGATTTTTTTTTGTAGTTTTGTTTGAACTTAAAAGAAAGTGAGCTTCTTTACACATCTGCACAATGTCAAATTATATATGAAGAGACTAGGAGATTACTTTGAACGTTTCTAGCTTTCTTTTGTAAACGATTGTTTGCATAGGCGGTTGAGCAACTAAAAGGTACGCCCAGTTTTGTCAATTCAACTTTTGAATATTAACGGAAGCTAACAGTACCATAAATTGCTTATTGTTCTGATTACACGTATCTAATGACAACTACGAATGCAAATGCTCTTGGACGACTTGTGTTCCAGGTTATGATTATAACAAAGCTGACGCACTTGCTCGCCTATAGTAATGAACGTCCAGGGTAGTGGACTGGGTCTGTCAGTTGTATGAGACACAGTCAGAGGTTGCGATATTGTCTGAAGCTGAATGCATAAGGATTTCGCGTTTCTTGAAGAACAAGAAACCGCGTCTTGTTTATTTTTTTTTTGTTTAAAATAGTTACTGAAAACTATAAATGCTGTCGGCACTTATCCGAAAACGAGTTTTAGCCAAAATCCTCCTTTCATCCTCAAGTAGATGAACTTTATGACCGCCATGAATACAAATTGGCTTCATTAGAAAAGGATGTCTAGCTCTATTTTAGGGATTTCTGTATCTCTAATTGATACGGAGTTCATAAGAAAAAGAGGCTGACAAAAGGTAAAGCTGAAGCGCAAGGGTATTCTCGTGTATTATATGGAAGCGTTCGGCTTCGTAGACTTGATTTTACTTGAAGCGATGATTACTCGTTTACAGATTATGCGTGAAAATAACTATGAATAACGTCTATTATTACACTTTTTATATAATTTTCCATTGTATAATTTTACTAAATTAATTAAGGTTTCGAGACATAATAATATCTGGGTACCAAATTGTGTCAAGACAAATCTAATATAGTCGACTGTGGTAAGACTGTGGTCAATAAATTGCCTGTAGTCATATAGAAGAATTCTCTTGATCGTGACCAGAAGCTACTAATTGATGTTTAATGCTTTAGACGCTGCGTGATTCTTTTTAACAAGACTATCTGGAGAAGACAGTCGCGAAATTCCTGCAAGTCTCACTAAACTATAAGTAACAAATGGCACGTTTGGCATAATATTTGGGTAAATCTGAGCAATACCAAGGTTTTCCTCGGGCTATTCGAAGATATGTATAAACATATCTTCGAATAGCCCGAGGAAAACATTGGTATTGTTCAGGTTTACCCAAGTGACTATGCCCACCGTGTCCAGTTAAGCCGTGGTTGTCTGCCTTTACTAGAGAATATTCTTCGAGCTGTTCTGAGTGGATTATCGATCGTACAAGTGAATAGAACATGGTATAACTATTTTATTCCAGCAAATCTTGCACCCTCTGAAGTAGAAAATGCTAAAGTTTTGCGTCTTCCGGAAAGAGTGATGAGCCTTCGTATTTTGTTGTCCTGACCATCACAACTTCTTTGTAGCCGTCATTTACATGACAAATGACAATTGCAAAATAGTCCATTCGGGTCAATGTGAATGCATTCATTCTCAGGGTAGCAGCTATGCATTTATAATTTGTCTTTCTTTTCAAGGGGGAGGCGTAAGAGCGGGGCGGGGGAAATGGGAGGCTAACGAACTGGCTCAAGTCAAAAACAAGCAATTTATTTTTCGCGCATGTTACCGACCGCGAAAATTAAAAAATCGCGAAAATTAATCTTTATGATGTTGTCTCTAAACCGCGAAAATCTGAACCCGCGAAACTTACCGCATATATGGTAGTTTTTACCAGCAATATATCTGAACTTAAACCTGAAGTCAAAGTAAAATTCAGGTTTCCGAAAGAACTTGTAGCAGAAGTGTTTACGAAATTCGACATCGGATTCAGTTGAATTGCATTTTAGGTTATGTAACTGAACTTCACTTCACACTAGCAATAGCGAAGCAATTCGTATCAATATTCAAGAGGTCATCCATATAATTTGAAATGGAATTAAGTGCTCCGATAATTTCAGATTGTCTGTCATCAGAAAGAGACAACAAGAAGTCTAAGACAAAACATAAACAAATAATGTACAAGTGGAGCATACATGAAGAAGGCATTTTACCAGTTTCTCTCTGGGAAAAATTTCAATTTAAAGAAAAACATAAACAAATAAGGTACAAGTGGAACAAATATGAAGAAAGCATTTCACCACTACAGAGACACCTTTCTCTCTGGGAAATATTTCAATTAAATCTTTAAATTTTTCTTCGATTAATTAAACTGTGCAAATGTAGAAAACAAAAACAAATGTAGCCTGCGAAGTGTATACCTAATTTTGTCTCAGAGTATACATTATACGATAATCTAAGCAATGGCCTGATGAAGGACGCTGATGCTTCGAGGTTACTTGTACTTTACATTTGTTCTGTACTCCCAGCTGAACTATGAATTAGCAAACTGACCTTGTTTATAATTATAGAGGTTGCAAATGTCTTAAAGGTGTATGGATTCACGTCAGTGTTTTCCAGCATTTACTCAGATACTAGGGTCAAGTCAGGTAAATTCAGACAGCAGGCAAACTCGGACAGTGACATTGTTTCCTTTATATGTCAGTCGTTCGGAATCACAATAAAATTAATCGGACAAACAGTGAAATTCCTGATGAGACGGCTCAAAATGAGCCGTCTCATCTGGATGTTCACTGTTTGCAATATTATGTCCGAATTTACCCGCTGTCCGAAATGACCTGACTTGACCCTATATTGTACAGCTACACAAATGTCATTTGAATATAGGATCTGATTTGATAACTAGCCTCTAATAGCCTAAGAAAACAAAAAGCTCTTAAACAGCTTGAAAAATCTTTGAACTTCAAACAGTTCAAACAATGTATTACAGCAGGATCTTACTTAGGCAACAGTTACAGCAGCGTATCGATCATGTGTAAACAAATTCACGCTTAAAAGATCACCAGAATCTGACTTTGTAGGTTGTACCCAGAAGTACAGAGGGAGAACATACTATCACGTCCTTATCCTTCCCTGTGCGACAAAATATTTTCTAAAAATAATCTACATCTTAAAGGAAAGAACTCTGTGAGAGTAGACAACCATTGAGAAAGCAAAAACGAAAATGGAAGAGTTGCCTTCTCTGAATGCGTACCAATTCACTTTAACATTTAAAAGGGAAACACTCACTAATTTATAAATTGATTTGAAGCTGTAGAACTCGATGAGCAAATAAATTTGGTGAAAAATTCATGAAAATCGGACTTAAAGTAAGGAAGATATGAAAGTTTTAAAAAATCAAATGGTGTCAAGGAAGTCGCTATTTTGGAAATTCTTTTCATGTGACGAAAACTGTAACCTTGAATAAGTGGCAAATTTGCATACTGTTATTGATTTATTTGACTGAATTCATTTCTCTATGAAGTAAAAAACACATTTATGCATTTCATTCACCTAAAATATGTGCCAAACAAAATTTATTTTGGATTTTTTTTTCATTATGACGTCATTCACAAACAAATAAGCTGGTTCCCAGCTCAATTCTTAATATCAATTCTCTGTAAAAATCAGAAAATTGCCATAGGGGTCCGGCACGCTACGTCTCAGATTTTTTTCATTCTTGGTGTATGAATCAGAAATGACCCCCAAACTACAAAAACAGTAGTGAAATTTCTGTGAGTCATCCTGTTGCCATGGTAACCAAGACAATTTGAGTCAAACAAGATAGTCCAAAAATTAGGAGGAAAAAACTGAAAAAATAGCATATTAGTGTGGTCTATCCATCCATAGGTAATTCTTAAATCCCTAATACAGATATTATAACATATAATACCAACTTAGCTCTGTATACAGAAAGAAATAAGAAACAAGTATGTCTCACACTTAGGCCACACTGGGGGCTCGAAAGGGCCACAAATCGGCAAATTCCAAAATGTGGAAAAATTGGGATTTTGACGTTCTTCGGAACAAGTTTTGGTTAGTTGCGCAGAAGATGTTCAGAAAGCCACTAGTACAGTTATAACCAGTAATATACCAAAGTATATAATATAAAAAAAACTGGATGGAGAAATTAATATTTGAAGGTCAAGGTCAAATTATGCAAAGCTCCTATTTCTAAACATGAAAAAACTTGGATTTTCTCATTTTTGTCCCAATTTCTGTAAAGGTTAACTGAATATGATAAGAAAACCATTGCTACAGTTGAAAAGAGCAACATGTCATTTAATGAAGCAAAACATAAAACAGATCAATAAAATCAAATATGAAGGTCAAGGTCACACACAGCAAAGCTCCCATTTCAAAATGTTGAAAAACTGGTAATTTCTCATTTTATGTCCCAATTTTTGTAAAGGTTAACTGAATATCATAAGAAAGCCATTACTGTATTTTAAAAGAACAATATATTATTTAATGAAGCGAAACATAAAACAGATCCAGAAATTCAAATATGAAGGTCAAGGTCAGGTACAACAGAACTCAAATTTCAAAATGTTGAAAAACTGGGAATTTCTCATTTTATGTCCCAATTTTTGTAATGGTTAGCTGAATATCATAAGAAAACCATTGCTATATTTGAAAAGAACAACATGTCATTTAATAAAGCAAAATGAAAAACAGATCAACAAAATCAAATACGAAGGTCAAGGTCAAGCACAACAAAGCTCCAATTTCAAAATGTTGAAGGGAATTTCTTATTTTATGTCCCAATTTTTGTAAAGATTAACTGAATATGATAAGAAAACCATTGCTATATTTGAAAAGGGAAATATATCATGTAATGAAGCAAAGCATAACACATATTGAAAAATTCAAATACAAAGGTCAAGGTCAAAATCAGCGAAGGACCTTTTTTCAAGCATGGAAGTTTCTGGGTTTTCTCATTTTCGTCCCTTTTTTGTAAAGGTTACCTGCATATTATAAGAAAGCCATTGATATATATTAAAAGAACAATGTGTCATTTAATATAGCAATAAATAAAACAGATCAAGGATTTTCAAATATCAAGGTCAAAGTCAAGCACAACAAAGGCTATATTTTCAAAATGTTGAAAAAGTGGAAATTTCTCATTTTTTATAAAGGTTAACTGACAATAATCAGAAAATATATTGCACTTGCTATATTTGAAAAGTGCAATATATCATTTAATGAAGCAAAAAAAAAAAGATCAATAAATGCAAATATGAAGGTCAAGGTCAAGCACAAAACTCCAATTTCAAAATGTTGAAAAAAAATGGGTATTTCCTTTTTTGTCCCATTTATTTTTATAAAGGCCTACTGCCTATAGAAGAAAACCATTGTTTATCTGAAAAGAGGAACGTATTTAATGTGGCAATACATAAAACAGATCAACAAATTCAAGTATAAAGGTCAAGGTCAAGCACATCATAGCTCCGATTTCAAAATGTCGAAAAAGAGGAATTTTCCCATGATTTATTTATACCGATGTTTGTAATGATTAACTTAATGATTAACTGGATATGATAAAACCATTGCTATATTTGAAAAGAGTTATATATATTAAATGAAGCACAAGATGAATCAGATTGAAAACTTCAAATACAAAGGTCATGGCTAAGAAAATCACAGCTTCCTGTCAAAAATTGAAAAAAAGAGGAATTTTCTCATACTTTGTACTAAGATTTGCAATTGCTTTTTAGCTCACCTGAGCCAGCGGCTCCGGGGGAGCTTATAGGATGGTAAGGCTCTGGCGTCCGTCGTCCGTCCGTCGTTAGTCGTACGTCATCCGTCGTCCGTCCACACTTTCAAACAACTTCTCCTCTGAAACCTGTGGACCGATTGCAACCAAATTTCATATATACTTCCTGGAACCTAAGGAACGAAAAGTTGTTCAAACAGTCCTGGTCACATGACCAACATGGCCGCCACGCCCATATATGGTAAAAAGCTTTAAAAATCTTCTTGAGAACTAATAAGCCGATGGCCTTGAAACTTAGTATGTGGCATCTGGTATGCGAGTACTACCAAGGTTCTTCAAATTATGACCTTGGGTTGACCTTGACCTTTGTTACGGCAAGGTCAAATTTGCTTTATGGTGCTTTTATATGGGAAAATGCTAGAACATAAGATATCTTGGAAACTGTTGAAGAATTTGGGCTAAAAATTGGTATCTACATGTACATGAAGATTTACTAGTACATGAAGATTTATGAGTACAAGAGGTCAAGGTCATTCTTTGACCTTTGACCCACACCTCTCATATTTTGACGAATTCAAACAATCTCCTCAAAAGCCACTGGGTCAATTGAAATCAAATTCCATATAGAGCCTCCAGGGGTTAAGGGAACAAAAATTTATTCATAC
Source organism: Ctena decussata (assembly GCA_963989385.1). Lineage (NCBI taxonomy): Eukaryota > Metazoa > Mollusca > Bivalvia > Lucinida > Lucinidae > Ctena > Ctena decussata. The sequence continues at coordinate 35,789,890 of OZ022503.1, forward strand.
GGTCCAGGTAACATGACTAACATGGCCGCCACGCCCATATAGGGTAAAAACCTAAAAAAATCTTCTGCTCCAGAACCAATTTGCCAATGGCCTTGAAACTTAGTATGTAGCATTGGGTGCACAAGTACTACCAAGATTGTTCAAATGATGACCTTGGGTTGACCTTGACCTTTTCTACGGTAAGGTCAAGTTTGCTTCCTTGTGCTTTTATATGGCAAAATGCTAGAACATAAGATATCTTGGAAACTGTTGAAGATTTTGGGCAAAAAATTGGTAATTCATCTTAATGAGTACATGAAGATTTATGAGTACAAGAGGTTAAGGTCATTCTTTGACCTTTGAACCAGAACTCGCATATTTTGACAATTTCAAACAATCTCCTCAAAAACCACTGGGCCAATTGTTCTTAAATTTTATGTAGAACTTCCAGGGGGTTGAGAAAACAAAATTTATTTATACAGTCCAGGTCACATGACCTACATGGCCACCCCGCCCATAAATGGTAAAAACCTAAAAAATCTTCCTCTCCAGAACCGATTGACCGATGGCCTTGAAACTTGGTATGTAGCATCGAGTACTCTTGTACTATCAAGATTGTTCAAATTATGACCTTGGATGACCTTGACCTTTTTTCGTTAAGGTCAAATTTGGGAAAATATTAGAACATAATATTTCATGGAAAGTTTTGAAGATTAAGGCCCAAAAATTGGTATATACAGTCATCTTAAAGAGAACATGAAGATTTGTGAGTACAAAAGGTCAAGGTCATTCTTTGACCTTTGACCCAGAACTCTTATATTTTGACAATTTAGAACAATCGCCTCAAAAACCACTGGGCCAATTGAAACCAAATTTCATATAGAGCCTTCGGGGGTTGAGGGAATGAAAATTTATTTAAACGGTCCAGGTCACATGACCAATATGGCCGCCATGCCAATATATGGTAAAAACCTTTAAAAATCTTCTTCTCCAGAACCAATCGACCCATGGCCTTGAAACTTGAAACTTGGTATGTAGCAGTGCGTACACCTGTACTTTCAAGATTTTTCAGAATGATGTCCTTGTATTGTCCTTGACCATTTTACGGCAAGGTCAAATATGGGAAAATGCTAGAACATAAGATTTCATTGGAAGTTTTGAAGATGTTGGCCTAAAAATTGGGTCATGAAGAACTAGGAGTACAAGAGGTCAAGGTCATTCTTTGACCTTTGATCAAGATCTCTCATATTTTGACATTTTCAGACATTTCCTCAAAAGCCAAAGGGCCAATTATAAACACACTTCATATAGAGCCTCCAGGGGTTGATTGAACAAAAATTTGTTCAAACGGTCCAAGTCACATGACCAACATCGCCGCCGTACCCATTTATGGTATAAACCTTTAATGTTTTTCTTCTCCAGAACCAATACATTTATGGCCTTGAAACTTGTAAGTAGCATAGAATACTAGAGTACTACCAAGACTGTTCAAACGATGACCTTGGGTTTACCTTGACCTTTTTTATGGAAAAATGTCAGAACATAAGATTTCATCGACAGTTTAGAAGATTTTGGCCTTAAATGGTATATATGGTCGTCTTAATGAGTACATGTACATGAATATTTATGAGTACAAGAGGTCACGGTCATTCTTTGACTTTTGACCCAAGACTCATATTTTGACAATTTCAGACCTAAGAAAAACCCACTTAGCCAATGTTCAGGTGAGCGATTCAGGGCCTCATGGCCCTCTTGTTTGGAATATGTGATGAAGCATATGCTGTACTTTAGAAGAGTCACATATCTACTAATGAAATATAAAACAGATGAAGGAGTTTAAATATGGAGGCCAAGGTCAAAATCACTTATGATTTCTTTTTAAAATGTTGAAACACCCGAATATCTTATATAATGTACCAAACTTTGTAAAAGTTTATATGTGCAAAGAGCTATATATCCATTAATGAAATAAAACACAAAGTAGATGCAGATATTTAAATTTGACTGTCAAGGTCAAGATCATCAAAGCTTCAGTAAGAGTCATATATCATTAAATGAAATAAATCATAACACAGATAGAAAAACTTAAAATGATGGTCAAGGGCAAGCACAGCAAAACTTCGTTTCAAAGTGTATGAAAAAAAGCAGGATCTTTTTACACATTGTACCATTTTTTTTTGTAAATTTAAGAAATAATATTGCCAAGTTTGAGGAGAGTCATTTATCATTTACTAACATTAAACAGATGAAGCAATTTGAATATGAAGGTCAAGGTCAAAATCATCAAAACTCAAATTAAATGATTGTTAAAAAAAGGATTTTCTCCTAGTTTGTAACGTTTGAAAACAGTAACTGAATACAATAAAAAAAACTTTGCTATATTTGACTAGTCCTATATTGTTTAAAGAAATAAATCACAGAACAGATGGAAAACTATAAATATGAAGCTCAAGGTCAAGATCATCAAAGTTCCAAGTTGAAAAAGTGATCCGCGGAGGCTCCACATAAAATTTGTCTAAAATCAGCACTGTGGCATTAGAGCAGATCTCTGACATTATGAAATATGAGTGGTACTGGATAATCACCTACAACCTAATGATGTAAAATCAGGAGTGAGAAGCAACTGCTATAAAGGCCCAATAAGCCCAAATATTTAATGCAGATGATGAAAATGAATGTGAAAGCATATATACATGTACAGGGCAACCATACTCTAATAATATCCAAATAATGATCTAGTTAAAATTATTCTGATGGAATATCCAGTTTTTTAATAGAAGATTATTCACCTCAAAAGAGAAACTACTGCTATGGTATACTTCGAATCCAGAAGTGACAATACAGCATAGGTAGTCTAACTGTGCCTTCTCGAATAAAGAGGGGGGGGGGGGGGGGGGGACTATAAGGCCTTTTTCTGTCCAAGAGCAAAATGTTTTAATTTCAACTGATGATTAGCCTTCAGTGTCCGCTATACTGAATCAATAGTGGTTAAGCTCGGTAAGCACTACTTTTGGAATAATGGGGTTATTAAAGTGGGTGGGGTAATTCAGCATGAACCAGCGGAGTCTTATTATAAGCAATATTTCTCCTTCAAATTTAAAGGCATTCATATGTACATGTATCTCCTTTTATAAGTTAAAATAATGTCTGAGGTGATATCTTTTCTCAATTTCTACCTTTCAAAGTAAAATCTTATGTCTGCAGAATTTCTTTTAGTGACACTGTCAATGTTCAGTAATTTTGGTACTTTGAATTCAGTATATTCTACCATATCTCTAGAACCAATGGATGACTTCTTACCAAACTAACATGGGTTCACCGTTGGGAGAGTGCAAATCGTTGATTAAATTTTGGTGACCTTGACCTTTGTTTCAAGGTCACAGTAAGACTTACTATGTCAATTTTAGTCAAGTTTTGACCATTGTTTACACACTAGCTCCTGAATTGATATGAAATCATAACCAAAGTGGCCTAAGTTAAACATTATGAAGAGTTAGAGCACTAGTTATGATTAAATGGCCATAAAATCATCTTCAAGGTCAAGGTTAGACTAAACAGAGTTTCATCATAGATTTCACACAATCAGTCAGCAGAAATGTACCAAAGCTGAGAGTTTTCATTTGAAAATCGATGTTTAATGTGCACAGAATGACCTTGACCTTGGTCTGAAGGTCAACATTAGCCAGACATAATGAAACAGAACTGGGTTAAACTTAAAGGTTAAAGAAAAGTCTATTGTGAAATACTGAACTTCTGAATGTATTGGTGACCTTCAGATCAAGGTCAAGGTCATTATATGCATATTAAGCATTGATTTACAAATAGAAACATACATAATTCTTAAATTTCCGTATAGCTGTGTGAGATCTTTGATTAAACTCTGTCTATTCTAACCTTGACCTTGACCTTGAAAATGATGTCATGGCCATTTTATCATAACCAGTGCTCTAACTTTTCATAGTGCTTATTTTGGCCACCTTCATCATGATTTCTCTTGATTTCTGATGACCTTGGCCTCAATAAATCATTCAATATGAATGGTATGAATGGTATAAACTATTTGCAAACATTAAATTGATTGTCTACCCAGCAAACTTAAGCAAACATTGATAAAGCCTAGAAATTTGCTGATAATCGACAAAAATTCCTAAGTATTGATAGAGAGCTCAGACTGAAAATAAGTGACCTTGACCTTGAATGGTCCCCCTGATTCAGATGATGTATCATAACATTAAATGCAGTTTATGCATGACCAATTAAAATGAAATCAAGAATTGTCAGAGTTTCTAAATGATCATAATACATGATACAGAGTTCATTTGAGCCATAATTTCGTGGATATTTGTGACCTTGACCTTGGCACTGCAATTTCCTTCAACCTGAATTATGTCAGAAATTGAAGCAAGGTTACTGTAAATTGTATCTAGACTGTTTGCTATAATTACATACCTTATCGAAGGAGGAAAAGACTATAATTTTCATGTAAAACATGTTATTTATTAAAAATTTCTCGATTTTGGTGACCTTGACCTTGAAACCTTGTTGCTTCTGGATAAACTAGTGTTGCTGCAATGATCAGATTTATTATGTATAATAGTTCTTTGCGCTTTAAAACCGCCTTTAAAACATAAAAAATGACATTTATACCAATAAATGTCGAAAAAAAGGCATTAAAATAGCATTTTTTAGCTATTTTAACATTGACCTTGACCTTTTGATTTGAATTTCTCCATCCATTTTTTTTTATATTTTACATTTGCATATATTGTTCTTTATGACCATACTAGTCTTTGTCTGGACCTCTTCTGTTAAACTGTCCAAAAACTCCACCGAAAAAGTGTAATATTGCATTTTTCACAAATTTTATAAAATGCCAATTTTCCCCTTTTTTGGGCCCTTAGTGTAAGAAACCTACGCAAAATTTTGTCACCAACTTTATATCCTTGTGCTATGCCAACTTAGTGCTTTGATGTTAAAAACATTTCTTTTCCAAAAAGTTTCTGTGGAGACGGGAAAATAACAAACAATTTTGCCAATTTTCTAATTTTTTATGTTCAATTTTTCTGCTTCCTCTCAGAACAAACATTCTCCGTTTCCATGGCAACGAAAAATAAAATGAAGATTTCAACGCCGTTTATGGTGGTTTTGCATCAAACCTGATATGTAGACAAAAATTTACTAAAATCCCAGACATAGCGTGGCCAACGTTTTCCGATTCTTACAGAGAATTGATATTAATATTTATAAATCTTCGTAAATTCTTCATTTGAGTCCGATTTTCATGAAACTTTCTGCAGACTTGACGTTTTATTGATTTCTTCAATTTAAGACTAATTTGTATTTAAGTGAGTGTTTCCTTTTAAGCGCCAGAGATGAAAATAGCAGAATTTTGCAAACAGCATGGATCTTAATGAGCTGCCTCGTCTAAATCTACACTGTTTGCCGTTTAGTCTTTTAATTCTCAATGTGATACAGCTTGGAGAAGGCATTTTTTTTTAATCATGCAGACGTAAATTTTGTCGCCTGCCTTTTGGCGCTTAGAGGGTTAATCGAGCCACAAGTGGTTTCATTTCTACTCTGGCTTCAGATTGTTATTGAGTCTGCAACTTTATTTCATAACATTTTTCTTTGATTTTATAATAATTGAGCCGCGACACGAGAAAACCAACAAAGTGGTTGTGCGCCCCTCGCAGACTCAGATCAGCCTGGGTATTCGCCCGGTCTGATCGAGTCTTCGCTGTCCGCATGGAAAAAGCTTGGACCCTTAGCTACTATTTAAGCGCATAGCGAAGAGTCTGATTGGACTGAACGGATACCAAGGCTGATCTGAGTCTACGCTGGGCGCACAGCCACTTTGTTGGTTTTCTCGTGTCAGGTGACGGCTCATTTATGTCTTGCTGATGAGTTTGGATGCACCTTTTGAAATCAAACACTGGCAGTTGGCCGGTCAGTTAGAAGTTGGAACTGAAAGCTTTAAAACGTCAGCAGCTTATATACTGAACAAAAAAAAAAAGAAACGCTGCATCAACATTCAAATCATTTTTCCAGGAACATTTCATTCAAATTTCAAAATTTATCCAAGGCTAACAACTTGAACAAAGAAGTCACTGTTGTTTTTTCATTCATTCCCAATCCATATTTTATTCACGCCAGTTCATTTGAAGTTGCAGGGATAGAATATCAAAAGTTAGTTTTTCAATGTATGTAACGTTTCTTTCTTTGTTCAGTATATAAATGTCGCGTGTGACTTTGACTGAATTCTCTGTGGAAACGCGACGCGACTTTAGGAACGAAATGCCATATTTAATTAATAACGAGGAAATAAATGAGTTTTTTTTTTATCCTACATTGCGTCTAATAATTCCCTTAATCGAGGTCATCAGCGTAGATGTCATGCAAATGTTGAGAAAATTGCCACTGTAACACTTATACTTACATTTATAGTGTCCCATTTTCTGGTATCAGATGCCACTCTAACACGGCGAGTGTCCTATTTTATTTATTACCTTGGTCATTCTGGGTTGAATGGTGTTTTTCTTTTGCTCCGGTATATGTTACGCTCTTTTATGAAATTGGTTTCATCTCGGTATTTTTCCTCGTCTTTGTCAATAGGAACCAACTTCCTTTTGCTCCCCTATAGAGCAAAGCCATTTTTAGCATTAAAGCAAAATGTTTACTTTAAGAGAAACCAAAATGAAAAAAGGAGAGAGCTTCTTCTTGGTAAGATTTACCTCCTGTGGCTGTAAACCCATTCATTGAATTAAACTAAATACTTGTTCACTGCTCAATGATACAAATGTCAGCGTGGTCTACATTTCAAAATGCTATCTCCAGATGGAAGCCTGCGTAAGAAAATTGAGCCGCGACACGAGAAAAACAACAATGTGGTTGTTTGCACTGCGCAGACTCAGATCAGCCTGGGCATCCACCCACTCTAATCAGAGACTTCACTTAGCGCTTGAAGGATAGCTAAGGGTTTAAGCTACCTCCATGCGGACAGCGAAGACTCTGATCAGACTGGGCGGATGCCCAGGCTGATCTGAGTCTGCGCTAGGCGCACAACCACATTGTTGGTTTTCTCACTTCGCGGCTCAATTGTTACTTATACGTATCGATAATTGACTGTTTAGTAGATCTGATTGCCTAAAAGAAAAGTTAATGCCAAGATGTAAGAATTAATCAATACTCAGACAAGATAATTTGATCCTGCATTACCACATTGTTTTGTCTGGTTGAGACTTGTCCCATGGCATTGTCACAGGCTGATACTCTGTAATCAGATTTCTGCCTCTCTTTACATCCTGGACTAAAATAACTACATTTATGACATTTCAGTGTTCGCCACAAGCCAAACTGTAGCAATAGAAACACCTACATAGACATGTCCAAGATTTCAATTGATATTACAAACCTTGTCTACAAAGGTACAAAATATATTTGAAATTTTACCGTCAAAACACAAATTATGCAACTGTGAAATAGCATTTCTGCGACAATAACGCATCTAAGTTACAATGAATTTTGTTGATTACAGAATCTTTCTACCCCCATATAACTATTACAAGAGTTTCCTATTAATTAATATTCGTTTCAAATTACATTTGTTTTAAAACAGCAAGGTTTAGTGCAAAATTTAATAAAAATAAATTTAAAGTTAAAGACAAATATTCTCTACTATAGAGAACACACCCTCAGTCTTTATTGGTTTTATGACCCTGTTATGTAATTACCTATGTGAAATGGGGTATTTCCTTTGATGAAATAGCAGTGTCACTGGACTGTTGCATAACAGGATTATGAGACCCAATATACAAGAGTATTTGTCTTTAAATATAAAGAGTAAAAAGTTGTGAAGAGTGACTCTGCAAAACTAAATATGGAAAGAATAATCAGATCAAATGTTTTTACTCGACAGTAGAACAGGTCTTATGACAAGAGAATAAAAAATCTGCAAAACGCCTCTGTGTTTTGAAATAACTGATACAGATTACATCCTTAGCCCCTAATATTTAACCCTTCATGCGCCAAAAAGCAAATGACAAAATTTACGTCTGCAAAAATTTCAAAATATGTTTCATCCAAGCTATCATATTGAAAATTCAAAAACTAGAGGGCAAACAGTGAAGATCTAGATGAGGTGGCTCATTATGAGCACCTCATCAGGATCTGCTCTGTTTGCAAATTCTGCCATTTTCATCACTGGCGCTTCAAGTGTTAAAATCTTATTGAGATTGGGGTATCTTTTTTAATTTACTTGGAAATTCCTTTCGAAATAAATAAAAACTAATTGAAACAAGCACAAAGATATTTCCTGTAATAATATGATATTTTCATCTTAAAACTCTTTAAAAGTTTAAAGGTTTCCCATAGCCTAATAGCCGTAGGGGCAGTGGGGTGGGGGGGGGGGGGTTAGAGACCCACTGTATCTTGGGCACAGCTGATGAAAGGCGGAGCCCATCCCTCTCCTTTCGCTGCCTTATCCTTCCCTGATTCGAAAAAGGTATCCATTTACTGCTGGGTTGGCAGAGAGAGTTTTCCAGTCATCGTATGGCGACAGTGAGCCGCGAACTCACGACCTTACGGTGACTTTCTGCACAATAGCCGAGCCACTCTAACCACTCGACTACCGCGCCTCTCTGATTGTTCGCATTTCAACATAGCACCGAGTTTGCAGCGGATGAATCAGTTACATGGGCAACTTTACTAGTTTTGAAAAACCAAGCTCTTACATGTAAGGTGCCGAACTCAAATGCAAAAATAAAAAAAGGCCTTCACCATGTCAGCCCTGTAGAGGGTTCGTTCAAAGTGATTCAGATTTTCTCGTCAGTTTGAAATGAAAGAAAAATTATAATGTTTCATATCTTAGGTAGATCTAGCGCTTTCTATATCACACTTTATCTTGAGGCTTGTGAAAATCATTGCATTGTCATACTTCCAGTATATGTTTAAATAATGTCTATGAACTGTCTTTACACCTTGTAGATATATGCTGACTCATATTGCCCTTGAAATTAAGGTATATCGAATGCTGAAAATTTGAAGAAAAAAAAAACACTTTTTTTCCATTCGTAAGATAGATATTAGGTGGTAGATTGGATGTAGTAATCCCCCTAGTGCACCTTTTATGTCTCTTATACGGCAGTCCCGAATATTGCTTTTCCTACATATGTATAGAAATTATTACTTATTTTGAATACTTTATCGAAAATGAAAGGAAGGGCGCCCAAGATAGATTGTTCAACTGATGTCTGACTGTAGCACGTTGCTTTGCAATTCAAATACTACCTTATCGATCGACAATAAAGATGGAATTTTCCTAGCAATTTCACAACAATTATATCTGTTTGCCCTGTCAGATGCATGTCGAATTTAATTCTGAAGGAGCTGAGTTTGACTTATGAAAGCACTATCTCTACAATAAAATAATGAAAATAGATGTCTTTGGCTCCAAAACATTTTTGAGTGCATGCACCTAATAATAGTATGTGAATGATGCGAATGTTTTGCCTTTGAATCCGAATTTGGTATGTTTGTGTTTGGCTAACTGTTTACCCGCATATTCCAAGACAGCATGACGAATATTTTTTTCCAATGTGACCGATTCATCTGCTGCAAACTCGGTGCTCTGATGAAATGTGAACAATCAAAGAAACTCCTGATCGTGTTCAAGCAACAGAAACTTAGGTGGATTAGTCACATCACATCTCAAGGTAAGACGGTCCTATAGGACACAGTGGAAGAAAAAAAAAAGAGGAATTCAGAGTAAGAGGTGGGAAGACAATGTTAAAGAGTTCATAGGTATAGACGTTACAAACAAGGGCAGCGGAAAACAGGACGAGCTGAAATTTACTTGTTTCAGTAGCATCTGTGGTCCCCCCCAACGTCCTTGCAATCGAAATTGTTCCGTCTCTGTTGTCGTCTGTGCTTCCCAGCTCACCTTTGTTTGGTGTTTTAAATTGATTGTGCTTTATGGCAATGGCCGTACTTGGGTATATCCATCTATTCATCTATATAACTTTATTTATTACATCCCCATCCCCTTCAAAAAAAGGGGGGACGGGGAGTGTGGAACATAGCTTTTACAAAACAAAAATCTAAAAACTTTTTTGACGGGTAAAACCCTAAAAAATTGGGGATGCGGGGGCGGGGCGGGGAGCGTGGAACAAAACAAAAATCTAAAAAAAAATATGACGGGCAAAAACATTAAAAAAACAAAAAAACAAAAAAAAAAAAAAAAACACGTATCATTGAATACTATTTCATGACAAACAAAAAATCAATTGAATCGCATTGCCTACAACAATAATCTCAGTCCGATTTTGCATATGCTGGGATCATTTTTATATCTGTACAATCATATTATTTTAATTGATTCCACGCTTCAATTATTATAACAAATATAATATTTACATAGAAGTACCGTGTATTGTGATTAATTGTCTTTAAAATTACAAAAAATATTTCATTCAAGCTATATAATATTAAGAACTAAAAACTTAGCTAACAGTGTAGATCTAGATGAGGCGGCTCATGAAGAGCCGCCTCATCTAATTCACGCTGTTTGCAATTTCACAAATGTTCACTTGCCGCTTTAAGGACTAACTGGTATCTGAATTTACAACGCTTTTGTCTCAGACATTATTAGCGTTAAAGTGATCATTTTTTTCTCAATATTTCCATGGCTTCTATACTGTTGACATCTGCTGAGTGTTTTATTGACCGTTACAGATGACAAAACAAACATTTCCTTTCCGAGAAATTAATTAAATTTGTCATTTCTTTCCTAACACACGAAATATGTTTCCGCAGAGAATTCCAATGTGAACTATGACATTTGGTCTAGTTGTGAATCCAGAGAATCATGCTGCTGCAATCTTTCAAACAAGCATCGCATTTTAAATTGTTTTAAAATTGGAGATTTTTAAATGAATACAGTGCCCCGGTGATTCTGGTTAAAGGACCAACAGACAGTATATAAAATACAAAGATCACATAATTATTAAAAAACGTCTTTTAGTGAGGTTCACGAAACCATGGGAAATACAACATTATGCTGGTATTTAAGCTCTGATGTTTGATTGATTTTAAAATTCATAATTTGAAACGTCTTTCAACCATTAGCACAACACTATTCGAAATACATTTGCTTCTACATAGGCTTTTGATTTTCTCCGGTATTTTAGTGGTGTTGTTTGACAACCCAGGGATCTCCAGGTATCGCAAAACGTTGTTCTGTTGAGACCTCATCTGTGATTCATCAAAGGTCTTATCCGTGATTGTTTGTTTCCCTGTGATGATTCAATGATGGGGTAGGCGACCTTCATGCGAGCCAAACAGCATAGGGCAAGGGTTTAGATTTGCGCAGTCGGTAGGGTGCCTGACTTGTAAGCCAGAGGGCCTTGGTTCGATACCCAGTCCAGCCACTTGCTTTCATTTCCCCTTTCATTGTTTCGTGAGACATCGATTTTAAACTTTGGCCCAATACATATTGTAATTATTCGCGACTGTTGAAGATGACACTGGTCAATGCTGCAGACATATGTTATATTTTGTTTTAATGTTTGGATTTATACGATGTGTTATAGGTATCATAGTACTCCCGAGAGACAGAGGAGATATCAGTAAGTCGCTTTACTTTTGAAAGGGGAATTTTTTCTATTTATGGTCAAACTTAAAGACATTTCATGAAAAACAGAATCTTTTATGTTTGTTCTGATATAAAATTCGAAAACTGAGTCCTCTTGAAACAAAAAAAAAACCGTTAAAGAAACGAAAATAGCTCGATTTCATAGAATCTGTTCAGGCATAGTAATTAAATATTGCGACACTACCCTCATAAACATTGGTCCAGTGTTATGATTGGGGCCTAATAAAATGCGATGGAACTCAATAAGAAAAAGTGTGTTCGTATAGAGATCTGTATCATCGTAAAGGCAAAATTGCGTTTCAATAATGCACAACATTTGTCCCCAGCATGACCACAAAGAAAAATATGAGGTCACTTGAAAAATCTTTCTGAACGTCCCTCATATGGCATGTTCCCGGCATATTGATGCTTTGCATCAGTGTTTTCCGGTTATGAATTAATGCTATCTTGAGATTAGTGTATATTGCTACATTGTTGAGTGAGACATCGATTTCAAACTTTGGCCCAATACATATTGTAATTATTCGCGACTGTTGAAGATGACACTAGTCAATGCTGCAGACATATGTTACTGTTGATTTAATGTTCGGATTTATATGATGTGTTATAGGTATCATAGTACTCCCGAGAGACAGAGGAGATACCAGTAAGTCACTTTGCTTTTGAAAGGGGAATTTTAATCTGTTCATAGTCAAACTTAAAGACACTTCATGAAAAACAGAATCTTTTATATTTGTTCTGCTATAAAAATCGAAAGAAGAATCCACTTGAAACAAAAAAAAAAACGTTAAAGAAACGAAAATAGTTCGATTTAATAGAATCTGTTCATGCATAGTAATTAAATATTGCGACACTGCCCACATGTCTTGGCACTGGCTTCAGCTGAACTCTATTTTCAAAACTGTTTACTAATATTATTTACCATTTGGCAATTTTAGAAATTAATTTTAGCTTATATACTTACAATGGCTGCTTTATTATATCAATACAGCGCTGCCTAATAGTGGAATATTTTACTGATGCATTTACAATATGGCAGCTTATATACATGTATTCATTCCGTTTTGATTCATAAGCCTATTTTACTTTTCTTAACTACAATGCGGCAGTTTTTTATTTATTTATTTATTTTCCATTGATTCCGTTCTGAATAAGAATGGCTGTGTTACTACTTTTATTTACAAATTGGCCGGGTTAGATTTTAATTCCGATTTGATAAGGAATGCCTGTTTTCCTACTGTGCAGTTTTAGATGTTGAATCAGTTTTCATTGATAATGATTGTGTTACAAACTTTATCTATAATACGGCAGTTTTATGTATTGATTAAGCTCTGATTTATAATGGCTGTTTCATTGTTTCTTTTCTTCATTTTGGGAAACCTTAGGTATTGATACATCTCTGACTGCTAGTAGCTGTTTTAGGATTGAGCCATATGTATCATCGGAAATTGATCAATTGTGGTTGTACCTAGAATGCTATACTACTAATAACACTGGCTTACTAAACACCAAACTAAAATAAGTGAAAGAATCAGAACATTTCTTCATTCAATTTTTTTAGTTTTAGAGACTATGAAAATTGTGCAAAAAATGTTTCGGAGCAGATGCGGGTATGCTGATCATAGACGAATAACATACAAAAATCACAAAGCTGCAGCTAAAATTATAACTGTCTATATTATTTTTGTCTGCAAATTAATGATTTTTTTCAAGTAGGCAATAGCATACCATCTTGATATGAAACATATTTCTTTTGTTCTTTAACGGATTTAATTTTATATATATTATGCTCGTCTTTGTAGGTAAATGCAAGCTTACTGGGTTTAGTTTTAAAATCCATTATCCAGATTAAGGACGTGTATATAAATTATTACTCATGTGCCACAATAACATGTTATTATAGTAGATATGACCTACAATGGAAAAATGAATACCTAGAAAGAAGTATTAATTAATTCTCAGACAAGTTAAATAGTAAGTTTTGTTTTATCCGGTTAGAATTCCATCCGATCGCAATATCTTGAGCTGATTCTCTGTGCTATTTCGAATAAAATTGATTAAAGTTCATTAGCAATGCCTGGATTTTCTTGAAACGTTGTGTGCCTGATTTTTATCATGACAGACTCATGCAAGGTAATGAAATATTATTTTACTTTTTAACAAACGTTTGTCTGATCAATCACATGTAAAAATGCATCAAATTATCAAAGCCTTGCGCCTTGTTGGGGCGCCAGTATTGAAAAAGATAACATAATGGATATTTTATGAAGAGGAACAATTCGAAAATTTTTCTTTCAAATAATTGGCTCATTATTTTTAGTGAAACTTCAGTGATATGCACGTACTTCTTTGTATGTATGAATTGCATTTTTAGCTCACCTGAGCCAGAGGCTCCGGGGGAGCTTATAGTATGGTCAGGCTCCGTCGTCCGTCGTCGTCCGTCGTCCGTCCGTCCGTCCGTCGTCCGTCCGTCAACAATTTCAAACGACTTCTCCTCTGAAACCACTAGGCCAATTGTAACCAAATTTCATATAGAGCCTCCTGGGACCTTAGGAACGAAAAGTTGTTCAAACGGTTCTGGTCACATGACCAACATGGCCGCCATGCCCATATATGGTAAAAACCTAAAAAAATCTTCTTCTCCAGAACCAGTAGGCCGATGGCCTTGAAACTTGGTATGTAGCATCAGGTACGCGAGTACTACCAAGATTGTTCAAATTATGACCTTAGGTTGACCTTGACCTTTTTTACGGTAAGGTTAAATTTTCTTCCTTGTGCTTTTCTATGGCAAAATGCTAGAACATAAGATATCTTGGAAACTGTTGAAAATTTTGAGCTAAAAATTGGCATCTACAGTCATCTTAATTAGTACATGAAGATTTATGAGTACAAGAGGTCAAGGTCATTCTTTGACCTTTGACCCTGAACTCTCATATTTTGACAATTCCAAACAATCTCCACAAAAGCCCATGGCCAATTGAAACCAAATTTCATATAAAGCCTCCAGGAGTTGAGGGAACAAAAACTTATTCATACGGTCCAGGTCACATGACCAATATGGCTGCCACGCCCATATATGGTAAAAACCTTTGAAAATCTTCTTCTCCAGAACCAATTGACCGATGGCCATGAAACTTGGTATGTAGCTTTGGGTACTCGAGTACTATCAAGATTGTTCAAATTATGACCTTTGGTTGACCTTGCTCTTTTTACGGCAAGGTCAAATTTGGGAAAATGCTAGAACATAAGATTTCATGGAAAGTTTTGAAGATCTATGCCTAAAAATTGGTATATACACTTATCTTAATGAGTACATGAAGATTTTTGAGTACAAGAGGTCAAGGTCATTCTTTGACCTTTGACCCAGAACTCTCATATTTTGACAATATCAAACAAACTCCTCAAAAGCAACTTGGCCAATTGTAACCAAATTTCATATAGAGCCTCCAGGGGTTTGGGGGAATGAAAATTAGTTCAAATGGTCCAGGTCACATGACCATCATGGCCGCCAGGCTCCATATATGGTAAAAACCTTTGAAAATCTTCTTCTTCAGAACCAATTGACCGATGGCCTTGAAGCTTGGTATGTAGCATTGGGATCTCCAGTACTATCAAGATTGTTCAAAATGATGACCTTGGGTTGACCTTGACTATTTTACGGCAAGGTCAAATGTGGGAAAATGCTAGAACATAAGATTTCATGGAAAGTTTAGAAGATTTATGCCTAAAAATTGATATCTACAGTCATCTTAATGATCTTAACGATGAAGATTTATGAGTACAAGAGATCAAGGTCATTCTTTGACTTTCGACCCAGAACTCTGTCATTTTGACAATATCAAACCATCTCCTCAAAAGCCCCTGGGCCAGTTTTGAAACCAAACTTCATATAGAGCCTCCAGGGGGTTGAGGGAAAGAAAATTTTTTCAAATGTCCAGGTCACATGACCAACATGTCCTCCATGCCCATATATGCTTAAAACCTTTAAAAATCTTTTTCACCAGAACCAGTTGACCGATGGCCTTAGAGTAACTTACCCTAGAGTACTGAAGCAGAATAGACTCGGGTGAGCTACAGGACCGCTGGTCCTCTTGTTTGAAATAGATAGCATCAAAACCTTCGATTTCTCAACGTTTCTCCACCATACCACATGATAAATTTAAGTTTAAATAAAAACAAATTGTAAATAGATGGTTTTTTCCCATAAAACGGAAATCGTCGGTATAAATACATTGTTCTTGGGTATCTGGACACGTACTTCGTTAAGGACAACTCTGATATTCATACAAAATACTCTGAAGTTGATATCATTAAAATGCTGGAATTTCTTATCGACAGTATTTACGTGGAGTTTAACGGACAGATTTTTTTTTTTTTTGCAAACAATTGGCATTCTAATGGGCATTAACTACCCTACCTTACTTGCCGACTTATTTCTTTACGGGTACGAGGCAGAGTTTATAAAAGGGCTCTTAAAAGCGGATGAGAAACACCTTGCTTAGAAATTCAACTTTACCTACAGGTACATAGATGCTGTTCTTTCCCTGAATAATTCAAATATTTCGGACTTTATTGACCTCAACTATACAGGGTGTTAAGAAAGTTCGAAGACATTACAATATTGCTTATAATTTCAGAAGTTACATTTATTAAATCTTAAAACTTTACAGGTTTCAAGAGCTATTCAATATTGAAAGATCCCTGATGTAACAATTTTAACAACCGTACTTTACCGTATCAAAATTGGCAGTTCATACCCTAGGTGGCAAAGTGGCCTGCTATTTATTATAAATTTTACCCATAAAGATTTGGTATATTAAACTGTTATTTATTCTTATCCCTCAGTAAATCATCATTTTAAAACTAACTGAAATGATAGAGACTAAGCCAAACAGTATTATATTTGTTACAGTTTGTAAGGAATCGTAGACAACATGCACATTTTAACAGATGATTCATTGACATGAAAAGGCGGATGGAGCATTAATAGTTTGTAAAGGGGATGGGGGTAATAAATTAACGTCTGACACATAACTTGAAATCAAAGGTTGACATAAAATCATCTATATCATAGAGTCGGTCGTAGACATATGGGAGACAAGAATAAAATTTCGAAATATCTGTGGTGTATCTGAAAATTATTATATATTTGAAATTTTACCACCAAAAAGTCAAATTATGCAAATGTATTCGTAAATTAGCATTTCTACGACAACAATGCATCTAAATGACAAGAAAAATTGTTAATTACAGGGGTTTTTACACCAGTATAAAAATAATTCAAGAGTTTCCTAAACAATTTCATATTCTTACCTAATTTGTTTCAAAACAACAAGGTTTCAGTGCAAAATTCAATGAAAAATGAATTTGATTAATTGATTGATTGATTTGATGCTTAACGTCCACGGTAAACAACTATGGTCATGAAATGAAAAAAAAAAATCACGAAAATAGTCCCTGCAATACCAATATTGTAAAATCTTAAATATTTCCATCAGCTTTGAAAAACCAAGCTCTTAAGATGTCAAACTCTAATGCAAATCAAAATTTTGCCTTCACCATTGTTCGGCCCTGTAGAGGGTGTGTTCATGGCAATTCAGATTTTCTCGTCATTCGGAAATCAAAAAAGAATTTTTAGTGTGCATATCTTTGGTAGTTCTTCCTATATCACAAAGTTTTGCGAAAATCATATCAATGTAAGTTTAAATAATATCTACGAACTTTTTTAACACACTGTACAATGTGAACTTAAAATTAAAGATACGACAGTGTCCAGTTCATCTGTCTCATACTTAGATTATATCTCTTTATAGACAATGGAAAGCTTGTTACTAGACTTTATGACAAGAGGAACGACTTCAATTTTCCCATAGTTAACTTTCCGTTATTGAGTAGCAATATTCCTTTTGCACCTGCATACCGAGTTTATGTTTCTCAGGTAGTCCACTATGCTAGAGCCTGTTTCAAGTGGCACGACTTTTTAAAAGAGGGAAGTTGCTTACCAGTAAAATATTGTAACATGGTTATCGCGGAGTAAAGATTGTGTCAACAGTTAAAAAGTTTTATGGAAGACATCATGGCCTTGTTGATCCCTTCAATGTGGCCGTTTCTAAACTTTTCCGATTTGATGGCCTCAGTTGCCGCGTAGAAATGCTTTCAAATACCGAACTTTCATTTTCACTGCCGTATTCCACAGATACATAGATAAGGCGGGTGCATTAGAATGGGCAGGTGATGCTAACTACTCCAGAGCACCTGATCAAACCTCTTTTTGGGGTCCATATCTGTGTATCTAAAATATCTTGAAATTGCCAATGTTTATTTGAGTTCGGATTTATGATTTGGGTACTTTCACTTCTTTAACATGTTATAGGAAAAGAAATAATTT